>OY282504.1:1780473-3140473 GCA_958295605.1 Ajuga chamaepitys | reverse complement strand
ATGAAAGAGATAATGATGAAATATTTTGATAGATATACATACCCTCGGTTAATATTAGGAGATAAATATTTGACTAAATAAAAATATTTGTGGTAGGTTAAAAAGTAGAGATATTATATGATTGAGCTTAGGGAAAAAATTGGTAGAATTCGTGTAAAATATTTAAAACGTCAAGTAATTGGAAAAGAAATAACTAACTAGAACGACAATTAATACGAAACGGAAGAATTATTGAAGAAGGCTCAAGTTGAAGTTAAAAATTAAGAGTAGTATGGTTTACCTTCTCGGAAATCTTGTACTGCTGTCTGTAAAATAGACAACTCCACTGTCTGGATCAATGTCCAGAGAATTGGTGAACCCAAAAGTAAGCCCATCAACTTCTTTTGCTAATGGGCTTGCCAGCCCACCATTTGGGCCCACAACAAGGAGGCCCATATACGCGTCCGCAATGTAGAGGTCACCTGTCTTCTCATTGAATCGCAGCCCTAATGGCCTGCCACAAATGGGCTCCGATACAGAGTGGTCACGAGCACCTTCACAACCATTCCTACTTATAGAAATTAAAATAGTTATTATAATTATAATTGAGAAAATAATATAGCAGAAATACTTTCCCCTACAAAATAATATATACTCCTTCCGACCCATCTGACTTTTCACAGTTGATCGGACACGAATGTTATGAAAAAACAGACTTAACTTTTTCTTTGATTTTTCTAAAGGTGGAGATTGAGTGTGAAGATTTTGAGGGTAGAGATTGTGAGAGAAATTTTCTTTTTGAGGGTGTTAAAAATTAAGTGAGACGGAGCGAAATGGAAAGTAGGAAAAGTTAGCCGGGACGAAGGGAGTACTCTCTTTGATCCATGAAAAAGTGTTGTTTTAGACTTATTTGGAAAAAATAAGAATGAATGAGTATATTTATACAGAATCTAAATTGGGATATATTTTGCGAAATAAAGAAATAATCAACTAAATTAAGCAAGTTGTTCAGGACAAGATAGGAAAAAATTACTCCCTCCGTCTCAACTTAACTTGCCTACTTGTCATTTCGGTATGTCCTAGCTTAACTTATCATCTCATAAATGATAAATTTCTCTACTCTTAATCTTCATCTTTGAAAAAGTAAAAAATTCCACAAATGTATGTTGTATCGGGCCAACGCATAAAGGTCCAAGCCCAATAAGCCACGATCCAAATTCGCTCTAGTGAAATCCGTCGCCTCTAATAATATATGGACGGTAATTGGTTAGGTTTCATGTGTAAATTTAGAGTCCAACTTCAGTAATAGTGTGGTACCGATATTATTATGAGAGAAAAACATATATATATTTAAATATAGGACCCATTAAATTATATAATTTCATTTTTATTGTATCATTGTGATACTATAAAATCACCCGTAAATTTAAAATATATTGATAAGATAAATATGAAATTAAAGTAGAAAAAAACAAAAGATTGCATATTTCACACGTGAAACCCAATTTATGGACCTACTCTCATTGTCATTTTCTATTTTCATTGGACCTATAATTTGTTATGTTTATATTATTTGTGGACAAGACTTATCCCTTACGTTTTATTTTCTTTTATAAACTAAAGTAGCCTCATATATATTAAAAAACAAAAAAAACCTAGATATATAGTTTTTGCTGTCCGAAAAAATTGTCTACCTTTGATTTCCTTTTCCAACTATTCATTCCGTTCCAACTAACTTTTCATAATTAATCGGACACGAATCTTAAGGAAAAAAGTGAAGATTGAGTGTGAAGATTTTGAGAATAAAGATTGTGAGATAAATTTTTTTTTAAGAGTGTAAAGTGTTAAGTGGGACGAATTAAAATGAAAAGTAGGAAAAATTAATCGGGACGGAGGGAGTATACCATACGTTCTCTACCGATTTTTTACTTTTTTAAAAAAAATTATGAATAATTTGTTACTGTGCAGGTAGGTGAGAAATTAAATTATTTAAACCTGTTTTCTTTCTTTCATTTTTCCTTTTCGGTTGGGGGAAAATACTAGCTATTGTGTTTGCTAACAATTCTACTCCCTTAAATAATTTAAGTGACAGAACATCCACTACCTAAAACTTTGATTTTGGATTCGAATCATCTTGGAGGATTTTTTCTTTGTTCTTGTATTAGGAGATTCTTTTAAAAAAAATTATTCTCCCCTATTAAGTGTGTGTATAAGTTAATTTATTGATCAGCTAATATGTCAACCTCTAGTCTAATGAAGTTAATCCCTTTATCTAAAATTTACGAAAAAGATCTCTACACATCAGTCGTGGACATATTTTTATGCCTGCAGTTAATAGGAAGCATTGTCAGGTTTGCTAAATTTAAGAGTGTTTTAGTATCTACAAATATACACACACATAGTAGTATATATAAAAGAAACATGTTTTGTTATAGATAACATTCTAATTTAGTTCATATTCTTCTTTGGTAAGATCTAAAAATCAACCCAAAAAATATATTTGGGTAAGGGAGATAAAGATATGCCATCTCTGTTTTTCCTATTTTCTTTTTTCACTTGTTTTTCGGGTTACGATAAGAAAATTAAGGAGTCAGTGAAATAAACAAATAAGCTTTTAATTAATTTTTGTTTCTCCTCTCAAATTTCTATTCTTTCTCAGCTCCTATCGGTCCAAAATAAAAGTCATTTTAGATTTTATATGAAAAATTAAGGATTGTTGGAAAATTTCCCTAGGCAAATCACAATCTATCATTACAGGTTGTTGAATAAGTAAAGTCAACTAAATTAATGCTACGTTGAATTAGAAATAATTCTTAGTTAAGGTAATAATAAAATTAGAAAATTGTTAGAATGTTTCAGGGTATTATTGGAAGAATTGTTATTTTTTTTTTTTGGCTACAATAACTTGTTTTTTGAACAAATTATTTTCTCTAAAGTGACTTTTATTTTAAACCAGATAGATTATTTTTCTTTCCAATTATGTATGTATAATATTGGAAGAATGTGAAGTAAAAGCTACAAAGACATATGTTTATAAACATTTTACAAAACCTAAAACTTCAACTAAAAAGAGACGGAGGTATACGTATCAAGTGTGCTTCCTTATCCATCGTGAGCACGTGTGTCTACGACCTGATTTGTCAAAATTTCCTATGAAGAAGTAAATCATCTTATCTAAAATTTAAGAATAAAAAGGATATTAACATATCAAGGATAATTCCATTGAACATAAATACAATTAATCAAAATAAGTTCGACCACAAATTTAAAATTCAGTTAATCCAAATAATTGAACATAGTATAATTTGTAAAGTAGGTGTTTAAAAATATGAAAAAGTGTTAATACTTAAAAAGTTAATCTTTTAATAATTTGGATATTCACTAATAATTAAGGTAGTTAACGAAATTTGTAAGCTTATTGAAGTGATCGAAATAGGAATGCCAATTTTATCAGAGCATATAGTCGGGAACTACCCAATTTTAGTGTAATTCCGACTAATCATATAAGCATACGGGTAAAGTATGACTTTAGTGTTACACCCGACCAATTTGTTTACCTTGTCTGCCTGTCGTATATATATTATATTTCTTTACTTTCTCCGTTCATAAATAAGAGTCATTTTAAATTTTAGGTGATATTTAAGAGATTATGGAATGGATAACTACACCCCTCCATTTTTCTCTCCATCAATTTTTTTATTATCACACATACCTTATTTTATACTCCCTCCGTTTCAAAATAAGTGACGTTCTAACTTGTTAATGATTTTTCAAATTAAGTGTCGTTTTAGATATATTTCACGATTTCTTCCAACTTTGTCCCTATCACTATCCTGAAATATCTCTTAGTATCTTTTAAGCTACGCGATAATATAAAGGGAGAAAACAAAGGAGTATATCGCGTAAATATAAAGGGAGAGAGGAAAGATAATGATTAGAACGTGATTTTAGGAATAATAGATGAGGGGAAGAAGATTTATTGTCAAACATTTTTAATTTTTAATTTTTCTTTCATTTTAAAACGTCACTTATTTTGAAACGGAGGGAGTAATATTATAAAATTTGTATGAAAATTCCTTAGATTTAGCTAATGATAATGTTGGAAGAAATAACCCAAAAATACTAGAACGACGCTCCTTTATAAAAAAATGGTTTCTTTCTAGAATGTCATCTATTTTTGAACGAAGCGAGTACATTATATCCTACCTTTCAAAAGGGTAAGGGTGGATGGTGGAGAATCTACCCAACTGGAAAAAATATGAATGCAAGATATGTAGGACTGAATCTAGACGAGTTTTATTTATGTGGGTCGATCCAAAAACAAACATAGCCATAAAGCTTTAGCAGCTGCAGTGTTTGTAATTAATAAATTCTGGATTTATCTAAATCTGTGAGGTAGGCACTGTTTGCGTGCGAAACAAACATACAATAACGATAAGAAATGATGGACCACGTAAATGCAATGACTTGTTGTACATTGCGTGCTACTAACCCAACTCATAATTTGTTACTGCAATAACAAACAAAATCTTCATATTCCATGTCCAATATCTTGCTATATGTAATTACAATCAAGCCCTTAGTTGGCCTCCAAAATTATGTGGCTATTTTATACTAGTGAGTTTTGTATGTGACTGTCTCACATGTAATAGAATACATTTTTATAAAAAGAAATCGATATTTTTACAGGAAAAAAAATGATATTTTTATCAAAGTGATACTTTTACAGAAAAATGTGATATTTTTGCTATAAAAAATGAGGCAATGTTTGGTTGGGGCTGGGATGGCTGGGCTGGGGGAAGTGGCTAGCGGAAGTAGCTGGAGATGTTTGGTTGGGTGGTTGGGGTTGGGGTTGGAGTGTGACATTTAATTATTAATTGTAAAATCTGATGTGATATGTGTAGGAGGTAGTTATTAATAATTGGGAGAATGATTAAAGTAGTGTTTGAATTTGTGATTGATGTCCCCCGACTAAACCTTAATACCCCGACTTGGTCAAACCAGTCCAAAGAAACATGAGGTTGGATTGGCCCAACTGATAAGAGGTTGGGCCAACCCCAACAATAGTGATACTTTTACAAATAAACGTGATATCTTTACTACAAAAGTGATACTCCCTCCATTCCGCTCTAATTTGTCTACTTTCCTTTTCGGCTTGTTCCAATCTAATTTGCCAACCATAAATGACAAATTTTTCTCACAATATCCACCCTCAAAATTTCCACATTCAATCTCCATCTTTGAAAAAATCAAAGATTCCATAAAATCTATTTTTTTCTTAATTTCCGTGCCCAGCCAAGATAGACAAATTGAACCGGGACGGAGGGAGTACTTTTTTCCGTCACACTGTGTGACGGTCTCATATAAGTTTTTGCTATTTTATAGGTAGGGGTGAGATCTAATTTACCAAGATATATACTTACATAAAAGGTGTAAATTACAAATATATTCATGTCGAGATGACAAAATTGGTCTGGTAGATCAGTTTAGTCCGCCCAATACTTTAGATGATTTGAATCATAAATAACTTAGCTTAGATTACTATTGGACCCAACAAGCTCGATTTATTAGACCACTAATTAGTAGAACTGGGAACTGGTCCAAAAATCAATGTACATTTTAGAGAAATAGGCGGAACCTAGCTCACTAATATTTCATTGGATGGGACCACCTAAATTGACACTTCTACATCCATCTATGCTTCCTTTATCTTACAAATTGTACTTACCAAGAGAAATATTTATAGCACCTTTTTTTATACTACCCGTCCCACAAAAATAGTCACATTCTTTTTAGTTAAAAAAAAATTCCTATTTGGATATTTCCTTATTATGAAGGTATTAATTGTTTATTTTTATAATGTATTAGTGAAATTGTCATTAATTTGCTACCTCTATGAAATTTAGTGAAATTGTCATTTGCATTTTACATTCTTATATTCACTATAATTAATTATAAAATTTATTAATATGTGTTAATGAATAAAGGCATAACATTTATTAATATGTGTATTAAATGTTTTTTTTTTTAATTTGTGTGAAATTTGTTAGGGAGTATAAATTTATGATAAAAACAATCGACTATCGAGATGATTTATAGAAATATTAATCTATATCATAATCGAAAGCTTTTAAATGTTACAATAATTCCTCTTCTAATAAATGTATATTATACTTCCTCGTTCCACTTAAAATTGTCTACTCGTCGTTTCAGTCCGTCCCAATTAAAGTTGTCACATCAGAAAAGGAAACTAATCCCACAATCCTCACTCTCAAAATCTCAACCTTTAAAAAAGTCAAAGAATTATTTTTTCTTAACATTCGTATCCGGTTAAAGTGACAACTTTAACAGGGACGGAGGAGTGTATATTTTGTCTTTTTTATCAAGTTCGAATATTTGCTGTCAAATTCCGAAAAGATCATTTCCCCTTTATACTGGACAAAAATTTACAGCAATATATAGTATGTTATTAATTTATTTGAGAAATATTTAATTTGTACTTTCCTAGCTATAAGGTAAGGAATATAATACTTTCAAAAAACTTTTGACTATTAAATCAATTAAGGTAAACCTAAAGATTGCTGCCCACTCTAGTGATCGTGACTGCCTAACATGCCATTACTTCTCAAAATGTGATAATATGATTCACATAGCTGACCTTAATTTCTTTATTAATTAATTAACTTGTAATTTCTTTATTTTAAGACTACTTTTATAAACAACTAATTGTTGCGAAAAATATTTGAGATCACTTTTGTGGTCACAAATATATTATTTGTGTCGGAGTTATTAAGATGCCAATAAAGTTGTGATAAATACTCACAAGTTGTGACAAATACTTATTATTTGAGATCCCTTCACTTAAATTATGACAAATACTCATTATTTGAGATCACTTTTTGTGATCTCAAAAGACCGTTTTTCTTGTAGCGGGGAAATCAACACATAATTATCTCACAGAACTGATAACTAGTTCTTCACTTTGCATATGTAATACTATCTCCGTTTTTTTTAGTTGTCATTCTACCTTTGGATAAAAAAACTAAGGAATTTAAGGAGTTGACAAATCAACCCTCAACTGCTTTTCTTAAATCCCTTGATTTTTTTAATTATTTCTGTATATTATTAACATTTTCCATAACTATAAGATTAGTATTGTAAAGGAAATACTAAAAAAAATAGAATGATAACTATTTACAAATAAAATAAATAAGTTAGAATGACAATTAAAAGAAAAACGGAGGTAGTATTGTTTTGTCATACTATACATCTTGTTTATATTAGAAAATTACCGAAATAATGATATGCTTACCTGATTCTGATGGCTAATTATGTAAAGTTTATTTTCTTATTCATGACAAAAAGTATCATTAATTTCGGGTCAAATCACTAATTAAGTTACTCGATTCGATATCATTCGTTAAATGTTGATTTAAACTATGTTCGATTAAAGATATCAAATAAGTTTAAGTCAGGGAGGCCAACTCGGTACCGCCGCACCAGGTCCGCGGGCCAGGGCCCCACTTTTGTATATCTAGTTAATAAATATTTCTTCTGTCCCGGCTCAATTTGTCTACTTTGATCGGGCAGGAAGATTAAGGAAAAACAGATTTTGTGGAATTTTTTACTTTTTCAAATATGTTGATTGAATATGGAGATTTTGAGGGTGGAGATTGTGAGAGAAATTTGTCATTTATGGGTTGACAAATTAGATTGGGACAAACCGAAAATGAAAGTAGGCAAATTAGAGTAAGACGAAGGGAGTCTATAAAAATGTGACTAAATATATAATTATAGTTGAGTAACTCAAGTCGAACCTTCTTCTTGTTTTTTTTTTTTTTTTTTTTGTATTTATGTTCATTTTCATCTTTCTTTTAGGTTCTTATATACATAAAGTTCATGTTATTTTTTTTGTATTTATATCAATTTTCACTTTTTTTAGGTTTCCATATACATATGTTTTTGCTAGCTTTTTTGTGCAAGGAACTCTTTGTTTTTTATGGGCCCTTAAAATATTGGACCGACCCTGATTTAAACATACTGTTATGTTTAATAAAATATGAATGTTCAACTTGGACTCAATAAGGAAAATAAGGTAAAACAACCGTAAAATGACAATCTAGTTAGGATCGATCGACTCACGTTCAACTCAATTAATGCTTGCTTTAATTTAAAAACATATATCAAGTGATTAGAGACTCGATAATATTTCGTACAAATTTCAACAACAAAACACTTGCCTCGACTGATTTACAACCCGAATGAACTACTACTGATTAACATAAAAATCTTATGTGTAATCATTTTAGTATTATTAAACCCATGAATTCTATTCTTTCCAGGGGTTGGTTTAACGTAAAACCGCCATGAAAATTGGATCATAATAATTACATTGATTTGAGAGCAAATTAAACGTTTCCCACACGCAAATTATTAATAATAAAAAATACGTATAGGTATGACGTATGAGCAAATCAAATTTATCGTTATAAAAAAAAAAAAAATAATTAAAAAAACATTAAAAAATAAAAAAATTCTCACCTCTCCGGCGACGTAACGGCGAAGTCAACCCACCGGCTTTCATTAGCCTGCCACCGGATAATCCTCCCATCGGAAACCCCGGTGTAGGGTCCACCACCGCTGCCATCGAAAGCGAAGCTCTCCGGCCCGACCGCGCCACCGGATACCGGTATAACCACCACAGAATCTCTGTCCGAAGATTCAATAATTTTACCATCAAAAGAGACCAACAAAATGGCTACAAACACAGCTGCAACAGTTGAAACTAGGAACAATGTAGTCATAGCTTTGGCCTGAAATACTATTGGGACCGTCATGATAAGATATGAAAAATTATATTTGTCGACGAGCAAGAAAAGAGGTGAAACGGGATTTGTAATGGAATATTGGCCATATGATTGGAAAATTGGATTACTATTGCATGTAAGTTGGCTTTGGCAACGCTATATATAGCGTTTGGGGCACCCTAATTAATAGAATTAATTTAATTAGCTTTGCCTAATTATAATTATTCCTAATCTGATGGCATCTGCAATAAAATACTGTCATTTTCCATTGCTAGTATTTTCCATTTTTGGCATTATTTATAATGATAAATTAACGTTGTTATCGAGATACGGAAAAGTTCTTACCTACTTCTATTGACATGACCCGCACTTTGTTGGATGCCACTTTCCATTCTAGCATTCTTGAATTAACGATGCCATCAAGATAAGGGATATCTAATTTTTATCTACTACTACCCTCCATTCTTAAATAAGTGTCATTTTAGGAGAAATTTCACAAAAGAATGTCATTTTAGCATTTCTTTTATGTATTTCTTCCAACATTGTTAGCTATCTAAGGAAATTTTCATATAAATCATTTAATATTATATAAATAAGGTATGGGGAAAAAGATAAATGAATTAATGGTAATAATTGTTGTCCATTTCATAATCTCTTAAATTTTACCTGAAAGTCTAAAATGACATTTATTTTTGAATTGAAGGGGTACTACTCAAGGACGGACCTAGGGGGTGTTTGCAAACAAAACTGATTGTGCAGAAGCGATTAAAATTGATTATTGTAGTAAAATAAAAATTTGGTAGTGTTTGGAAAAAAAGTGATTTTAAGAATTGATTCACAGAAGCTGCTCTCTCATTGATTCTCAAAAGCAGCTTAAAAGTGCTTCACATAATTGATTCTGGAAAAGTAACATAAGTTTGCAAATATAACTGATTGTGAAAAGTGATTTTGAAAATTGATTTTGGGGGTGTTGTTGGGTTTGCAAACACCCCCCTAGTCTTGCAGCGGGCCAAACTATCCAACTATTTTAATGTCCAAAATATGTATAATATATATAATGTGCATTTATTTTAATGAAAGTGTTTTGCTCCCCATCCCCTCAAAATTATGAATTACTAAAATAAATTTAGATAATTGTTATAATATGTAATAAATATACTCTAAGTTTTAATATATACATATTTAATAATAAATATTATTGATATTCTATTGAAATAATAAATATAAAATATTTAATATTTATTATCACATGTACATTAATATTGGTCGCTGATTATTTGTTTATCGGCCCCCCTCAACCATATCTTCTAAGTCCACCCCTGTTCCTACTGGCATTATATGCACCTATTGGATGCTCCGTACACGTGTAAATAATTTTTCTTATCTTTTTGCATACGTGTCATACATCTAACTAATTAAGTGCAAGACACTAGAACCGCTAGGAACTTTTCCAAGACATAATTTGTTGATTATGAGAATATTTGGTGATGTGAAAAAATTATTATGAGCGTATTTTAGATTGACCTCAATAAATTTAGAGAATCGAATTCTAATAAAGCACGTCTAGTAATTTTCTCAGTCAAGTTTTACTCGGCCTTTCCGGGCCATAAGGTTTTTCAAATCTAACGAAAAGAACAAATCATAGCATGTGTTTCTATGTATGGTATTTGACCCCACTTAAGATAGCTGGAAGGACTTAGAAAGAGACCACTTACATGATTTTATTATGACCCTTTGTTTATTCATTTTTTCAAAATAAAAAATTATTCCCTCCGTCCCGATCTAATTGTCCTACTTGCCTTATTTGTTTTGTTCCAAGCTAATTGTTCTACCCCATAAATGACAAATTCTCCCACAATCTCCACCATCAAAATCTCCACGTTTAATCTCTACCTTTGTAAAAGTCAAAGATTCCACAAAATCTACTTTTTCTCAGTCTTCGTGCTAGGTCAAGGTAGGACAATTAGCTTGGGACGGAGGGAGTATGACTTTTGGTTTTAGTGGAACATAGAGAATTTTACCGTTTTAAATGGACGTATACGAAATTAATGAGAATTTAAAATTTATAAAATATTTATTTACATATTCTTTTTATAATAAGAAATTGAACCCAAAGTTGAAGTTTGAAACTCCGGATTACAACCCAAACAAAGCCTTATCCACGAGTGAAATCCGCCAACTTAATATTCCAAGGGAAAATTTTAAAATTGGTGATATAAGTTAGACATTGTCCAAAAATATGTTACATAATACTCCATCCGTCCCACCTTATCTTGCACACTTTCCTTAAACGATCTTCCCACCTTATCTTGTACAACCTAAAAAAGGAAAGTTATAATATAATGTTCACCCTCAAAATCTTCGCCCTCAATCTCCACCCTCAATCTACCTTTGAAAAGTCAACAAATAACCAAAAAACAACTTTTCTTAATACCCATGCCGACCCCCTGCAAGACAACAAACAACCAAAAAACAATTTTTCTTAATACCCATGCTGACCCCCCTGTGCAAGATAAGCCGGGACGGAGGGAGTATTAATTTTAGTCCTGTATATTTGCGAAATTATCCAATTTAAGGACATAAGGCGTCTCTAAAGGCCTTATTAATGAGAATTAGGTACATGACACGCACATGACGATCAATTTTGAGTTTCCGGCGTTCTTATTCACGATGGCCAATTAATACCAACATGAGCAACAATTTTGTGATTTCATTACCACCACAAAAAAGGGGGTTGAAGGTGGGGGTAGACCAACCCTAAGCTAAATTGGTACAAATTGTGAAGATTACCTAAAAAGTATTACAAATGTTGAACCAATTTCAATCTCATGGCCAGATCAATGAATGCATGCATTCTCTTTTGCTTAATTTGAAATTTGTGTTGGGATTGTGTTTTGGACCGAAATTGTAGGATGTTGTTTTTTCAGAAAGTCACATATGGATGGAGATCTATCTTTTTTTTATATGTTCACGTTTTTTTTTTTATTTAATTATTTATTATATCATGAGATTTATTTGATTATCCCAACAATTCTTCACGAGAGAGTTAACCAGGTTCGCCATATTTGGTACATACTAAGTTAATAAAGTGTTTGGATAAAAGATCTTATAAGCTTACAATCGAATATATTGATTTAGCTATAAATTTGGTCTAATTTAAAGTTAATATTAAACACATATTTTGATTTGTGTGTGAAATGTGTGTAGTGTGTGAAGTGTGTGTAATGTGTGCAGTGTGTGTAGTGTGTGCAGTATGTGCAGTGTGTGAAATGTGTGTAATGTGTAAAATGTGTGTAATATGTGTAAGTGTGAATTGTGTGTGAAATTTGAGCGTAATAATTAAGATCTTAAAAATAAGATGGAAATAAGTTGGGGTATAAGCTTCTACACATTTTTTTTGCCAAACACTTTGCAAAAGCTTATAAATTTCTAAATATCTTATAAAACATTTGTAGGAGCTTATAAGTTCAGTCAAACACCCGAACCGAAACAACATTAAGAAGAAGAATATGGATATCATGGTTAATGTTGATGAAATAAATTGAACAAGATAACTGTTCCCAAGTAATAATCAATAATTTTATAGTATTTGGGTCCATCCAAGATAGTGACTTTCAAGAAAGAAACATAAATGGAATCTAACAGAGGTTTTGCAGGATTAATTATAATTCTTGTCCTTTATCAAATTATTTATTTTATTAAAATACAGATTTTTTTTTTTTTTTTTTCAAAAACAGAGTTACAGAGTACTCTCTCCGTCCCGGTCTAATTTAACTACTTTGACCGAGCACAAAGGTTAAGAAAAAACAGATTTTGTGGAATCTTTGATTTTTCTAAAGGTGGAGATTGAGAATGAAGATTATGAGAGAAATTTGCCATTTATGAACTGACAAGTTAAATTGAAATAAATCGAAAAAAAAAATAGATAAATTAGAGCGTAACGGAGGTAGTACAAGATTACAGAGGCTCCGAATTCATATCTAGTGCAATGCAACTCATTTAATAAGGATGCAATTCGGCTGTCCAGGCTAAACACTGTCGGTCCGAATTGGACCGTGCCAAAATCTCGTCCGCTGCAAAAATGATGAGCTCAATCTGATTAGTCCTTGAAAACAATAAACTTAATGGATTCGATTTATTGGACCTAATGATATTTTGAGTTACGATTTTTATAGCTCAGTCCGCTCAAAATGATGAACTAGATCCATCTTATATCTATATATAGAGATTTTCAGATAAAAGACAGGTCCACAATTGATAACTGACATAATTTAGAGGTTAAAAATTTTAAAAATGTTATGTATATATATTTATATCTAAATAATTTGATACACGAATATCTACATAAATAAAAATTCTTAAATATTTTCCAAAGTACTCGTGAACATCGTCTCTCCTTAAAATTAAATAATTTAGAAATAGAGCTGCTCGATATTTGAATTTTCAATAGATCTAGGCCCAAATAGAAAAATAAATAAGTTGTCTAAATCCAGGATCTCAGTCTGGCCCAATTATTATATAGTACATAGCAAAAGATAGTTATCCCAAGTTTCTGTAGCCCAATAAGTCATGGCCGAATTATCAAGCCCATTCTATTTCCAGTAAAAAGAAAGGTCGTAAAATTGCAAAACAGTTAGGCGGTGAATTAAGGTTTAGCGATTAATCGTAGCTGGGTGGGCTAATACGGGTACAGATGTGGTTAACATGGAGAAATAAGGAAATAAACGTAGACGGTCAATGAGAACTTAACACCTAAGCGGAGATTAATCGGAGCTAGTCGAAGAGTTTTGCAATAGGGGTAAAAATTCTTAGGAATTTTCTCTTTCTATATTTATAATTTTGTCCTTTAATTGTTAACATTTTATCTAAAATTTCAAATATTACTGGATGATTGCAAATACATTTCATAAGACTGCGTGAAACTAGGATTTTTTTTTTTTTTAATTTTTAGCATTGTCAAAAAACACAAATATGCTACCCGATAAACAAAATGACGTCAAATACATATCATAATAGATCATGCAACCATAAATTCACTTGAGAAATGTAAAATCTAATTCAAACTAAAAAAAAAAAAACCAATAATGAGTTATTAAAAAAAAATAGACGACTTTCCCAAAATAAGATAAAATAAAGGACTAATTTTGAAAACGTCCATAAATTACGGGCCAATTTCAATTCATTTGTCGTTAATTGAGAATCGAAGAAGTGATGTAATAATTTTCAATCACCGATTAACGATAATAAAAATGATGGAATGTGAAATCGATCAAAGGTAAATGACGTTCTTGTTCAGGTACATATAATGATGGTGATGACGAATCATTCAGGTGTCAAAAAATTTAGTTGATGTTGTAATTAAAAAAAAGTTATAGTTGACGATCAACATTGATAAATTTTAAAAATCATGTTGCAACTGAAAATTGGACAAAAAATCGTAATTTTTTTAATTAACCTAAAATTATATAACCAATTTGGATAGGGATGTTAGCTCAAAGAATATGGGCCAAAATATCAAGGCTTTTCCCATGGCCTTCGATGGGTTTATTGCAACAAATTCCCCTGTGTTTTTTAAATGTTGAATAAAATCTCTTCGTATTTTTATAATTGCATGAAATTTAGGCGTGGGTTAAATAAATTATGCACGAAATCCCCAATTCAATTGAAGATGACAGTCGTGTGTAGACGTGCGATTGATGCAATGATGATTCACTTTTTTTTTTTTTTTTTTTTTTTTTTTGGGTGGTAAATTGTCTTTATCATCCTAATTTAGCTCCATCAAAGTGTCATTTTATTTTCAAGGTGTTTCTTAAATTTAACTACCTTTGTTATAGGTTTAATTTGCACTATATTTACCACTAGAAAATAAAATGCTACTTTGATAGAGCTAAATTATGACGATAAAGAAATTTACGGCCCAAAAAAAAAAGAAAAAATTTGAACCACCATTGCATTAAACCTGCGTGCTACACATCTGGCTTCTTTAATAAAATTAGAGATTTCGTACAATAATTTATTTAATCACGCAAGAATTTTGCGCAATTATAAAACACCAGGGAATTTTATGCAACATTTTGAAAAAGGGAAATCCAGTGCAATAAACCAAAAATCAATTCTTGCAAGCCAAGACTCTAATCATCGTCAAAATTCTTAAATTTGATCATATAATTCCAAAACCCTAAATTCCCAAAACATGCATACACCTCCTCCAAAATGTTCAACTTGTTCGTCTCCAGAAACACCAAATCGAAGCGAAAACGAAGAAGAGAAACAATAATCCGTCCACAAAATCATCATCCAATCAGTACCCAATCCGCAGAAAAAGTTATCGCCAATGAAGACCTTCTAAACATCATCCTCTCGAAGCTTCGGAAACGCGATAGCGCCAGATTCAAAATCGTCAGCAAAAACTGGTACGAAATCATCTCCGGCCGCCCCTTCATCTACAAAGTCCCGCCGCCGTCCGACCTCCTCATAGGGCGATACACCCCCCGCTCGCGGCCGCACTTCTTCCCGACGGTAAAGTACACCGCCGTCTCACTCGACAAACACAGGCCGCCGCTCCCTAAGACATCTCTGCGTTTTCTCGAATTGAATTACCATGTAAACGGTATTCGAGTAAGCCAATCGTGTAACGGTCTTCTTCTTTGCCTCACCGATGTTACGGGTAAAAGCGAGAAACACAAGAATTATTACGTTTATAACCCTACCACCAACAAATCGAGGTTTATTCCGTTACCAGATTCCATCGATGAAGTCACAACCATGAATTTAGCTTTTGATCCTTCGATTTCGCCTCATTACAAAGTTATCAGCCTCTGTAGAATCCATAAACCCTATTTTTCGTACACGCAGTTACATGTATATTCATCGGCAAGCGGCGGTTGGAGCGTCTCAAACGCCGTTTTCCCCATCGATTCCGATCATGTTGATTTCAGTGACGGCGTTTACTTGAACGGAGCAATTCACTGGCCTTCTCACACGGAGGAAACATCGTACTATTTGGACGTCGAAAATGAGTGTTTCAAGATCATGCCAATGCCACCTTTACAAGATGATCAGGTAAGGAGAACAATTTAGATCCTCCATCTCGATTTACCCATGAGATCATCTGTTACATTTTGATGTTACATTTTGTGTTTTCCTATATTCACTAACCGACACGCGTTATGTGTGTAACAATCGGGAACTTTGGGATATGATTTGAATTGGACGGAGCTAGTTCATATACTTATCCCCAATTATAGTGTTTCAATCGTGTCATGAACCTAAAATTTCATCATTTGAGATAGTATTAGTATTTGAACTCGACCACTTAAAATGACATAGAACACCATAATTAGGATATACTATAGGGACACATTTGGGACGTAGAATTTGAATTGGGAGGAGACATGCAATTTAAATTTTCCGTCCATTATGATGTACTAGTCGTGTTTCATATTTAAAACTATGTCAATATTGACACAATATTTAAAACTCAAATCGTGTAGTATACTTAAGACTAAATTTTTCAATTCAAGATTTAAAAAAAAAAACAGATTAACGTCTCAAAACAATGTGGCATTAGATGACATTAGGTGGGGATATATACAGTTTGCCCCTCAAATTTTCATAATTATTTTGTAATTTTATAATCTTTACTTTTTAAAAGTTGGTGTTTCAGAAAAGTTTCTATGTGATTTATCCTCTCGAACTTATTTGATGTTTAACTACTTTTTCGTACATATACAATTATCAAATACATATACCGACACACACATATATATACACATAGATAAAAGTCGACTACTTATAAATAATAAATCCGGGCATTCCTATGAAAAAAATACACACACAAATATAACATATTGGCTTAGAGAAAAAGTCTCGTAAAGTGAAGTTTAAAGAAAATTTAGAAAAACTTTATGCTTAGAATTTCACAAATTTATCAATTTATATTGGATATATTACAATAATAATATTCATTTTTTATTTTTTTTATTTTGGGTGTATAATTTTATTGTATTATTATAAATATGACCTCTTAACTGAATTTTCTGGCTCCGTCATTGTAGACAAGAAGGACTCTTCAGTTTTTCGGGGAATCCGGTGGAAGGCTGCTGTTGATAGACTTCCACGAACCGTTAACCGTGAAATTCGATGTTTTCGGGTTGGAATGTGACTACTCCAAGTGGACAGTGAAGTACAGTGTCAATTTTTCGCTTCGTATTCGATTTATGGAAATGTTTTATGTTCTGTCTGTGATTTGTGGGAAGGAAGAAGATGACTTGTATTTGGTGGTGTACGTACCTGGAGTAGACTGTGGAAGTAAAGGATTGATGACTTATAGTTTGAGGTATAAGTTACTTAAGAAGCTGCATTCACCAGTTTCTGGGTGGGAGTTGAGGCTGATGGAGGAAAAAGGTTATTCTGTTGTTCATCCTCTTATTAGGACCAAATTTGCAGTTTGATTATGTTTTTTCACCTTGGATTTCTTACAACATGTTTGGTTAATCTTGTTTTGTCATATCTTATACTCCCTCCGTCCCGACTGCACTTTTCTATTTTGATCGGGCACGGAAGTTAAGAAAAAACAGATTTTTTAGAATTTTTTACTTTTTTAAAGGTGGAGATTGAGGGTGGAGATTGTGAGAGAAATCTGTCATTTATGCGCTGAAAAGTTAAGTTGGGGCAAATTAAAAAAGAAAGTAGGAAAGTTAAAGCGGGACGGAGGTAGTAACTGTTATTTTGGGTGATGTTTTGTATGAATGCTGATGAAAGTGAACTATAACATATTGAGTTATTAAATCTGTTGAATTTCGGAATTTGAAAACACAAACTCTTTTATTCTAAAAGTTCCCGTATAGTTTCAGTTAGACGTCACCTAGC
This sequence comes from Ajuga chamaepitys, assembly GCA_958295605.1. NCBI lineage: Eukaryota > Viridiplantae > Streptophyta > Magnoliopsida > Lamiales > Lamiaceae > Ajuga > Ajuga chamaepitys. The sequence goes on along the minus strand of OY282504.1, from coordinate 3,122,816 downwards.
CGGTAAATTATCCTTGGCTGCCTTCAAATTTTTTCTATTCCCATCTAATTAAGCCCTAGACCCCGATCTTTTACCTAACTAGTACCTAACATCTTTTAGAACACTAAGTGTCCACCCAGGATATGCACGAGCCAGATTTTTCTTGTTAATATATAAAAAAGATAATTGTAAATTCAATATGTGTCGAGTGAAACCCAAGCAAATTGAATGATAACAATTACTCCCTCTGTCCCAGCCTAATTTGCACACCTGCTCCGGCGCGTATATTAATTTTTTTTTTCTTTTTAGTTAAATAAATGCATTAGACAAACTCTTAGATCCGTCTATAAATGAGCCCCCTCACCTAAATTTCTAAGTCCGTCACTGCACCTAATGCACAATAACAATACTTCCTCCGTCCCGGCTTAAGTTTCCTACTTTGACCGGACACGGAGGTTAAGAAAAAGCAGATTTTGTGGAATCTTTGACTTTATTAAAAGTGGAGATTGAAGGTGGAGATTTTGAGGGTGGAGATTGTGAGATTAATTTGCCATTTATGGGTTGGAAAGTTAAGCTGGGACAAACAAAAAAGGAAAGTAGGAAAGTTAGAGCGGGACGGAGGTAGTATTATACACCTAAATTATTTTTTTGTTCTTAAAAGAAGATATCCGGGCTGGGTGGGGGTTTAAGGCAGTCCCAACCTGCATCCAGGTTAACATACATATGCGATATATTTGTATTTTAACAAAAAATTAAATTTCATACATACATATGTGATATATTGTATTTTAATAAAAAATTAAATTTCATTGCACTAACGGCATTTGTTATAACGAACCCGATAATTTGTAGATACATCAAACACAAAGAACATAGCTTTTTCTACCCTACTTACATATATATTACTGAGATAGGATATATACACTTTGGCAAGCTGTAGAAAATCGATTGTTAACTTTTTCTTGATTTTAGTAATATGCTTGCCACGTGTTACGTAAAGCCTGAGGGTTATAAGCATGTGACATACTTATACCTAAGTGTGCAAAATTCGATTATAACCGAAAAAACCGATCGAAAAATGTTGATCGATTCGATTATTGAGTTTGTCGGTTCGGACATGGTTATTTGGTATAAAAGAAAATCGATTAAGTCGTCTACTACGGTACTATCCACTTGAGACATGTGACATACTTATACTAGTAAAAATCTTAACCCAGATGGTGATCTCATATATATAGCTCAACATAGCTGTGGGTATAACAGCCATCAAAACGGGAAATTCTTATCTATCCAGTCGTGTACTACCCACTTGAGACAATCCACCATTGATGTGGTGAATGACGAGGATTGTCCCAGTCGAATAGTACCCGACTACGAACGCAAGAAGTAGCCCATCAAACGAATGTCTACCTCAGAATAGTTAATACATGAATTATTGTAAGTGGTGTTTCATTATTGCAAAGTGTAAATTCCTATATAAGGCATCAAAACAGAAGCAATCCAGAGCTTCCCTTTATGCTCCTCTACTTCACTAATAAACCTCAATGTCTTCCCATCAACATCTTCCAAGACCTGCAAAACTTTACCCTCATTGCTCAGCTTAATCGCCGTTGCATGGGGCTTGCCTCCGACCAACAAGTTATGCAGTTGCTTGAAGTCGAGAGGAAGCTTCATTAGCGTGCTTCCGAACCATTTATAAGACGTGATCAATTTGGTAACGAGTCCAGTCTTTGAGTGCACTGCAACCCAAAATTCCCCCTCTGAGTTTCTTCTGATGTTGTCTGGAAAGCCCGGTAACTCAGCAAAGAGTTCGTGTTTTCCAGCATTCGGGCCTTGAAGCCACAACCGTTGTATCCTGCATGTTGTGGTTTCGGCTACCAATACAAAGGAACCGTCTTTACTTAGGGCTACTCCATTGGCGAAAGCAAGGCCTCGAAGCAACACCGTGACTTCTTTGCTAGATATATCGTATTTCATCAGCTTCCCTGTCTTGTCTATGTTTAGAAGTGCAGACATGAAATCCCTTTAATCAAACATACAATCAGTGCCAGAAGGTTATTCGAGCATTGTTTGCGGTAACAGTAAATTCAGATTTCTACCCATTTAAAAAGACTAGATTACTCTTTATAAGACACTAGTTCTACGCGTCTCTAGACATGCTTAATAGAGACGGAACTTGTGTCTTTTATAACGAGGGTGTCTTCAGAAATAGCTACATTAGATAACTAAATCCAAATACCTTCTGTAGAATTCTGTGCTTGAATCCGTAAAGTAAATCACGTCTTTCTCATTGTCAATATCCAAGTCATTGGTGAAGCGTAAACGCTGGCCTTCTACTTCTGTTACTAGAGGTGAAGCCACTCCTCCTTCCGGCCCAACCACGTGGAGCCCTAGGTAGGCATCGGCAATGTACAGATCTCCGGTTTTCTGATGAAACCGTAATCCCAATGGCCTTCCACATACGTGTTCCATTGCTGGATTGAACGGCTTAGAACACTCCTCCCTTCATCAAAATTATCATGTTGAATGAAAATTTAGTACTACAACTGTTATTACAGAATATAATCACAACAGTGCTACCGGCTTTTCCAATTGTTCATATTATTTATGATTAAAGAAAATGATTACACAATTGTTTTTCAGAACCATATGCATTATTTTGCACAGGACACCAGAAACCAAGACCCCTGTTTCTTATCAGCAAAAATACGAAAACAGCAGTGTCATTCGCTATCACAACTACTTCCTCTATTGAAGCTAGACGGACAAACAGAGGGCCTTTTTTGAATGGTAAAAGATGCACCCTTTCCCTTAATGTTTATAACTAGGGACATTTCCGCCCTCGATGTTCTTTCTAAGTCCGGTCGGAACAAAAATCAGATACAACGTCCCCCCTCCTCCCTTTGAGAAAGAATAGCATATATTCTAAACACCAAATGCCAACAATCTGGATTCTATTAGTCAGAACAAGAGCAGTAATATTTAGGCGCTTGAATTTGTTACCATTTCAACAGCAGCTCTATCTGATCTCTTTATTAGGGAAGAGTATAAAATACTTAGGAGTGGCAATGGGTGGGATCGGGGCTGGTATTGGACTCCCCATCCCCAACTCCCAACCCAATTTCCATCCCCGCTAAATTCCCCGCTTGGAAACCTTGGGTCGGGGATGGGGAATCCCTATTCGGGGAAGAGTGTCCCCACGGGAATTCGGGTTCCCGGTATATTTTTTTTTTTTCCAAATCTTTTAGATAAAAAGAATAATAAAGTTATAACATACAATCACCAAGCCCAAAACATGTCAAAAGTCAATAAATCTAAAATAAAAGTATTAAAATAATTATATATATATATATATTATTTTTTAACTAAATACGAAGTAATGCAGTAAGTTGTGAGCATATATATAATATTATTTAAATTTATTTAAGGGATATTATATATATATATATATTATATAAAATAACATGGAATGAGGAATCCCGCTTTGCCTATATGGAGTCAGGGCCGGGGACGGGACGGGGAGTACGATTCCCATCCCCATACCATCCCCGCTCATAGAATTTCGGGGAATTCCCGTCTCCATCTCCGTCCCCATTCTTTTCGGGGAATCTCCGACCCAATATTTTCGGGTTCCAACGAGGACGGGTCCCCGCGGTGTTTTTGTCATTCCTAAAAATACTTCACTTTAAGTTTTTGTGCACAACAACATATTTTTTGGCCTAATCACCTAAAATTTAGGACCTTTTGATCAGTTATCACTCGCAACCTGACCTTTTTACTGTAACACAAAAATGCACCCGAGCAAATTTAATGATCAGGCTAACAACGTCCTTCCCATTCTTATAATTACACGTTTACAGCTGGGATGATCAGATTCCCAATTTTGGCTCCACCCCAGCAATTGGAGCTCAAAACTTGCTCGAGTGCAGCGAATTGAAAAATAATAAAGATGATTCATTTCTATGTTATGTTTGACAAGTCATGCTGCAAATAATAAAAGACTAAAAGGATGTGAATGTTGATGTAGTTAACCTTTTTTTTTTACCCATGTAATTCAATTATTATCTTGAAGAGTTAATTATCTATTTTGTTATAAATTATTAAGCATATATTTAGGGGGTGTTTGCAAACAATTGTGCTTTTAGAAAAGTGCTTATAATTGATTTTGAAAAAAAGTTTAGAATTTGGTAGTGTTTGGAAATAAAATTGTGTTAAAGCTAAAAGCTGTAGAATCTGAGTGTTAGCAGCTTCTGAGAATCAGTTTTTAATTGCTTTTCAGAAGCTATTTTGTGTCCCGAAAGTGAGTTTACAAACACTCTAGCTTGTGTAAGGTGCTTTTAAAAATTGATTTTGAGAGTTCAATTGAGTTTGCAAACACCACCTTAGTAGAAGTTCATCTCCTTCAGACTCATTTAATCATCTGTATTCTTTCTCCTTTAAGAAGGTCTTTTTAGAAGTTATATACTTTTCCTTTTATAGAAAAAAAAAACAGACATTCTAAGTTTTTCATTCATACAAAGTGAAATATTATGATTAATAATCAAAATTATTAAACGATTTCTTTTTCTTTTTTAATTTTAGGATTTCATTTATCCAAAAACCAAACAGATAAACCTAGATAAAATTCAAAGTCTAATTTGCAGCAGCATGAATTACTTACTTGCATAATTAATTTCAACAATTTTGGAGCACAACATATACGAAACATTCACTGATAATTTCTAGGATTATCCAGAACTACCAGAAACCATACTCAATGGAGTAAAATTGTCACAGATAAGAGGAAATGATGCTGAGTGGACTACCTTTGGGATGAGGTGACGGCGAATTCCACCCAATCTCGGCCGTTCCACTTGAGAACACGGCCATCGGCAACGCCGGTGTACGGACCGCCACCGCTGGGATCGAAAACGAGGCTCTCCGGCCCGACGGCTCTAACGAGGTGGATCCTCTCGGCGCTCGGGAGGACGTCGTGCGAGCCTTGGATTTGAAGCGGAGTGAAGACGCCGGCGGTGGCGAGGGCAACCACCACGGCGAGCAACGGAAGTGCTACTACAGTTAGAGTCAAGATAAGCTTTGAGGTCATAATGTTTGGCTGGAAAATTGATAATTACACTGTTTCAGTGCTAAACTTTCTAGATTATACATACGATTCAGGAATCAGGACAATATCAGCATCGGATTAAAGAAAGGAGTCGTTATTTTCCACGAAATGACCAATTTGAAGTATACATGCTGTAGAAAAGCTCCGTCCCGTTTAACATTCCAACTTTAATCCGGACTGAGGTTTAAAAACAAATCTTATAAAAAAAAAAAAAAAAAGGTTTAAAAACAAATAGATTTTATGAATTTTTTTTTGTCTAGGTGGAGATTGAGGATAGAAATTATAAAAAGAAAATTATCATTTATGAACTAATAAATTCAATTAAGATAAATCAAAAAAAAAAATAGACAAGTTAAAGCGGGACGAAATTAGTAGGAATTTTGATTAAACAATGGTACAATATGTATATGTTTTGAAAATTCTCGATTCAAACTTTGAACAACTTATTTTATTTTCCGATGTTTGTGAAATAAAATATTTTAACTTTTCAGTAGATGTAATAATTGACTAAATTCAGTGACTATGAAAATTTGCTTTTAAAAAAATAGAAAGTGTTTGTAATAAAAAAATAATTTATTCGAAAAAATAGAAGTTAGTATTGAATGGGAAAAAGTAATCTAAATAGAAGTTACATGTATAAGCATTAAAAAAAAATGTGATAATCTGCTTTTAACTTATGCTTGATAGTTATTTTAAATCATTATTGAAGATGAATCAGGTATTTAAAAACAATCAAATATACTTTTGTCAGTCAAAAGTGCCACTTAATCTAAACTTTTGCAAATACTGTCGTAAAATTTTTAAAACATGATTCTTCTTTTTCTACATTTCTCATGAAAAAGACCTAGTTTTAAGTGATCCTATGCGTAGCTTGATAAGAGTAAAGAGTAAAATTTGAAATGCGAATCTCGAAATGATTGTTGTTCCACTAAAAAATAGACGAAACAATACAATCTCGAGAAATTATGAAGGGGAAAACATAAATATCCTCTCAAGTTGATAAAGTTCCTCGAAGATTTAGACGGGAATCCAAAATATTTTGAGTAGTCACCATTTTTCCCAACATTGCTCAACTAGGATTTGAACCGTTGTTACCAATGGCTCATTGTTTGGATGTACAAAGTTCAATATATCAATAATTTTTATGAGATAATACGTTACGATCCGAATGATCCCTTAAGTAGATGTGACACATGAATCAATTAGTTCAATATTTTAGATCAAGTAAGTCACATGAATCGTAACCGAAGTATCATCAAGTTAATATACTCGACTCGATAGTAATATATCCCAACATTTCACATGTATTAAGGGGTGTTAGGCCGAGCTTACCAATTTCGAAAACGTGATTTTAAAACAGCACAATCCAGCTTACCCTATGACATTTGTTTGACAATTAGACTAGGTTGAATTGCCGGAATTGACCCCTCAATCCATAATGCTGGATTTCAAGGCGTAACACTCTAAGGGGACAATTGACTTGGGATGTAGTGTCATATACCACGTTCGATGGGGCACATCTACGAATGGAATATCCAAAAAAATATTTTAATTTAAGGGTATAGTAGGGTAGGATGTGTATTGAAAATTGTAAAAGGTGTATTGAAAATTGTAAAAATTGTTGAAAATTGTAAAATGTGATGTAGGTAATAGTGTGTGGATGTAGAGAAATGAGTCATTCGATGTAAAATGAAATACGTTGAAGATGACCTATGCCACGTCCGACATGTCTAGGTTAATCATCATAAGTGGGCCTCATAAAAAAGATGGTCTATTAACTATTATACAAAGCCCATTAAGGTAAATAGCTCAGGCCCGAGAAGTTAACAAAAGGAAAGGGAGCCAAATGAAAGGTGACATACATGATACATCATGGCGGGATAATGAAAAATGAAAAATAATAAAGTGGAGAAAAGGGAAATAACAGTGAAGAATAATGTATTTAATTAATTTGTTGTAATTTAATAGAGTGTAAAATATGATAGATATCTGTACATATCTTGGAGATTATTTTGTTGTAACTTTCCCTTATTTTTCTACCAGTTACTGTTGTACAAACTTATAAATATAGTGGAAACCCGATCATCAGAATTACGGTGAATCGTATAATTACACTCTCAGGAAAGAGGCTGAGAAAGAAGAACGGCGGAGGGCAGCAGTATAATCGGCGGAGGCGGTTCGGTTAGTCGGTAGCCTGTATTTCATCGATCAAAGTGTGAATCGTTACATTGTACTGTAGTTTGTTATAGATCTAACGTATGCGATGAGCTACGAAGAACCACACGAATTGGGGGATTATGATTTCAGCGAGGAAAAATCAGATGAAGAATTGGAATCAGAAGAAGAGGCAACTTTTGCTCCTCAAAATGTTAGAGAAAAAAAGCGATTTTCATCGTCGAATGATCGGCTTAAGACGATTTCTATTGACAGACTAAGTGCATTACCAGATGCCTTACTAATTCACATACTATCATTTCTCGAAACTCAGAAAGCTGCTAGTACTTGTGTGTTGTCAAAAAGATGGCAGACTCTTTGGACTGAATTGCCAAGCCTTAAATTTTACAACAGATACACTCTTGAGGATACGCACAAGCAATTTTCTATGGTTCAAAGGGCCCTTGCTTCTCGTACTGGAAACAATTTGGAGAGACTTTTTGTTAATTCTTACTGTGATGAAACCTTGGTTTCAGATGTTGATGTTTTAGTTGAGTTTGCTGTCAAAAAAATGGTGAAAGAAGTTGATTTGTCCATAAGCTATATTGGAAATTTCTACACACTGCCTGATATCTTATATTCCAGTTCATCGTTGACAAGGTTAACTTTGGAAGGGTGCATTTTTAATTCTCAAAAACCAATCATGTGTCGATCACTGACTACATTATCCCTTGAGAATATCGAGATTCATGACCATTTCATTGGAAAAATATTATCAGGTTGTCCCGTTTTGGAGTATTTGAAGCTAATAGACTGTTGGGGATTCACTTGTTTGGAGATTGATTCTCAAAGTGTCCATACTCTTGAGGTCTACAATTGGGGGAGAACCCGTGGTCCTTTGCTGGAAATTTCAGCACCCTATATTAACTATTTGCATGTTTTCGGAATAAAGTTAAAGCTCAGAAACATTCGTTCTGTTCTAAGAGCAGAACTTGATTTCTGTGGATTTAATTCGGATGATAGCTTTGTGCAGCTCAGGAGTTACTTCACAGATCTTTTTCTAGGCCTTCAGCATGTCAAGACGCTTCACTTAGGATATGAATCCATTGAGGTATATATTGATGCTCTAAGTTTCTTTTACATAGCTGCATTATGGTATCCATTTGATTTTGTGTCCACATGTCTAGGATTCAAAAGTTTAATATTGGTAAAATATTATAAAAGATGTGTGCTTAAGATGCTGAATTTCCTAATTGGTTTCTTAATGCAGAGATTTAGAATGATAGTTTAGTTGATATACCATGTAAATAATACACGATTCATTCTCTAGTCATCGGAAATTGCTGAGTCTTGATCTGTATCTTTTTGTTTTTAAATATCTCAACATCAAGTCTTGGAGAATAGATATCTGAAACTGTAAGAACAAACCTGAAAATAGTGTCATGCCTTGTAGTCGTTCACGTTGCAAGTCCTTTGCCATTAAAAAATCTTACCCCTCTGACTTTTTCAATTGAGTTTTCATCTTGAGGAAGTTTTTTACTGCCAACTCAAATTCTAGCATTAAAGAGATTCTTCAGTCCAGTCAATGTCACGGCCTTTGTGACTCATACCTCCTATTAGGATTTGTATCCGATACTTCTCTTTGAACGAGTGTACGCTCTAGAATTGAAAAGAAATTATACTTTTCGAGCAATTGCAACACCTAAGAATAGTGAGAGATGGGAGACGGAGAGACTCTTCAATTTTCTTTGTTGCCCTGTGTCTCTGTTAACTTGCACATTTTTTCCTATTTTGCTGCTATTGAATTTGGGTCTAATTTACTCCTCGCAGACTGCTTTGGGCTTTTTCTTGGGTTTTAATTATCAAATTATATTACTGAACATGACATATATGTCTTCTCTAAGCATGTGATACAATTTATGAACCTAACTGATTGCAAGTTGATTGTTTAGCACTTGAGGAGAATGACGTTTCTTGACTTATCCAAGTGATTGTTTGCTGCACATACGGAATTGGTTTGTTTTATTTCAAGCATACTCTATGGAACTTTCTTTTGTTTCTTTTGGCAGTTAATATGGTTTGCTAATTTGATGATGAATACCAGCGTAGAGCTTTAAACTAGTGCTGGTCCTTGAAGCATATTGTTACATTAGTCAGTTAGTTATACATTGATCTTGTTCTGCATGCCATTTTAATTTGTCTCTACAACACGTATACCAGGCCATGTCAAAGTTAGCTATGACCGGCTGGCAGTTTCCACAATCTAGGCGAGAGTGTTTGATAGTTGTAGCTCGAAGGGATGAGGCAAGCATATCCACCATTGTAGCCCTGTTGGAATCTTCTCCAAGCCTCGAGACATTAGACATAAGGGGCTATGTCGACACCTTCTCGGTAATATTTCTTCTTGTCTTTGGCAGTTGGCACAAATATGAGTGGCACTGGCAACTTTAGTTGCAATTTATCTGGGTTACTTCTTAATTACTTTCCCTACATGATGATAGTTATTAGTAACGAACAACAAAGATGACTTATTCAATTTAAGTTGGAAGCACCCTATGTGCATAGGCAGCTTGTACCTGCCAAATGCAGGTGGCCTCATGATCCATTGATAGAAACCCTTACTGACTTCTGCAAATGAGACTCCATATGGTGGGAATATTAAGTCAAGAGACACATTTGTGAACATTTATAAATAAAATTGATGATCTCTTTTTTAATCCTAGGACCTGTTTCGTATCTGAATATTTAAGTTACACAAACTGTATTTTTTGACGTTTGGGTAACTTTTTGGGCTAAATTGTTCGTTTTTTCATTTAGGAACCTACCGAGTGGAATCCACCTGCAAGGGTTGATTTAAACTGTGATTTATTGCGTCTGAAGACTGTTGACATTTCCGACTTTGCCTCTTTAGAGCTTGATAGTGAACCAATGCTAACTTTGGCCCAAATTCTGCTAAAGAGGGCTACAGTTTTGTTAAAGATGGTGATTAAAGACAAAGAATTTTCATCGACTTCAAGCTATCCCGAGATATCTCAAACACTGCTGGATTTTCCGAGATCCTCGCACGCAGTAGTCCTTTTCGGTTAATATTATGTGCCATTTTGCACGAGCAACCGTCGTTTGTTAACACCGTAGTTGTGTTGTTGCTACGTTGCTAGTAGATTATATATGATGCAAATTTTATCTTAGTTTTTGCTCTAAATAGCTATGTAAGATGCGAGACATGCGATTTATATATGCCTCTAACCTACCTTATTTATTTAAATCCTTTTACTACTTCCGATTCTTAAAAACAATAAGTGGTAAAGCTTTTGTGGAAATAGCACGATGTTATCGAAATATTTCATCATGACTATAGTTTATTAGTTTTTTCGTCTCACAAAAATAGTCATATTTAATAATATATTTTTTATTTTTTAGTCTATTTAATTGAAGTACAAACTCTTAAAAGACTATCGATATGCATTTTCATGGGTTATTTTGGACATTAATTTATGAAATATAATTCTTATTTTTGGATAATTTCTTTAGATGGAACTCTTTTTAAGGGACGATGGGTGTTGTAAATTAATAAGAAACTGCATAAATACATAAATACAAAACAAAATATCCAAACGATGTACATTGGGTGCCGAGATTTTTAACAAAGATCATTGTTTCCATCTTCCTAACATGAAATGAAAGTATACAAAGACTTCGTGATTTGACCTCAGGGCCAATTTAATATTGTGAAGGGTCTGGTGCGAAACAAAAAAAAAAAATCTTCTAAAATTAATATTATTTTCTCGAAATATTTTCTTATCAAAGAGACTGTATAAAAGAAAAACATCTCTTGCAACGGAAAGAAAAAATATAAAATAAATGGAGCCCCTTAAAATATTAATATCTGCTTTCGAAAATAATTTTCATCTACTAGATAATATATATAACAAAAAATATAGGGTGTGTTTGTTTAAGGGTTGGAGAGTGCTGAAATAGAATAAAGTTGTGAAAAGAAGATTTGATCTTCCCCAATATGTTGGGGAGAACCTTAAACAAAGTCACCCATAACTTGTAACTAAAAAAGATATAAAATAAATAACATTATGTTTTCGAAAATTTATTTCATCAATTAGACAATATATTAAACAAAAAATATAATTTACAAGTAAAGAAAACACATAAAGTAAATTTTGTATGTTTGTATCTCATTCTCAGCAAGGAACTAAAAATAATTGGGCTAGAGAAGGATTGAAGTTGCAACCTGAACGAATCTGTAAAAATTTCCTTCTCGTTCACCTACCATTTACAATAAACTTCAAGTTAACATTATGATGCATCTCACAAATATATATTATATACGATATATATTATATTAAAAAAAATTGAGGTTCTGATCGACGGGAGGCCCGATGTTATGGCACCACCTAGACCGCCCCGGAACTGCCCCTATTTGACCTCCACACGGTTGATTCCTCAACATTCATTTGGACTCAAATCTTCTAAAGCAGGTTAAATCTGATAAAATTTCTTCAAGTTCATGCTGAGGCAGATTTACCACCCAATGCGTAATGGCTGCAAACATAGATGGATTTACTCGAGGCCTATATCGAGTTCATTTCCCGTCCTCGCGAGATTCTATCCCCGTTTTTATTTATTATTTTTAACTTTATTAAATAACAAGAAAATAAATATAAAAATAATTAATAGACTTGAATTTAATAAAATTAACAAAAAAATAAAGTTATAGCATATCTAATTCATTTTAGTATTACAATAATATAAATATAATAAAAATAAAATATTTTTTTGCTACACAAATATATAAAATTATATAATATTACCGAACATTTCCTCCCATCCCCACCTCGTGGGGAGAACAAATCAGTTTCCACTCCGTTCGGGACGGATTTCAATGAAGAACGGGGATTTCCCTTTCCAATTGGGGCGGAGCTAGATATGACTCATACCGGGCTCCAACATATAAAATTTGTGGGACCTCATTTTTAGATGTATAATTTCTATTATTTTGTTATTCGGTATTCTAAATTATAACTAAACCACCTCATTTAATTTTATTGATTACACTATAGTTCCTAACAAAGATATAAATAAATAATTCATACTTAAAATCATGTCAAATTATTTCTTTTAACTTATCTATTAATTTTAGTAAAATTTCTACTGAAAAACGACAACTTCTACGTAGACTTTGTTACTAATATTTTTTTTCCATTTCTCTTTTAAAGTTTGTAGTAAATTGCACCTTCACTGAACTCTAATAAATTTTCAATGTCTCCATCCCATTAATAAATCCTGGATTCGCCCCTGCTCTCCGTAAGCAAGTATATTAATACTGGACTTCAAAGGTTTAACAACCTAAATAAAGATAGACAGTAGAGTTGGACCCAAACGTAATCCACAATCGGACTCCTTTCCGGGGTCATATTTACTAGGGGTGATAATTTCTAATTAGATCTAATTGATCCGACGAATCTAACCCAGCTCGACATAAATTTATTGAGGAAAATTTGCAAACAACTCGCACGACCTGAGATTAATATTTTATCTTAAAATGTAATAATAATTATATTTTAAATTATTTTTAATATATAACCCGAATCGATCCAAAACCGAACACGAATCCGACCCGATTCCTGCCCCTAATATTTACGATAATCTCATCAGTGGGCCTTAGAGCAAAGGTGCTGGATATTATTCTGGGCTAACTATTATATTAAGCCCATAAAGGTAACAATAGTTCAGGCGCGAGAAGTAAACAAAAGGAAAAGTGGCGCCAAAAGGGAACACATCATGGCGGGAGAATGAAAAATGAAAAATAATAAAGTGGAGAAAAGGGAAAGAGGCTGAGAAAAAAGAACGGCGGTGGCGGTATGGTTAGTTGGTAGCCTGTATTTCATCGATCAAAGTGTGAATTGTCACATTGTATTGTAGTTTGTTATAGATCTAACTTATGCGATGAGCCACGAAGAACCACACGAATTGGGGGATGAAGATTCCAGCGAGGAAGAATCAGAACCAGAATCTGTCGAAGAATCTGAATCAGTCGAAGAATCTGAATCAGGTGAAGACTTGGAATCAGAAGAAGATGAATCAGGAGAAGAATCTGAAGATTTCAGCGAGGAAGAATCAGAACCAGAATCAGTCGAAGAATCTGAATCAGAAGAAGAATCTGGTGAAGACTTGGAATCAGAAGAAGATGAATCAGGAGAAGAAGAGGTAACTTTTCCTCCTGAATCAGTCGAAGAATCAGAACCAGAATCAGTCGAAGAATCTGAATCAGAAGAAGAATCAGGTGAAGACTTGGAATCAGAAGAAGATGAATCAGGAGAAGAAGAGGTAACTTTTCCTCCTGAAAATGCAAGGGAAAAAAAGCGATTTTCATCGTCGAATAATCGGCTTAAGACGATTTCTATGGACAGACTAAGTGCATTACCAGATGCCTTACTAATTCACATACTATCATTTCTCGAAACTCCGAAAGCTGCTAGTACTTGTGTGTTGTCAAAAAGATGGCAGACTCTTTGGACTGAATTGCCAAGCCTTAAATTTTACAACAGATACACTCTTGAGCACGCGCATAAGTTCTTTTCTATGGTTCAAAGTGCCCTTGCTTCTCGTACTGGAAACAATTTGGAGAGTCTTTTTGTTAATTCTTACTATGATAAAAACTTGGCTTCAGATGTTGATGTTTTAGTTGAGTTTGCTGTCAAAAGAATGGTGAAAGAAATTGATTTGTCCCTAAGCTACAATGGAGATTACTATACACTGCCTGAGATTGTATGCTCCAGTTCATCATTGACAAGGTTAACTTTGGAACGGTGTGTTTTTAATTCTCAAAAACCGATCGTGTGGCAATCACTAACTACATTGTCCCTTGAGAATATCGAGATTCATGAGCTTTCCATTGGAAAAATGTTATCAGGTTGTCCCGTTTTGGAGTCTTTGAGGCTAATAGATTGTTGGGGATTCAATTGTTTGGAGATTGATTCTCAAAGTATCCATACTCTTGAGGTATACGACTTGGAAGGAATCCATGATCCTTTGCTGGAAATTTCAGCACCCTATATTAACTATTTGGATGTTTTCGGAAGAAAGTCGAAGCTCAGAAACATTCGTTCTGTTCTAACAGCAAAACTTGATTTTAATGGATTTGATTCGGATGATAGCTTCGTGCAGCTGCGGAGTTACTTGACTGATCTTTTTGTGGGCCTTCAGCATGTCAAGACACTTTACTTGGGAAATGAATCCATTAAGGTATATATTGATGCTCTAAGCTTCTTTTGCATAGCTGCACTATGGTAGCCATTTGATTTTATGACCACATGTTTGGGATTCAGAAGTTAAATATTGCTAAAATAATTATAGATGTGTGTATAAGGTTGCTGAATTTCCTAATTGGTTTCTTAATGCAGAGGTTTATAATAATAATCTAGTTGATATACAGTGTAAATAATACACGATTATTCTCTAGTCATGCGGAAATTGCTGAATCTTGATCTGTTATCGTTTCGTTTTTAAATATCTCTACAACAAGTCTTGGAGATTATATGCTTAAAATTGTAAAAACAAACCCGAAAATAGCTTCACGCCTAGTCACCTTTCACTTGGCAAGATTTTTTACTTTCTCCTTTGCATTAAAAAATCTTGCCCCTTGACTTTTTCAAATAAGTTTGCATCTTGATGAAGTTTTTTACTGCCACCTCAAATTCTAGCACTAAAGAGACTCTTTGGTCCTTTCAATGTTATGGCCGTTGTGAATCATACACCTCCTACTAGTATTTGTATCTGATGCCACTCTTCAAACAAGTGTACGCTCCAGAGAAAAGAAATTACAACTTTCGAGCAAGTGCAATTCCTAAGAAGAGTGAGAGATGGGAGACGGAGAGACACTTCAATTTTCTTTGTTGCACTGTGTCTTTGTTAACTTGCACATTTTATCCTATTATTCTGCTACAGAATATGGGCTCTAGGTTACTCCTCGCAGCTTGCTTTGGGCTTTTTCTTGGGTTCTAATTATCAAATTATAGTCGCGAGCATCACACGTCTTTTCTCTAAGCATGTGATACAGCTTATGAACCTAACTGATGGAAAGTTGATTGTTGAGCACTTGAGGAGAATAGTGTTTCTTGACTCATCCAGGTGCTTGTTTCTACAGAGTTGGTTTGTTATATTTCAAGCAAACTCTATGGAACTTCATTTTGGTTTTTTTCTCTTGGCAGTGAAGATTGTTTGCTATATTGATGATGAAGTTACTAGCTGTAGAGCTTTAAACTCTGGTCCTTAAAATGTGTGAGAAATAGGAATCATATTGTTACACTAGTCAGTTAGTTATACATTGATCTTATTCTGTATGCCATTTTAATTTGTCTCTACAACACGTATACCAGGCCATGTCAAAGTTAGCTATGACCGGCTGGCAGTTTCCACAATCTAGGCGAGAGTGTTTGATGATAGCAGCTCGAAGGGATGAGGCAAGCATATCCACCATTGTAGCCCTGTTGGAATCTTCTCCAAGCCTTGAGACATTAGACATAAGGGGCTATACCGACATCTTTTGGGTAATATTTCTTCTTGTCTTTGGCAGTTGGCACAAATATGAGCGGCAACTGGCAAGTTTAGTTGCAATCTATCTGGGTTACTTCTTAATTACTTTCCCTACATGATAATAGTTATTTGTAATGAACAACAACGATGGCTTATTCAATTTAACTGCCAAATGCAGGTGGCCTCATGATCCATTGATAGAAACCATTACTGACTTCTGCAAATGAGATTCCACACGGTGGGAGTATTAAGTCAAGAGACACATCATTAATAAACAAACTGAAGTTTTTTTTTGTTCTTTTAATCCTAGGACCTGCTTCATATCTGTTAATATTTAAGTTACACAAACTTGATTGTTTGGTGTTTGGATTTTTTTTTTTAACTAAATTGTTCTTTTTTTCATTTAGGAATCTCCCAACTGGCATCCACCTGCAAGGGTTGATTTAAACTGTGATTTATTGCGTCTGAAGACTGTTGACATTATCGACTTTACCTCTTTAAAACTTGCTGGTGAACCAATGCTAACGTTGACCCAAATTCTGCTTAAGAGGGCTCCGGTCTTGGAAAAAATGGTGATTAAAGAAGACAAATTTTCACTGGAACAAGCTTCGAGCTATCTTAAAATATCTCAAACACTGCTTGGTTTTCCGAGATCCTCGGAAGCAGTAGTCCTTTTCGGTTAATACTATGTGCCATCTCGCACCAGCAACCGTCTTTTGTTAACACTGTAGTAGTGTTATTGCTACTTTGCTAGTACATTATATATTATGCAGGGTTTTTCCATAGCTTTTGCTGTAAATAGCTATGTAGGATGCAACTTATCTATGCCCCAAAGGTAGCTACGTTATTTATTTAAGTCCTTTTGCTACTTCCTATTCATCTTATTGTGCTTGGCCAACTGCTTTGACTGACGGCGTAAGAAAAGCCACAAGTGGTAAAATTTCCGTGGAAATAACATAATGTTATCGAATATTTCATCACGGCTATATTACTTTCTCCATCCCATAAAAGAGTCATATTAGAACATGTACAATTTTTTAAGCTAATTTAATGAAGGTACAACTCTATAAAATCTATCAATACGCGCTTACATGATTTATTTTAGACATTGATTTATGAAATATGATTCTTATTTTGGAATTTTTTTTCAAATACAACTTGTTTTACGGGATTATGAGTGTAGTAGATTTTTTTTAACTGGTGATTTTTCCTTTCTCTTATGTAGAATTTTCGCCAAGATCTTCATTTCCTGTATCGCTAAATATACTTTGGTCTTAGTCAGAACCTTTATGGTTGATACATCTAAGATTATCTATTTGGAGGTTGTGTTTAGGTTCATCAAACTCCTCTGTATTAAAAATTCATGACACAAGACAAGTCGAAGAAATTAATACGAAATTGCAACATAAATATATAAGTTAGTTCGAGTAAAAAATTTAAATTTTTAGTTTCATGAATAAGTTATATATGATTGCACAAGTCAAATCGACAAAAAAAATAATTTTTTTTAAGTGTAAATTGTTGGATTTCTACAATATTATTCCTTAACATAATTGCCTACAAAAAATGTATATTTGTGAAACATGACTTTTCTTTTTTCAACGGAAGGTGTAACATAATAAGTGTGAAATCCAGATGAATGTGAACTCCAAAATGTAATTAAATGAAGTTAATGAGAGAATCCATAGTGGAAGTTCTAAAATCCTTCAATTACAATTTGCTGATAAAATTCTAATTTTTGTTATTCTGAATCTAATTACTTATGTCTTTTGACAAAAAATTACTAATCAGATTCTAAAGTTCGGAGAGAATCTTGATCGGATGTATTCTGCACGTTTTATGTGCTCAACATATGTTTTCTTACACGAGTCATTATGAATACAAGTGTTGGATCACATAGCGTGCTATATGGGATGTGAATCGCCGATGAAAGTATGTTGTTATCACTGGAGGTGGTAAAATTAATTTAGCCTGATGGACTGTCCTAACCTGTCGATATTTTAAATTTGTTGGATCATAAAAATCTTAACTCAGAAGTATTATCGAGCTTAATTCGATTAGCCAAAAGTTTGACGGACAACGACTCTGCCCGAAAATATATTATAGTTTAGAAGGATGGAGTGTGTTTTGTTCACAGATTTTCGTGCATGGGATCGAATCTTGCATGAAGGTTCATTTAGAGGACCAAGTTCCCCCTCCAAAACGCCCCATCGGTGACATTTTGTGAATAGTGAAAATTAATGGGACTGAAATTTGATATTTTAGAAATTGTAGGACTCGACCGAAAATCTAAATGATATATACTACCTCCGTCCCAGCTTAACCTGCCTACTTGCCATTTTGGTTTGTCCCACCTTAACCTGCCAGCCCCATAAATGACAAATTTCTCTCACAATCTCCACTCTCAACCTCCACCTTTAAAAAAATCAAAGAGTCCACAAAATTTATTTTTCTTAACCTCTCCGGTTAACTTAAGCAGATTAAGTCGGGACGAAGGGAGTAAGATTTTTTTTTTTAGATATATATAGAAGCATTATGGAGCAAACACCCAAAATGTGGGTATTCTAACAATTTATATAAGTAAAAGTAATAAAAAAGAATTTCATTTATGTAATTATGTGCAAGGGTACAGTTGCATACTGTGCCTAGTTAAGGAATATTTATGACTTACTCAGCAAATAACTAATTCTGTAGAATAGAAAGATTAACACTAGTAGGTTGCGTGGTGAGAGTATGGCTCCCTTCTTCATTTCCTCCCCCATCACGTAATCTGCATGTCAACGAGGAGGTCCTCTACGCAGAGTCGATCCAATCTCTAAAAGGTTCGATGCAAGAAAAAAATAAAATAGACTCCTTCGTGTTAAAAAATAGATTTTTTTTAGAAAAGAGCAATACAAATTATGTTTATCAAAATAATTGGCTGTGCTTATAAATAAAAAAATAATTAAGAGATATTCGGAAAAGCAATAAAAAATAGTTAGTTTTAATTTGGAGAAATAGAAATTTACTGAGTAAATAAAACAAAATCTAGTTATAATTTAAAAAGTACAAAAACAAATGCACGAGATTCTCTCTCTTCAAGGATTTTTTACTTTTATATTTTTACAATGAAATATTGATTAGCTATAGTTAACATTTTATAAAAATTAAAATGAATAGATTTGGTGCTTCTCAAGTGTGTGTATATATGTATATATATATATAAATGATTAATAAAAATTAAAATGATAAAAAATTAGTTTTTATTAAGCATGTTTTATTTTTATATTTTCATTTCATAGAGTGGAATATTGATTAGCTATAAAAGCTAGTGTTTAATAAAAACTAAAATGGATACAAATTATGGCGCTTAAAAAAAATCAAAACTTGAGAAGACTTGAAACCTTGACATCTTCAAAAGAGTAAGATGTCATGACTAGTTGAACTATCATAACAACAAACTTAAGTTTCGACCCTGATTTATTTATTTTTTGTCCAGTATATTGAAAAAATAAAATGAGGATCTTGCAGGCTGAAGACTTGGTGCGACAGCACCGCCTTGACCGTCCCCCGATTGACTTTTGCCTCTACGTTTTGGGACGGATCCCACGGTGAACGAGAATTCCGCCTCTATTGCCAAGCTTATTAATACTGGACCTCAAAGGTTTAACAAGCTAAATAAAGATAGATAGTAGAGTTGCGCCCAAATATAACCCAAATTTGAAATAATCCACTCCTGTCCGGGGTTATATTTCGGCGAATCTCATCAGTGGGCCTTATAGCAAAGGTGCTACAAATTACTTGTGTACAGATTATTATGGGCTAGAAACTGGCCCTTAACTATTATATTAAGCCCATAAAGGTAACAATAGTTCAGGCCCCAGACGTAAACAAAAGGAAAAGGGGCGCTAAAGGAAAACACATCATGGCGGGATAATGAAAAATGATACTCCCTCCGTCCCATTCAATTTGTCTACCTTAATTAGTTAAATGTGAAGATTGAATGTGGAAATTTTAAGGGTGAAGATTAGGAAAGAAATTTGTCTAGCCTGTTAAATTAAATTAGGACAAATGGAAAAGGAAAATAGGCAAACTAGAATGGAGGGAAGGACTAAATAATAAACTGGAGAAAAGGGAAAGAGGCTGAGAAAAAAGGACGGCGGAGGGAAGCAGTATAATCGCGAAGCAGCGGCGGCGGCGATTCGGTTAGTCGGTAGCCTGTATTTCATCGATCAAAGTGCGAACTATTACATTTGCACTGTAGTTTGTTATAGATCTAACTTATGCGATGAGTGACGAAGAACCACACGAATTGGGGGATGAAGATTTCAGCGAGGAAGAATCAGAACCAGAATCTGTCGAAGAATCAGATGAAGGATTGGAATCAGAAGAAGAGTCCGAAGAAGAACCAGGAGAAGAAGAGGTAACTTTTGCTCCTGAAAATGTAAGAGACAAAAAGCGCTTTTCACCATCGAATAATCGGTTTAAGAAGATTTCCATTGACAGACTAAGTGCTTTACCAGATTCCTTACTAATTCATATACTATCATTTCTCGAAACTCGGAAAGCTGCCGGTACTTGTGTGTTGTCAAAAAGATGGCAGTTTCTCTGGACTGAATTGCCGAGCCTTAAATTCTTCAACAGAAACAATGCGCACAAGTTCTTTTCTATGGTTCAACGGGCCCTTGCTTCTCGTACTGGAAACAATTTGGAGAGACTTTCTGTTAATTCTTACTATAATAAAACCTTGGCTTCAGATGTTAATGTTTTATTTGAGTTTGCTGTCAAAAAAATGGTGAAAGAAGTTGATTTGTTCCTATGCTATAATGGAGATGTCTACACACTGCCTGACATTGTATATTCCAGTTCATCATTGACAAGGTTAACTTTGGCACGGTGCTTTTTTAATTCTCAAAAGCCAATCCTGTGCCGATCACTGACTACATTATCCCTTGAGATTATCGAGATTCATGAGCCTTCCATTGGAAATATATTATCAGGTTGTCCTGTTTTGGAGTCTTTGAGGCTAATAGATTGTTGGGGATTCAATTGTTTGGAGATTAATTCTCAAAGTGTTCATACTCTTGAGGTCTACGATTGGGGGAGAACCCGTGGTCCTTTGCTGGAAATTTCAGCACCCTATATTAACTATTTGCGTGTTTTCGGAAGAAAGTTAATGCTCAGAAACATTCGTTCTGTTCTAAGAGCAGAACTTGATTTCTATGGATTTGATTCGGATGATAGCTTCGTGCAGCTCAGGAGTTACTTGACAGATCTTTTTGTAGGCCTTCAGCATGTCAAGACGCTTCACTTGGGAAATGAATCCATTAAGGTATATATTGATCTCTAAGCTTCTTTTACGTTAAATATTGGTAAAAAGTTATTGAAGATGTGTGCGTAAGATTGCTGAATTTACTAATTGGTTTCTTAATGCAGAGGTTTAGAATGACGATTATTCTCTAGTCATGCAGAAATCGCTGAATTTGCTCTGTATCTTTTTGTTTTTAAATTGTAAGCACAAACCCAAAAATAGCATAACTCGTTCAAGTCTTGGAGAATATATATCTGAAATTGTAAGAACAAACCCAAAAATAGCTTCACACCTATTGAACTTTCGCTTTGCAAGATTTTCTACTACTCCTTTGGCATTAAAAAATCTTTACTCCTTTGACTTTTTAAGATGAGTTTCCATCTTGATAAAGTTTTTTACTGCCAACTCAAATTCTAGCATTAAAGAGATTCTTCGGTCCTTTCAAGGTTATGGCTGTTGAGAATCATACACCTCCTACTAGAATTTGTATCCGATACCACTCTTCGAACGAGTTATGCTCCAGAATGAAAATAAATTACACTTTTCAAGTAAGTGCACCTCCTAAGGAGAGTGACAGACGGGAGACAGAGACTCTTCAATTTTCTTTGTTGCCTTGTGTCTCTGTTAACTTGCACATTTTATCCTATTTTGCTGCTAAAGAATTTGGGCTCTAGTTTAGTCCTCGTAGCCTGCTTTGGGCTTTTCCTTGGGTTCTAATTACAAATTATAATAGTGAGCATGACATATGTCTTTACTCTTAGCATGTGATACAACTTTTGAACCTATTCGATTATCCACTTGAGCACTTGAGGAGAATGATGTTTCTTGACTCATCCAAGTGATTGTTTGCTGCACATACAGAGTTGGTTTGTTTTATTTCGAGCATACTCTTTGAAACTTTATTTTGATTTTTGTTTCTTTTGGCAGTTAAGATGTTTTGCTATTTTGATGATGAAGTCACTTACTAGCGTAGAGCTTTAAACTACTGCTGGTCCTTGAAATGTGTGAGAAATAGGAATAATATTGTTACACTAGTCAGTTAGTTATTCATTGATCTTATTATGTATTTCTTTGTAATCTGTTTCTACATGTATACCAGGCCATGTCAAAGTTGGCCATGACCGGCTGGCAGTTTCCACAATCTAGGCGAGAGTGTTTGATAGTAGCAGCTCGAAGGGAGGAGGCAAGCATATCCACCATTGTAGCCTTGTTGGAATCTTCTCCAAGCCTTGAGACATTAGACATAAGGGGTTATAGTACCGACGACATCTTTTGGGTAATATTTCTTCTTGTCTTTGGCAGTTGGCACAAATATGAGTGGCACTGGCAAGTTTAGTTGCAATTTATCTGGGTTACTTCTTACTTACTATTCCTACATGATAATAGTTATTAGTAATGAACAACAGAGATAATTTATTCAATATAAGTTGGAAGCACCCTGTGGTTTACTGACCCATGTGCATAGGCAGCTTGTACCCTGCCAAATGCATGTGGCCTCATGATCCATTGATAGAAACCCTTACTGATTTCTGCAAATGAGACTCCATATGGTGGCAGTATTAAGTCAAGAGACATTTGTGAACATTTATAACAAAATTGATGTTCTCGTTTTTTATCCTAGGACCTGTTTCATATCTGTTACTAATATTTAAGTGACACAAACTTGATTGTTTGACGTTTGGGTTCTTTTTGGACTAAACTGTTCTTTTTAGGAATCTCCCTGGCATCCACCTACAAGGGTCGATTTGAACTGTGATTTATTACGTCTGAAGACTGTTGATATTTACAACTTTACCTCATTAGCCCAAATTCTGCTTAAGAGGGCTACGGTCTTGGAAAAGATGGTGATTAAAGAAGACAAATTTTCACTGGGACAAGCTTCGAGCTATCTTAAAATATCTCAAACACTGCTTGGTTTTCCGAGATCCTCGGAAACAGTAGTCCTTTTCGGTTAAGGGGGTGTTTGCGATTGCTTTTGCTTTTGAAAAAGTGATTAAAATTAGAGATTCTATAAAAATCAATTCTGTAAAAAGTAGGTAGTGTTTGCAAAAAAAGTGATTTTCAATAAAAGTAGAAGTTGGAGTGTTTGCTATAAAATCACTTATGTCTTTTAAAAAATATCATATTATTTACAGAAATGCCATTGAGTGGAGAAAAGCATTAAATTTCTGCTTTTAGCTTTTATATTGGAAGCACTTCTTTTAAAGCAGAAGTTAGCTTTGCAAACACTACAAAATAGCTTTTCTCAAGCTATAAGCTGAAAATCATTTGAAAAAAACAAATGCAAACACCCCATAAATTTCTGCTTTTAGCTTTTATATTGGAAGCACTTCTTTTAAAGCAGAAGTTGGCTTTGCAAACACTACAAGATAGCTTTTCTCAAGTTATAAGCTGAAAATCACTTGAAAAAAGCAAATGCAAACACCCCCTAATACTATGTGCCATCTCGCACCAGCAACCGTCTTTTGTAAACACTGTAGTTGTGTTGTTTCTACTTTACTAGTACATTATATATTATGCTGGTGTTTTCCATAGTTTTTGCTGTAAATAGGTATGTAAGATGCAACTTATCTATGCCTCTAAACGTTTTAAATAAAATTGAAAATTTTGAAAATAATTCCAACATTTTCAAGTTAGTTTTAAGATTTTAATAAATCTTTAGAAATTTTAAAAATAATTTTATATTCTTACAATTATTTTATGATTTTTAAATTTTCTCGTTGAAATTGTCGTCGGTGGTTGGAATTTGTAAAAAACATAGAGCACATGTTACAATTGTTAAAAAATAAAATTTTAGGATCCAAAGTAACAAAACGCGTACTAAAAGACTTAGTTAGAATTCAAGTTTTCTTCTTAATTGTAGCAAAAGTGTCACTTTTATCTGTAAAAGTATCAATGTAGCAAAAATATTATTTTTATCTGTAAAAATAACATTTTTTTCTCTAAAAATATTATTTTTTCACATAAAAATTAATTCCGTCACACTTAAGATCGTCACAGACAAGACTCACTCTATTCTAATAAATATTGCCGTAATAAAATATTTTAAGTTTCAATAAAATTGTGTTATTTCTACAAAAGTTTTATAAGTTCCAATTATTGAATAAAATATAATTCAATTATGTATGATACGATTAACACCACTTTTCGTTTGCCTTGTGCCGGGCAAACGCATTAAGAATGAATAAGTAGCAAAAGATACTCCCTCCATCCCGATCTAATTTGTACACCTGCTCAGATGCGTATATTAAGAAAAAACTGTTTTTATTTTTTAGTTAATTTTTTAAAAATGAAGATTGAGAGTAAAGATTTTAAGGATGAAGATTGTAAGATACATTTCCATTTTGGGAGTGTGCAAAATAAGATGGAACGACCGAAAAAGAAAAGTGTGCAAATTAGGGCGGGTTGGAGGGAGTATAATATAAATAACACAGCTACCATAGAGGCACAGATATGTCGCAGTTTACCTAGTTATTAACAGCAGAAAATAATGTAGGAAAAAACCTGCATCATACATAATCTAGTGGCAAACTAGCAAAGCAACACAACTGCAGTGTTGAAAAACGACGGTTGCTGGTGCAAAATGACTGAGTAATATTACGCGAAAAGGACTACTGCTTCTTGTGAGGATCTTGGTAAGCCAAGCAGTGTCTGAGATATCTTGGGAAAGCTTGAAGCTTGTTTTAATGGAAATTTGTCTTCTCTAATCACCATCTTTTCCAAGACTATAGCCCTCTTGAGCAAAATTCCAGCCAACGTTAGCATTGGTTCACCAGCAAGCTTTATAGAGGCCATGTCGATAATATCAACAGTCTTTAGATGCAATAAATCACAATTCAAATCAACCCTTTCAGGTGGATACCAGTTAGAACGTTCCTAGATGAAAAAAAGAGCATCAATGTAGTCCGAAACAATCCAAACATCAAACAATACAGTAATTTAAATATTACAGATATGAAGCAGGTTGTATGGCTTAAAAGAAAACATCAATCTACGTTCATTCTTTTAAAAGCATGGCACGATAAAATTCAGGGTGCTTCCAAATTATCTCACTTCGGCAAATTTGTTGTTCACAACTACTAAATCTTATCATGTAACGCAAGTAATTAAGAAGTAACTTGAAGATATTGCAACAAACTTGCCACTCATATTTGCGCTGAAGACCAGAAAGAAAATTTACCCAACAGTAGGCATAGCTCCTAATGACTAATGTCTCAAGGTTTGGGAAAGATTCCAGCAGGGCTACAATGCCGCAAATGCTTTCCGCGTCTCTACCAGCTTCTACTGTCAAACACGCTTGCCTAGATTCTGGAAACTGCCAGCCGGTCTCAGCTAACTCTGATATAACCTGATATACATGTTGTAGAAATGGATAAAAAAGAAATACATAGCATATAAATCAATGTATAACTAACTGACTAGTACAACAACATGATTTCATTCATCTATTTCTCACACATTCAAATGCCCGTCTGACCAGCACTAGTTCAAAGCTATACAGCTATTAGTTTTGCTTCCTCATCAATAGCAACAATACTTTACTGCCAAAACAAAATTCTGGAAATTCTATGCAGTTTGTTGGAATAAAATGAACCAACTCTGGATAATTCAAGAAACATTACTCGGCTAGAGTCTCCTCTTTGGTTGCTCAGAAATCCCACTTGCAATCAGTTAGCTTCATAAGTTGTATCACATGCTTAGAGAAAAGATATATTTGTCATACTCACAATGGTCTTAAGTTTGACAGGACGGAACATTAATTCTAGCATTTGTGTTGGCAGTCAAACACTGATCAAGACGAAAGCTCATTGAAAAAAAAATAACAAAAAATAAAAATCAAAGAGTATGATTTTGAGATATCTAAATATAAGGATCAAGATTCAGCAACTTCCACATAACTAGAGAATGTATCTTGTATTACGTACATGGTTTACCAATGATACAATCATTTTAAACCTCTGCATTGCAAAACCAAACAGAAAATTCAGCAATCTTATGAACACATCTTTTAAAACCAAAAAACCATTATTCAGCTTTTGAATCCCAAACATAAGGTCACAAGATCTAATGGATTTCATAATGCAACAATCGAAATGAAGCTTAGAGCATCAATATATACCTGAATGGATTCAATTCCCAAGTGAAGTGTCTTGACATGCTGAAGGCCAGCAAAAAGATCTGTCAAGTAAGGCTTCAGCTGCTCGAAGCTATCATCCTCCTCATATCCATTGAAACCAAGTGTTGCTGCTTGAACAGAACGAATATTTTTGAGCCTTAACTTTCTTCCGGAAACATGCAAAGATTTTATATAGGGTGCTGATATTTCCAGCAAAGGATCATCCATCCCGTCCCAGTCGTCTATCTCAAGAGTACGAACACTTAGCGAATTAATCTTTAAACAATTGAGTGCCCGACATTTCCTTAGAATCAAAGTATCCAAAACGGGACAACCTGATAATATTTTTCTAATGACACGCTCACGAATCTTGATATTATCAAGGGATAATGTAGTCAGGTCAAGGGATAGTGTAGTCAGTGATTGCCACATAATTGGGGTTTTAGAATTAAAAATGCAGCCTCCCAAATTTAACTGTGTGAATGATGAATCGGAATATACAATCTTAGGCAGTGTATAGTATTCTCTGTTGTCTGCGTTGTCGTTTAGCAACAAAGCAACTTCTTTTACCCTTTTATTGACAACAAACTCAACCAACACATTAAAATCTGAAGCCAAGCTTTTATCATAGTAAGAACGAACAACAAATCTCTCCAAATTGTTTCCAGTACGAGTAGCAAGGGCACTTTGAACCATAGACAAAAACATGCGTGTTTTCTCCACAAGCATGCTTGTTTGCTCCACATATTTACAGTAACTGCAGGAATTGATGAATTCGAACCTAGGCAATTCAATCCAAAGAAACTGCCATCTTTTCGACAACACACAAGTACTCGCAGCTTTCCGAGTTTCGAGAAAAGATAATATGTGAATTAGCAAGCAATCTGGTAATGCACTTAGTCTGTCAATAGGAATCTCCTTAATCAGTTTACTGGATGATGAAAGATGCATATTTTCTAAAGGAAATTTTACCTCTTCTCCGCCAATTTCATAATCTTCTTCTCCTAAATCACCTTCTGATTCTAATTCTGGTTTTGATTTTTCCTCGCTAAAATCTTCATCCCCAAATTCTCGTGGTTCTTCGCCGATCATCGTATAAGTCAGATAGATAACAAACAGCAGTACAATCTAACAATTCACACTTTAACCGATGAAATACCGGCGAACAACTAACAGTACCGCCGCCGCGGATTATATTCCTGCCCTCCGCGCCTCCGCCTTCTTCTTTCCGAGTCTTTTTCCCTTTTCTCCACTTTACTTGTTCTCCTTTATCCCGCCATGGTCTGATAGTATTATTTGGGTTAATTACCTAAAAATTCACAATTTTTTAGTCATTTATTATTTACAACATAATCTTTTGAACATAATATAAAAAATTATTATTTTTGTAATTTTTTCAATTCAATACGTTTCAATTAGATTTTTGCCCCAATTGCTGGCATGAAGCCCGAAATCGGAGTTTGCTTATCCCAGTTCCAAACGTATAATCATAAAATATTTATAAACACTTAATTAAATGAAAATGATAAGGTTTAATGCTTATATTTAATAATAAAATAACGTTTTTTTTATTTAAAAGAATTCGTACAAGTAGACCTATGTAATTGGGCATGTTAATTTCACAATATCGAACTTCACGTTAACAATTAGAGTAAGAAATTCGCTTGAGTGCATTTAATTAAAAAAATTATAAAGGTGTTGCATTTTTACGTTACAGTTGAATGATCATGTTGTAAATGATAATTAACTAAAAGTTCGTGAATTTTTACGTAATTAATCCTATTATTATTTAGTAGTAATATTCCCATGCGATACTCGGTATATAAATGTAAATGAATAAATAATAATAATAAGAGATGAAAAAATATGTGCTGATGACAGAATAATCATTGAAAAGTATTAAAAATAAAAAATATATAAATTTGAGTAATTTATAAAATATTTATATTTGTTTTTCTATTTCGATTGATCTGCCAAAAGTGAATTCTTGGAGAAGAAATAAAGGCAAAAAGTTATGATAAAATCGAGCTGAAATTTCCAGAATTAAACTTCCAGAAATAGTTAAAACAATCCTAGGGGTTTTTTTTTTTAAAAAAAGTGATTAAAAGTAAAAATTATGTTATTAAAATTAGAAGTAGTCAGTGTTGAAGAATGAAATTGATTTTGGTGAAATATAAATTTGGAGTGTTTGATACTAAGCACATTTTAGCTTATGGGTGCGAAAAAAAACTTTTATTTATTTATCAAAATACTAAAAAGTTGGAAAAAATAACTTTTTCTACTTATTAAAGTAGAAGTTGTTTTCCCGAACACTTCAAAACAAATTTTCCCAAGTTATAAGTTAAAAATCATTCGAAAAAAGTAATTGCAAACGCTCCTAAGAATTATCCAGCAGCATTGAAGCTATGTAATCAAGCTTTATTACAAAGTATTTGTAACAATTCTCTCCACCTTTTAATTTTTTTTAATTTAATACACGGAGATTAATTTCACACTTCAATAGCTGACGTGGAGCCCGAATCCAAATTCTGGGGTACAAATACTTTGATGTGAAATTAGAAGTTTTTCATAATCAATAATTCGGTGGAATGACAATACATATAGATTAACATGAATTTGGTATGAATCCTTATTCTCAAAGGCAACTCATCCTCTCCTAGAAATAATTTTCTTGCATTGCGAATACCTTCGAATTCTCTCTTCTTTCTGTTCTTCCTCGTCTTGACCTCATCTCTAATGTTAGAAATGTCGGTAGCTTCTACCACGCATGGTGTGATTGTAGTGACTTTCCGCTCTATCCTTCAGAGAGTTAAATAGATTGTGGAGCACTCTAATTGTAAATCCGAATGAATACAAGTTGTGGTTGTGAGAAAAAGTAAGTCGATTTCCCCCCTACGTCAAGCGAGCGATGTATGTTATCGCTATCTCGGTGAGAATTATGTTCAATAACTCGTATAATCGAGTATGCAATCATACAGTTGGTTCATTTTTATTTACAGTTGCAATTTAAAATAAAAATAAAGTAGAAGTTTAACATACTCTTCTTCCATTAAAAGGAGGAGCATAATCCTTTCTAGTAGAAAATGACCAAAAATCTTTAGCTTGCGAGACTCTTATTCTGCTAAAGGCTTCGGGTTTAGAGAATTTTTCTTACTGAATTAACTGGTGTTTTCTGAACCAAAAAAAAAAAAAAAAAAAAAATCCAAGTTAGAACAGTTATGGCCTAAAATTTCAATTTCAAACTCCATGTCAGCGATTAAAGCTCAAAATTTGCCCTTTGTGTATGAAATTGAAAAAAAAATAAAAAGTTATGTATTTATACATTAAAATTTAAAAGGTCCTGTTTATTTGATAATTGACTAAAAAGTCGTGTATTTTTACGTTATTAAACCATAAAATTATCAATGTAACTTGTACGGATGGGCTTACTTGTTTTCCAACGAGCTGCTTTCTTTCGCTTCCCTGCGTTAGATGGACCAACCCAGCTCGCCTAGCATTTTAGATGAACAGAGCCATAGAAATTTGGTTTACAGGACCATAGGGCCCAACATCCCTGGCCCCATGGATCAAAAGTCTGATGGGCCACAGGATGCACAAAAATCTTTGTATATTTAAGGGGTATGAGTTAGGCTAGGCTCAATAATTGTCGGCCTAATGAAATTTCTAGACGTGCTTGGAGATATACATAAGAAGACAAACGATTCTTGTTTTTTTTCTACAAAAAACTTAATTCTGCACTCACTTGAGTCAGATTTCACATAGAGATAAACAACCATCATGTGACTTTAATTCCATATTCACATCCTCAAATGCGAAAATCTTTGTATATTTAAGGGGTATGAGCTAGGTTGAGCTCAATAATTGTCGGCTTGATGAAATTTCTAGACGGGCTTGGAGATATGCATAAGAAGACAAACGATTCTTGTTTTTTTCTACAAAAAACTCAATTCTGCACTCATTTGAGTCCAGATTTCACAGAGATAAACAACCATCATGTGACTTTAATTCCATAATCACATCCTCAAATGATGCTAAAAGAATCACTGAACCTTATTGACTCGAAAAAGATACAACATGTCAATGGATCGCTCGGCTTATAAAACGAACATAAACTGTAATAACAAGAAAAGGGTAAAGGAGATACATACAAAATGCTTTATTCATTACTTAGACAAGTCCTGCGCATCCGATTCAGAAGAGGCCTTCAGGGCTGCAGCCATCATTTTTTGTCGGTTCTGCGTTTGTCTTTCGACGCAGACCATGTAAAGGCCTGAAAAGGTCGAATGGATTACTATGTCAAGTTGTCGAATGCACATGAGAAGAAGCAATATTTAAATTTGCAATCTGCATTCTGTTAATAACTGAAAGATACAAGAAATCTATCAAACTGTAACATTACAGTGCTCAGATCTCTTTGCAAATCCGAAGTGAAAAAAACCCCTAAAGTTTTTATGATTGAAATCCAACAAGTAACTCTAAATTTAACTTTTGCCCATACTTCCTTTATTGATTCCTCACAATTCTGAAATATTATCTTATTCCTTTCTAACTTCTGTTCTAAAAGTTTCTGTCTAGCTCCGAACTGTCATCAACCGCCTACTTTTTCTCTCCATTTATTCTGCCTGGGTGATTCACAGCCGACCATTTGGCCGTACAAGTGTAGACTATGGCGGAATGGCAGGAGAATCCGGAATCGTTGGTCACCAGAAGCTCGCTAATGAGTACCGTGTCTTCCTAGTGAACGAGAACCATCTTCATGGGGCCTCAACGATCCCGGTGGCGATATCCAGAGCGTGGCTTAAAAGAAAGACGGGGAGCTTGCTATGGAGATAGGTTTCCGGTTCGTAAACCGAATGTCTCACCTGGCGACTCTAGACGCATTTGAACGCCCATCACTCCAGCAATTGCACCGAAGACAAAATAGAGTTCATATATCCTTGTGGTTAGTGGAGAAAAGCTGTCGATCTAGCCATCGACCAACACTTTCTATTGCTACCTCATGCTTCCTTATACTATTGAGAACTATTTCTTTACGAAGAGAGATAATCTTTTATTTGACTAATTACGTACGTGACTAGGACCCGCTTGACCCCGCCTAAGTCTCGATTACTACCTAGAGGAGAAGCAAACGAGAAAAAAGACCACCAGGATCAGTCACCTAGGTAAACAACCCTCCTCTGGACCTGTCTACTGGGTATCTCCTCAAAATCCGGATGACGATCTCTCGAAAATAAGAATTCAACTCCAAACCACCCATTCAAATTTAATTCAATTAAACTTAAGAAGTGTCCTAAAATATAGCGTCTTCTAGAACATTAAATTCCAACCATATAGACCAACACAACGTATGAACCAACGCCCTCCATGTTAACTTTATGTACTCCCTCAAGAAACGACAATTTTGCTGGTGAACATAACAAAGTATAGGAGAAGCTTGACCTCTCCGGCGGACAACAAATTTTACACTCTAGACGAACAAATCGAAACACTTCAACAGCCAAGTAACAATCATGTGATTTACAACACTAGGAAAGATGAAACGAGGATCTGCTTACCGACTGCACTTCCAATTGCGCAGAGCCAAAGCACCCTCGCGGACCATTTATCACCAATAACGCCTCGGTCTGTGAATCCCATATTTTTTCTGTCAAAACTAATTTCTGATTAGCACAGAGCGAGTAATATCGTGATGGCTTTACCAGAGTCGATGAGCATATTTATCCGCACCACGGGTGCATCACATTTGAGTGGCAAAACACCAAAACAATAGTTGACAAATGATCAAAGTAGCTACATTATATCATGGACACATTCTATAGTCCCCAAACAAACCTTAAATTCCTAATCACAGTTCCATTCCATTAAAAACAGCTTTTCTGGATTAATAAAGCGAACTTTTGTCTTTGATTTCCTTTCGTAAATTTGGCCAGACCTTAGAAAATTCATAATTTAACAATGTCAAATATGGACTCATACTAGCTGAAGAGAATTGTTACACTATACTTTGTAATAAAGCTTGATTACATAGCTTCAATGCTGCTGGATGATTCTTAGGGGCATTTGCAATTACTTTTTCTAAGTGATTTTCAGATTATAGCTTGGGAAAAACTGTTTTGAAGTGTTATGGTTGATTTAACCTATTTCTGGAAGTTTTAATTCTGGAAATTTCAGCTTGATTTTATCATAACTTTTGGCCTTTATTTTGTTTCAAAGAAGGAACATAAATCACTTTTGGCAGATCAATCGAAATAGAAACTCCACACATGCCTATATGTGAATTAATGCGAGAAAAATTGCGAAGACATCATAACTTTTTCTCGATTTAGTACTTCTTCAGTCCAGAAAACATTGCAAGCTCCATCAATTTCAAAACAAAATCCTCTCATCTCAACAATCATAATGAAGAATCAGCAAGAGAAAAACAAAAACGAAATTCTTACTGAAATTATGCTCGTCCGTTGCTTACTGCTGACTGAGTGGCTCAACGGGGAAACCAGGTCGCTGGCTTCTTCTTTTGCTCGACTTAGGGCATGTAAATCCAATTTTCAGTTTTTTTATTTTTATTTTTGCCCTCCGCCTTCTTCTTTATCCCGCCATGGTCTGATAGTATTATTGTTTATTATGGGCTATTGCTTCTTTTTTGCACTCAATATGATTGGTCCGGCCCGGTTTCTGGCCCATAAAAGCTAGTACAAAATTACTTCTGACCACTTTTTTCTGTAAGACACACTAATCCTAATTACTAATTAGCCCATACACGATTCGAATTATGCCTAGGATGATCGTGTCAACCCGATAAGGTTCAAATTAATAAGGATTAATTCTAACTCATCCATTAAATTAATTGGGCTGAAAACATCAACTCAAACACAAATCAATAAAACTTGATAGCCCAACACAACTCGATAATACTGTCAATACTTGCATGTGTATTTATGTCTTATTATTTTGGTCAGGTTCACTGCACGTATTGCTACTATTATTTTTGTAAAAAGTACAAAAAGAAAAAAATTAAGATTCAGATTAAGTAGCACGTCTATTCTATATTTACCTCCATCCTCATAATAGATGGATGAAAAATACCAAAGACAAAAAATATATAAAGAAATAAAAAAAAAATCAAAACAAAGTTCTAGAACATTAGACATAGTTATTGAAAAAAATTCCTTCAAATTTTCTATCGACATTTTAATTCTAGGCGACTAGGCCTTATGTCATCAAACTCTTCTTCAAACAATTTTTTTCCACTTGAACAATCAACTCCAATATTTTCGAATAAATTATTAATAATAATAAGTAGTAGTAATAGTAATAGTAGTTAATAATAATAATACTAATAAGTTATCGGACCATTATCGAGTTGGCCTAATATGACCCGAATTTTATCGTGTCTTATCAAATTGACCAAATAACGATCCAAATCCAATAAACATCAGATCGAGCCCGAAATTATCGTGCAGGTTTGTATCGTACAATCGAATCGTGCCGAGTTTTGTCACCGCTAATAATAGTGGTACTCTTTTTTTCCAACAATAATAAAAACACTCTTTTACTTGTAAAAGTAAATAAATACTCCCTCCGTCCCCGTGTACACGTATTAAGAAAAGTTGTTTTTTAAATTTTTGTTGGCTTTTCAAACTTGATTTTTGCTTTATTAGCTGAAACTTAATAATGTATTTAGTGTTATAATTCTACTTCATTATTTAGCTCAAACCTAAATCCAAAACCACCTGTTTTAACTATATCAAATCTGTACAGAATTTACATGTCCAAAAATAGATTAACACTTGAAAAAATACAAAAGAAATCATATATTAGATTCACATATATAGTTTGATCATGAGAAATATAAGTTTTAATTTGTATTCAATGTGACCACCATTGTATGCTGAAGACTATCATATTTAGAAGTTCAATTTCGGTATTATTGTGGTATCGATATCACTATGAAAAAAAAAAAAAAAAATATATATATATATATATATATATATATATATATATATATATATATATATATAAGTATGAGGGACCAACTAAATTATATAATTTTATTTATATCTCATAGTGATACCGGTACCACTGTGGTACCATAGAATCACCCCATATTTAGTAGCAAGCATTATACATAGTGAGCCTCCTTTTTTTTTTTTTTTCCGTTTAACAATCTCTTTTCATGTAGGGTCCATGTACAACATTTTGGATCTCTTACTCCATACAATATAATATCTTCTACCATATTTCAATACATGTATGACGTGTATATAATGACATCACAAATACATTATAAGAAATTATCTGACATGATTAGTATAATATGTTGTAAAAAATATTGCATCAAATATGATAAAGAATCCGAACAACATATATGAAGGTTGCAGAAATGTGTTCCATTTTTAGTTTTGATATCGTTATCCATAAGAAAAAATCAGGTATAGATTTTTTTTTTCTAGAGAACAAAAATGTAAAAAGGTGGATTAAGGCGTCTTCAATAACCTTAGTCCAACTTATAGCTTCAAATTTGTTTAAATTAAGTAAAACTGAAAGTTAAAAAAAGGAAAAAATTGAAAAGTTAAAAGTTTAAGAATTATAAAGTTCGACTAGCTAGTATCATCCCTGTGCAATGCACAATTTGTACATTTAACATAAATATATAATAAGAATTGATATATTTATATTATTATAATATAGTGAAAATTATAATCAACATATAAATTAAGTAATGAAAAAATTATATCTTTATTATTTATAGACGTTTTCATTATTATATTAAGTAAGATAATAATAATCTATACGGAGACTAGTTTTGATCGATGAACGGCGACACTTGGTTGTTACTCAAGTGACGTCTTATATAATAAAACAGAATCGACACCGAATTGATAGGCATGACCGTAATTATACTTTTATAATTCTTTAGAAGACAAACTTTGTAGGGGATATGATTACAAAATTATACACGATATGTTTACAAATGATTGTGAATATGATTTTCATATATTGGCTATTGCATGTACAAAATACCACGAAGACAAATTTCACATCCTGTAGGAATTCAGGGAAGCAATACCCTAATTTGATTGCATGGAAAAGATTACGTGGGATATAGATTGGGACTAATTTTGGAAGTTTGTGAGAATATCACCTTTTATAGATATCGTCAGTAATTACTGATTGTGGGGGAGTTACCATTGTATCGAGATAATATTATTTTAGGTAAATATATGGTCATTTGATACAAATTGTGCTGCTGTCAAATAATAATGTTCAAAAATAATATTTTCCAGAAACGACAAATGAATTTGGGCAGAAAAATTTTAAAGTTTATAATTTCGGACGATTTTGTTTTATATAATAAAAAGATTGACAAATTATATGGTAGACTTCAGATTCTTTCCTTAAGTTATAATGACACGGTAATTATTTTATCTTCTGAAACAACAATACTACTAACAATAATAAAGTTTTCCAAACACATTCTAATTTTTCGGATTAAAGTTAAGATTAAAGTTCACTTAATTAATTTTAAAAAATTTAAATTTATGTATAAACCAAAATATATTATGTCTTTCTAAATTATGTCGCACCAATTTGTTAATGCATATACCATACTTAATGATGATAATATTAAGTGAAAATACATTGTCATAAATCAATTTTTCTTTTAGTAAATCCCTTTAATCACCCGTAGCAAATTTTGGATCTTCTGTTACATGTGATCCTACATCTTCAACAACAGCTATATAAATATAATAGATATGTACATTTATAATGTATTGATAATGTCACTGTATATATATATCAGTCTATTATGCAACCCAATAAAAGATGTAGCATCATTTATAGCAGTAGATCCAATCGACACACGGACACTGAAAATTCAAGGAATTCAAACTTCACCAGATCTCATTGATCCATGGCTAACATTCCACCGGTCGTTTTCCCCACCGCCACAAATCACACCATCCCTCAACAACGCCGCCCCACCGCCCCCTTCCAGTCCCCCCGATCCTCCAACCAAATCCCCTTCCTAGCCTTCGACGTCAACTCCGCTGCCGCATCCACCTCCTTCTCCACCCCACACTTCCCCCCCAATATCGGCGGCGCCACCCGATTCGACGACGAGCCGCCCCTCCTAGAAGAGCTCGGTATAAATACTAAGCAGATTTACCAAAAATCCATCTCAATTCTCAATCCTTTTAGGATCAATCACCACCTCCACGAAGATGCTGATCTCTCTGGCCCCTTTCTCTTCCTCATGGCGTTTGGACTGTTCCAACTCCTCGCCGGGAAATTGCACTTTGGAATCCTACTCGGGTGGGTGACGATGGCGTCCATGTTTCTCTACGTCGTTTTCAACATGCTCGCCGGCAAAAATGGGAATCTGGATATGTACAAGTGTCTAAGCTTGATTGGATACTGTATGTTGCCCATTGTGATGTTGTCTGCGATTTCATTGTTCGTGCCTCAGGGTGGAACAGTGATCATGATCATAACAGGAATATTCGTGATATGGGCGACACGTGTCTGCACGAGATTGGTTGTTGAGCTGGCTAATTGTGGCGACGAGCATCGGGGACTCATCATGTACGCCTGCTTCTTGATTTACATGCTCTTTTCTTTGCTTGTGATTTTCTGATCGAATTATGTTCGGAAATAATTTGCACACCCTTCTCGGCACATGGAATAAGAAAAAATTATTTTTTTACTTTTTAATTAATTTTTTCAAAGGTAGAGATTTAAGAGTGGAGATTGTAAGAGAAATTTTCTTTTTTAAAAATATGCAAATTATCTCGAGACGGAGGGAGTACATTTTATGAGATGGGAGTAGTAGATGTGATGAGCTAGTGATCATATGCAG
This sequence comes from Ajuga chamaepitys, assembly GCA_958295605.1. Taxonomy (NCBI): domain Eukaryota; kingdom Viridiplantae; phylum Streptophyta; class Magnoliopsida; order Lamiales; family Lamiaceae; genus Ajuga; species Ajuga chamaepitys. The sequence continues at coordinate 3,085,768 of OY282504.1, read as the reverse complement.
TTTTTGCAGGATTAGGTTGATTCTTTTATCTGTTTTTGCGGTTTCTGTTTGTTGTATGGTCCATTGAAATAGAAATAAGATTTAGGCTCATTGAACTCGGAATCGATCACAAATGGGAAACTAAATTAGATAGTATGTTTTTAGATGATTTTTACGCAGCCGGCCAATAATGCATTACTGTTCGATTATTTTTATGTTTGTAGTATTGCGTTCAAAGTAATACTTATTCTGAAGAAGTGGTTGGAGCAACATATATGTTATCTTTAGATTCTACTAACTGCAAAACATATAGGGTCCGTTTGCTTAAGACTTGGCTCAGTAGATTTAGAGGACCATCCAAATAAAGCACACTCATTAACTTTCTCAGTCAGATTTGGCCCAGCACTCCCCAGTCTTAAGCAAACGGACCCATAGATTACAACTTAGCAGTGCCAAATGTTTGTTTCTTTCATCGGAAATGGTAATGTAGTTGATCAGAGCTGGAAAATATACTCTATTTTAGAAGAGACGGGGGAAGTGGGACAATGAATTTGAGTATTTTTAGTCGTCACTGCATAGTTCGTGTACGCTCACGTTTGTATCACTCATTTTTTTTAACAAAAACTAAAATACTTTCGTCCCGAATGAACTTGCACACTTTTCAAATTCGGTTATCCCAAACAAGCTTGCACACTTCCTAATAAGAAAAGTTAACACAATCTCCACGCTCAAAATCTCCACCCTTAATCCACATTTGAAAAGTAAAAAAAAATTCAAAAAAAGTAACTTTACTTAATATTTGTGCCACTCTTCTATGCAAATTCTTATGGGACGGAGGGAGTATCACTTTTTGTAGCAAAAGTATTAGCTTTATCGATAAAAGTATCATTGTAGCAAAAGTATCACTTTTATCTGTAAAATTATCATTTTTTTCTGTAAAATTATTTATTTTTCCTTTAAAAGTGATACTTTTACAAAATAAGTGACGTTTTAGGTTGTTGATGATTTTTCAAATTAAGTGTCGTTTTAGATATTTTTAACTATTTCTTCCAACTTTATCTTTATCACTATCCTAAAATATCTAATAGTATCTTTTAATTTACCAGTATAAAGGGAGAAAGGAAAGGAGTATAGCGGGCAAATATAAAGGGAGAGCGGAAATATAAGCGGAAATATAATTATTGGGACGTGATTTTAGGAATCTCATCTATCTGTCAGAATTTTTAATTTTTAATTCTTCTCTTTCATTCTAAAATTGTGAAACGGACCGGAGGAAATAGTTGACATATCTTTCGGGTCCATACGAATAAAAACCCTTTACTTTACATTGGCGGAAATAATTCTGTTTCTGATAAACTTTACTCGGACTGAAATTCTAATCCTCTTTTAAAACGACTTTCTTTCTAAGTCCTTTCCAAATTCGATTATCAAACTAAATCCTACTCCTTTTCAAACTCAAATTCCCCCTTATATACTATCTCGTTCCACCCTCAAAATCGATCAAAGTAGACAAATTAAATCGGGACGAAGGGAGTATTGGTCCAACCAAAACACAATCGCATACTTCCTCTTCCTTTTGTTTTGCAGCATACTGTCAATTTCAATTCCATATGGAGTACGGACATTGCTATCGTTTTTCAACAGACGCCGGAATAATTCCTCGCTATCGTCGACGCCTGAGTACAATATCAAATGACCGGAGATGGTATATTTTCGAGATCCGGACTAATTTCAAGCTCAAGCTTAAGGTTGATGATCAATTCGCTCCGAATATTGGATCAGAGAGATTCGGCATACCTATAATGGAATACGTGCAAGAAGGTGGTAATGTCGTTGAGCGGGAGCTCCAATCCATTATGAGCCGCCGTCTTGTAGATTATCGGATGCTTGATCGCGAGATTCGATGGTTGGCGCGGGACGCTTTGAATCTTATCGAGAGAATCGCGGCGGAGCCACCATACGCCGTCATCCCTGTGATTCCGGTGGTGGTGGAGCTTGACGTTTGGACTGAGCAGCTTGATGCCGAACCAATTTATAAGGTAGTGGATAGGGCTGTAAGGCCTAAAAGCTTGTACGATCTGCGTCTCTGCAATTTTATTCTAATGGATGACGACCAATCTAGTGCCGATTATGATTCGGATGCTGAGTCCTACTTTCGATCGAGTTCTGACTCGAAATCAGGTTTTGATTCGGATGCTGAGTTTGATTTTCGATTCAGTTCTGACTCAGAATCAGCTAGCGACTCTTTGTCGAACTTTGAGCCTGACTCTGACTCGGAATCAAGTCGCTCGGAATCAAGTCGAAGCCAACTGCAATCGGATGTGTCAAGCTTTGAGTCCGACTCTGACTCAGAGGCCTAGAGTAAGTAGAAGCGGAGCTAAGGCCGCCCCTCTCAAATTTTGTGGACAAACCTATTCCCATCTCATTCTTTTTTCCATATTTTAGCCCTCCCCCCATTTTAGATTCTAGATAATTATGTTGATTTTTCTCACACAATCTCGGTTACGTTCTCTTTTTTTCTCGCACCCTCTCACAATGTCAGTCTCTCTTTGTTACTCTGGTGAGTGGTGATATCGCCACACTTTTCCCTCAACTACTTTAGATCTCTTAATTTTCACAACAAATAAAATTATTTAAAGAAAAATATAATTTAGAATTAGACGCAAAATTTGGCTGAACCAATGACTTGATTGATGTCGATTTCAATTAAAAAATAAATTGATTGAGAGAATAGATTCTATGAGATATGAATTGGGACATCTAGGTGTGAAAGTGGTCCGTTTGCTTAAGATTGAGGAGTGCTGAGCCTGTTAAACGGTGAAGAACTAACAAACCAATTTGTTTTACTGATAAATTGAAGTCCAACTGAGAAATGCATCAGAAACAAAGTCTAGGCTCGGGTGAGAAGATATTTTTGTACGTCTTTGGTTGCTTATCTCAATATGTAGGTTATTAGAACACAATAAACTTTTGAGGAGATAAATACACAATATAAGTTCATGAATATTGTGTTTGCTTGGAATGATATAGTAGGTTAACTTTAATATAACCCTTGTTTTGTAGTTAGCTTATGGAACCCAATCCCCGGGCTGGTGAATTTAGAGAGATGAGCTTCTAACAAAAACAGGGCTTCCAACCTGTCAATCAAACATGTTAATAGGTGAGTTAAAACTTGTAATAAGACTTTAATCCACCAACCAAACAGGCCCGTGTGTACTCAACTAGGGATACGTCTTTCTGCATGCTCATCGCAGTGGACTGATCATCTGAGAATGATATCTGGCTCTGTATTTACATTTGAAAGAAAATGAAATTTGGGTGTACTGCTTTCAGTTTTTATGGTTGGTTTTCTAGGTGAAATGGTGCATTCCGGTGTCTCATTCATAAATGGTCAATTAGTCATAATACACCAAGTTAGGGGTGTAAATGATCCGAGTCGAGCCGAGTACCGGTATGTTCGAGCTCGAGCTCGACTATAAGACTTCAGGCTCAAAAACGAGTGGAGCTCGAACTCGAGTTACTCGGGTAGGTGTCGAGTTCATGTTCGAGCTCACTGATACTCGGCTCGACAGGCTCGCGAGATTAATCAAGCTTATGTTAAATTACTAATTTACCTTTAAAGTTAACATAATTATAGATATATTCTAATTCTATAAGGTCTCTATTAACAACGATTTGTAGTATCATTAATGTTTTCAATTTAAATATAATTTTATACTAATTGCACCATGCACGAATTATTTTAACCACAAACCCACATGCGTGTGTTTGTACGCGAGTGTGGTTAAAAACCCCTGCAAGTAGCACCTAAAGAACACTTTTATACATACAATAACGTATACATGTACGGTTAAAAAAACTGTATTATTTGTGTTTTAGCATTTTTGTTAGACGTGACCTTTCATGTCTTCAGGGACGGAACCAGAATTCTATAATAAGAGGGGCGAAATATATATAAACGTTTTTTAAAATTTGAGGGTGGCAAAATTAATTTTTTAACTATAATTACACTGTATATATATATATATAGTACACCGGTCGAAAAATTTGAGTGGGAGAGGAGGCGGCCGCAGGCGCCAGTCCCCTGGCTCCGTCACTGCATGTCATAGAATGTATTGCTCTTGTTGTATTCCGTCATTGTATTGCAATATTTTAGAATAGTATTGGTGTGAAATAGTAATGTGGTTAATTACAGATTGCCGTCTGAATTTTTTGAGATTTAGTATTTTGCATGTAATCTGTGTAAAGCATATCTTCAACATGCACTTTAGACGTGTAAACTTTGAGATTAGCTCGAGATAGTAATTGTAATTTGTAAAGCTCAACTGCAAAGTGTTGAGATCCTGAGTAACGCTGTAAACAAATCGAATCGAGCGAGCTCGTACGTATTTGTAAAGCATATATCTAATGGAATATTTTTTCACAAGTGTCTTATTAAATGTGTCCTTACAGTCAGATTTTCTAGTAGTGAAACCAATTTGTACTGGATTCTCTATACATTTGTTGATGTTTAGACAATGAATCTCTACATAATTTGAAATGTTGGTGAAATAAGATCTGACCAATTTTTTTGTCCAAATAATATCCAGATAATAATATTATTAGATACGATAAACGAGCTCAAACACATAACCAAAATATAAAACGTCGAATTACTCGGATAGTTTTATTCGTATTACTCAAATGGTTTTATTGAGTGTGAATGAGATGTCGAATTACTCAGACGGTTTTATTGAGTGGGAATGAATGAGTGGTATTTGAGCTCCTCATCTTCATCGTTTTTTTCACCATCATCATAAATTTGTGAGACGATGTCACTAGGCTTTTAATATTTCACTTATGCGCAAATTAGGTTGCATCGTGCAATAGCTAATTGAGGACGCTATATAGGGCTGATTTTTAGTTTTTAGAGTTCATAACAGATAAAAAAGAGCTATTAGGAAGTTTCTTTTGGGATATACAAATTTATTCTATATAATTTTTATGTCGCAAATATAAAAAATATAGTTTTTTTAAAAATAAGTATACACATATACAGTGACATGAAATAAATTTGAAAAACAAATAATATAATAAACATAATTAGTCAAAGAAATAAAAAAACACCATTAAAACTCTTCTTGCTTTCAATAGGAATTAATTTTGTTATCAATCTTAAATTAGAATTCATACCCAATTTTTTTATGAGAGAAATGTATATTACATTGCCAAGAACAAAAACTAAGTAGGGATAAATATAAGAGTGAGATTTGTGTGTCATGATCTCACGTGATGTGGAATACATTTTTACAGAGAAATAGTGATACTTTTACAGATAAAAGTAATATTTTTGGTACAGTGATAGTTGTACAGATAAAAGTGATACTTTTGCTAAAAAAGTGATACCTTTTTTTGTTAAAAAAAAAAAATACTATCTCCGTTTCGGCCTAATTGGCCTATTTTCGCCGGACATGGAGGCTAAGAAAAAACACATTTTGTGGAATCTTTGACTTTTTCAAATGTGGAGATTTTGAGGGTGGAGATTGTGAGAGAAATTTGTCTGGGCAAACAAAAACGGAAGGTAGACCAATTAGATCTGGACGGAGGGAGTAATACTTTTACAGATAAACATGATACTTTCACTATAAAAAATAATAATTTTTCATGTCACACCATGTGATAATGGTGTGACGGTCTCATATAAATTGTTGCCTAAATATAAACATTTAAAATAAAAACTATGAATATATTAGATTAATATAGTATTAGTGGGCCTAGTGGCCACCATGATTTTCGTGGAAAGATAGATAACCTAACAATGCATCACCAATTGGGCTGGGCTTTTGAATAGGATTACTTTTTTAAGAATTGCTGCTATATGCATCTCAACTCCTCTTTCTTGGGCTCTTTGTATTAGTTGGGCTGGGCTTACTCTTGGACTTGTCCCACGTCTTTACAAATTAGAAAAAGATCCACTTTCATCACGCAATACAAATCGTCGAGTTTTGATGGGGGAATTGTATTGCGTGATGAAATTGCATCAGGGTGTCACTAAGTGAGGGATACTTGTTCAGTATAAGGAGGCGCGTTTTGAAAAGTATATGAAATTTTGCGTGGATTGTGAGTTGATGTCTTATACTTAATAATTTGCTGAGTCATTAAGTAATAAAGCGCTCAAAAAACGAAAAAAATAATATCAATCTTAATAAGTATTTAACAAAGAATGTAAATATTGGAGACTATGTTCTGAAAAGTATATGAGTTTTTGCGTAGATTGTAGGTTGAAGTCTTATACTTAATGATTTGCAAACTCATTAAGTAATAATGCGCTCTAAAAGATAAAAATAAATAAAATTCAATCTTGATAATTATTTAACAAAGAATGTAAATATTGGATACTCTTTGGTGGAATCATTTTTTTAGTGCGGGAGGGGAGTAAATTTGAACACATGACCTTCACCATAATCGGTAAGGTGATGCCACTGTACTACCAATACCTCAGCTTGTTTTGAAGTTGTTAATTGTGGCTACATTACTCTTTTTTTCTCTAAAGAACAATATAAGACTCTTCTTTCCTTCAATTTTTTTTAAAATATCACAATAAACTTTTTTTTACTCTGAAGAACAATACATTAGACTTTCTTTTCCTTCAAATATTTTAAATATCACATAAACTCTTTTTTTTTTTTTTTTTTTTGCTACACTTAATGAAATACTAGTAACAATGTACTCCCTTCGTCCCGAGATAATTTGCACACTTTTCTTTTCAGGGTGTCCCAAGATAATTTGCACACCCTTAAAAAATGAATTTTTCTTACAATCTCAACCCTTAAAATCTCCCCCCTCAATCTCCACCTTTTAAAAAGTCAACTAAAAAGTAAAAAACAGTTCTTTCTTATTCCACGTGTCGGAAGGAATGCGCAAATTATCTCGAGACTGAAGGAGGACATCATGTGAAGATTGATAGTATCATATCTAAATATACAACTTATATTCACACAATAAATACAAAAAAGATATATTATTTTATAAAAGACGATTTAAACTGCACACTAAAAATAGAAATAAAGATTTGGTGGACAATGTGCCCTAATGGGGGTGGTAAGGGACAATCCCATCTGCCCCAACAGCTATCATAAGGGCACCATATCCTCCTAATTCATATAATGGAGTTAAAGATTAGGCCATTGTGGCCAACATCAAAAAGAGTAGTTCCTACCCACCAACTAATTATTAATGAAAAAAATATATAAAAAATGGAATAAATAATTAAAAAGCGAGCTATTAATACCCTCGTTTCCTTTAAATTCGCTCCTGAAAAAGGGTAGGTTCACTACAAGGAAAAGGGTCTTTTGAGACCACAAAAAAGTGGTCTCAAATAATGAGTATTTGCCACAACTTAAGCAAAGTGGTCTCAAATAATGAGTATTTGTCACAACTTATGAGCATTTGTCACAACTTTATCGTCGTGTCAATAACTCCGTCGCAAATAATATATTTGTGACCACAAAAGTGGTCTCAAATGCTTCTCAAATATTTTTTGCAACAACTAGTTGTCTCTAAAAGTAGTCTTAAAGTTGTCTTAAATAATTTGTAGAGAGATTTGTGACAACAAGTGGTCACAAATAACTTATTATTAGTAACCACAATTGTGGTGTCAAAAAGTCTTATGCAAAAGACTTCTTTTGTTGTAGTGGTTATTTTGTCCGAATAAATATAACCATGTTTGATTACACCAACCCAACATGTTTTGAGGTGTTCGGTTGTTATATCCAAACACCTCATTTAATATCGATTGATACGAACCGAACACAAAAAAATTGACTTTTTCGTAGGGGGTATTTAGACAATTCAGGGGGGTTATAATAGCGCCACACTGATTAGGTGAGGGCTGTTAACACCCCCATTTTCCGTAAATGCACCTAGAAAAAGTGTTCGGTGATTGTCTGACAAATAATGTTTAATTACACTAGCCGAACTTGTATTGAAGTGATCGACTGGTGTATCCAAACACCTTATTTCTCGCTTTTAAAGTGTTCGGTGATTTTCTCCAAATAAATAAATTATGTTTAATTAAACTAGCTAAACTTATTTTGAAGTGATCGGCTGGTGTATCTAAGCACCTTATTTTCTTGCTTTTAACGTATTCAGTTAATACTTATTAAAAACTTTAATAAAAAAACTAATTTCTTTATAGGACGTATTTAGAGAAATTGAGAGTGTTAATACCCGTACTAATGATAAACAAGAATACCGGAAAACCAACATTCATTCTGGGCAAGTATTGAGATTTGTAGAGATTTTGTGGGTGACCCTTTTAATGATAAAATTAAATATTAGACATAGAGACAAAAACAAGAAAACATTAGGTACAAGGCTGGCAAAAAGATTTTGTGGGTGGCCCAAAGATTGGATATTTTATGGGGTGTATTTTCCGAGTGAGTCTTGTGTCTAACGGTCTTACTTGTGACGGAATATATTTTTACAGGAAAAATTAATACTTTTGCTGAAAAAAGTGATACTTTCGCTACAAAAAGTGATATTTTTTTTCGTTCCAGAAAATAATAATTTTACGGTAACTTTTTTGATGTGACGATCTCATATAAATTTTTGTCGTGTTTTCTTACGATGAAATGAAGAATCCTCATTTTTCTCCACTTCATGAGGGGACCATTTTCAGTCGTTTTATCCATTTTTTTGCAATAAACTCAATTCTTGATAAGAAGGGAATCTTCTGCTTAATGTAATAAAAACATCTCTTTTGTCACTAATCACACTTTACCCTACGGTATGTTTGTTTATGAAGGAAAACGTATCATCTGCTCGTAGAAATTTTAATTGTATGAATTTTAGATATAATGTATGTATTGAAATAGAATATGACAATATTTATAAAATATTAATAAGTGCATCCGTACGATGCACGGGCTATTTTTATGTTTTAAGAGTAAATCAACATTAATTTTTACAGTACATTTTTTTAAAAACACAGTTTTATTTGATAGTATATAATAAAAAAAGAAATGGTCAAAACTTGAAAAACAAAAAACGTTTGTTTTCTTTTACAATGTTATTTAACATGACTTTAACAAGTGCAAAATGAATGAAGTGAACCGAAATCGAATGTTTCATAACTGTTCTCGTGCGATGCACGAGTCTATTGTGTTTCTTTTTTATGTTATTAAAGAAATCAAATATTTCATAACTTAAATAATAAATCAACCAAATAAACAACCTTATTTATTTGTAAGTTGGTTTAATGGTTATTGATCAACTATATGTTAGTGCAAACTTATTACTCTGTCTCGTAATGAGATTTCTGTTTCAAAAAAGTTATTGTCCCAATATGAGAGTCTTGTTTTAAATTATAATGTCTCGTTTTATCTGTCTCATAATGAGAGTCATGTTTTAAAATTTATGTTGTCCCAAAAGAAGAGTCTTGTTTTAAAAATTAATGTTCATATTATTAGATCAAGTAAAAATAAAATAATTACGAATTAATTACATATGATTGAATATCTCAAACAATAAAGTTAAATAAGCCGTGCAAGTAAAATTTAATGATTCCAAGAAAATTGTATCTTCATCAAATTGATTAAAAAATTTATACATTTTCAAGACTCTCGTTATTGGACGAAGGAAAAACTACTTTCACATACATAATCATGAATCTTATAAAACCTTTAAGTTAATGAAACAAACACATATGTAATGTCTATTACAGGTTTTGGAATATCTCATATCAATACTTTTACCCCTTTGTCACGTATTAAAAAAATACTTCCTCCGTTTTATTCGAATTTGCACACTTTTCTTTTCGATACGGCCACACCAATTTGCACATCCTTAAAAAGAAAAGTTCTTTCACAATCTTCATCCTTAAAATCTCCATCATCAATCTTCACCTTTAAAAAAATCAACCAAAAAACAAAAACAGTTTTTTTCTAAATATACGTATAGGATCAACCGTGCAAACTCCCGTGGGACGGAGGGAGTAATATTTATTCATTTACAAATTAGTAACTCTTAAAACAACAACATTCAATATGCTAAATTTGGCCTCCTACAAAGACTCTATGTAAGACAATGCTCGTCTAAGTAATTAATGGTTTTATGCTCGAATTGTCTAAGTAATTAGTAGTTCTACGATGGAATCAAGTAATTATATGATAGTTATTAGAGATATAATTTAAGTTATTTTGGAACGAAAAACAAATAATATATGAAAATCCGACATGATGTAGTTTTAAAAAAATGATCTCCTTAAAACAAAATACTAAATCCGTCCCCGAGAGTCATGTACACATGACTAGAGCCTAGAGGTGGCAAAATCGGATCCGGTCGGCCCAGTAGGCCCAATATGTTGGATGGGTTGGGCCAAAAATAGTTAGGTCCGAAATACTATTTGACTCGATCGGGCCGATCCAATGGGCCAAAAGCCCGACGAGTCTCGAACCAGCTCAATAATCTTAATATATTATAAGAAAATACTCTGGATCGAGCCGACTAATTTTAAGTCCGATTAATTTTTGATCCGACCCAATTCGACTTGAAATATGACGTTGATCGAATCGAACTGCCCGAATTACCACCACGACCATGCAGAGGGCCATAAGGCCCCTAAACATATATGAAAAGCCGACCTGACCCACAATACCCGGCCGAATTCATTATCTGATAACTCCAAACCCAACAAAGAATCCTTTCTTTTTATGACCAAATCCTTCATTGGAACTCAGTTTTTGGGACCATCTTATTTTTACATTCTTCCTTTTGCTAAAATTAAATAGAAAAGAAAAATTACAAATAAATAAATAAATAAATAATACTTCCTCCGTCCCAACCTAATTGTCCAATTTATCATATTTGTTTGTCCCAAGCTAATTGTCCAACTCCATAATAGACAAATTTTCTCATAATCACCATCCTCAAAATCTCTACGTTTAATCTCCACCTTTAAAAAAGTCAAAGATTCCACAAAATCTGATTTTTCTTAGTCTCCGTGCTGGGCCAAAGTTGGACAATTAAGCCGGGACGGAGGGGTAGAAATTACTTTCCTCTAAAATCAAAGCAAATTGAGCTGACGCAATACAAGAAAAACATTTTTTTAAGACAATAAAAATTGGTCTCAATAATGCGTATCTGTTATAACTTTATTATGAAGGACAAATGTCATCGTTAATTAGTGTTCTCAATATTTCGATCGCAAATAATATTATTTGAGACGACAAAAAGTGATCCCACATACATATAAGCATTTTTTGCAACAATTTTATTGTATTTTTAAAAAAATTAAAAGTTATCTTAAATTACTGTATAATATTTGTGACGATAAGTTATCACATATAATTAGTATTAGGGTCTGGCTCAAAAAATTGAAGTTAAACTTTGCAAAAATAAACGATCTCATTTAAGCAAAATATTTATCAATCTTTGAGCATTCTCAAAATTTGTGGAATAATTTAAGAAAAAGAATATGTCAAGAATTTATAGTCAGTTATCATAAGTGTATATAGCGAGGTTGTAAAAGTCGCTAGGACCTAGTTAGATGGTGGACTAGGGTCTAGCGATTAGTCGGGACCATAACAGAGCTAATGAGAGCATAATAGGGATTAGGCGGGGAAGAATGTGGAAATAAACGTAGGCGGTCAATGAAAACCTAGCGCCTAAACGGAAATAATCGAAGTTAGTCGAGAATTTTTACAACAGAGGTATATTGACCCGGTCCATGTATTAATTGGATTAAATTGGGACATTGTCCAACCAAATCTTTTTCACTGTTAACAAGTTGGCTTTGGGCAGATTTTTTCTATTATTTATTCTCAATATTATAATTGGGGGGTTGTTATATTATACTAATCAAATTAGTTTGAGTAAATTAAATATAACCAAAAGCAGATCTCATCTACAAAGCGTATCTCTTAGAAAATTAATTGTAATGGTGAAAAGTTCAATGTATCGAAAATTTTCATGCTATTTTACGAGGCAGTGCGTTAACGTCATTAGATGTATAACATGTGGAAAGTAGTCGGAATACAAAACAAATTGACCATTGATTTGTAGTCATATATCCGTGGCACACATTAAATAGATTAGGGTTAAATATTTAAATCAATCTGTACTTTGCGAGTTTTTACACTTCAATACCTAAATTTTATTTTTTGATAGATTGTAACCTAAAGTTCACGATTATACAAGTTGCCACTTTCGTCGAATTTTTTCGACCAAATATCAAACACGTCACATCCACATGCCAAATTGGGCCGATTTTTGCTATTTCCATGATTTGTTGAGGTAGATTTACAATTCGACGGAGGTTGCATCTTGGCAATAGTAAAGTGAATGTCACGTGTTTGACATGTGAATTTGCCTCAATAAATCATATAAATAGAAAGAAAGAAACCACTCAATTTAACATGTGATTGTGCCGTATTTGATATTTGGCCGGAAAAATTGAATGGAGGTTGTAACTTGTGCAATTTGTGAACTTTAGGTTGCAATCAATCAAAACATAAAATTTAAATACTGAATTGTAAATCCTCGCAAAGTGTAGATTTTTTTAAATATTTAACTCAATAAATTACGCTACCTCAAATAGTATAGAACGTCCCTTGAGTATAAATTTATTATTTTCTATTCAGATAGATTCTAGTCAAATAACAACTATTTCATTCTAAATCCATTTATCAACTAATTAAGCAGTTCATGTGAATATAATTAATTATTTTTTATTTACTATAACGATCTTAAATTTTTAAACTCGTTTTGATTATTTAAATATGTTCACTTTGTGAAAAATTGCGTCTCTCTTTATTTTGGGCTATGTTCGTTTCAAAATTTAATAAACATTAATAACTTAAAATTTGGCTTGACTAGGTTCATCAACATTACATAAAATACTCTCTTCGTTTCAAAATAAATGTCATTTTAATATTTTCTGTAAAAATTAAGGATTGATAAAAATGGAAAATATATCCATACAAAATCCATTTAATTTGGTATAGTTTGTGAAATAAGAAAATAATCAATTAAATTAAGTAAGTTGTTTAGGGTAAGATTGGAAGAATTATAATTTTTTTTTTGTTGCTAAAATGACATTTATTTCGAAATTTTTTATCTTCTTTTAAACGACACTTATTTTGAAACACATGGATTAATAAATTTGCAAAAGAAAAAGCACACAAAATAATGAAAGATAAAATAAGAGCTGACTTTAACCTAATTGGTAAGGCAAAAAGTCAAAATTTCATCCTTTTATGTGACGTGTTAACTTTTTATTTTTTTTGAGGTATCAAATTGTACGATGACTTTGTTGCTTTATTCTTCCTTTCTCATATGCACTAATTTGGGTTTTAAATCAACACTTGTTATTTTTTCTTGATTAAAAGAACACTTAAAATAAAAGTTGATGTAGTTTAAATGATGCTGTTAAATTGGAAAATTTCTAACTTGTGGTATGGGTCGAAAAATACTTTTTTTAGAGTATGTTGTGTATGAGAGGTTTGAATAAAGAGAAAATTGATGAGTTTATGACAAGGTTGACAAGGAATATCACTAATGAAGATCTTGCAATCGAAATCATTCCATGAGAAGTGCCAACATATATATCTTAAAGATCAAGGGAAGATGTCAAACTTACCACATGAACCATGATTCACCAAGAAGCCAGTGACGAACTCAAATTTTTCACCGAAATGGCTGTGTATATATGTATACTGTGTAATTGTAGTGAAATAACGGATTTTGCTCCCCTCAAATTTCCAAAACTTTGGTAAATATTTTTAAAAAAAAATATTTTGCCCCCCCACATTGAGAAATCCTGGCTCCATCCCTGCAAGAGACAAGATGTGAAAGTGGATCATGATCAAGACTGACGCAAGATCAAAGAAGAGAGAACGTGTACTTTAGTGAGGGGCTGAAGAAATGCATTGTAACTAGATAATTAGACTAGAGCAACATACTTGGGTAGATAGAGTGCTATAATCCGTAGACCGAAGTTCATTCGGTATAAGAACATCGACTAGTTGTTAGGTAATTTAGGGAGAATATTGCCAAACGAGTTCGAGTCGTAGTGCAGCAGAAGGGATTCCGTGCATCAAGTCCAATTGAGAGATCAGGAGGCTAGGCAAGTAGTTAGGGGGAGTGTGTATAGGGTTAGCAACTTAGAAGGGAGTCCTGAAGCTTTATAAGTCCAAATTACACTTGTGCACAACTCTTCCCTAATGGAAGAGGTCTGAGAGGAAGACGGATGCTTCCTCGAATTTTTTTTCATATTCTTGATACTACTGTCTTATTTATGTTCTTCCTTTTTACGAAATTAGTCTACCTACTTAGTATATGTTTTTCTTGTTCTTTATCAAGTTGTACTACGTAAAATATTGCACATGAGCACAAGTTCCAATATTTCAGATGCCGGGGGTCTGTTAAGGTGCTTTCTGACTAAGTGTTTTCCATGTTCAAGTCATGTCGTGATAGTAATAAATAGTAGAAGGGTTGGAATAGACCGAAAAGAGAAAATTGTGTTTTCCATGTTCAAATCATGTCGTGATAGTAATAAATAGTAGAAGGGTTGGAATAGAACGAAAAAACGAAATTGTACAAGTGAATACTTACCTCGTTTATTTGGAATGTTGATGGCGGTTCAGGTTGTTCGACTCAGCCCAAGTCTATTAGGTTAATACTAAATTTCGGGTCGGGTGAACTTAAAATTTCTTCAAACCCAAAACTATAGAATTCAGCTTAACTCACTTCTTTAGAATACACTAAAATTTGTTAGTTATGTCCCCGGTCCATCGGATCTACTAGACCATCTCATCAAGTTGGCCAAATGACAAATTGAGATAAGATTCTTGTGACCTAACTTACATAAAATATCGAACAAACTAACCGATTAATTAAACGGATCGATTTTGCCACCTCTAATATGGAGATGTGTCATCCACCCATAAATTGAGGATAAGTAGGGTTCCATCCAACTTAAAATAACTATATTTTTGTGTCTTTTTATCTAACTATTGCCCAAGCAAGTTATCCAATAAACTATTTAGAATGTGTTTTTCAATTGTATTAAGGTTGTTTGTTAGGTACATTACTTGATTACTACTTAAACTGCATTTTAAATTGTATTAAGGTTTTAGGATATGTTTCTTGATTAAATTAATGTTGGTCTTTTTGAAGACCCTTAACAATAGGGGTATTTTTGGAAATTCAAATTATTTATCCTTCTTCACATTTTTGCCTACCTTATCCTAAATAATACTTTCACAAGTAAGGGATAGGACCTTTACGTAGGGTAGCAATAAATGTTTTTTTGAAAGAGGCCAATTTGGGGTTTTTTCTACACCAAGTATTACTTAATTGGGTATTCGTTATTGGATTGAATGTGTAGATATAAAATTAAACAATAATTCTCGGGTATTGATAGGAGTTGCTGCTTGTGTTGACATTATGGGTATTCATCGGTTAAAAACTGAACCGGACAAAGTACTTCAAAATTAAAAATCAAAATCGACCAAAAATTACTCAGAACAAAAATCAATCGACCCGAAATATTTGGTTTGATTTCAGTCAAAATAAAAAAAAAAATAGAATTACAATTCGGATTTCTCGAATTTCACTAAAATAAACAAGATTAATATGACAAATCAATCAAGAAGAAATACGAAACAACAATTCATACAAAGTCCAAACAAGATTCCACCAATTTTAGCAACAAAACAATTCATGTCAAATATATCAAGAACATTCGACCAATCGACATCAAGTTCACAAACAAATACAAAGAAAACATGAATATAATGATCATGTAATAGCATCAGAAACAATTGACAGTTAGATAACTGATAAATATATGAAAAGAAAGATCATCAATCAAACAAAAATTCAAAATCATTTTCGATTGGTTTTGATTAAAATGCAGGTTTTTAATATCAAAATCGAACCGAAACAACTAACAAAATAATAGCAAATTAAAATTCCAAATCGCACCGAATTATATATAACCGAATTGAATTGCACATTTTAATTCAATTCTATCGATTTTTTCAATTTCGACCGAATACATTTATATTTTAATTGTTCATTCATGAAGGAGGTGTGGAAGAGGGCACTACGTCGGCCATTGGGTTTAGTGGGTGAATAAAGATAGGACATGGTCCTTCATATGTCGGAGAGCAAGTGAAGTGACTTTTGGGAAATAAAAATAAATACTTCAAGAATTTTTTTAAATAAAATAATACTTAAAAATATTTTAAAATAAAATTTTATATTTTAAAGACCAAAAGATATAGTATTTTGCTAAGAAATAAAAGAAAAGTGGGTTTATGGCCCTAGGTAAATTTTATCGGTAATTAATGACTTTCGACTACCATGTGGCTGGTCACATTTTTCTTTTCTTGAGATATTTTGAGGTTTGGTATGTACATAAAAATATTAATGTTAAATAATTTGCAAAGACAACTTTTAAGTTTTAACACTAAAAGTAGATTAAGGATAAAAATAAAAAATAATAAGACGCATTATTTTGAGTGTTTTAAAATGATAGTTATTATTTAAATTTTTTTCTGATTTTTTTTATCATAATACTAATTTTATTTAAAGGCTAATTGTATAAAAATAACAAAGGAAAAAATGTGACGACGACCATAATGTGGCCATAGCAAGACCCAATAAATATATGGTAGGGTCAAAATAATGATAATAAAGAATTAAAAGGGAGACATATGTATAAGGTTCCTAGAGTGTGGACACACTATCTCTTGAGGATCTCCTTTTTTTCATTCATGATTTAATGTTGGTATCCTAAAGATTGAGGGACAGTGTCCTACATCATTTATCAACATTAATTTTGTGACCTTTCCAATTATTGTACTATTACAAAGAGCATCTTCTATTCACTAGAATTATTTATATTTCATCTACTATAATTTATTGTTTTTTCATAGGACTCTAGCTATTTTATTTAATGAACTAATTAATTTGTGTAGACTTCTACATATTGAAAAGTATTTGGTAAGATTGATAATGGATTTGAGTGGCGATGGAGATGAGACTACGCTAAAATTTATGGATAAGTTGAATTATTTACGTGGTTTAGAATTAAAGAATAATTCTGCTTACATTATTATGTTTGGACTTTCTAATTTGTTTTATGTTAAGTATTTAGTGTTTTGTTAGAGTTTACTGTTTGGGCGTTATTGCTAGACTTTGCTATTCAGAAGTTGTTGTTTTGTTAATGAATGAGCGAGAGTTTTATCTTTTTTTTTTTTTAAAACATATATTCTGTGAGAATCAATAGAGTGCGAGTTGGTCGCTTATATGCTTTTATTTGACCAACAATAGAATACTTTTAAAAAGTGTAGAGTAGTTTACAACCCATACATGTATAATTACCACACATTTTATTAAATAAAAAATTGGTAATTCCAACACAAAATACATACAATAATATGTTATCTATTTTTGTCACTTGTAGACTTGAAACACTTATACTAAGAAATCTTTAGCTTTCTGTTTTCTGATTTATTTGCATAATAAATTATGTAAATGATGCTATTAGTATGAAGAAAAAAAGTAAAATATATTGTATGATTTAAGGATCCAGTAGGTCCGACTCGTTATATTCTAGCATGAGTTGGATCGAGTCGGGTCACATCCATGTTGTGATGGACCAAGCAGGTTTTGGATCCCAGTAAATCATTTAACATGCCATGTAAAGTAGGAATGGCAACGATAAGGAATACCCTACTCATTTCAAAATATCAAATTTGGATTTTTTACTATATTCAGCATAATATTTTTACTACAATAATATCAATGCACGATGTGTGAATAATGTGACATAAGTAATACAACATCAGTGATTATATGTCATGCACTGATGTTATTGTAGTAGGAGATGTTGTACGAAATACAATAAAAGATCTAAAATATTGCGGAACACCACATAAAATCTCTCTGCAAGCGGAGAATTCGGTTCAATAACGGGTTCAGAAATTCTTACATGGCGGTGAATGGTGATTCGTTCCCCATTTTTCTCTTCTCTAAACTCAGATTCAATTTTTTTCAATTAGATTTTAAGCAAATATAAAGGAATAAAGCCATGAAAACATACAAATCTCGATAAAATATAACTACAAAAGAAAACCGAATTCAGAAAAAAAAAAAAAAAATCAACGGCACCAAAACAATAAACAAATTTTGCATCTAAATCTCACACACAGGCACAGTGAGCGGTTTGGATCCTCTGTTTCACATTTATCTTGTTTCAAGTCGTGTCTCACTCCTACTCGAACTATAAAACATAAATCATGAACCCTAAATTATGATCTATTGAATTATGAACATTGACTCATTAAATTATGAACAGTTCGTGAAATCATAAGTCTTGAATAGAAAATATACTCAAGTCTAAAGTCGAACCTATATCTTAAACATAAAATCTAAACATGAATCCTGAATCATGAACTTTAAATTCACAAATCACACAAGAAATAATTATAATTAATCAATTTTTTAGAGTGGGACACGATTGAAAAGGTTAAATAACTTATTAGGGTGTATAATATATATACATCTGTTTTTGTGTGTATATATTTATAGTATTTATGAAAAATAGATGGAGAATGGGGAATTGGTCTTGTTTCAACTAAACGTTGAAAATGAACATTTTTTTTTCCTCCTAATTTAAGAACAAAGAAAAAATCCTCTTCTTCCCTTTCACGATGACTCGAACTCAGAATCAAAGGTCTAGGTAGTAGATGCTCTGCCACTTAAGCTATCCAACTTCGTCTTGAAAATGAGCATAATTAAATTATCAATCGATCCTTCAAGACAAAATTCTCAATATATAACCCCAAAAAAACAATGAAAATAGATAATTACTATGTTATCAACAAGAATTGAAAGAATTCGAACTAAAATATCTATAGGATTTGACAATATTGTGATGTAACATTTTGTTGTTTCATTATTGAAGGACCTCAACGTAATTTTCCATAAACCATGTAGTTTGTTTGATAATAACTAATTCTTGAGGGGGTTATATAGATGTAGAAATGATAATTCGGACCGTGCTCCGACCTATCGAGCATATGTTACATGTTAAGCTGGACAAACTCAAAATTTCATCAAACTGAAAATTGTGATATTTGGATAATGTAACTTTTGGATGATGCAACCTTTCGATATTTTAGTGCGAATTCCGTCCTATTTCATGGGGTATTATTTTCATGAAGTTAATGTGTGACAAGTGTCCTGTTATTAGAGATCAAACAAATTGAACCATTAATGGGTATATGTACACTTGATATACATCTATCTAGAGCTGGAAAATCAGTACGGCCAGCCAGATATTTTAGATGGATGGACTAGGTCATGTAGGTCCAAAATACCATCAGACCCAACATGCTCGATCCAATAGGCTAAAAGCTCGACAAGCAACCGACCAATCCAAAAAATCTTAATATATTTAAGGAGGTTATCTTGGGTTGAAATCGATAATTTTCAGCTCGCTAAAATTTTGAATTAATTCAATCCAACATGTGATATTGACCTGATAAATAGGATCTGACTGGGCCGGTTCGTCCGAATTGTCCCCCTCTTTTACCTTATGCATAAAGTAAATGTTTAAATTTGGCGAATCTTGATGATGTGGCCCAGTAAAATTGATTTACAATTAATTGAAGAAAATGATGAGTGATGTTAGGTGTGAAACGACGGTAGATTAACATCATTTTCTTGTCATCAAATCTAAAACCAAAAATTGATTGCCAATCACATGCTTTCACTAATTAATGTACTACTATTATATCACATGATTCACATCAATGAATTGGATTAACCTCCCTAAATTTAGGTGTAAAATAAATAATAATATAAAAAATCATCTTACTTTTTTGTATTTATTGTTGACTAATCTAATTACTCTCTCCGTCCCGGCTTATTTTGTACAGAGAAGGTCGCACGAGTATTAAGAAAAGTTGTTTTTTGATTGTTTGTTGACTTTTCAAAAGTGAATTAAGAGTGGAGATTTTAAGGGTGGAGATTATGATATAACTTTCTTTTTTAGGCTGTGCAAAATAAGGTGGGACGACATTTTAAGAAAAGTGTGCAAGATAAGGTGGGACGGAAGGAGTACTATACAATCCTCATTTTAAGAGGTTTTTGAAATATCTATCAACTCGGATTGAAAATTAAAATTCATGTCGACCATTGGATCCAATTTCTTTTAAAAAAAATCTATAGTCGATATATTTTTTTTATACCGGTACGAATTAATTTACCATATTGTGTTTAATATCAACCGTTATAATTGAATAAGGGTAGAACGTCTAGAAATTGATTGTAACTTAATTAGATAACCTTTGTAACCTGGATTAGTAGTGGTTGATTAGTTCCGACCAATCTCTTCTCAACCACAATTTGTACTTAAAACAAGAAAAGAGTGGAGTTGTTGATCATAATACATAAAACTTTTAATTTCTTTTTATTTGAGAAAAAAACAATTGTCAAAATCTGATTTTTATTATTTCATTTATTTATATATTTATATATATTGCTAAGAGGAGTTCCGAACTAAGTAGTTAGGTTTGGTGTTCCTTTTTTACATAGAAAAATTTAAGTAGTTTATAACTCAATTGGTTGAACATCTTATAACTTAAGTTAATGACTAGAGATTGAATTTCATTGATCTTCCACCTCTATTAGGACTTTTACTAAAAAAGAAAAATATCTGAACAAAATCTTTGGCCGGCCATTTGACCAATTGAATAAATAAAAGACGTGTGATACCAAAAGAAAAAAAGAAAAAAAAAGGAGAGAGAAAATAAATTATGAAGGGTTAACTATAAAAAGAAAATCACAATCTTGGTTCGATTTCTAATTACAATATAATTTTTAAACTTAATAATATTAATCATAATTTTATTATAAAAAATAACATGTCATCATTAATTAGTCATCTTAATAACTCGGTTACAAATAATATATTTGAGATGACAAAAGTTGTCACAAAAATTTATTGCAACTAGTTGTCTCTAAAAGTAGGCTGAAAATAGTCTCAAATAATATGTAGGGAGTTTTGTGACAAGTGGTCACAAACAACTTATTATTAGTGCGACGACAATTTTGATCTCAAAAAATATATATAAAAAAGTCCTTTTTTATTACAGTGATTGGCTGTATTTTTATACATTTAATTATGTCACCACCACTATCATTGGATACGTCGTGACGGGGTTGTCCTGTATCTAGAACTTATTTTGTCCTCAATCGCTGCAATTGTTGTGAATTAGTGATTGAAGTTATTATGTCACGTCTTCCATTACCAACCAACGACAGTAAAAGTGACAGATTATAAAATTAGTGGATGGTAAAGGAGAGTCTCGTCAAGATGCATCTAACGATAAGAGTAACAACACTATCAAATGTCAAAAAAATATGGTTGATAATGTTATTGAAAATCTTTATATATAGTGGATAACGGATATTGATAAATTTTAAAAATCATATTACGATTAAAAATTGGATCAAAAATCGTGATTATTTTTGGTAATTAGCTCAACTAAGAAACGTGTAAATGAAGCTTCTCTCATCTTTCCCTAAATATCAAGAATGAAATTTCAATGAAATTATAGGTTCACTATAGTGCCAATACATTTGTTAATGCATTTCTAGATGGTCAAAATTTAAATAATAGAAACTTAGTGGTTAATATTATCGTTGAACCCTATTGAACAAACACGACTCATTCAAATGGTCCAGCGAGACATGAATCTTGACCGTATCATATTATTGGTGTAATATCATATTCATCAATTAATTTATTTGTAAATTAAATGAAAAAAAAAATCACTATTAATATAAGATTTGATAGTAACTGTCTTGTACACAAGTAGCATTTTGACCGGTTCGGATTTTCTACCATATTTGGTACAAAATCTTCTTCAACATATAATATTAATCATGTCACATAATTACTTATGATTTATTCGTGATATCATTATATGCACGTGTCGTGTGTAGATTAAAATGTGGTAGAAGATGTTGTATTGTATGGAGTAGGAGATTCAAAATGCATTTCGACCGTAGATAAATTTTTCATAAATTTTTTATTAATATTTATACTAAAAAATATTTTGAACCTACGTATTACCTTTTTAATATAAGTAGTGATATATTTTCAATAATCTATGTACATGCGAATTTGTGAAATTGGACTATTTTGATGAAATAGATATTCTCCGTCCATAACAAAAAAAGAAGCCATATTTCTGAAAAAAGACAAAGTCTCATGTATACCAAATGCACGAATCTAAAGGGTAGATTCATGAAAAATGCCATTATTTATACTAAAATGAATTACTTGTTCTAAAGAAAAGTTTTACCTTTCAACATCATATATTTCTTCGTAACAAATAATAATTTTCAGCATAAATACCAATATATTTTTTTGAAAAATTGCTCATGACTTGAATTTGGCGGACCTTAGGTCTACAAGAGACCTACTTCTAAGAAAATACTCCCCTATGTCAAATTAATTGTTTTAGCTTATTAATGATATTTCAAATTATTTGTCCTTTCAAACCTTTTTTGTATCCGTGAGAAAGAATAGGAAAATGATAATTATTAAAACGTGATTTTAGGAATTAACAGATGAGAAAAAGAAATTAGTCGAGTGATAAATTTGTTAATTTATAAGATTTTGATTTCTTTAATTCCATTCTAAAACGTCTATTAATTTATAAATCGGGAGCAAATGGGAAAAAAGAAAACAAAATAATGTTCCATAATTAGAGGGTAATCACTAACTAAAGTTCTACCTTCACGATTAAGTTAAATTTAACTGAATAAGATAAACCAACAAACAACAAAGGGGCATGAGTGTAGAGCATTAATATATAAGTGACGGAGAAAAGAGGATGTCCAGGAATTGGTCGGAGTTCGGTTGGTAGAGCATTTTGTAACCACGATAATTGATCAGGGATTAATTCTCACCAGCCATAATCCAATTAAAATCTGTACTAAAAAAGAGATGTCCGATTCCACTAATTCTTGTTTATCAAGTACTAAATTGGGCAGTATGCAATTCGGACAATCCACCATTTATTTAATGATAAAGCTCGATTATTCTACTTTATCTGTCAAATTAACCGTGAATTATTGTTTGTCAATTGAATACTTAACTAGAATAATTCACCATTCATTTAATGGTTAAGTTTAATTAATTTTATTTTATCTACTATATTAATAGGGAATTGTACTACTTAAGTACAACTCAACTAGATAGATAATAAATTTCTCAACCAATATTTATTGGAGAGTTGAGTCACTTATGATGTTTAATTAGTAATTAAAGCCTAACTACTGTGTAACAAGAGTAAAATGGCCCCTCAGATTTTAATCCTTTTTTTCTGAAGCCCAGTTTAATGAAAGCCTGAACTTAGGGTGGGCTCGGGTCGGATTTTTTGAGTTGGGTATCTGACGCTTATTAATTAAAAGATCTCAATCTTTCAATCCGATCTTGCAGATACTGTCGAGTCGGGTCGAAGTTTTCTTGATTTTTCTTTTTAATAAATTTTTTTCTACTTTAAGGTAGTTAAAAGATGTGGAGTTATAGTTAATTTTGTTGATACAGAATACCCAAAAATCGATCCTTCAAAAATTCGGCCCTATGAAAACTTGACCCAACACTATCCCAATCCTACCTTAACTCAATACCCGATGTACTAAAAAAGCCAACTCGATTAGGTTAAACCTGCATAGGTCGGGTACCCGAACCCCCACCGATTGAGTACCTGAACCCGCATGTGTAAAAGCCCACCCATAGCCTAAATTATATGAATTATAATAGCAAAAGGTTCGAATTTCATTTGTTATCAATTTTTTTTTTTTAATTCCGGACTTATATTTTATATTTCATATTTTATATTTCATTATCAATAGGGGGCTTGCATTTTATAAAATGTAAGCTTCTAATTAAGAAAATTCTGAAATACAAGTTCCGAATTGAAAACAAATAAAATTAAGAACTTTTTCTGATATAATTTAAACTTTCAAGCAAAAAAAATAAATTCATACTTGGTGGATGTAATTTACCTTTCAGTTTGTTCAAACAAAAAGAATTACTGTAATTATATATGTTGTAAAAGTCACCAACTATCTCTGGTTAATTCCCGCCTAAGAGTTGGGTACTTATACTTATATATATATATATTTTTTGATTTCTTTCCGTCTAACTATATCTATGCCCCGATTAGGTCGACTAATCGTTAGACCCCAATCCACCACCTAACTAGCGGCTAGCGACTTTTACAACATCGGTAATGACTCATTTACTTCTTTTTTTTTCTAAAAAAATTGTGTTAAAATGTGAGAATTGATAAAGTTGGTTGGACCATGAAAATGATTTTCCAGATGTTGGAATGATATAAAGTAAACACGCGTTGGAATAGTAAAGAATAATCTCCACCAAAAAACAATTTCTCCAAAAAATTCAAAAGCAAAATTTCATGGACTTGTTGAAAAACCCAAAAATTTTCCACATCAAGATTGCTGGAAATCTCAATCAAAGAAAAAGTTAAAGATCTTCTCGAAGAAAAAGGAAAGGGGAATCACGAAAATCTTTCATAGTACCAACATATCATTTCACTTCACATCAAGATAACTCCATACATGGGAAAAAAAGGCAATTCTTGAAATTCATATTAACTTTAAATCATCAAGATTTAAATTTCTTGGAAAGAGATAGGGTAATTTATGCCAAATTGTTTATTTTGTTGCTTTTTTGGGGGATAATTGAATTGGGATGTAGTAGCATGTACCACGTTCGATGGGCATATCAACGAATGAAACATTCAAAAAGGTAGTTTAGTTTAAGGGTATAGTAGGTTAGCATGTGTATTGAAAATTGTAAAAGGTGTATTGGAATTTGTAAAAGTTGTGTTGGACATTGTAAAATGTGACGTATGTAATAGGGTGTGGATGTGGAGGGATGGGTCATCCGGTGTAAAATGAAATACGTTGAGGATGGCCTATGCTACATCTGGATGGGACATCCCAATCCAGTTATCGAGTATGAGGTGAAACTTGAGAAAAAACGTGGGTTCGAATCCTAACGACGATTTAAGATTGAAGTGATCATAATAAATACTTCCTCCGTCCTGACCTAATTTGCCTACTTTGATCGGATACGGAGGTAAAGAAAAAAAAGATTTTGTGGAATATTTGATTTTTTTAAAGGTGGAGATTAAGGGTGGAGATTTTGAGGGTGAAGATTGTGAAAAATTTGTCATAGATTGACAAGTTAAGTTGGGATAAATCAAAAAACAAAGTAAACAAATTAGAGTAGGACATAGAGAGTAGTTAAGATAATGGTTTTTTAAAGTACAAATCCTAATTGAATGGAATCGATGAGAATCAAACCCTGCTCAATTGACTGAATTATAAGATGCTCTTCCGATTGATTTACGATCAATTTCCCAATTAAAACAATGTTATTGTGGTTACATTCTTGAATTTACACGCAAGAAATGAACCCCGATAAAGGTGGCAAATAGGGCTTTCCCACCATGGCCTAGCTTGACTTTGTGGAGCCAATGCATATGTCAGATTGGACCGAAATTTCATGGTTTCAAAATTATTGACCTATCATTTATTTTTTTAAAATACACTAAGATCGTCGATTTTACTTGTTGGACTAGTAGGATAATTGAATCGTTGGATCGAACCTGAAGGCCCAATGATACTTTGTGCCATAGATTCTGTTAAAATATTGAATGCGTAAGTTCACATGTAGGTTGTCCACGTTGATAAAAAAAGTAGAAGAGAAACTATAAGTATAGTGCGCTACTTCTTCTATCACTAGTTATTTTAAGATAACATCTCGCTTGGTTGCTAAGAATCTCTGTTTTTACTAACACACATATGAATGTATGAAATTGTACCGATCGTTAGGATTGTAAACAAATCAAATATTCTTTATTTGATTCGTAATTCAAATTCGATTGAGATCAATCGAATTCGAAAAAATCGAATTCGAATTTGAATACGAATTAATTATAAGATTCGAATAATATTCGAATTCGAATTCGAATAACTCGAATATTCGTTTCGTTTATATATAATATATTTTAAAAATTAAATAATACATATAATACTAACTATATGTATATAATATATTTATATAGCTATATATTTAAATAAATTAATATATAATATATATTATTAAAATTTGTAATTGAAAAAAATTAAAAAAATAATAATATTTGAATATTTAAATAATTAATACTTCCTCCGTCCCACCTAATTTTACACAGTTGATTCGACACGGATGTTAAGAAAAAATAGATTTTGGAGAATCTTTGACTTTTTCAAAGGTGGAGATTAAGGGTGGAGATTTTGAGGGTAGAAATTGTGAGAGAACTTTCCTTTTTAAGAGTATACAAAGTTAAGTGGGACGGATCGAAAAGGAAAGTATGCAAATTTAAACGGGACTGAGGGAGTAATATATATATATATATATATATATATATATATATATTGGAACTTTTCGAATCTCGAATCGAATCGAATAGTTCGAATATTTCTCACGAATCGAATTCGAATCACTTATTGAGATTCGATTAATATTCGAGTTTATATTTTTGAATTTCTTAATATTCGGTTCGATTCGATTCCTTTACATCCCTACCGAACGTCCCCAAATTAACAACCCAACACAACCCCTATTATTATATTAAAGGTGTTAGTTAGTGAATAGTTGTAGCAACTTGGTAGTTAATAAATGTTTGTTATTGCAATAATATGTATGAAATAAAAAAGAAAAAAATATTATTTAAAGTTGACAAGTAGTGGAAAAGATGGAGTAAAGACATGCATGGGGCACAAAATGGAATGGCCATGGGAAGCAAATCTTAAAAGGGAATCAAAAGAAATTGGCCTCTCTTTGCACCTGCTCAAGATATGGTAAGACCACATGATTTCACACCAGGAAAAGGCCACCTCTGCTGACATCACCTGTATCTCCATCAGGATTTTCCTAGCCCCACAATTGCCCCCACCCCCACCCCCCTACCCCTTTATAGCTTTCAATCCCAAAAATACTTCTATCCCAATTAGAGGTGCCAATGCGGACGGCTCATTGGACAGGCCTTTGAGCCTAGACCATCGAGCTAATATTATGGGGGCGTTTGCATTTGTCTTTTTAGGTGGTTTTTAATTTATAGTTTGAAAAAAGTTATTTTGTATTGTTTGTAAAGTGAACTTCTGCTTTAAAAAAAGTACTTCCAATGTAAAAGTTAAAAGCAGAAATTTAATAATTTTCTCCACTTAGTGACAATTATGTAAATAATATGATATTTTTTAAAAGACATAAGTGATTCTATAGCAAATACTCCAACTTCTACTTTTATTGATATTCACTTTTTTTTCAAACACTACCTAATTTTTACAGAAGTGATTTTTATAAAATCTCTAATTTTAATCACTTTTTAAAAAATAAAAGCAATCGCAAACACTCCTTATGGGTGGGGTCGGTCTAGTCTGAAATTTTATTGGACCATATATTATTGAGGCCATCTTAGTCTACCCCCGAAATATACTAAGATTTTCAGGTTGGTTTGAGGTATGTCGGGCTTATTGAGTCCTATGATACTTGGACTTGCATTCATATGGCTTAGCACATCTAAAATGCCCTACGACCGAGCTAATTTTTACCAGTTTTAAGAATATTCGGATTGAGTTATGGATGTTCGCGACAAAACTGGTTGAACTCATGCAGGATGAGCACGATTATATAAATGGTAAAAGTGATGTTTGTGCTGGGATATAAAATTGTAGGAATAGTACTATGAATGTCGGAGAATAAATTAGTTGCGAGTGTGCAAGATATTGAAGATTTTAAAGTCATATTAGTTAGATAAGTTGGATGTAGGGATAGCAATTCTTAACTAGACGTAACATGAATCTGACCCGACTCAAATTTTGTTGAGAGAAAACCCTAACCAACCCATCACAAACATGATTAACTCAATTATAGAGTCGACCGAAATTAATAATCCATCTTTAAACATAATAATCATAAACTTCAAAAAACTTTAATATATAACTCTAATCGACCTGAATTCAAGAACCAACCTAACTTGACGATTTAAATTGTCAATACTAGATGAATGATCAATTCCCGATTTAAATCAAGAATCGGGAAATAAACGTAGACGGTCAATGAGAACTTAACGCCCAAGCGAAGATTAATCGAAGTTAGTCGAGAATTTTTACAACAGAGCCGATTCCCCATCTACAACCCAAACCCAACATTTAGCAGGATGGACCACCCCAACCCACAAGTCAGCCAAAACATCCCTATTTATTTCCATAAAATTTCCTCCAATAAAAAAACCCCACATACAAAAAGAAAACAGAGAGAATCAATCCATTATCTCAATGTACATAAATGAGGCCATGTTCAAGATTTAGTTTTGAGCAATTCTTTATTCATTGTTACTAGACAGTTCCATCTATTGCTTGCCTTGTAATTCAAATTCCAAGTTGGAGCAAATCTTGGATCATATCTGGTCTGATCTTGCTTTCTGGGTTCTGTATTTTGGTGGGACTTCATTTCTCTCTCTTATCTCTTACAAAAACAATCCAAGAATCTCTCCCATTATAGAACCAAAAAAACCCAACTTTCTTTCCTCAAAAAAAAAAAAAAAAAAAAAAACTTTCTCTCTCATCAGTTCTTGATCTGCAATGGGCATGGCAGCAGTAGAAGCTCAGTATCATGTTTTAGCTGTTGATGATAGCTTGATTGATAGAAAACTCATTGAGAGGCTTCTCAAGACTTCTTCTTATCAAGGTAGTTCCTAATTTTCATTTTTTTTTGGGTTGAGAAAAGATTTCTTTTTTTTTTTTTACGAGAAAATTACAGATCACCCTCTCAACTTTTCGAATTTTGTTATGCATTTTTTTTGTTACAATTTACAATTGGGTATGCCTAAACGGGCACAAATTTTTTTTTTGTTTTTCTTTTTTCCGATAATCTACTATTACAATTACAGCATTTTGAAGCATTCTAAACAAATTGACGTCTTTTTTATTTTTTCTTATCCGTAATCGAGTTTTATTGTTAAAAATTAAATTATCGTCTTCATAAATAATTTTTCATACATTTAAAAAAAATAAAAAACAAAAAAAATCGGCCCGGGCACATTTGTTACAAGAAAATACGGTCATCCACTGCTGGACATGTGTATCAATCAATAGGTGAAATTTCCGCAAAATTTTACAAATTTATATGGTAAATTGCAACAAAAGGAAGTCAATATGGGAAAATGTAAAAGTACGGAAAGTTGGGATGATTGAATTGTATTTTTTTTATTTTTTCAAATTTGTGATTGCTTAAATCTGATTGGTTGTTGTACATTTGGTTATGGCAGTTACCACAGTTGATTCTGGTAGCAAAGCTCTTGAAATTCTTGGTTGGCATGAAGATGAAGCTTTTGATTCTCCCAAAATTCCTCAGGTAAATAATTTTCCCTATTTTTTTAAATTTTTATGATTTAATTAATTAAAATTATACATATATAATTTTTTTTGGCTTACAATATGAATTATTTTTCTTACAGGAAGTGGAAGTAAATCTTGTTATTACAGACTATTGTATGCCTGGAATGACAGGCTATGATTTGCTCAAGAAAATTAAGGTAAATTAATCTATTAATTTTTGGCTTCTGTTCTTGTAACATAATTGGGCTGGTTCTTACATGCTCGGTCGGGTAGTGTCCGGTACAATCGACCATTCATTTATAGTGGGTTCTATCAATTCAACGATTGTTCAAATTAGATATTAATTATTCGGGTAGATAAGAATTTTCCTCGTATCTTTATCATATAGAATGATGATCCAATTTATGGAAAATTAAAATAAAATAAGAAAAAAAAAACATTTTCAACAACCCCACACATCAAATTTCCTTTATTTTTTAAAAAAAGAAGAAGAATAAAAAAAATTGACCCTGACAAGATCTTATATGATCCAAGGTTACATTGGATTTGATGTGTTCTGACAATTTTGTCCAAATTGGGTCCTTTTCTTGCCATTCAATGAGATCATTATAAATCTTTACAAAATCTTTCCTCACCTAATTTTTGTACTAAGATGTTGATGGGACATTTATTACTTTTATATGCCCTATGTAATTTTGTTTTTTATTATAGTACTTTCTTCGTGCCGACTTATTTTGCACAGTTGATCAAGTACGAATGTTAAGAAAAAATAGATTTTACTTTTTGGTTGACTTTCTTAAGGTGGAGATTGAGAGTTGAGATTTTGAGAGTGAAGATTGGGGGAATTAATTTTTATTTTAGAGGTGTGTAAAATAAAATGAGACGACTGAAAATAAAAAGTGTACAAAATAAGTTGGGACGGAGGGGATATATAATAAACAATAAACCTACTTGCAATAAGTATCTTTAAAAAAACATTTAGTAATCTTATCTATTTACCTGCGTTAAAATTCAGTTTTAGTAATTATGTTCATTTTGTTGACAGGAATCTTCACTTCTGAGAGACATACCAGTTGTCATAATGTCCTCTGAGAATGTCCCTTCAAGAATCAACAGGTAATTAATGGTGATTTAACTGTTCGATCTTCGTCTATCGATACGTGTATTGATGATGTCAGAATATATAGTAGAAACTATACGTAGTACTTAATTAATTATTTTCAAAATTGAATTTGTTAATCTGGATTTCTTAATGCTACTAGTGACATAATCAATACTAGTACACGTACACTAACACATGTACTAGTAATGATTTAAAAGTCTCGCATATGTTCAATTCGGATTGTCTCATAGTAACGATGACTTTTATACATTCAAACACTTGTACGTGTACTAATGAAGTTGGAATAACAGTAAAGTGTAATTCACAACATACGATTGTCTTAAATCATGAACACGGTTAATCTCAACTAGTCGATGCTAACGGCAGTTTAATGATGTTTAACAGATGCTTAGAAGAAGGTGCAGAGGAGTTTTTTCTGAAGCCAGTGAGATTATCAGATGTAAATAAACTTAAGCCCCATTTGATGAAAGCTAAATCCAAGGATATTGAAAAGCCAGAAAATCAGGAAAAGCAAGAAAATGATGACTCAGCAGAAGAAGAAAAAACACAGCAACACACAGTACAAACACAGCAACAAACAGTACAACCCAACAACAATAATAATAATAAAAGAAAATCAATGGATGATGGGCTTTCACCAGATAGAACCAGGCCCAGATACAGTAATGGGCTTACTGTAATGTCCAATTAATCTTTGCCAAATAATTTTTTTTTTTTTTTTTTTTTTTTTTGAAATTTTATAATTTTTTTAATGTTGAATTATGTTAGTTTTGTAAGATTGATATATGTACAGGAAGAAAAGGGGTTGGTTAAGGATGAATATGGGGGATTTTCATCATCTTAATGATGAAAAAAAATCTGTACACATGACATTTAGATAAATTTCTACTCAATTTTGTAATATTACTGATTTAGAGAAAAATATGAAAAGTTAAAAAAATAGAGGTTATTTCTGGTAATTTTTGTTTGTGATTCTGTATTTTATAACTCTGTTTTTGGACATGTGGACGGTTCTATTATAATATAAAGTATAAGATTGTTTGGTATGTACATTGTAAAAGTCGTTAGATACTAGTTGGGAGTAGATTAGAGTTTAACAATTACTGGGCACTCAAGTACGATTAGAAAGTCTATGCACGTGGTTAGATGAAAAGAAATAGAAAAAAAAATATCAACAAAAATATAGATCCTAGAAGAGAACTAATCGAAAAAAATATTCACCGTGGCAATAAGCGATTCGTAGTGCATTTAAAGCTTCTAAAAAAAAATATCATTCTTATTTCCGCTTGCCAACGACTACATAACATTGATGAAGTGGAGATAGGCGATAATCCGCCTCGATTTGTTCCTATGGAGGTGGATTCTTGTTTAGGGGGTGAAGGCTGGTTTCCAGCCCCGCCTAGCATTTTGAGTTGTTTAATTTGAAATCTACGTGGACTTGAGAATCGACGTGCATTTCACAATTTGAAACCTTTAGTAGCTGATAAGGACCTGTTGCTTTTATTTATTTGTGAGTCTAAAATTATGGAGTCTCGGTGTGCTAGTAGGTGAATTGTCTAAGCTTAGGGTGTTTTCAAATTTTTTCCTTGTTGTGCATGTAGGTCTATAGTGAGAAATTCAAAATCAATTAGATACGAAATACGATTCTTGACTGATTTAATTTATTTTAAGATGCAATAATTTTATGTTTCAAATAACTTTTAATGTATAATACAAACCGAACAGAAATCAACCACAAAGCCAATCAAATGATCTAAATTACCACCCATACTTTCGAGCACTTCGATCTTCTACAACTATGAAAGCAACATCTCCTAAAACAAGTGCATAATTATATTACACATGTGTAATGTGATATAACTAATTTATGGGTTAATAACGTGAAACTTCACAATCTTTGGGTCAATTATCATTTGCACAATGACTGTTCAAACATTCATAAAAATACATCATCTTTATGATTTTTTTCAATTCAATACACCCGAATAAGTTTTTTGCTCTAACTACTAACGTGTCCGAATAAGTTGTACACGTGTAACCATACAATATTTATAAACTCTTAATTAAATGAAAATGATAAAGTTTAATGATTAGGTTTAATGATAAAGCAATATTTTTTTATTTTAATTATGGGTCAAAAAAATTTGCACAACTACGTATATGTAATTGAGCGGGTTAAAAATTCAATTATGGGCTTCACGTCAACAATTGGAGCAAAATTTGCTCGGGGTGAAATGAATTGAGAAAAATACAAAGATGGTGCATTTATGTTTCAAATTATAAGTGACAGAAAATTCGTGAATTTTTACGTAATCAATCATTTCTTTTATCTTCTTCGTCCTCAACTTTTACTAAAGCAGTTGTACCTTAAAGACACTCAAAATAGCTTTTTTTTTCAAGCTAATAGTTAAAAATCACTTTAGAATTACTAAAAACCAATTATGATTAAAAGCTAGTAGTGTTTGATAATTAAATGATTTTAACCAAAATTTAAATACAATAATTGACGTATTCCGCTAACCCTTTAAACCAAACAAAACCTTAAAAATCTCATAATTATGGTAGGAGAAAAGAGAGGGAGTATAATTATAAATAAGAAAAAAAATTAATAAGAGGAAAATGCGAGATTTTGCATATTGTGCACGTTGATGACCTTTAAACCAGTGTTCTAAAAATCGCTAGGCGCTAGTCGGTCAATTCACTGAGGCCTAGGACCTAGAACTAGGCGGCGCCTAGGCGGCACCATCTTATACGAATAATTTAATTATTTGATAAATAAATAATACATAAAAAAAATATTAAAAAAATAAAATAAACACCACTAACTTCAAATTTTAAAAGAGTTAATTTCCTACAATTTTAACCAAATTTGCTATAATGACAAATTCTTTTGCAACTACAAGTAGTTACAAATAAATTTAGTAACTACAAAGTAGTTGGAAAAAGTAGTTACAAATACATTACTAACTACAAAGTCGTCGCAAATTTTTTCTTTGCATCTTACTATTAGTGACTACCCTATAGTAACTATATTTAGATATTTAGTTACTAAAACATTTTTGTGACCACTCTCTTTTTTTTTTAACTACGTTTTGTAGTGACAAAAATACTTGATTTTAGTAGTGTAATCACATTCTTCGTGTTCATCATGTACTTCATCCTCCGCATCAACGTCATTTTCCGCATCTTCTTTAAAATAAGTTAGTGTCTAAATGACTTGGCCCTTTACGTGTATCCAATACACCAGTGTGACAAATGTTTGCAGGTCTTCATCGACGCAGGAGTGCAATGGGTTACTCTCTGCAATTATTCTCTATTCACCAAACAAGACTTTAAAAATCTCATTAAGTATGAAAGGAGACACGTAGTATAATTATAAATACATAAAAAAAAAATTATAAGAGGAAAAAGAGAGATTTCGTTGAAATAACCTTTTAGAATTCTAAAAGAATATTCATAGAAAATAAAATGTTTCTATTTTAGATTTTAACTTTTAGAACCCTAAAAGAACATTCACAGAAATTACATTTTTTATTTTATTTTAAAACGATCGGAATTACATGCAGAATTCATTTTGAAAGACAAATATTGTCATACAGAATTCATTTGGATATATTTTGTGGAAAATAATCAATAAATTAAGTAAGTTGTTTATAATAAAATTAGAAGAATTGTGATTTTTTGTGCTAAAGCATACTTATTTTGAAATTTTTATTTCGTCTAAAAAGACACTTATTTTATAACGGAGGAAGTATAATTTTGACAAAATTATCATACTATAATGGATTCTATAATTTGGAAACAAAATAAAAGATTTATAGATTTATCGTTGGATGTGTTCGGGTTAGAATGACATTTTTTTTTTGCAGCAATGTGATTTTCTCTGAAAAACCTTCAGATCGGAGCACTTATTAAAAAAAAAAAAAAAGTCACTTGCAGAAAAGATTTAATGCTTCTATGCAAACTATTATTTTTATTGGTACTATTAAAGTGCGCGTGCATTGCACATGAATATCTAATTTTTTCATTGTTTTTCAATAAAGAGCGAAGATTTATATTTGTATTATCTTAAGATATTTTTAGAACATACTATATAGAAAATAGAAAGGGAGAAGAAGTTATGGCTAATTTTTCTAAAGCATATGGAATTATAATTAAAAGTTGGCCTTGTTATACGAACTAAATATGTAGATCGACTTGCTTAAAAAAGAAAAAAATCTAGATGAACAATTGATATTCAATCCATCCTAAAGTGGAAATTTGCTTCCTAAATTTGTCTAAATATATTCTTAGTAGGAATTTTCTTTCCAAAAATTTCATGAAAATATACGATAACAATTCTTAATAAATGACTGAAAATTTTCATTTAAAAGTATTGCTTGAAATATTTCTACAAATTTTATAATGTAGATATCCAGAAATTCAGAAGTGTATATTTAAAAAGATATTTAAGAACAATAATGAGATATATAATTTGTAAATCTTTATTAAATTTATATCAGATAAGAACATGATAGTGTAATTGTTCATATACATACATATATACGTATGTAATGTGTATGTGTATACTAATAATACTAGTATAATTTTTATACATACAAATAATATGGTTAGTTTTAAATTGTACCCTAAAATAGTAAACACGGCAATACAATTTCTTTTACTAATTAATACATACTACCTCTGTTCCATTCTAACTTTTCTATTTTCCTTTTTAGTTTGTCCCAACTTAATTTTCCAGTAAATTTCTCTCACAATCTCCACCCTCAAAATCTCCACTTTCAATTTTCACCTTTCAAAAAGTCAAATATTCCACAAAATCTATTTTTTCTTACCTCGGTGCCGATCAAAATAGGAAAGTTAAGCCGGGACGGAGGGAGTATATATATCATGGCCATCATTAACACTTCAAAATATTTCAAAAAATATTTTCATGTCATTTATATATTTTTATATTATACTATGATAGTTAATAATTAATACATATATATCATGGCCATCATAAACACTTCAAAATATTTCAAAAAATATTTTTCTGTCATTTATATATTTTTATCTGTTGCAACTGCAAATTGGCAGAGCATTAATCTTTTCCTTTTCTTTCCGTAGAAATGACACATTGGAGTCGCATAATATATTTATTCATTCAGTTATTTTTATTTATTTTACAAATTGGCATAGGAATTAGTAACCAAAGAAGTGTAATTAGCAAAGCATCATTATATAGAATTAACCACATTTGAGATGAATGTGGCCAACAAAAGCTACAACAATCTATACAGCAGATAAAAGGTTACAGAACACACACACACACATTATCAAACTTCTAACAATCAAAAGCTTTCTATTGTACTCTGTAGCAAAGCTGGAAGATAAGGAGAATCTGTTGAAGCAGCATTGTGTCCTCCATTGTTCTGCTTACCTGCAATTATCAAGATTTTCAATTACAGCTTTTTCATGAGAATGCAGATCATGAAGCTAATATTCCACTACATATTACCTAACCAAAGAACTAGCCCAGCAAAAACCTAACAATCATTAAGTAATAAAAGAGCCATGAATAGATACTGACACCATCATTTGTTTCTCTGCTCATTTGGCCATGTTCTTTTTAGATAAAAAGAGTTATTGGCTTAAGCACACAAGATGATATGAGAGCTAGGGGTGTCAGTGAGTCGAGATAACTCACAAGTAAAGAAAGATCTTTCTTTCGAGGCTCCAAGATAATAAAAAAAGCCACTCGGGATCAACTTGCAAAAGGATTGAAATCGACTCGAGATAAATAAGTCGAGCTACTCGAATAGGACTTGAGTTCAAGTTCGAGCTCAAAGACATTTGTTCAGCAGGCTCGCGAGTTTAACTGAGCCTGCCAATACTCGGCTTAGCTCAACTTGTTTACACCCTTAATGAGAGCCAGAAAAATTTGCCCTAACTGAAGGACAAGCTCAAACGTTTCGATAAGTAGGCTGGGTAGCTGGGGTGCGTGTGTTTAGACTCATATTGGACCATTTGGTCTGGTCCAATCAAAAAGCAATTCAACTGACAACCATTGATTGGCTATGCAAAGGATTTTCCCGTCCCTAGTGAGTTCGTGTTGAGCAACATGTATGGACCACCCAGCTCGGACTAAGCCGGGAAGCCCAGGTTGCCAGCTCTAGTGATTATGAGGAAAGATGGTGCAAAAGAGATGGAGATATACCTTCGCTTTGACCGAGTAGTTCTTCTAGTGGAGGTGTCGGGATTTATATTTTGAGACTTTGTGCTGCTTTTCTTCATCCTTGATTTAGTAGCACCTGCAAGTACCAATTTAGAGGAACAATTGAGACTGTGACATAACAGACGTATCAGAGTTTGAAGCCTGTATTACCTTTTTTATGAACATTAGACGATTGAACTTCATTGTCACCCAATTCCAGCTCTGTCACCTCGCTAGAAGCATCTGAGCTTGCTCCTGATCTGGTTGTTCTTGATTTTGAGTGCAAAATACTAGTATCCTCCACAGACTTATCAGTTCCTTCTCCATCTGTTTCATTTCCTAAACGGGGGACTAATCATTTACAACAATGAAGTCCAATGGGAAAACAGATTGATCGCGAAAAATGACCACGACCAAACTTAGCAGTGCAAGCCAACTTGATGCCCCCTTCCCGCCCCACCCAAAAGAAAATAAAAATAAACAAGAAAGCAAGCTACAAAAGGTGAAGACGAAGCAAACGGTATTAAGTATTGCAACGTCCACCATATAACTCCCCCATCCCCCATGAAAGAGGAAAAACTAGCACATTTTGGCATTAATAAAACTGCACCTACCTTCAGTGATTTCAGAATCTCCACTTTCCTCTACCTCCTTCTTGGTTGCCACAAAGCTTCCTATGTTATCAACTTTTTGTTGATGTGCTTGTGCATTCTTTTCAGTAAGCACCTGCTCTTTCTTTTCATTATGGCACTTATTGAGCCTTTCCTCAAACTCTTCAATGCTCGACTTTATCTCTGGTTTGGCAAATTTCTTCGCCTGGAATTACAACACAGAAGTAAGAAATACATACATATATATCATAGTAAGTGAATTGTTTAACCACGGGGTTGAATCCACACCTTATTAATTATATTTCTAAAGTGGTCCATGACAATATCCTCAGACAAGATATGCTCATACGCCTTAAATGACTCCATAAGCTTCCTCATGCTCTTCTCAGTAAATGCTAGCTGAGAGAGACAGTAAGAAATATACTCCCACTGCTTAATGTCTGCACAAAAAGGGCATCATAGCAAAAAGTATTAGTCATCCTTTAGACATAAAAGAAACTGACAACAAACAATGTCCTATCGGTCTGACATAATTCAAAAATACAAGCGACTTCACCATTTCTTAACACACAACAAAGTTTAAATGCAAGTTGCAAGTCCGTTTTTTACAATGTTGCAGAAAAGGCTTTGCATCATATTTATGAGAATGCACTTTCCAAAGTTTAAATATTTGGGACAATAAGATTCATAATTATTTTAGAAACAAGAAAACCATCTTCAATTGGTCAGAGGGGTCCAAGACTCCACATCAAACTTATTCTTTAAACACCATGAAAGAGAAAACTTGAATGCACATAAATGTAATAATGTATGCGAACATTAAGATACATAAGATAGTTTTTTGAATTAAAAATCAACATCTACCATCAAGGGATACAGTGATGATCAATTGGGAGGTCAGTTTACCAATATAATATGTGTCTCCCCTGTATGAAAGTGGGCTTTACTGTTTTCTTTTTCTTTTTATCTTTTACTAAAAGAAAATTGTGAAGTGATCAATACCTGAGACGCCTGTGAACCTATTGCATAGCTTGTCAACAAGAGTTTCCATTTGTTTATCCTGAGAAGGAACATTAGCTCAGCAAACTACGCACAAAAAGAGTAAATTGCATCATGAAAGACTAAGCTAAACCTTCAATACCTTCTTGATGGAACCAATCAAAAATTGCATAATGTTGCAGAAAGACTCTCCCTCCAAGTTCTGGCAGGACAATTTTCCCAGGATATCTGGAAGCAGATTATATATGGGGTTTGATCCTACAACATAAATAAAATATTTCAATTATTCTTCATCAGTTAGATATACGCGTCAAAACAATCAGAGTTTATGGTAGATCAACCTTTTTTTGATAGCTCATGAAAAAACAGTCTAGCTAAATTTGAAATCCGCTCATCTTCATCTTCTATCCGTATGGCCATTTCATTTATATAGCCTTTTACCTGCATATTTAGTGGTCAAGTTCAATCCATACATCAAACTGAAGGAATAGTAAAGGGGGAGACCAGTCAGTTCCTCAAACCTTCATCATGTCATTCAATATAAGGTGAGACAGAACCAAAACAGCATTTTTTCGGACAGATGCTGATTGGTCGCGAAGGCGTGCATACATATTTTCTGTCCATGGCTCTAATAGGTTTGGAAAGCGAACAGCCAGATCTCCAAGAGCTATGGTGCAATTTGAACGAACAGTTTCTGATGGTGCATTCTCCACAACAGTGAAAAGCAGTTGGAGATTTGACTCACTAAGAAGTAAAAAAGAAAAGATAAAAAAAGTAGACAATGCTGTATTTGGACCCAAGACTAATGAGCATTCACAGCAATTCACTTACCAGAATTGAGCATCAATTATCATTAACCGGCATAAGGCAAGCATTCCAGATGACTGCAATGCAGGATACTGAAAAAGCGGGAGAAGTAACATTAGTTAATTATATTATTTTTGTCATGAATAAGGCAGTAATACTAGGAGAAGCTAACAATGCTCATTAGGGAAATGAATTATTTAAAATGAGTTTCTTTTGTGGATGATAGATCTTTCTCTAAAATTACATTATAAAGTAGTAAAACATGATGCCCCGTCTTTCTAAGTGGTATTAAAGAAAAGGCACTGCAGATGGTTACGCAGCTAGATATTTCACACTTGCACTTTCTTTTAACTGCATATGCTCCAAGGATGCATCTGTCTGGTGTGGCCGATAGCATCAAGCATATTGCCTCAGTATCCAACATATGAAGAAGTGCGAAAAATTTATATCAACATGAATGAGTGATCGGAGAAATCACCTTCTGCATTAAGCTAAAGTTTCTACATAATTTAGATAAAAAAGGTGCGCAGTGCCCAATCAAGTTCTCTCCAGCTCTACCACTAGAAACAATTTCCTTTTCTGCTCTTTCAGCAAGGCTATCAAGCATTGCATCCTCAGAACCCGTAAGGCCTAATTCTGAATTGATGCCCGCATCCTGGGAGAAATAAACAGGCTAAATCAAACTGAAAGTTCTAACAAGTTCTGAAAGTAGAACATCATTGTCAGCAAAAAACACTATGAGAAATCTTGTAACCTTTTGTGCATCAGATGCTGTATTCACGTCATGCTCCTTGTTCTCAGCAGCCATTTTCTCTTTCTTGGCTTTTTCTTTCTGAATTTTCCGAACACAAGATTCAATGTAAACCAATTGGTTCATGGCAACATGACTAACAACAAACAGATATCTGCTGAGTTTTGAAACTTGAACAGTGGTAAGGACATTGGAGCTGCCAGAATCAATGTCAGTCTGCGATTGACTGTCTTCACTGAAATCAAATACAGATTTGAGGGATCTTTTCACCAGATTTGCAGCTATAGCTTCAGGAGTAGGATGAATACTATAAAGAGCGGCTATTGCTCTTTCTGCAGCAGCATACCAAATGTTTTCTGGAAGTGAAGAGCCACAAACCAAATGTTCTAAAATACCAAATACACGATTTCCACTTGTTGATAACAACTTCTTCTTATCTTCTTCAGACAGCCTCTGTAGTGCTAAGCATGCTGTCCTAGCAAGCAGCGGTTCCATTTTTGCCCAACGGCCAAATCCAATATCAACAATGTCTTGTAGGTGAGAGCTGAGAATCGAGGGTGAAGATTTTGCTGCCATGCACAGCACAGATAAAGCGCCACGACTTTGCTGAGCAGTAGTTCCACTAATATTGAAACAAAAGAAATCCCAAAGAGCTGATAACTGGACAAGAAAAACAAGTGACGAACAAATAAACAAAATATTGCTAAAGAAATATGGGTCAAGGAGGAGAACTTTAAGATAACAAAGTATGAGTCTGATTTCCTTTGTAAATTGTCTGACTCAGCGGTATTCAATAGAAGAATTCAAGATGAGGTGAGTACCATGATCTATTGCCATTGAAGATGAAGCTGCCTAATGCAATATATAAGTTATATTGCTTCTAGATTTTACTTAATGATGATTTTTTGGAGCCCCCAAAACAAAATCCAGCACTAATATGGAGACTAAAACCATTCCAAATGTGAAACAGGAATTGGCAAGTATTCATTAAGTGTGAAGGCTTTACAAGAAATATATAAGGTTAACCAGCATATGCTATTAATCATTTCTGCAGAATTAGTAATACTATGAGTAAATCTATTAGCCTTGCAGAGTGAACCTAGATAATGATGGGTATACTGTAGAGGCTTTCTAAAACTACCAGATAATTATATTATAGTCAAGCGCAGATACGGTTGGATTATATTCCTGAGATAAACATAAATCTACATCTCTATGTCCATCTCATGCCAAGATACAAATGTGACACAATATGAGGCGACCCTTTCCCTCATATGTTTGCCTCCTCAATAAGGGAGCTTACCATGCTAGCAGTTATATCACCTTTGGATACTAGGGCACCAAGAATGAACTCCAGAGCTGCAAGATCTCCAATATTTGAATCTACGGCAAGACTCAAAAGATTTCTAGCAGTTTCCACTGGGTTTTTCCCTATATATATAGTAATGAAAGCGTTCTCAACGGCCTCATAAATGGATTTATCTTGGGAAAACACCTGTTGTCATCCAGGAAATAGAGATGTTATAATCCTAAAAAAGAGAATCCTAGGAAAAAAGATGATAAAATGATATTAGAGAAAGAGGGTGTATCAGAGGGAAAAACAAAACTAAATCATGCTTCACAAATCGTACTGATGATGACCATGATGAGGCATTACCAGTGGTAGCATCTTTCGGAGACAGTCTTCTGATCCATCAATTTGGAATTGCCTACATCTCATTAGCAAAAGAATAGTATTCTCCACATCACTTGAAGACGATGAAGCCATTAATTGAACCAGGGTAGGCATAATGGAAGACATACACTTTGAGAATCTCAAGCCAGCCTCCAATGAAGCGACCAAGGTCCGAGTTTGCTCTATATTCCCCACATCTGGTACAGAATTATCGACCTGAAGTGTCTCATCATCCACATTGGCCAAGCTATCGCTCAAACTATCCTGATTCTTTGAGGCTACTTCAATCTCTTCATCTTCAACCCCACTATCTCCAACAGAAACTTCATTATCTGACTGCAATTTATCTGAGTTTTCAGGGGCACATTTTGGTGCAAGCTCATTCAACTTCTTCTTGTACTGCTCTAGGGTTGCCTCAAAAGAAGCTGCTCGAAGTTGCGGCCCAAAAGGGTTGTGCTGTAGCATCATGATAAGTAGATTAAGTGCTGATTTTCTGACTATTGCACTCTTATCTTCCAGTCTCCCAGAAGCCACTGCAGCAACCTCATTCCACAAACCAATTGAAACAGAATGCTCCTCACATAGTTCAGACCAGACCTGAAGAACTCGACTCCTAGTATAAGCTGAGACATCACGACAGCGCTCCAACAAGATTTCCAGCATAGCTTGTTTCGTCCGAAGACGTATAGATGTTGAACTAGCTTCACCTTCAACATCACTAAAGGCCTTTGCAATTAATTTACCCAACACCCCAACTAGTGCATTCCTTATCTTGTAAGACTCCCCACCAAAATGTGGGACTAATAAGCCAATGTTAGTTGAAAGAAGCTTTGGCAACCGATCAGCTAGCTCTACCAGAAACCGCCCAATATTTTCTGCCCCAGCAGTGTCTTTAACATAGTCTTTTGGATTCGCCCTCCCAATTTCCCTGATGAGGGAAGTAGCCATGGTTCCATCAGAATATTTCTTTTCAGCTCCAGCAACAGCATCAGCCAATGGGGTAACAACAAAATCATATTTATGAATCAGGTGCAAAATAGAAGCACATGATTGTGCTATGTAGTGGTACTTAGTTGCACAGATCCCAATTATACGGCATAAAGCATCTTTGGCATCAGAATCTTTTAACAGCAACGGATTCTCAAACATCAAGAATGCATTTCTACAAGAAGCCATGTCTCAAATCAGATGTCGTTATCACTAAGTAATTCTGAAACTAAACCGAAGTTGCTTTTTCACTTACTTGACAATGAAGGACAAGTAATTTTCATCTGCGTCTGAACCGAAGAGAAACGAGAGGTCTATCTCTAATGAATTAGCAATTAAATTCATTATTCTTCGCCTCTGAGACTCCCAATTCCATGAATTAATAGACTGTTTCTTCCTACTAGAAGCCACCACCTACACCATTAAAACAGAATTAGCAAAGCCTGTTCCATCACCAGAATATCTGTTTACCTAATTCAAAAGAAACAGTAAATCTCATAAATAAATGCTACTCATTATGCTATGCAAGCTAGTAAGAGAGTTACAGGCATGCTTGACAAGGACTCTGCTAAGTTGCATATTCGATTGAAAGGTATCCACAATGCTAAGCTATCAACCAAAAATAAGATAGTCTCCATTAAAACGAGCAAAAATAGTACGCATTGTAAAACTCACATAATGCATCAAGATATGCATTTCCACCATAAGCTCTGAATGCATTGCACAGAGCCAGAAAGCACAATTTTTTTATCGATGCTTCTGAATAACCACTTAAGCAAATTCTTGTAACTAATTCGCTGAAAAATATGGACGCATAAACAAAACTGATTCATAGGCTAGTCAAAGACATTACTTTGGTTGCATTGTTAACGGAACCGGAGGACTCCTCTGTGAGCACAATATGAATAAGGAAAAACGAGTAAATTTTAAACGCATTGCGATGTGATGCCATTCTATCAGCAACCAACTGTTCATCCTCGCGCTCATCACTCCCCTCCTCCCGTGAAATTGACCCACGGGAGCGACACAGCGAGTCAACATTCGGTAGCAAAACACTCAAATTGGACCTCAACGACTCCACCAAATCGAACTTGGAAATTGGACTGAGACTAGCGAAACCCTTCACTAAAGAGTACACGCGGTCGAAAATTTCCTGCTCTTCGATACAAAAGAGCTCCTTGTCCGACAAATCGAAGGAGATTCCTGTCCATAAAGTCGAGAAACGTGAAATTGTGACAATTATTGAAGATTCAACGAGGCAATGGCGGAGGGACAGAACTGACCTTTCACGAATTCTTCGAGCTCCGGT
This sequence comes from Ajuga chamaepitys, assembly GCA_958295605.1. Taxonomy (NCBI): domain Eukaryota; kingdom Viridiplantae; phylum Streptophyta; class Magnoliopsida; order Lamiales; family Lamiaceae; genus Ajuga; species Ajuga chamaepitys. The sequence continues at coordinate 3,041,850 of OY282504.1, read as the reverse complement.
GGGCGGAGGGAGGATATAGAGATGGCGTTTTGGACAGTGAGGCGTGTGTAATCGGAGTCGTTGTCTTCTTCGAGGGAGGTGAGAGATTGAGGGAAGATGAAAGGTGGAGCCATTGGAGGGGGGTGGGAGAGATTGCAGATGTTGAGAAGTTGAATCTGCAGTTGAGAGCGGGAAGAAGAACTTTCAAATGCGCTGAATTTTATGATTTTCAAAAATATAAGCCCAATCCAAGGAAATAAACTAATAAGTTATGATGGACTATTTAAGATGGCCCAATGGGCTTTTTCTTCCACTAATAAAATTATAGAGCTTTATATCTACTAGTAAATCTCCCGTGCGATGCACGGTTATGAAATATTTTACAGATCATAAATGCATGACATTAATAATGGATGGACTAAGAATTAAAAAATAATCAAATTATGATTTAATTTATTTAAAGATATGTAAATGAACATAAACCTCAACATCAACACAGGTAATAATCAAAACTGAAATATAATCCTTAAAGAATAACTAAAATATATAAAATGTATAGACCATCTGTAGTCGTTCAAGACTTATGAAACATGGACACCTGGAATGTTGAGGGTGTAAAATACTTAAATCTAATAGGATCACCTTGCCGAATATTTGAGACTTCGATAAAATGAGACCAAACCGTCTACAATGTACTAAAAAATTTCACGGAGGATCACTCGAACATCATGCGACATACCCTATGACATATCAAGCTTGAATTGTGTAGGAACTTCCTTAGAAAAGTTTAAGTAGAAATCTCTAGTAACAACCTACATTTATGGATAAGAAAACAGTGGAAACCGATAGAAAAAAATTATTAGATTAAATAAATAAATAAATAAATAGTTTTTTTTTTAATTATAGTACACTTCACATGCTTCTTCGTGTTGTATACCACACAGTACATAACTCCAGGAGGACAAGTCGATATGAATCTCACTTAACAAAATATCCATCTAGGACATGAACGAATACATACATATCCAATTTTGATCCTATTTTATCTGTATGCGTGTATTCTTTGATAAACACATATTGTAAAACACCCGGACATAATAGTTTGAGAATTTGCTTTAATCGATTCAAATATGATAGTTATATTATCATCTAATTTGCTTGATTTGCTTAATTAACTCGTTTGGTAAATGTCAGTAACAGAGAGAGTTTGACCGATAAACCTGACGCTAGGAGTACGGCGGATGTTTATAGATAGAAAGTTCGTCATTTTTCCCTCAAATTTTGACTGAGTAATTTTGCATGTTTTGAACTCTCCCAAAATAAATGGCAGAATTTGGCATATTCATTTATAGGTAATATGTAATTGGAAGTATACAAATTGAAAAAAAAAAAAAAAAAACACTTTATTAAGATGTACGATTTGAACTCTCCCAAAATAAATGTCACCAACATATACAGTTAGAATTTGGTCGAATATCGTTACAAATCTTACTTACTAATGATTGAAGATTTTCCTTCAATATGGGAGTAGATTTTGACAGATTATGGCGAGTCACTTTTATATGATTGGAAATCTTTCCTAAATATGACCAAGTAATTATTGACAGAATATCATTACAGATATGGCTAATATATGATTGGAGAATAACATTGCAAATATAACTAATATATGGTTGGGGATTTTCCTTAAATATGAAAGTAATTTTTGGCAGTTTATGACCAGTTTTGGCAGAATATAATTTAAATATAGCTAATATATAATTGGAGATTTTTGTTCCTCATTTTAAAAGATTTTACCATAAATTTAATATTTCTAGATTTAGTAATAGCGTTTGGGCGGGAAAACCAATTATTTCTACTTATAGAGGGTTCCCCTTTATTATTAAGTAAGATTTAACGCATGACACATATTAATTTATAACATAATTTAATACACGTATCGATTGATGAATACGATAAAATATAAGATGAAATACCAAATAATAATGTTGATTTTTATATGCACAATATAGGGGGCACAAGAAAACAACCACTATGCATCTAAATACAGAGGTTACAATGTTTCATCAGAAAATGTTGAACCTATTTTATGGATCATGGTCTCCCTATAAGATATTCTTAATTTTAAACTCTAAAATGCTCACATAATAAACAAATATAAATATAAATTATTCAGATTTTGTAGGAAATTTAGCTTAGTTTAAGCTAAGTGGGATGAGCTGTCACCCAACTTTTATGACTTGGACTAGTGAATCCCGCATGTCGAAAATTAAGTTTCTTCATACATGCTTAAACTACTCTTGGAGTAGATAAACATAGTATCAAGTTTCTCTAAATTTCATCAAGAAATTAAAGAGAGATGGTACAAGAATATAGGTGTTTGAGTCATGAAAGGAGGGGAAAGTTTGGTCAAAGAAATTTGTCTCACATTGCTAAGAAAAGTTAAATGTGTCTCATATATATTGGTTTAGTTCCATAAGAGGTTCGAGGCCTCAAGGGGATTCCCAAGTTTGTGAAAGAGGGAAGACATAGGCAAGTGCATTTTCGTGTGAAAACTCACATGCGCCGCCAGCCGGTCCTGTCCGGGCTTGGATAATTTTTTGGAGAACAAAAATTAAATAAATATTAAATTAAAATTAATATTTTATTTAAAATTCAAAAATTCAAATTCTTACCGAAAAAACTGTCTTTTACCCGCTATAAATAGAACATCATGTTCATAATTCGGACACATACAATCTCAATCTGTTCCAATTCCTCTCTTTTTCCTGTGACTTTTTCACTATTTTATCTTGGGAGACTATTGCATATTGAAACAATTTTGTCTCAAGGACAGAGTGTCACCACTCGACTTAGTGACATATACCAGTTATTTTTCCGTACGAATTCCAACAGGTTTTGATATCGTCACTAGGGAGGGCAATGGGGCAGGTCGGGGAGAATATTTGAGGAAAACCATGTCTGCCCCGCCCCCCTGCCCTTGTGACTTGCCCTGCCCTATGTTCGCTGCGGATCACTAAAATTTGTAGAATTAGGAAAAGATTGTAATTAATTCTTTCCTTAGCTATTATAGGCAAATTACAATAGAATCCCCTAAATTGGGAGATTGATTTTTTTCCTTGATTAGATTAATTCTTGGTGTATATATACCCTGTACATTGTACACAAATGAATACAATTCAATACAGAAAATTCCAAACTCTAGAATATGAATCTTCTTCTTTCGTTTAACATGGTATCAGAGCGGAGTTTCGATCTTCGCGTCTGAGTCGAACTCGTGTTCTCATCATTTACCATGACCGAACCAACCGAAACGACCCTTTCACAATTCCTCGACTATAATCCAGTTTCTCCAGAGAAACACCATGAATCAGAATCAAGCGATCGAGACATCACCATTAATGGTGAATGTTAAACTGAATGACCGGAATTATGCAATCTGGTCAAAACTGATGGGGATGTTCATCAAAGGAAGGGGACGGGGCAACCACATCACAGGCCAGCCTCCGGCTCCCTCCGTCAGTGACCCCAAATTCCAAACGTGGGATGCCGTCGATAACGCCGTAAAAGGCTGGATAATCAACTCAATTGAACCAGCACTGGTTCCAAATTTCTTACAATACCCGACAGCTCAGTCCCTTTGGGAGGGCCTGGAAGCAACGTATAACAGTGGCACAAATTACCTGAAGATTTTCGAGTTAACGACTCGAGCAAGCCAAACCAAACAAGGAAATCAGACTCTTGAACAATATTACAGTGATCTTTAGGCCATATGGGCTGAGATCGGCCAAAGACAACCCAATAAATTCACAGGAGATGACAATATTCAACTGTATAATCGACTCATTCAAGAAGGGAGACTGTACCAGTTCTTAGCCGGAGTAGACGACCGATTCGATCCCGTAAAGAGGGACATTCTGAATCAAGACCCTCTTCCCTCCCTAGCCTCTGCCTATGCAACCGTCCGCCGGGAGTCACTCCGAATCGGAGTAATGATGACCAGAACAGAGCAGAGCTCCGGCGAAGCCTTTGCCGCGAAAGGAGCCTCCGGAGGAGGAGGAGGAGGACGGTCAGTTTCCCAATGGAAATCATCATCCCGTCAAACCGACAAAGAAAAACTCCGATGTACTCACTGCGGCGGAAATAAGCACACGAAGGAAACCTGCTTCCAGTTAACCGGATACCCGGAGTGGTGGGATGAAAATCGCCACCGACAAAGGAATAGTAGCGGAGGAAGAGCAGCGGTGGCCACCACCCACGGCAACACCAATCGGGCTACCAGCGAGGGCGGCACACCCGCTACAACATCCACCGGCGGAATCGCCGCCGTCGTTCACGGCGGAAACCTGGTCGACGGCAGTAGCAGAGGAGAGACAGAGGGAGAAGGCGAGGCAAGAGTGAAAGCGGCGAGAGGTAAAGTGGGTGAGGGGGAGGGCTTTTGCCCTAATAGGAGTATAATTCCTATTTTACCCCAAACCCATCTCCAATTTTCATTTCAGCCCCAAAATCACAACTCCCATGCTTTAAATGTTACGTCTAATAAAAATCAACGGTGGATATTTGACTGTGGTGCTACTGATACAATGACATTTGATCAGGAGGATATTATTGACCCTTCTAAACCAAATAAAACTTTTATTAAAAATGCTAATGGAGGATCTTTTCCGGTCCTCGGGGCAGGAACAGTTGAAATTTCTCCTAAAATTAAATTGTCAAATTGTCTTTATGTTCCCTCCTTATCATGTAAGTTGTTATCCATTAGTCAAGTAACGAAGGAACTTAACTGTGTGGCACTCATTTATCCCACCTTCTGTCTATTACAGGATATTCATTCGAGGGAGATAATTGGGCGTGGTTCTGAAAAGAATGGACTGTACTATGTCGATGAACTGTCTGAAACAGGATCCGCCTATTTGGCCCATGGCTCACAAAATCGACAGATATGGCTGTGGCACCGTCGGTTGGGTCACCCTTCCGATGAGTATCTTAAGCATCTTTTTCCTTCTTTATTTTCAAAAAACTATCGTACTGTTTGTGATACTTGTTACTTTGCCAAAAGTCATAGAACTTCGTTTACTTCCGTTGATAATAAAAATACTGTTCCTTTTTCTCTGATTCACTCTGACGTTTGGGGACCGGCTCCAGAATCAATGAACTCTGATTTTCGATGGTTTGTACTGTTTATTGACGATTGTACCCGCATGACGTGGGTATATTTTTTAAAACAAAAATCAGAGGTCTGCAGTCGATTTATTGAGTTTTTTAATCTTGTTAAAAATCAATTTCAAAGCACTATTCAGATTCTACGCTCTGATAATGGGGGGGAATATGTTAACGACGAACTTCAAACTTTTTTAAAAAAACACGGGGTTATCCATCAAACCACTTGTCCGTACACCCCTCAACAAAATGGGGTAGCTGAACGGAAAAATCGTCATCTCTTGGAAACCACTCGTGCCCTTTTACTTGAATCTCGAGTACCGTCTAATTTTTGGCCTGAAGCCATTGCTTCAGCTGTCTACCTTCTTAACCGATTACCCACAAGAGCATTAAAATTCATATCCCCTCTTCAGGCTCTTTCCTCAAAATTTACCCTACCTTCCATTCTCATGTTACAACCTCGAATATTCGGATGCTCTGTTTTTGTTCATATTCCCAAAATTCATCGGAACAAACTTGACCCTTGCGCTGTGAAGTGCGTTTTTCTTGGATATGGGATCCATCAGAAAGGTTATCGGTGTCTCGATCCCATTACCAAGAAACTCTATATCACGATGGATTGCAATTTCCTTGAGACAGAATACTATTATGCTTCTTCACAATCAGGTGTTGAGGGGGAGACGAACAATCAACACTTGATTGGTTGTTTACAGATAACTGGGAACCGAGCTCTACTGAAGAAGTACAGTCCATTCCAATGAACCTTGGTCCCACATCTCCCTCATTGAATACCTCGGAGGTACAAATTTCTAACCCTGATTCTGAAACTAATTATTCTCCAGTTCCTGTATCTTTTCCTAACAATACAGGCCAAAACGAGAATTCGTATTCTCTTCCCCCAAGGCAGAACAGAGGAGTCCCCCCTCAGAGGTACATCCCTGAATACAGGCCCAAGCAATCCAGATACCCAATTGCCAACTTTGTCACAGGTGGAAACGAAAAAATTCAACGTTTCAGAAATAAGTTGTCTACTGAGTGGATCCCAAAAAACGCAGAAGAAGCACAAAAACATCCAGAATGGAGGAAGGCAATGAATACTGAGATGACAGCTCTCAGTAAAAGTGAGACATGGGACAAAAGCCAACTGCCTCCAGGAAAGAAACCAGTTGGCTGTAGGTGGGTCTTCACAATCAAGTATAACCCATATGGAGAAATAGAAAGGTATAAAGCAAGACTGGTTGCTAAAGGCTACACTCAAGTATACGGAATTGACTATGCAGAGACATTCTCTCCTGTTGCAAAATTAGACACTGTAAGAGTGTTACTTTCAGTAGCAGCTAACCGTGATTGGCCTCTACATCAGTTTGATGTGAAAAATGCTTTTCTCCATGGAGATTTGACCAAAGAAATATATATGGAGATTCCACCGGGCTTTGAAAGAGAATTCGAAGAAGGAGAAGTATGCCGATTAAAGAGGTCTCTATATGGGCTAAAACAGTCGCCTCGGGCATGGTTTGGAAGGTTTACGTCAGCTATGAAGAAATATGGATATACCCAGAGCAACTCAGATCACACACTGTTCCTGAAAAAAAGGTACTCTAAACTCACATGTTTAATCATTTACGTTGATGACATAATCATTACAGGAAACGATGAGGAAGAGATCAAACTCCTTCAAGAAAACTTGTTCTCTGAGTTCGAAATGAAGAACCCTGGTGGATTGAAATATTTCCTTGGAATAGAAGTGATGAGATCAAGGGAGGGCATATTCTTATCTCAAAGAAAGTATGTTCTGGACCTTCTTGCGGAAACAGGACTTCTGGATTGCAAGCCAGCAGAAACACCTATAGCTGTCAATCATGGACTAAGAGGAGATTCAAGCAATAAGCCAGCCGATAAAGGAAAGTACCAAAGGATTGTTGGCAAACTGATCTATCTCGCACACACGAGGCCAGATATAGCATATGCAGTTGGAGTCGTAAGCCAGTTTATGCATAAACCCTTGGTGGAACATATGGATGCAGTCATTAGGATACTTAAAGTCATCCCCTGGAAAAGGGATATTCTTCCGGAAAAACACGCAACTAGACGTGTTCGGATATACTGATTCTGATTGGGCAGGAAACATCACAGACAGACGATCTACAGCTGGGTACTTCACCTTTGTAGGGGGCAATCTCGTGACCTGGAGGAGTAAGAAACAAAAGGTGGTAGCACTCTCAAGTGCAGAAGCAGAGTTTCGAGGAATTGTGAAAGGGATAACAGAACTGTTATGGATAAAGAAGTTGATGACTGAGATGGGCCTATTGGAGACAGGAGCGTTCAAACTCTATTGTGACAATAAAGCAGCTGTGAGCATTTCTCATAACCCCGTCCAACATGATCGAACTAAACATATAGAAATTGACAGACATTTCATCAAAGAGAAACTAGATAATGAAGATATCACTCTTCCGTTTGTCAAGTCTGAAGATCAACTTGCAGATATTCTAACAAAAGCTGTTTCGGGAACAGCCCTTCACAAGGTTCTTGACAAGTTAGGTATGTGGGATTCTCCACCTACCAACTTGAGGGGGAGTGTAGAATTAGGAAAAGATTGTAATTAATTCTTTCCTTAGCTATTATAGGCAAATTACAATAGAATCCCCTAAATTGGGAGATTGATTTTTTTCCTTGATTAGATTAATTCTTGGTGTATATATACCCTGCACATTGTACACAAATGAATACAATTCAATACAGAAAATTCCAAACTCTAGAATATGAATCTTCTTCTTTCGTTTAACAAAATTTGCCCCGTGCCCTACCCTGTACGGGACGGATCTGCTCTGCCCCGCCCCACTCTACAAAAAGAAAAAAGAAAAAAGAAAAAACAGGAATTTTAACAAATAAAACTAAAACAAATATTAACGGAACGGGGGCAGGGCGACACAAGAAAACAAACCCGACCTGCCCTGCTTACGGTTCGAAGCTGATCTGTCCCCTTTTTCTAGAGCGAAATGAATTTGACCTGCCTCAAATTCCTCGAGTTAAGACGGATTAGATCGGGTCAGGACGATATTTTCTATCCCTAATCGTGACATAGTGTTAGCATTTTATAGAAAAAATAAGGAGTTCAAACCCCATTCCTGATTTCCTGCCCTCCACTAAAATAACAAAAGCAAAAGATAACTACTGATTGGATAAGATTAGATGGATTAGATTAGATTAAATAAAAAATCACAAGTGGAGTATATATTATCACATCCAAAATTGATAAAAATGTAAATACCCATCCCCAAACTAGGGACGTGTTTCTTTACTTAATTTTTGCAGAAATAATTAAAAATAAAAATTGTGGTAAAATTATTTAAAATTAAAAGTAGATAATATTTGAAAAAAAAAAATGGTCAAACTTAAAAACTGAAACGTTTATTTTTCAAGTAGTTTTTAACTTATGAATGGCAAAAAAAATACTTTTATTTATTTATTAAAATACCAAAAAATTAGAAAAGACAATTACAAACACCCTTAAACGGGCACAAAACGTCATATTTACTAAAAACAAGGACGTATTTATAATTACAAAAAAGTCACTGTCAGGTGGAATTACTTGTCACTTTGTGAAGCCATGTTCGTGATTCCATTTGTCACTTTCTCACCCGAAAATCCATCACAAAAACTTTCCCAAAACCACACTTTCAAACCCCTCTTTCTCCCGCAATCCCAAATTCATCAAACACACACCAAATTATCATATACCTTTTATTGAATTTGGTCAAAAACTTCGGTTGATGATGTCTCCCTGGAGGAATTCGTGAGCTGATGCGGAAAATCGTTGCAGATATTTGTTGACTGAAAATCTTTATTTGTTGGGGAAGATCTAGGGCTGACTTCAGAGAAGGAGCTGGCGTAAGTTTGATGGTTAAATCGGAAGGTAAGTTTGTGGAGAGAGTGAAGAATAGGGGAATTAGGGTTTAGGGCAACCATGGCGGTGCCGTGGAGCATGACGCTTTGGATGGCGAAGATGATATGGTTGGCATTGGGTGGTTGGGTGGTGTCTTGCCTGACTGTCGCCGATGAAATTGCCGGCTCGTTGCGGACCGGGGACATTATCGGCCCCTTGCATGTTGATTAACATACGAATGTCTGTAAATCGGAATTCGGAGATTCTCCGGTTTCCATAAGTCAACTTACTGGTGTGTGTGTGTTTTATTTTTCCTTCCTTTTTTCCCTTTTCTGTTCTATCCGATGCTGTAAATGTGTTTCGAGGTTGATGATGAGAATAGTAATTTACTGATACTGATCTGTGTTCATGTTTCTTGTGTTTGAACTGATTGTGTTTATGTTTCTTGAGTTTGAATTGATGGCAATTAGAGTTGGATTAAAACAATTGTGTGTATTTGCAGAACTTAATTTTTATTAGTTTTTTCCTAAGAACAAATATAATATCCTCACTTCCCCTTGAGTGATTTGAATCCTGAACTAATGGTCTAGATATTTGCTAAATTTAAAGCTTCAATACTTTTTGGTTTTTATATATTGTTTATTTTCTCATTTGCAGATTGGTCCCGTGTAATTCTCAATGTCCTAAAAGGCAATAGATGCAACTAGTCGAGGATAGATTAGGGTCCAACATCTAGTAAGATCTTCGATGAGATTGAGCAAAGTTGAGGCCGCAGGATTAAGCATGGAGAAGTTGAGAATAAAGCTGAGGAACACACATAGACAAGCCCTGAACGGACCTATACGGAAACTTTTAGAACATAGATAATTTAGGTTCCAGTCGAGTATTATTGCACAAACAGCAGTAAACATCAAATAACATCATCGTTTCTTCTCCATTGCTTGAAATACAAGAATGTGGCTTCAATGGTAACACAAGATTACTGCAACCTGAAAATCTGCTAGTTGTGTGTTATCTAGACCAACTTATTGCATATAAATGGTTTTGTTGTGAGGTTATGGTTGCGATAAGTCAAGATTTTGTAATACATCGCTTTGCAATTCTAACCATGCTAGCCAGTACTCACTTCGAGATTGTTAGTTAAAAGGCCTGTCTGAACACAAATATATCAAACAAGCTTGAATAACCTCGATAATGATTCATCTAAAGCTGGATAACACTTCAACGAAAGAAGCTTGACCAAAAACACCAGATATGCAAGCTTAGTTATTCCTCTAAAGCCATCTTTCTTGCTTTACAGAAACACGACGTCGGATAACCAAATAGGATATGCTCAAGCTACATTTTTCATAACAAATTTGGTTCAGCATGCGAAAGAATCTGACTAATTACAAAATATATTTCAATGTTCTACACCTGAATATCTAAACCAGCACATGTTATCCCAAGCAGGTAGAGAACTCCACAACAGTTGCTGATCTTTGATCTTCAAGTCCAAATTCACTGTATGAAACCATGAAATATTTCTTAGTTAATTACAAAAATACCCAAGTTCTAGTCAGTTTGTTCTACCCTACACACAGATACACCATAAAATGTGTGGCACTTGGCACTTTACTGGACATCAATGGTTAACATTTTCTTGATTTGCAAAAATTTACCATATAATAAATGTCTATGGTGTATGGGTACTTAGTAACCATGTGGGTATGGTAGAATTGAAAGGGGATTCGTTAAGGGTAAATTAACTATCGTTTCCATGATTCGAAAGGCCAACACATAATAAAATTGAGTAAGGACTGAAAAGCTTACCCGAAATCACTGGAATATCATTCAACCATCTCTAAGCTGTGACACTAAAATCATTTTGGTGAGCGACCTCGTCACTAGTTCCCAGCGGGGACTGCTGTACAACGCTAACAGTAGCAAGGGGGGGTTCACATTGAATCTCTTCAGATCCATGAGAAATCTGGTCTTCATCAGCTTCTTCGACTCCATGCTGATATTCCGAGTCATTAACTTCATTAGACGTGATGCAAATATGTTCTTGAACAACGTCATTCGCAACATGATACAACTGTGCTTGATCTGTAAGGATAGCCGAAGAATATAAGCGGGACTGTGTGTGCAGGCTAGGTGCAAAATATTCCTCCTCAGGGTCAGGATCGTCTTTTCTTCTCCGTTTAGTTGCACCCCTCCTTCTAACCCTTTCCTTTCCTCTAATCTTCTTCCCAACCTCATTCTCTGAGGTATCCACTGGAAGGGCTGAGGTACCACCGTGGTCCCTCAGACACTCGTGCGCGATGTACCTGATTCTTGTCACGGATTGTAATTGTTGATCATCCATTCCGTGGGTTGAGAGGGTATCTGCTACATGTGCAATGTCCCTCAGCGCAGCATTCTGAGCTCAGTAAGCAAATTGAATTTTTAACAAACAGAAAAGACTGAGCTACAAGGCATGGTAAACTGCACCGTAGGTGATCAAAACAGAAACATATATCAGTTGGCCTAACGATAATTTGAAATGGGGATGCAGACGTTTAGCCCAAAAGGTTTGGCCATAACATGCCTAATCTGTCATTTTATCAGGAAATACTTTGAACTACACTATACAGTTATTCCAAACAACATTTTTCATTAAGAGGAAGATAAATTTTAAGTTCACCAAGATTTCATAAGAAAAAGAATATTGTTCATATGGAGGTATTTAACAGATTAGGTTTCGTTCAGGTATGTTGACAGAGGCTTACCATTCTCTGAAACTCAGATGAGATCGGTATTGGCCTTCCTACCAACCTGCGCGTAATTCTTAAGTACCAATTCATGTATTCACCCTCATCCAGGTCTTCCTCAGCCTCCACTATATGGAAACGGCGATTTGCCCATTCATTTAGCTCTGTTTCCATTTTTCCTGAAAGATCCACCCCACCATCAACACCACGAGTCTTTCTTTCCCATCTTTGCACTTCTTCTGGTACTGTTTGATGCATGCCAAACTGCCTCAGGCAACGATCTGGAAGGTGTCTTTCTGCCTTGTCAAAACATATCAACATTGTCTTTGATCTTCCAAGGATGAGTTGATTTAAGATACTCTCAGGTATAACAGTGTGGCTAATATTTGCGTAAGGACACCAATCAACCTGCATTAGAAAAGGACCAACTCATTATTATCTCTCCTGAAAGCTATAAATGAAAAAAAAAATCAGAAGTTTCTAGACATGTATACTTAAACTCACATCAGTAGGCTTTAGAGAATCCAAAGCTTTACGATAAAAGACCACATCGCGGTTTGAGGTTGGACCACTGTGTTTTCCTTTCCATCTTAGTACGAAGGGAAAACATTCATGGATTGGGTCGTGATGAAGTTTAGGTCGACCAACATTAAGGTGATAGTAACTCCAGCACTGCAAAAAAGAATGGTTGCGCAACTTATAATTCGGATTTTCTTTTTCTTTTCTTTTCTTTTCTTTTCTTTCTAGTTACTTATAAAAAGAAGTCATAGTTCAAGTGTTTGTCTGGGACTTCACCTGCAGCAATGTCAAACAACCACTAATAGTGCTTTGCGATCGAAGGGAGGCATTACCGAGTGCCCTGTATAAGAAGGACAGTGCTGCTGCACCCCAAGCATATTTCCCAGCTTCATCAAAATTCTCAAATAACGGGAGGTACATAACGGGCACTTTGTTACCAGTGGTGGTGGAGAAAATTGTACTACCAACAAGGTAAAGAAGATAAGCACGTGTATGGCGCTCAACATCCTCAGTGGAGGCATCTTCGGGACATTGGGAGAAAGATTCTTTTAGCCAGCTAAGCTTGACCATCCCACCACTTGTGTACCCTGAATCTGGTGCTTTACCTAGATACTTAACACATACTGAATCACAGGTGGTGTAAGTTACACCTATCACAGGTTCACCATCAATTCGAAGTCCAAGCAAGTAAGCAACATCTTCAAGTGTTACGGTCATTTCTCCAACAGTCATATGAAATGTATTTGTTTCTTTCCTCCATCTCTCCACTAGTGCAGAAATAAGAGGGTTATCAAGACTAATTGCGGGAATCAGCCTCAGATAGCCAAAACCAGCCCTCTTAACCAATTCAACCTGTTTCTCAGTAAGCAACCAACGATCAAGCTTTGAAGTATGTTCATGGCATCTAAGTGCACCTCTCTCCTGTTAAAATTACAATTAAACCTGTCACAAACTACAAATCTTTGTATAACAAGATGGAAAAGATGTTGACAAGTAACACCTGTCCCTCCCAAACAGCAGCTGAAACATGCTTGTCTTGATCATATAGAATAGAATCATCACTTGGTCCCGGATTGGTTGCATAAAAGTCCATTATGTTGCCGTAAGATACATCTGCCCAAAATGCAGAAGGCAGTTCCAGAGATGGCTTAGTAAATATACTTGTTCACATGTGTGAACTTAGCAGTAACTCACTGCAGTTAAAAAAGAAATAGGAGCCCAGATTCTAGTCAGAATATCCAACCATATGTAACTCCTAATCTCAACCATCAACAATCTTGACCACATGACAAAGTAAGGTTTGTTACTTATATTGTATGCCAGGGGCAAAGCCAGAACTTATGGTTGGAGGGCCCACTAACAAATAACCATTGACTAAGATTAATATACACACGATAATAGAATTTATGTATATTAGATTTATTATTTAAATAAAAAAACAACAAATATTTATTATTAAATATGTCGAATTACATCATTATTTAACTATTTATTAAAACTTAGTGTGTCTACTGTATATTATGAAATCATCTAATTTATTTCAGAAGGGGGCCAAAACACAAATTCTTCGAAATAAATACATAATCTACATATTATATATATTTTGTGGGTAAAAGTGGGAGCGGGGAGGAGGGGCAAGGGCCACCCGACCCCTAACGGTGGCTCTGCCCCTGCGGTTTGATAGAAAGGCAGCACCTTTCAAGAAATTTTAGAAGTGGTGACATGATAACGTGTACATCTAACTCAGAACCTAAGAATACAATTTTTATAGAAATAGTTATCAAATTATATAAAAAACTTATTGCAGATAAAAGGACTAGTTGAACATGACAGCTCAACAGGAGTCAATTATAAAGATTGAACATAAAATGTAATGAAGCCTACTTATGAAGATAAAAAGTACTAAAATGAAGAAATATTTGCAGGCATAATATTTGCACATAGAGTTCTAATTCTTGAGCATCTAATTGAGATGCATCCTAATTATAAAAAAAAAATAAAAAATTGAGATGCATCCTTTATTTGGGACTTACTGTGTTGACTTCATCATTAACAGGAATATCTGTGATTAATATATGACCTCATCTCAAGCAAATTGATATTCACGCTGCTTTTACAGTCCTCTTTATGAGTTAAACAACTAGCTTTTTTGTAACTTTTATGATTCCCTCAGGCAATTATGCGGTTGATCTGATCCTATAACGGCAGTGTGAATGCTCATATCCCATCAGTCATCACAAGCACTAAATCCCATTTGGATCACTCAAATTCAAGCGTGAGCCATGAATTTGATTGTAAATAGGCGAAGATATAAGGTCCATACTTAGCACACGTCACTGCTATCAACCTAAAGAGAGTCTATAATAAACACATATTTTGGTTTTTAACGCCAATGTTTACTTAATGTCACCTTATGTTTTTTCTTCCCACATTCAATCATCCCTTTTCTAGAAAGCTCACAAGCTATTTCAAATTTCGGCATCTCCATGGGCGATCTGAGCTAGCAAATCAATGGGAAACAAAAAGGCGCACTCTACTGCTGTCAGCTAGACTTCTAATCTTCTAACTAAAGATTGTAACACAGTCCACGATGGAACATATCACTTCGAATCAACAATTCTAGAACCAATACTTTTAAGTTACAATATGGAACATTCTGAAAACTACTCCCACACATGCATCTCTTCCAGTATTCAAACAAAGTGTAGCTCGCCAACGGTTCAAACATCTACTATGACTGTTTCACGAAGCTAATTTCTGACTAGAGAAACACCATTACTAAACTAAGCTACGCTGGCAACGGATTCTCCACTAATTAAACATACCTTACATTCTCCATTTATACAAACATATAATAGTATTAGAGCAATTTAAGGTCTACCATGAATTGAAGCTCAAAAACTTCGAAAACTAATTCTAAGGCTTCTAATATGCAAATTAACAAATTCCAATAAACCTCTATATTCTCAAACAAGCACAATAAATAATAAAATTATACTACATATATAATGTTATATAACATATTTTCTGTAGAAAACGAAAGGAAAGACTTACTGGAGGCAGAATAAAATTCTTCGGACTTCATATCAATGCATTGAGTTTTTTTATCTCAGTCCTTTTCCTCTTTGGAACCCCAAACAGCGGTCAATTTGAACCACTTTCTCACAAAAAATAATCGGCCATGGCCGAAAAATTGCAGAATTGAAAATGAGTTATCAAAAGAGAAGACTGCGTTCGGTAGAGATTTACGAAGAAGGACGACTGCAACGCTGCAGATGGACAGAGAAAGGAGAGAGAGTGTGGTGTACGAAGCTAGAGAGAGAAAGACAGAGAGAGATGGAGGGGTATTACTGATGGGTTGGGCTCTATGAGGTAAGCCCAAAATTAGTCGCTCTTCAGAATTTACTAATAATTAATGGACTGGGCTAAAAAATATAAAGCCCAAACAATAAAATGGGGGCCCAGTAGTTTGAAATGTTGACAGATGAGCCCAACAAATTTTGAGAGGGAAAAGCAGGAACTGCATAACTGTATGTTAGGGCTCTTCATTCGGTTAAACCGAATCAAACCGAAATTTCGATTCGTTACTTTAGGGAATCGAAAATCGAACCGAACTAAAATCGAAATTATTCGATTTTATACGGTTTCGATTTCGGTTAACCATTTTTCTTTTGTTTTTGCTTTTCTTTTTTATCGATAAAAATTTTAGAACTCAAAATATAACTTGCATTTGATTTAAACTTCGTCATAAAATAAAAATTGAAGTTTAAGAAAAACAAATGAACTACACACAAAACAAAAAGAAAAACAAATTGATGTAAATGGTGAAATTAGAAAATGAAAAATAAATTTAGAAGAGTTTAAAAACTAAGAATTAAGTCGCTAATGAGTAAAAGGAGTAAAAGGAGTCACTATTATCTGTAAAATGCAGTCACTATAATTTGTACAAAATAGACAAGAAAAAATGACTGAAACTATAATATGCAAAAGGGAAAAAATAAATGAATAAATTTACATTCGATTTTTGATTCGGATCGATTAACCAAATTCAAAAATCAAAACTCGCCAAAACTAATAATCCAAAATGAACTGAAAATTTAGTTCCGTTCCAACCAAATCGTCGATTTTGATTGGGTTCCATGATTAACCGATTCGTGCATACCCTGCTCTATGTGGTGCTTGCCGGATTCCGTTCTCTTCCTCTCATCAACCTGAAATACACACACATACACCGACACACGCACACAACATATATGTAGATACCTCAATTTCATTTTATTTTCTCTGTTTTATGTTTCAGTAATTATCCTTTGGCGGAAACGTTGAGAAAATTTCGCCCACGAGACGAATTTCTAGATCCGTCCGAGGTTTTATATTCATCATATTTTGGTTTTCAAGCATAATTTCAAGTGCTTGATTAAGATGAACCCTAAGTTCGTGTGCAGTAAGGGCCCTGGTAATATCACAGTGAACGATATGCAATAGGTTATGTGATGAAGGCATTTCAAAATCTTGTCTTGTTTCACCCGCTTCCACTATTCAGAAGTTTTAAATGTTATCGTGAATTTTCAACTGTTACTGAGGCTCTGGCTTCTCTTCGTTCATTAAAAACTTCTATGCATGCTTTAAGTATTCTGCATATTTCAGCAAAAACTAGTGTCAAAGTTCACGATGATCGTCTATTAAAATTGTATCACACTGTAATTGAAGCCCAAAATGTGTCGATTCTAAGACTAGATTACTCACTAAAACAAGACGTAGCAAAGACAAATTGTAGGATTAGTAGGCTGCTTGAAGAGGGTAAAATATCTGAAGCACGTGAGGTGTTTGATGAAATGTCGGACCGCGATGTGATTTCGTGGACGGCGATAATTTCGGGCTACATGAAGCATGGTATGTTTAAAGAAGCAAGAGAATTGTTTGAAAGGGTTGATGCCAATAAAAATGTTGTCACTTGGACAGCTATGATATCTGGGTACTTGAAAATGAAAAGAGTTGCTGAGGCTGAGAAGCTGTTCGATGAAATGCCGGATAAGAATGTGATTGCTTGGAATACTATGATTGATGGGTATGCACGAAGTGGAAATATTGATCAGGCTTTGGTGCTTTTCGAGAGGATGGGAGAGAGAAACGTTGTTTCGTGGAACACTGTGATCTCAGGGTTGGTAAACGGTGGAAGGCTTGAGGAGGCTACGGGGCTTTTCGATCGGATGCCGGAAAGGAATGTGATTTCTTGGAACGTCATGATATCAGGATTAGCAAGAAATAGGAGGATTGAGGAAGCTAGATTGCTTTTTGATAGGATGCCTGAGAGAAGTGTTGTTTCTTGGAATTCGATGATTACGGGTTTTATTCTGAATGGGGATTTGGAGACAGCAATGAGGTTGTTTGACGATATGCCAGGGAAGAACGTTGTTTCTTGGACAGTGATCATAAGTGGGTGCGTGCAATATGGTAAAAGTGAAGAAGCTTTGAGAATGTTCTATATTATGAACAGGAATAGCAGGGTAAAGCCGAATGAAGGGACGTTTGTGGGTGTCTTGGGAGCTTGCAGTAACTTGGCTGGTCTAGTCGAAGGTACTCAAGTTCATCAAGTAATTAGCAAGACTGTCTATCATGAAAGTGAGTTTGTTATATCAGCACTAATAAACATGTATTCGAAATGTGGAGCTTTAGTAATGGCTAGAAAAGTGTTCGATTATGGGTTGAGAGGAAAAAGAGATTTGGTATGTTGGAACTCCATGATTTCTGCATATGCTCACCATGGATATGGGACAGAAGCGATCATGATTTTCGAGGAAATGCAAAATATGGGTTTTAAACCGAATGACGTTACATATATCGGTTTGCTTTCTGCTTGCACCCATGCTGGTCTTGTGCAGGAAGGGCTGAATTACTTTGAAGCCCTTAAGAGAGACAAATCCATAAAAGTGAGAGAAGAGCATTATACGTGCGTTGTTGATCTTTATGGTCGATCAGGAAGGCTAGAGGAGGCGTTTGAGCTTATTAAACGACTGCCAATGAAAGTGTCGGTGAATACTTGGTGCACACTTCTATTGGGATGTAACATTCATGGGAATGATGATATAGGAAAACAGGTAGAGGAACAACTTTTGGGTGTGGAATCTGCAAATGCTGGCACGTATGCCCTTTTGTCGAACTTATATACTGTTCGTGGGAAGTCGAAGGAGGCTGAAATGCTGAAGATGAAGATGAAGGATGAGGGGTTGAAGAAACAGCCTGGTTGCAGTTGGATTGAAGTTGGGAATGTGTTTCATGTTTTTGTTGCTGGGGATAGATCTCATAGAGAGTTTGAAGCTATGCGTTTCGTCGTTTTCGATCTTCATACGAAAATGAAGAAGATTGGTATCATAACATTTGACAGTGTTTTCATGGAAGAAAGCTTCTTCTATGACTTTGTATTAGTCTAAGAAGCAGAAATAAGTGATTTTGGAAAAGCTATAATTTTTAGCTTTCAGCTTTTGATCCAAATCAACTTAAATTTAAGCAGAAACTGTCATCTGCAAACACTCTGTTCAGCTTATATTAAGCTAAAAGCTCAAAAACACTTAAGTTAAGCATTTGCAAACACCCCTTACTTTCAAGTTAGTGGTCAATTTAAAATTAAGTGTTGTTTCATAATTAAAATTCCGGCCGCCGGGTCTAGCTTGGTCCGACCAATGTCAGGCGGCCCGACCCGAAATTCCATTGGATTGAAAATTGAAGAGTTTGGTCAAGTTCATCTTCCTAAAATACAGTAATATTGTCCGTCAATCATGCGGCCCGTCAAACCATTGACCTATCGTATTGGTCGGGCCCAATAGTAATTTAGGTCAAGATTCCTGTGGCACATCTGAAACATCGAACGAGGTAGGGCCGGCAACAATAGGCTGAGCCGATTTTACCATCTCTTGTTGATCTTTGAGGGAAATCAACAAGGAAGAGATTGGTGGCTTATACGAAAAGTTAATGTTGATCGGTGCTTATAGCACATAAGATCCTCTGTTCTACTTTTTATATCCTATCCGTACCCATTACTAAAAGTACGTAATTTTTGGTAGCTAATTTCTACTCATAATTTATTATTGTCGAAACTATATAGTTTTAGCAGTGGGTTACAAGTGGGATCCTGTGTTTGAACATAAAATATATTTACAAGTGTGCTTCATAATGTGCAATATGTGTTTAAGTATTGTAAATATCTAAATCTGAATCTAAATCTGAAACAAACTTTTATTTTCAGTCAATATAGCCACTATTAAGAGCAGTAATGTGAGATGTATATGTGTGACAGTGACTGCAAAAAAAATCTTCCATTTGTTTTTGTCTACCTTCTAATTATTTTACTTTATTTTTGTTAAAAATTATGTATCTCTGTCAGTGTGATTATAAAATAAACTGTACTTAATAAAGAGAATGAAAATATCATGTGTGGTGATCTCTTTTACAGGAGTTTATTTAATTTAGTGATTATAATATAAGCAAAGTCTCGTGTACACCAGTTGCACGGTGTAAGTTGAGTTCGATATCATTATTTATATTTAAAAATATTCCTTATTTTGGGTAAAGGTATTGGATATTTGTATTTACCCATAATATATAATACCTTTAAATATAAATCGTTATACCATTCAAGGTGATATATTTACACAAAATATGTAATACTTTTAAGTATAAATACTACTCCCTCCGTCTCAGCTTATTTTGCACACTTTCCGTTTTCGGTCGTCCCAACTTATTTTGCACACCCCTAAAATATAAACTAATTTTTACAATCTTCATCCTCAAAATCTCAACCCTCAATCTCCACCTTTAAAAATGTCAAAAAAGACAATTTTTTTTTCTTAACATGCGTGCCCGATCAACTGTGCAAAATAAGCCAAGAAATAGAGAGCCCTAAAATATAAACTAAGTTTTACAGTCTTCATCCTCAAAATCTCAACCCACGATCCTCACCTTTAAAAATGTCAAAGAAAAAGTAAAATCTGTTTTCCTCTTAATATCAGTGTTCGATCAACTAGAAAATAAACCAGAAAATAGAGAGTAATATTTTTTAGTCATGATCCAAGTGCAACTGGTGCAAAGAAAACCTCTCGAGCATCATGATTAAACAGAGTACTGGTATGATTAACCTAGCTAGTGGTGGTGTTCCACCTGTCATAAAATTTGGAATTTTACAGTGGGAAGTTGGAATTATTATGTTTGTTTTTTGGTAAACAACTTTGATTTTCTTTTGTCTCTATTTAATTATTAGATCGGCTTGTATCAGTACTGTATAAGACGTAATCATTATAGCCATTCAAATATGATATCTGACCATTATTTTCAGAAAAAAAAAAAATATATGATCATTATGAAAATGAAATTGCAATAAAATATTTTTGAAAACGGCTTGCTTGTTATTCCAAGTCATCTACCTGTTTTCTAAAAAAGACACGTCCTACAGCTATTTCTGTTTTTTTGCTTACAAGAAGCTTAAACTATTAACTATTATTCGAGTCAAACGAACTGAGTAGGACGGGTTTGTGGGAGTTCATGTTTAATTAATTTACTTTTACTTGAATTAAATTGAGCGGAGCTAATAATAAACGAGTAAGGTCTTGGGTACACCATGTGCACAATAGTGTTATAATGCACTATTTTCTTTATTTTATTAAAAAAAAAGGGAAAATAGGTATAAAATGGTCGCGGCCGCGACATGCATTATCGTTGATATTTGCATAAAATATGTTTGATATTTACATAAAATATGTTTGACAATTTCATAAAGTATGTTTGAGCCACAATTTTGAAGTGAAACAGATTCAAGACACAAATTCCTAACATAGTGCACTTAATGTATGATTGATTTACTCATAAAGTATGTTTGATATTTACATAAAGTATGTTTGAGTCACAATTGTGGCGCAGCCGCGCCAACTCTACAGCGCAAAAAATCTATTTATATTCCAGTTCGGTCCAAAAAACCGAAACGAATCAGGCACGAACCGCGTTAACCAAGGTCAAACCGGACTGATGCACAATAAATGTATTGTGCATCTTGTGCACAATAATTTAATATTCAATTATATTCAAGCTCTATTCATTTATAAAACGAGCTCAAAAATTTATTTACATATAACATGTTGAGCTTGAAGGAAAAGTCTCTGTAATATGAAGCATAAACGAAATTTAGACAAATCTTTCAAAAAATAATCATTTTATAGTCGTCTATTAAACTGCATTATTTTATTATAAGGGTGAGCAAAATTTGGTCTAAATCGAATTAAATTATTTCAGTTCAACTGAATATCAAATCGGTTCGACCGAAGATTGATTTTAAATAATAGTTCAATTTTTAGTTTGAATATTTTTAACTCGGTTTGGTAGTTTAATTTACTATTCGTTTATAGAACTATACTGAACTTAGTTTTGCTCACCCCTAATTATAATAATATAATTGGTCCCCGTGGCCGAATTTTCTGGCTTCGTCACTGAACGCAGGGATGGACTTACATGGGGGCGTTGGGCCCCTGGCTCCCTTACAAATTTGTTACTATATAAGTGTATTTTAGTCAATTCTGATACAACTTAATTAAATAAAAATAATAATTCACCCAATTGAGTATAATTCAAAATTTTTGTCCTCGTAAAACAAATTTACAGATTTAACTATAATTGGGCTCCTCTGAACAAAATTTCTGGGTTCGTCACTGAGTGAACTGATATTCATTCAAAAAATAGAGAAAAGGAAAGAAGATGATGATTTAATTGAATGTGTACAAAGAAAAGCATATGATCCATGTGAGGTTATTCTGGAGTCTGGTAAAAGTGATAGTGAAGGGGGCTTGCTTCAGCATGTATATGTTGATGACTCATCACCATCACAACTAAGTAAAGCTCGTGGGTAACTGACTCACTGGAGGCTTTCAATATCAGGGAAAAAGATGGAGATGAAAATAACGGATCCTCTGTATCCGTCTCAATCGTATTCCACATTTAATACTACGTTTTGATGAGTCACTTTGACTTTGAGTTTTAGTATCAAACTTTCGAGTCTTAATATTAGATCAGAACGATACATATTAGGTGTAAATATAGTTGAGACACTTTAGTTGAAATATATTAGATATGTCAATATCGATCCATCCCATCCCGAACTGCTCCGCCTCGGGACGTTTGGGACATGTCAAGTCTCGATCCGTTTGAGAATAGGGCAGGTCCGCCCCACCACATCACGGGTCGGGTCACGGGTTTCATAAGTCGGCATGCCCCGTATATAATATATATAATAAAAAAATTTAAATATATACTCCCTCCGTTTCAGTTAATTTTGCACGGTTGATTGGACACGCATATTAAGAAAAAATAGATTTTGGGGAATTTTTTACTTTTTCAAAGGTAGAGATTGATGGTGGAGATTTTGAGGGTGGAGATTATGAGATAAGTTTCATTTTTAAGGGTGTGCAAAGTTAAGTGGAACGGACCGAAAAGGAAATTATGCAAATTTAAGTGGGACGGAGGGAGTATTATGTTATACTCCCTCCGTCCCATTTAGATTTGCACGTAAGGCCGGCCACGTATATTAAGAAAAAATAGTTTTTTGGCTTTTTGGTTGATTCAAATGTGGAGATTGATAGTGGAGATTTTTAGGGTAGAGATTGTAAGGGAAATTTCATTTTTAAGGGTGTGCAAATTGATGTGGGATGTATCGAAAAGGAAAGTGTGCAAATTTGAGTGGGACGGAGGTAGTGTTATATATATACATAAAATTTCATTTATAATATGCGTATATATATTTCATTCTAATTTATTATTAGGAATAAATAAAAATATAATTTGACTATCTAGTTTCTAATAATTAAATTTTAAAAAAGAAAGATATTGTTAAAATTAAGTTAATTATTATATTGTTGTACTTTAATTTGTTGCAATTTTTATTTTTATTCTTTTTGTATGCATTAAACAACATTTTATTTAAAAAAATAAAAAGAATAGATGAGGCGGGGCAAGCATAACCGTCTCGTGTGGGACAGGGCATGGGACGCGACAAAGTGTGAGGCGGAAAGGTAAAAAACCCGACCCGCTCGTTGACATGTCTAGAACAGATGATCTGAATTGGAAGAAAAAAAGTCGTATTTATGATTGTAAGGTTAATAGTGTCGATAGTTGGAATAAATAATATGAATTGGAAGAAA
This sequence comes from Ajuga chamaepitys, assembly GCA_958295605.1. NCBI lineage: Eukaryota > Viridiplantae > Streptophyta > Magnoliopsida > Lamiales > Lamiaceae > Ajuga > Ajuga chamaepitys. The sequence continues at coordinate 3,018,397 of OY282504.1, read as the reverse complement.
AAGAGTTGTATTTATGAGTATAGGGTTAATAGTGTCGTATTTATGAACATGGGGTTAATTAGGTGAAACTGCACGACATTTTAATCAATTATACTTTGCAACAAATTTTTTCAGAAATAACATATAAATAAAATATTTTTATGATTTTTCAATGCAATATCCGAATAAATAGTTTTGGTTCATTGCTGACGTAGAGTTCAAAATCGGGATTTTGGCTTTTCAACAACAAATGCGTAATCATGCAATATTTAATAACCCTTAATTAAATGAAAAGGAAAATGATAATGTTTAATGATAACACAATGCTCTTTTTTTCGTTTGGTTAGGGGTTAAAAAAATCTGCACAACAACACATGCAACTGGGAGTGTGAAAACTCAACTTTCGAGCTGCACGTCAGTGATTGGAGCTAAAAACTTGCTCAGTTACATTGAATTAAAAGAAAAATTATAAAATTTGTGCAATTCTACATTACAGTTAAAATATCACGTTGCATATGATGACTGACTAAAAAATCGTGAATTTTTACATAATTAACCTATAAATATATAGTTTTTTTACTTATGGTTAATATACTAAATTTACAATATTTTAATATTATAAATTCTCAATATTTTTCACTCAGCTTAATAAACGAGATATTCACTTTCCAAATTCTTTTTCTTTAAGGACCAAAAAGTATTTTTGAAAATTGTACTGGGGAACAAGTAATTATGATGGCCATAATGAATAACCATATTAGGGTTTTGGTTTAAATTTTTGCAAACTTGCCACGTTGATTTAACTCCGGTACATTTGTTCCATGATATAAGTGGATGTTGTTTATTCGAATGTTAAAATTTAAAAGATTTTGCGGTTCAAAAAAAAAATGGAATAAAGACAGGATGAAATAAGGTAGGATGTATATTGTAATAGTCAAATCAATAGAGTAATTAGACTTTTTAGTGGAATGAACGAATGAGGGTTGGATGTGACCGTCCCTATCCTCATGTCATTTAGCCAGGAACGAAATCAAGGGGGTGCGGGTAAAGGCGGCCTCCCCCCTCAATTTTCAGAAAATTATATATGTGTAATATAAAAAAAATTGAATTTTTGCCCTAAAAGATTCTGAAATCTCGTCTCCCATCTCCCAACTTCTAAATTCATCAATTAATCTATGTTGATAAGAAATTAAAATTTAATATTGTTAAAACAAAATTATATTACTCTTTTTAACTAAAATTCTTGATTTCGCCGCTGCATTCAGCAGTAAAACACCGTTAAACCCGTCCTCCATTCGATGACCCAGCCTAAAATATACATCTCAAATTCGTTGAATGTTTCAGTATTACTGTATTACTAAATTAGATTATATATTAAGATAACAAATTACGTCATGAAAGATCATAACAATAAATATGAATTAAAATTTGGTAGCAAATAGATAGCAATAGATAAGTTTCTATAATAAACATGGAGACATGGACTATTACAAGACCTTACCCAAAGAGAAGATAGAGTTCTCAATATATCCATCTGGATCCTCTGTTACAATAGGTGTTTCATTCTCTGTTATATTCAATTTAATGTATGATATATTAATTTGTGACATTATCCAATACACGTGTCTATTGATGAATATGGTAAAATACAAATTGAAACACCAAAATGTAAGAGATGGTATCATGGGCAATATACTGGTTCATTTGCTCCCTTCAGATCAGGGATATCAACTAGAGGTGGTGAATTTTACTCGGCCTGATATTTTAAATCAATCGAGCCGTATAATTCTTAACCTAAAATACTACTAAGCCCAACAAGCGGCCCGAGCTGATAAGCCGCTGCCCAACCCAAAAAAATATAGCTTATTTTATTGAATAAACGTGCTTTACTCACTAATTTTTTGTTTGATAAAATTTTGAGCTGTTACTATTACAACGAGATGCGAGAAACATAAATAAATGAGAATAAACGAACACAAAATTTACATGGTTCACTAACAATGCGTTAATTACGTAGAAGAGAGGAAACGTACATTATATGATCATGATGCTTACAAAGTACAGAAAGACCCTAAATCAAATAATAGGGTTATTTATAACTTCATAACTGACTGGACATCAAAATAGACCCAAATTATAAAATCAGCCCAAACATAACATACATAGTAACGCCCCCAAACCTCGGGCTAGGGACTCGCCGCCCCCTGAACTCCTGATTCACTGACCGAACAATGGGATCTTCGGCCAACTCAGAATTCAAGACATTTCAACAGTTACTATTTAACTTATAATGTTGGCTCGACGAGCCGGTGAAGACACAAATTGCCACCCTAGTTATCAACAAGTACAAGAAAAGGCGATAGTCAATTATAATTAAGAAACATAAAGTATGCTTTACGTTTCTTCATTATTTCGTTATCACTTACACAAATTTTTAATTGTTCTAATCTCAAGATTCTCAACCGATCCTAATCTAATAATATATGACTTGTTTCTACAACATAGGGTGGGGTTACCCTAAATATTTATATTCTTTTCAATGATTATATGCACTAATTTTTTTTTTTTTTAATGTATGATGAATAATTGCATACGTTATCATACGTAGATGTAAATGTAAATAATGCTCGCATGGTAAAAGTCGCTAATCGTTAGTTAGGCGGTGAATTGAGACCTAACGACTAGTTGAGATTTGGGCGAAATTAATCAGGACATAAATGTAATTAGACGGGGAAGAATTGAGAAATACGCGTAGGCGTCCAATGAGAACCTAATACCTAGACGATAATTAATTGGAGTTAGTCGGAGATTTTTATGACAGAGTCGTTAATACTTAATTAGGTAATCCGACTATTAATTTAAAAATCCAATTGAGTTTAAATAAAGTTATCCGTTTTTTACATGTAAATGTAACCTGACTTGTTGAGTAAAAAATTTAAATTGGAGTTCTTCTCATGATCATTAGCAGTCCAGAGACGGAGTCAAGGAGGGTTGGCCCCGGCTGCGGCCGCTCCCCTCAATTTTTTTCGACCAACGTACTATATATATATATTATAATTATAATTAAAAAATTAATTTCGTCACCCTTAAATTCTCGAAAACGTTTATATATATTTCAAAAAACATCATTTCATCCTTCTCACTATAAAATCCTGGCTCCGTCCCTGCAGCAGTCAATAACAACAACAAAAACAACAATAGAGCCATGATTTTTTATTAGGAATGAAATAATTGTTTTTGAGATATATACACAAGAAGCTAAAAGATCAATTAATTCGCAAAATCATTAAGAAGCTAAATAATTAATTAATTTGAAATGGATGAAGTATATATTAGACTAGGGATGAACATTCAGTCGGTTCGGTTGCGAACCGACCAAAACCGAAACCGATTTTTTCTATATTTTTAAAACCGAAGCGAACCGAAAATTTTCGGTTTGGTTCAGTTCGGTTATCGGTTTAGGTTTTAAAGTTTTACATTTTTAGTTTTTATAGCAACAAATCTTGATTTTCATAATATTTTTTTCTATTAAAAAGCCAAATTAAAGAAGAGACAAAACATAGGGATAAATTTTAATTTTCATGCATGTTAAATGTAGAAATTACTAATGTATATTAATTCAATCAAGAAAAATAGTATACAGTAAATATATAATTGAAAATATATAATTAAATATGAGTAATTCGGTTCGGTTAACCGAATTATTTTTGGTTAAGAACTGAACCGAATTATAAATCGCTTCTAATATTTGGAACCGAACCGAACCGAACCGAACCGATTGTATATACAAAACCGAACCGAACCGAAGCGAATCACTCGTTTGAATTGATTTTTCGATTTCGACTCGATTTTGCTCACCCCTATATTAGACATCACTAATTAATTAAAAATAAGTTACAAATTCTTAAAATTATAACACATCTACTAAAATTAATTAACTATCTATACAAATAAATAATTTTAATTATATAATTCTATATATATGATAAGTATAATTTTAAAAATATGAATTCACTGTCAATTAATTTGTTTAATTTTTGCGAAAGCCCGCCAAAGAATTTGCACATAAAATAACGAATCGAATATTATCTATCTTGAAATTTAATTTGTTTATTTTAGTGACCTATATTAAATACATTCGATCGAATTTTCAATAAATTACGGTACGAACTTCGAACTAGCCACGAGCGACTTGGTTGGATTATATCCCTAAAAAGCAAGCGGCGAATCAACACTAGTACGACTCCCTAATCACCATCTCACCCATTTCGTTGGAAGTAGGTTGTTTTTCCTCTCCTCTAATCTCTCTCTCTCTCTCTAACTCATTTGCATTAATTTCGTATTCCCCTTCCCATCCGCCCCCGCCCCCCGCCCCCACCTCCTTTCCTCCATTGACAGCCCCTTTACACCAACACTTTCTCCATTCCCAGCACCTCAATCTCAATCTTTACTGATGAATTACCTAGATAGATAAACAAGGAAAAAACCTCAATCATTGTACTGGAAGAAAAAACCCACAACTTTCTCTTTCTAGAATGGGCTGCTCAGCTTCTCGCCCTGCTAATTTCATCACTCAACAGCAAAACCCCACCTCCAATTCTTCTTCATCACATTCGAATTCGCAGTTGCAGTCTCCTTATCACTCCTTTTCAGACCCTTCTTCCACCCCTGTTTCTAGAACCCTCTCTCTCCCCACCCCCTTAGTCCACCACCCCCCTCTGAGAAAAGGCGACTCTCATCACTTTGTTTCTCTCACATCCACTACGTATGGCTCGCTCGTGCTCATCGACCCCCCTGACCGGAGCTTCAATGGTCAAGATTTCAAGAATTCGCCGGCCCAGATGAGGAAGGTTCAAGATTTTGGTGATTCTGAGGACCCTTTGTCGCCAGATTCAGTTATCAATACATGGGAGCTCATGGAAGGCCTTGACGAGGAGGAATTTGGGTTTCATATGGTTGAATCCCTGAAGAAACCTGGTAAGAATGAGATTGATGCTATTGAGTTGGTGAATTCTTATGAGTTTGTTGAGCATCCTGTTTCTAAGCCCTTGTGGAAGCATTTGTCTGAGGAGTCTTTGCTGGCGAAAATGGATTCTAATGTAGTGTCTAGTTATAGAAAGGCTTTGTTGGGTAAGCAAGGAAGTGAAACCCCAAGAAACATTTTGCTGGAACCTAAAAAGATTGAGTCTTTGGAGTTGAATGATGCGAATTCGTCTGATAATGATGATTCTTGTTGTGTACCTGGTGGTGAAAATAGGATTGTGGTTTACTACACTAGTTTGAGGGGGATAAGGAAGACGTACGAGGATTGTTGCGCGGTGAGGGTGATCTTGAGGGGTTTTCGAGTGTGTGTAGACGAGAGAGATATTTCTATGGACCGGTCATTTAGGACTGAGTTGCAGGAGGCTTTGAAGGGGGGAGCAGTGAGTTTACCTCAGGTGTTTGTTAAAGGGAAGCACATTGGTGGAGCGGAGGAGATTAAGCAGCTTAACGAGGCGGGTGAGCTGGCGAATCTATTAGAAGGGCTTCCGCTTATGGATTTGGGGTTTGTTTGTGAGAGTTGTGGCGATGCGAGGTTCGTGCCATGCCCGAATTGCAATGGGAGTCGAAAGGTTTATGAGGAAGAAGAAGGGAAATTGAGGAGGTGTCCTGATTGCAACGAGAATGGACTTGTTCGATGCGCCGGTTGCTGCCCTTGAATTCAAATGGTATTTGGTGTTTAGTTGTGAGGTTATTTATGGAGTGTTGGTGCTAATTGGTTGTGTATCTACTCGAGTATGCTCTATTTAATCTCATTTATTGAAGTGTTTATATCGTCTAGGTATTGGGTATTCGTGTTTCTTTAGAACAACCTTGATCAAATAAAGAAGTAACGTAATATGCCTGTTACGAACTTACCATATCTTGATGGAGATTGAACACACTAGTTTAGCGTTACTGCTTTTGCGTGCGAATCTTTTAGTGCTTTAAGTCGTGAACCATTTGGTTCTTAGTAGAGTTGAGTAATTAAATGGAATCTTTACCTCTTCGTATTTGGTATTGTGCTTTGATAATACGTGCAACCTTCTGTTTGATCTTGGCTTTTTTGTAGTTAACTGCTCTGTCTATGCTGAGATGTATGCAATTATATATGATGAATACGTGGAAGCTAAAGCCTTAGCATCGATACTTCAGCTCTGATTAAGTAGAAAACGTCTATAATATAGCATATGGACTTAAAATATCTTGTTTCGTAAGCTCCTTATTTTGTCACTAAGCTACGAATGATAACAGAGTGAAACAAAATAGTTAGTTTATAAGCCTTACATTACATTGAAAAGAAGAATTAGAAATCAGGCTTGATCCTGCAATTTAGTTTCAGAAACAAAAATGAAGACTTGATGGATTGTTTGACCTTGTATTTTGCGTTTCAACTTTGAACATTCTCCGATTAGGTCAAACTTGGGACGACAAATTGAGCAGGTCAGTTTCCTTTTCTTTCTCCGTGATGTCTGTTTGCTGGCTACTTCGTCTCGCTGTCATCGTTTATAGGATGAAAGGTGTGATCTTGGTGTAATCTATGGTAGCTGTTCTTGTTTAATTATCTTCATTTTCGATTTTTGAATATATGAACTTGAAGGATGAACTGGGGCCAGAGGCCAAAAGGTTGTTCTTTTAGAATTTGAAAGTTGAAACTGATTTTGATGATATGGAAAGGCAGTTTGATTACTTGAAAATTATTACTCCCTCCGTCCCGGCTTAATTTACAGACCTACTTCGGCGCGTATATTAAGAATTTTTTTTTTTATTTTTTATTTGACTTTTTCAAAGATGAAAATTGAGGTGGAGATTATAAGACTTCTTTCTATTTTGAAGGTGTGCAAAATAGTGTGGGACGATAAAAAAGAAAACTGTGCATTAAGGCGGGACGGAGGGAGTATATATTTGCACTTTGATTTGAGTTGAGAATTTTATACTTTTACTTTCTGGAAGAAATTCTGTTACTTTATACGGTGAACTATATAAAGTAGAATAGTTCTAACCCAGTTGACATTTCTGTATGATTTAAAAAAAAAAAAAACATTATAGGATTTAACTTTTTCTTTTTCTTTTATAACTTTTAAAGTAAATAGCTTTATACAATGCCAATCCCTCTCTCTTGTAAAAATTTCGTACTAGCTCCGATTGATTCCTACTTAGGCGCTAAACTCTCATTGTTCATCTATGTTTTTTTAGTTTCGATCCATTCTGTCTAATCATGTTTATGTTAGTATAAGTCCGTCTCTAGATTCCGATTAGTTGCTATGCCTTAATTTGTCGCCTAATTAACGTTAACGACTTTTATAACATTGTATGATAACGGTTTTCATATATTGTCTTGGTCTTATTTTATTGAGGTGAATTTGAATTTACACTTCGTTTAAGATACACATGGTTAGAATAAATTGTTTGGTGTACCGAGCTTATCGTACGGTCTGGGATTTGACTATGGCAATTATATTCAATTGAATACTAACGCGTTTCCAGACTTCAACGTTATTTCAGCAGGCTGGCAAAAGCCCGGGACTATTCCCGTTGAGATCCAATGTTATTTGGGTCGGTATGTGTTTGTTTAACCTATGTCCTCGATATATAGAGAAATGGTTCGGCCTATCTTTCAGTGCTTTATTTACCTCAGTTACTTTTGTACTCATCACCCTTAAATAAATACATCCCGTTATCACCATTTTATATTATGATTATGTTATTATTATTGTTTTATTGTTGTTATTATAGATTTGTTGTGTTGTTATATTAGAAACTCAATATTATTTTCAGTTGAATAAATACAAATATTGATGTTACAAAAAATGTAAATGGGGAACCTAAATCCGTGGGCATAGCCCGTCCTCGAATTGATAATCCCCATCTTGATCCACATTTCTCAAATAGGAAACTAAATGAGGATGGAGAAAGTAAACGAGATGAAAAATAGGAATAGAGATAAGATGCTCAATATCATCATGGGAAAAATAAACGAGACGGAAAATAGGAATAGAGATAAGATGCTCAATACCATCCTTGTCCGTCTCATTGTTATCCTTATTTTTTTGTGTCTTTATCCATATTTATGGCCCGATTAATTGTTCGATATGTCATGGAGTGATGTAATAACATTGGATTTAATCAGGATGTTAGGCTAACAAAGTAACACGATTAAATTGTTTGGTCTGTATGTTTTCGAGGAGTGTCACATTTCTTAATCCCTACTATAGTGTTTGTTTGCAAAACTCATTGTATTAGATAACTCTAATTACAAAGCAAAAGCCTTCAATTAAAATTAGTTACTCCCTCCGTCCCGCGAGTTTGCACGTTTGACCAAACACGTATATTACAAAAAAACTGTTTTTTTCTTTTTGGTTGACTTTTTCAAAGGTATAGAGAGAATGAAGATTTTGAAGGTGAAGCTTGTGAGAGAAATTTTCTTTTTAAGAATGTGCAAGTTGATACTTCCTCCGTCCCACTTAAATTTGCATAATTTTCTTTTCGGTCCGTCCCACTTAACTTTGCACACCTTTAGAAAGGAAATTTCTTTAACAATCTCCACCTTTAAAAAAGTCAAAGATTCCAAAAAAAATATTTTTTCTTAACATCTGTGTCTGGTCAACCGCGCAAAATTAAAGGAAAGGAGGTAGTATTTTGTAACAAATCAACGATTGATAGTTGGTAGATACAAAATTAATTTGCCACAGTATCCAATTGCACCCTTAATTTATACTTCCTCCGTCTCGGTTAAATATATACACTAATCATATCGGTTCGTTCCCCTTAACTTTACACACCCTAAAGTAGAAATTAATTCCCACAATTTTCATTCTCAAAATTTCAACTCTCAATCTCCATCTTTAAACAAATTAAAGGAAAAGCAAAATTTATTTTTTCTTAACATCTATATCTGATCAATCCTGCAAATATAATCGGGACGGAAGTAGTAATTTATTAGAGAGCATTTAATTTAAGATTTATTAGAGAGCATAGAACACATAGGCGACCCAACATCAGTATTGGAACTCGATCTTTGACGCCCAATGTGGAGCATTTTAGGGAATTATTTCAAGAATTAGTTTCTGAAACGCAGATAAGTATTTGACTACCAATAACAGTAATATTCTATTGAAAATCAAAGATGGCATTAATGAGTTTTGGATCATGTCTCTTTTAAGTTTAAACGTGTTGGACTTTCGAAGCGTGAATGAAAATATGTTTATTAAATACAAATGTGTTTAAATAAATTGTTTATTCGATGTTGTATCACTATGAATACGATAACAATCTCAAAAATTTTGGAGAAAGTTGAACTTTACTATCTAGCGTACCCCATTATGAATCAGATGAGAGTGTTTATAGGTACAATTAGTGGGTTCAACAGCAATTTTTAGCCCACAAATCTCTAGTCATACTTATCATATTCTAGGTAGGAAAATGAGTTTATAGGCCCTTACAAAGTAAATAAAGAGCCTATTTGGCCTAATTCAATAGAGATAAACCCATTAAAAAGGTTAAGCCTAAATTTGGCCATACACATCAAGGCCATGAAGAAAAATTCAATAGTTTACATGACGAAATGATTTCTATTATCGTGGGACATGTACAACTTTAATGGTAAATCGTGACAATAGTTTCATTGAAAAATATTTAGTGGTTAGCCAGAATCGTGGCACACAAGCCACAATTTATGTCAATAGTGCCACAATTCGTGGTTATACTACCACAATGACAAATTCAATAGTTTTCATGACAAAATAATTTATGTTAAATTGACAAATGAATCATTTTAATGGCAAAACGTGGCAATGTTTTTGCAGCAAATTATATAGCGGCTAGTTAGTATCGTGGCAAGTGTAAATCGTGGTAATAGCGTCACGACGATGGGAGGAAGGGGAGAGGACAGAGCAGTTTGGGACGTGGGTGGTTGGCAGGGAAGGTAAAAATTTAGATACTTTTTCTTTTTCTTTTTTCTTTTTAATTATTATTTTTTTATTATAAGAAATGTAATAAAATAATTATTATTAGGTAAAATGGTAAAAATATTTTGTTAGTTATCTAAAAAAGAACAAAAAAAATCATAAATTAATTTTAGAAAGAAATTAGAATCATACTATATATCTTGGGGAAAATGTTATATACAATTTTGCACCACCTTTCTCTCACACACATATATATGTTTGGGATAAATCAACACATTTATAGGTAGATGTGACAATTTCGGCGCATAGTTCAATTGGGCTTCGTTTATCGGGCCAATACCAAGCAAATCCAAAATTTCGTAGAGCAAATTGTCGAGCCGGTCCCAAGCTATCCCTCTTAAATATATTAAGATTTTTGGGTCGATCTATGGTCCGTTGAATTTTTAATTCATAAAATCGAACATGTTGGGCTTGATGGTATTTCGGAAGCATATTTTTATCGCCCAATTCATTTAAAATATTAAAAGGATTAAGTCGATCCATCGAACCGAATCGATTTTGCCTACTTCAACGTACGTGAGAGAGCCCAATATTTGACCCGTCATACCACAGGTACAGCCCGCACGGGCGTTAGCAATATTTAATTTTCAAAAAGAATAATTATTTTTGTACCTGCTCATTGTACGCCAAGGTCCAAACTCTGCTTTCCCTTCCCCCTACCTCCCTGCTCCACACCAAAACCCCCAAAAATCCTGGCGAATTAGGCCAAAAACAACCCCCCAATTGGAAAAAAATGACGAAAGAAGCAATGGATGTCGATGGAGTTGACGACGCTGAAGAGAACTACGGAACCTGCTTGAGCAGTTTGGTCGACACGGGGAGCATCGACAGCCATAGATACTATTTGGCTCGAAAAACGGTGCTTGAAATGCTGAAGGATCGTGGATTCGCGGTGCCTAGCTGCGAGATTGAGCTTTCGCTTGAAGAATTTCGTAATAAGCATGGCCAGATGCCTGATATTGACGAATTGAGGATTTCTTCTCTTCATAAGGATGATCCTTCTATTAAGGTCATACATTTTAGACCTTCTCTCTCTTCTTTGGTTTTTTGTTTATTTTCCTCCCACATGCAATGATGAAGAAATACTTTTCATGAGGAATTCGGTTGAAGTGTAAGTAATTTCTGTTGTGTTATCACTTCGATACCTTATGTTCTGTGTGTGTGTGTGTGTGTGTGTGGAGCTTTTCGTTCTAAGTGCACTATCACTTTTATATTTAGGGTTTTTTCACCAGAAATGTGTTCATCTTTCTCTTTAATTTCGTTATATGGACAACTTTTGGAATTGCATTATGCATAGCTTCCAATTTTTCACAAGCTCAGTTTTTTAATTCAACCTTGGTTCATATTTGAAAATTCTAGTGGAAATTACTTAGTTGCAGCAATTTTCAGTAGAAAAATTGAATCTTGAATTGTGCTACAATGGAACTTTCTGATGAATAAATCATATTTGAGTCCTCAGGGGAAGTTTGCAGGTTATCAGCTGGTTATATTATTTTTTACATTGAGTTGAGAATATGAAGTTGAGGAAATCAGCAACAGGTGGATAAGTCTGCTAAATAGTGTTCGGGAAAAGATGGCCAAGATTTTAAGCACGAAATTTAAGTTTATGAATTCTAAAACTCCTCAATAATTACTCTTGTTAGCCACGCATTTGAAGCATCAAAACCCCAAGAGCTCTGAAAGTGATAGCAGTGGGTTTCCGAGGATTTACTATATGGGTTTTGTGCGTTGTAACATTTTAAATAGGAAACCTATGATGGTGAATTCATTATCAGAAAGCAAGAGTGACCTTACTATTAAATTTAAAGGTTCTATTATGATTCCTCATTTGACGGCCTTGACAAGAGCTTTTTTTGGGCAAAGTGGAAGTCATGTAGTGAAAAAAGTTTATATCTTGAGCTACGACTACCACTCAAATGCATTCCCACTTCGTCTTGTAATGAGTGGTGGCAATGAACCATTTTATATTAACTTCTGAAACATAGGAATATTACAGCATATGAAGAAGAACAATATCTCAATTCAGCTGATTCAAGTGTCTTCATAGCTTTTGTAACAGTTTCTGATTCTAAGGTCTAGTGAAATCAGCTACTGTTTTTTTTTTATACGAGTATCAAATTTTTTGTTCTCTAATCTCCTCAATTGTTCAATTTTCTGCATTGCAGGTTCATGTTATATTCTGTGGTCCTGGCATAGTTAAAGTTAATGTCGTGCGTGCCATTGCAGCCCATATTGTTAACAAAGACACCTTAAGTCGGCTGATTTTGATCGTGCAGAATAAAATAACAAGCCAGGCCATGAAAGCTCTGGGTCTTTTCAAGTTCAAAGTCGAAATTTTTCAGGTCAACTTAAAAACTTTGCAGTTACCCTTTTCCGACATTTGTTTTTTGTCTTGAATGGGTGTTGTTCTATCTCCCTTTCCTTTGATATTACAGTATCTTCAGGGTATATTCATTTGTTTATTATTTTATTGCAATCTTAGAATCACCATATAATTATTGACTCGTGTTGTATGGTATATGTAATAACTTGTTAGATCACCGACTTGCTTGTCAACATAACTAAGCATGAACTGAAGCCAAAACACCAGGTGCTGACTGATGCAGAGAAGGCGAGTCTACTAAAGAAGTACAGCATAGACGAAAAGCAGGTCGGCTATGCTTATTTTTAAGAAACGCACAAATTGCTTCACATATTATCAAATATTTTGATATATTCTCTTCACATTCGACTATCTTTCTGTGCAGCTTCCAAGGATTTTAGAGAAAGACGCAATAGCTCGTTATTATGGACTGGAGAAAGGGCAGGTTGTGAAGGTCACTTACAGTGGTGAACTGACACAGTTGCATGTTACCTATCGCTGTGTGTGGTGATATCCTTACGCCAATCTTGTTAGATATCACACCTTACGTTAGGGGCCTTCTGCTGCCATGTTAGACTTTGGAAACTTCTTCGCTGTTGTATCTCTTGGTTTTCATGATGTGACTTTCCCATGACTCCTCTCTCTCTCTCTCTCCCTCCTCTGGGTAGATCCCTTTTTAGCGAACGAGCATGTCTTGTGGTAGAAGTGTAGGTCTGCATACCTTGCTTCTGTTCATAAAATCTAGGGTTAATCACGGAATGCAGCCTGTGCATGTCATGTTTTTTCACTCTACAACTTAAGCAAAATATTTTCTTTGATCAGGACTTGCATTATGCGAGATTTTGGTATTACAACCTCCGGCTGTATTTCCGGTTTTATAGGCCATATGAGGTTCACGTGTGTCGATTTATTACATTTTAAACTTTTTTTTGCGTTTTTTAATTAAAAAACCCGGTACTTTTTTGAATCGTAAAAAAATATCAAATAAAAAATGTGAATTCATAAGGATTAACTCTGTGTCTAGACTTCAATTAGGTGCTAGACCTAGTTTGTCGCCCTCCTTTTGCCGTCTGCACTTTCTCAACCACAGTTGTTGTTTCATATTCGGTAATCACAGTTATCAGTATTTTATTTGTGATCCCGCGGTAAAAAAATGTAATCCGGCTACATTTTCCGTTCGACGACATAAGGATAGATAAATCCTGTATTGAGCTATTGTTGTTACGGAGTGTGGACAATGACAATGACTACTTAATCTTCAATCCAATTACAATGCAATACAGGGAGTTGGGTAGATTCGACGACAGTGACTAGACATATATTATTAGCCTTCACTTACTCCTTGATCCCTCAAGATCACCTCATTATAAAGCTGTTCGCTTTGAGAGGACTAATGGTTTCAATCTGGTGCACTTGTGTACGATTCAGCGACTCATGAATGGACAGGCTGCGGCACAGCTTCACTCCCGGACGGCAAGAGCAATTTTTCTGCAATGGGGTGAGCTCAACTGCAACATATCGTATTTATTTCATAAATGGCAACTACGCAGTCTACGCTGCATCGATTTACTATTCTTTGAAGAGAACAAAGTTTGTCTTGTTTCTTCACCTTGTGAAATACATGATGAAGGTAAAGGAATTAGTAAGCGTATGATGGAATATGATGGGCATTTGTATTATGTACGTGTGTCTACAATGGCTGCGGTGGATCCTAGCCTCGACGTATTTGAGATGGTTGATAATGAGTGCGTACGCGTAAAAGTGGTGATCGCGATCAACTGAAAGTGGCACTTGGTGTTACTGGTGTACAACGATATTATGTGTCAAATTTGCTAGATATGGTGATGGAAGAGAGGTTAGAGGATTCATTGGTGTTGGTTCATGTGCATTTACTTGAATAGAATGGTATTTTAGTTTAGGATTCAAGTTCCAACTCATTTCATTTCAAATCAAATTGGATTTCCCAATCCAAACAAAACCTTATAAATTCTTTCTCAACTTCAATCACATGATCTCAACCTTCATATGGATGATCAAGATCTTAAATGATAAGTATGATAATTTTTGCTTTTGAAGACACATCGTACAATCATGGATTAAACACAAAATCACATAACCAGATACACAAATTATAATCAAATTTAAGAGAAAAAGATCAACACCATGCACCAAAGTGAGATCTGCATATATTCATCAGTATTTCGGAGTAATCAAGGTAAGGTTTATTCATATCAGCTCCTGATCAGAATGAGAACATATCCGTTTCCTAACGAAAATATCAATATACAAATCAGTTCCTGCGAGCCAATGCAGCAGCTATCCCCTGCGTGCCAATGCAGCTGCTATCCCACCTGCTATAAGCCCGACAGCAGTCGCAGTGAGGCCAATTCCAATAACACCATCTGTAATCCACAATACAATGGATGAGAACCGATACAAATACGGTCATAATCGGTAACTTACAAATTAATAAATTACCTTTGGTAATACGCTCTTCAACAGTCTTCTTCAGAGACAGAGCTTGCCTCCAGTCTGGTGCAATCTGATAATAGATAATGAAAATCGTCAAGGTTTGAAAGTGATGGAAAAACCGTAAATCAGAGAGACGAGTTATATTTTGATAATAACCGGGTCAAAGAAAATAAAGAGAAGGGGTAAAATACCTCCAAGCACTGGTCTAGAAGCCCTCTGCACCTTGCATAATCCCCACTCCGATAATATCCAACAGCAAGCAGATAAAGATTCTCCCTCTTTTGCAATGGGCTACTAGTGTTTGTCAGTGAAGCTGCCAGTAAAATTAATGCACCATAACCGATCATTAGCTGAATATAAAAAGTCAAATGCGGCAATAAATTTGGTCAATCATAGCAAAAGAACAATAATAGAAGGGACGCAAAGTACATCTAAACACAACTCCTTGCAAGAATGAAATTCGAAATAGATAATACGACAGATACAGATGCATAAGGACTTAGATAGTCTTCGTCCATTAGAAGTGACGGAAGCCGTGCTTCTTTAACTATGAAGTTTCATTGTAGAGTATAATGATAAGTACTGCCAAAATAAATGCTCATCAAAATGCCATTGTTCCCGTTATGTGCAGTTCAATCATATGGACCATTTTTGCCATAATGTTCAGTTGGAATACATGTTTTCATGTACCCAAACAATAGCACACATTTGATTTCTTATACTTACCAATTTGTTTACAACAAACAGGTGGCACACTTTTTAGGTCTTCCTCTTCCCTTACTAATTTGAACTAATAATTTTCTACTAGCTACAAGGGCATCTTAAGTCCTCTACGTGTCCAAACCATCTTAAGGATATACCTGTCTCATATCTCATCTATCGGGAAAACTTCCATTTCCTTTTGAATGTGTTCATTATTATGACTTATGCTATCTACAATGTCAACATCCATTTCAACAATCTCATTTGCTACTCTTCGTTAGTCGAATAAAATCAATAAAGAATTTACTTAGTTTTCTTTCTGACAGATTCAAAGTTTTAAAAAACATTTGATGCATGTGAACCACCAATGGCAGAATGAAATTCGCAGCATGAAGACTACAGAAAAATAAACATAAGAAACTCTGCTTAATGATCAATGATGAGACTATCAATCACACAAGCAGTGGCGTATGCAGCCAATTGTTAAATTTTAAGCTCCATTCAGTTATCGAAGTTCAAATTCAGCCAGTTAGAATTTGACCCATCTAAAATTTCACCTTCAAGCATAGCTATGCCTCGTTGCACATCTTCAGGTTGTTTGGAATGAACAAGAGCCCATGACAATCGCATAATACATTCTTTTACTCGATCATCAGCTTCATCTTTTTTAGCTTCCGCAATTTCCCTCTCACAGCCCTGTGATGGTACAAAATGTTGGATACTAAGGCACACAATAGTTCAACGAACGTGAAAGATAATCTTATCACATGCATAACATGGACTTATCTTATAAGCACACATTACTGATTCAATGAATAATCACCTACTTATAAGACAAGCATTGTAGATTAGATGCCTACGGAGTATCCGGAAACTAGGGTGCCCACACCAAATAACAAACATTTATATTCTTTCAGATAATACTACAAAAAACCACATAGAGGTAAACCTGTCATTCATACAGAAATCATATAAGGCCTAAAATTCACAAACGTAAAGAAAACGAAAAACAATAATTTCTTAGAGTTGAACAATCCAAACCAAGATATTGTAAAAACCTAATAAAGCAAAATCAATTAAA
Source organism: Ajuga chamaepitys (assembly GCA_958295605.1). Lineage (NCBI taxonomy): Eukaryota > Viridiplantae > Streptophyta > Magnoliopsida > Lamiales > Lamiaceae > Ajuga > Ajuga chamaepitys. The sequence continues at coordinate 3,001,815 of OY282504.1, read as the reverse complement.
AAACACCACAACACCCCCCCCCCCCCCCCCCCCCCCAATTTCGCCTTTGATAACTGACCGCCCATCCATTCAGGAAACTGACAATCTGATACAAACCTTACCCTATCTCAAAGGTGAAAATGAAAACGCAATGTCTCTCTCTCTCCCCAAAGAGGAGATGCAGCTTCTCCTTTGAATACATACGGACGAAGAATTTCACCTACCTAAACCCTAAAGATAAGAATAAACCTAAGCGAATTGTGAACTATACAACAGAAACAAAAAACGCATGTCACAAATAAGGATACCAATCCCCAGAAATTATATTTTCTGAATTACTGCAAAACAAAAATGCAGAAATGTAAAAAATAAAAGCGAGGGGGAAAGAGAAGACATACGAGGATAACATCAGGAGTGGACCAAGGGATGTGGTCACCACCGCCGAAGAAATTTGAAACAGAGTCGAAGAATTGATTAACCTTTCCCTCCATATTCTCTCTTACTTTGTATGGATTAAACCAAAACAATGAAACAAAACGGATTTGGGGAAAACCAGAACTCTCCCGTAGATCTTCTCAACGATATAATTTTCTTCAGAAATATTGTTCGTAGTAAAATCAGACGGTTTTTTTTTTTATTATCTGGAGTAATTATTTATATGCAATTTGCTTCAGGTTTAAGTCTTATAAATGTGGACCGCGTTTTTTCCCCTTGTCCATCACATATTATTTGATATTTTGTACCCTGGTGTCACACTTTTCATTTTCGTCCGTCCCACTCAATTTTTAACATCGATAATTAAAGACGACAATCGTTCACCCTTAAAATATCCGCATTCAATCTTCACTTTTGAAAAAATCAAAAATTTCATAAAATCTGTTTTTTCTTAACCTCCATACCCAACCGAGGTAGGCAAATCGGGTCGGAATGGAGGGAGTATTTTCGTCTCCTCCAAGATATGATTTCTATTTACGTAATTATTATTATTATTATCATTATCATTTCTTTTTTTATTATGAACCATGTAAATCTTTTTTTTTTTAAGTATAAATTCTGGTTGCGGATCGGTGGGAATTGAACCCTGGTCAACTGACTGAGTTACAGAATGTCCTATCAACTGAATTACAATCAAGTCCTTCTCAATGTAAATCTATAACTATGGATGTAATCAAATCAAGCCGCTTGTGAACTATTTGAATCTCAGTTCTTCAAAAGCTCGATTGAGCTCGATTAATGTTGGTTCGTTAAAATTAATGAACCAAACTCAAAATATTCGGCTCGTTAGCTTTCGAGCAAGTTCATTAGTGGGCTCGTTAACTAGTTCGTAAAAGTTAAACTAATGTATAAACAATTAATTCATCATTTTATGATTAAACTTATCATAGATACATAATTGTATATAATTAAAATCATGTGTATTAGTATAGATGGAATTAATTAATTTTAATAGGTATATTATAATTTTAAGAATTTATAACTTATTTTTAATTAAGTAATAATGAGTAATATTTAAAATTATATTTATTAATTTCCTTTGGGCTCTATCAGGCTCATGAGAGACTTGAGTAAGCTCGCCACCCGTTTAAATCTTCGATAAATTAAGCTTAAATTCAACTGATAGTTAATGAACCAAACTCAAACTATTAGATAATCAATTCACCTCGATTCGGTTACATCCGTATCTGTAACATTACACAATGAAGAATTGAATTTGCCTTCTCCAATTTCATGAATAAATTATTTCATAATGAACGTTTATTCAATATTATTAATTGATAATCATGACCTAATAAAATTTCAGTAGATGCTACATTTGTAGAAGTGCGTCAGATGTAATATCTACCTTTGATTTACGCACAATCATGTATATATACAAAGTGTGAATCAAAGAAAGTAAATACTACATCTGAAGAAGTGCACCATGTGTAGCATCTACCTTTAATTTACATATAGTCATATATATGTACACATGGATGTAGCTCAACATAATCGTAGATGCTATGTAAGTTGTACTCTTCCAGATGTAGCATCGTAACAACCCTTAATGCCTTTAGCCATTTTCTTTTCTCTTTTTCACAATTTTAACTTTCTTTTATCCATTTCTAGGATTGTTATTGTTTCATTACCAATTTCATATCATTGGATTTTAAAAAACATTACACTTACTTTGACCGATAAATGTCGGGTCCGTTTGTTTAAGATTGGGAAGTACTGGACCAAATTTTACTATGAAAATTAATAAATGTGCTTTATTAGAATTCGATCCTCTAAATCTACTTAATCCAATCTTAAGAAAACGAAACCCGTAGTATATATAATTCATAATTAATCAAACATTAATCACAAAACACAACTCTTCGTGTAAAAAACAAGAGTTTCCTCAAGAACTCTAACCAAAAACCAAAAAATGAAAAGAAAAAAAAAAATCCATAAATTTTCTATAGCTATAAAGCTTTCTCCGGAGAAGAAGGCTTCTTCTCCGGAGAAGCATAATTGTTAACTCTATATCTACTCAACGCGCAATATGACTGCAGTTTCTCCGGCATGGCTCCATAAACCCGCCACCACATCCTATGCGCGGAATCACTCGCGTACCGGTGAAACTCTGGCACATCCCAATTACAATCCCGTCGATCTTCCGTACACTTCCATGGCTTCAATCCGGTGTAGTGCATAGCATAAACACCCTCCCAAACCAAATGCACCTTATCTCCTTTATCCACAAACACCTTCATAAAATTCACCTCGTGCGGCAGCCGGTGCCACCATGGAAACATCTCGTTTAAAAACCCCTGATCGCCGCCGTTGTACGACTCCACCACCATCATTTTCTCCATAAGCGTGTCAAACGTGCACTGGGACGGCTCCACCAGCATCAGGCCTGAGTTGAAGAAGTGTTTCTGGTAGTTTCCGGCGGCTGACAGCTGGGGGTACGCGAAGAACCTGTCGAGGTTTTTTATGACGACGAGATCCGCGTCAATGAACATGATTTTGTCGTACTGTTTGAGCTGCCATATTCGGAGCTTGCTGTAGTTCCACTCGTTGTACGTGTCTTTTTTTGAAAACGGGCTGCGTAGCCGTTGGATTGTTTCGGTTTTCCACCCTGCAGACTGGAGAGCCTGGATGGACTGGGGTGAGATGTTCTCGTCCGCGAGGAGGATGAGGTCTTTGGTGGTGTTGGATTGGATCAGGCTTTGGGCCAACACTATTGCACCACAGACGTAGTCTTCGGAGGTGTGTAGGATTGTAACATAGGCCTCTCTGGGCCTGGGCGGCCATGAAAGATCGTCGCTGGGTGGACTTCTCCATGGCTCTTGATCACCTGTAATTCAATGTGTAAAACACCTTGTTATGATTGAAGGATCACTTTGGAAATTCCCAAATTATCCTCTTCAGTCGATAAGAAGACTAAACTATCCTTACTGACACGAACTCTAGTTGAACAAATCGAAATCAGAACAAGTTGGTCCCGAAATCCTAACCATGAGCGTCGGGACCAATGTGGTCCAAAGCTATGAATGTGGTCTGCAAATTAGGTTTTTTTGTAGCACTTAATTTGGTAAAGAAGACCATGTGATTCTTGAAAGATGGAGTAAATAATGTTTTCCTTTCGGGTATGTCTGAGGTTGCAATGCAGACCAAATCTGTTTGTGAAAATTCTGGGTTGGATGAATTCAAACCCGAAAAGTAAGTCACACGTTTAACACAGAATCAGATTGCCCCGTGTAATCTATTGCGAGTCAATCCATGAACAAACATAGCTTCGGAAAGAATGAAATAGATGCAAGTCGTCCCGTGAAAGATTTATACTTTCGATTGGTTCTCAAGAAAACCTTTCGAAACTCTACAATTCTTTTAAATCAGTATAGTAATATTCACAAACTTGATTACATATAGAAGCTAATGATTATTCTACCACACAGAGATTTTGAGGGCTATATACAACTTGTCAAACACTTAAATAAGACCGTCTTACAAATCACTTTCTGTAAAACGTGAGTTGCTTTTATCATAAAAAGGGTTATATTTTATGTGAAAAGTTACTCAAGTGTTAATGTTTATACAGAAACAGTTTTTAACATTTTTGCAACAAAAGTAACACTTTTTTATGATAAAAGTCACTATAATCTTACGACAGACGGTCTTACATAAGTGTTGATCATACAACTTAAAAGAGAAGATATAGAACATACCAAAATGTGACAAAGGAGGGACAAATTGACATGCTCCCACAGGCATAAGCACCACTTTCTTGATTCTTTCGAATTCCGGTTTGTAAATCCAATTGTCACCTTCATTCCACAAAAGATCATCACATCTGAAAATCTCCCACATAGGGTCCATAGACCCCACAAACACAGCCAAAAGGGGCCCACTCCCCTCTCTCCCACTTCTTACCAACAAGTTAGCCACCACCAAGTTCACCTGCAACCTAAACACATCACTCGTCGTCCGAGGAACCCTAGCAATGACCACATCAAGATCCTTATAATCTCCAAATCTTGGCATTGGAATATCGGGGCATGTCGAGTTTTCATCCAACCTTGCTGGCACCAACTCAGGCCAACGGATATGTTTGCCTATGCGATCAAATTGTATCTCTATCAACCGCACTTGTGGTTGAACTTCATCCATTATTTTATCCGTGTTAACTAACCCGATATTGATTGTTGGAACGTTGAACTCCCTTCTAACAACATCGAACCACATGGGATTGCTCAATGTCTTGTGGGTCCCGTTTTTCTCTGGTTCGTTCTTGATCTGATGATCCGCGTGCACCACTCCAATCTTGATCCGTTTGTCTATGATGTCCCGCGAGACAACCTCTAGCCAGTCTCGGTTTCTGAAGGACTCGATGTAGGTAGACATGTCGTCAAACTCATCTTTCCCAAGCGTGCTGTAGTTCAAGACAAAATACAGGTGGTTAGTGGCGAGAACAAACACGGTAATGAGGGACATATATAGAAGGGTGAAGGTGAAACTGGGGTGCTTACATCTGATAAAAATGGATGCCATTGTTAGGATTCAACATCTCTTCGATTTCTCCTATATATCCGCAGCTACGAGGCTTCACCACGAACATTCAAAGTATGCAGCAGTGCAATCTTATATTTCATATTTGGTAGCTAATCACTTTCATTCTCTGTACTATTCTTAACACCACATTATGAGGCAAAAATCTGCATAATTTATTGTTGTCGCATTCTTGTGTTCATTTTTTGGCGGTTTTGGAATGATTTTCTTATTCAGCATTTGTCACATGTTATGAAATTAAATGTAAAGTGAAAAAGTCAGATACATCTCCTAACAAATTCTTTTAATAGTACCACTAGGACGAGAACTACTTCTATCATAAAAGACATTACTTTTGATGTGAAAATGTTACGTTTATCACAAAAGCTTGCTACTTTCTTAAAACTGTTGTATTTTATAAAGATTAACACTTAAAGTAACAATTTTTACGCTAAAAATAAGTTTTTTTAGTTGGTAGAAATAACCCTCATCTTAACGGAGAAATCCGTAAGACGGTTTTATTTAAGTGTTTGCCATTCTTTTCGGAATTTCATTACAGAAATAAGGAAACTAGAAAATGCATTAACAGAGCATCAGTAGCAAAACCTAAAAAATATCGAACAGCGGAAAGAAGCAAGCAATGGTAAAAACAGCCAATTTATATTGCATTTGTTCAAAAGATCAAAATAGTAAGTATACAATGGCAACATTTAACTGATAAAAATCAAACTGATAAAAATCAAATCATTCTCTATCCTTCAACAAGTTATTAACCATATTAACCAAAGGAACAGTGCCCTTTCCCATAATCTCTAACCTAGAAACAGTCGAGGCATTCGAAAACAGAGATAATCCGAACAGAAGCAGCTCCGGAAGAAACAACCTAGACGATAAAAATCCATGCCAGTACCTCGGCTCCAAGTCAAAAAATGCATCAAAAAACCTCCTTGTCGAATGCAAATCGAGCTTCAGCAGAATATCCATCCCAAAACAAAAGAACTCCCGTTGTCTCCTCCTTTCAATAGGCCACAGATCCTTCCAAACAAGCGCAGACAAGTCGTTACCTAGGGTGGCCCTATCGGAACCTAAGTATCGAACAATTGCATTGGCTACAATAGGAGCAGCAGCCAAAGTCCTTGCTACCATGTAGCCAGTTGAAGGGTGCACCATTCCGGCTGTACCCCCGATTCCCACGACTCTTTGAGGTAAAACGGGTAGGGGACCGCCCATTGGAATCACGCAGTGCTCGTCTTCTTCAATGCTTTTCACTTTGATACCTAAGTGGTTCAGTCTAGCAACCATTCTTTCTTGAATGTCCTTCATAGGTACACCTGGGCGAGCTACTAGCGAAGTTTCTTCTAGAAATATTCGCTGCGATGAAAATGGCATTGCATAAAGAAAAGTAGGGATCTTTCTATTCCTATCTTTAAGCTCTTTATTGTTGTTCAAATGAGAGTCTCTCCAATCCATGAAAAGCATCTTGTTTACATCGAAAGGATGCTCTTCGACCTCAGCTAAAATGCCGTACGCCACTTGATACCCAGGATTATACGGCTTATCATACTGAACAAGACACCTAGAAAAACCGGTTGCATCAAGAACAACCGCAGCCTGAATGGTGACACCGTCGTTGCATATCAACAACGACTTGGATTCCTCATGAATCACTTTCACAACCTTAGCCTGGTGAAATTTGACACCATTGGATATGCATTTCTGCATCATTTTCGATTTCAATTGCTTCCTATTGACCCTACCATACGGCCTATCGAGGTTTTTCTTCGTCTCATCATCAATAAACACCTCAGCTCCAGACCAAGTTGTGTCCAAACAATCCAACAAATCCATGGCCTCAAATTCATCCACCCACACCCCATAGTTATTGGGCCAAATCAGCTTTGGAGACGGGTCAATCGAGCAAACCGAGAGGCCCGCCTCCGAAACCTGCTGGGCCACTGCAAGCCCAGCTGGGCCCCCACCTACAACAGCTAGATCCACAACAAGTCCCTTTGAAGGATCATATAATGGGAGCTCAAATTCAAGATTTTCCTTCTTGGTTTCAGGCACAAGCTCTAGAAGGGCAGTAGAACTAGCTTTAACACACAATTTCTTGCTCAAATTAATATGGGATTTCTTGAAATGAAACTTTGGTTCAAGAATGGATTTTTCTGCAAACCCATGAACTGGGTGCAGAAATTGAATCTGGTTATGAGTCTTGAGCAGAGTATCCATAACTAATTTCAAACAAGATTTGATCTTTCAAGAAACCCACAAAAACAAATTCCTATTTATCAACTCAGAATCATGAACCGAGAGTAGGAAATGAAGCAAGAACTGGGAATTTGCACAAGAAAATGTTCATATCTTCAAGAGAGAGAGAGAAACAAGAAAGAAGTTGAGAATTGACTTACTGGTTATAAGAAAAGATTGTAATTGTAATGGGGTTGAGAAGAATTTGCAGAAAGCAGGGGCTGAAGTTGTGGTGGAGTCTCATCAACAACAGCGGATGTGCGTGTGTGGGTATATTGCTTTCTCCAATATCCATACCTTTTTTCCAGTTTTGTTTATATATATATATATATATATATATATATATATATATATTCATTTTGTTTGGTTGGAAGTAGGGGTTCAAGCGAGTCGAGTCGATACCGACTAGTTCGAGTTTGACTAAAATCCTTGAGACTCGAATTTGATCGAGTTTATTTTTTCGAACTCTAGCTCGACTCAGTAGAAATTCGTTGAGTTTTCAAGATCGACTTGACTCAATTGATATAAAATAAAATTTGAAAAATATAAAATTACATTAATGTTAGTTACACTACAAAGAATTGATCTTAGGATTTCACCTTGTTTAATTTAAAATTAAGATACATTTATAATTTTGTTAACTCTAAAGAATAAATTAATTATTAACACAGGTTCGATTAAATCTGCCGAGCGAGTATCATGAGCTCAAACTCAAACTCGATACCTACTCAAATAGTTTGAGTTCGTTTGTCTTGACTTGATCAAATTTTTGCGAATCGGTCTCGAGTAGCTCGCGAGTTGTTTCATGTCGTTTACACCCTAATTTAAAGCATACATATACCTCTTTGTTAGTTGTATAATAATTTCTATCGTTTTCAAGAAAAAGAAGATAAAGCATACATATCCATACGTGCTAATAACGTAGTTTGTTCTCTCTTGTGAGGAGGACCACATAAATCATGTAATTTCATTTTATATCTACCAAAGTTTGCTATTTTGTTTTTCAGTGGATTATACAAAAACAATTGTGTGTTTGTTTATGGATACAATGGAACGTGAAATTTTGACTAGAAATTTGAGTGAGTCTAGTGTGTGATGGTGTTAAGTGTGACAGGAATATATTTTTACATGAAAAAATGATATTTTTACAGATAAAAGTAACATTTTTGTTACATTGATCTTTTATATATAAAAGTGACATTTTTGCTACAAAAACATCTTTTTGTTCGAAAAAATAATAATTTTACAGATAAACGTGATATTTTTACCACAATAAGTAATACTTCCTCCGTCACAAATGAACTTGAACATGGAGGTCGGCACACATATTAAGAAAAAATTAATTTTTGGAATTTTGTTGACTTTTCAAAGGTTGATTGAGAGTGGAGATTTTGAAGGTGTAGATTGTGTTATAACTTTCCTTTTTAAGAGTGCGCAAGTTTGTTTGGGATGGACGAAAACGGAAAGTGTGCAAGTTCATTCGGGACAGAGGGAGTACTGTTTTACCGTCACACTATGTGACGGTCTCATAAAAAATTTTGCCTAGAAATTTTGAGTGCAGAAATTTTAAATTTAATGTTTATTTTGAAATTAATGTGGTAAAAATGATAAGATATTGTTATTAATCATTCTTTAGAAAAATTAAAATATATTTAACAGATAAATAATATTTAATAAATTATTTAAATTAGATCATCCTGTTTTTTATCCGGACATGAAAATTTATAAACAAACATAAGTTTTATTTGTTTATTAATTTATTTTTGTGAGAGTAACCTATGATGATTTTAGAAAAAAAAAATGTGAGTAGCAAGTAATGCCACAAGCATTGTGGCCTAATTGTTTGGCACTTAACAATTCAAATTAGTTAAATACATTACTGTAGGAATTGATTGTAGCCTAATTGTTTGGCACTTTACAATTCAAATTAGTTACTAGGAATTAAATTTCACCGATCCTGCTCTTATCAGGATTTATACAGAAAAATAAAGAAGTTAAATATCTTTATGAAAAAATATTATAGTATATTATGGTAGTAATTTTAATTAAATATATTTTAAATATAGTAATCAAACTAGAATTCTCCGTCGTGCGATGCACGATTTAAAATATATTTATTTATAAAAATTTTAAAGTTAAATAATCGAACAAATGAATTGAATAACTTGTTTTTTGTTAAATAAGAAAATATTAAATTATCTAATAATTTATTTTATTAATAAAAAATATTAATTTATTTTTATTTGCAACTCATATCTAATGTAAATAGTTTAACTTACAATAAATGATCAAATGTAAGCATAATAATCAACCAACAAACAATTTATGATTTCAGATTTAATATATTATATCAAAATATTAATTATCAGTATCAGATTGAATACGAAGAAAATAGGGGGGGTTATATATTGCAAATAAAATGAATGAATTCGGGAAAAAAAAAAAAGAAGAAGTTATTAGTGTCTTTATGATGTTGAACAAATAAGAACATTTGAGAGAGAAAGCTACAAAAAATGAAGCAAGATTCAAATTTGGAATTTTTTTTTACCATATATATACAAATATACCATATATATATAGACTTCTTGTTATTTTAGTTATGATTTAGCACTATCAATTTTAGAAGGTCAATGCGAAAAATATATCCAATTTCATTTTATAGAGGATCATCTTTTATTATATACATTCTTTTTAGGCAAATCCATTATATAACCATCAATTATTTTTTTTTTCTAAGGGACATTAGATAACCATCTTTAGTTCTATGTTTTAAAGAGTTTCTATAGTTGCTTGTGAATTAAAGAAGTGATTAGAATTAGAAGTTATGAAAAAATTACTTATAGTTTTTTGTAGGTAGTGTTTGAAAATAACACATTTTTTAATCAAAAATTTTATGTGACGGTTACACAAATTTTATTTTGTGTAACGGATCTAAATCATCACTAAATGAATGATCCAGTACCCATATTCAAGTTCAATCCTTATTCAAAAATAAAACCGCTTCCGCTAAAGGAACATACACAAGGCTCACTCAATATTTTCTTGTGAAAAATTAAGTTTAAACGTATTTCATAAACTACTACTTTCTATCACTTATTTTGTTAATAAAAGTTTGATTAATTTACAAAAATGTCACGAAGCAATTAAAAAATAACCACTTTGTCACTTCGAGCTTTTAGCTCCAAGATGCCCAGTTCTGATAGGAACAATTGTTAACTAACACTTAATTTAACTTAAATTTTAGAAACAACTACAAAAATAAAGAAAATCAAAAGCAAAACACTCCCTTAATAGGCTGACAATTATGACCTGCCCATGAAGCGATTTAGTATAGGTAAAATCTCATATGCATCAGTTGCGCGATACAATTTGTGGTGAGTAGCACACTAGCACTATTATGCTTAAAGGTATCACATGTTTTGGTAAAAGTATTATAATACGCTTACCCAAAACAGGTGGTACCTTTAAGTCTAATTCGTGATACATTTTAACCAGGATACTTTTACCCAAATCTTTAGGCATAAATAGTAATACATTTTGACCTCTGACCCGAATTGTACGGATCTAAGATTCGTGCAATTGGTGCACAAGAGACCTCCCCCACATTTTAATATCATGATATTTATTTTAGTTATTATTTTTTAGTAAGCCCACCCATTTATTTTATTTTATTTTATTTTATTTTTATTCGCATTCTTGTCTCTATCTCATCAATAAAGAAATATCTCAAATTAAAAATCATGCCCAATATTTCATTTTTCAAATTAATCTATCAATTGTTTTAATAATAAATTTTTATTAGAAAAATCAAATTTATCGTAGATTTTGCTATTATTATTATTATTATTATTTTTTTTTAAGTATAGTAAGACACAACTTCTCTCAACATTGATGAATTTGAACTTTAAAGTTCTAGCCCACCTCATCACCAAAAAATTGGACCAGCTCCTGAACCCGACACCATAATACAGACTCGATCCAATGCAAATTTGAGAGAAAACCGGAATTAATCCGACAGAAATATGGTTAATGGATTCAGACCAAATTTGTCCACACTCGTAACTATCTTAACGATTAGAGGTGGCAAAATTGGACTGACGCGATGAGCTGACTTAGATCGCCGACATTTGACGAGTTAAGCGATAGGATTCATGGCCTCAACTGACCAGTATTATAAAACCCAACAAGCCTAACGCAATCAACCAAAAGCCCCAATAGGTCATGAGCAAACCAGAAAATCACATTATAGTTTTAAGGATATAACAAATTTGTTCACTAACTTTTTGTCTAATGAAATTGTAGGTCGGTGATCTTGCCTCGAAAATCACTAAAAAACAATTAAGTAAGGGAAATATTTTCTTAGCCCGCAAGCGAACGGGTTCAGACATAGATAATAAAAAGTCGAACCACAAGGAGGATATCCCGTTGAGCACACCAAAGATTTATCGCAATATTAAAGTAGGCAAGTTGGATTGAAAGATTGACGATCACTACAAAAGCATAGACCAAGTAATTAAACAAATAAAAGAGGTTACTCTCTACTACAATGGGTTTCTAAGGTATAGTTTCACCCTAAATCTAGGATTTAATTCTAGTGATTACTAATTTACTTAAGGGTTGTGACGAAATGTCATGTTCCAAGTTAGAAATTCAAGTGAGCAAACAAGAGAGATTCACCAAATTAACCGATTACACAATAATTCTAATTACTAAAGACCGATAACGGAATTACTAGGCCAAATGCAATCAATCAAAAATATAATCAAATTAACCTTAAAATTCTCAGCCAAGTTATTTCCTAGTGAACGAGGTCCTAGAACATCCATCTAGATTGATAATTGTGATTTGAGTTCTCCCGCCGTTCCGCATGAGCCTTCAAGGAGAATTGATATACCCTAGGTTAGTTACGCCTAAGATATAACTCATACAATACCACAATATCGATTCCAATGTTTAGCATAAAGTAATCTGAATTAATCTTCTTGTTATAACTGAATTATAGACTTATAATTACAAAGAAGACATACACATATATATATATATGAGATTTTAAGAAACAATATGTAGGACAAAGATGTTTCTATATAAAAAGAAGGTGTGATTAGGAAATAATTTCCTTTGTAGTGAAAATCTTATCATCTAATTCTCTGAGAGTGACTTTAGCAACTCTTGTACATTTCCTCTCTGTTTTCATCTTTTCTTCTACTTCCAATTATGTTCATTTGCATCTATTACTTAGTTTCATTAATTACTTCCACCGTCTCGAATGAACTTGCACAGACAAGTGGATACACATATTACGAAAAATTATTTTTTGGGTGGATTGAAGGTGGAGATTGAGGGTGGAGATTTTGAGGGTGAAGATTGTGCTATAACTTTCCTTATTAAGAAGTGTGCAAGTTTGTTTGGGAAGGACGAAAATAGAAAGTGTACAAATTCAGAGGGAGTATAAATTATTGGATGGTTGAGATTTAACCAAATTATTTCCAAATTTAGTAATGTAGAATGGGCGAGAAAACTCTCCAAGTTTCTCCTTTTAGAGGATTCTATTGTATTGCATCGTAAGATTAATTGAGAATCTTGAATTTTTCGTTTTTCTGTTAATAGGACCGCATAATACCATGTTTAGCATGGAGTAATTTGAATTAATCTGTTACACTTTGGTGCTACATCTTGTATTTCACCCATTTACTAACCGACACGTGTATGTATGATGTCACAAATTTACATGTATCACCTAATGAATTAAGTGTAACAAAGGATGAAACACCTATTGTAACAGGGAATCCGAATTGTTAAATTATAGGCTTCTAATTACAGAGAAGACATGTCAATAGTCCATGTATATATGAGATTATAAAACACAATATGCATGATAACGATGTTTCTGCATGAACAGAAGGTGTGATTAGGAAATAATTTCCTTTATAGTGTAAACCTTATCATCTAAATCTCTTGGAGTGATTTTAGCAACTTTTGTACATTTCCTTTCTCTTTTTTCTTTTTCCTTTTTCTTTTTCTTCTAGTTGTGTTCATTTGCATATATTGATTAGTTTCATTAATTATAAATTATTGGATGATTGAGATTCAGGAAAAAAATTGCAAAAGTTACCCATTAAGTATAAGGGGTGACACATTTCTGCCCATTATGTTTAGCTCTGGCAATTGTTGCCTATCACGTGTGAATTTGTTCAAATCTCGCCGGAATTCATTAAAAGTCATATGCCGTGTCACGTGCCCGGCGAGATTAAAAAATTCGGCCATTACAGCTCACATGGCAGCCTTGTTAAATCCAACGTGGCGTTGTGAGTAATTTTTGTCAAATCATCATAAATCAATGGACAAGTTTTGTCAGATCATATATATTCTAAAAATTATAAAATAATAATGATAAAAAGAAAACTATATTCTAAAATTCAATAAATTAAAAAAATTATTTCTGAAATTTATTTTTAAATTCTAAAATTCTTTCAAAATTCAGAAAATTAAAAAAATTATTTTTGAAAATTATAAATTTATTTATCATTTTTATATATAATTTTCTTTTTATTTTATTATTTTTATTTTTAGAATATATTTTTAATATTATTAATTTTTTTTTTTAATGATTTTGCAAAAGTTGCCCATTAATTTATGATGATTTGGCAAAGTTGCTCAAAACACCATATTAGATTTAACTATGATGCCATGTGGACTGCAATTGCCGGAGTTTTTATTATCGCTGGCCACGGACAGTCGAACACGACACGTGACTTTTAATGAATTATGCGAAATTTGGGCAAAAAATGCTCAATTTCATTACTTGAGACAACAATTTACTAAATCAATCTTGCACAATTCCAATATCTATCTTGTAGTAAGTAAGCAAATGTTGGAAATATTTTCATATGTTGGTCGTCTTGCGATGAAGAGGTGAAAAATGCATATTATGCATGAGGTCATTTGGAGGATAACAAGGAATACATCGACGGTATTGCAGATGCAAGTCATTGGACATATGCTCAATCTTCGAGAAATCTGTTCGTAACAATTTTATTTCGGATAGTTTGAGCCGACCCGAGTTTGTGCGGGAAAAATATTGGGAGTACTTGTGCGATGACATTCTCTACAGACAGGAAAATCCTACAATTCGCAGGTAAAAAAATTTATTTTTTACAAGAGATTAAAATTTTATTTTTTACCCCGAAATAGTATATCATGTAAAAAAGACAATTAAGTTCAGTGTATTAATGACATAACTTTCTGCATTTCAGAACTGTTATTGTCTGATGACGAAATCATAAATGTTACATGGTTGGATGTCCAAAAAATGTTGCAAACTTAGGGCAAGTCTTTGGAAGTATGCCAGTTCCGGATAAGGAGTTTGCCGCATCATATCAGATTAAGTTGCTCTTCAATGAACTATCCTACAACAGGATAGAACTTCGGAGAGGTTATGAGGCCATAAGGAGTCTAAATGTTGTGGATGACTTTGTCTGCAGTTGTGTGTTCCAAAGGTCTGATTGTGATCAATGTTGCATCAAGTGACATAACATCACTTCTGGCAACAGGTGGATGGACTATCCACTCACAATTTGCTATTCTTTTGACCATAAATGAAGATTCGATCAACAATATAACACAAGACAGCCACATGTACCAACTTCTGGTGATTATATGTGACGAAGCGCCGATGGTCTATATGCACTATATTGAAGCTCTTGATAAGACTATGAAGGATATTATGCAACTGAGTGGAACAACAAACTCCGACAAGCCTTTTGGTGGTAAAACCGTTGTCCTCGGAGATTTTAGGCAAATACTATTGATCATTCCTAAAGGATCTCATGAAGACATCGTTCACGTCAATATATACTTATTATATATTTGGGACGAGTGTATAGTGATGAGATTTACCAAGAATATGAGGCTTCAAGGTGTCCAATCACGAGAGGAAAGAGAAGAACTGAATAAATTTTCTGAATGGATGGTTGCACTTGACAATTACACTATTGGAGAGATCAAAGATTGGGGTGCCAAAGTTGATATTCCAGACGAGAAATGTTTGGATGCTGTAGACAAAATTGTTCAAAGCACTTACCCGTATTTTAAGAACATGGTGGACGATACATCGTTTCTGTAAAAATGAGCAGTACTTGCACCTACATTGGACGTGGTTGACTCTATTAATGAACACATGATCAAATTCAACAAAACGCGAGTCCAAAACGTATTTAAGCTTTGATAGCGCTTGCAAGTCTAAAAAGCATTTCTACGCTCCAGAATTCTTAAATTCGTTGAAGTGTTATGGTGTTTCTAATTATGAGCTCAACCATAGGTAGACACTCGTGTTATGTTGTTGAGGAACATAAATCACTCAAAAGAGTTGTACAATGTCACAATGTTGGTCTTAACTAGACTTGGTAAACATGTTCTTGAAGGAAATGTCATAATTGGAAATAACTATGGGGACATGGTCATAATTCCAAGGCACTAACTCTTTCAAATCCAAGGCTACCATTCAAATTTCAAAGAAAGCAGTTTTCCAATTATAGTATCATATGCAATGCAATCAACAAGAGTCAAGTACAATCGTTGTCTCGTGTGAGACTTTTTTTGAGAAACCGTTATTTAGTCATGGTCAATTATACATATAGTAGTTTCAAGGGTAACTATTAGAAAGAAACTGAAAATATTGACTTGCTATGATGAAACTGTTGATTGGAAAACAACAAAGAAATGTTGTGTTCCAAGAAATTTTCTGAAATGTGGAGTTTCGTGATTTGCATGTAAATATAAGAAAGAGACTAATTAAATAAATCTTTTTGTTTCTTTGTATTTGTTTTTAAATTTGATCAATAATTTATTTACTTTAAATTTTTAATTTTAAAATACATATTTAAATTTATAAATAAAAAATGATGCTTTTTATTGACATGCAGCGCAGCACGCGAGTGAAAATTTTAGTTTTATATAAAATAACGTAATTCAACCCAAATGGAGCACGATATTATAATTAGAGGTAATAAAATTGATTCGGTTCGATGGGCCTGTCCAGCGAACTCGATATTTTAGATGGATGAAGCCATAAAAATATTGGAGCGAAATACTATTTGACTCGACAACTCCAATCATATATCTAGTCAAAAGCTCGACAGGTCACGAACCAATCCGATAAGCTCGACGAGGATGATTAATTTTAGGCCCGACTAAAATTCGACCTAACCCGCTCAAAATATAACGTTGGTCTCATAAATTAGATCTAACCGGACTCGGCCACCCGAGTTGCAATTTCGGGAAATGCCACCCGATCACCCAAAGTTCACACATTTCCGACACCAAACACCTGGATAATCCAAATTCAGAACACTCTCTCAATCTCTCCACCTCCAAAAACCTCTTCATTCAAATTCATCAAAATCCTAAACCCCCAACTCCCAAATGCTCCGTGTCAATAATCTCAGACGGTCTCTGCACTCCTTCCTCCGCCGCCATCCTTCACCCACCGCCGCCACTCCCCGCCCATTCTGTTCCGTACCAAACCCGCCCCCCTCTTCCACCCCCCAAACCGAGTTCCGCAAATACCTCGGCTACGGCGCCCTCGTCGTCGTCTCCGGTGTGATCACTTACTTCACATTCCCTCTACCGGAAGACGCCAAGCACAAAAAGGCCCAGCCTTTCCGGTACGCTCCACTCCCTCCCGACCTCCACACTGTATCCAATTGGAGCGGGACACATGAAGTTCAGACCCGGACGTTTTTGCAGCCCGAATCGATTTCGGAGCTTGAAACAGCGGTGAAAGAATGCAATGAGAAGAAGCAGAAGATCCGGCCGGTTGGGTCGGGTCTTTCCCCAAATGGGATTGGGTTGACGAGGTCTGGGATGGTGAATTTGGCTTTGATGGATAGGGTTTTGGAGGTGGATCAGAAGAATAAGAGGGTTAGAGTGGAGGCGGGGATTAGGGTTCAGCAGCTTGTTGATGGGATTAAAGAGTATGGACTTACTCTGCAGAATTTTGCGTCGATTAGGGAACAGCAGATTGGTGGCATTGTCCAGGTTAATTTTGTTTATCTTTTTTCTTTTTCATGTGATCATTTTTGACATTGTTTCGAGGTTGTGTTGTCTGTTTGAGCTTGATAAGAGTTCAGTTAGTTAGGATCTAATTACAACTTTTATTTGATGATTGGACACAATTTGAAATGTATTTGCATTTCATTTTTAAGGCATTGAAAATCTGTATAAAAGGGAGAAGGGAGATTCAGTTGTATTCATTCTAGAAAATCAATACACTTCCCGCGAGAGAGTTATCTCGGCAAAATAGTTATGATGAAATTGTGAATGTATAGTGTGGAGTGTGTATGTCTAGTGTGTGTAAAAGAGTGTGTAGTGTATTATCCGCGTTTGTGAAGTGTGTGCGGAAAGATTGTGTAGTGTGTGCGTGTAAATTGTGTATGCATGTGTGTAGTATGTGGTTTTGTGTGTACTGTGTGATGTATGTGCAATGTGTGTGATTATGTAGTTATATATCTATGAGAGTGATGATTTCAAATGACTAGTTGTGGAACAACGAGAGAGTTATCTCTGCAAAATAATGCGACTCTATGTGTAGTGTAGATTACGTGTGAAGTTGTGTAAGTGTGGAGTTTGTGTGCAGTGTGCCTGTAGCGTGTCTGTGTAAGGAAAATTTAGAAGGGATTCAAAAATCTATTTGTTTGAACATATTGCCAAACAAGTTGAGTGGATTATAAATCTTCCCTCAAATCCCTCCACACAAACACTACCTTAATTATTCGTGCTGTAAGCAGGGTTTTTTCTTTTAGCTTCTATCTGGTGGTCTTGTTGTTAGTATAATGTTTGTTTACACAAATAATATACTAAATTAAAATCAATATCTATGTTGCTGAATTTGATGACTATGATTACAGATCAATTAACATATGTACTCATGTTTCTTTGTGTCATTTGCAATGCTCTAATTTCAAGCTGATATTTACGTTCATATTTCAGGTTGGTGCACATGGTACCGGTGCAAGGCTGCCTCCCATAGACGAGCAGGTTATCAGCATGAAACTTGTTACTCCCGCCAAGGGCACAATCGAGGTTTCTAAAGAAAAAGATCCAGAACTCTTCTATTTGGCTCGCTGTGGTCTTGGAGGGTTCGGTGTAGTCGCAGAAGTTACACTGCAATGCGTCGAGAGGCAGGAGCTTGTGGAGCATACATATGTATCTAACATAAACGAGCTCAAAAAGAATCACAAGTAATACACATTTTCTTACCCTTATTATAATCCAATATTTTATTTTCGCCACTATACGAATTAAAAATTTCCTTTGTAAACTTCTTCTGTGGTGTCTGCAAAATATAATTCAACTTGAATTCTGGAGTTTGTACTTGTGTAAATTGCATGTTGCACTGTTAAAATTAGAGCTGCAACTGAGTTGAGTCGAGCTTTAGACTTTACCAAACATAAAGTATGTTCAAAGTTGTTTGATATTTTTAAGTGAACGGAGGACAAATGAGATTTTACTTGAAATATAATGGAAAATGCATGATATCATGATAAATAGAGTTTCCTTCAATCTCTCTTGCAGGAAACTTCTGTCTGAAAACAAGCATGTAAAATACCTATATATTCCGTATACCGACACAGTTGTGGTTGTGACGTGTAATCCTCTTTCGAAATGGAAAGGCGCACCGAAGTTTAAACCCAAGTATACCCCGGAAGAAGCTATACAGCACGCGAGAGACCTTTATCGGGAATCTCTGAGGAAGTACAGGTAAAAACCTTGGCCATCTGTATCTTGCATTACTTAAGTAATGATAGAAATTAGTTGAAATCATATAATGTTATGATTTCAGATCTTACTAGTATCATGTAGCTTGATGTTATTCTCATCAACTACGTCAAATCTTTACAGGAAAGAAGTTTCCACGTCTGATGAAAATGAACCAAATATTGATGATCTTTCATTCACTGAACTTAGAGATAAGCTAATTGCGTTGGACCCTCTTAACAAAGAACACATTGTAAAGGTCAATCAAGCCGAGGCTGAATTCTGGACGAAGTCAGAGGGATATAGAGTCGGTTGGAGTGACGAAATTCTGGGCTTTGATTGTGGTGGGCAACAATGGGTCTCGGAGTCGTGTTTTCCAGCTGGAACCCTATCGAAACCTAGTATGAAAGATCTGGAATACATAGAGAATTTGCAGCAGATGATCGAGAAAGAAAATATCCCCGCCCCCGCACCTATTGAGCAGAGATGGACAGCGTGCAGCAAAAGCCTCATGAGTCCAGCTTATAGCTCGTCGGACGATGACATATTCTCATGGGTACTCTCACTAACTATACGTGCTTTGGCGTAAAGTCGTGCCTTGACATAGGAATCTCTTTTTCCCGGATATCTTCTCTTTGTATGGTTATTAGATTTTCCCATTTTGTGGAGTGAGTCAGAGATATATATTTTGTATTTTCTGTAAGAAAAATATAAAGTTCGCATTTTTTCTAAAACAGGTTGGTATAATTATGTATCTTCCTACAACGGATGCTCGTCAAAGAAAGGAGATTACTGAGGAATTTTTCTACTACAGGCGTTTGACACAAGCACACCTATGGGATAAATATTCAGCTTACGAACATTGGGCAAAGATTGAGGTACTTAGCAAATTTTGATGAATTTTTGCTTACTTTTTGCCGTTCTCATGAGGCGCATCCCATTTTTGATAAAAGTGCGTGTGTACTGGATTATTTATCAGCGCAATAGACCTAATTGCTAGAAGTACATTTTTTAAATGTTGAACATAAAAGCACGAACAAATTCTGTGTTGTCGATTTCCAGCTTTCTGGTCAAGATATACGAATTTTAATAAGTTCATAGCCAAGCAAATTGTGGCTAGATACTCAGGTGCATTAATGTTTGTATAATTGACATTGTAGGTCCCAAAGGACAAAGATGAGCTAGCTGCTCTGCAGGCGAGACTAAGGAAGAGATTTCCGGTGGAGGCATACAACAAAGCAAGAAGAGAGCTTGACCCCAACCGCATCCTATCAAATAATATGCTTGAGAAGCTGTTTCCCGTCACTGAGACTGCCTGATTAACATAAATCCTTCGCCATTATGCTGCGTACTGGTAATGCTTCTTTGGCTCAGAAAAGTTACGATGTTCTATCCTTCCTTTGGATTGATTTGAGATGCACATATCAGCCTTTAAATCGATTGTACATCCATCGATAAAATGCTTCAAGTTCATAATATCAGTTTCTGCTTGAAGCTTGAGTGCTTAAATAGAAGGAAGGCCTGAAGTAAGAATGTTTTGCTGCCATTTTCGCTTCACTTTTTCTGGGGCGAATTTCGTAGTCTTCCCTAACTGGCAATAAATTTTTTTGTGCTTCAATTCAAACTGTTGTATATGAGTATATCTGAATAGTGATCTCATAATCCGTTAAGGCAAACATTTAAATAAGACTGTCTTATGAATCCATTTCCGTAAGACAGAAAAAATGTTACTTTTGACGTGCAAAACTGTTACTTTTAGTGTTGACTTTTATGCAAGAGTAGCAGTTCTAAAAGGAGTAACAATTTTTTTGTGACAAGTGTTAACATTTTTAGGTTAAGATAAAAGTAACTCCTGTTTTACGCAAGATGGTCTTACGTAAGTGCTACTCACTGCTCACTGTTTAATAAAGGTATTCTGCTTCTATAGTTCATGATAGATACAAGGAAATCAGAAACTTTTATTACAGAGAGCCACAAATGTAAAGAAAATACAACTGCAGCTTGAATATATCTATGGGAATACAGAAATACATGTCCCAGATGGGCATAACATATTTAGTGAAGAGAAAAAACCCGAACCCTAGAGAAATTAGTACGCAGCATACATGCCGAAAGCCAGAAAAGACCTATTGATTCTTATTTAGTCGAAG
Source organism: Ajuga chamaepitys (assembly GCA_958295605.1). NCBI lineage: Eukaryota > Viridiplantae > Streptophyta > Magnoliopsida > Lamiales > Lamiaceae > Ajuga > Ajuga chamaepitys. Next base: position 2,980,669 of record OY282504.1, on the reverse strand, counting down.
CATACTTCACAAATCCAGCAGCAACATAGCGCGAAAAGGCTGCACATGTACAGAAACCCATAAGTCTGTTGGAAAAGAAGAAAAATTGTCCATAAAATGTGATTTATAAATAGTTATGTTAGTGAGTAGGTTTTAGTATAGAGGTGACAATTTAGACAGCCCGTTAGGCTGGGTTTCGCCAAACTTTCATCCTGCTACAAATATTGAGCACAACCCGTTCCTTGAAAATACATCAAGATTTTCCGGTCGGCCCGCTGTCTGTTATGCCATTGACCCAACGAGTCAGGTGTGTTGGGCCTAAGTCCGAGCTGGCTTTGCCACCTCTAGTTTGGAAGTGTGTACTTACCATCCTTCAATGAAGCCCCTATCTCCTTTTGCCTTAGTCTGTGGCCTGCACTTCGTCGTCTTCTTTCCGGTCGAAGGATTCTCAGTTGGATAGCCTGCAAACAGATGTAGGAAAGGTGAGTTTAGTTTAGAGAGAGAGAGCGAGGGGAGAGAGAGAGGGAGAGAGAGAGAGAGAGACCTGGAGGAGGTTGGGATGATTGGTTCTGCATCTTGGAAAAATAGCTCAAGGTTCAAAATAACTGATTGTAACAAACATGTGTATTGATCCTACACATGAGGACCTATATATATACACACTTTGCTTATGCTAGAGTTTGCTAGATGAGTTGGCATATAAGGTTTCAGTATGAAACTAGTTTAGAAAGTGAATCTTGGAACTTGACGGAATAAAGGGCACGGCTGGGGAAATTCTATGCTACCATATCGATAGTGTCGGCGCTCCACTATATGCTTGATATTTGACACGTCAGTATTAGCTATTGATTTCTTTTTTCAAGATGGAACACATGTGTCGAAGTTAGATAACTCAAGTGACACAACATTCACTACGTAAACCTTTGGTCATGAGTTTGAGTCATCTCGGAGGAAAGATGATTTTCTTTGTTCTTTGATTAGGAGAAAAAAATTAAAAAAGATGGAACACATGCCTACACTTCACACTGAGTTGGAGTGTTGACATTATCGAATTGGGTAGATACATATAGGGGTAATCATTGAAATCTATCAGGCCTCTTGTTTCGCTAATGATTATTGTATGGGGTACCAAATGGATGTTTAAATCTAATTATGTATTTGTTCACCCTTATATGGGCTACCAAACGAGCGGAAAGTTTTTACTTTTTTTTTGGCATATGGTATTTCAAGTTTTGCTAGTTGCTATCTCAACTATTATTTTGCGGCATAAACAAAATAAAATTTCCATCTTTGCCTCCAAAGTCTTAAAACCCTAAACTAATTTGAGAGTGGAGCAGAAGTTTGAGGGATCGAGCTTCGGCATACCCTAAATGAACGTATAGGGATGCTTGATTTCAAACACTAGTTAATGCGCTCTAATGTTTTGGGGTAAAAATAGAAATTAGATCAAATTTTAAACGTAATTACAATCTTGTCTTAATTTTATCGAGAACTGGTAAAAATCGTAAAATACAGGCAACAGTTGAAGATATTTTCGAGGTTGGGTGCCAAATGGAAAAAACACTAATTGTCATGCTATTTTTTATGTTACCGCCCCTCCCCCTAAAGAAACAATGTTCAGCCACTTTGATCGAACAAATATCAAATTTGATTAGATGTGGTCGAATATGATTAGAGGTGTTTAGTACTTTAGTTAGTATTGGTGGTCGAACACTCTAAAAACGGATGGTGTATGTTTAGTAGGAGGTGGAGGATTGATGGGCCCACATGTTAGAAGGAATAAATAAAAAGTTAATGTAGACATATAAAAGTAATAAAGGTTGGGATTACAGAATATATTCTGTACTTGTATATGAACGCGTATTCACAAAACGGGAAAAGAAGAACGCGGGATTGATTAACTTAAGGATTAAGATTAGATGCTTTATTTAGAGATTACGTTTTGAGATTATTAATTGTCTTTTAAGTTGTGAAAATGGATGTGGTTTTTAGATTGATTTTCGTGGTTATTATCGTAGGTTGTTTATCAATATTTCCGGAGTGAGCAAAAATCAGAAATATATACCAACGTTTCACAATCTTATATACTTCATTAAGTTATCTTATTATTATTATTATTGTTGTTATTATTGTTATTGTTATTTTTATTGTTATTATTTTCGCAATGAGAAAAGATGCATCCATATGCAATTCCCCTCCAGTCTTCACTTTCAATGGGCCAACAGACCTTTAATGGCCCATTACATAAAGACATTTGCTAGGCCTGTGTCAACCATTAAAAGGCCGACACAAATATTATATAGACTGGGCCCATTATTAATTTTGCTGAAAGAAAAGAAAAAAGAAATCGATGTAGGGGTGAGTAAAATCCGATTCGAACTGAGTCATCGTTGGAATCGGGTTTAGAGAGAAGAGTTTAGTTTTTGGTTTTAAATTTTAGATTTTTCGTTTAATTCGATTCGGTTTTTAAAACAAAAATACCAAAATAATCGAATCAAATCAAATTTTATAGTTTTTTTTTTTTACTTTTAATATCATATATACACACATATATATAGCATAACATTTTTTTTAATCTACACAGAATTACGAAAAAAGGAAAAAACAGGAAGCTCGAAAAGTACATGGATTAAGAATATTCATATCTAATCTTCCAAAAATTGACGTTACACACTACCCAAAAATTTCATATTAGAAAAAAAAAGTAATAATGGATAATAGAGGTTACTAAATAAAAATGAAACAGAAAATAGTGATGGAAATTGATAAGAATACTTTCCATGTCATTAATATTTGATTAGTGACGAAATAACAACTGGATATTAGAGACGGAATAATCCCTCTATTTTCTTAAGTAATTTGGTCTGCTACTGAGTAATTTCATAGTAGAGATGGAAATTCTATCACTCAATTTAGAGATGAAAAACCGGACTCCAAATTTGGAAGACGACATTTTAAAATCAAATATTTCGTCTCAAATACGTTACTCCACTAATTTAAAGACATGTATCATGTGTTTAGAGACAATCTTTTTCGTCTCTGACCATCATTTCCGTGAATATCTATCTAATCTTGTTCCTTTACATGTACTATATGCATTTTATTAGATGTATATCATGCAAAATGCTACTTAAAGTTACCTATCAACTTTTTTTTTTTTCTGGTTTTCATTTATAATCTAAGCACCCATCAAATGGAGTGCAGGTACCACTTGCAAAGGTAGCACATGCAAAGATTTCATATAATTTTCCGTTTCATATTAATAAGTTGGGGGTGTTGATATTTGTCCGGTACCTAATGGGATCTCGCTCAATGACCACAACGTATGTGAAGTGTGTATGTGTAAAGTTTGTGCATGTGTGACGTGTGTGGTGCCTGTGAAATGTGTGTAGTTTGTGTAGTTCATATATTATAAAATATATGTAAAGTGTGTGGATATGCGAAATATGTGGAGTGTGCGTGTTTGATGGTGAATCGAAATTCATAGTCAAATCTCTGAACAAAAATCGAATCTTATATGTTCTGTTATTTAAACAATTCGTTCATTTATAATATCTTTAAATATTATATCTTATAAGTTATTGAAATAACTTATAAGATATTTCAGCTTATAATAAGATATTTAAAATAAATTTAACCAAACGCTTTTTCTATGGCAATTAAATCTTAATGATAGTGATGGTCACACTATAAAGTCATTCACATACACCACTTATGTAACAATTGTGCTTCTATTCTTCGAAAATACATTTGTTTTTGAATTGATCCGCAATTTCGCTTCTATTATGCGAAAGTACATTTATTTATGAATTGACCCGCTCGAATGAGAGCGAACATATTTAATTCCAATAGTTACAATAACTGTAACTAAGTTTTTAATATATTTAGTTGCTTTTTAATAATAATTTAACAATATTATATATATTTCACTATATGCTATCGTAAAATAAATATTAAATTAGATTTTGTACAATCATAACATTCATATATTGTAACCAACCTCTCCACCTAGGCAAAAAAATTTATACACCAAGTGCACGGAATAATTCGAGTAAAGTAGTATTGTTTATATTTGATACTTTTATCGAGAATGAGTAATACGAATACACTTTTTGGATAGTACCCTTTTTCAAAACAAGTAATACTTTTAAATAAAAATAGTAATACCTATTGAAAATTATCCATGATTCGAATTGCACGAATCTAACATCCGTATAACTGCTGTACAAGAAATCTATTCCTCCACGTATAAACGGAGTGTCCGGCCAATTGTCCGGATTTATCGCATAGATCCATGATATGAACTCAAGGATAACTAATTAGTACCAAAATCAATCAATAATAAGAGAATTTCAGCTCGTCTGACAGGAAATAATAGTTTTCGATCAAGAATAAAAAAAAAAATATTCTTCTAATTTTATAATTTATTTATCTTAAAAGTTAATATATAAATTAGACTAAAAATGATATTGTGTCTCTGTTATATATTAAATTAGGCCCCCGTCATGGAATATTTAACAAATATCTTTTTTTTTTCACGTATGACTTGCGGAATTTTAAGTAGGCATATTCTCATCGGAGTGAAATATATATTTTTTTTAAACAAAACGCTCGCACATACCGATGAAGACATATCACATTAGGTAAGAATAAATAATGTATTTTAAAATAACCACAACAACGCGAAATATGTTCGTGACATGTAACTAGGATAAATATTAAGTGGAACACAATTTAGATAAAGGATCTCGTCTGCATCGTCTATAAGCTAACTACACACTACTTATAGATGTGTCGAGCAATTATGGGACCGACTCAAATAAATCTATAAATATCCACATTATTGTGCAAAATGGAAATTGCAAGGAAAGAATACCATATATAGTAAGCAAAGGGGAAAGATACATAAGTAGGATAATAAAATAATGTATTATTCTAATATAATTGTGGTATATTATTATTTAAGAAAATCAAGATCATAAATTATTGGTGGGATTTATTAATTTGTCGACTAGCTAGAGCCTTTTTGCACCGACCACAAAAAAAACACTAATGCAAAGATTAAAAAAATAATATTTTCATTTTCAGGATAAAATAATCATAATGATCAACCAGCTGGAAAGAATGACAACCATACATATATATACACACATACACAAATACTATCTCCGTCCCGGCCTAACTTGACCGATCTGGAAATTAAGAAAAAACAGATTTTGTAAAATCTTTGATTTTTTTAAAGGTGAAAATTGAGGGTGGAGATTGTGATAGAAATTTGTCATTTATGGACTGACACGTTAAGTTGGGAAAAACCGAAAAAGAAAATAAGTAAGTCAGGCCGGGACGAAGGGAATATGTTATACTCTCACCGTTTCTTTTTAATCGTCCAATTTTATCCAATACGTCGTTCCTTTTTTATTGTCACAATATCATTATTAATGTCAATATATATACCTTCCTTTTTTTCATAAATATCCATAATGAATAAACAAAGAATTGTGAATTTGATAAAATTAATGAGTTCCTCTAAGATGAGACAGATGAAAAGGAACCGAGAAAGTATAAAATAGTTTATATGCATGCTTGATGTTACTCTATATAGTGCTAATTAACAGTGATCGAGTATATGAAGATACCGTAAAATACTGGATGAAATATCATTAATTGAAAAGTATAGCGATGAATACAAGATGAAATATATTTTGAATTGAAACAATGATTTACATAACATCATTGTTGTAGAAGTCGCTAAACGCTAGTCAGACAGTATACTGGGATCTAGACAAGACTAGAACAGAAGTAGTCGAAAAGAAAACATAGGTGACTAATAAGAGTCTAACGTCTAGGCGGGAGTTAGTCGGAAGAAAGTTAAGAATGACACTATTAACAGCTTAGATCAGGAGAGAGAAAAAACTAGGGTTTCTTAGAAGTTCTGTGAGTGATTATATAATAAGCAGCTTGTAAGGTCACTTTCAATGTTGCATTCATGGAAGACAACAGATCAATTTTCTAAAGCTAAATGATGCCCTTTTTAAATGCACAATTTAGTCACCTAAAACACCAATCAAATTAAAGCCTCCCTCCATATATCTATAGATTGATTCGAATTCTCTCCTGCATAATTCTATACACTTTTTACCGCATCATTTAGTTAGTGCTACGTTGGAAATAATATCCCACATGATATGTTTGTTTCTAACTTAGCACAGACATATTTTGGATGTTAAAATACTCAATCTTCGTTTATTTTAAGATTTAAACTGATAATATTTCATCCAATACAATTATATCCTATAAAACCTACCTACACATATCCTATACACAATCAAATACATTTCTCTATTTTCCAGCATTGATTTTTATCTTTATCTACAGTACAATCATATCCTATACAATCTCAAAACAAGCATACTTCTCTACTATTTACCTTTATTTTTAAATCCTAGGATCCCAAAGTCAGAATTTTCTCCGACCCACTTAAACCTAAATCAAACACCCCCTATGTTTTTCTCTAAATGACGATGTAATTCACATTTTTTATATGACACAAAACCCACATTTTCACATGACAGCAATCGAGTAATGCAATATGAGATATAGAAAAAATAAAACATATGTTTTTTTTAATTTTTTTTTATATCATATTCTAATTAAAATTACACATATAATTGATAATTATCACAAGGTCAAATTTTAACGTTAACTATCATTTTTGAAGTGATCTAAAAACTGATCGATTTTTAACTCATTTTTTTGGGTTCTTAATGTTAAAATTTGAATTACCGTCTTCACAAAGAAATATTCATAAATACTTCCTTAATACATTTATAAAAATTAAATTAAATTTTGAGGAAAAAAAAATTGCCTGAACAGATTCTGCCCGGGACTCTTTACCATATATATTTGTATGTCAAGAAAGATATGGAAGATTTTATAATAGATAAAAAGAAAAGACAGCTCATGTCATTCTCTTCTTTATTTTTATTAATTTTTTTAAGAAAAAAGTCTAATGTCCCAACAAAGTCCCAAAAGTCCATTACCCTACCACCACAAGAAACCAAAAACTTAAAAAAAGCTCCATTCTTGAAACAAATTATTATTTACAAAATGGAATATAAAACAAAGACAAAAAAACAAATTAATTTATATATAATTCCATATAAAACTAAAATAGATAGATGCAATGATCAGAATATCATCAATGATTGAAATCACCAATCCCATGCACAAACATAAAAATAACAAAAAATCATACTTCCTCCGTCTCACTTAACTTATCACAGTTGATCGGATTCGAATGTTAAGAAAAAATAGATTTTGAGGGTGGAGACTGTTGACTTTAATTGTCATTTATAAATATAAAAGTTAAGTGAGACGTATCGAAATAAAAAGTGTGATAAATTAAGTGCGACGGGAGAGTGTATACTGACAGCTGCATGATCAAAGGGTTGGTTCTTGAATTGGGAGACAATATAAATATTTTGAGATATTATATTAAATTAATAAAAATTAAAATGCAGCCACAAAACAAAATGGATTGACAGGGCCTGGTTTGAAAAGATTGACCTGTGTCCTCTCCATCACAGCAAAAACTTGGATTCTGCACTCTTGTCCCATCTTACAAAATTCATCTCTTTCTCTCTCTAAAATCCTCTCTTTCTCTCTCTAGTTTTGGCTGCTGCATTTCTTATAATTTTACATCATAACCAGAAAATTTAACAAGAAATACCATAATAATTAATTAATTTCCATCAATGGAAGCATTGTTAGAGAGAGAGAGAGAGAGAGTTAATACTGATGATCATGAGAGTGATGATGATGATGATGATGATACATTGAAGGATCATGTCTATGGCTTCCATGGCTACTGCTTTCTTCACCTTCACTCAATTTCCCGCCCATTTGTGCTCCCAAATTCAAATACACCATTCTTGAATCAAGATTCAGGTTCCCGGGAATGTTAGCCGCGCCGCTGCTCGAACTGCCGCCATGATCCTCCTCGCTCAAAGGAGGATAAATGGCGGCAGAGGACGGCCCAGCTGCATTTCCTTCCTCTCTTGAAATTACCATCGCCGCAGACTGGACGAGCTCTAAACAAAGTCGAAGTTTATTCGGCTCTATATGTGTTAGCCCTGGAACCGCCCCTTTGAATAGAAAGTCTGAGGTTAGGGTTCGGAGAACGTCTAATGGAGTCACCCCGTCGACCGTCCTTACATTCGGGTCGGCGTGGTGGTCCAGTAACACCGCCACCATGTCTGGCGACACCATCTCCGCTGCTACATGCAGCGGAGTTTTCCCAGCCGGTCCGGCTGGGAAATTTACATCGGCTGCGCCGAGCTCGAGCAAAGCCTTCACTACTTCTCTGCTACAATTTTCAACTGCGTAATGTAGAGCTAATGCTTCATCAAGATTTAATCCTTCTCCCATGACCATGAGCTTGACAAGCTCCACGTCGGATGAGTCGAGAGCGCGACGCATACGCCGGATTTTTTGGTCCTCTAAATCGGCCGCAGCGCCAAGGTCGTGGTGGTGGTGGTGCTGGTGTGGCATTAGGGAGCGGCGGGCGATAGAGGACTTGAGACGGAGCTCTTCTATCTTAGCCACGACGTCGATCGGAAGATGCTTCGCTAAAACCTCCGGCGGGAGGCCGGATTTTGCTACTAGGTGGGAACAAGTAGACCATAATTGGTGCATTTCTTGCTTTCTAGAAGCTATTAGAACCTTCATTACATCCTCAATTGAAGCCTTTTCCACCATGCTAGCCAACTGTTTCTGCAAAACCAAAATATATACTGGTGAATAGTTAAATTTTAATCACAATCTTGATCTTCTGATGACACATAATCACGGGTGATGTATTAATAATGTCATATTATACACGTACCATCCGATATTGTAGGATTTGGAGTAGAAGGTGAGAAATGGAAATTATTACAGCAAAGGGTTAGATTTGATTTTTCACCCAAATGAGGAAAGTGTGGTAGTTTGGGAAAGATTTAATGAGATCACTGTGGAAGACAAGACTAGAGATGTAAGAACCAAATGTAGAAAGTTTGGAGTGTGGATGAAAAAGTAGGGGAAAATCTATTCAAGAAATATAAAATGTTAGATCATGAAATCAAGAAAGATAAACTTGCCAAAAACAGCACAAAATTTTCAAATTGAGTTGCAGAAGCAAAAGGGCGTGCACAGGTTTTAGAAGCTGGAAATGTGTAAACAACAAATCATCAAAAATTGAAAATCAGATACAAAATATAGAAAGTCCTAGATTTGGTTCTACACCATTAATTCATGTAAAAATGAATTAAATAAATAAACAAAATCATCCACTTATATAACAAAAAAAAAAAAAAATTCATGAATCACTGTTTTTCATCATTTGAGTTTTGGTTCTACACCATTAATTCATGTAAAAATGAAAGAAATAAACAAAATTATCCACTTCTATAAGATAAACAAAAAACCCAAATTTATGAACTTGGATCCAAGTTTCCCAGAAACTTAATCAGCATCTTCTCTTCTTCTAACATCTCCTACTACAATTCCACCAGCAAACGAAACTCGTATACTACAAGTACATAACACCGCTACGAGTCATCCGCTGGTGAAATTGCTGTAGGAAATGTCGAAGGAAAGATTCTGATTACAAAAAAAGAAAAGAGGAGAGAGAAAAAAGGAAGTGGTAATGGAAGACACAAAAACCTGAGTGAGCAAAGCGAGCTGTTCCACACCAAAGGATCTAGCGGCTGCGAGAGTATCAAGAGCAAGATCAACGGCGGAGGTACAATGTGTATGCCAACACCCCCTCTCACCACAATTCGGCCTAGGTTCATGTTTCTGAGGTACAACCGATACTTGCCCACTGTACAAGAACTGAAGCATCAACAAAAACACCTCATACCCTACCGAATTCACCGGAATCACCTGCGTATTATGCCCGCGCGGCGAGCCGCCGCCGGGGCCCATCCGGAGCGGGTCGGGTCCGGCCTGACTCTCCGGTCCGCAGAAGAATTTACGGAAGAATAAGCTTCGGGCGGCGAGGATGCATCGGTGAGCGTGGACTAAACGGCCTTCGACGCTGAAAGTGACGTCGCTGAAAGCTTGGCCGTTGATTAGGAGATTGAGATAGTCGAGAGAGAGAGATCTTAAGGAGTCTTCGGGGGTCATTGCGGTGTACTGTGTGGTGTGCGTGTTTTTTGCTGTGTGATTTAGGTGGTGGTGGTGGAGAAGAAGAGAGAGGACATAAAGCGTTGGTGTTGGTGTGGCTCCATTGATGATCAACTGTTGTTATTTCTTGTGAGATTGTTGTTCTCTCTGTGTGTGATTGTTGTCTGGTGAGATATTTCTAGAGAGAGAAGGGGGAGAGAGAGATCTGAGTGATATAAATGGCTAGTATGGGCGGCTGAGATTATTTTTTGAAAATGAAAAAATGTTTTTTTTATTTAGGAATGAAAAAATAAATTAATTAAGGGTTCGTTTGCTTAAGATTGAACTCAGTAGATTTAGATGATCGAATTTCAATAAAATACACTCATTAACTTCCTCGTTCAGATTTGCCCCAGCACTCCCCAATCTTAAGTAAACGGACCATAAGAGTGAGTATTCAGTTGCATAGATCTTAGATTTCTACATATTAGGGTTGTGCATCGGTCGGCTTCGGTGACCGAACTGCCCGAAAATTTCTGAACAACCGAACTCTAAGCGAAACGATGAAATCGGTCGATTTTTTCGGTTATAACCAAAACTGATGTAAATAAATAAAATTCTTGTTTTCGGGTCTATGTAACCAAATTTTTCGGATAAAATCGAAAACCGATCAAAACTGAAACCGACCGATTACTAGAAAAACCGACTAAAACCGACAGAAACAAAGCAAAAAACCTTTTTTCAGGCATTATCAAAATGCAACATTCCATGACCGACCTGACTTAACCGATTTTTTAGGGCTCGGTTTATATATGGGTATACTTTTCAGTCGGTTTCAGTTAATTCGGTTTTTAATTTTTCAAAACCGAAACCCACCGACTTAACCGATTTTTTTATAACACATAACCGATGACCGAACCGACCGATAATTTCGATTTTTTCGATTATAACCGAATTTGCACACCCCTACCTACAATTCGATTAATGGAAAAAATATACTACCTTTCATTTCGAATGAAGTTGCACCTCTAAGGGTGCACATATTAAGAAAGAGTGGCTTGAGTGCATCATGTGCACAATAATGTCATGATATACCACTTATACAGTATTTTTTCAGTTAACTTTTCAAAGATTGATTAAAGATGGAGAATTTAAGGATGAAGATTGTGAGATAAGTTTTCTTTTTGAGGATATGCAAATTATTGTGGTTGACTTTTTTTTTTTTTAAAAAAGAGAAAATATTTTTTTATTGAGAAATGGAAAAATAAATTGATTAATAAGCTAGGTTAGGAATATGGGAAATTAATTATATGGAAGGAAGTGGATAAATGAAGAGAATTATTTGGAGATATAGTATTTAATTGGTGTGTGAATTTTTAAAATGCACATTACTTATTATTATATCAATCGTTTTTTTTTTTTTTAATTCTTAATAATACTATATATAATAATCCGTCCCTCTCATAATAAGTCATATAAGAGTCATGTTTCAAAGACTTCTTTATTATATTAGTTGAACGGATTTTCAATCCGTGCAATTCTGATCGCTGGTGGATAATTAGGTTGAGAAGAGTTGTTTATGAGGGTGTATAAGTGTTTATGTTAAATATATTATTTTTTATAAAGAAAACTAGATATCACAATGAAAAAATATTAGTGTTTGAAAATGTTTATTATTTGTTCTAAGAAACACATTATAGTGAAAGGCAATACAGTTCTCAAAAACAGTAACACCTTTCCATATCAACAATATTTTCATAAAAATCTCCACGAACTCTCGCACGACCCAAATTGTACGAATATGTTGTACATGAGAACTTGTGTATTTGAAAAGGTAATTCTTTTAATCAATTTGATAAAAGTATAACTTTTCAAAGACAGACCATCAATTTACACATTATTTTATGATTTGATTTATTTAATTATATGTAACTAATTCATAAAATTAAAATTTTAAAGATTTTTAGAAGAAGACGCTTATTATAACGAAGGAGGTATATATCTAGAAAATTATTGTAATAGTTCATAACTACTACCTCCGTCCTTGTTAAAGGTGTTTACTTGTCTTTTCAATTCATCCTAATTAAATTTGCAACCCGAAAAAAAGGAAATTAATTCTCACAATCTTCATACTCAAAATCTCAGACTTCAATCTCCACCTCTTAAAAAATCAATGAAAAAATAGTTAACTACTTTTTCTTAATATTCGTGCTCAGTTAAAGTGACAACTTTACCCGAAACGGAGGGAGTAATTAGCACTCCCTCCGTCCCGAATGAATTTGCACACTTTCCGAATTCAGCCGTCCCAAGTAAACTTGCACACTTCCTAATAAGGAAAATTATAATATAATCTTCACCATCAGAATCTCCGTCCTCAATCCACCTTTGAAAAATCAACAAAATCTCCAAAATACAATTTTTTTTTTATATCTGTGTTGATCCGTCTATGCAAGTTCATTTGGACAGAGGAAGTATTTCGCAAGAGATTTTTTGGGAGGAGGAGAAAATTATTGATTTTTCTTTTTAAAGAAGTAAATGTAGGGATAAGAAATTTGTGGTTGGTCCTTGATTTGAGGCCTAATCACCCAAAAGGGTATGTTTTTTTGGGGAGTGGTGTTTTGTGGAAACACAAGACATTAGGTCTAACCATATTTCTAGTTAGTGGTCTTCTGATTTAATCATTTTTCTTGGAAAATGTAATTTCAATCACAGATGTCACTAATAACTTCCTTTATCATGTAAATTTATATTATTATATACTATAAGAATATTATATATAAATAGTAATGTTAATGAATTATCTCCTAGAGGTATATTAGAAAGAAAAAAAAAATACGCCGTCTGTTTAAAAATAAGTGTCGTTTTAATATTTTTAGTAAAAATTAAGACGTTTTAATATTTTTAGTAAAAATTAAGAAGTGATAAAAATGGCAAATATATTTATTTAGTTTGGTATATTTTGTGTAATAAAAAAATAATTAACTAAATTAAGTAGGTTGGTTAGGTTAGGATTAATTATGATTTTCTTTTGTTAAAATGACATTTATTTTGAATTTTTTTTACTTTTCTTACACGACACTTATTTTAAAATAGAAGGAGTATATGATACACCCTCAAAATGAAAATGGAAAATACTAGGAGAATGGGAAAATACTACTTCTAACTGTTATTGGTTATCTATTTTGATTTTGTTTGTTTCGTCTTGTTTTTTTGTTTATTTTTTTTTCTCCTCAGGTTTGCCTTTACGAGATTTCACCGCACCTTTGTGCATCTCTCCACGCCTCATGCAGCCTCCGAGACGAAGTTTGATGCAGATTGATGATCTTGTTTCAGAGTCAAAAATAGCTATTCTTGTTTTTTTCTTATTTATTGCTTGATTGTGCATGCAATCACGAGGCACGAATCATGTCTTACTGCTATTGGGCTTCTTGTGGATGATATTAGTGTATGCTTTTGACGAATTATTTAATGTAGTTGCAATGGGCTTGCACTTTTTTTTTTTCTTTTTCAGCCGATCCAATTGTGTGGATGAATCTTATTATCCTTGATTGAACTAAGAATCTTGTAATTGCGATTGATTAATGAAATTTTCGATTAAAAAAAAAAAAAAAAAAAAAACTTTTTGTAGACATCTTTTCTACTTCCAGTACTTCATCAATAACCTATAGAATCATTAAACAGATGCAAACTGTATAAACGAATTGAGCCAGTTGATTAATTATTATATATCCAACTTTAACTTTTAAAATAAAACTCCTAAAAAATTCAAATTTCGAGCATATTATTCATTTTGATTTTATGGAGGAAATATTAGCATTAATTAAGTACGCTTATATACACTAAATAAAAAGGTTTTATGTTACAATTTTTTTGAGATTACAATTGTATTTTAATACTAAATTTATGTGATTTTTGTGACTACGTATCGTCACAAAATACTCTATAAATTGTTTAAAGTAAATTTGGACTTATTTTAAAGTTAACTAACTAGTTCTTGCAAAAGAATATACACGAACATTTGAGCCGACTTTTGTTGCCTCAAGTACTATTTTATGCACTAGGTAATTAAATGATTAATTAGTGATGAAATAACCTAATAATGTAATTTTGTCAAAAGAGAGACATATTTGTCAAAGGTATATTTTATTGTTTGGATTAATTTGATATAGATTACAAAAAAATAAGACTTATCATTTCTAGAATTTTTCATTTATTGATTTGACGTTTTAAAACTTATATAACTTCTTTGTGAAATTATTTTTTATCAACTTGCATTACCTAAAATTCGAGGCATTAAATTTTTAATATAATTTTCCTTTTTAGGACGGTTTCCTTTTAAAAATAACTCCTTTTTAGAACAAGGAATTACTATATATATATATGGGGAGGTTTTTTGTGTATCAGTTGCACGGAACTTAGATTCGTGTAATTTGGGTCATGAGTCAAAGTGTATCACTATTTATATCTAAAAGTATTATATGTCATGGATAAATGTATCATCATTCATGCTTAAAAGTATTACACGTTCTGGGTAAAGGTATTGTAATACCTTTAAGCATAAATGGTGATATCCAATTCGAATTTCATCGTGCAACTGATGCATATGAGACTTTGTCTATATATGTATGTGTGTGAAAACCAAACAAATAGGCAACAAAAAATGTTGAACAAATAAAAAACAGAAATTGTTTGGGGGTGGGTGGGGGGTTGGGGTAGAAAATGTAAAATTGTGAGCATGGGGGTAGAAAGTGTGTCGGCCGGGTCTTGGGGGGTCATGAGGAGACTCAAGCCTACTAAAATTGCTCACAACATTTTGTATATGATGAATTTTTGGATGTCCCGCAGTTGCAGATAAGATCCTCTATATTTCATATTTTATAGGTCGTGATTAGTCACGGATCATATATATTAAGTCGAGATTAGTCATCATGATCATATATATCTTTAATTAGTATTTTTCTTTGCAAGGTTGTTAGGTCATCGACCATCAGGTTATCGACACCTAATTATATTTTGCATGACGTTTAGGGTGATTAGATTTTTATGATAAATTTTTCGTCTTGTTCCACCTTCAACGACATCCTATGTAGAAAGTTGTCGTTACTAGTTCATTCGCACATGCGTGGACAAATTTGATTGGACTAGATCCACGTCAAGTGATTATTTCGATATCGTTCGCTAGACTCGTTTAGGTCATCCTCGAGGATTTTCCGACATATGAAGTACTAAGCCTGTTGAAAGAAGATTTATGGTCCTAGTAGACCAAACTATTATTCCCTCTTATCCGAAATAGTTGTTATTTTAGAAATCGACAAATACACCCCTATTGTAATCTCTCTCTTACTTCCCTCGAATTTCTTATTTTCTCTCAAAAATCATTCTTCTCCAATAGTTTGAATAAGGATCTGGCTTTGTATGACACTTGAACATTACTCCTCGGTATCTACTCCCTACGATCCAAAAAGAGTATCTTTTTAGAGAAGTTTAAAATGTTTTTTTTTAAAAAAAGTGTCACTTTAGCAAAAAAATCATATTTTTTTATACTAAACAATCTAATTAATTTAGTTGATTATTTCTTTATTTTATAAAATATATTCAATTAAATGGATTGTGTACGGATATAATTTCCATTTTCACTCATTCTTAAATTTTCTAAATAAGTCTAGAACGACACTTTTTATGAATGGAAGAAAGTATTATTTTAATGTGTATCTTCTGAAATGTAGAACATGTCATAACCTTAATGAATGGCAAAACATGAAAAATAAGTGTAACTTATTTGGTTAAGTTGTTTATAATTAATATCAATGGGCATTCTCAAAGAAATTCATACCAATGGTCAGTGATCAAATACTTTAATTTTATCAGTTTAAGTGTCTTTTTACTGATTTTTTTGTGTGTTCTGTTATTACTTTTCTCTTTGTTTATATCGATCTTGATTAATTCTTGGTGAGGTCTCTCCTACGCAATTTCCTATTTTCTGGAGTCATTAGTTTCCTTTAGAGATTTTCAGTTTCCTTCAGAAAGTTTTAGTTTACTTGGATCGGGTTATTTTCAGTTTCCATCCTACCCTTTTGAGTTCGTCCCTGAGCTTTTGATTTGAGTTTGAATTAAAAAAAAAAAAAAAAACATTTAAAAGAAAACACACACTAAAATGTGCAAAAGGGAAATATGATATGGTGTTTGGTCAAGCCTATGATGATGAGGTCAACTGTTTACATTAATGTTCTCGAACCCAATTGAACTACAAACTAGCTACAAAATCATTTCAAAGACCTTCAAACTAGCTAGGTTGACTTCTTTTTTTTAAATGTATATTTTAAAATGTAAAGGTGAATTTAATTAAAATATATCTGTATTACTGTTGTTAAATCCTAAACTTTATTAATTTTTTTCGAATAATTTATCTTATTTGATATGTTAATATTAACTACTTCTTTCGTCCAGCCTAATTTTTTTACTTTGACCAGATACGAAGGTTAAGAAAAAACAGATTTGGTGAAAACTTTGACTTTATTAAAGGGGGGAGATTTTGAGAACTATTTGCTATTTGTGGGCTGACAAGTTAAGTTGAGATAAATAAAAAAAAAAAGTAGGAAAGTTAGAGCGAGACGGAAGTAGTATATAATAACTTGCCTATTATTCAATAGAATATTGCATTTTTAGTTAAGACTAATTAAACTGCTAATTAACTGACGGTGTGAAGGACGCGGATCCTCTGTAGTAGAGGTCTATGCATTTCGGTGAAATTCTGTCACATTCTTTTTCTATAATGTAGTTATTCATATTCTCTTTCTGAAAGAATGTGAGAGAACTTCACCGAAATGCACAACATCAACTACCGAGGATCCAGATTGACAACAAGATAAACATAATCACTAATTCAACTCTTGAAAATCTGTGTCATCTTTCAATTTCTTGTGTTTTCTAACTTGTACATTTCACTAACTTGATACATTTTAATTCCATTTTATTTTACTATCTCTACTTTTTATAGTTGTAGGTATAATTAGGATAAGAAAATTAAGCAGTAGAATGGATAAATAAAATTTCAATTAATTTTTTCTGTCCTCTTAAATCTCTAAATTTCTCTGCATTTTTCTTTATATTATATCTATTTCCAATTATACAACGACAATATTAAAAAAAATAAGGGCTTGCAGTATATTTATATGAATATGTAAATAGAAATTAGAACCATGTGAAATATCCGTCCCACTTAAATTTGCGCACTTTTATTTTCGATCCGTCCCACTTAATTTTGCACACTCTTTAAAAGAAAATTTCTCTCACAATCTTCACCCTCAATCTCCACCTTTGAAAAAATCAAAAATACCCCAAAATCTGTTTTTTCTTAACATCCATGTACGATCAACCATGCAAAATTAAACGGGCCGGAGGTAGTAATTAACTGGATGCGATCCTCTATCCTTTATGGTGTTTCACTATTATTCTAGAATTATTAACATAACTTTATATTTCACTCAAATTTTTATTTAGGTATAAGCCAAAAAATATAAGTAAATTAAGGAAAATGAAAATAGGGGACTGTTTGTTTACCCCTGAAACCCCAAAAACATGGAGAAAAGGAAAAGGAAAAAAAAAGAATAGGCATTAGCAAAAATGATGGACAACACTAATCACTGACTGTCTTATGATTTGAAGTATTTGGATTTGACATTTGACTTGTCTTTTCAATCCCCCAACTTTCCAAAAAGACCCCTCCTCTTCCTGCCTGTCCTTTTTATGTGTGCCCTATTATGCCCACCAACTATTCCCAAACACCCCCCAACGAGGAAAAAGAAGTGAGAATTTAATTTTGACCATAACGAGGTGAATTTTTTATTTTTTTAAATTTAGGCTTCGTTTACTTAAGATTGAACTCAGTAAATTTAATGGATTGAATCACAATAAAATACACTAATTAACTCTCTCAACCAAATTTAGTCTAGTACTCTCTAGTCTTAAGCAAACGGACTATTAATTTAGGGAAATAGTAGTAAATATGAATATATATGAACATAATGATAAACTAATTTAAGGTAAGAGCTTAGAAACATAAAATTAGGCTTCATTAAGGATTATCGTATTGGAACTCAAATCATTATACAATCAAAGTGTAAACCAAGGTTTATAAAGTGTTGAATAGAGTTCGGAGTTTCTGAAATGACAATTGGACCCTGATACTAAGGACTTGATATGATAATAATATTGTGAGCGGCTGGTAATTACTTATTTATCAAATTACTGAATCAACAATTTATCCGCGATTAATCCCCGTTATGAATTGCTCATTTTAAACAGTGAAAATCATTTTCTTGCTTAAAAATAATTGTAATGTAGCTGCAAGTAGTAAGTTTCAAATCTATAACCGATAGAATGATCTCCACGAGCCCAACCACTTGACTATGAGGGGAGACGACCATTGCTTGTGAAAATATATATCATTGAGTTCAAAATAAGTGTCGTACTCGAGGCTGCTTATAGCCACGACTCAATCGCTCGTATGCAAACTCTTCCTTTGTACCAGAATATGGTCTTCGGTTCAAATCCGTTTGTGACCAACTTTCTACCATTGGTGGGCCAGTCAATGAGGATGATAAGTCTCATTGGTTCTTATGTGGCATCGGTTCATCTCTCGAGACCTTCTCCACTACCCAAATGGCGGTTCAACAACGACCTTCATTCAGCGATCTACTATCTTTGGTTGAAAGTCACGAGCTTTTCATAAGAGCTTTTCGTGATGACCCCCCCCCCCCCCCTCTCCCCGCTTCCGAATGCTGCCTTTGTTGCCCAACATCAGCAGCCTCTATCCTCTGCTTATTCGAAACGCAGTAGTACCAGCATCTCAGCGACTCTTGCTCGCCTTGGTTTTTCTTGCAGCAAGGCCGACTTATCTCTCTTTGTTTTGTTTCGGGATTCCTGTACCATCTGCTTACTTGTCTATGTCGATGATATCATTGTGACAGGCAATGAAGTTGCTAAAATTCGGCATTTCATCTCTCACTTTAATCACGAGTTCGCTATTAAGGATCTTGGTTGTCTTAACTACTTATTGGGTTCAAAAGCTACCTATACTGATTATGGCCTTTTCTTGGAGTAACACAAATATGCTCAAGACATCCTTGCTCGTGGACCTTACTCTTTATCGCTCTCTGGTGGGGGCTCTACAGTATTTAACTATCACATGCCCGAACATTTCTTATGCTATCAATCAAGTGAGCCAATTTTTGCATAGCCTGACTGCAGATCACTTCCAGGTGCTCTAACGAATACTGCAATAGCTTACTTTTCGGTCTACACCCAAAGGACTCCTACATGGTTGTTATGATGCCAATTGGGCTCAGTGTTTGAAAACAAGATGCTCCATATATGGTTATTCTATCTTTCTCAGCGACAACTTGGTATCATGAAGTGCTAAGAAAAAATCGACTGTCTCTCAGTCCAACTGCGACTCTGAATATAGAGCTATGGCAAATGTTGCTGCCGAATTAGTTTGGATCTCTAATCTTCTTCGTGAACTATACGCTCTACCTCCGGAACATCGTCTTCTCTTATGTGATAATCAAAGTGTCATTTCCTTAATCAGAATCTCATTGCACACAAGCGCGTCAAGCACATCAACATTGATTATCATTTTATCGGTGAATTAATCTCTTTCAGCAAGCTAGCCACAAAATTTGGGCCAACTTGTCTCCAGATTGCGAATATTTTTACGAAGAGGTCTGCCTCACACCTTATATGAGTTTTCATGGTCCAAGCTTCACCTCCTCTATCTCCCGTTTTCTTGGGAGAGGTGTTAGCGATAATCTTGCAGATTCATTATGATTTGCATATCTTGTAATTATTTGTGTATATTTATTGTCATATCTTGTTTGTATCTCTTGTAACATTGTATATTGATTCAATACACACAACACCAATTAAGGCGATTTTCATAAATCCCTCATAGTTAGGACGAATGGAAAGACAAGTTCTTGTCAGTCTCAGCCAACATATAAATTTGGGAATTTATTTATGAATGTTCCATGCAACACACTTATCAATTTCTCAAACCTCTACGCAAGTTCAAAAGACTTCCTGATTTGAAATAGGAGCATAATTTGTTGCCTTTGGAACCACTATATCAAACTCGTCTTTCTCCACAAGAATTAAAAGGTTATAAACCAAAAATTCAGCCAAGACATTAGCCAAATGAGCTCCCAATGGCAACAACACATAAACTTGGAGAACGAAAATTAAACTTCTAAAACATGCACACATACAATACTATAATTAAGTTTTAGATTTATTTTGTTGTTTTATTCTTCTACTATGTTTACTGTAAACTTTAAATTTTAAACTTCATATATATTTATATTAACTTTATTTTATAAACCTATTTTTTCTCTATCTATTCACATTTATTTAAGCAATTTAACTATGACATGGACTATTTTAAATATGTTGAAGTTCAAAATTTTATGTCTTTTTTCCCCTATTTTTTGTTGTATTAGTCTTCCTAGCAAACTTGTTTTCCCCTAACACAACAGGCTCCTCAGTAGCCCTTCTCCTAACTAAATGATCTACTAACTTCTCAACAAATACATGCAACTCCCTCTTCGAAATGTGTTTTTCATGTCAATACTTAACATCTACATCGTCGAACAAAGGCTACCTACGTTTATCAACCATCATGTAAAATATAACCTCACTATCACCCACAACCCCACTAGCCCAAAAACGAAAATACTTCATCGTCACATCTTTTTCATTTACATAGTCGAAATTTGTATCTTACCTCCATAATATTTAAGTTTTAACTTCTCTTCAACTTCCCACCATAATGCATAACCAGTATGATAGATTTCAAATATCGATTTGTAAAACAAAGTAACACTGTGTTAATGGTGTGTGTTACTAACACACATCATTAACACAAATCCGATAAAACATAAACAATATGTGGCCATTAAATATTTAAATGGTTTGTGGTCCCCAAAACAGAATTAAAAATTAGGGCTTTTTTCGTACATTAATTTGTGGCTATGATTAAGGTGGAGAGCATTAATTTAATCACAAAATGGTGATTAGCATACATAACTATACATAACTACTAATGTCCAACACAAAAAGATTCTTATAGAAAAACTTATATTAGAGTGGTGGAGGAAGATCCAAGTAGTTGTCCTTCCTTGGGAGCACCATTGCATTGATCTAATACCTAAAATTTTAATCAACTTCAGCTACCACATAGGTATTTCTTGCCGGAAAATGTCTAAGTAACTGACACGTGACAATTCACGTGTCGTTTTGTACTTTCAGGAGAATTTTGGGCAGAATCTGCGCACCCCCTCCCAACACGTTGAACAAAAATTGTTATGGGCTAATAAGATGGGTACGAAAGTCATCCCCTTCCCCTAATTGATGGATAAGTTTTGCAATTTACCTTTTCAAGAAAGATTGAAACGAAGTAATAAAGATAAACATATGAGATATTTCATTAACTCTTAAACAAGTAGAAATATGGAGTACACCATATCCAAAATGGTCTTGTTTTCTAGAGAACGGAGGGTCAAATTATAGGTGACAAAATCGATCCGGAGCATTCCACCTTTAGATCAGTGTAAACCATAGAAATCTTGACTCAAAGTATCATTGGATCCAATAGGTCCAACCTATCACCTGATGAGATTAGTATACTTAGACTAAGTTAAGCTCTCTACGGTAAAAAAATTCAACCTAATCTAACCTATGACTTTGGTCCGACGAAATGGATTGGACCGTGACGGAACTAAGTGCCACCTCTAGTCAAAACAATACTCAAAATTAATTTCCCTAGGTAGTGGTGGAATCATATGAAGTCAACCCACAATATATCTCCATTTATTCAAGAATCATAAATTTGCACTTGCCACCAATGAAATTGGAGGCTTTATTTTGGAATTTCACCCTCTTAAATAATAAATTGTGAGGAGACATACCATTGAAATGGAAGGTTGGCCAGCTTTGACTTGTTGAAATGATGCCCCATACACTCATAAAAAAATATATGGGGTTTGACAAATAAAAATATTAAATTTTTTGGTCTTTATGGCCATTATTTGATTTGTGACTCAATGTATCACAAAATCTATTGGTCTAAAATTGCATGAGAATTTTTTAATGTTTGTGACATTATCATATAAGACGACAAAAAAGTTAAATAGAGATATTGACTAATTCGAAATATTATTGAAAATTTAATATATAAAATTACTTGGTTATGTTAATTAGTGCCGTATTATTATATATGTTTTGGTGTGGGTCCAAAGTTTTAAGGATCCTGTGCTGCTTTTAGAAATCACAGCTGACGTTTCAAAATAATTATCGTTTTAGAGAACCTCTCGTTGTCCTAATTATTATCTCTACTTATTTAGATGTTACTTTTTATTATTTATTTCATATTTTTTTCAATCATATTCCTATAAGTATTTTTAAAATGTCTCTAATTATCAAATCTTCTATATCTATATAATGTAGTTAGGGGATTATTTATGTATTTTCGTATCCCTTAATTTTCTTATCTGAATCTATAAAGATATCTGAAAAAATGGAGGTTTTATAGGTATTTGATTCGCGAACTAGTATCGAGTCATGCTTGATAATATACATAAATATTATATATATATAAATTCAATTATGCATAAAACTGTGTTCAATGGGCATTGAACACTTGACCTTTAAGTCTAAAGTTAATATCAATACTAACAGGCTAGGTGTGAATATTAATATATGTGTCCAGTGTTTTATATATCAATTACATGTTTCACGAACTCGAGTTCGAACCGAACTCGTTCAATATGTTATCTAATTTTTATCGAATCGAGTTCAAATTATTTGCAAGCTAAGTAATTACACACTTAACGAACTTGAGCTCGAACTATGATTATGTTCGTTTATTACATTATCGAGCTTTTGATGAACCGAGATCGAACTATTCGCGAACTTAGCAATTACAAAACGAACCGAACTTGAACCAAATTTTATAAGGACGAACGAACACGAGCCGAACTCGAATATAATAAAAACTTAAACGAGCCGAACTCGAGCCTTAGACTATTCAGCTTGATTCGACTCGTGTACAACCCTATTTATCTTATTAACAAAGTTTTTCCATTTCCAATTGTACTCATTTATAATATGTGCAATTTTACAAATTTAGTGGAAACATTTACACTAATCTTCAAAAACAGTCTATTTTATAAATAAATATTAAAAAAAAATTATTAATAAAATAGAAAAAGATAATACCGTAATTACTCAAATAAGGACATATGAACCATTTGATATAGATCCTTTTAACATCTGTGAGATTTTCTAAAATAACAATTATTTTGAAGATATCATGTGGAAAGGGATCGATATTATTGTAGTCATTTATCATATTGATACATGGAATTCTCTGCCCCACTTTCAAGAAAAAATTAATTATAATTGGTTTTTATGATTTTGTAAGTTTAAAGTTTATGATTTAGGTTTGTGATTTATGTTCATGTTCAACATTTAAGGTCTAGTGTTCGATTTTCAAACTAGGGTATATTTTCTATTCAAAATATATGATTTCACAATTCATAATTTATGGTTCATAATTCATCGAGTCATTGTTTAAGTTCATGATTCATGCATTCACGACTTATGATGCATTCACAGTAATAATGGGACAGAGAACTCGAAGTGGGCTCAAATTCTATATTTGTTCAGCAGACATAAAATGAAAAGTGAAAATTACTTTTTCTTTTCTTTATTTGGTTAGGAAAGGTGAAAATTACTTAATTAATGATTACCATTATTTGTTAATCTTGATTAAAAGTTGACATTTTGAGAATCCAATTAAGAGACAATCTAATTGATTGCCATTAATATGTGGTCTAGAATATGGCAAGTTGATGAATATGTTGGTAGAATAAAATAAACTTTTAAGTTATAGTCTCCAAGTTGCAACATTGTAGGGTCTCGAATCATTAACTCGACTAATATTTTACCCAAGTGGGTATCTAAGCTAGAGTTAGCCCTAAAAATATTGTGCTTTTAAAAAGATCGTTAATTGTTAATCGGATAAAGTTGGATAGCTCAAGTAGCAGAAATATCTAGGTTTGAATTCGAGTTACTTTGGAGGCGAGGATGAGAGGACTTTTTCATCTACTATCCAGACCTTTACTCTTGGGTTCGAGTTACCTTGGGGCCAGTTTGAGTTCGAATCACTTTGTGAAGGGAGAGGGGGATGAGAGGATTTTTTCATCCACTACCTAGATATTTGGTATTGGTTCGAATTACCTTGGGGACGGAGATGAGAGGATTTTTTCATCCATTACCTAGAGTTTTGGTCTTGGATTCGAGTCACCTTGGGGACAGGGATGGGAGGGTTTTTTCATCCACTACCTAAACGTTTGGTCTGGGTTCGAGTCACTTTGGGAGCCGGGATGAGAGTGTTTTTTCATCCACTACCTAGACGTTTGGTCTTGGGTTCAAGTCACTTAAGAAACGAATATGGGAGAATTTTTTCTCCTATTCTTAGATTAGTACTTTTTAAAAAAAAAAAAAAGATTATTTAATATTTTTAGTGTGGCCTCAACTTAATTGGTCCATCAACGTCTCCTAATTAGGATAAATACTGTTTTTTTTTTTTTTGTTCCTTTTTTTTTTTTTTTAATATCCGTTGCTAAAATATGACGAATCACGTATCTAGGTACCTAGGATAGAATTAGCCCTATTTCTTTTGATGCTTCCAAAAAAATTAATTAATTGTTCTTAGTATGGCCTCAACTTAATTGGTCCATTGACCTTTCCTCATTAGGGATAAAAAATTGTCATAAGGAAGTACTACCTCCGTTTTTTTTTTCAGATGTTCTTTTAAGTTTAGATAAGAAAATTAAAAAGTATGAAAAATAAATAAATAAGTCCGTAATTAGATTATATAGATTTGGTAGATTAGATAGTTAGAGTTATTTTAGGAATAATGATAGGGATATTATTGAAAAAAATATAAAAAAAAAAACTAAAAGAACAACTATTTATAAACAAAGCACAAAAACTAAAAAAGACATACAAAAAAAAACGGACGTAGTATTAGTTGATGAAATATTATGAATCACGTATGCAAGTGGGTATTTAGGATATAATTTGCCCTAAATTTTACTCCCTTCGTTCACTAATATATGTCATTCTAGTGAAAACCATTTTTTTCCAAACTAAGTGTTTTTCTAGTATGTTTTACCTATTTGGTGCAATATTATCCTTAGCGATAAGGAAATCTCAATCAAATCTTATAATAATATTATTACCTATATTATTTGATCACCCAATTGGTAATTGATGGTAATAAAAATTTTGATGGAGAGAAATTTTATCGGTATAGACTTTATAGGAACGTTATTATCCATTTCATAATTTCATAAATTACAGATGAGAATTTAAAATAACACTTACTTGTAAACGAAGGAAATATACTTTAAAATAAAAAAATTCTTTGTGTGGCCTCAACTTAATTGGTGCATAAACTTTTGCTAATTAGGGATAGAAAATGTCGTAAAAAAGTTATTCATTACTTAAATGTTGCGAATCATGCATATAAGAAAAAAGAAAAGAAAAGAAAAATTAGCCCCAAATTTTGATGTTTTCAAAACAAAAAAAAAATGATTAATTGTTATTATGTTGAAAAAATATTGTAAAAAAATTATTCGTTATTGAAATATTCCCTCCATTCACAAATAAGTGTCGTTTTACGAAAAAATATTTTTTACAAAAGAGTGTCATTCTAGCAATTTTTTGCATGTTTCTTCCAGTATTTTTCTTAGCTAAATCTAAGAAAATTTTCATACAAATTTTTATAATATTATGTAAAGAAGGTATGGAGAAATGACAAAAACTTATATGAGACCGTCACACGATGTGATGGAAAAAAAATATTAATTTTCTGTAGTAAAAGTATTACGTTTATCTGTAAAAGTATCACTTTTTGGAAGAAAAAATATCATTTTTCGTAGCAAAAACATCACATTTATCTGTAAGTATAACTTTTATCAGTAAAAGTATCGTTATTTCTTGTAAAAGTATAATTTTTTTCTATAAAAGTGTATTTCATCACAAGTGAGACCGTCACACACAAGACTCACTCTAGAGAAATTTGTGGTAACAAAGAAATGATGGAGAGGAAAATAAAGGGGGTGTTGTTATTCATCCCATAATTTCTTAAATTTTACCTGAAAATCTAAAACGACACTTATTTATAAACGAACGAAGTATTAGGGATGACATACCAAATAAGCAATGAATCATTTTAAATTAATTTAAGTACACGACGTTATTTTCACAATCTTTTGGAGTAGGCATATATATATATATATGTCTTAGTGGCAATAAAAAATAATGATTATGACATAGAGAGAGACCTTACGAGAAAAAGCCCTATTTTACACTAAAAAGAATATAATTATAGCAAATAGTTTCCAAATATGGAAAGAATTATCAAAATTAATTATATTTTATCATCTTGTCTTTTCCTTACTCTTTCACTTTATTTATGAATTAATTAATTATAATAAAGAAGAACCAAAAATCGAAGATCAATACGACAATTGAAGAGATCTTTTTAAGATTTATAAGCTTCTTGGTGTCTTGTCCTTTTACTCTCCACTATATACAGTTATGGAATGTAATGATATTTTTATATCATCTATTACACTTTGACGTTACATCTTGTGTTTCATTACATTCACTTACCGATATGTGTATGGTATGATATCACAAATTAATATGTGTCACCTAATGAATTGAGTGTAACAGATGATGAAAACCCTATTGTAACAGAGAATCCGAATTGTTTAGTTCATGAGATCATATGTTACACTTTTGATGTTACATCTTGTGTTTCACTACATTCACTTATCGATACGTGTATGGTATGATGTCATAAATTAATACTCCCTCCGTTCCATATTAATTGACGTTTTAGGACGTTTCAATTAATTGACGTTTTACATATTTTTTATCAATTCTACTAATTTTTTCTCTGAATTCAATCCCAAAATATCTTTATTTTTTAATCTATCAGATATATTTTAATTTGGTCAAATTTTTAGCGAGGGTATATTTGTCAAAATATTTCATCCTTAATTCTTCTCTTCCATCCTAAAACATCAATTAATATGAAACGGAGGGAGTATGTATCACCTAGTGAATTGAGTGTAATAGAGGATGTATGTATCACCTAGTGAATTGAGTGTAATAGAGGATGAAACACCTATTGTCACAGAGAATCCGAATTGAAAATTTAGTAGGGTTGCTTAGTATAGCTAAAGAAAAATCTCTTGTTTTATATTGATATGGAGTTTATGGGATTTGATTAATTTTTTGTCCTTGTACATGATTACTTTTTTTATAAGTTTTATGTATGGATACTTTTAAGTAGATGTGGTAAAATCAATTCAATTCGATGTTCTGATCGAATCGAATCAACATTTTAGATGGATTGAATCATGTAATTTTGACTTGAAGAACCATCGGATCCTACAAACCTAGTCTAATGAGTCAATGGTCTAATGACCTTGAACTGGCCTAAAACTTTTAGTATATAATATGTGCTAAACTGATGTAGGCTAAGTAACTTCTCAGTCGATAAAATTTTTGAACAGCCCAACCAAGAGTGACATACAAATCATTTTCCAATAAAAAAAATTCGGAACCTAACAATACACAAACTAATGCATGTCTCTATATACTCCCTCCGTTTTTGTTAGATGTTCATTTAGACTTGAATAAGTAAATTAAGGAATAGGGAAAATAGACAAATAAATCCTTACTAGGTTAAATTAAATATGGTAGATTAGATAATGAGAGATTTTGTAGGGATATTAAAAGGGGTAGTATTGGAAAAATTGTGTAAAAAAAGCTAAAAGAAACATCTAAAAAAAACAAAACACAAAAGCTAAATGAACATCTAAAAAAAACGGAGGGAGTATAAAGGATCTTCCTAAATGGATAGAATTTAGGTGGACAGAACTTTTTTTTCTAAATTGCGAATCATCTATATTGAATTACTAACATGTTAGATTTCTTTCAAGAAAAAACAAATGTTAAATAGTTATTTTAGATAACTATAAAATAATTGTCGTCTTTTTTTATACTTAATCTGACAGTAATGTCTTTTTAAATTCTTTTTCTCCTAATCTAAGAACAAAAAAAAAAATCCTCTCGAACCCAGGACCAAAGACCTAAGTAGTAGATGCTCTGCCACAGTGACTCCTAATGGCATTAATGTTAACATCTTAATTATTATCACACTTAATTTAGCATTAGCCAAATTGTTACCACAATTTTTTTCACATATATAAATACTAATATTTATATTTATTTATTTATATATATATACACACACATACATGCACTTGTGTATCCTGCTTGCTTTAAGGAGAACACACCCAGTTTGTGCAAAAGAATAAAAGACTTTACCAAAATCCACTTTTATTGCTATTTGACTTTCTTCTATCCCTGCATCTCTACCATGATATGAGCCTCTACCACTACCCTCCCACTCCCCATTTCCATTTTCTTAAATGACGTACAAGATTCTCAATTAAAAAACGAGATGTTTGGCCCAACTTAAAACGGATTGATAAAAGTAAAAGATATCAAACAATACGCAACATCGTTACAATTTTTAGACATGAGAAATTTTGTAAAAGTTATGTGCATACACTAGTCTCTTAATCTAATCCACAATAACTCCATAATAATTCAAAGAACTCTCTTGCTCTATGACTGCATGCACAATACGACAGGAATCCGTAAAGCTGCGCACATTTTTAGCCAAAAAATTCATAGGAAATTGAATCGGAGGCTGCTTGGAAGACGGAAGACTATCTAAAAGCAGAGAATGGATGCCGCAGAAGATGCGGAAAGATGCACAGAAGTAGGGAAAAATCTCACAAAGGAAACTCTGAGGAGAGGAAAAAAAGCAAAAAACAAGATAAAACAAACACAAAATAAAAAATCAATAACCTATTAAAATGTATTCCCCTATCCTCCAATGGGGGAAGAAGGAGGAAGCAGAGACGGAGCCAAGAGGGGGTTGGCAGCAGCGGCCGCCCCCTCAAATTTTTCGACGAATATATTGTATTTATATATATACAGTACAATTGTAATTAAAAAAAATGATTTGATCACCCCCAAATTCCCAAAAATAATTATATATATATTAAAACATTATTTCATTTTCCTTATTATAAAATTCTGGCTCCGTCTCTCGAAGGAAGAGAATTAAACTCGCAGTCTGATGAA
This sequence comes from Ajuga chamaepitys, assembly GCA_958295605.1. Taxonomy (NCBI): domain Eukaryota; kingdom Viridiplantae; phylum Streptophyta; class Magnoliopsida; order Lamiales; family Lamiaceae; genus Ajuga; species Ajuga chamaepitys. The sequence continues at coordinate 2,951,248 of OY282504.1, read as the reverse complement.
GGCTAAGGTTTTATCGATGGAGGCATATTCTTTACGCTGCAATTAATTAATTGAGTATGTTGTTTTAGAATTATAAATGTTTTATGTTTCAGGTAAAGGAATAAAGGGAATTTGATTAAAGAAGGAGGTAAAATATGTAAAGGTAAACTAACATTCACACTTCTCACTGATCGTGGAAATATGTTAATGTACTCATTAGCTAATATGTCATAATTTTATAAAAAATATTATTTAACTTAACCAAAACTTGTAAATGAAATATTTACACGTGAGTAGTGAATACATTAACATGTACTCGCTATAGATTGAGGAACATTTCTGGTAAATTAAAGTGTTTAGAAATACTATGCATATGTAAAAGATCTTGAATAAGATCCTGAAATTAAGAGCCTCTTGTAGGAAAATAACCAGTTCGGATCCTTTATCTCATAATTGTTCTGTTCCAATTATGTCCCACTCTAAAATCAAGTCATACAACAGGAAACGTGATGTCCCAACACATGAAATCATGAACACTAAAAACTACGGACTATTAAATTATAAACACTGAACCATGAACCGTGAATCGTGAAATCGTAAGTTTAGAATATAAAATATACGCTAGTCCAAAAAATTCGAACCCTAGATCTTAAACATGGAATCTATACATGAATCCTGAATCCTAACCTGAATCATGAACTTTATATTCATAAATCTTAAAAAAATAAAATTATAATTAACTTAATTTTTAGAGTGAAACACGATTAAGACAGAATAAAAATGGGATAGAAGATCTCACGCGAAAAATAACCCACTAGTCCGGAGTGCATTCAAAATAAGGGAAAAATGAATAAATATGAAAAGGTTAACTGTAAGTTCAGTAGAAATTTGAGACAAGTTAATTGGGCCGATGAGGCCCAATATGTTCATACATCCAAAATCCTATTCTGAGGCCCATTAAGATTTGAACCAATAAAGCACTCTCTTAATCACATACTTCCATCGTTCCAAAATAAATGATTTTTTAGCTTCTTAATTATTTTCCAAAATAATTGATGTGTTAGGTTTTTTTACCATTTCTCTTTATTTTACCCCTATATAAATCGAAAAATATCTTTATCTTTTCAACCTCCCATTCTCGTTTGATTTCACTAATTCTTATCACCTCAAACAGGAGTAACATTGTATCATTCCTAGAAAAAATAAAATTATGTAACTTTTACGTCTTTTTATAAAAAGAGCGCAAATTCTGGATGTGTGTCATGTGGCAAGTTAATTAAAGCTAATTGTAATTAACTTTTACTCAAAGAGGTACGGTAAAAGAATAACACCTAACAATTAGCACATCACGAACTTTTTATCGTATAGGTCAACGATAACAACATGAGGCGACAAAACTTGGATAATCATTCAAACACTTTAAGGACTGATATATAGAGTTGGTAAAATCGATCTGGTACGATGGAGCGATCCAACCCATCATTATGCAACCAAATGCTCTCTACATCGATCTTGGGGGGCCTAGTGATAGTTTAGAACTTATATGCATGTGTGACATTTATTATATTATATGTACATTCCAATGGTTCATGACCTATAATGAGATGTTAGTGAAACGTTTGTTATTAGACCTACATAATAAATATGTCTTTCAATAATATATTGTGTATAAATAGGGTCAAGCACGATAAGGATGGTTAATAAAATTCGGGTTGGGACTGATGTCTATCGAGTTTACATCGTTATCGATAATAGCCCGATAGCTTATTGTGTATAAATAGGGTCAAACACGATAGTGAAGGGTAATAAAGGATTGTGAGAGAAAAAGAGTATAAAATTCTAATAAAATTGAATTTATATTTTATCCAGCTCAATTAAAATAAAGATCTCATAAAATAGTGGTTCCTTAGTCTTAATTTTTTCGCAACTCAAAGTAATCAAAATCAATTTTTAAACTAGAATTGTTGGAGGGTTCACTAAAATCATATCGTAAAATCGAGTTATAAAATCGTAATTATTTAAAAAAACCAATAAAATACTACTTATTATTTAAAAATACTTTTACCATCTATTAAAAATGACCTATTTCTCATAGTTAGAAATTATACCAAAAACAATTAAGGGGGTGTTTGCGATTGCTTTTACTTTTGAAAAAATGATTAAAATTAGAGATTTTATAAAAATCACTTATGTAAAAAGTAGGTTGTGTTTGCAAAAAAAGTGATTTTCAATAAAAGTAGAAGTTGGAGTGTTTGCTATAAAATCACTTATGTCTTTTAAAAAATATCATATTATTTACAGAATTGTCATTGAGTGAAGAAAAGCATTAAATTTTTGCTTTTAGCTTTTACATTGGAAGCACTTCTTCTAAAGCAGAAGTTGGCTTTGCAAACACTACAAAATAGCTTTTCTCAAGCTATAAGCTGAAAATCACTTAGGAAAAGCAAATGCAAACACCCCCTAACTCATAAAGCTTATGATACTCCCTCTATTCAATAAAAAAGAGTTATATGCCAAAAGAATTTCTTAGTCTTAAATAATAGTCATATTTAAATGTCAATGTCTCGTTTTCTAAGTTCAAATAAAAAAAAAATTAATTTTTTATTTCACCAAATTACTTAGGTCTAATTGAATAAGTTACATAGAGAATATTATACATCGTGTAAATAAGAATTTATGGTTCTTGTAAAGCCATACCTTCAACATATTAACAAAAAATTAAAATTTATATAATTTTCAAACACGACTCTTTTTGTTAGAGGAAGTATATTGAGGATCTTGCTATTTGGTCATATTTGCCATATTTTATTTTATTTTTATTAAAATTAATCTCTGTTTTTCTGACAACCAGCCTTTGTTTTAAATTTATATTATGATGAAAAATTATTAGAAATAATATTAAATGTTACTCCCTCCACTACAACAAAAGAAGTATTTTGTATAAGACTTTTTGACACTACAATTGTGGTCACTAATAATAAGTTATTTGTGACCACTTGTTGTCACGAATCTCTCTACAAATTATTTGAGACAACTTTAAGACTACTTTTAGAGACAACTAGTTGTTGCAAAAAATATTTGAGACGCATTTGAGACCACTTTTGTGGTCACAAATATATTATTTGCGACCGAGTTATTGAGACGACAATAAAGTTGTGACAAATACTCATTATTTGAGACCAATTTGCTTGAGTTGTGGCAAATACTCATTATTTGAGACCACTTTTTTGTGGTCTCAAAAGACCATTTTCCTTGTAGTGCTCCGTTCCCACTTAACTTGTCACACTTTCCATTTTGGTCCATCTCATTTAACTTTTCATAGCCATAAATGGCAATTAAAGTCAACAATCTCCAACCTCAAAATCTCGACATCCAATTTTCATCTTTAAAAAAGTCAAAGTATCCACAAAATCTATTTTGTCTTAAAATCCGTGCGCAGTCAACTGTGACAAGTTAATTGAGACGGAGGGAGTATAATTTTGAATCGCTCTTAAAAGCTTTGGCGTCAACCTTAAATTTATCATTAACGTTAAAATTTGAATTACTGTCTTCACAAATAATTTATCGTTAATAATTTCTTGTACGTACATATACCAACTTAAAATTTAATTTTGTCTCGTCAAAATCTGCCCAGACAACATTATCCGTATATTAATACATTAACAAATAAGGAATTTAATTTTATTTAAAAAATAATGAATAATCTTGGATCAACAACCAAATTTAATATTGAAACTGGAAGTGAAAGTACAACTACATTTGTAGAGTTGCTTGTTGGTAATAATAATCAGATGTGACAAGTCTATAAATGCATGTGATAATGACCCTTTGATCTTGACCTCTCCTTGTCAGTCTCAAAATCCTACAGCCGTACGATGAGGCCCCTAGGGCCTATGCACGCTTCAAAGTGACACGTGGCATTTTAGTATATAACATTTGTACTGTGGGTTTAAGTAGCAGTTCTTTCTGTTTATGGGGCACTGATTTTCATGTCTTATTTATTGCCAACTACTCACAACCCTAACTACAATTTTCTTTCTTTATTACACTTTGTTCTACTAATTAATTAATAATGTTTGTTCGGTGACCAAACGACTACCTCCGATTATGATCCGTCTAAATATTATTTTTTTCGTTTTATCCGAGTTTATTTTTTTTTTCTTTTCGATACGCCTCACATTAATTTGCACATTTTTAAAAGAAAAGTTATCTCACATTTTCCACCTTTAAAATTTTCATCCTCAATCTCCACCTTTAAAAATATTAACCAAAAATAAAAAATAGTTTTTTTCTTAATATACATGTCGGGTCAATCGTGGAAACTTCCGTGGTATTTATAAACAAAAAGTCTTTTTTCGAATCATCTTCAACTAGACTTGATTAAGGTGGTATTTATAAACAAAAGTCTTTTTTTCGACTCATCTTCAATTAGACTTGGTTAAGGTGGTATTTATAAACAAAGGTCTTTTTTTCGACTTCAACTAGACTTGCCTAACGTGGCATTTATAAACAAAAGTCTTTTTTCGACTCATCTTCAATTAAACTTGCTTAAACAAAAGTGATTGTGGAAAATAACCTTGGCAATGGGGTGGGGAATTTTCATTTTCTGTAGGGATCCGGTTCGAATGGGTCAGGAAATCCCCCCCGCTCCATTTTCCACGGGGACCCGATAATAATATTTAATTTCATATATATGTAACATGTTTAGGTGGTAAAAATATATTTTATTTTGTAATATATTTCTATTATTGTAATAATCTAGAAAGCGGAAGCGTACCAAAACCCACATTTGATCTTGTGCAAAAATCGGCCCGATCTTTCAAACGATCAGTTTCACCATTAATTATCATTTGCAGAGAGAGTACAGAGCGTGAGATTGATCAACTGACGTTTGGGGAACATAACCCTAACTTATAATAATAAGTTTTTTTATTTTATTTTCAATTCGGTCCCTCAACAAATTGAAAATCTCTTATAATATCTACACTTAAAAACCATGATTATTTAATACCCATTAAGATCCAAAACTTAAATCCTTAGTAGATCACTTTAATTGGGCCACCATAAGACAGTTGCACACATAATTTGACATGTGTTGGCCCAATACGTTGGATTTTCCCAACATATAAAGCTCTCGTTATAGAATGAGTAAGCATATTTTTATGTTGATACACATGAGGTTCCACGAATTTCACATTATTTGTGTCGGAGCATTCCCATGAGATCATCTATTATATATAGGTGTTTTATCTTCCGTTTCATCATATTCATCTATCGATATATGTATTGAATGATGTCACGAATTAATATGTATCATGTATTGAATTGAGTGTACAGAAGCTGAAACTCCTAATGTAACAGAGGATCTGAAATTGCAGAGCATTAACTATAGTGGCATTTTCGGGTCTAATGGGCTTCTGTTATTTAGAGTGCACGTTTTATGTTGATTGGTCCAAAACCTTTTTTTTTTTTTTTTAATAAAAACGATAAATTATGATCAAATAGTTTCAATAGAGTTAATCGAGTTTTAACGGAGTTAATTTAAAAGGAGTTGAAAACAAAAATATAGACAATCGAAGAATAGTTTAGCACATACATAAAGTTTACTCGAAGTTAGACGGGAATCGACTTTTAAAGTTTTAGTTGGTCTCATTTCACTTGCTATAAGTATGGTTTATATGATAATAAATATTCTCTTCGTCCCACTTAAAGTTGTTTACTTGTCTTCTCGATCCGTCCCAACTAAATTTGTCACCTCAAAACAAGAAACTAATCCCACAAACTTCATTCTCAAAATTTCAACCCTCAATCTCAATCATTGAAAAGGTCAAAGAACTACTTTTCTTAACATACGTTTCCGATTAAAATAGCAATTTTAATCGAGACGGAGAGAGTAAGTATTTGTTGCATGCAATAGTTCGCTTTTGGTTGGACTAGAATTTGGGCCTGTAGCACGTGATGGATATAATGTAAGAAAATAAACTTGCTGTCTGTATGAAGCAATCATGAGTTAGATATTTGACTTGTGACTTCATCAAAATCTATTATATATTTGTGCAGTCATATATAGTATTCACATCCAAACATAACTGATCTTGTTTATAATATCTTTGAAGTGTGTAGAAAGGACTGCAGAAGAATTGAGTTTGTAGGTGTTTGTATTTGGTTTGTTTATTTATAATTGAATTATGGTCGAGTTGAGCTATATTTGATAATGTTTGATTTTAGAGGGAGTTGACACTGTAGCATTGTCAGGCTTTAGTGTACTCTTTTTTGCATAGTTTGACTTTTCATTTGATAAAGTAGTCAAAGTTTGTCAGGGAGAGTTTTAAGTGTTAAGACCACCCACCTCCATTTCGTGTACACGATATAAAATTAGTCTGTATACAATGTGTACACGATAGAATTATCGTGTACACGATGTAAATTTATCGTGTACACGATATTATTTTATCTGTACACGATATAAAATTATTGTGTATACGATATTATTTTATTTGTACACGATATAAAATTATCGTGTACACGATAATAAAAATGATCGTGTACACGATAATATTAACATATACACGATATAAAAATATGGAGTACACGATATGAACACGAGCATGCTACACGAGATAATCGCTAACTTTCACTCACAGCCGATGAACTTAAATGCAATGGCTACTTTATCAACAAAAAAGTTAAACTATCACAAAACCTTACACTATGGGCCTGACAGGCCACAATGCACCATTTCCACTTGATTTTATTTGCGAATGTGTTTGACTATTTTCGCAAATATTTGGATTCGTGAATAACCAATTCCTTTGTTCACAAACATCAGATAGGCACAATTTTCCTAAATATCTATATAAATAAACAACTTTAATTAAGACAAGTCTCATATGCACTAGTTGCACAGTGCAATTCGAGTTGGATGTTATGATTTATATTTAAATGTATCGCTTGTTCTAGGTAAATGCATTCCCTTTAAGCAGAAACATTACGATATTTTCATCGTGATACATTTACCTAAAACATGCAATATCTTTAGACATAAATACTAATACATTTTTTTCCATGATTCGAATTGCACGGATCTAAGATTCGTGCAACTGTTGCACAAGAATCTCCTGTTTAATTAAATTTTCACTAAAATAACATGAAGTCTAAGAATATTAGAATATATAAAGTATGGATATTATTATTTTGTTCTTATTTTTATTGCTTTTATTATTGTCCAAACTATCTTCATTTATAAAATGAGTTTAAATAGGGACAAAAATAAAAATGAGAAATTAATAATGAATTAAATATAATAATAATTCTATTTTCAAAAATTAAAAAAATAAATTTATCTTTATAGAACGGGGGAGTACAACCAAGACTTAAAAGAAAAATAAACTGTGCATTTATTAATACCTACAGCATTAAATTAATACAGTAGTTGATGGACGATATTCTCAATGCAACAATGATCATTTATGAAACCGATGACAAAACCATGTGTTCTTAATCCTAGAATAATTTAATAAACGGATGTTCGCAAATAATAGTGTTTCAAAGTGATTTAAATTGATTTGTGATAAAGTAAAATTTTAATATTGTTTCGAAAAAATAATTTGAACAAAATAAAAAAGCACAAATACAATAAACAACACTACCATTTATTTGAAAAAAAGTTAAAAATTGCCAAAATCTAGAGGTTTGGAGATTCTTAAAAACATTTTGGAAAATGATTTGATTGGCCAAATATAAGATTACGAACACTTCTCTACGTCAAAAGTATTTTTCGAAAGTGATTTTAGGTTGCCATTTAGTTTGAGCTCTCTCTAAAATACTCCTTGCGATTTTCATCTTACGAACACTTCTCTACGTCAAAAGTGTTTTTCGAAAGTGATTTTAGTGTTGCCATTTAGTTTGAGCTCTCTCTAAAATACTCCTTATGATTTTCATCTGGCGAATAAATGAAGCACTCTCTGAATTTTAAATTAATTAACATTTTAGAATTAATGGAACAATTTAAGAATTTTATAGTATATCCCTCTGCTAATTCATTTGTTCCTCATATATCAATCCTCAAAATTACTTTTCAATAATTATCCTTCCAATTTTCTCTCTCATAGATACGATACTATAGAGTCAAATATTAGTAACAGATTGAAATTAAAGTAAAAAATATTTTAGAATTGTGATAGGGAGAAATTTGAAAAAATTTAAAAATGAAAATTACTTTAAAATATTATTAATCAACTAAAATGTCAAGTAATTTGTAACGAATGGAGTAGTATTTGTTTATTTTATTTACTAATACTTCCTTCATTTCAAAATATTTGTTATTTTAGAAAATTTCACACAAATTATTTTTTTTTATAAAATAACCCGTATATCTTAATTTAAATTTAATTATTATATCTTTTGTTACTAAACTAAACTATCTTATTAACAACATTTTTTCCATTTCTAAAAGACTCATTTATAACATGCATGGGTAATTTTGGAAGAATAGTAAAATTATGCCTTAATGGCAGTTATTTTAAGCAAAAATTCATATGTTAAATTGGCTATTATTTATGAAGGAATATGAAAATTAAATATTTCGATCATCTTATACAGTAATTTGGATTCTCTATTATACTGCTTGTTGCATTTTTTATTACACGATCTTTAATACACAATACATACTAATTAGTGACATTATTGAATATACGTATCGTGAGTAAATGAAATACAACGAGAATGAAACACAGTGTATTTGGGAATCGATTTTCTTGTGAGACGGGGGAAATAGTATATTTGATATGGTCATATTATAAAAATTCGATTTCTATATTTTTATTTTTCAAGAACATTCTTTGAACTTGTGAGGAAGACAATTAATCTATATATGTGACACAAGGAATATGCCGGATAAATAGGATCATCTATTTCAAATAATATTTCATGTGAAATTCCAGCTCTATATTATTCGTCGTGTATTTGTTTTCGTGTTATAAATTGATAAAGTTGAAATAAAAGATAAAACAATATCTAACTTGATTTCCAACGCATCGTTTTATGCGCCTCACCCAGTGGTGTAACTATAAGGGGTTGTCGGGCTACAATTGTACCCCAAATTTTCTTTTAAAAAAATTACTATGTATTTAAAAAAAAAAATGAATTTGTACCCCTAATAAAATAAAATAAAAATGTACCTAAATAATAAACTCTAAAAGATTCTATGACTTTAAATATTTAACAATATTTTTGTACAATTTTTTATTTCATCGTACCATTCTTTTACATTTTTTATATTTATGTATTGTACCATAATCTCAAAATTTTGAATATGTCACTGTTTCCACCATCAATGTGTAAGTATTTTATCTTTATATTTTGACTAAATTAATTATTTTTTCCTTATAAAATCATGAGATATCAGTTGATAGCTACAATAACAAATGGCAATCCCTACCCCATTCCGACAAACAAAATAGACCCGACTCAACCCAACATAAATTTAAAAAGGAAAATCCGCAACTAATCAAATACGAATCGAGTAATTTGGTTGACTCGAATTGACCCGAAATTAATATTTTCTCTGAAAATATACTCCTTCCGTCTCGAATGAATTTGCACACTTTCCAAATTCGGTCGTTCCAAGCAAACTTGCATACTTCTTAATAAGGAAAGTTATAACACAATCTCCACCCTTAATTTCTACCCTCAATCTACCTTTGAAAAGTCAACAAAAATCCCTCCAAAACAACTTTTCTATATTTGTGTCGAACCTTCTATGCAAGTTCATTTGGGATGGAGGGAGTAATAATTATATGTTTCAAATTATTTTTAATATATAACGCGAATCGATTCGAAATCAAACACGAACCTAACCCGCGAATGGCCAAGATTAATTAACTTTATCCATATATATTCCTTCATTCCCGAAATAATTTGCACACTTTTCTTTTTGGGTGTCTCGAGACAATTTGTACATCTTTTAAAAAAAATTCTCTTACAATCTACACCTTTAAAGAAGTCAACAGAAAAGCAAAAAACATCTCTTTCTTATTCCACGTGCTGAAAGGAATGTGCAGATTACCTCGAGACGGAGGGAGTATATAAGTTGGGCCCCTTGGAAGTTAGAAGTAGAAAGAACGAAATAAATTGATGGTGATGTGAATTCATTGTTTGCTCATTCTTTCTGCCTGTTGATATCTGTTAATTTAAAAATTCATTGATCCATCTTTCTTTTCTGATTTGATAACTGACTTTAGTTACTGCTCTGAAGTACAGTTAAAAAGATTTCCTGCATGGCCCCACTCATCTTCTCTGTGTGTGTCTGTGTGTGTTATTCATGACTCACTGAGTTGTAGTAGTCTGTGCCCACAAAGCATTTCTTGATGGATCATTTAAATCTGCAGAGCAGAAGAGCTTTTGTGGAGCCTTTGAATCAGTCAAAGGAAACTCCCAAAGTTCAGTTCTTTGATCATGTGTACATGGACCCAACTTGTACGGTTGGAGTTTCAGCCTCTGTTACACGTGCTAATTGGTGAATATAGTGGAATATAAGATGAGGCATCAAAATGTTACAGATGATTATATGAGCAACTTCTTTACCGATAAGATCACGTATGTTCAACGGTGTTTCATTTTTCTATTTCAATTACTATAAAAAAGCTTTTAAATTTTAATGGAATAAAAATTATTGAAATTTAGTGATTTTTCGTTATAATTTAAGATTCTAATAGAAATTCCAACTTGTGCCCAGAAAGCATTTCTTGATGGATCATTTAATTCTGTAGAGAAGAACAGCATTTGTGGAGCCTTTGAATCAGTCAAAGGAAACTCCCAAATTTCAGTTCTTTGATCATGTGTACATGGACCCAACTTAGTTCCAATCCGGATCGTCTGTTACATTAAGGATCCGTTTATTTTGGGTATTTTATTTTTCAACAAATATTAGTTCAAGAGATTAAGAATCCTAATCCAAATGATTAAATCAGTCCTAGAGGGGAGGTGGGTTCAATAATCAGTCTAATAGTCTCAAATTGTACACATACTCCCAGGTATGTGGGATTGACCCGTTTTGCGAAACCAAGAAAGTAAACATTGATTTATGTAAGATAAAAAGTTTCAATCACACCCAATTTGCCAAGTAAATATGCCTAAATGTTTCATCCTCTGTTACACGTGCCGGTTGGTGAATATAGTGAAATACAAGATGGAACATCAAAATGTAACAGATGATTCTATGAGCAATTTCTTTACCTATAAGATCACATATGCTCAATGGTGTTTCATTTTTTCTTTTTTAGTTACTATAAAAAAGCTTTTAAATTTCAATGGAAAACATTGTTGGAATTTAGTGACTTTTCGTTATAATTTAAGATTCTAATAGAAATTTCAATGGTTTGGGATCGTTGGAAAAGTGGCCGTTGGAATTTTAAAATTCCAACAATTATTTTCCTACGAATAATACATTCAACGCGATTTCTATTGGAATTTTTTAGAATTCCGACGGATTCTTGTCCCCTTGAAATTTGACAGTTTTTTTAGTGAATTTAATCAAATACATATCATGCAAAATAACATCATGATGAAATTACGAATAAACACTGTGACAAGCAGTAATAGAGTTGAAATAGGGATGAACATCATTTAAAATAAGCGATGTCATTTGACTTATTTAGATTTTAGACTTCTTCCTCGTTTAAGCACGAGTAATTTAGTGTTATTTGTATAGTGGTAGTTTACATGGTAGCTCATATAAGGAGTGTCAAAAACCTACGTTTGGCGACCTCTGTAGGTCTTTATCGAGGAGGTAAAAGTGTCGATCTAGCGGGGATGCAAATAATATTTGAAACAACCCTCTAACCATCACACGGATTCCGACCCAACTACCCATGATATGGTAGGAGTCTTAGGCAGAGAGTGAGACTGCTCAAAATGCTTACAAAGCCGTTCCAGACCCAGCGCAACGAGAGTTGGTTTAGAACTCACTCGGAAATCACTGACCTCTTGATAGTTCTTACAGAGACACTTAATTTACTAAAATAAAGTCCGATAGAGAACACTGTATAAACCAAGTAATCCAGCTAATTTGACCATATAGCGTATACATATCGTTATATTAAGTATGCCAAGAATTGTACTCCCTAAAATACCTTTATCTCAAAATTATACATTTCTGATGTTGTTTTAGTAGGTGAAACTTGAAAGGCATAAGTATACATTTTTATTTCAAGACCGTCTTAACTAGATTGTTGTATGACTATCAAACGTATGGGAGTAAATAACATTGACATACAATACACCCCACAAAATGAATAATATGTTATACTACATGCCCTAAACCTGCTAAATTATCTAATAATAGCAACTAACACATATCTTATATGGGTTATCAAATGAGCCAACAGAGTATTCCTTATAGTATATATTATACATGATATATAACATGTAGTACATGCCGTATAACATGTAGCATGTATGATTTGAGATGGTCTTATGTAAGACCGTCTCATGATAAAATAACCGGGCTTGTGTGAATTCATTTTGCAGCAACATGTAAGACATATTTACAATGTAAGACCGTCTTACAATAAACTGATTGTCTCATGTTGCATCGTTTTATGATATATGAGTGGTTGTAAATAATAAGTAGTCCCTCCGTCCCGGAGTAATTTGCCTACCTTGGTCGGGTACGAAGGTTAAGAAAAAACAAATTTTGTGGAATCTTCGACTTTTTCAAAAGTGGAGATTGAATGTGGAGATTTTGAGAGTGGAGATTGTAAGAAAAATTTGTCATTTATGAATTGACAAATTAGATTGGGACAAATCAAAAAGAAAAATAGACAAATTAAAACGGGACGAAGGAAGTATTTGGTTATAATTTCGTTAATGTGCAATTAATTATTCGTTTCAATAATTCGATTGTAAATACTACTGTGAAACAACAAAACTCATCTCAAATTCTTTTGGAATTAGTAGTCTTTTGGAAAGGTCTAAAAATGTCTTTATAATTTGTAAGATATTTTGTGACAGTTATATCGTTAGATAAACATATAATTTGAGACAACTTAAAAAATATTTTACAAAAACCTTTTTTTAGTGTATATATATATGTAGAGTTCCTTTTAATATCGATGCACGCATATAACTTGATATCGCATACATTATTAAAATCTTTAATAGGATCGAACCTGATTTCAGGTCAAAATCTTATATCCTAACCCGTTTCACATTTTCGGTAAGTTGAACGCACATCAAACCAGGTCGATTTTACCAGGTAATTAAATTTTATCATCGAATTCGAGTTTGTAAGTATTTGGTTCGTAAATTTGCGAGCTTATTCACGAACGTAGACTCATGAACTAAGCTCGCGAATCGAGCCCGAGTACATATATTAATTCAATAAATATATACTTGTGTTTAGCGTCACTCTAACACTTGACACAAGAACCAATATGTTCACGAACAGAAGCTTGAACTATGTTATCGAGCTACCAAGCTCAAATTATTTGCGAGTTTAGTAATTACACTTTTAACAAATTCGAACTCGAACTATGTTTGTTTATTACATTAGTAAGCTTTTGACGAACCGAACTCAACTATTCACGAGCTTAGTAATTACAAAACTAATTAAACTCGAACATACTTTTAGAAGTTCGCACATTAAAAAATTCAAACAAGTCAAACCTAGACCTTATACTGTTCGATTTAATTCGACTCGTTTACATTCCTAGACCGTGCTCGGAAGCGGGTATTGATGGGGGCCATTGCCCCCCGACAAGCATGGGGATGTCTTGTCATGTCATCGTCAATTTATTTATCTTTTTTTCAGCTCATTTATTCACGTAATCACCCAAATTTCTCACCCTCACTTTTACCATCTTTTATTACCACATTCCACCAGCAGGTAAAATCCAGATGACCTCTTCTGTTGGGGGATAATAATTTATTACTATGTCGGTTGGTTTTACTATATATATACTTTCTCCGTCCCTGTTAATTTTGCACGGTTGATCGAATACGGATGTTAAGAAAAAATGAATTTTGAGGAATCTTTAACTTTTCAAATGTGAAGATTGTGAGAAAAAAAAAAAAATTTAAGGGTGCGCAAAATTAAGTGAGACGAATACATATCTTATAAAAAAGAAAAGAGATTTCGTTTAAAAAAAGAATAGAATAAAAAAATAACTAATGTACGAATTTGTAGCAATCCTGCTAATATATTAAAATTTAAAACTCAATATTCCCTGTGACTTTATTTTCAAATTTTTGATAAATTATTGTATTATCTGTAATTATTTAATGAACTCATCTAAGAAAAATAAAAAATATTGAAATATTATAAAATTTCAAACCCTTACTATGCAGAACCAAAGAAAATATGGGTCATTAGATGCAATAGTTATATAATCTTATCCAGAAAAGATAAAAAAAATATAGAAATTTTAAATATTCAAATCACAACTATGCAGAAATATGGTCATTATTCATTAGTTGTAATAATTTTATCAATCTTATCCAAGAAAAATAGAAAACTAGAATACAAAAATATTGAAATATTATAATATGTTTTATATTTTAAAACTCTAAAAGAATGTGTCAATATGGCTAAGGGAATGACACTTGACACAATTTTTCGTTTAGTATATCAGGGGTGTGTGTACTAACATGCGTATATAATGGATAGAGGAACATTATTTATAAAGTAATGCTTTGGTTTGAAAAAGTTGTACATTTATAAAGGAAAAATTGATTTTTTTTTTTTTTTAATTTTAGTAGAATTTTTACTCTAAAATATAACTTTTTAAACAAATAAATACTCTTTGACAGAATAAAAAATATTATTTTTCTTAAATTTATAGTTTTGGTATGTGACTACTCGTATTTCAAGCAGACGGTTTTACAAAATGTTTAAAAAAAACAACTATATATTAGTTTATCGGTTATAATTTGTTTTCTTATTATACTTTTTAAACAAATAAATACTCTTTTAAAATTTGTTTTCTTATTATATCATTATAATTATTGATTTTTTATTTTCGGTTAGTCTAATTATCTGTATCGGTTAGTCTAATTATTGTGTGTCCAAAAGGCCTCATTGGGCCAACCAAGAATTCTTTACAACGGCAGAATAAAGTTGGGCCAAAACAACTTCAGCCCAATAAATCTCTCTTGAACCAGAAAAGAGTATTGCTTGCTTGCCCGGCTCTCGTTAGAGGTGGCAGTTTGGACGGGTTCCGTTTGGCCCGTTGGGCCAATATCATATATTGGACGGGGCTAAATCAGAAAAAAAGTTCACTAGTTCAGCAATTAGCGGGTCCAACCTATTACATCCCCAAAATATAATAAGAATTTCAGGCCCGATATGTTGGACCTGATAGTATTTTGGCTCGATTTTTATAGCACAGTCCGTCTAAAATATTGTACGAATTGGATCGGATCAATTTTGTCACCAGTAGTTCTGATTCACGAAAGAATATTGAACTTGCTCTTCCATAAAATAATATATGTTCTGTTAACAACAATGAAAGTAAATAAATATAGAAATCAATCACTCTGAGGACTAAATTCACGAATTAAAATAAGTGGTAAAATTATTTTTGGTCGAGTAACTTTTCGCTCATACAATTTTCGTTTCCAAAAAAGTTAAAATTCAATCTAGTCACATATCTTTAGAATTTGTCCGCATTTAGTCTTTTTTTCGTGTTAGTGACCAATTTGGCCGGAAAATTGCACGTATCGGTAACGTGATCTCTTTTCCAGCCATTTTTTAAATATGTGGCACCGGCGAATGACTGACACGTGTGATTTTCAGATCAAATTGGTCATCGACGGTGAAAAAAGAACTATATGCGAGCAAATTTTAAGGATATGGGAATAAATTAAATTTTTAATTTTTTTGGGACCGTAAATGTACAAGGGAAATGTTACGAGATCCAAAATAATTTATCCCACAACATAATGTAGGACGAAACTTATACGCAAAACCTACTGGACATCACCCGCGTTACAAAGATAGCATAGAACTTCTTTCGACAAAGCAAGATGCATTTCATGAAGCATACACATGTATAATTCACATTCATGTGTATTCATCTGAGCTCTTCAGACTTAATTTTCTTACAGAAACTGAAAACTATCAGACATTTGAAATTGATCAACAAAATGAGTATTTCAGAGTGTAGTTTTGCACAATCGATAACAAAGCATCAGTATATACAAAACTTCGCATTCAAAACGAAGGAAATGGGGATGAGATATGTTTACCTCAACCAGAGGCTACATTGGCAATGGTGCTTCTGTCGTGCGGCCCTTCTCTGGAAGTGGTACGTAGAGAAAGAAGAGATGGAGACGAAAAGCGTGTTCTGTTTTCAAGCTTGGATTTTGCAGCAACTGATGTATCAATTATCCACATTTGATCAAGTAGCTACCAGAAAGCTTTCATTGAACCACACTTAAATACCTGTTAAACATCACAATCGAGATATTATTGACAGATATCAGCAATGTCCCCAACAAGAACCTGACTACCATGACAAAAATCAAGAATGCTCACACATTCGAATTGGTAACAGAACCGGCACACACCACCAATATTACCAGAAGACCAGGCCAAAATGCTTGAAGGCTCGAAATTTGTCTGTACGTTGCACTTCCTGTCCTCAGGTCAGCTTCACGGTACCTGATAACAGTTAATAAGAAAGTACAACCAGACGAAAAAATGCAATGTATACTAAAGATGACGAGGGGCAGAAAAATGAATGAAAATAACCATTGTTCCAATCAAAGAAGCACAATATACAGATATCAAAATAAAAGGAATAAAGCAGAAGGGAAAGATAAAGGCAGAAAGAAGAATAATGAGTAAAGATAACGGAAAAATGATAGATTAAGCGAGAGGAAAGCCCTTCTAGATTTTATATGTCAGGCAACTGCAGATTAGAGGAAGGGATATAAACACCTGAAACAATGAAGCAATTCTAAGTACAGATATGTTAAATTTTTTAAGATGAAAATTTTATCGGGTTAATTACCAAGGACCATGTCGAAAGTATTTTTCACGGCAAGATAAGCAGACTGAAACATACTCCAACGTTCTTCCTTTCCAAATAGAATGTGGGCTATACATAGATACTCGTAGAATGAATCAACCCCTTGGTACGATGAAGAGCATGATATTAGAGAACAAAAGTAAGAGTCGTTCATTATTTGCATAATTTGGCAGCATAACAAGTGAAACGTACTAGACCAAGAAAATCCTGGTATGACAAGGGATGCATATTTTAGCATATATTTCAGCAACAAACCATACCAGCCCCGATTCCAGATGAATACTTTACCCACTCTCCAGTCGGTCTCTACATCAGGTGTTGTTTCCAAGAGATTTAACAAGCTCCTCATGCTCCATAATTTGCGAAGAGCATGTAAAGCAACAGACTCAAATCTTGGATCACCAGTTAAATGTGATAGTGCCTCCGTTTCAAGAATTAGAGAACCTAAAACCAGCCACAGGAAATTAACCTCAAATCATACAACCACAAACGCACTAGTGCGTGTTTCTGCAGACAGAGCGAGAGATAGAAGTCTGTACCACAACAAGATGTGCTTATTTCTGTTGTCTCATGCTCCATCTCCCCGTACTGCTCTTACAGTTTTGCTGATATACAAACGTAAGAAACATTACATATATTAAAAGTTAAATGCAACTACTGTCAATCACCTAAATCTACATTTCTCTATGTCCCAGCAGAATAATTCTTGTGAATAGCTAACATAGCATTTAAAAATTGGTGCACCCTCTGCATTTCATTACTCAATCCAAAAGCCACATATGCATCATCTTCATAAGCAATCATGATATATTGATGTCCAAGAAATTAAATCTCTCTACGGCATGTCCTCAAACACTTCCAAAGCATTCCCAAAACAGTTCACCATAACCAAATCACAAAAGTAAACATCAAATTCAATACCCATTACAGTACCACACCGTGAATCATTTGAGTAAAACTTACACCAAATTCAAACAACTCAGCGATTCTTAAAATATTGTAAATAACCACCGCATCCTTTTCTCTACCATTAACTTGTCAACACGAAATGCAGGGTTGACGAGCCTGGATTAACTTGAATTCGCGAAGTTAATATTTTTTTTAGATTATTTTTTTCTTTTTCTTTAAATATATGTAAAGGGGTGGTGTTACTTTCTCCCACATTGAATATGAATTGCAAAACTATAGGCAATATATTGCGTTACCTCAATATTGTAGTTCACGACCTTACTTGAACAGGATCTGTTCTATAGGCTCGTACCTCTGTATCCTTGAGTTCTAAGGAGACAGGAAACCAAGTCTGGTGGATGAACCATGACCACGTGACCAGAGCGTGATTAACAGCACCGTGGTTCGCTTGGTCGAGCCACCGGTGCAGTAGATGATCGTTCTCAGCTGGCTAGCCGGCGGAGATGGTCCCGTGGTTGTCTGACAGACTACCCCCTTTTTTAACTCTTCCAGATTTTGCAGTTATTAACTTTGAACCTGCGAGCTATTATTAACTCCGAATCTGCGAACAAAGTATTTTTGGCAATGAAGATCTTCCGTGCCCTAATGAGGGCGGCCGGAAAACGCCGATGGCTTTCCACGGAACCGTACAAATCGGTGCCGAAAGAAACGGCTGATGTGGTGGTGATAGGCGCCGGCGTGGTGGGGATAGCGGTGGCGCGTGAGCTCGCCTTGAAGCTCCGGAGGGAAGTTTTGGTGATAGAATCGGCGCCTACTTTCGGAACAGGCTCGAGCTCTCGCAACAGTGAAGTCCTTCATGCTGGCATTTATTACCCTCCGAACTCTCTCAAGGTTTTTTTTTTTGAATAATTTTCTGTTTTTCGTTGAAACTATGAATTAATTGAACAAATTTGCAGGCACATTTCTGCGTCAAAGGAAGGGATTTGCTGTACAGTTATTGTAAGAAACATGATATTCCTCATAAACAAATAGGCAAGCTAATAGTTGCTACTGGAGCTTCAGAAATCCCCAAATTGAATGTGCTGATGAATCGAGGAATCGAAAATGGAGTTGAAGGTCTAAAGATGATCGACAGTGAAGAAGCCATGCGATTGGAACCAGAATTGTATTGCACCAAAGCTTTACTATCGCCTGTTTCTGGAATCATCGATAGCCACTCTTTGATGCTCTCTCTACTGGTAAGACTAAAATCTTGTATCTCGTGTTAATAGTGAATGATTCGATTCGAGCCGAGCTTTTAGAATTTGACTCGAGATAACGTGAGCTCGACTCAAATTCTTGTATAGTAACCTCAAATTGGTAAATTGACAAGCCTAATAGAACTTAGGAGGTATTTGACTAAGTTTATTTTAAATATTTTATAAATTATCTCAAATAATTATAATATGGAGTGTTTAAATAATGTATTTGGACAATGGAACTTATAAATTTGCAATTGGATGAAGGCATATCTATGGAGTTTTATATACGAATTTAAAATTCACTATCAAATACACGATATAATTGGTGTGTATAGTGTCTAGCGTGTTTGGTGTGTGAATTGTGCATGAAGTGAAGTGCGTATATGTGTGTGGGCAGTGTACCGCGGTGTATGATGTATATATAATTTTATTGTGATTTATAAGATCATAAGAAAATCAAATGGACTAATATACTTTTTTCGTTGATAAATAAGTGTTATTTTAGGAAAAATTGTTCTAGCATTTTTTGCATATTTCTTCCAATATTATCCTTAGTTAAATTTAAGGAATTTTCGTACAAGTAATATTTTATAAATAAGGTATGGAGAAATTATAGTAACAAAAAAATTAATGGGAAGAAAAATAGAGTGACATTGTTGTCTATTCCATAATGTCGTAAATTCCACCTGAAAGTTTAAAATAATACTTATTTGTGAATTGAGGGAGTACTTTAATTTTTACCTTTTTAGCTTATTATAAACTCTAAAAACTTATTTTTACACCTAATAGTCGTTTAACATCGTATTTTTACGCGTGTTGTGAATGATCAACAAAATATTGAGAGGATTATAGCGTATAGGGCGAAGCTGAGAACCACGGAGCAATATTCTCATACAACACTTCTGTCATTGGTGGCAAATATGAAGATGATCATTTGCAGCTCTACATTTCTGAAACCCAAAATGTCAAAATCTGGGATGGAGAATCTCCATTGAAGCCTGATCTCATTCTTAGTCCCAGAATTGTGGTGAATGCTGCTGGACTTGGTGCTGTTCCTCTCTCTAGACGAATCATCGGCCTAGATAACGCGATTATTCCGAAGCCCTACTATGCTCGAGGTTGCTATTTCACGTTGGCCAATGTTAGAACGCCTCCTTTTCAACACCTTATTTATCCTGTACCCGAAGATGGTGGGCTCGGGGTGCACGTTACCCTGGATTTAAACGGCCAAGTCAGGTTCGGCCCTGATGTTGAATGGATCGATGGTGTGGACGACATCTCATCCTTCCTCAACTTGTAAGACTGCAGATTTCTGTGTCTACAGGTTATATAATGCAAATGTAGAACAAACTGTTTATGTGTGGTTCTTGTTTTGATAAGGTTTGATTATTCTGTAACTGGAGATCGTGCGAAGCGATTTTACCCGGAGATAAGGAAGTACTATCCAAATTTAAGGGATGGGTGTCTTGACCCGGGCTACGCTGGCGTTCGATCAAAGATTTCTGGGGCAATGCAGGGTCCGGCTGATTTTGTGATACAGGTTTGGTTTCAATCTTTGATTCTGTATCTTGAATTCATGCAACAGTTTCACATGTCGATGAGATTGTAAGAGTCGAACCTGTTTAAACGTGCAGGGGGACGAGGTTCATGGCATAACAGGCCTCGTGAACCTGTTGGGCATTGAATCACCTGGACTAACTGCAAGTATGGCCATTGCAGAACATGTTGCTGCTAGATTATCAACATAATTCACTTTACTCTAATGGTGTAAACAATCTTAGAAGGGAGAATTTTAGATTCATGAACAAATGTTTCGAAAAGAAGTTTAAACAATGATATAGTTGATCATTTCAGTTACTACTGACAAATTCTCTGCCGCTGTTGTCAATGGAAATCTTGAATCTTGCTTTCGCGGTTCTTTCCATGAAATCGTGTCTCTCCATAAATTTGTATATTAGTAATACAACTCTAGTAGGCATTCAACACAACTCTAGTAGGCATTCAACGTTTCCTTTCTGGTCGCCACTTGTAAACGGGTCTTGATGTTGGCTCAACGGTTTCATCCTCACGGAGCTTCCTCTTCTTGCCCTTTTTCTGGCACAAAATGAGTTTATTTAGAAATCTCCATGCTACCAAAAATTCAAACGATGCCAACTAAACAATTAGAGTGCGATTGATCTTTATCGATACCTGCAATTCTTTCTGCATGAACATATCCATGTATATTTTCTCTAGTTCTTGAGCTCGGTTTTTTCTAATCTCCAGCTCTCGGTAAGAAGCAGCAGTCTTTCTGCATGTGTCAAATGTTATTGGAATAAGATTCTGCATCGATTCTTTCAATGACTTTACGATGCAGTAACCTGGTATAACTCAAAACGGAGGAAAGCAATTTAGGGGTCAGAGAGGGAGAGAGAGTATTATATAATTACTTTTTGATACTTTTAGGCAAGTCTCCAAAAGTCGGATTTTGTCTGTGTTGGGAGACCTTTGCTCGCACTTCTCTTGCTTCAGCCCTGAAATGAAAATAAACAAAACTATAAGCAAATGGAATGGAAATCACAAGTCTTGTTACTGGAACTCTTCATGCTACGCCTTTATTTTTCAGCACTAACAGAATTGTACAACAACCATAATTCAAGAAATACAAAGATAAATTGTATCTACTCTAACAGGGAAAGATTACGCTTCCAAAATATTCATAGTTACAGCAAATAAAGAGAGGGTGAAAATTTTATGCTTATTTATGTCGTTAAGGAATGCTGATATCAACTTCTGCAAAAAGAGAGAAGATAGTCAAATGATTGTTATATATATACATATATATATATATAGTTATCTAAAACATGGGCTTAGGTAATCTAAATTAAACAAGATATGGTAGACAACACCACTCTGGGCATCCTGAAAAGAGTAGGGGAATCAACGAAGTGTTCCACAGAATTCAAGATTGCTGAAACATGTGGAGAAATGCTCATGTCATCATAAATTACTGGTGAAAGTGAAAGGAAAATTTTATAAAACGTCTTAAACTAGAGATGCTTGTACGGTACACGTGTTCAACGAGTAAAAATACGAGCATGGACAAAAAATGAGGTAGCAGAGAACATAAAGTTGCGACGAATGTGTCGACACACTAGAAATGATTGTCGTCAGAACGAAAGAGGAGTAACCCCAAAAGATAAGAAAATCATGAAAACGCACTTTAGTAGCTTTAGCATGCAAAGAGGACCTTTGAATGCCCCAGTACGGCTTTCAGAAAGTAGAACAACATTTAACTGAATGGAGAAGGGGTAACCCCTAAAAGGGAATTGTTGCAAAAGACATTATGTACTTAAACAAAAATGACAACACATGTTTGACCAAAGACGACGTCAAGTATGCCTGACCCAGATAGTAGGATAAAGTTTTAGTTTTTTTGTTGTTGCAGTAGTTCTCAATCCAACTACAACTTTGAATAGTTTTGGTGGGGGCAAAGAGAAATAGCGAAATTTATTACTCTTATATCAAGCAACTGTGTAAAATAAATGGTTAAAACTTCAAAAAAGGCAGAAACTTACGGTAAATAGGGAGTGTATCAAAATGTAGCAATATAATCAAATTAAATTTAACAACTTGACAAAAAGAATGCAATCATGATCAGAACAGTAACAACTTTGATGGATGACTCTAGCATATATCAACTAAATATTCCATCCAAACCAGCGAAATACTAGTTCAGCAATCATGATCAACGGCATCTACGAATGATAAAGCCAGCATCATATAAATCAATAACAAACTTTTAGCTAATAGCCACAGAAATCTCAAGAAAGGCATTCTGGTCTACATATCTTCATTTCTTTATTTCTTTATTTTCCTAAACAAAAGAACTAAGGGAGCTAAAACTCATGATATTGACATCTGCAAAAGAATAAACTGCACACTAAAAATAATAAAAGATTGCATTTACTTCCACAATTCGTATTCCGAAAATATCAACAATGGCCAAGAGAGCACTAAATACAAACCTGTCTTCAGCATAGTATACATGTTTGTTTGATGAACCGTTGTCAAGACAATGTAGCATACCATTCAGCTTTTCAACTTTCTGTATCAGATAGAACACTCTTTTAGACAATGAAAATCCAAAGGCAGCTATCCATACCAAACTGTAAAATATGAACCTTTTTTTCCGCTTGAAGTTTCTGAAAAATGTAACCAATATCTTGTGTCTTCATCAACATGAGATCTTCTTTTGTGTACTTGTTTGCTTCACCCCTTCACCATCCAAAAGTCATACTCAGTTATGAGCCATCTAACTTCAATAAAAAAATAACCTTAAAACAAAATTTACAAGTTATCTTACTCCAGTCTATGTACTCCATTAATAACTTTTGATTTCTCCATACTAAAGTAGAACTCATCTGGATTCCTGTTTGCTGCCTTTTCCTTAAGTTTCTGTATATATACACAAGCCGCATAAATGTAAATTCTTCAATACATCACGAAATTTACCAAAAACAGGATCACAAAAGTTACCTGCAAAATGTTCTCTTTTTTGTGGAAAGCTGCTGAACGCACGCGATAATCCTTAGGCTTCTCAAGCAGCCCAAATTTCCTTCTCGAATGCCTGCCGTAAACGAGGAAAAAAACATCAAATAACTGCCCTAAAGACTGAAAAGCTAGACCGAATAGAAGATATGCAAGGAAGGAATACCTCCTCCCTGTACCTCCCTCCCCAAAAGATAAAAGTTAAACATTAGTAAATAAATAAATAAATAAAAGAAGGGGTGAAAGAAACTCACGGCTGAGCTCGCTCCTTGTGAGCTTTCCTTGGGATAGCATTCCTTAAGGACGACATTTTTACACGCCTGCTAGAGAAATTTCACAACAAAATCAACTTAAAAAAGATAAACAAGTCTTCTGACAAAAATCCAGATCAGGAACATAGAAACATACAAACACACATAGCCTCCTGAGATTACCCATCCCCCCCAAAAAAAACCCTCATTCTCAGGGTAGATAGAGACGTAAGAAAACATCGATAACAACAAAAATTATTAAACAAAACAAAAAAAAAAAAAATTAGGAATCATAATCAGAACATCTACAAAATACAGAACGATAGAATACTTAAGAGTAGCTCGGGGAGATCTCGTAATTAAGGAATTGGAGCTCGCAGCGCGGCGATGGTGACTGTGGGGGTTAACGACTTGAGTTTAGAGTTACGACATGGCACCTTTTTGGGCACATTTAGTAGGGCCAGGAAACAAAAAAAAAACCACGAGAATATAGTTCTATATGTCCACAAGACCAAGAACTCTACATTATTAAGCCATGAAGACAAGTTTAATGGGCTCAACACGAAACCCTATATTATTCTTTAGCCCCACAAGTATCCAATCAGGCTATTCATATGTTAACATTTAAATTATTATCTGGCATTTGTCAATACAAATAGTTACAGTAGAACATAAAATCATCAGATTAATATTTTGGTAGCAGACAAGAGGAAACGAAGCAATAAAAGCCTGACTTGAAAACAATGCCTAGCTAAAAACACACGAGATTCTCACAAATAGTTGGGCTACCTCATAACTGATATGCTGATGGAATTCAAGAGGGCTCAAATTCCATAAAAACTGATTGAAGGCATAACTCAATTTGAATAAAGTTGCAAAAGAAATAATTTAGTACTATAATGGAGTTAGAAGCAACTCCTTCTGTACAATTGAGCGCCATATTCCAATCAAATTTTATTCAAATTAGTGCAAAAGTATCAAACTGCAGAAGGATTTAGACTCCTTAAATCCCCATCTTCAGAAAAAGCAAAACAAAACGTAGACAAATTCGAAAGAAAAACAAACACGGAAATACAGAGTCTACAGTGATCACAAGCAACAGAGTCTAAACTCACTTCAATCCAAATAAAAAATTCAGTAGCGTATAAAATCCAAACCAAATTTCACTACATTAATCCTCAGCCTTCTGATGATGCTCCTAACAGTCACACACTTAATGATTTTGTTGAACATTATTAAGCCCTAATAATCACCTTGCTAAATTAAGAAAATACCCGGGGGGGAGGGGGGAACGGAAAAATTCTAACCTTTTCCGGCGAAGAGTGGTGCGTGTCGGCGGACGGTGGCGGTGCTTGCGAGCAGGAATACGGAGGAGTGGCGGCCGAAGGTATTTCTAACCTTAGTTCGAAGCCGGAGTTCTACTTGATGACAGGGCGGCGCCGAAAGAAGGTGAGGATAAGTGTAGAGGCGGCGCCGTAGACTGGTGGTAGTGAGCGGCGCCGGGAAGTGGTGTTCGTGGGCGCGAAGTGCGATAGGTGTGAAAATACCGATTTTGATATAATGGTTAAGGAAGGGAGCCAGGCCCAATTGAGGAGTCTCATAAAAGTGAAGAAATTGGGCCGTAGTTAAATAAGCCAGGCCAGCCCGAACATTCTAAAGATTACGTTAAGGGCCGTAGTTATATAAACAGGGCCCAGCCCAAACATTTTAAAGTACGTGAGGGAGTTAAATAAGCAACGCCCACTTCATCACTTAATTTTTTTCTTCGTACTTCATCCGTTTCATATTAATTGACGTTTTAGAAAGAAAGGAAAGAATTCATGATTGATTAATTTCACAGATATACCTTCAGCTAAAGATTTGACCAAATCAAAATATCTCTGATAGATTGAAGAGTAAAGATATTTTAGAATTAAGTCCAGAGAAAAAATTGGTAGAATTGGTGAAAAATATGTAAAACGTCAATTAATTAAAGGGTTAATTTCAAAATGCAACCTGTACTATGCGCGATTTTATACTTTGCAATCTAAACTAAATATTTTTTCCGATCACAACCTGTATTGTACGTTTTTTTTCACTTTGCAACCTCCGGCTATATATTCCGGCATGTATAAGACATGTGCCCAGCACATGCCAAAAGAGCCAATAAGGTTGTGACACGTGTCAATCTTATTTAAAATTTTAAAAATAACTTATTAAAAATATAAAAATGATTAAAATGCCTAAATAAATTTTATATAAAAATTTCAGAAACATTAAGAAATCAGAAAATAAAAATAAATTTATTTATAATTCATTTATAATTTAGAATATTAAAAATTTATATATAAAATTATTTTAAAAATCCTAAAATTCATATAAAATTAAAAAAAATCTTGAAAATTATTTTTAAAATTCTAAAATACACTTGAAATCCAGAATATATAGAAGAAATATATTTTCAGGAAATTAAAAAAAAAAAAAGAACTGATTTTAATTTTAAAAATCAAATAAGAAATCAGTTTTTTTTTTTTTTTTCTGAAATAAGAAATTTCAAAAATTTCTTCTTTTTTCTAGTTTTCTAAAACTTTTTTATATAATATTTTCAAATTATCTTCTATTTTTTAACTAATTTTCTGAAATTTTATTTTTATTTTTAAAATATAAATTCAATTTCCTTTTTTTTTTTAATTTCCTGAAAATATATTTCTTCTATATATTCTGGATTTCAAGTGTATTTTAGAATTTTAAAAATAATTTTCAAGATTTTTTTTAATTTTTTTAATTTTATATGAATTTAGGATTTTTAAAATAATTTTAGATATAAATTTTTAATATTCTAAATTCGAAATGAATTTTAAAAAAATTAAAATTCTTTTTTTTTTTAAATCTATTTTTTTTTTCTGATTTTTTAATGTTTCTGAAATTTTTATATAAAATTTATTTAGGCGTTTTAATCATTTTTATATTTTTAATAAGTTATTTTTAAATTTTTAAATAAGATTGACACGTCTCACAACCTTATTGGCTCTTTTGGCATGTGCTGGGCACATGGCTTATACATGCCGGAATATATAGCCGGAGGTTGCAAAGTGAAAAAAATGTACAATACAGGTTGTGATCGGAAAAAATATTTAGTTTAGGTTGCAAAGTATAAAATCGCGCATAGTACAGGTTGCATTTTGAAATTAACCCTTAATTAAAAAAGAGAAGAACATCCTAAAATGTCAATCAATATAGAATGGAAGAGTATTTTACGATATTTTAATAATTAACATAAATTTTGGATCAGAGGAAAAAATCAATTAAATAATGGAGTGGGATCCAATCCACTGCTGATAAGGCACACCACAAAAATGGTAGACATATAAATTGATGTTTACTAATGGACATATGATCGATTCTGTATATCTAGGCATGTCAAAGATGTTACAGAGCTATTTTTAGAAAATTAATTTTTGAGACAAAATTTTATAATAAGTATTGCCACAACTATATCATTAGAGATAATATGTTGTCGCTAATATTCGTTTAAATAACCTTACTGCAAATAATAATATTTAAGACGATAGATAGTGATAGTGTCCGGAACAAATTGTTCCCGAACACCATTAAGAAATTCGACTCTCCTTTAATAGTCACCTTATTTTCGTTCTTGATTCGTTAGCCTACAAAGACACACCTAGAGAGACCCTGAAATGGACACTCCAACACTCAAGTAAGACGAGGGAATCGTATAAAAGACGAAACAAGTAAAATAAGGAAAAATAGTCTACCTTTGACATAAGGACATAATACATATATATATAGTTGTTTGTATATGGAACATAATTTTTATTATCAGAAAAGTAAGGCTAGCTTCCAGTTGGGCTCTATCAATAGGCTAAAAAGAAATTATACGGGTCATCTTCAGCTCTGAACTGTCCTACCGAAGAGTTGAAGAGTCCGACAAAATTACTCTTTAATTCATTTGATTATCGCGAATGTTAGAGATGGGCTTTCTGAAAAGATAGAGCTAGCGTGTCGGAGCCTAACTTAACTAAATTCAACTTTGAAAAATATGAGCCTTACAAATAATAAACCTATGTTGTTCATTTGCTGCTTAAGAAATATCATACTAGTTAGTCCATATCAGATGGGTATTAAATAGTTTCTATAACAAATAATTATCTTTAAATTAAGTCTAGAAACAACCTTAATAATTTGTAAACATTCTATTATAACATTTCGTCACATAAACTTATTGCTAAAGACAACGTCTTAAAAAATTTAGGATTAATTATAAAATAAAAAATAAAAAAAAGGCACGATCTTCTCTCCAATTTTCAATTGCAACATGACCTTTAAAACTTAATAATACTAATTATCGACTTTAAAGTTTTTCTCGATAACAACATGAACTATATTTTTTGACATTTGATTGTGTTGTCATCACTGTCTTTAATGCACCTTGACAAAGACTATCATTTACCCTTCATCAATTTTACAATTCGTCACTTTCACTGTCGTTAATTAAAAGTAAAAGGCATGACATAATAACTTCTATCATCGATTCACTATAATTATAACAATGAATAACATAATAAATTATAGATGTAAAACGACCCCGTCACACTTATCACCAAACACTTGTTTGTTGTAGTGTGTAAAAAGGACTACACTCTACGCAAATAGAATATAACAATTGAAACTTCCATGAAATTACACTAAAATTACAAATGCCCCTTAGAAGTCCACAAAAAACACTGCCCCCTAAGTCTAATCCACCAAAATCAATAGTCTACTTCGATATTTTCTATCTTCATACAAAACAAAACTATCAAATTGCACACGAAATTTCGTGGAAAATGATGGATTAAAAGTTCAAAATTAATTAATCTAATTAAAGATGGCAGTACATCTTTGAGAAGGAAAAAGACCCACATAAAATAACAAATAATCTCTCTCCGTTTCATAAAAAATGTCATTTTAGCTATTTTGGAGAAATTAAGGATTGATATTTATTTGGTATGTTTTGTGAAATAAGAAAATAATCAACTAAATTAAGTAGGTTATTTAAGATAATATTGGAAAATTTGTAGTTTTTTGGGTAAAGTGACATTTATTTTGAAATTTTTTAGAGTGTCTAAAATGACATTCTTTATGAAACGAAGGGAGTATAATAATGCATTTAGGGACAACGACAAAACAATGAAAAAGATCTTTTGTATAATTTTTTTTGAGATCATAATTATGATCACTAATAATAAGTTATTTGTGACCACTTGTTGTCACAAATGTCTCGACAAATTATTTGAGACCATTTTAAGCACTACAAGAAAAAATCAAATTAGAGACGGAATATTCGTCTCTAATCACATGAAATATGTCTCTAAAGTAAAGTAGTGACGGATTTGAGACGAAATGATTGGTCTCTATAACGCCTGTCTCTAAAATTTAGAAATCAATTTATTCCGTCTCTAAATTTAGTGAAGTAATTTATTTCTCTATTATGAAATTAAAGACTAAATTACGGATTATGTCTGTCTCTAATATTCAATTGTTATTTCGTCAATAATTGGATACTAATTATTTTTTATCATTTTTTCGTCACAATTCTACTTCTATTCCGTTTGTATTCAGTGACCGATATTATCCTTTACTAATTTACATTTCTAATATGAAAATTTCTTGTAGTGAAGACTACATTTAGAGACAACTACTTGCTGCAAAAGTATTTGAGACACATTTGAGACCACTTTTGTTGTCACAAATCTAATATGTTATTTATGTCTAAGTTATTGAAACAACTAATTAGTAATGATATGTAGTCTCTAATAATAAAGTTATGACAAATGCTTATTATTTGAGTCGCTATTTACTATCTCAAAAGACCATTTTCTTAGGGCGATAATAATTCTGAAAATTCTCACATAATAAAAAAAGGTCAATTTAACTATTGAGATAATAAATACAATAGGGACTATGCTAACTCATACTACTATCTACTCCCTTCGTCCCGGTCCAATTTACCTATCTTGATTTTAGCACGGAGGTTAGAAAAAGCAGATTTTTTTAATCTTTGACTTTTCAAAGGTGAAGATTAAATGTAGAGATTTTGACGATGGAGATTATAAGAAAAATTTATTATTTATGGACTGACAATTAAATTGGAACAAACAAAAAAAAAGTAAACAAATTAGAGTGAGACCGAGAAAGTACTTCCTAAAAAAGATAAGCTCATACAAGTTTCGTGTGAATTGTTGAATTAATTTTTTTACTTAAAATTTCTTGTTATACCATTAAAGAAAATATAAACGGTAATGACTACGAATACTACTAAATAAGTTTGTTTTAGGAAAACACACCTAATGAACCATTTATGAGAAACGAAAATGTTGTCCCGCCCACCGATGGCATGTAATTATCGTATCCCTAACTTTTCGATAAAATACTTAGAGAGTGTTTGTAATAACTTTTTCTAAATATTTTTTACCTTATAATTTGAAAAAAAAAATTGTTCTAAAGTGTTTGAGAAAATAATTTCAGCTTTAACAAAAGTAATTTTAGGTCAAAAGTTAAAAGTAGAAAATAGTTACTTTTTCAAATTTTTGGTATTTTGGTAAGTAAATGGACGTTTTTTTCTCACTCATAAGCTCAAAGCTGCTTAAGTATCAAATTTTGCAGCAATTATATTGGTCAAAATCAATTTTATTCTCAAACACTGCCAACTTTAGATTTTAAGTAATTTTACCATAATCTCTACTCTTAAACACTTCTTCAAAAGTTGAAGCAAATGAAAACCTCCCCTTAATATGTTTTTATGAGGTTTTGATATATCAGTTGATGAACACATTAACATATGTCCACAATGATTAAGGGAGGTTGGGAGTGGAATTGTTACGAGAAAATAGTACTATATCCAGAAAAGTAAAGATACTACTGCCTCCGTGCTGCTCTACTTTTCTATTTTTCTTTTCAGTTTGTCCCAACTTAACTTGTCAATCCGTAAACGACATTTTTTTCTCACAAACTCGACCCTCAAAATCTTCACCCTCAATCTCCACCTTTAAAAAAGTCAAAGATTTCACAAAATCTATTTTTACTTAACCTTCGTATCCAATCAAAATAGACAAGTTGACCCGAGACGGAGGGAGTATTTCTTAAAGAAATGCAAAAGATATGGACTTCAAACAATGTGTGGGTGGAATAGTAGTGGAGCACATGTAGTTATCAATTTTGCAATTACATACCAAACAAGTTCAACTCTCCTTCTCACGCCAAACCGCCATTTCTATTTTATCCTACTTTTCTAACTTTCCAGCCCACATCCCACCAAACGCGTCCTTAAATTAATTTTAATTTTATATTTATTTCTTTGTAGGTATATATGACATCATTTTGGAGAATTTTATTGTTTGTTTTCAACTTAGCACGGACATATTTTGAATGTTAAAATACTTAATCCTTGTTTATTTTAAGATTTAGACTCAAAATATTTCATCCAATACAATCATATCCTATAAGCCTCCCTACATATATCCTATACACAATTAAATACATATTTCTATTTTTCAGCATTAATTTGACATCTCCAGTACAATTCTATCATATACAATCTCAAAACAAACATACACATTTACTATTTACCTTTATTTTTAAATCTTAGAATTTCAAAGTCAGGATTTCCCCCGACCCACTTAAACCTAAACCAAACACCCCCTTATTTACTTGACTTTTAATTCGTTAGTAAACTACTGCTAAATTTTGAGAAATGTCAGATATATGACAACGGTTATTGGAAACCGTTGTCGTAAAGAAAAAGAACGGTCACGGATCGTAGTTTAGTCCGTTGTCTATCATTAATAGACAGTAGAGTTTTTAAAACTAATCACATTTATCATCTGTAACAAAATAGTTAGACAAATATAAATGGTTGAAAAACGTTAGTTATTAAGGAATAGATATCGGCTTTTAACTCTTGTTAAAAGTGTGTTATTCAACACTATACACAACGACTTATTTCCTAATACACAATGGATTTAGCGTAATCTCTTGTTCCAACCCTATTTGTGTACTTGTTTTTGTTTGTGAGGTCACAATAGTGTCATTATACATGTAATATGTATAGCTCCCCCACCTCCAACTGTACCTACCCCTCCCCATTCCCTGTTCCGAGGTCTAGATTTCCTCTCTCCTTTCCCCGATCGTGTATCTCTGTGTGTGAATTATTTTTCTTTTTCCGTTTCTAAAATAAAATATTTCCTTTTCTTCTCCATGTCATGTTTTGAGTCTTCTTCTATTTTGACTAACACGAATTGTTTTAAGGCTCACTCAAATGAATTTTTTCGTGCTTTCGGCTTACACGAATGAATTTTAGCTTATATGAATAGGATTTTAACTTACACGAATGGTTTTAGGTTTACACAAATTAGTTTTTTCGTGTTTTTAGCATATACAAATAGACACGAATAGGGTGTTAGCTTACATAAATAATTTTAAGGCTTACACTAATGATTTTTTGGCTTACACAAATGAAACTTAGGGCTTACACAGTTACACGTAGTAATTACATATGGATTTTAGGTTTAACTATCCGACTGTATTTCGTATAAGCTCTACAACCTTATAAGTTATTCATTAAATACAGACCCTATCAATCCATTTTCATATAAAAGAAGGAAATTATAATTTAGTTAAATAAGAGCACCCTATTTTTTACTAGGCCGGTAAAATTTGGCCCAAATAAATTGAAACTTACTAAAATAATTAAGTATTGTCTAGTACAAAAACCTATAGATATAACATGTCAGTCCTTAGAAGACGTGGATTAGGCCACTAACATGGATTGATGAATTGACTTTGTTGTTTTTATGTGGATGTAGTAAATTAATCAATATAAAATAACATACTTCATCCGTTCCGGTCAAATTTAAATATTTTTCTTTTCAGTAAGTTCCGTACTATTTTTATCATTTCAAAATAATTTGCACATCATTTTTGACACGTAAAATAAGAAAGAATTGTTTTTTACTTTTTACTTGACTTTTTTAAGGTTGAATTTTAGGATGGAGATTTTAAGGGTAGAGATTGTAAGAAAATTTTCCTTTTTAAGGGTATGCAAATTATCTTGGGATATCCCGAAAAGAAAAGTGTGCAAATTATCTCGGGACGGAGGGAGTAATTTGCACATCCTTAAAAAGAAAAATTCTCTTATAATCTACACCTCAAAATCTTCACCTTCAATCTCTACTTTTTAAAAAGTCAACCAAAAAATAAAAACATTTTTTTTTAATATACGTGTTTGACCTTAGGTGTAAATCTTAATGGGACGGAGGAAATATATAATATTTCCACCTTAAATAAATCATTGAACGGCTTATAATAATCTTAAAACATAAAAAAAGATGGCAAATTTTGATTGGCTGCCATTGAATATTATCTTAATAGGAAAAGTAACGTGCATTTTGGTGCATCTCTTTCTACTCTCGAAAGGTGGAATATTCTTCTTTCATGGTCAAACAAATTTTTTTTATTTCTTCTATTTCATTTTTTATAAAAATAAATAAGTAACAATTTTTTTTTAATAAATATTTTGGAGTAACATTCTTCTGTAACCTCAATTAATTGCATGATTTATGATGGTAGCATGCTAATATGATTGTTGTTTATTAAATAATGTGGTACAAAATAATAAAGCAATTTATTAGAATTTTCTATAGAAATATATTATAGCCAATTGTGAGAATGTGTTGTGTATTTCTTCACAATTTAGGCACGTTATGAGTGGGTATCTCGTAGATCCGTGTAATTTGGATAATGAGCGTTTTTCATATAAATGTATTAGTGCTCATGCTAAAACGTAGTTCTTATTTATAAAGAAATGTATCATGCTCAAAATGTATTACTATTTATGTTGAAATATATTACTTGTTATAAAATGTACTATACGGTAGCAAATAATACGTTTCAGTATAGACAGTGATTATCTTTTAATGAATCCACACTCGGATCTAAAATCTATGCACCTAGTGTATAAAAGATTTTCCGACACATTATATGTTATGTTTGTCAGGATGTGGAAATTATATAATTTTTGGGGTGGATGCATCGAAATTTAATTTTAGGAGTAGGGGTAGTGATGAGCGATTCGGGCTAGTATTATTGAACATTATATTCGAAACCGTTCTACATAAAAAATATCATCATCTCGTAAAATTTCTCATTTAAGAAATCTAGGTCAGAATGGAAATTCCCCTTGGTTAAATGGGTCCCCTACGGGAATTGGATTCCTTACATATTTTTCCTTTTTTTTAACTAAATTTTCATATTTTTAATTTTTATACGTTGTTCTAATAAAAATTTTATTTCTATTAATTTTTGAAATTTATTAAAACAATTACTAAGGTATATAATAAATCAATAACGCATACAATTTGTATGTTCTTTCAAATTATCAAAAATTAGAAACATATAAAGGTAGGAAAAAAAATAAAAAATGCACCATCTAGGATTTTCATGTCTTTAATGTGTATACATATTATATTTATATGTACACATTTATATATACACCACAAAATCTAAGATATTAAATATGTATTGAAATAAATAGTTAAGAATAAGGGAACAGAAGAAACATGACCTATTTAAACTAATTGGGGACGGGACGAGGAGTATGAATTCCGTCCCATACCATGCTACCCAAGAAATCTGGAGAATTACCATCTCCGCTCCCACTTTTAATATTATCGAGGATTTTCCTACCCAATAACTTTAAATGTGAATGAGGATGGATTCTCACGAAAATTTTGATCATCCTTGTTTAGAAGGTTGGCCGTTGCTTCAATATAGCATATAATAACAAACATAAAATAAAACACGTGAATTTACTATTATCTTACTCTAAATCAAGATACATTTCAACTATTTGTATTAATATCCATATATTTTCATATATACATGTTTATATATAATAAATAAATATAGTACTCAAATATAAAATAAAAACGCCTAAAACTACAGTTCATCATTGATGGATCGGCAAGACACCATGAACAACTTCTACTACTAAGCAGCCACTTAGGCCGATTTCTACATTGATGACTAAAATGTACATTTTATACAACCTCGTGCTCATAACATCTCCGAATCATTTTAATATATCTATGAACAAGTATTAAGTTACTTCCTCCGTTCCGCGAGAGTTTTTACGACTGACTCGACATGTGTTTTGGTTGACTTTTTTAAAGATGAAGATTGAGGATGAAGATTTTAAAGGGTGGAGATTGTGAGAGAACTTTTCTTTTTAAGGGTGTGCAAATTGGTGTGGAGCGTACCGAAAAGGAAAGTGTGTAAACTTAAGTGGGACGGAGGGAGTCTTAAGGTCACAATAATAATTCGAGAATTATACTTTTAAGAAAAAAAAGAAAAAAACTAATTTCCTAATTATAGAGAATAGTTGTTCAACACCCTAGTCTTGATTGTTATTCCTACAAATTCTTAGAAAACAGAAAAAGGAAATAAAAGTTCTGTTATAAAAATTCCCGACATATTCCATCATATTACGTATTAAGTACTAGATTCTCACCGACTGTTTGTATTCTTTCATAGTCCGATTAGCTAATCACGTTTAAACCTCACTCTGTCATGTCAAGGTCCCGACTAGCTAGTGACCCCTAACCTACCACCCAACAAATATTTTTATGTGAGAGCGATGCAATGCCATATGTTTCAATTAATTTTTTTTGTAACAACCTAAAACAACTCTCAATTTTATGTTGAGAGTTTAGATTTATGTGATTTGACAAAAAATTGTATGAGACTATCACACGTATGACGAAAAAAAGATATCATTTTTGTTTTTATTTGTAAAATTATTAATTTTATCAATAAAAATATTATTTTTTCTGTAAAAATATATTCTATCATACATGAAATCGTTACACACAAAACTCATTCGTGAAAATATTAAAGAAATGAAGTGTCAATTTCGAATAGGCATATCTAGAGAGTCGCATTGAAGTTATCATTAAGCCGGTCGTTGTAATTTATGTGCAATCAAACAATTTAGTAATAGATATTGAAACAGACCACCCACCCTTTTTATGGCCAAATTAAAGTTTGTAAGGAAATAAATATTACTACTCCGACCCACTTAACTCTGCTTACTCGGATAGAATCTTTTATTTTATATCGTGTTTCATCTTGTATTTCATATCATTTACAATATACCATGTGTATAGGATGACGTCATAAATATAAACATGGTAGTTAGTAAAGATTATGGAATACAAGATGATATACGATTTGAAATAGAAGATCCGAACGGCTGCTTACTTGTCTTTTCGATTCATCATAATTAAACTTGTAATTCTGAAAAAGGAAACTAATTCTCACATTCCTCATCTTCAAAATCTCAACTCCGAATTTTCACTTTTAAAAAGGACAAAGAATAAGTAAAATCTGTTTTTTCTTAACATCTGTACCTGATTAAAGTGGGAAAGTTAATCGGGATGAAAGGAGTATTTTCTTATGCAAAATTACATTGTTTTACATGCACTTATCAATAAATAAATAAATAGTTCGGATATTTATTAATGTTGAATCAACCAATATTATATTTAAATATATTTAGGGGTTGTTTGGTTCAAAATTATGGATGATAATAATAATGGGTATGAATAAGGGATCGATCATATTATGCAAGGATGTGAAGAGTTGTTAATAAATGAGAGTATTATTAACTTATTCATGTTTATCAAACATGAGAAATATGATATGTTATAAAAGTCTCCGTCTACCTTTGATTATACTCATCTAGGCGCTAGATGATCCTTGACTACCTATATCTTTTCCCACCTAACCCCGCTTAGACTCAATTAAACTCACCTAACCTCTCAATTAAGCACTAGACCTTAGTCTATTGTTCGACTAGCGCCCAACGTCTTTTAAAACATTAAAAATAGGGTGAAACTTATTTTACTCCTATTAGTCACCTCCATTCCCTAGTACCAAAGGACACCTTAATTTTCTTTCTAACATATTCAGAATATAATAATATAATTCCACCATTCACCAAATTTAGTGTTTAACAACTACACCTTACCTATTTCATTTCACTAGAAACACACCTTACTCTACTCCATTCCAATTTGCACATAGCTTACATACTCAATATTTACGGTACACGTCATATTCTATTTCATCCAAATACAAATGTACCTTACCTTGATCCATTTTAATACAGACATACATTATTATTTTTCACAGAAAAATGTCATTCTAGCATTTTGTATGTTTCTTCAATATTGTCCGTACCTAAACTTAAGAAAATTTCCGTACAAATCCTATAATATTATATAAAAAAGGTATGGAGAAAAGATGAAGAAATTTATGGTAATGAAAAATTGATGGAGAGAAAAATAGAGGGGTATTGTTGCTCTTTCTATAATTTCTTAAATTCCACATGAAAATCCAAAATGACATTTATTTGTAACTAAAGGAGATATTTTTTACTATTCATCCTCAAGATAGCTCAAATGTGCTCCATTACATTCGGCGATAGAGCTAGGGGGTGGACGAGAGGCGGTGGCCGCCACTCACAATATTTTAGCAAATATATTATAGGTGACGACTATTTGCAACTTAGCGAATTTCTTAATGCTACTCACTTTTTAATGTAGTGCACTTATATATAAAATATATAGTTAAAAACAATTTAGATATTAGAAAAAGAAAAGAAAAAGGAAATTAAGATCGTCCACCTCTTCTCCGATCGTCTCCCTCTTTCATGCTGCCGCCACGCCCACTTTCTCTCCCGTATTTCGATTCTCCACAATTGTACCGCGCCCTTTTTTTCTCCTACATCCAGAAACGGATTTAGGAATTTGTTTTAAGGAGGCAATTTTTTTAAACATAGAATGTTGAAACGAAATTTTATAGTTAAGGAGGACAAACTTTAAAAAACGAAGGGGTATTCTGGACATTTTTAAAATTATTTTTTTAAAAGAGGAGTTTTATTATATTAGTTATTTTATAATAATATACTAATTTAGTAAATTAGTAAGTTGCAATTAGAAATTTAATGAATTGCGAATAATTACGGTGGAAAGATTTTAAAATGTTGTGCATTTATATAAAAGTAAAAATCCTATATTTTCAAACGTTACTAGCATTGTGATGATAAAATTAGATATGCATTCCCTCCATTTCATTTTGGTTCAGTTTCAGAGGAAAAAAAGACAATGGTAACAAAATATTTTCTCCGTTCCAAATGAACTTGCACACATCTTAATAAGAAAATTTATTATACAATCTCCACTCTTAATCAACCTTTGAAAAGTCAATAAAATCTTAAAAAATAATTTTTTCTTAATATGTGTCAACTCCTCTGTACAAGTTCATTCGGGATGAAAGGAGTAAATAAAAAATTAAAGATAAATATTTTTTATTATCATTTATTTTTCTCACTTCGAAATTGCCTAGAAATTGACGAGAAAGAAATGGAGTGGAATCTATTTCCGACAAGAAATTTAACAAAAAAACAAATACTATCTCCCTCCATTTTAACTTGCTTATTTTTTTTTTTGGTTTATCTCAACGTGATTTGTCAGTCCATAAATGACAAATTTCTCTCACAATCTCCATCCTCAAAATTTTCACCCTCAATCTATATCTTTGAAAAGTTAAAGGTTTTACAAAATTCATTTTTTAAACTTTCACGTCCGAATAAAGTAGACAACTAAGTCGGGACGGAGGGAGGATTGAATAGACGCGGTGACAGTTGCCACCGAACTACAGATACAAGAAATTCGGGCCTATTTGTGGGCCCAACTTCAGTAGTCGTTATTTTTTCCACTTTTCTCTGCTGTTTCCCAATACCCAGGATCCCTCCAACAACCTACCACATGTTTATAGAAATTTAATAAGACTCAACACAATCTTCAGTAACTAATAAAACTCTACAAACAGAAACAAAATAAAATAATTTTCTGCAAATTCTTCTGCATTTATATACGGCAGTTTCAAGCTACATTGATCAATCCTAGCCGTCAATTGATCTCTCATTTCCCTTCCTCAACATCCAACCACTCAAAAATAAAAGTAAAGGACAAATTTTCAATTCTTTTATTTTTGAATAGATTAAAAAAAAAAAAACATTTATCTTTGCTGCAGCTCCATCATACGACTAAAGTCGTCGAAGCATACAAACCCGTCTCCATTCCTATCTACGCCTCTTATCATGCGCCGGCAGTCCTCTAACGTGCACTGCGCATCTCCGATCGTTTTGAACACATTGAACAACTCCTCCGCCGTGATCCTACCGTCGCGATCAGTGTCGAAAAAATCAAACGTATCTCTCATCTCAACGTGACACGTCGGCGGCGCAAAAGCCGAACCAATCGCGTGGAATTCCTCCAACGTGATGCAACCATCGCCGTCGGCGTCAACTTCGTTGAGCATCAGCTTAAGCTCTTCCTTGTTCGGCGGCTCGGCTCCTATCCGACCGAGTAAGGCTTCCAGCTCCTCCTTCATTATCTTCCCGTCTCCGTCTCTGTCGATCATTTCAAACGCTTGTTTCAGTTCGAAGTAGACGGAAGCGGAGATCTGAGACCATTCCTCGGTCGATACTCCGGCCGATGAGGATGGAAGGACACTGGTTGGAGTGGACAAGCCGTGAGGCTGCTTCAAGGCGTCCTCCTCGGAGGCGGATGATGACGTGGTTTGCGAGCTGAAGGACGACGGCTCGGCTTCGGATCTGGAAACGGAGCGTGATTTTTTCGACTTGAGGAATTTTCCAGAGACGATTTTGGTTAGTTTCATGGTGGGAATGAAAATGGAGAAGAATATTCAGCCAGAGAGAGAGAGGAGGAGAAAGAGTGATGAAAGTTCGGGTTGAGAGGAAGGGGAGAGGAAGGAGGAGGGTTAAATGCTTGGGGGAAGGCATAGTGAGCTTCCTGGAAATTTCCTAGAGAGAGAAAAGAGGAAGAGAGGGAGTTTAGATTTTGAAAGAGTGTTTATTAGATAGGATATAGGAGGAAGCACAAAGTCTCTATACAATTTAGGGTGATTATTCTCTGTCACCGTCCCAACTTAATTTACCTTCTTATCTTTTTTATTTGTCCCAAATAATTTTGTCATAGTATAGTATCATTTTAAAATTGGATCGGCACTACGAAAAATTGTTGGACTCGAAAAGTCTTTCAGATCAAGCCTCGAC
Source organism: Ajuga chamaepitys (assembly GCA_958295605.1). Classification (NCBI taxonomy): domain Eukaryota; kingdom Viridiplantae; phylum Streptophyta; class Magnoliopsida; order Lamiales; family Lamiaceae; genus Ajuga; species Ajuga chamaepitys. Next base: position 2,911,131 of record OY282504.1, on the reverse strand, counting down.
TCCGGTCTCCAACTTCGGGTTGTGGGTGGTCCACCTCTTGATCGATTAGACCTGCAAAAAACCACGCCGGGAAGGATCTCAGTACAGGTCCTCTGACGCTCAAGTCAGTTCGTGCATATAGTTGACTCGTAAATGTGTTTTTTGGGCCTCAACTATAGTTCTTAGGGGTATAATCCATTATGGCACCACAAATATAAATAAAAAAAAAAATATTCTCTTGCAATCTGTATCACATGTTCTATGTAAATGTATTATATACCTTTACCCATATTATGTAATATATCTGTGGATATAAATAATACCTCCTCCGTCTCAGCCTAACTTACCTACCTCGATCGGGTACGGAGGTTAAGAAAAAAATAAATTTTGTGGAATATATGACTTTTTTAAATGTGGAGATTTTGATGGTGAATATTGTAAGAGAAATTTGTCATTCATGAGCTGACCAGTTAAGTTGGGCAAATCGAAAAAGAAATAATTTTCACTTGTGACTCGAATTGTACGAATTTAAGATTCGTACAACTGATGCACGGGAGACCTTCCCGAAAGCACAAAGTCTCATGTGCATGGTTTTGATTTAATTTTAGTTTGGTAGATTTTAGTTTGTTGGTTTGGTTTGATATGGGTCTCTTAAAAGTCTTATTAAATTCTTATTTAGCTCAGTGTAACTAACAAGTATGTTTATATATGCACTATCTATATCAAGATGGGAAATTACATGAGAATCCACTGTCTGACTTTATGTAAAAGTAGATATACATATATCTACATTGACTGTGCCACTATATATATATAATTAGATTAAAATCGTTTTTGTCCCGTAATTTTTTACTCGTACAATTTTAATGTAAAAAAAAATTAGTTCTGTAACTTTAAAATATGTTCGAACTTAGTTATTTTCATCGTTGGTGACCAATTTGACTGGAAAATCGCACGTGACAATTACGTGACCATATTTTATGTAAACTTTCGGGTGCCACATATTTAAAAATCGACCTAAAAATATGATCACATGATTGACACGTGCAATATTCCGGCCAAATTGTTCAATGGCATTGAAAAAATGACTAAATTCGGACAAATTCTAAAATTACGAGACTTAATTAAAATTTTAACCTTTTTCTTTATCAAAAAATTGTACTAGTAAAATGTTGCGGAATAAAATATAATTTTAACCCCATATAATTCAATAACGGCAAATGTAAAATGAAAGTTAGAGTGTGTCTGCTTATGATTTTCCTCGGTAAATTTACTAAATCTCAATAAAGCGTATTCATATAATTTTCTCAGTCAAATTTGGTCAGCATTAAATTTTATTGTTTTTAATTGAAAATATTATCTTGGTCATTTTAATTTTAGACTTTTTATTCTCAAAATTTTACAAATTAATTATTTAACTTTCGCAATTCTCGTTTAAACCGATTAAATTTATTTTCAGAAACATAAAGTTTCTTATTAGCATAAAAAGTACACGTCTTCCTCAATAAATAAATAAATAAATTAACAGTACACGCATTCATGAGAAATAACTGATACAGATATAGTAGTTGTCGACATGAAGCATGTGGTACAAAACAATTGATTATCTATTCCGTTATCGTGTTTCATCTTGTGTTTATCATGTTTATCAAAAATCATATGTATTAAATGATATGATCAATTAATATATGTCGTGTATAAAAGACGACGTAACCGAAAACAAACTGTATAGTAAAAATTCAAACTAGCTCGAAAGAAATATAATTGTAGCATTTGATAGTATATGATACTCTTTTCGTTCCATAAAAAGAGTAATGTTTGAAATACTTTTCATGTTACAAAAAGGAGTCTGTAATGTAAAAATCAATGTCTTATTTTACTAGTTCAAGTAAACATTAAAAAAATTAAGAGTTAATTATAGCAACTAAATTAAATTATCAACATTTTTGCAAACAAATCACTGAACTCTTTTTTTTTTTGGGCACTAATACATATAAACTATACGGGTTTTGGCAGATACACCATAAAACTTATTTTTCAATCATTTTTCGTCAGAATTCCACATGCGACTTGTGCGTTATAAATTTTTAAGGGTTTTTTTTCTCCAAACACTTCTTTTTGTAGGTAGAAGAACCGGTCATCTTCAACAATGGAGATTCTAGATATTGAGAGAGAGAGAGGTGTTAAAGAAAAGAGAGGTGTTAAAGAATTTTACACTTTTAGCATACTAAAAAGATTGTTTGTACAAAAAAGCTATTAAAAGTTTAGCATGCGCAAGTCACGTGCGTAATTCTGACGAAAAATGATCGAAAATAAGTTTGCCTATTGAAAAATAAGTTTGGTGGTTTATCTGTAAATCCTGTATATTTTTTATGTATCGATGCCACAAAAAAAGTTTAGTGATTTATGTGCAAAGACGCTGATAGTTTGGTGAAGTTGTTGCAATTAACCCAAATTTTAATTTTACCAATTAGTTATATATGATTGAATAAGTCAAATAAAAATAATATTACATGTATAAGTGCATATCGATGGATTTTGAAGAGTTGTACCTTCGTCAATTGACCAAAAATAAAAAATTGTATATTTTTCAAATATAACTCTTTTTATGGGACGAAAATAGTGTTTTTTTGTGAAACAAGGTGGTAGCGATATATTATACTACCTCCATTTTTTATTAGTTGTTCTTTTATGTTTTGTTTGATGTTTATAAATAATGTCATTTTAACTTTTTTTTCATATATCTTTTAATAATACCCCCTTAATAATTGAAAAGAGATATAATATAAAGTTAATGGTGGTACAATTATAAGAATTTGAGAAAATGTCGGAAATTTAATTGATGACTTATTTATCCATTTCAGTTATTCCTTAATTTTATAATCCTAAGTCAAAAGAATAATTAAATAAAAACGGAAATAGTATCTTTTATTTGTTATGATGTATTTGAATTTTGGAGTGTTAGTATAAATAGATGTTTAATTATTATCATTTTAGATGATTAATATTGATAAGGAAAAACAATTTTTTCTCAAATAGGTTTTATCAATAATTTTCGAAACTAATAAAAACAAGAACTAAACATTTTATTATACATCACACAAACAACCACACATGATCAATCATCTATCATAAATTAATCAATCTCAATTTTTAACTACTATCATATTAATCAACTATCACATAACTATCTACACCACATTTTACGGTAAAATTCTATAAGTCAACTCACAATCTACACAACAACCCTCCAAAAAAAACAAACAACTTTCTACTAATAAACCAATTATCCTAACTAAATTGTGTCACCCCGATATTTTCGATGGACTGGGTCATAAAAATATTAACACGAAATATTATTTTGGTCCGACACGATAATTTTAATATATTATTGAAGAATAAAGCGAATCAACTAATTTCAGGTCCGACCAAATTTTAACCTGATCCGTCCTAAAATATGGCGTTTGCCCGATCGAGTCAAGTCGCCCAATCACTATCTTTAGCCATAGCGTTAGTCGCATACCTCCACAACTTCAAACAAACACACCCAACCCTACTTATTTTTTTTTCTTAATTACCACATTTTGTACTATAATCTTACCATTTAATTTTATATTTCAAAGTTAAAAGAGTAACGTGTTATTATTAATTTATAAGATACTACCTCCGTTTCTTTTATGTGATTTTAGCTCATTCATTTTGTTTGTAAATAGTTGTCATTCTAATTCTTTTACCACTGTTTTTACAATATTAACCCTACAGTTATGAAAAATGTTAATAATATATAAAAATGATTAAAAAAATTAAGGAATTTAAGGAAATTATTTGAAGGTTAGTTTGTCAATTTCTTAAGTCGCTTAATTTTCATACAAAAAGCTCGAATGAAAAAAAAAAAAACGAAAGTAGTATAATGACAGTTCCAACGGCCAAGATTTTTGTAATTTCCCAGTAAAAGAAATTCAAATTTCTTCCCCCAATCCACATTCTTATTTTTCTGAGTGTATGTAAGAACATCAGAACAATTCATGCAAAAAAAACAAAAGTTTGAGTTTATAAAATAATAGATTTGTCCTATGCAATTTAACCTCACTAGCCTTGCAATAATTTACTCTTGCAGGACCGGGCCGGATCTTTGTTTAAATCGTAAAATATTTGGATCAACATGACCAAATCAATAAGACTAATACCGTTGAGCTTCCGTTGGTAGCTGTGGACGGTAGACGAGCCGAGCTTTTACGTGTTCATGTTCGTTAATATATTTTTAATTGAACTTGAGTCGAGTTGAACGATATTTGAAAATATTTGATTTTGTTCGTGAATGTATTTGACATTAGAACATTTGTGCTTGTAAACAACTAATTATCGTGCTCACGTGTATAAAATACACACACATTTTTCTAAATTTTCATACAGTAAACAAATTTAGCCAAATACTCACAAACATAACAAGTAATGTAAGAATATTACTTTTAGAAAAAAAAAATTATATATAGTATGAATATTGTTGTTCTTCTTGTTGTTATTATTATGATTATTACGATTTTATTAAGTGGGTCTTGAACGAGTTTGTTCACGAGTTATTAATGAACGAGTCAATCAGTGTTCAAGCTTTGTTCGTTTATAAAGCGAGCTCACAAGTTTGTTTGTTTATCTAACATACACATATTTCAACGGTAATTCCAACAAAAATTGCCGTTGGAATGCATTTTGTGTTGAAATAAAATTGTGAAAATTTAAAAATCCAACAACCACTTTTCCAACAACATAAATCATTCGAATTTTCGTTAGAAAATAAGAAAATCACTAAATTCCAACAGTTTTTGTTCCGTTGAAATTTAACTGTCTTTCTTCTAGTGCTCGCAATTTTTTCTACTTGTTTTAGTTCAAATAAATCATTAGTATAGTATTTGGGAAAAATAAAAATAAAAACTTCAGACAATTTTTGGTAAACACATTACGGCAGAAGACTTTTGTATAAAAGTTTTTGAGACGGTAATTATGGTCACTAATAAAAAATTATTTATGACAATTTATAGTCGCAGATCTTTTTATAAATTATTTGACATTATTTTAAAACTAATTTAGAGATAACTAGTTGCAAAAAAAATTGAGACGTCTTTGTGACCACTTTATCTCAAATAGTAAAGTGATAACAAATACTCATAATTTTTTACAAATATTCATTATTTGGGACCATTTTTTATTGTCCAAAAAGATATTTTTTTCTAATGACATGGATTTTATGTCAATATTTTTTATATATATGTTACAAGAATTGTCTTAATTTAAGTTGAAACTTTTACTTATTTATTCTAAGGATGTAACACGGAACTTTCATCTAGAAGAAATTGACTTTTATTTATAACTAAAATAAAATTGTGATTCTTTGATTTATTACATAGCACAAAGAATTTGAAATGGAAAATTAACTAACTAAATTAATTTATTAATAAATTAAAGATATACAACATTTTCAACATGAAGCAATAACTTGTGTTCATATAAATTAACGTTAAATATACGTGGCATAAAATTTTAATTAAGTTTATTTATATAAAAATAGCGAAAAAAAGTATTAATAATATTTGGGTCACTCTCAAGGGTGTTTGTAGTTGAACATTCACAAATCAAGTTGAATATTCAAGTTTAAAGCCGGATGGATGTATTCAATTTTGAATTTACCAGAAAACAAAATAATCCAAGTTGGAGTATAAAATACTCCCTCCGTCCCAACTAACTTTTCACAGTTGATCGGGCACGGATGTTAAGAAAAAACAGATTTTGCTTTTTCTTTGACTTTTTTAAAGGTGGAGATTGAGTGTGGAGATTTTGATGATAGAGATTGTGCGTGAAATTTCCTTTTTAAAGGTGTGAAAAGTTAAGTGGAACGAATCGAAATGAAAAGTAAAAAAAGTTAACTTGGACGGAAGGTGTATTTGCAACTGGAATGAAAAACAAATAAATTGAATGAATATGTATAGTTTTCTGAAGCAACATTCCAGTTTTACATAATTAAATTGCTAAAAAAAAAACAATTAGTTATCTAAATCTTGTGAGTATAACTCAATTCTAAAAGGCTCCATCTTATTTTAATTATACCGTGTTTAGTTGCTAGATTGTCCTCAGCCGACCTACATTTTTTTCTCTTGCTTAGTTCCTCCCAAATCCCATATAGCTCCGTCTATCTAGGTCTGTAAAACGAGGCGAGTCGAGTCGAGCTGGTAGGTGTTCATGTTTGGTTCATTTATTTTTAATTGAACTCGAGCCGAGCAGTGTTTGAGAGTGTTTTAATTTTGCTCATGAACGTGTTCGTGAACATGTTTGATCATGTTCATGAATATTTATGCTTATAAATAACTAATTACCCTGCTCACGAATATCAAATAAACACGCATTTTCCTAAATTTCCATACAAATAAACTAATTTAACCAAATACTTTCTAGCATAACATGTAATATAAGAATGTATGTTAGGTTATATGTAGTATGGAAATTGTTGATTTTCTTGTTGTTGTTGTTATTATTATTATTATTATTGTTGTTGTTATTATTATTATGATTATTGTTATTGTTATTATTAAGTCGGCCTCGAGCTTGTTCACAAGCTATTAAACGAGTCAATCAATGTTCAAGCTCTATTCGTTTATAAAATAAGCTTAAAAAGTTATTCGTTTATTCAAACAAATGAGTTTGTTCACGAACTATTTAACGAAAACTCTGTTCATTTACAGCTCTACACCTACCTAATTAGGCCTTCAACCCTGGTTTACCGCCCAATAAGCATATGCCGTCTAACATCTTTTAAAATATTGAAGTATAATAGATTTGAATAAATCAATAAAAATTGTGGCTATAAGTTCGTCAGAAATTTTGGAAAATAAAGAAGAAGAAGAAGATTATAAAACATGCATAAATAAACTTCGATAAATAAATTCCAAATCCTCTCTTTTTATTCACCGAAAGACCTTGATAAAATTAATTAAAATAGAAAAAACAATGAAAAACAAAAAGCTCAATATTAGTTAATGAAAGTAAATTCGGATTCTTGGTGTTATTTTATCAAATAATATTTCCTCTCAATAAATTTGTCGCAAATATATAAAATTATAACTAAAAGTAATAAAATAATCATGAATAATTTGTATAACATTTTGTAACTACTTATCGTCACCTAAAATTCTATTATATATAAAATTATGACTAAAAGTAATAAAAAAAATGATCATGAATAATTTGTATAATATTTTGTAACTACTTATCGTCACATAAAATTCTGTTACATACGATAATTGGACGTTGTCTTAGAAAATGTATCCCTTACAACTTTGTTGTAATGCAAATATTGTACTCCCTCCGTCCCACTTAAATTTGCATATTTTTATTTTCGATTCGTTCCATTTAATTTTGCACATTCTTAAAAAATATATTTTTCTCACAATCTTCACCCCAATCTCCACATTTAAAGAAATCAAAGATTCCCCAAAATCTGCATTTTCTTAACATCCGTGTCGATCAACCGCACAAAATTAAGTGGGACGGAGGTAGTAGTAAAACTCCAAAAAATAGAGAAAAATTATGAACAAATGATATGTAGTACTACTTCCATTTTTCTAGACGTCTATTAGACTAGGATAAACGAATTAAGGGATGGCGTAATACATAAATAAGCCTACATCTGAATTTTTTCTCTCCCCCAAATCTTTTAATTTTCTTCTCATTTTATATATGTTGTTGTTATCTCTTTCCATTATTTAATAAATTAGATATGGATAACTCGGCAATTACGATTTTTATGGATAATTATTGCAGTAGTATTGAGAAAAATGTCGAAAAAAAGTTAAAAAAAATCTACCTATAAAAAAATCATAAAATTAAAAGAAATATATCTAAAAAAAGAAGGTGGTGGTCACTGTTTGTGGAACTGAATCGGTAAGTGAACGGATTATGTAATTAATTTAGAATTCAGTGGTTCAATTGATTCACGATTGAATCGGTTGTACCGACCATCCGATCCAATTCCACAAACATTGGTAGTGGTATGATTTTTTTGTTAGTGATGAGTTTATGAAACAGAGACAGCTGTCCTAATTCCGATAGTTTCCAAACCAGCTTATTGATCTGACTTCAAACCTGCCCAACAGGAAGCTTCACAGGAATTTAATATAATATACTTAAATATTATTTTATTTAATTAATTAGAGACTTGAGATTAACTGAAAAAAATAAAGTGAGTTAATTCTCGAACAGTATGAAGACAAAATATGTAAGATATAATATTGTTTTATAGGGAATATTAAAGGAAAAATAAGAAATAACAGAAGTTGCTGCCACTACAAGAAAAACGGTATTTTGAGACCACTTTTATTTATCACAATTTATGAATATTTGTTACAACTTTATTATCGTCTCAATAACTCCGTCGCAAATAATATACTTGTGACCATAAATGTGGTCTCAAATAGGGTACCATTCTGTATAAATGTACTATTTTATTTGTACAGATATGGTAGAGGGCCACTGTGCAAAACTCAATTATAACCGAAAAAATCGAACAAAATCGATCGAAAAATGTCGGTCGGTTCGATTATGGGTTTGTCTGTTCGGGCATCAGTTATTTGGTATAAAAAAAATCAGTTAAGTCGGTCGGTTTCGATTTTGAAAAATTAGAAACCGAAATAACCGGAACCGACCGAAAATTTTAGTCATATATAAACCAAACCCTAATTCTGTCGGTTTTCCTCGGTTTTTTAGTCATCGGTCGGTTCCGATTTTGGTCCCCTTTTTTTGTTTATCTAGGAAATTCGGTAATGTAGATCAGAAAATAGGTATTTTATTTATTTTTTGTCGGTTTTGGTTATGACCGAAAAACCGACCGATTAAGTCGGTTTGGTTAGATATCGGTTGCCAATAAACTTTCGGGCGGTTCGGTTATTGGGTTTGTCCGGTCGGTTAACGGTCGATTTTTTAGATTCACCGAAACCGACCGATGCACACCCCTAGTCTCAAATGCGTCTCAAATATTTTTTGCAACAACTAGTTGTCTCTAAAAGTAGTCTTAAAATGGTCTCAAATAATTTGTATAGAGATTTGTGACAACAAATGGTCACAAATAACTTATTATTAGTGACTATAATTGTGATGTCAAAAAATGGTAAACAAAATACCTCTTTTGTTATAGTGTGTCATTTTACCAACATATAAATATAAATATATATAATTAGCAGATATAATATACACAAAACATTGTTACTTGAATTTAGAGAGGTCACGAATCATAACTGAGATTGCAGAAATCACAAATCGATAGTCGGACATTTTAGAACGGTCTAGCACTTAGACTACCTAGGCGAAGACTAGTTCATTTCTTTTTTCTTAATCCTACTGCTAATATTTTGAAATTATCGTACTATTACAAATGTAATTCAACATATCATAATGTATACAGAATACGTTGTAAAATAATATATATATATATTAAAGAATATGAAAACATTTTAAAATTATATAAAAAGTAAAAGTAAATATTTGAGCTGCCTAGGCCGGCTAGACGCTCAATAAAGCAGACATTTTTTTGCCGACTAACTTGCTTAGGTCCAAAAAAAACCTAAAAGATATTATTTATCATAATATTAGATCGGTAAGACAGTAACTAGCGACTAGTTAGGCGAGACAAATTTTTGCATCCATGATCAAAATTAGCGAGAGTATTACCTTGTGCTTATGAAGAACGCTTGCTCCTTTCTGCAAAGTATTTAGTAGGGATGACAATGTGATGAGTTTCGCTAAACCTGTAACCTGCCCCACGAGAGAAAAATTAAATTCATAATCTGTCCGCTTCACTTCGTCAATCCATTGGGTTTACCTGTCCTGTCCTGAGGTTTTTTTATTACTCCCTCCGTCCCAAAAAGATAGTCACAACCTTTTGTGTTGGTTGTCCCAAATTATAATCACATTATTATATAATTTCTCTAAAATGTTCACATTTAATGTTTGTTTGAACTATTAAAATCTCTATGTACCCCAAAATAAATAAGGATATGATAGGAAAATAGTGGGTAAATATTACATTTTTAACATGGATGTTTTCTTAATCTGTGTATAAGTTAAAATGTGACTATCTTTTTAAGACGGAGAAAGTATATATTTTCAATACTACTATACTCTTATATTCTAAAACTGAAATATACTTGAAAAGATGGAAGTTGAGGAAGACGTTTAATTTGCAAATTAATTTTTTTTGACTTATAAGTAAGGTCCATAGAAAAATATTATAATAACAAACTTTAAAATTTATAAATTATTTATATATTTAATTCTCTGTTGCAAAACTTTTCGACTAGTTCCGATTAATTATCGCCTAGGCACTAGGTTTTCATTGGCTGCATACAATTATTTCCCGATTCTTCCGCGCCAACTACACCTATTCCCCCATCAATCCTGCTCAGGTTCCAATTAGTCGCTAGGTCCTAGTTCACTGCTTGACTAATGCCTAACAACTTTTACAACCTTGGTTTAATTTATACGTGGAGGATTAGGAATGAGTCTAACAAAACCCAATTCAACCCACTAAAGTTCCAGACTACCAAGTTTTAGCAGTTTGATCGAGGCGGTCCTGATTTATCCTGCTCCATTGTTATTCCTAATATTTACAAGATATAAGTTGCCTACATAAATTCATTTAATCCAATATGTATATATTTTATTTTTGATGAAATAAAATAGAAAATATTCCTTATCCTAGATTTAAATTGTAGATTTGCACACAGTTCAAAATATTCTGAAAATATATTTGTGTATCTGCAATATCAAAAAAGCACATGTATACCAGAATTAATCATTAGGTAGAAGTGGAAAATAAGGTAGATTTGGCCATTTGTTTTATCAATCATTGGTAGGATTCTGTATTTTGGTCCTAGTAAATGTATCTGGTTATACATTATTGGCAAAAACAATTTCAAGAAATATTTTATTGAGAAATAAATATTTCAGAAGCATCAAATCTCTGAATTTTATCATGGAAAAATTTATGAGTATAAAGAACTATAAATAACTAGATAAATTTTGACAAAGTCTCATGTGCACCAGTTGCACGGTGTAATTTAGGTTGAATATTTTCGTTTATACTTAAAGATATTACACGTTCTGGATAAAGGTATTAAAATGCATTTAGTCAGTACATGTAATACCTTTTAGCATGAATGGTGATACATTTTCACTGTGATATCTTTACCCGTCATATGTAATACCTTTAGCTATATATAGTGATACATTTTGACCCATGACTCAGGTTACATGGATCTTGGTGCACAAAAGACTCCTCATCAATTATTCAGTTTAATCGCGATGAAGGAGATGACAAGAAAAAATATACCAGGTCAGTTGCCGTTAGAGGTGACGATTCGGGCGGCCTAACTGATCGGATCTAGCTCATCGAGCCAAAAATAATCGAGTCCGATCCAACTTATCTTCCTTAAATATACTAAAAAAAATTGGATCGGCCCGGGATCCATTGGATTTTTAGTCAATTGGATCGGGCTTGTTAGCTCAATGGTACTTCGGACCTACGTTTCTATGATCAACCTCATCTAAAATACAGACGAATTGGGTTAGTCCATTGGTTCGGACTGATTTTGTCAGCTCAAAGTTTTAAGCATACGATGGTCAAGGAAAACTGCTGATTAAATAGTTGCAAACCATCCATGTATGCCCAACGAATTATATTTTGAACTGCAATGCTTGCATACATACTAAGAAATGGGGAGACTCGAACATTAAAAAAACAAATCCAATCGAGGGCTACACAAAAAGTAGAACGTACATAATCGCACAAGACATGAACGCATTATCACTACATGATAGAACAGAGAGTTCAAATTGACTAAACGAACATCTAGTCGAATCAAAATCACAATTAATCTTATAAATGAATTTGTATATTATATGTGCGTATTTTTCATGTTATTTTTTTCAAAAGAAAAATAAAATAATTATATTGACTTAAAAAAAAACTAAATAATTCAATACAGTTGGACTTTTTTTTTTCAGAACTCAAGTTGACTTAATTAAATTATAAAAAATAAAAAAAAGTTGACTTAATTAATTATTTAATTTTTCAAAACGCAATATCATTGGCCGACAAATAGTGGCACACGGATACCACGCGGCCATGATGATACATCTCATCTTCCATTCACTCTAATAAAATCATACGATGGGATTTTTAATTGTTAAAATAAAAGATTCTTAACAAGAATATTTGCGATAAAGTCTCATGTGTATTAGTTACACGGTATAATTTGAAACAAATATTACCATTTATATACAAATATATTACTTGTTCTGAGTAAAAGTATCAAGTGATATCTATAAGCATAAAAATTAATGTATTTTATTATACTACATTTACCGAGAATATGTAATAATTTTAGATGTAAATAATAATACATTTTCACTCAGATCCGTGTAAGTTGAGAGGAAGTGGTCCTGACTCCCCCTCAAAATAATAGTTATAGGAGTTAGTATTGCATCATAACCCAATATGAGACGTCTTCTCTTTACCTTGTATCATAATCTAATGTCGACGTCTTTTCTCTAAGTTTACCAACCATCAAACCTCTTTAGACTTACCAGTCACCAGTAAATTCATTTTGGCTCCTACGCGTCCCAAAATGCACTGCCCTCCTAGGTGCACAACACTAATTAATCCAAGACAAAGCACATTACTGACTAACAACACATAATCATATTTCTTAGAGTTATTAAATACATCTCCATGAATGAACAAAATGAAGGTTGAACATATGGGTTGATCCGAACAATTCTGCTTTCATTTCCTTTCATGGAGCACTAAGTTACTAACGTTTGAAGCTAACTCCGGCCCCACGTCAAGGTGACATGATTCAAATTTTTGTTGGTATGATTGATGTCGCTATATCACTCAAAGACTCTTTACTTCCTAGGAGTTAGATCGATATTCCTGTGTCAATTTCTTTGGTGGGCTATTAATACTTGACAACCTTCTAAATCAAGATTGTAAAAATCATTAGGCACTCGTAAGACGGTAAACTGGGGCATAATGATTAATCGAGGCTAGATGCGGAAGAATCGAGAAATAAACATAGACGGTCAATGAAAGTCCATCGCCTAGACGGAGATTAATCAGAGTTAATCAGAACTTTTTACAACAATGCTCTAAGAGTATACTTGTGCTGGGATGTAGTGGAATGTGTCCTGTCGGTTGTGGCACATCCTCGGATGGTACGTCCATTTAAATAGTAAAATATTTTGTTCAAGGGATATGTAGGGTAGGATGTGTATTGTAGATGTCACATCAGTAGATTTTAAAGTGGTTGATAATATTAAAATAACGTGATAGGTAATGCGAGCAATGATTTGTTGATTGATGAATGATTAAAATGTATATTGAGAATTGTGATTGATTGATAAAGGTTGGAGTTGATTGAAAATAAATGATGTTGGTGTGAAGTAACTTTATAAGGTGGTGTGGGTCGATGAGCCTCATCTCCTCATATTAAATTGTTTACGAATAGATCATCCCACATCCGAATGCACCCATCCCAATCCAATTATGCCCTAAATACTACCCACCATATTTAAAACTCAATTTTTTATTATTTGAAAAACACTTAACATGGCAAGAAAAACCCAAATGTAATGTGGACCAATGATACAAACTTGAGTAATTGTAAAGGGGACTTAGATGTTTGACTACTCAAATGGCCCCATTCCTTTCATTTGTGGTGCTATTCTCTTCTAACTTGTCTTTTCCGACCAATTCATGTGCACATGAAAATGTAGTGCAATAATACCAACAAAGGAAAATACGAGCCCGTTTGGTGGCAAATCATTAATGACAATCGTAATGAGTATGGATGATGGGTCAATCATATTATGAAATGAAATGGGGGGAATTGTTAACAAGAGAGGGTAATGATTAACTTATTTATTATGTATCAAGCACCATAAATAAGAATGAGTCATCAATCATTCACATTCCTTCTCTCTAAAAACCCGACCAAGCGGGTCCTAAGTAAATCATACACTATACATAGTACTATGAATGAAATATGCATCACACAATTATTGACCCATCCAAAGATGTGTTCCAATTTTCTAGGTGATATATATCAAATATGGCCCTATAACCCGGTTTATAATAAAAAATTGCCTTCCTTCTATTTGATTTAATTTAAAATAAAAAAAAATTAAATATTTTCAGATTTTAAAAGTTCAAATTTGAAATAAACTTGATTCCTCCTCTTTCTTCCTCATATGTGTTCTCTTTTGTCTTTCTCTTATTACTTTCTCTCCATATTTTTTCTCCCAACTCTCTCAATTCTCCATTTCTTCTTCTTTTCTTTCATCACTCCATCATTATGTTCGGCTAATTTTTACAGGTGTGTGTTTGTTCTTATAAACATTATGTTTTTTGAAGATTTGAGGTTGTTATTATATACAAATATGATATTTTTCGTTCCCATTGTTCAAGTTGTGCAAATAATATGGTAGATTGTATTAAAAACGACTGAGTTGTTTAAAACAACAAGGTTGTTTTGTGTTTAAACAACCGGGCTGTTTAAAATACTGGTGTTGTTTTTTAATCAAATAACCTAGTTGTTTAAACAACCGTTAAACAACTCGGTAGTTGTTTAAACAACTCGATAAACAACTCGGCAGTTGTTTAAACAACTAGGTAGTTGTTTAAACAACTGGGTTGTTTAATATGTTAAAAAATGAGTTGTTTAAACAAGAGGCCATTTTTTATTATTTAGAATAAGTAAGGCCATTCTTGATAAGTCATACTTTGACTAGGCCATTTCTGAAAATTCCCCATTTTCTAGTGCGGTTGTCCTGTTTATGTGATGGCAACCTGACCCATCTTGCCTTCGTCGTCTACCCTAATTTGTAGAGGTAGTAATTCGGCCCTCCCTGTCAAACTCGAACTAGTTTATCGGGCCAATATCATAAGTTAGGTTAGGCTTTTTCGGTTCGATGGTCCTGATGATTAACAATTATTAAGCACATACTCCTTAAATATACAAAGATTTTATTTCTCCTCGTGGCCCGTTGGGCTTTTGGGTCATAAGGCCGGTCCTGTTGACTCCAATGTTCCTGTTCGACTAAATTTCTATGACCCAATATATCTAAAATATCAAGCGAGTTGGAATAGTTCATAGGGCTAGAGCGATTTTCCGGCTCTACTAATTTGTAGCTCTACAATTTGGTTGCTTCCCATGAAACCTCACCATGGTTCAAGAACGCCCGATTCACGATTTGAAATTATCAGGTTCAAGTTTTGCCAAAGGGATGAATTTTAACCTAATTCTTTTGCCCAATATTTCAGGTCTAATTATTAACAGCCGATTTCGATACTGGTCCCACCGTTATTTCTAACTAGAGGTAACAAAATCAGCCCTACCCACTGGAATACCGCAGTCCTCCCTATATCTTGATGGATTGGCATAAAAATATTGACCCAAGATACTATCAGACCTGACACAATGGACCAAAAGCTCGACGGATCAGGCCCAAAATCATAGAATGAGCCAAATTCTGCTCACTAATGTTTCGCCTTATAGAATTTTGGCTAACTCGACCCGACATAATACGCTTGCCTGATAGGCTAGGTTGGGCCCGGCCTGGCAGTTTGAATTGCTACCTCTAGGTCTAACCCTTTCCTCTTCCTCTTTCTTTTTTTTTTTTTTTTTCTTTTTTATTTTTTATTTTTTTATTTTTGGTGATTTTGAGAGAGATTTTAATATTTTTTAATACCTCAACCTGACCCAACTTGCCTAGGTCGTGTAACCCAATTTGTAACTTTATTCCACTTTGGTTGCTTCCCATCCTCACTAGTTATCCTAAATTACAAATAATTTTCTTGGAATACTTCCCAATTTTAAACCTACTTTTCATGGTAGAATATGCATGTCGAGTTTCGCAAGCAGCATTTATATTGGGCTAATTCTATGCTACTCACTTGGGTAACTCGACAACAATATTTATATTGGACTAATTTTATGCTACCAATTTAGGTAATACCCAAGTGATTGATCTACCGTATACTTAATGATTTAATGACTAATATAGTTTTGATCTCCATACACTTTTTAGGTGTGTGATTGGGTAGGGTAGAATAAGTCTCCTTATCGTGGTATAAGCCTCGGGCAATTCTGTCTTTACCATGTGGGTAGTGTTTGCACGTTATTTGATGTGTGACATGTAGTACACGTAAAAATTTAATAGTCACCTTTTTAAAATGTCACACGGAATGTAAGGTCCGTTTGCTTAAGACTGGGGAATGTTGGGCCAAATCTGACCGAAGAAGTTAATGCGTGTGCTTTAGTAAAATTCAATTCCCTAAATTTACTGAGCCCAATCTTAAGCAAACGGACGAGTAACATATACTGTCCAGCCTCATCAAAGATTTTCTCAAAGTAATCCCACACTATAAATCTTGGTCTTGTTTCTCTTTGTGCGGACCGTTTGGCATTGTCGCCAAAATTATCAATATTGTTCTGATGGATATTCTGAATTTACAATTAAAATGGAATACTTTGCTGTCGGAGCATTTCAGCGTTCCATTAGTAAATATATATGTATGTATACATTTTAATATATTGCTAAAACTTAACGTATTTATTAAATATTTTATAATCTTTGCAGATCATGTGTTAATTTTTGTTCGATTAGTATTGAAGAATTTGGTCACTAATTGTTTACTACATCAAATTTAAAGGGAAGAAAATTAGAGAAATCACCCAAAAGATCACTTATAGGTAGTCTATTATAATATTTTAAACCATTCCTAAAAAATTAAATATATATATATATGAAATAAAAAAAAATCAAATTACACAGAAATATATATTTCTTCAAGCAATTCCGACCCCCTTGGTCATCTCAGAAATTTCGATCATTTATGACCGTAATGGCCAAGAAATTAACAGAAACAGAATACTTCCAAAGCGTTCCATTTTCATGACCGAAATAAAACGTTTTGGTTGGTAGAATCGGAACAAAATCAATAACTATGATTATCGCTCCCATTTGCTTCTTCGTTGGGTGCTCGACATCTGCAAAGAAGATGAACATATGCATATCAACCGTATAAATCTTTACGATATGAGTCAGATGATAGAGGCAAGACAGAACCTTCACAACTGATGCATTTTCCCCATGTTACAGACTTATAACTTCAACTGAGAGATAATAAGAGAAAGCCAAATACAATCGCCAATAAATATATTTTACCTTCAATTCTTCGAATAAATTCTTTAAAAAACGAGCAGCAGACAGCGGCTACAAACAGGCAGCGTCACCCTTTCTCTGTGGTCGCCTGCTTCGGCATGACAAGGTGCGTATGAGAGAGGGCTGGTACCTTATAAGCAGGCAGTATCACCCTATAAAAAACGAGCAGCAGACAGCGGCTACAAGCAGGCGGCGTCACCTTGTCTTGTTGCAATGTAGCTCAACAAGATTGAAATCTTATAAGCAAGATGGTATGAATAAATGCATCTTAATTTGATAAATCATCTTGAGTTTAACTTATACAGCTTATTTACAAGTGCCATTGAATGAGTGGCCTGCTAAACTGAACGATGATTCAATCACTCACTCGTTACATGCACATCATCACCCGAATGATTATCCCGGGTCGGGACATGACCCGACTCAACTTCATCAACATAAACGTCTTCTCTGTTGTCATCGGCACCATCCTCAGACACAGAACTAGCATCCATTTCTCTCTGGGGACAGTCGAGTTGCACGCACTCCACAACTGAGTCCTGAGTAGAGCTATTGTGTTCTGAGTCAAGGCTCTGGTTGGATGGGGTCAGCACTTCCTTCCTCACGATATTGAACACTATACCGTTCTGGATCCGTTCTGGCTGCAAAAGGTCGCCTTCAGCCACCATAATGCTCGAACTCGTCCTATTACTGAAATCAGATTCTGTAGGCGATGTCCTATCTGGCGTCGTAATTCTCAAGCCGTGATGAGATTGATTACTCGACGGGCTCAGGCTAGGGCCCACCACTCTCATCCGGGTATCAACCTCCAAATTCTGTACAAAGTCGACAAACCTATCAGCTGACGTCGTCCTCATCAGTGGCCCGCCTGACCTTGTCCAAGAATTGAGATCAACACTCTCGGACTCGCTATCGCTCCCATCGTGCGCATGTCGGTGGGCACGCCAGTTTCTCGCCCCACTGGGGCCACCTCCTCCTTGGTGGAGAGAAGAAGCGGCTTCTGCAAGCAGGTCCTCCTCGAGAGACCCGGTGGAGTTCTCCCGGGCGATGATATTCCAAGATGGGATCCGTTTGGATGCGTTGAATCGGACGGTGGTATTGAGGCCGTGGGAGGAAGAAGAAGCAGCAGCAGCAGCCCTCTCAGCACTTCGCTTCAGACGACGCATGTGGTTGAGTATGGCGACGCACTCGTCGAGAGCGAGCTCGATTCCACAATTTGCTTTTATGGCTGAGAGCTTCTCCCAAGTGCATCTTCGGCCTTGGTTAGCTGACTTTTGAAGTTCGACGTAAGATGGATTCTGGATTATCTTCGACAACTGAAACGCAAATCCGAAACGATTGAAAAGCAGTTAGATTAAACAACTATATATATATATATATATATATATATATATACGCGAAGCAATTTGATTTGTCGAATTATATGTGATGATTGCTTCATACCTGAGCTAAAGTAGCAGGCATAACAACAGTAACGTCACCCTCCCAATCCTGAGCAAACAGCTTAGCAAGACCACCCAATGGAATACCAAGCTGCAGTATCTGATTGCATCTGTGTTTTACTTCCATCTCAATTAGATGAGCAAGCTGAAAAATAAGACAACTATCAGTTTACAATAACAACAGGAGATGTCGGCTTCCAGCCAAAAATAAAAAAATCAACGAGGAAGAGAATGGAAAGTGCTTCTGAACAATTTTTGCTTGTTACATACACAATGGTGCAATAGCACAAGTTTATCCCCACAAAAACCTTATAAGTTGCATCGAACTTTTTCTCTATATAGTTTAAGGAGATATAGTCTTCCCATGTCTGGTATATCGGGGTTGTGACAGCACATAAGACTACAAACATAAGGCACTGGGAATATTCAGAAACTTCCAGACATAAATGATGTCAATTTTGAAAAAATATGACAATCTTTTGTCCCAAACGCCATTTTCTTTGGCCATGTTAATATACAGTCCATCAAAAACTTTCTAGATTAATTTTCTTTTTCCCTCCTAAACGCATATGATCTGCTGAAACATAAAACTGTCTGTATGCCAGCCAAAATCAAGCTACCCTCATTAATCTGAAAGCTCTTCAATGATAACTCAACATGTTTACGGTTTCAATGCATCAAAGGAATATTCATAAATCACTGAGCACAAGCTAACATATGAACTGCATAAGTCCATCAGAACATTAAACATACCTTAGCCGCAAAGTTGCCTCCATAAGCTCGAACAATCTCCTTCAGCCTCAATAAAGGTGCAATATGAGGGTTCGCTTGACTCACAATGAAATGATTCACATTGAAGAGTTCTTTCAACTGCATCATGGGCAAATCAATCTCCAAGCTACCATCTCTCCAGCGACGTCCAGAAGTGCCCGAAGAGGAGCGACGTGTAGAGGAGCCCGGATCCTCTTCGGGCCCCAAATGAAATGGTGGATGATAAGGAACTATTTCTCCGCTCCTATCCTTTGCCATCAGTTCTTGAGCTTCAAAAAGACCAGGAAAAGCACAAGAAGCCGTCACAGCACTCCATATTACAACATGAGGTGAAGTCAAGTAGTTGAGGCATCTGGGAGGTTCGTGTTTCCTTGGTGAACAAACCGTAATCCCTAATATTCGTCCAGTCATATCATATGCTTCTTGGAAGGTTAGATTATTCGTAAGGTGTCTAAGCATAATCTGCAGCTGTCTGATCTCGTGAACAGCACCCTGTGTCATAACCCTCTTGAAAACGGTAAAGATCCCACCCATCTGGTCAAAGAATTGAATAGAATGCCACGAATCCTCGAAGAAACTCTGAAGCTCAGGCCAGGACCTGGTTGCAACAACAGAACACATTATGGAACCCACACTGGAACCTGCGATTATCCGAGGCAAAAGCTTATGTTCGACCAGCGTTTTTACCACTCCCACATGAAAAGATCCTAAAGAAGCACCCCCACTTAATAGCAAAGCAGTCCTACCAAAGGCATGCCTTGTTTCATGCATAAACGCAAGCTTCTCCTCCAACAGAAGCTCCTCGGAGTCAGAGTCGCAGACCATCCGGAGCTGCATCGTGACCTCATCTATGTACTCCTTTATGAGTTTCGGCACATGGAGTCTCCCTTTGTGAAGCTGTGGATTACACATATTACCAAGATTCCTAACTAAGTCAGCCCTCATACAGAATATGATATCCCTAAGAGAACCCTCTTGACGACGGTGGCGAAGCTCCTGAAGTTTATTTCTTACAAGCTCTTCGTCATAAAGATCGGCCTCATTCATTTTAAGAGTCTCTTTATCCATCATTCTAGCAGCATGAGCCCACTCTTCATAGGTCAATGCAGCTCTCATCATATTCCTCCAAAATTTCCTCCTATATGCCATTTCTGCCCTCATCTTCACATTCGTGTAGCGTTTCAATAAGAAAGCAATCACTGTCACCATCGCTAAGATCCCTTGTGGATTTCGAGGATGAAACCACGAGATCACAGGGGAGAAGTATCCACCCAAGCAACTCTTGAACTTATACAAGTACATCACAAACATCCCCAATATTTTATGCCTCAAATGCGACATAGACTTGCAGAATAACACTCTAAACGCAATTGTTCGACCAAAAATCGTCGAAGGCCCAATGGAGAATGAATCAACTCTAGCTTCATTGCTTATATCCATATCTTCAACTAAATAATGGGGCTACCCCTAAAGATCTTTTCTATCCAAATTAGAAACTATATTTAACTTCCCCTGATACAACCCTAGTTGTATAAATTGAAAGAATCAACAAAATTACAACTGGAGCAACAACGAATTTTTCAGCAATTTAAAATAGATGATCCATGATAATGAGAGATACAATGAAGAAACAAAATCCAATACCTAATTGGGAAACAACACTGAAAAGAGAAAGCCCCAAACCTCAGAAACTGAACTATTAATGGCGAATTCGACAAAAAATCAGTCTTCCACCTCTAATGATTCTCCAGACCAAAACCTAGAAATCAAAAGAATAGAAGACCAATAAATTGACCCTCAAGTTTCAACATTCTGCAGCAAATCCAACCGTTTCGAAGTCGGTTTGCCGCAAACCAATATTTTCTGTAAGGAAATCAAACAAAAAGGAAGCAGCTTAAAATAATAATATGGAATTGAATGCTGCGGATATATAAACCCTAAATTAAATAATCAAACACGCAATGCCCATCGGGATTGAGAAGATCAGATTGGATAACGATATGATTTTGCTGGTAAAATTGACGTCTCGTAGGAGTATTATAAAGACTCGAAACAAATTCAGATTCAGACATTTATATATGCAGGAAGATAAAATAATACTCCATTATTTTATTCTGAGAAGAAAGGATAAGGAGGACACGACTGCGTCATTGCAATTGTCGTTTTTCTTGCAATCTACGTGCGTTTTGCTTGAAACGGGAATTGGTTGAAGAACTTCTGTTCTTTTTTAAATTAAATGCAGGATTTAGGTTTTCTGTTCTGTTAATTTTGTGGAATTATTTATTTTGAGAAAGTTGTTTTCTGGAAGTAATGGAGTAGTCGTGCAAGTGATTGCGTTTAAGCAATCTGCTTGAGGATCTTTCAAGAAAGTCGTATTTGAATTTGGTTGGGTGTTAGTTACGAAATGTGTCTTGTGCGTCAGTTGTACGGATTCATATAATTTGGGTTATTGGTCAAATGTATTACTCCCTCTGTTTCGGTTCAATTTGCAATCTTGTTCGGGCACGGATATTAATAAAAAACACGTTTTGTTTTTACTTTGATTTTTTTAAAGGTGGAGATTGAAGGTTGAGATTTTGAGGGTGAAGATTGTGGGATGGAGTTGCAAAGTTAACTGAGACGGACTAATAATGCAAGTAGACAAATTAAATTGGGACGGGAATAGTACTATTAATGCCTGAAGGTAT
Source organism: Ajuga chamaepitys (assembly GCA_958295605.1). NCBI lineage: Eukaryota > Viridiplantae > Streptophyta > Magnoliopsida > Lamiales > Lamiaceae > Ajuga > Ajuga chamaepitys. The sequence continues at coordinate 2,888,984 of OY282504.1, read as the reverse complement.
TACATTTGATAGGTAAAGGTATAATGTTGAAAATATATCACCATATATACTTAAAGATATTACATGTCCTGGGTAAATGTATTACACATTTACCCATACACATTTACCCAAAACATGTATAAATGTATTACAATATTTACCCAAAATATATAATACCTTTAATTATAAATCATGATATCCAATTCGAATTGTATAGCGTAACTAATGCACATTAAATTTTGTCTATCAAGTAAGGGCTGATTCTATTTAATTGTTTCTTATGTTCAATACATTTGTTATGACATTTATTATTAAATTTTTTTGAGTGCAAAAATTAACGACCTAAAACTGAAAACAACATCAATCACGTGACAGTTAAAGTTTGGTCTCCCACTATGAGCCTATAATGGGGTTTGTTGGGCTTTCAATATACAAATCCAGTTAAATTCGGCCCAACACTAAAACAGGCTGATTCAACCATGAATCTGTGGTCCTTGGCCCAGTTCGATAAAGATATAAAGTCGAAAATAATGTTATACCGGTCAAAATTGAGCAGAACTGATCAAAACCGCTAAACTCGGATGAAACTAGACCGTTTGAATAGGAAAAAATTGTTTCCTACTTTAAAAACTTTAAAATTTTTATTTTTAAAATAATAATTATACAATATTAGATATTTTGTTTAGTCTCATATATATATATATTTTTTATAAATATATATTTAACAATCCTCTAAACTTTTTTGTTATTTTTCAAATACAATATATACCATGTTCTATAAAATATAATATAATTGAATTAATTATCACTTACGATCAAATCATCGATTGAACCGAGAAGCAACAAGATCGATTCGCTCACCGATCCAGTTTCATAAATACTAATTTTTACTTAAATTTACTTAAATTAAGGATGAGATCGATTCGCTCACTGATTCAATTTCATAAATACTAATTTTTACTGAAATTTACTTAAATTAAGGATGACGTGGCAAAATATGTCGTATTTGGGCTCAACAATGAACCCAATATTGAGTCATGTGTATGTATGTATGTATATATATACTACCTCCATCACATCTTAATCTGCCTACTTGTCATTTTAGTTTGTCTCACCTTAACATGCCAGTCCCATAAATACCAAATTTCTCTCACAATCTCCACCCTCAAAATCTCCATTCTCAATCTCCACCTTTAAAAAAGTCAAAGATTCCATAAAATCTATTTTTTCTTAATTCTCATGCCCGATCAACCTAGGTAGATTAAGCCGGGACGGAGGGAGCATATATATATATATATATGTTTTGTACGGCTAGAACAAATTCCCAAACAAGCCCTGTTTCATTATATTGGACAATTGGAGTATGGGCCTTGATCTTACGGACGAAGCCCACATGTTATCCGGCCCATTTTCTTGGGTCACGGATACCACTTTGAGCCCATATACCACTATCGGGCTAAGCTTACCAACATATATTCACTTAATTTGATACCAGTTGAAAAAGAAGTAAAAACAGAAAAGAGAAAAATCCTTTTAAAAAAATCTACACTTTTATTATGTTGTTTAAGTTTGTTTAAAATATTTTCGAGCTTCTATTATGAGTTTGAGTTTATTTAATAATTATTTGAATTGAACTTGAACGAGTTTTAATCGAGTCTAACGCAAATCTAGCTCGAGTAATTTGATATTTTCACTATTTCTTTGTATAGCATTTTCTACTTATCGAGTTCGAGCTCGAGTCAAGTTTTAGATTTTATCAAACGTATTTGATACTTTCAGTTGAAAATAAGGATTAATATAAAAAAAGCAACATGTACTATACACATTTTCACAACTACCTAAACTATTTTTTCTATCAATTTGCAAACTGTAGTTTGCGAAAGTATCTGTTTGCATCCCCGCTCAAATTTTTCGTCGATTATCTACTCACTTGACTCACACACACTATTTTGAAGGTCAAAATTGGTACATCAACCTCAAAAGTGCACGTTTCTTGGTTTGGGGATGAATTTTTCCACCAAAACGTTGAATAAAACCCAACGCCAAAACAAACCATTGCAACTTCTCCTTCTTCCTCGTACGTCCAAGTTCGACTTGGAGGTTTGTTCAATGTTACCAAATCGGCTTCAAGAGTGTTCACCCGTCTCAGAAGCCTCAGAGATTATTTGGGGAACTTTATCACACATCGGAGGATCAAGTTACACAAAAAAATACAACCATCTAGTGCCTAACCACAAAAAAATTGCGATTAGCACAATCTCTTTAACTAGAAATTCAATTATTTACTAAGTAAAAAAATCTTCAACTTTTGCTATGGTTTGTTTTGCCATTGGGTTTTATTCAACGTTTTAGTGGGAAAATCCATCCTCAAATCAAGAATACGCGCTTCTGAGGTTGATGTACACATTTTGTCCTTTAAAATAGTGTGTGCAAGTTAGTGAGCAGATAGTAATCGAAAAACATGATGTGGAATTGCAAACGAATAATTTAGTAAATTACAGATTACAAATTGATAAAAAAAACAGTTTAAGTTGTTAAATAAAAAAATGCATATAGTACAAATTATTTTTTAATATTAACCCTGAAAATAACTCAAACAAACTTTTAACGAACGTTTTTATATCACTAATTAGTTTATCATAGTGCTAATATAATTTGATTTCTCCATTCCCATGGTGGCGTTGATTAATGGGAATTTGGTACCAAAAAAAAAAAATTATATTATTATTATTTTTCCAAGTCTGATTATTATGGTCCACGCGTTTAAATTAAATTAAATTCGAGTATCAGACCACATGAAAAAGTTGTACAGCAACCCCCATGTGACGTTTCTGAGCTGTAGATCTCATAATTAATTTTCTTTTCCTTAAATTGAAAAAATAATTCATAAAAAAATCGACCTTTACATTAGAATTGTTAGGAAATTTCTGGAAAAAATATTCCTCCGTCCCGACTTATTTTGATCGGGCACAGATATTAAAGAAAAAATAAATTTTTTTTTCTTTTCTTTGACATTTTTAAATATGAAGATTGATGATTGAGATTTTGAGAATGAAAATTATATTTTAGGAATGTACAATATAAATTGAAACGACTTAAACGGAAAGTATCCAAAATAAATCGAGACGGAGAAAGTAAAATCAGAAAATAATTGGTCCATATGTTTTTCGGCAAATTTAATAAACTATTACACTGTTCACGCACCTATTAAAATAATAGGTGTATTTTTTTCCTATTTATCAGTTTATTAAATTTCCCACTGGCGGTGCTCCGACAATTGACTAATTTGCATTGAAAATACTAATCAACTACCAATTTGATTTTCGTACACTTCACTTTAATGATTAGGGAAAGAAACAAATAAAAAAATTCTAAATGATAATCCACTTTATGCATATATTTACACCATTTTATTTTATTCTGTTTTGTTAATTTGATATAATTGGGAAAATAAATGGGGGAAAACACATGCACACCCTCCTAACTTACAGATATATTGCACCGATCGTAGTAGATATTATGTTATACTTTCTCCGTCCTCATTTAATTTGAACATCTGTTTCGATGTGTATATTAATAAAAATTTATTTTTTACTTTTCAGTTGATTTTTTCAAAGGTGAAAATTAATTTTAAGGATGTGTAAATTAATATGGGACGGATTAAAAATGATAGTGTTTAAATTAGGATGGGACGGAGGAAGTACTAAAAATCTCCTAATTTTATTAGTCATTTCAATATTACATGAATCTTGTAAAAAGTTATTTAAGATAAAAAAATATAAATTACACGGGATATATTAGTCAATCCTAGAAATTCTTAGGTTGTGTTTACTTAAGGCTCAAGGAGACTGAAATATTGTAGGCTACGGAAAATAAAGTGGAAATATAAGGTTGAGTTAAATAAATGAGTATTTGGTTTTGTTGGTTAGAGAGTGAGGCGAGGTTTGTTTTTGGTGTAAAAAGTGAAAAAGGGCGATGTGATATGTGTAAATATATTGCCAGCAGCCCCAAATGAAACACGACAATTATCATAAAATGATGGCGATTTTGAGTTATTGGCTCATCGCGGGTTTACTAGAATACTATATAGAATTCTGTAGTATGAAAATCCCCTGATCGAACGTTTTAACACTTATTTTAATACTTATGTAGAACTGAAAAGTAAGAAGCATTCTAATTGGATTAATATCATTGGATTATTTATCATTATTCATTGAATGATAAATAACAATATTCTTATAATTATTTAGTTTTAGAGTGATTTCGAGGCGCTTCTTTTTTTTTTTTTTTTTGGAATCTTCTGTTCGTAGTGTAGGTGCATACTCCCTCCATCCCGATTATATAGACTTGTATTTTTTTTCTAGATATGTCAAATATATAGGTCATTTACTATATGCGGTAAAATTTATTTAACTCATTCATTAATATACCAATATTAATTAATATTGAAAAAAAAATTATTCAACTTTTCTTCTACTAACTTCTCGAAAACTACATATTCATCATGTAATATTGTTAATTCTTGGGATAAATAAGATACTCCATTAATTATTATTATTACACATAAAAAAAATCTGAAAACTAAACTCATTAAATGTGAACTTTATAAGTAATTTCCTTTTTTCAGTTATTTTTTTAATTTCGACAAAAAATCAAATCAACCTATATAATTGGTACGGAGAGTATTATACTAGCGAAAACAATGTAATAGGCGATATCGAGTTGCATTTAAGTGTAATAAAGTTAGATTCTTCATATTAGTTTGACCATATTAGTTAGGTGTGAACCATTAGAATTTTTTTAACACCCTCCATCATATTTTGTATATTTTGTGTATCTGAATTATTAAGTGTATGCTTGTTTATTGATTTCTCTGTCCGGATCGAAGGTGGGTCAATCCAATTTTACGTTTGGACTGAGATTTAAAATTAGGATTTTTTAATCCACTTAAATTCAAACCTATTTTACTTTCTCTTTTTATTACTCTAGATCTCTTCATTTCCAGCATAATTATTGTACATTTTTTATAAATCCTACTCGATTTCATCATAAAATAAATACAAAGTTTACACCATCATTAAGATTCACACATCGTAGGATTTGCATGGTCAAATTTGCCACGCTCCACTCAATCCATAAACATACTCTAAAGAAAAGAAGCATTTAGCCAATAACCTTGTAATTACGATGACATCAGTCTTGATTTTGTAACTAAGAAGCTAAGGGGATATTTGGGCTGGGCTGTTGCTAGTCGAATGTGGGATGATCCAGCCAAAAAGTATTTCACTTAATGGATCGCCGATGCGGATCGCCCAGCCAATTCCATCTCACCCTACACATTTTCATCATTATCATCCAATCATTATCTGCATTATCTTTTATAATTCTCAATAAATTTTTTCGGCATTTACCCTACACAACTTTTTACAATTCATCTTTTGCAATTTCAATATATCTTTTTATCATTACATACCATCTCAATATCTATTGGTTTGACATCACTTTACATATATTACCCTACTATATCCTTAAATAAAAATACCTTTTACTATTTAAATGGATGTACCAATCGTGAATGTACCCGAACAAACAAGACACATTTCACTATATCCCAATCTAAATATCCCGTGGCTATCCCTAATTTTCTACATGCTCAAGAAAAGAAGCATCTAAAAAAAATTAACATATAAAAATAATAAATAAAGAAGTAAACTAGTCCAAGTCAGAAACAAGGCCAAGTCAATTAAGCAAATTTGGTACAAGTCAAAATGTGAAAAATTGAAGTAAGTTGCAATTACATTAAAAAAAGAAAAAATAAATAAATCTGAATATAGAAAATCCAAATTGCTTAAAAACAAAATCCAACTTTGAATTCTATAATCATTTCAGTGATCATATGTCATTTCTAGCTAAGAAGAATCAAACAGAGGCGCCTTTCTAGATAAACCAAAAAAAAAGTGTGAAAATTCTTCAATTCCAGAAAGAAATTTATTGTCAGCTCATGTGTAGGAAATCTCACCTAAATTCATCTTTCTTCAGTCTGTAAATCTGTTACTACTACTGTAAAGAGTTGAGGAAAAGTATTTACTGCAGCCGTATGAATTTAAGCGATCTGGTGTGGCTTTGATTGCAGAATATTTCATAAATAAGAGGAGTGAAAAAGCTGGATTAGAAATACACAGAGATAGAGATAGAGAGAGAGTGAGAGAGACGGGGAGAGAGAGAGAGAGAGAGAGAGTTTGACCAGGCGTTGCGCATTCGAGCTTCGAGCAAGCTTATTGACTGTTGAAATCGTAGTTTCGTCTTTGTTTTGATCGGAGTTGCAGCGGAGAAATTCTAATGGAATCAGTTGATTCATCGCCGAATTACTTGAGAGCTAGAAAAAGTTTCGATTCAATGAAAGACAATTCTCCGGTAAGTTCTTCAGATAAAATTTTAGTTTCAAATTTTGTAGAGTTAGGGCTGTAAATCTGTCGAATTGAGCCGAACATATTATTGTTCAAGTTTGTTTAAAATATAATCGAGCCTTTTGTGTAACTTATTTGATTGTTAATAAATCGAGCTTTGATCAAGCCGAAAAGGAGTCGGAGCTCGAGTATTTGATGTTTTCTTACTTATTTTACTGAATTTTACCTATCCGAGTTCGAGTCAGGTTTTAGATTGTTTCAAATATAAAATTATGTTCAAGTTTGCTTGTTTTCTTTAATCGAACTGAGTTCACACAAGCTTCAACGATATCGAATGTAGTATTAAATATGTTCATTTGATTTTGAGCTCTACACAGGATGACACATGCATATAACTTGAATTTCTTATGTGTTCACTTAATATTTGTCTCTCTTTTGTGTGTGTGTAATTTGTTGTATTTTGAAGGTGGAAATCTTGAGCACTAAGAGATGTAGATTATAAGCAAACGCTAATTTTGTGATTTCCTATGTTTATTTTTATCAGCATGGAGAAAGTGAATGTGATGACATGATTTCTGTTGGTTCTTCAACTGGTGAATCAGCAGTTAACAGCAAAGTAATCATAAAAGACACACTAGCAAACACACTAAAGAACTTTGGCAAAGTTAGATCATTCAGGAGAAGAGCAAAACCCAGAATCATCCTATCTCCTAATCCAGTACCTAACGACGCCGATTCCTCCCATTCGTCGCCTCACTATTTGCAGGCGACGACCTCTTCCGAATTCAAGAAGTCGCATCCCCAAACAAGCTATAATGGAAGTGACATAAATCCTAAGTCATCTATGCGAACTCTGTCAAGAACATCGAGTCTTAGGAGTGTGAAGATTTTGATAAAGAAGAGTAGTTTCAAGCCCAGGAGATCTTCACTGAGTCATTCTGAGGATGTTCATGTTGATAGAGCAACATACTCTTCGACTGTCAAGGATTCGAAGTTTCCTGAGCCGGTGGAGGTAGGAATCGAATCTGAGAAGAGTTCGGGTGTGAAAGTTTGCCGGTACCATCATTGCTCGTTGCACGGGCATTGTCAGGGGAGTGATGATCCTGTTGCCCCGGTGAAGCGTTTCCTGTATAAAAGAAGACGGTCTTTGAAGAAACAGAAGAGTGTGGTACCGAAAACTGAGTTGAGGTCTAAAGGGAAGAATTCAAGTGATAAAAAGAAGAATCTCCACAAAAGCCAGATGGTTCCTACTGTAGAACAAGAGACAATCAGGGACAATAAAGAGAAGTTTGATAATCCGGAAGCGCATCAGTCTGGAGACGGGTTTAAGGATATTCGAGAGGCGTATGCTGTTGAGGTTGCGTTTGGAGAAACATCATTTCCTGAGAGAAGTTATGAGGAGAATCTTTACATATTGAGAAAATATTCTTCGGGTGTTGGACAAAATGGCCATTGTTTGGGGTGCCGTTGTCACAACAGAGAAGAAGTTAAGTCGATTTCGTCAGGTCTTGATTGGTCTAACCACGATAGTTCTGACAATCTCTCTGCTGATGTTTCGGGTGGAAATTCACCGGCCCTTTTCAAGAACCGAAATGAAGCATTGACCGAAGATTGTCCAGAAAAAGGCAGTGTGGTTTCATCATCTTCGTATAAACAAACTTCAAGTGACAGCAATTCTGAGGAAGAAGCTGAGTTTACTACTGAATCTACAACAGCCGGAGATTCCAAAGTGAATGGAACAGTCCAAGTTGAAGATTCCAGGGCTAACTCTTCTGTCGAAACAGGAGGCAAGCTTCAGTTCAGCAAACCGAGGCATATCAGCATGTGGCACCTCATACAACAACATATGTCGACAAATGCTTCTGTGGAGTCCACAAACAAGCCGGTTGAAGGTGCAGATGACGAAAGTAAGGTAGATAGTGGTGCTGATTCTCTGCTTGTTAAGGAAAGTACAACTTCAAGCAGGGACTATGTACCTGATTCAGACGTAGGTGGAAAAGGAAATGACTCGGAAAATCAAGAGATTGAAATACGTAAGCTATTTGCTATCAAGCTTGTGCGAGAGGCAATTGAGAAGATTCTTCTTCCAGAGATTCAAGATCAAACATCGTCTGATGACCAGTCAGTTACGAGTGAAAGCTCTCCACGACCAGAAATCGTGGAAAAGAATCAAAGTAAAGGTAAGAAATAGATAGATTGCACTTATCAATCGATGTGTTTGTTAAGTCTTGAGCTTCAGCTTGTTTTTATGACTGATTAATATTTTGTTTACAGTGTTTGATGCTGAGAGTGGAGAAGCTCATTCACCGTCTAATTCAAAGGAAGAAAGTGTTATACCAGATGAAGCTTCCAGTCAAGAGACTGAAAAACAGGTGGTAAGGAAAACCGAGAAGAAAGCACCGAAGCATTGGAGTAATCTTAAGAAGTGGATTCTGCTTCAGAAATTCATCAGAGAGTTGGAGAAAGTGCGAAAATTCAACCCCAGGAAGCCGCAGATTCTGCCATTAAATCCGGACGCCGAAGCAGAAAAAGTCAACCTGCGGCCTCAAACGGTGGATGAGAGGAAAAATGCAGAAGAGTGGATGCTTGATTACGCACTTCGCCAAGCAGTAAGCCAGCTTGCCCCGACTCAGAAGAGAAAAGTGTCGTTGCTCGTACGAGCATTTGAAACAGTGGTCCCGCCTAAAGAAGAGTCCCAAGTTCAGTTTGTACTCCCTAGGCTTAGAGAAAAGGAAATTGAAAAGGTTCATGATGAGAGAGATAATAACGGTGAATCACTGGTGAAGTTCCAAAGCTCAGATGAGAAGTCTGTAGTTTCGTCGAGAAGTTTCACCACCAAGGATGAGGAACTACCTGAATTGAAAGAAGAGAATCGAAGAGAAATTGCAGGTGATCTTCTGGACCTGACAGGGGTTCAGAAAGATATTATTCAAGGAGATGCACTATCCGATGGCATAGACGGAGAGGCGAAAGACAGTGGAGAGGGAAACCAAATGGACAGGAAAAAGCATGTCAAAATGTGGCATATGATATATCAGCATGTGGTATCAGATATTGTTGAAAAAGTTGGAAGCCATCTTCTTGATGGATCAGAGGATGATGAAGTAGAAGAAAACGGCGACTCCAATGAAGAAAACCGCGTTTCAAGTAATCTGAGAGGCGGGCTTACCAAATCAGGTGCTCTAAAACTCATAAAAGAGGCAGTCGACGAAATACTTGTTCCAGAAGGAATTCAAGACGACTCCTCTGATACTCGATCTGTCACAAGTGAATCTGTTCCAGACGAAGATGTTTCTCCAAGAACTTGTAACGAAACTGGAGGAGAAAAGAATGAAGAAGGAAAAGAAACGAAAGGTGAATCAGAAGTTACGAAAAAGAATGAGCTGCCGAAAGCCAAGAATTGGAGGAAACTGAAGAAGCTCATGCTCCTCAAGAGATCCATTAGAGCACTGGAGAAGGCAAGAGAATCTAAACCAGAAACGAATCAGTTGGTTCCTCAGGAGCAGCATGATCCTGAGCCAGAGAAAATAGACCTGAGGCGACAAATGGTGGATGAAAGAAAGAAGGCCGAGCAGTGGATGCTAGACTATGCAGTTCAGCATATTGTTACGACGCTAACTCCAGCTCGGAAAAGAAGGGTGTCTATGCTTGTTGAAGCATTTGAAGCTGTTGTTCCACTTCCAGAAGTATGAGGATGCTACAAAGTTCTTATTCGGAGAATCTTCATCCGATTTTCTGATGCTGTTGGTGAAGGTGAAGCCCTTTGTGCATAAATATCCGAACTACGCAGATCGATAACTCTTGATGCGGGTTCTCTAAGGTTGATGTTTCATGGCTTGATCAGGAAAGTGAAAAGAAACAAGACAGGTTTCACCATATTCTGTTGATAAGCTGATGGAGATGAGTATATATGTGTATATTGTTTGATTTATCTTTTATATGTTAGGGTAAGTGCATGTTTTATTGATTACCTTCAATTTGGTTATATTGTCATTAGGATTATAGATTTAGACTATTAGTATCAATAGGAGTTCTTGTTGTTGTTTTAGATGGTTGATATGATATTTTGATAATAGGGAACGGTTTTTATTCTCAGTTTGTGTGTCTATCCGAGTATTCTCAAAACTAATGGAGTTACACCGTGTGTACCGTTGTTCTTTCACACTTCTGTTTGCATCATAAGCATATTGATGATGCGATAGACTTGTAGAATGTAGAGCATGTTATTGTAACAGTTCCTCTTTTTAAATCTTTGCTGACTCTGAATGTTTTAGGAAGTTTTATTTTTTGTCTCAAAATTAATCACAATTTATAGATTGAATCCACGTTAAACCCTCAAATAACAAAGGTAATCTGAAGAGTTGATTAAAATAGCACACAATTGTCCAATATGTGTACCAAAGATTCGCGATCGATTCACATCTTTATTCTAAAAGTTCCCGTCTAACTTCGATTATACCCTATCTAGGCGCTAGACTGTCCTTAACCGTCTATATTTTTCTTCGATTCATCCTCACTAACTATGCTTTGTCTAAATCTTAATTAGACGTTAGACACTATTGTCCGACTAGCACCCTAACGTCTTTCAAACGATTGGCTGACATTGAATAAAAAAATTATTCAAAGTTTTAGAATTGAAGGTCCAAAATCATCCGTTGAATTTTCAGAAACGTCCAACCATAGGGGAATTGTAAAAGTAGGACATTAATTGTTATAAGAATTCCTTGGAAAGCAGCAACCGCCTCTTCGCCTTCTCTTCCAATTCCGCAAAATAACCATTACGGGTTGAAAAAAATATCGAAATATTAAAATACTGCACATACCGTATTAAAAAATTATTGAAAATATCGAAATTTTCGGTATATCAAATTTTCATATCGTACCGGAAATTTTCGGTACGGTAACGGTATTTTCGGTATTTTGGTAGTTCGGTATTTCCGTATACCAAATTTCTAACGGTATACCGTAAATTTTCGGTATACCGAAACTTCGGTATACCAAAATCAACGGTATGGATCGGTATATACCAATACCGATACAAAATTCGGTACACCGAATTTTCGGTATGTCGAATTTCGGTATACCGAAATTTTTGGTACGGTAACAGTATGGATTTTCGATTTTCGATACGATAACTGTATGGGCGATTCGGTACGGTATAATAACCACATGTCCATTTTCTAAGGCCGTCGATCGCCGCCACCATCGTATTCTCTTAGTTACGCAAGATAATATTTGCTTATATTTTAAAAACTTTTACATCCTTGAGGAGAAAAGGATCGCAGAAGAAGTGCCACCTATATCAGTCGAGAAAAGAAAACTGTCGCCGTAAATTTCCTTTGACTGATCCGTCAACCTATGGAAGTAATTTTCTCCGAAGAAAAGAAACACCCTCCCACAAAAGCTTCCCATAGCAGTTACAGTCCGATAAGAAAGAAAAAACCCCTCTCTCTTTAGTTACTCCAATGGCCGACGGCTATTTGCCACCGGCTATATTCCGTCTTTTCTAATTTTTTAATACGACAATCACATCCGATTGTTGTTTTATTTCATTGATTGTTAGGTTTCTAAGTTTCTTTTCTCCCCTAGGATTTTTCTTCGGGTGAGTCTTTTCTCCACCGATGTGTGACTTTTGCTGCCGTTTGTGATCTTTTCGCCTACCTTTTTGGCCATGTCTTCAGCTTTTCTTTTGTTCTAGATGATGTCTGTTTAATTATTCGGTATGATAGTGGTGGTTTTCCGATCCCTTATTTGAGCAAGCATGCAGTTAGACAGCAGGACTTTCTAGGGTTAATTACGTAAAAAATCACGACTTTTTGATACATTATCACTTACATCATGATTTTTCAAACATAAAATATAAATGCATCACCTATATAATTTTTTCATTCAATGCACCCGGGCGAAAAATTGGCTCCAATTGCTGACGTGAAACCCGAAATCAAGATTTTGGCTATCGAAGCTGCAAACGTATAATTATACGGTGTTATAAACCTCTAATTAAATAAAAAATAGTAACATTTAACTATTAGGTTTAATGATAAAATAATATCGTTTTCCATTAATTAGGTTTAAAAGAATTCGTACAACTACACATATATAATTGGATAGGTCAAAATCTCAATTTCATGCTTCACGCCAGCAATTGAAATCGAAAAATTGCTTGAGTGCATTGAATTGAAAAAAATATAAAGACGATGCATTTCTATATACAAATTACAGGACAACTCATAGAAAAATAAAAATCATGTGTTATTAGATTAGGAGAAAAAAATTTAAATAGAAAAATAAAAGTCAATGGTAAGAAAATCTTATTTTGAGAAGCTTCCATTATTAGACCCACATTCCGGTCGTAAATTTGTCCAAACCACACAAAATCCGAAGCTTCCAGATTCAATCCACTTCTAGAATTTTCCTTATTCATGGAATTTTCTTGAACCGATGAGCCGTACCTTTGCGTAAACCCCAAGCCTGACAAAACCCATCAAACTCCGAACTTGGATCTTCTGTAGTTAAGACTGTACATTTCGATATTATTCGTTCACATTCTCTCTTTATGATATAGATTATTTTGTAAAGAAAGAACATGAATAACTACATTATAAAAAAATAAAGAAAATTCCATCGAAATGCACAATTCTCAATTACGGGGAATCCGGGTCCTAAAAATACTTTTCCTATTCCCTATACAAAACACACTTCAAATCTCCTATATATATACATACCATATAAACATAACTCTATACCCATCAAACTAAAACCAATTCACTCTTCAAACGTCTGTTCGCAAACTATCATCGACCGCCTACCTTCTCTTCGACTCTTCCTTCCTTAAGTTGCTCGATTAGCGCCTAACGTATTTCAATAGTTTGTCAAGATTCAATAAAATATGGCTGGCATGCAATATTACTTCTTTCCTACCGATTTCTATTACCCCAGACCTTCAATCAACACCACCACGCATCAAGTAGTTGTACCTCTCAAGCCCACAACCACGCCTCAGCATCAAGCAGTTGTACCCTCCGTCGACGGATCAGGTGGTGATGCCGCTGTAGCTGATAAAAACTCTCCAAAATACAAGATTCTCAAAGTTGCACCTCTGACAATTGGCCACTTTCCTAATCTGAAAATAGAAAGTCAAAGGAATCTGATGGATTGGTAATATTTGATGCGTCGCAGATGATTTTTTCTCGGTTTTATATTAGATGTTCATATTTGCCTTGTTCCTCAATACTGTTTCTTAATATATATCACAGAATAGTACTCTTGTTAAATACCCAGTTTTTTTTTTTTTTTTTTTTAATTAATATTATGCCCTTTTTTTCTTTAATTACAATTACACTCTACATGTATATATATAATATGTTGATCGGAAAATTTGATGGGGTGGCCGTCGCCGCTAGTCCCCTTGGCCCCGTCTCTGCCTTCTATCTTCTAATCGTTACCAATTAGTTGTTTCAAGAAGTTAACATTAGTTGCTATGGTATATTTATTTATTTATTTATTATGATATGTTTGAATTGCTTTTTCTAGTTATTAAGCAAAATTATCATTAAGATAGAGGGATTGGGCAGATCCCTAGCCTGTATATAACCTATATATAGCAGAGTCCAAGAGAGTTTACAACAAACATATAACAACGCTATTACAAAATAAGGATGAAAAGAGAATTTAAAATTAGGAAGACCTAAAACGTCTAAGTAAAAGCCTTTAAGACTTTTACAATTTATGATATCAATAAATTCATAATCGCTTTGCTCTCTAATAGCCAAGTTGGCTAAGAGGTCTGCAGCCCTATTCCCTTCTCGGTGGATATGCGAAGTCTTAAGCTCAACACGCTTCATCAACTTTAGTGGCTTCTAAAATCTCTAATCCCCAACACCATTATTTTTTAGTAACAGAAGCAAGTATAGACCATCCACCTCTAGCCAAATTTTTGAAATCCCAAGCTTAGGATAAAGTGAGATTACTTCACAAATAGCTGTTAATCCTGCAGTAATGTTATCCGGAACATGCAAAAATTATAAAAACTAGCAACAAAGGAAGAATTAGAATTTCGAATGACACCACCAACCCCAGCAAAGCCGAGCTTACCCTTAGACGCCCCACTAGTGTTAAGTTTGAAAAATCCATCATTTGGGGTATCCAATTGATCACAAATGATTTTTTTTTTTTTTTTTTTTTTATCATCCTCAAAGGGATATGCCAAATCGCAGGCATATGCCAACTATCTTGCAAAAACCCAACGGCAACAGATCAACACTAGACAGATGCCTAAACCTTTCTACTACCGTACGCTGAATTTGGGTGATAACTAGCATTTGACCTTCGAATTTAGCTAAGTTACGAGCACATCAAATAGCCCAAAAGATCAAAGAAATTCGTATTAGCTCGTGAAGGCTTAGATTATTATGTTTGTTTTTTCGTTATGTAATTTAGATTCATTAATTATGATAGTTTGAATGTTATCTAATTTTATTTGTTAGGATATATGTAAACTTTTTTTATTAAAATTAGAGTTTGGATTAATTTTCAATTAGAATTAGAATTATGGTTCTATTAGTATAAATAGTATAAATAGAGATGTTTCTATAAATAGTCTACTAGGAAAATAGAGATTTTTATAGAGATGTTCAATATTAATTTTTTAAATAATTGATTTTTATATTGAACAAACGAATAGGTTTCTGCCAAATATGTGGATTCATGGTGAGTTAGTGAAAAGGTTATTTTTTACTTCACTAGTTTAGAAATTTATAATTTTTGCTAGCCATGAGGTTGAAGGCTTCGGCATAATTTTGTAATAGCATAGATTGTAAAAGTCTTCGAGACCATTTATTGTTGAATGCTCGAGGTTACCCAAATTTTAGATCCAAAATACGTCCTTTATTTGTTGCTTTAAAAAAAGAAAATTATAAATTTAAGGATATCTAAAAATAGAGGAAGTGTACTACTAATAACGGGCTTATAATATATTTTTTTTTTTTGTTTTTTCCTTCATACTTCAATCACAAAATAAATAAATAAATGAATAATAAACAGAGAATCGGATGGGCTGGGCTTCTCACAATGTGGGCATGTCATAGATGGGCTCGCTGCTTATGGGCTTTTGCAAATAAATAGGATGGGGCTCAAATTATGAAGCTAATAGATGGAAAAACTGGACTGGAATATAGCCCACATATGCTTAAATGGTACCATCTACGTCTCAACTTAATTTGCTTACTCTGATCGTATACGGAGATTAAAATTTTTTTTTTTTTTTTTTAGAATCTTTAATTTTTTTAAAGGTGGAGATTGAGAGTGGAGATTGTGAGAGAAATTTTTTTGTTGGGCTGACAAAGTTATTTGGGACAAATCAAAAGAACAAGTAGGCAAATTAAATCGGGGCAGAGGGAGTACATATTAATTAATTGACATTATGAATTTCAATTTTTCATTGAATAATGATAACCAACTTGCTTAAGTTAAGAAACATAAATTTGGTGAGTATCTATTCAATGTTTGCTACAAAATTGAAGAGTTCTATTAATTCAAAATCAAAATTTTAAATAAAATATATGGATTATTCTATAATTGATAATTCAACTAATTCATAACAAACTTGCACCTAGAAAATTGATTGTAGCTCAGTCGGGAAAGCATCCCAACTTTCACCGACCCCACCTCAATTAGAATTTGTACTAAAAGAATAAACTTGCACCCAATAAGCATGTAAAAAAAAAAAAAAAAAAAAAAAAAAAAAAAAAAAGACGAAGTTGAATAGCTCAAGTGGCAGAGCATCTACTACCTAGGCCTGTCCTGAGTTCTAGTCACCGTGAAAGAAGGGAATGATTTTTTCTTTGTTCTTAAATTAGGACAAAAAAATTTTAAAAAATAAGCATGTAAAAAAATGCATCCCACACACTCAAACAATTTATATTTCCACCAAAGTTAAGAAGATTTAGCGTGTTGGATTTATTATTGATCAAACGTGTTTTAAAATTAAATAATTGATTTTGCACAAAAATTTAAGAAGAGTTACCCTTATCTTGCTTTTATATATATATATATATATATATTTTCTTTTATTATAAATATATATATATTCTTTTATTATAAATCTATGAACTACATTGATAGTTATTATAATGTTAATCGAAGACCTACATTTTGTTACACAAATTTATTTGTAGTCTAAGGGAATTTTTCACGAGTCCTGTACTAGTATATAAGATATTTTGTTCACTAATTTGTTGGTAGTTTTCTGTCATGTCCTTCATAATTGTATGGTTTAATTAATGTTTACCATTAAACCTGATTTTGGGCTTTCATTTGATTTGCCACCACGGGTGTGATGATAGTGGTTATATGAAAGGCTTATTTACCAATAGTTAAGCCCAATCTTGTTAGTTGGGCCACCCATTAAATACTTGTGTATATTAATTAGAGGTGATAAAATTGGTCCGATTCGATATTTTAAATGGGTTGAATTTTAAAAATATAGTTCCGAAATATTATTTCGCCAAATCGAACCGGTCCGATAGACTAAAAGTCCGACGGATCCTGGACCGACCCGAAAACCTTAGTGTATTATAGAGAAATACTCCGAATCGGACCGATAAATTTTAGACCTGACCAAAGTCCGACCTGAAATATGGCATTGACCCGACAGGCTCGGACCGACCAGGCCGTCCGAATTGTTACCTCTAATATCAATTACATGAATCTTACATATGTAAAATTTTGATCTCAAGGAGATCTGTGGGTTGTACATAGGGTGTGTTTGCTTAAGGTTGGGGAATGCTGAGCCAAATTTAATTAAATGAGTTGACGTATGTGCTTTATTAAAGTTTGATCCCCTTAATGGATTGAGAGGAACCATAAACAAACACATCCATAGTGTTTTATACAAGATACTAATAAGTTATATTGAAAAATAATACTTATTTTTAGATAAAGATTTTTTTTTTTTTTTTTTTTTTTTTTTTTTTTTTTAACATATTGCTTGTTTTGATAATAAAATAAAATATTAAAAGCGCTACAACTAAACTGTACGTTCTGAAATACAATAAGTTTAAAAAATTATTAATAAAGTTCAAAAGATTATAATAATTTCAAGAATTAAATTAAATAAAAAATATGACACCTTTCATAAAACCATACAATACCTTTTGCCATTAATTCTAATACACTTCAGCATATACAGTAATTATTTTTTATTAGAACAAGTAATACCTTTCATTATAACATGTAATACCTAATTAATTAGATGTAAAATATATTTATTAGTATTAACAATAATTCATTTCACCACAAAAAGAATATTACAATTCCACATAAATAGTTAAAACATTTTATTACAAAATGTGATACTTTTAAATATAAAAAATAATATCTTTCACCTAATCGATTGATTCGATTTTACATAACACTAATAGATTTCAACATAGACGTTAATACCTAACAAGATACAAAATATATCTAATCGAAATAGAAGATGGAGTACCTGTCAGAACAAATAACTATATATATCTTTAAAATAAGTGATACCTTTTAACATACTAGCACTACGCACGTGCGATGCACGTGGTTATAATTTTTTTCTATTATTTAATAAAAGAATTAGTTTGAACGTAAAATAATTGTACATTGTGATCACTGTAATATATATACACAACTTCGTAGATTATTCAATGTAATAAAAATTAATCCGTTGAACAAACATAATTTTGAATCAACTAATAATTATAAGAATCACAAAAGAGAAATAGAAAAGTTAAATAACCTAAGTCTTAATAAAACAAGTTATAATAATTAACGTTAAAAGATTCATAAAAACCATGATATAATGTAGCAATATTTAGTCTTACAAAATTTTCTATTATACATGCAAAGTTTGATTTATTCAAACTATTGTTTACTTCTTATTATACAGAGACTTGATCATCATTAATATATCTTGAATAAAGTTATACGATGATTGGAAAACTATATACGTAATAATGAGGCATATATTCTTATGTTATGCACTAAATCATTGGCATTTTAAGAAAAACACATTTTTAATTATCTCATTACATCATCAACTGACATTCATAAGTTAATTATTTGTTATATAGACACAAAATATTAGGTCTAACGTATTTCTATAATTCTCTATTAAATAATTTCGATTTCAACATACATTTGCACATGAAATTCTTTATATATTTTAATGTGAGGAAAAACTTCTAGCAAATTAGTATCAAGGTCCAACGTCCAACTTATGTTATGAATGTTATTTTCTAATTTTTTTATTATTATTAAGTATAACCCTCTTTAATATAATTTACTTCTCGATTTAAGATTGCTTATTTCAATTTCCCTTAATTATTTTCTCAATGCAACGTCGAAATTTAAAAATTATGTGTGATGTAGAATAAAAATCCTACTATAGTATAATTACAAAATAAATAATATTTTTTATGGAAGGTTGACTATATATATAGTGTCTCACAATCTTCAATCAAGACACATGCTACAATCTATATAAAATATAATAAATATTTTAAATAATTTTTAATGTCATTAATTCCTTATTTAGTTATAGTGAAATACTCCTAAACCACGCATATTTAATGTTTGAAATAATTTTCAAACATTGCACATCCATATAAAAGTCTTATATATACATATTTAAACCACGCATTTCGAATTTGTTTGTCTCATTTTATTCTTTATTTAGACTATACAGTACTCTATTCGGCGTAATTATTTTTTATCTAATCTATTGTCAAGGTAATATTAACATTCAAATTTCGTTGTCTTTATTTTTCAATATGTTTTAATTTAATTATGTGATACTCATTCACATAGTACAATTTTTGAATCATTCACAGTACAACTTAATTCATTATTTCTTTATAGTTCTTTTTTATTTCTTAATTGTACATACCATAGTAAATTCATTTATCAAGTTATTTTATATGCTTAAAATATATATATATATATATATATATATATATAATATTTTTATTGATTTAATAATTTGTTTAATTTTAGATCTTAAATATTTAAAAGAATCTGGGCAATTATTCATGTCCACTAATCTTTACGTTTGTCATTTTATCATTACTATTATTAGTACAATAAAATTTCACACCTCGGTCAAAACTTCAATTATTATAAACCTTGTTATTTTTATGTTTCTCCCCAATTTTCTAACATAACAGTTTTTTCTTTGGTCTACTAAAATTACATCATCTATTAAAAGTATTACATTAGTGAGTATGTTTGTGTAGGTATGTAAGGTATGTGATTAAAAATGATGTTCAACTTATAAATTTATTTGAATAAAATCAATCCATTGTATAGACCAATAGCATTTAAATTTACACAATATCACTACCGATGCATTTATAGTTGTTATATCTTCATATATATCTTTTACTGATTTCATATATAAGTTACTTTTACCACTTTTCTCCATTTATATATATATATATATTGTATACTTTTTGAATTCAATAAAATTCGCAAATCAATTATTATTTTCTCTTGTTGTAATGTCTATAAATGTTACTTATGAAGTATATCGATTTCATTCTTCTACTAATTTTCTACAAGCATAATAGTTCGATTTATATTTACTTAGTAATGCTCATACAAAGAAATTTAGCGTGTAAACATATATATTTCTAGTTTAATCTAAATTTAAACAGTAAGGCTAAATGTATCCCTAGTTTAATCCAAATTTTAAAATATTACATTGTAATAATTAACTTGTATGGACATCTAACTATATATATATATATATAATTTTTTGTTTTTTGTATTCTTCTCTCATAGTATAATATATTTGACTCTATCACATTGGTTTATTCTTTGATTTTTCTATTATATTACCTAGACTCGTCTATTTTAGTTTTCTTTATAATGAAAATTCACTTAGACCCTTTAGTATTTATAATTTTTACGTTAGCTTTTTTTATAATTTTTTTCATTATGTTAATAAAGTTATATCTACTAATAATAAAGTTTATTCATAAGTTTGTGTTATCTTTCTTCACAATGCATTTTCTCATTTCTATTCATTTTACCATCATATAGTTCTTATTCAATTGTTTTGACATTATTTTCTATTGTTGGATTTTAATAAAGTGGTATACATAAAAAAACATACAATTTCCTATCATGTCTTTTTCCTCACTCAAAAGTTAATTTTAAAATAGAACCTCAGCGATTTCACATGCAAGTCATTTTATTATTGATTTTAGTACTTGTTTCAAGTTTATATTACAATGGAGTTTAAGTTATTATTCGCATTAAGCTCTAACACTTGATCAACTCAATAATTTACACTTTAGTCTAAATATTCTATATTCAATTTTTTTTTTCATTAGATAACTTATAAAGTCTATTATTGTTTCTCCATGTTGTAATAATGATAGTTCATTAATTTAGAAAATTAGGGAGATTATTGCAAGTAGCAAATTTACAATATTCAAATTTAGACAAATAAATTGTAACTATTAGATAAGTATTATTCTAATTTATATTTATAAGAGACTGTCAAAAAAAAATTATATTTATAATAAGAATTGACTATTTTATTTATGACCAAACTCTATGTAAGAATTTGTCAATAATTATACATAGTAATATAAATCATTGTGAATCATTTACATATTATTCTGACATATAATGTGTACATTTTTTTAAATAGAATAAAAGATTTAATTTAATCTCATCTTTTTTTTTTTCAAAATAATTCTTTATTGGCATTTTCTAAATTTAACTTTCAATTATTTTTATATAATAGAAAAATATAAGTACGATCATACGTCAACAATCTTGTGTCAATTATTCGACTATGAAGTCAAACTTATAACTATTGGAATCATATTAAACCATTACATTTTACATATTTTAAATATTTTATCATGTAAGTATCATTAATTTTGAGTAATTCATATATTATGGTAAATTAAATATTATATAATGTACTATCATTGTTTTGTTGTAGTTATTGGATTGAGTATATAGATGTTATAGCTACGTACCGTACCTAAATTAAAAAAATAAAAAATAAACTAAAAAATTTATCTCCAGAAAATTAAAGATGATAAATTAAATCAAGAAGAGCTTTCACTATTATTCATTGTTCTAATTTTTATGTATATGGTTTTTTCTTCTTGTTGCTAATTCTAAAATCTATAAGTACTTTTTCGCCATGAAAATACAAAAACTTAATATAACATTCAATACCTAAATACCTTTATTGTATACCACTATTGCAAGTTAAGATTCTTATGGTGCGCTAAAATTATTTTTGGTCCCGTAACTCTTCACTTATACAATTTTGGTCCCAAAAAAAATTAAAAATTCAATTTAGTCCTGTAACTTTGGAATTGGTTCAGATTTAGTCCCTTTCTTTCCGATAGTGACCAATTTGACAGGAAAATTGCATGTATCATTCACATGACTCATTTTTTCCAACATAATTTTTAATATGTGGCACCAACAAGTGATGAGAAACGAGAAAAAATAAAAAAAATAAAAAAAATCCTCTTTCTTTTAATTTTTTTAATTTTTAATGTTATTTTTACTTCAAAAGCACTTACCGATGCCAGGTATTTAAAAATTGGATGGAAAAATGAGTCTAGTGGCCAGTAAATGCAATTTTCCGGCCAAATTGATCACCGACGACGAAAAAATGGACTAAATTTGGACCAATTCCAAAGTTACAGGACTAAATTAAATTTTTAACTTTTTTTGGGACCAAAATTGTACAAGTGAAAAGTTACGGGACCAAAAATGATTTAAGCCCTTCTTATGGTCATTAACCTAATAAAGAAGTCAAAGTTTGGAGCTATTAAACTCCTACTAATTAAAGGATGTTTAATTTTCTCTAATTTTATATATATATATATATAAATATTTTGCGTACATTTCAGTTATTTAATATTTTGAGAATTATAAACTAAAGTATTTTAATATTCATAATATCTTATATGGTTATTCCTTTTTAGTAATATATATTATATCATATTTTTTAACTTTTTAGATACTTTCTTCAGTTCTTCATAAATTTTATATAGTTCTTTTAATTGGATTCTTTTACAATTGTAGAGAAAGGAGAAAGTTCGATTCACAAAATTTTAAGAGTAAATAAAAGGAATATGATACACTATAGTTGTCTCGTCAATTTTTTTTTTTTTTTGGTTATGATTAGTAGAATGAGTATATATATATATATGAAAAATGATAAATAAGAACTTTCATTATTATTTAATTGTTATAATTTTTATGTGTATAGTTTTTCTTTTTTTTGGTTGCTAATCATAAAATCTTTTAGTATTTTTTTCACAATGAAAACACCAAAACTTAATAATTTTGCAAGCATTTAATATCTAAATAACTCTAAAGTACCACTATTTGAAATTAAAAGTCTTGGAATCATTATCCTAGTAAAAAAAATTAAACTTAGGAGTTACTAAAGTCCTATAATATGTTTAAATTTCAATACTTTTCTTAAAAATACATAAATATCTTTGTGTAACTTCAATTATTCAATATCATAAGAATCATATACTAAAATAATTTACTTATTGTAAGTACATTTGTGCTAATTGGTCTTTCTCCTTTCTCTTCAATTATAGAAGAAACCAATTAGAAAAAATATCAGAAATTTATGAAGAATCGAATAAAATATAAACAAATAAGAAAATAATATAATGAAGTTTACTACAAAAGAATAATAATATAAGATATTATGAATATTTAAGTTCAACTTATGTCATCAGTTGAACTATATATGATATGAAATGTGATAGAAAATTTGATAAGTTGAGACTTGGGAGATGAATTTCAATTATAAAATGGATCTTACTAAATAAATAAAACTTTAATAAATAAAGTTACTAAATTAGCGATAAAAATTTACTAATTAATGGTTTTTTTCTACAATTTTCTTTTTTGACAATTATATAAAAGAATCTCATTATAAAAGAGATAAGAAATTTAAAAAGAAACTTAAAAATAAAAATAAATAAAAATAATGTATATTATTAAAAATAAAGAAAAATATAGAATATGATTAATATGTAGGTTCAACTTATCCCATTAGATGAATTATATCATATCCGTGATTTTTTTTAGGGTATCATATCCATGAATTGATAGATGAACTATATATGGCTCTAACGAAATAAATGAAAATTTGAGAATATAGTTAATAAACTAACCTTAAAAAAGAAAATTCATTAATGATATAATAGGCAAATCAAATTTTGTCTAACCATATAAATAAAAATTCAAAGATATAGTTTATAAATAAAACTTTAAAGATATAGTTACCAAACTAACCTTAAAAATTAAAATTTATTAAGGATATAATAGGCAAATCAAATTTTGTAAGAAACAACTCACACTTTTATAATAGAAGTAGATACACTAATACGTTTCATAACACTACAAGAAAAAAACAAAATTAAAGATCGAAAAATTCGTCTCTAATTACATGATATTGGTCTCTAAACTAAAGTAGTGACAGATTTGAGACAAAATGGTTGGTCTCTATAATGGTGATCTCTAAAATTTAAAGACCGATTTAATTCAGTCTCTAAATTTTGTGACGGAATTTCAGACACTATCATGAAATTAAAGATCAAATTATCTACCGAATAGAGACCAATTATGTCCGTCTCTAATATTCGGTTGCTATTTCGTCAGAATTAGATACTAATGATTTTTTACCACTTTCAGTCACTATTCTATTTCTATTTTGTTGTTATTTTGTGACCGATACTACCTGTTACTAATTTTCGTCTCTAATATGATTTTTTTAAAATTTTTTTTTTAAGAAAAAAATACACACAAATTGTGCGTATACTCATAATCCTAATTGATCCGTGCAATTGAAGTATATCAGAATCTGTAATACACATGCATTTTAAGAGGGGAAAACTGATAGATTGTTTTTTCTTTTTTGGGAAATATAATACACACAGTTTAAGAAATCAACATGCTGATACATAAAATTATGATAATTTTTAACATCGCGAAATTAATTATAAATTACATGCATACGTACTCACTCTTCGATATTTTGACAGAAGGAACTGATGCAACGTCTACGATTCACGTGTTATTGGTCGTCACAATCAGGTCGACAATGTGGGCAAGGGCAACTATCAAAACTACGAAAAACAAACAGAATTTCACAAGCACGTCATCATTCACGCGCACCTACCAAACCGTATTATTTATGAATAATATTTTCTTCTATAATTCTTTTTTATGTTTTGTAAATTAACTATGTGAATTATATATATGTATATATTTTTTTTTTATATATTCACACACAAATTTATGTACGACCATTTTATGGTAAAACGACTTATAAAAAATGATGTGATAATAATATCTTGAGAAATAATGATACTACGCCCGTCTCGCTCTAATGTGTCTACTTTTTTTTTTCGGTTTTTTCAAACTTAATTTGTCAGTTCATAAATTAAAAATTTCTCTCACAATCTCCATCCTCAATCTCCACCTTTAAAAAAATCAGAGATTTCACAAAATCTGTTTTTTCTTAACCTTCGTGTCCGGTAGACAAGTTAGGTCGAACGGAGAGAGTATTTTTTAGAGAAATTATATTTTTTCAAGGACATGTGATACTCTTTTACCGGTGTATAATTAAATTATATAATGTGTCAATATTCATGTTTAATTAATATTTGGTTATATTTGGGGATTTTTTTATTCGATCTTTTATTAGTGATTCAGAAATGTCAATGGGTGTGGCCCCTATCCAAATCTCTATCTCAAAAGTCAAAAAAAATTTGTAATTTGCAATGGAAAATTTTGGTTATTCTCCCAATGACAAGAGTTGTTATTAGTTCGAACGGTAAATTAGGGTCTAGCACTTTATTAAAGTTTAGGTGGATTAATTGAAGAGGAGTCGGGGAAAAAATATAGACGATCAATGACCGTCTAACGTCTGATGCGATATAGTTGAAGGTAGACAAAAACTTTTAAACTAGAGAGAAAAACATCGTATAATATGTACATATTCATATATAATTAATACTCTCTCTCTCTCTCTCTTTTTTTTTTTTTAAATTACTTAGCTTTAATTTAGGACAAGAAAAGTGAGTAGACTATGAAAATATAGGCTCTCGATAATCCCATCTGTTACACTTTGGTGTTACATTTAGTATTTCACTATATTCAATAACCGATACGTATATGGTATGATGTCATAAATTAATATGTGTCACGTAGTGTATTGAGTGTAACAGAGGATGAAACACCTACTGTAACAGAGAATCCGAATTAATCAATATACAATTCAGATCCCAAAGAAATGTGAAAAAGAAAATAAGAAAAATATATGTAAATATTTCCGAAGTATATATATAACTACTTGAAAAAGAACCGGAGCTAGTACTTCGTTACTTTAAGTTGCATCTGGATAGAATGATTCGATGATAAATTTGAAATTCATAGTCTCAAATTCATTGACGTTGTTTGGATTGTAATGGATTTAGAAATCCATGATTTCATTTTTTAACTATTTTTTTAAGAATTTCAAATCAAATCTCCTATATCTTGAGCGGTTTTGAAATCCATGCATTGCAAATCTCTTCGTCCAAATACAACCTAAGGGAGTTTCTCGCTCGATCTTTTAATCTTCTATTAGTGATCCAACTATGTCTATGTAATGTGGTCCTAATCCAAATCTCTATGTCAAAGTCAGAAACAAGTTTGCAATTTGCAATATAAAATCAGATGGAAAAATTTGCTTATTCTCCCAATGACAAGAGTTGGAAACAAGGCGTTGTTTGAGTTTGTTTTATTTGGACTTTATTTAGAGTAAATTGAGATAAAACAAACTTGTGGATGCTCTAAACTTAATCCGAATCTTCTTTTCTTAGCGGATGTTTGTTCTAGACTAGCCCACGTAGAGAGTAGTCCAGCAGTGTTTTACTGTTGAATGGATGTGGATGGAGACGGTCGCATTCAACTCCCATCCGTTTTAATCTACTAAAAAGTCTAACTACGTTATTGATTTGACTATTATAATATATATATGTCCTACATTGTTTCATCCCGTCTCCATCGCATTCCATTCCTCTTCTGGACGGCAAAATCTTCCGATTTTCAGCATCCGGATACACTACATCCACCTACAGTTTATAACAAATGTATCATTTAATTGCACAGTTGGATCATGAATGATATATAAAACTCCCTCCGTCCCAACTAATTTGTCACACTTTCCATTTCGGTCAATTCCTCTTAACTTTTCACACTCTTAAAAATGATTTTTCTCTCACAATCTCCACCTTTAAAAAAGTTAAAAGAAAAATCAATTTTGTTTTCTTTTTTATATTTCACATCCGTGTCCGTTCAACTGTGACAAGTTAGCTGGGACAGAGAGAGTATAACAGAGACTAATACATCAACACCTATCACATGTCATCTAATAGCACAATTGAATGATAAATGTACAATATGATATGATTAATACATCAACAGTGATTATGCATCTTACAGTTCAATTATTATGTGTCATTTAGTAGTGCAATTATTATAAGCTCTATTCTAAAAGTCTCCCTCTACCTTCGGCTATATCTCATCTAAGCACTAGGTTGTTCTTGGCCGCCTATATTTTTTTCCCGACTCCTCCCCCTAATTCTGCTGAGATCTGATTGATTCTACTTAGATCTTAATTAGACGTTAGACCCTAATATATCGTCCCACTAGCGCCTAACATTTTTTAGAACATCGAAATATTGTACAGAGGAGAATATTCTCATTGGCCATTGCTCTAAGTTAGGCACATATACTCTATAAATACATCTAGAATCCAAATTGGCATACACCAACATAACAACACAACTATTATTTTAGCTACTTTTTATGGCTGGACTTCAATACAATTTCTTCCCTACAGATTTCTTGTTTCCTCCTCCGCAGGCCGCCGCCACAGACGGAAGCAGCCACCACCAACGCCCCGTCGTAAACCTCCCGAAGACCGGCGAAACCGATGACCGGAAAACCTCCGCCGTGGTGAACAAAAGTCTGACAATAGCCTCCTCCTCATCTGTCACCGTCCTACCTCTCATCCGCAAGCATATTTAGATCAAAAGCAGCAAATCTGTACTTTTTTTTTCACATATATATATGTATGATTATTTAGTTGTTCATGGAACTGTGTACTACTTCACATCATGATGGAATAACAAATCGGATTTTCTCTCGAATATTCAGTGCTACCGGTATTCATTGTGAATCTACGATTTGTTTTTGTGTGTATTTTACGATTTGTTTTTGTGTGTATTTTGTTCGTATATACACTCTCGTGTCACAATCCCTGCCCCCGAGTACTCGATGCCAGAGACGGAGTTAGTGGAGGGCTGGCGGCGACGATCGCTCCCCTCAAATTTTTCGACGAAACTATTATATATATATATATTAATTCGCCCTCCTTAAATTCTAACTTTTTTGATAAATATCTCAAAGATATATTTTGCTCCCCTCATTATGAAGTCCTGACTCCGTCTCTACTCGATGCCTTGTTGTGATCTTGGTTTCTGAGAACTTGCAATTTCGAAAGTGAAATTACATATTTAGGTTGTAAAGTTAGAAAAAAAAAAAAAATTGTTGGAAAATAGTCCTTCTGGACAGTCCATTTTTCGGGAATTTTTTAAGTGGAAATGGTAACGAAAAAGATGAAGTTTAAGATGGTATCGTACTTTCCTTTCGGGATTCAATTTTTACGGTCCGATAATCATCTCGTGTAGCCATCACCTTCGTTTTCTAACAGAATTTAGGTTATGTTAAACTATTATTGTGGTACTGTTCTCCAATTGCTATCTATTGATGAAATTGGTGGATTTGTTACAGATCCCTTTTGTCTCGATCAAACGTATAGTGTTTACTACAAATATTATTGTATTACTTCCTCCGTCCCGGTCTAATTTACCTATTATAATCGGGCACGGAGGTTAAAAAAAAATAGATTTTGTGGAATCTTTGACTTTTCTAAAGGTGGAGATTGAGGGTGGAGATTGTGAGAGAAATTTGTCATTTATGAGCTGACAAGTTAAATTGAGACAAATTAAAGAGAGAAGTAGGCAAATTAGAGCGGGACGAAGGTAGTATTAGTTTGATATAGCAGTAAAAATTAGGCATCTTTTAGATTCCAATTAATTGACATATAATACTTGTATTTTTTATATAAAAAAATGTAGCGAGGGGATGGATGTGAATTCTTTAGAGTACATGTTCATTTCGAAAAGAGAGTGATACATATACGTGGATCCTATATTTTTATTTTTAATTTACACATATCTCTCCAAAATGCACTACGAAATACTTTAGAGATCCAAATCCGTAAAGGAACACCTTGTGCTTGCCTAAGGAATGAGAAAATCAAGAGATCTACTTTATTTTTATAGTTCTCTCTTTTTCTTAAAATGCTTGAAAGTATTTTTCCAGCATATATTCTATACACAGAAATTTATATATTTTTTTAAAAAAATCATTTTTTGCTTACAATACTTAAAAATTAATTATATTATCGCAGTATTTAATTTGATACTCATATTAAATATGTTGGTATAAAATATTAAAATTAAAATGAATTATTTCTTGTTGACTTATTATTGGGTTTAGATATATTCATATGTCCATTATGGGTTGAATATTCTTATTAGATGTATGCTGCAAATTAAAATAAATTAAATATTTTTATAATATAAAATTATTAAATAATTTATTTACCAAAATTCAATTAATTTTATTTTTTACTTATAAATAAATATATTTTCTAATGCATCATGTCCGTGTACCTTGTCAAAAGGCCGTGGATGAACCGTCAAAAGGTATTTTAATGCTTTGCCGTCCTTTTAACAACAGCCATAGAACAAGCTTTAATACAAGATATTTCACTTTTGTGTGGGGTGTGTTAGTTACTCCCTCAACAGCCATAGAACAAGCTTTAATACAAGATATTTCACTTTTGTGTGGGGTGTGTTAGTTACTCCCTCCGTCCTACTCAGATTTGCATATTTTTTTTTCGACTTAGATTTGTACACTCTCAAAATGAAACTTTTTCTATGTGTTACTCACGTAGTGTCTTAGTTGATAGAATATTTTATAATTCAGATAAGTGGTTAGGGATCGATTAGTACCTTCGTAGAACATTTTATAATTCAGATCAGTGATCAGGAATCGATTCCTATCAACCCCATCCCGATAAAAAATGTGTAAGTAACTGTATTACTATATGCGCATGACACTCAACATCATGCTGTTCATTGTGACTTCAAAAGAATAATTTATGAATATCTAAAGTGATTAAGAATAAATGGTGTGATGAAAGCAATGACTGCACTATAATAGAAGTTGTTGTCATCATGAAATCATTATTCATGCTTATGTTTCAGATGCATTCCGTTGGTAGCCAATCAAATTAAATAATCTTTACCTTTAATCTACGAAAAGTAGGCCCGCTATGTTATATGGCAAGATTTGAACACTTTTAGGTTGACGAGTAACTTTTATGTAATTATTAATTTATTAATAAAATAATTATATGACTGGAATAAAACTATCTACTCAACCACTCGTAAGACTCCGACTTCAAGTTGTAACCGCCTACACTGAATAGGCAAAAACTTATATGAGATCGTCACGCACAAGACTCACTCAACTAAATAAGACTAATTTTAATGTACTTTTTGAAATAAAAATATCAGATCTAATCACTAAATAAAATGTTACTAGATAGCAAAATTTAATTCTAACTATTAATCCAAAAAAAAAAAGTTATAATTTATTAATTAATTATTTAGTTTAACTAAAACATTGAATTATTAGTTCTCTTTTACAACCCCGTGTATTACATGGGTGCTATACTAGTCGGTCCCCAAAAGAAAAACTTGTTTTAATAATTATAGAAACATAACTTCCTTTCGGTAGCTCTCTACGATGCACTCAGAGCATAGCTTGAGGTGACAATTTGGGCAGTCTGGTCCGATTAGACCGGACTCGTTGGGCCAATGCTATATTCTGGGTCATGTCGGGCCAGACCAAAATTTGGTCGGACCTAAAATTAGTCGGCCCGACTTATTCTCCTATAATATACTAAAATTATCAAGTTTGTCTTGACTCACCAGGCTTTTGGCCCGGTTGAGTCAAATAATACTTTGGGCCAATAATTCTATGGCCTAGCCCATAAAAAATATAGGGCCTCGATAGGTCGAACTGATTTTATCACCTCTAAGCACAGCTCCACCAGGGTGCCTAGCTGCATGCCATATGTTCTCTATCTCGGTGACAAAATTTCAACTCATCAGGCCAACATTAGGGTTGAGTGTGCCAAAATTTTATCAGACCAAATACTAGTGAGTCAAGACGAGTTCTTCCCTTTAAATATATTAAAAAAATTGAGCCGTCCATGGCCCCTTAGGCTTTTGGCTCATTGGATCGGATATATTTGGCCCCATAGTATTTCAGGTCTAAATTCCTATGCTCCAACCTATTTAAAACATTAGACGGTCAGAGGCCGGCTCGTTGGACCCGGTCGATTTCGCTAGCTCTACATTTAATACCCCCACCTTCCCGCACACACCACCTCTGTTTATTTTTTGCTATATTCAAAGATTTTAGCTGATATGACCACGTATAGTAAAATCACCTTTCGGGTCTTTGCCCAACTTAATATCTTTTGAGGGTGAGATCATGCTTCTTGATCTCACCATTTTACCAAATTTGAGTTCGGGTATTTCCCGATTCAATACTTCCCGAAGGTGAGTTCGTTCTTCACGACTTCTCCTATTAACAAATCCGAGTTCGTGTTTTCCCAATCACAATATCTCTTGAAGGTGAGATCATGCTTCCTGATCTCACCATCTTACCAAATTTGAGTTCGGGTATTGCCTGACTCAGTATTTCTCGAAGGTGAGTTCGTTCTTTACGACCTCACCTACTTAACAAAATAGAGCTCGGATATTTTCCCGATTTTAATATTTCTTGAAGGGGAGATCATGCTTCCTGATCTCACCATGTTACCAAATTTGAGTTTGGGTATTGCCCGACTCAATACTTTTCGAAGGTGAGTTCGTTCTTCACGACCTCGCCTACTTACAAAATTGAGTTCGGGTATTTTCCTGACCTTAATACTTCTCGAAAGTGAGTTCGTTCTTCACGACCTCACCTTTTTACCAAATTTGAGTTTGGGTATTTCCCGACTCAAGACTCCTCGAAGGTTAGTTCGTTCTTCACGAACTCATCAAAGTCCGAGTTTGTGTTTTTCCGATCTCAATACTTTAAAGAAAGAGTCGTTCGCTCTTCGCGAACTTATCAACTCATTAAATTTGGGTTCGGTTTTCCCCAACTCAATACTTATTGAAGGTGAGATCATGCTTCACAATCTCACCATCTTATCATATTTGAGTTAGGGTATCCGCCCAACTCAATACTTCTTGAAGGTGAGTTCGTGCCTCACGACCTCATCTACTTAACAAATTGGAGTTCGGGTCTCCCCGAACTCAATACTTCTTGAAGGTGAGATCATGCTCCCCGATCTCACCGTTTTACTGTATTTGAGTTCGGGTCTCCCCGAACTCAATACCTCTTGAAAGTGAGATCATGCTTCCCGATCTCACTATCTTACCAAATTTGAGTTCGGGTATTTACCGACTAAATACTCCTTGAAGATGAGTTCGTTCTTCACGAACTCATCAAAATTTGAGTTCGGG
Source organism: Ajuga chamaepitys (assembly GCA_958295605.1). NCBI lineage: Eukaryota > Viridiplantae > Streptophyta > Magnoliopsida > Lamiales > Lamiaceae > Ajuga > Ajuga chamaepitys. The sequence goes on along the minus strand of OY282504.1, from coordinate 2,856,862 downwards.
GGTTCCCGAGCATAATACCTTAAAGAAAGTGACGTTCGCTCTTCGCGAACTCACCAACTTATAAATACGAGTTCGATTTTTCCCCATCTCAACACTCTTGAAGGAGAGTTCGTTCTTCACGATCTCACCAATTTATTAAATTTAAATTTGACTTTTTGCCTAACTCAATACCTTTTGAAGGTGAGATCATGCTTCTCAATCTCACCATCTTGTCATATCTAAGTTCAGGTTCTCCCTTGACTTGATACTCCTTAAAGGGGAGACTGAGCTTCCTGATCTCATCAACTTATCAATTTTGAGTTTGGGTTCTTCCTGATCTCAGTGTTTCTTGAAGATGAGATCGTACCTCCCGTTCTCACTAACTTTTTATTTCTGAGTTCGGGTCTTCCCTGACCTCATTTACTTCGTATATTTGAGTTCAGATCTTTCTAATCTCATTAACCTCTTAAGTATGAGTTCAGGTTTTTCCCGATCTAGTTGACTTACTGAAAACGAGTTCGAGACTACCTGTGCGTCCACCAGACAAGGGAAAATATTCACTTCGAAATAATTCCGTGCCTCCTTACTTGGAGTATTAAGGGGGGATATGTGGTGCTATAGTGGATTATACCTCTTAAGATATAGTTAAGGCTCAATCCCACCATTTTGGGCCTATTTGACCAAGCCTATATCACTCAAATAATTGGTAAGCATCAGGCCCACGAGAGAAGGCCCATTGCCGGCCCATGTTCAATAGTCACCCTAATCACGCTAAAATTACTATTATACCCCCAGATAAATGGTGCTATAAATAATTCATTTCTCCTAATTTGAGGTATGTTTTTTCCACTACACATTTTAATATCGTGTCTACTTACTCTCTCTAAAAATATCGACAATACCCATTCGGCCCAAAAAATATGCACGAATTGACTTGAGTTTCGGAGGACCCGCGCCTGAGCCTTCCCCGACGTAATTTTTTGTGGGTCTAATCGATCAAAAGGCGGACCATCCGCAACCTGAAATTGGAGACTGGAGACGAGACCCGACTCGAAAGGCTTTTTAGGCCCAACAATTTTTCGTAGTGCCGATTCGATTTCAAAATGACACTACAATTTAAGTAATTTTTTATTGTCTCGAAAGATATTTTTCTTGTACTATGTTTGCATGAGTTTTTTAAATTCAGCATATTCTTTTACTAACGCAGGCCGTTTGAATTTTCTACTGCACATATATATAATATTTTATTGTATTTATTCATGTTATCAACAATAATATACAATTCAAAACACCTCAAATGGACAAGTATTTATATTATTAAAAAATAATACTCCAAAGTAGACTGAACTCACAATATTCAACTTTAAAATTGACAGATTAAATTGACTAACTTGTGAGGACTAAAAAAATATATATAACAAATTATTAAATTCAACACAAAGGAAGACCAAATTAGAAAAGAACCCAAATTTGACTATAGTAAGTGACTTATATGTAACCCTATAAATACATGAAATGTTATTCAAAATTCACAAACCAAACTAAACTCCCTATCAAAACATTGCTCAACAATAACATCTCTTCTTCAGCTTCTTTCGCTTAAGACACTTTGACAACTCTAATGGCTGGTCTTCAATACTATTTCTTTCCGACCGACTTTTTATTCCCTCTCCAACCACCGGCCACGACGACCACCACCACGCGCGGTGATACCCCGACACGGCATGTTTCTATGATCAACACAGAAGATATGAAGCAGCTTAATTCACTTGCCGGCAATTGCAAGATTGTGAAAGCGTTGCCTTCTTCATTAGTAGCATATACACCGATCATTCATAAGGCTTTTTATTAGATAGTACTTCCTCCGTCCCGGCTTAATTGGTCAACTTGCCATATTTGTTTGTCCCAACCTACTAGTCCATAAATGATAAATACTCCCATTATTCATAGGACTTTTAATTAGAGTATTAAGTATATGGTTTACTATGTAATTATTCATGTGTAGAGTTTGTCTATTTCGTTCCATTTTTTTAAATTAATTTCTGGATTTGGATTAGATTCCAAGTCTTGGTTGCACTTTATGTGCTAATAAAGTTTATTACATTATCAATTTAAATCTTCTTTCCATTTTTGTTTTATGATATATATATATATATATCAGATACTTATATGAGGTTATGATAAATCAAACACAAATACCATACATGGTGCACTCTTACACGTGTAGGTGTAGTATCAACAAAACCAAACTACTAGATGGAGGATGAAACATTATCAATTTAAATCTTCTTTCCATTTTTTTTTTTTTTTTTTTTTTTGGTGTGTGTTAGATATAATTTTACGTTCAAGAGTTTCCTAGTTTCAACCACCCACTGATTATTTGACTTTATTCGGATCGAATTGAAACTCTTTTTGTTGTCAAGCCATCCGTATCGAAGAACCGAATTAAAACTGAGTAAAATAGATCCAAGGAAAATATCATTTAATTCATTTTAGTAAGATAGATATTTTGTTATTTTCATATATCATTTAATCTATTTAATGAATCATTAATTATAAATTTTGGAGATTTTTTTTTTTTAAAAAAAAAATCGAGAATCTCGTAATTTCAATTACAAGACTCTCAATCCAACAAGGAAACTCAAAAAACTTATCCACACAATCGGATTGGTTGAAGAAAAAAGAAAAACTGCGCAAGCCTATGAGCAATTACATTAAATAATCCGTCAGAACCATACGCAGGAGGCCCAATAGCAGTAAGACCTGATCCGTACCTTGTGGCTGCATGCACAACAAGCAACAAATCGGAAAAAAGCACGAAGAACTAGCTTCGACTCTGAATCAAGATCATCAATCTCCATCAAATTTCGTCTCAGACGCTTGTTAATCACAACAACCTTCAATTAACGTTGAAAGATTCATTGGAGACCGAAGATCAGAGGCAGCACAAGGCGTGAAAAGACGCATAAAGGCGCAGAGAAATCTCACAAAGACAAATTTGAGGAGAGGAAAAAACAAACACAAAAACAAGACGAAACAAAACAAATCAAAATAGATAACCAATAACATGTTAAAAATATTCCTGCATCATCTCATGATTGGAGGATGAAGGAAGAAGGACTAAACTTTGAGGAGATGGAGGAAGAATTTTGGTGAATTTAAATAGTGTACAAAACTACTCTATTTTAGAATTTCATAAAATTGAGTAGGGAATGATAGAATAAAATATTTATAATGAATAATTTTCGGAACAAGCATAGATTTATTAAATATATATATATATATTAATTAGTTAATATATTTATAGTTTATATAGAACAATATGTTATGTATAATATGTGCAAATTTACCTTTGATAGTTTAATTATTTTAGTCCAATTTACCATACAATTTATTATTATATCTAATATTTATTTATTTTAATATATAAAGGTAGAAATGAATTCTAATACTTATCGCACACGAAACTAGCAGCGGCTCGTTATTTGATTTTCTCCATAAAGATTGTGAAATCTCATTTTTTCTCTATGATTTCGCTTTTAGTTAGACATATTAATTTTACTTCTTCGTTTTCATAGTCCATCATGTTGATATTGCTTCAAGCTATTTGTAACTAAAGAGGACGAAAACACGTGTATGATGCAATTTTACTGAAAGGTACAGGAAAAAGAGGGTTATTAACGAAAGCTAATGACTTAATAATTTACTGCTATTCTTTTTTAGACGACACATCTACTTTAATAACTTGTAAAGTTTATTTTTATAAGTTAAGATTTAGGGTGTTTTAAGATATAGCTTATAATTAGTTAACATTTGCTTTAAATTTAAAATTAATCGGAAGAGTTCCAAAAAGCTCCGAATATACAAATCCAATAGAGCTGATCTTCGGGAGGAACCGAATTGATAAGCATTGATGTTTTGTTTAAAATCTTCGAATAACCGAACTTTAGTTCGGACCTAGAAATTTTTAAATCTTCGAACTATTTCGAACCATACTCATCCCTAATGTATCATGTCATGATGACACATATTCATTTTAGATCATGAAATATTTAATAGCAATCCTACTAATTGATGTATATTATGTTCTCTAAACATAATAATAAAGATAGTGTCTGCACACCACATGATGTGTGACATGTGGTACACTTTAAAAAGGTTATAAGATATTACGTGTTAATTTATCTAAAAGAACCATATATCATACATCTTGTGTGTACAGACATTATCCCTAAGAATAAAATAGATAGAATTACTTTACAGATGGATTAGGTCCTCCCATCTTCACCTACCTTAGGCGAGGCCAAAAGACCAGATCGAACTGTAATTTTTTTATCCCTTTTTAAATATTAGTCATTTAAAAAACTATAATTTATTTTAACAGGAAAAAACAAGTTTTATTCTAATATTATACTGGATGTATCCTAACAAATTACCTAATTAATTTCATCATTACCTTAATTAATATTTCTGTCTCATTATCCAATAAATTTTAGTCTCTTCAATGAAATCTGAAACGATTAGTATACGAAATCTGAAACGACTAGTATTCAGAATCGAAAGGAGTAATTCCAAATTAAATCTTATTCTTCGCCGTCCTTTTAACAACCATGGAGCAAGCTTTAATACAAGATACTTGTGTGGGGTTTGCTAATTATTATATCATCAAATAACTTAGGGTCCGTTTGCTTAAGATTGGGCTCAGCAAATTTAGAAGATCGAATCTCAATAAAGCACACTTATTAACTTTTTCAGTTAAATTTGACCCAACATTTTCAGACTTAAGCAAACGGACCCTTACTTTTCTTATAAAAAATAATCATAATCCAACCAAGATCATGATGTTTAATAATTTACCAATTTCTAAAGTGGTTTAAAATAAATACACGCACATTTTTTTTTTATATATATATATATATATTGTACTCATGATTCATGCTAATGTGATGTATTCCATTAATATCCAGTCAAGTTAAATAATGCATCCCATGCAGGATAATTAAAAATAACAATACTAAAATAACTATATTTTAATTTAGTATAGAGTAGGTCTCTTGTATACTAGTTGCACGAATCTAACATGAACAAAATGTATTAATATTTGTGTCCATATGTATTACATATTCTGGATAAATGTATCACGGTGAACATTAATGTTTATGCTTAAATGTAATACTTGTTCTCGTATATACATCTACCGAGAACAAGTAATATCTTTAATTATAAATCGTGATAATCAACTCGGATTGCACCGTGTACTTGATGTATAGGAGACTTTGCCTTTGGCACATGGATAGCATACTAGAAAAATACTTGTGCAAGACCATCTCCTATAAAACAAGTCACTGTTATCATAAAAAATATTATTTTTATCAGAAAAAAATATTTTTTCTACATTATATATAATGGGACAAGTAATTATATTATTAAAAGATATTACTCCAAAGTAGACTGAACTCATTTCAAAATTCAAGTTTAAAGTAGATACAGTAGATTGACTGACTTGTAAGGTCTATGAGCATTTGAAATAAATTATTAAAAATTCAAACATAATCGAAGAAGAAAGAAAAGAACCCAAATTTGTAATAAGATAGTCTCCTGTAAGACGAAAGTTACTATTATTGTAGAAAACGTTACTTTAGTACAAAAAAATGTTATATTTCTAAAGCATTACATTTACATAAAGGTTAACATTCAAAATAATATGTTTTCATATCAAAGACAATATTTTTAGGATAAATGTATTACATGTGATGGATATAGGTATCATGGTGAAAATTATCATCATTCATGCTTAAAGGTATTACACGTTACGTGTAAAAGGTATCGTAATACTTTTACTTAGTACTCCCTCCGTCCCGAATGAACTTGCATACTTCCCTAATCGGGATGTCCCATTTCAGGAAATAAAAATTTACATATCTACCCCACATTAATCACATAATTACAAATCTATCATCACATAAAGGTAAAAACAGATTTGACTAAGTCAACATTTATCAAAAAACAACTTTTCTTAATATGTGTGCCGGGAGGCTAGTGCAAGTTCATTCGGGACGGAGAAAGTACATATAATATCTTTAAGCATAAATGATGATACTACACTTGAATTGCACCTTGCAACGGATGCACATGATACTTTGTCAATATATTTTGTTGTATTTATTCATGTTATCAACAATATATTAAGTTTAAACTGAGCTAAAAGTTTTTTTGGTCCCGTAACTTTTGACTTGTGCTATTTTGGTCCCAAAAAAAGTTATGAATTCAATTTAGTCCCATAACTCTTGAATTGGATCCCTTTTAGTCCTAATTTGACCGGCGGTGACTAATTTCACCGGAAAAGAGCGACCGGAATTTTTTGGCACGTGACCCTCACGTGCTGTTTTCCGGCGAAATTAGTCACTGCCGGCCAAATTAGGACCAAAAGGGATCAAATTCAAGAGTTGTGGAACTAAATTGAATTCATAACTTTTTCTGGGACCAAAATAGCACAAGCCAAAAAGTACGGGACTAAAAAAGTTTTTTAACCCAGTTTAAACTAGACAGACTAGATTGACTGACTTGTAAGGACTAGGAAAATATAAAATAGACTATTAAATTCAACATATATAAAGGAAGAAGAAAGGAAAGAACCCAAATTTGACTATAGTAAGTGACCACATACTTATATGTAACCCTATAAATACATGAAATTTTATTCAATTCACAAACCAAACTAAATTCCCTCACAAAACATTGCTCAATAATAGAAAAATTTCCTCTTCCTCTTTCACTTGAAACAACTCTAATGGCTGGTCTTCAATACAAATTCTTCCCAACTGACTTCTTATTCCCTCTCCAACCACCCGCGGCCACCACCACCGCCGGCGGAGAAAACCCGACACAACAGGTTTCGGTGATCAACAACAAATCGGAAGATATGAAGCAGCTCAATTCTGTTGCCGGCAATTGCAAGATTGTGAAAGCATTTCCTTCTTCATTAGTAGCATATAATCCCATTATTCATAAGACTTTTTTTTAGAGTATATATATGGTTTTCTATGTAATTAGTCATAAACGTAGGGTTGTTTCTGTAACTTTTTATAGGGTTACTTTTGTAATATTCTTATTCTTTTGGACTGTGGTATAAATATTCATTGTCACAAAGGTGCTCATCGTTATGCAGTATATCAAAATTCTCGATATATACCATAATTAATTAGTCGTTCATGGATTTTTGTACTACTTTCTAACCTCCTTCATTGGAATAATCAATGCCTTCACTGCAAGAAAAATAAAAGATTTTGAGACAATGAAAAGTAATTTCAAATAATGAGTATTTGTTTCAATTTTATTATTAGAAATAACATGTTTTGCATTTTTTGTAATTACGATAAGCATTTTTTGCTACTAGTTATCTCTAAAAAATGCTAGAAATATGTTTATTTTCCAAACAAAAGAATGTGATATATTTAATATTCTTTGATTGATCGAACCAACATAAAATTGAATATTTTTATGTTTAACAATTCAAATTGTTAAACACTCGATTTATAATATACTTATAATCTAATTAGACGCTATAAGTGAGACGAAATAGAAAAACTAAAATATGAAATCTTCGCTCATCCTCCCATGTTGGAATATGACAAAAGAATGTAATATTTATTATCCTCTGATTAATCGATCCAACATATAATTGAATATTTCCGTGTTTAATTTGCTAAACACTCAGATTTATAATATACTTGTAATCCAATTAGATATATGCAAGTTCAAATAAATAATCATGCAAATAATTTATACACTTTATGTAATTTCAAAATGTCATTCCACAAATTAACTGAACTTGTAAAGCACCGTACTCAACAACCTTTGTGGTTGAATATGAAACATAATTTCCTTTTTAGTACAGGCGGCAGTATAAATTCAGCTGAAGCATTAGTAAATATTTCTTTCTTTTTCGAATGAATTTGTATACTTTTTTTTTATCCGTCTCAATTAAATTTGCGCATTCTTAAAATAGAAAAGTTATAATACAATTTCCACCATCAATCTCCTCCACCCTCAACCCATCTTTAAAAAGTTAACATAAAAGCAAAAAATATTTTTTTTAATATATGTGCACCTTTAGGAATGCAAGTTCATTTGGATGGAAGGAGTACAAATTTTCTACTACTTTATTGTATTTATGCATGTTATATATCACCAATTATGCAAAATATGAATTCTTGCAATAAAATACGATAGAAAATACATCAAGAAACAAGTAATTGTATTACTATCTCTGTCTCGATTTAATTTGCCTACTCTGATCGAGCATGGAGGTTAAGAAAAATAGATTTTTTGGAATTTTTAACTTTTTTAAAGGTGGAGATTGAGGGTAGAGATTGTGAGAAATTTCCTTGAGCTGACAAAGTTATTAGAGACAAACTAAAAAGATAAGTAGACAAATTAAATCGAAACGGAGGAGGTATTATTTATAGAACAATACTCCATAGTAGACTGAACTTATTTTTTAAAGTTCAAAGTAGACTAATTGACTGTAAAGACTAGAAATCTCAAAATATATAATAAATTATTAATTATTTAATTTAACAAAAAGGAAAAAGAAGAAAGAAAAGAACCCAAATTTGACTATAGTATGTGACCACATGCTCTATAAATACATGAAAGATTATTGAATTCATAAACCAACTGAAGGTTTCTCACAAAACATTGCTTCATATAACATCACTTAAAACCTCTCCGAGTAGCTTCGATTAATCCTCGCCTAGACGTTAGACTCTTATTGACCACTTACATTTACACAATTTCTCCCCGCTTAACTAGCGCCTAGCGACTTTTATAATCTTGCTTAAAACACTTTCACAACTCTAATGGCTGGTCTTCAATACAATTTTTTTCCAACTGACTTTTTATTCCCTCTCCAACCACCGGCGACGACAACAACCACCGCCGGCGGAGAAAACCCGACACGGCAGGTTTCTCTGGTCAACACGGAAGATATGATGCAGCTCAATTCCCTCGCCGGCAAGGGCAAGATTGTCAAAGCGTTGCCTTCTTCATTAGTAGCATATACTCCCATCATTCATAAAACCTTTTATTAGAGTATATGGTTTACTCGGAAATGCTTTCCTATTCATAGTGGATATATGTTAATATGTCCATCGGTATGAATGAGGATTATTAGGTACATTTTATGAAATGTTGACGTATTAGTTGGTGGACATATAACTTTTACCGACAGTGGAGAGGGCAGTGAGACTGATGGTTTACTCTGTAATTATTCATAAGTGTAGGGTTTGTCTATTTTGTTCCATTTTTTTAAAATAACTTTTGGATTATCAATTTAATTCTTCTTTCCGTTTTTTTATTTCCTTTTATATATATATATATATATACACCCAATATTTGTGAAACCCCATTTAATGTAATATGCTGTGCTCTTTAATAAGCAGTAATTATACTGATTAAAAAAATAATTAAATTGACTAATCCATCCCTAAGGGCATCCCCAATGGAGAGGGAGATGCTGACATGGATTGCTCTAAAAACCTGAAGTGGGGTATTTCTTCAATGGGGGGTGATTTTTGGGTAGGGGTATAGTTGCTGGGGTGGGAAAACACTTCCTGGGAATATGTGGGCTTGGTGAGAGTGAGGAAAGCCGGCTGTGAGAGAGACTCGCGCAGGGGGAGGCTGCTGCCTGGCGCGTGGCCCCCACGCGCGCGTGGGTGACGCGCGGCGTGGGGCCCGCGCCTGCAGGCTGTCCCCCCCCCCCCCCCCCCCCTTTAATTTATTTTTCTTTTTTTTCGTTTCTTTTCAGCTTTTGTTTTTGCTTTTCTTTTTGCTTTTCTTTGCTTTGAATTTAGGAGACAATATATCCGTTGCAAACGGCTTTTTCTTCCCTTTTTTTTTTTATTATAATTTTTTAAAATCTAGCAATTATTTTTGAAAAAAAATAATTTTTTCCTATAAATATATGTTCAATAATCACCATTTTCTTCATCCTCTACTACTCTTAAAATTTCAATCTTCTATCAAAATTTTACATTTCTTCTCTGAAAAAATGGACAAAGATTCATGGAATCAATGGGGCAATTCTTCAAATTATGGAGAAAATGCAACGCCTCCAGGAATCAATTTTCGTCCTCCAAACACCAACTACCGTCCTGATAATCCAAATTTTCAAACCCAAAATTATCCAGCCCATTTTCCATATTTTCCAGATTTTTCGGAAGGTGGAAACACTCAATTCAATCCGCTCAATTCATCAGGTGCATCATACTACGGGCATCCAGATCAAAGTCCCTATAGGCCAGTTCCGCAATATGGGTTTCGTCCGATAATGGGCGCAAATTCATCAAGGAGACCCAGCACTGATTCCTCGGATACAGACAGAGACACCCCAACTTCTCAACAGTCGTCCCCCTTCTCGTCTCAATTCTCTCCGATCGGACTAGATCGGATTAATCTCTCTGGCAACTTTGAAGCCGCCGCTGAACCACCAAGGGTTCCAGCTCTAAAAAAGAAAACTTACTCTGATGAAGAAAACGCTCTTCTTGCAAGTTGTTGGCTTGATATTAGTACAGACTCTGTGGTAGGCAACGCACAAAAATTGGAACAAATGTGGGTCCGAATCGGTGAAGCGTACAACCGAAATCGTACCAACAACATGCCGCCACGGAGTTATGATGTGTTGAAGACACATTACTACACACTACAGAAACAGGTGAAAGCGTTCTGTTGCAGTTACAACCGGATGAAGAAAGAATGGGGAAGTGGTTGTAGTGATGCGGATATTATAGAGAAGGCGAAGGCCCATTACAGTGCAACCAACGAGCCGACTGTGTTTAGGCATATGGGTGCCTGGCATATCTTGAAAGATAGTCCGAAGTTTGCCGATGCAGGCGAAGAAGTTCGTGGACCCAAAAAGACAAAGATCTCTGCTTCTGGAGAGTATGTGACGTCTTCCAACACTGATTCAAGCGCGGGGGAGGATTTCAGAGTGGAACGTACTCGCCCAATGGGCCAGAAAGCGGCAAAGAGGCTGAGTAAGGGAAAAGGAAAAGCAAGCACATCCTCTGAAGATAACAAGGACGAGATTGAGCAGAGGCTTCGGGTCCTGGAAGAACAAAATAAGAAAAAACTCGAAGGCCTAATGAGTCTTGCCGCGACGCGTGAGTACAAAATACTCATGAAAGATACTTCGAAGATGACTGAAGAACAACTCCGTATCCATCTCCATATGTGTGATAAAATTAAGAAAAATTGGGGGATGTAGTTTAAGTTTAGTTCGCTGTTACTTTGCCTAGTATTTCTGAAATTTTATTTTTTGTAATCGTGTTTTTCAATATATTTGTTGTGTGCTTCCGTTATTAATCAACCGTTATTGTTTACGTTTCGTTGTTAAAAAGTTGTCGTTGTAAAAGTAGCCATTTTAAAAGTTGTCGTTGTTAAAAGTAGCCGTTGTAAAACTAGCCGTTGTAAAACTAGCCGTTGTAAAAGTAATTGTTGTGTGCTTTTATTTTCTATAAATAGCAACCATTCGGATTGTTGTAGCTCTCATCCCAAATCTTTTTGCTTCAGTCTCTGCTTCTTTCATTGACTTCATATTCTTCTCTCAAAAATGTCTTCGTCTTCTCACTCGTTATCCGGGGAAAGTGATAGTGAGAGCCTTATTGAATTCTTAACTGATGATACGACTGAGATAGAGATACAGTCGTTGCTTCAAAAGAAACAGGAGATGTTTGGTGGTGCAGGGAGTTCTACTGGCCGGGTCAGGAAGCGTAGGACGTATGTTGATAGAGGTCGTGAGGCGGGTCATGCAAGACTCTTCCTTGATTACTTCGCTGAAGATCCGATCTACGGAAGCGACATATTCCGCCGGCATTTTCGTATGTCAAGAGAGTTGTTCATGCGGATAGTGAATGCGCCGGAGTCCAACTATGACTATTTCCGGTGGAGGGTCGATGCAGCTGGTAAAAAAGGGTTCTCCCCACTTCAAAAGTGCACGGTGGCTATTCGTCAACTGGCGTACGGTGGACCAGCCGACCATTACGATGAGTACCTACGCGTTGCCGAAACAACCGCCATTGAAAGTCTATTTAATTTTTGCCGTGGTGTGATTGAACTATTTGGTGGATACTACTTGAGGAAACCCAATGCAGGGGATTGTCAACGGCTCTTACAAATGCATGAGGAAAGACACGGCTTTCCCGGAATGCTAGGGAGCCTTGATTGTATGCATTGGGACTGGAAGAATTGTCCAGTTGCTTGGAAAGGTCAATTCACACGCGGTGATCATGGCGTCCCAACTATCATGCTCGAAGCGGTTGCATCAGCCGATTTGTGGATATGGCATGCATACTTTGGAGTGGCAGGATCTAACAACGACATAAACGTGCTCAACCAGTCTCCTTTATTCACGGATACTCTCAAAGGTTGCGCGTCTTCCGTTAATTTTACAGTTAATGGCAATCAATATAATCAAGGATACTATCTTACAGATGGAATCTATCCAGAGTGGGCTACTTTTGTGAAAAGCTTTCCATGTCCACAAGATCCGAAGCGGAAACATTTCAAAGTACTACAAGAGGCTGCTAGAAAGGATGTCGAACGTGCATTTGGAGTACTTCAAGCTCGTTGGGCAATGATTAAAGGTCCAAGTCGTTTCTGGTACAAGAATAACTTAAAGGAAATAATGTTAGCTTGTATTATACTGCACAACATGATAGTCGAAAATGAAGGAGATTCAGCGACTGATTGGTCCGACGATCCCAATTACGCTACGCCACCTCCACAAGTAAGTCAAGGGTCAACCGGAGCATTCAATGACTACATCCGGAGAGGTGTTCAACTACGCGATAAGCAAAAACATCACCAGTTACGCCAAGATTTAATTGAACATGTCTGGAACCGTTCCGGCAATTATTAGCAAAATATTAAGTTAGCAGCTCGAAATTTACTTTATTGTATTTGGATTTTTTAATGTAACGTGATTGACTTCGTTTTGTATTTTTACGTTTTATATGAATAACAAATTTATTAATCATTTTATGGGAATTTTTTTTTTTTTCCGAAATATAATGAAATATAAAAAAATCCAATAGTCGGAATATTAATCACTTATTATTTATCCGAAAATTAAATAATTAATTTAGTTGATAAATTAATAAATAAAAAGATAAATAGGATATTTAAGTGGGGCCCCCACATATTCCTGTTTTTTGGGTATATTGTTGGGGAGGAGTTTTGTTTTGAGGTATATGTATTTTAACTTTTGAGGTGGCGCTGATATGGCGAACATATTCCTGCTTTTGGGTATTTATCATTGGGGATGCTCTAATTAATAGTTATATGCACAAATCTCCACCTTCTTGTCTTCTCTTTGAAGATCAAAAACTATTTTGGTCCCGTAAGTATTTTTTTCTAATTTTTATTTTAGTAGTAGAATTATTTGATTTTTCAATTTAGTTCTGAAAAAGTCAAAATTATTCAATTTAAAAACTTTTTTTGTCGGAAAACACTAAATTGCTCGGAAATAGTCACGTGCAAATCAGGTGACCTAATATTTGAAAAAATTCGACAACATTAAGTAACGTGGCATAAAATAGTTGAGCTGGACTTTTGTTTTGGCAAATTTTAATTCAAAACAAAATTTTAGAGAAGAATAGACTTTAATTTGCAATTGAAAAAAGCCAATAATGTAAAGGAATATTAAACTAAACTTAGTTAAACTTATCAAAAAAAACTTTTGCGTCTTTTTACATCCAACAACCACAAACTTTAACACCAAAAATCTCAAATTTCTTAAACCCAGGAAAATTCCAAAATTTCTCGATTGAGAACCCCAAATTTTAGAGTTATCAGCGACGAGGAGAGGGAGCTGCTTGGCGATAGTATCAAGAAAACTCAATTAATCCTAATCAACATGCAAAACGTGAGAAGATCTGCATAATTTGTGTGTACGAGTTTCCCATGCAGATGCAGCAGTACGATTTTTCTAGTGCATAGTACTCCTCCATTTCATATCAATTGATGTTTTATAATGAAAGGAAAAAATTAAGAATTGAATATTTTGACAGATATACCATCAGCTAAAGATTTGACCAAATCAAAATATCTTCGATAAATTGAAAAGTAAATATATTTTAGGATTGAATCCAGTGAGAAAAATTGGTAGAATTGGTGAAAAATATGCAAAACGTCAATTAATTGAAAAAAAAGAAGAACATTCTAAAACGTCAATTAATATAAAACGGAGGGAGTATATTTTATTGTGTTTGTGCATGTTATCACCAATTTACGTAATATGCATTATTGCAATGGAATCCTTCAGGGCATAATTGAACTGAGATGAGCCATCCGGAGGTAGGATGATCCATTCGCAAATAATTTTACTATAAGAAGATGGGGTCCATTCATTCACATCCCTCCTTTTAAACTTCTTCACATCAACATCATTTATTTTCAATCAACTTCAACTTCTATTAATCAATCACAATTCTCAATACATTTTTTAATCATTCCTCAATCAACCAATCATTATCTACGTCATTTATTTAATATTATCATCTACTCTAAAACCTACTAATGTATGACATCTACATTACACATTCTACTCTACACATCCCTCAAACAAAAATACCTTTTTGCTATTTAAGTGGATGTGTCACAGTCGACAGAACACATTCCACTAGAAACAAATAATTTTATAAATAATACTCCAAGGTAGACTCAACTTAATTTATAATTATGTTCAAAGCAGACAGAGTAGATTGACTGAGGACTATAATATCCAAATTTTATACATAAAATAAATTATTAAATTTAACATGAATTGGAAAAGAACCCAAATTTGACTATAGTAAGTGACCACATGCTTATATGTAGCCCTATAAATACATGAAATGTTATTCAATTCACAAACCAAACTAAACTCCCTCATAAAAAAAAATTCACTTAAAACATTTCTAATGGCTGGTCTTCAATACAAATTCTTCCCAACTGACTTCTTGTTCCCTCTCCAACCACCGGCGGCCACCACGACCGCCGACGGAGAAAACCCGACACGACAGGTTTCTCTGATCAAGAACAAATCGGAAGATATGAAGCAGCTTAATTCCCTCGCCGGAAATTGCAAGATTGTGAAAGCGTTGCCTTCTTCATTAGTAGCATATACACCGATCATTCATAAGGCTTTTTATTAGATGGTACTCCCTCGTCCTGGCTTATTTGCACATCTGTTTCGAAGCGTATATTAAGAAAAAACTGTTTTTTGTTTTTTAGTTGATTTTTTAAAAGGTGGAGATTGATATTGGAGATTTTAACGGTGGAGATTGTAAGATTCCTTTTCATTTTAAGGATGTGCAAAATAGGGTGAGACGCTCGAAAAAGAAGAAAGTATGCAAATTAAGGCGGGACGGAGGGAGTATATGATTTACTCTGTAATTATTCATAAGTGTAGGGTTTATCTAGTTTCTTCCATTTTTTCATTCTAAGTGATAATAAAGTTTATTACATTATCAATTTAATTCTTCTTTCCAGATATATACACATAATATACGTGAATCCCCAATTAATATTCTATAATACTGATTAAAAGAGTAATTAAATTGACTAATCCGACCAATTTGCCGGCGAAAGTTGGTTCAAATAAACTTTCTTTTTTTTCTTTTTTTAAATCATGAGACGAAATTAGAAAGTAATAAATTTTAGAACGAAAATTGAACAAGCTAAAAGTTATAATACAGAAACTAATTTTAGTCCATGTTCTACAATTGTAGTACCAACAAAATTGAATTACAGAATAGAGGATGAGTCATAACCAACATGCAAAACGTGAGAATTTCTGAGCTCCTTTCTTTTTCCTTTTTATCTTTTTTTTGGGTAATAAAAGCCCGTCACATGGATGGAGGAACTGAGGCGAGATCTCTAACATGTATCATAAATTATCAAAAATGTACAAAGAATTTTGGACAAACATCAAGCTATCACAACAGGAATTTTAGGAAGGGAATCTAAAATTTGAATATCCGAATCATCTAGGCAAACAAACCCCCTAGACCATTATAATCGTTGAGGTTTCTCAATTCTTTGTTGCTTCTGTGTCTGATCGTTAGATTTGCAAGATGATCAACGACGCGATTTCTTTCACGGTGGATGTGCGAGACTCTCAAATTGAGCGTTCTTGAGAGCCTCTCAAAGTCTGCAAACAAATTTTGATGCTTCCATGACCCCACTTCACTTCTCCGGAGCATCCACCTCGAGCCAAACCCTTGAAATTCCTAGCTTGATACAAAGTTTAAGCCCCTCGATTCATGTAGTCCTTCCACAAATATTTTTGGGGAAAAAGGCTAGCGTAGGTATCTTGTACATCAATTGTATGAATTTTAGATCCATATAATCCGGATCATGGACAAAAAAATATTACTCCCTCCGTCCCACCTAAATTTGTATACTTTCCTTTTCGGTCCGTCTTACTTAACTTTACACATCTTTAAAAAGGAAATCTCTCACAATCTCCACCCAAAATCTCCAACCTCAATCTCCACCTTTGAAAAAATCAAAGATTCCCCAAAATCTTTTTTTTCTTAACATCCGTGTCCGATCAACCGCGCAAAATTAATGAACGAAGGGAGTATTATTTATGCCTAAATACATTACGTATTTTTGGTAAAGGTATGATCATGGTGAAAATATATTAATATTTATGCTTAAATGCATTACTTGCTATGTCCAAAAGTAAATCAATACATTTACTCAGAACAAAAAATACTTTAAGTATAAATCGTGATACTCAATCCAAATTACACCGCGCACTTAATATACATGAAACTTTGTGAAAGAACTAGCCCTAAAATCCTACATTATTAATTTGTAGAATTTTACTTTTACATTAATATTACATGAATGGAGGCACTAAATTAAGGAGGCATGGATGGTACATATTACCTAACCTATAATCCTATAATACTTCCTCCGTTTCAGTTAACTTTTTACAGTTGACCGGATACGAAAGTTAAGAAAAAACAGATTAGGTTTGTTCTTTGACTTTTTTAAAGGTGGAGATTAAGTGTGGAGATTTTGAGGGTGAAAATTGTGAGAGAAATTTCATTTTTAAGAGCATGAAAAATTAAGTGGGACGAACCGAAATGAAAAGTAGGAAAAGTTAGTTGGGACGGGGAGAGTATTCTATAAACCAAATAAATTTAACGTGATTAATGTTAAATGACACGAGCAAAAGGTTGAAGGATATACCTTAGAATAATCGTGAGTATCTGACTTTTGTTGTGGTTCATTTACGACTATTATCACGATTATGAAGAGTCAAATTTTACTCTGACAACGATGTGATACAGATTTCGTAGCCGGCATTCAAAACATGCGGTCACTATCGTGCCACGTGTTATTCGTGTTTAAAAAAACAAATCTTATTTTACAAACATGCATGCAAAATGCGATATCGTTTAGGCGCATCCAATCCGTCTCCGATTATGTCAAATCGATTCCTTTAGGTGTTTTTGGGTTAGATAGTCCTAGATTTTTTTTTCTTAATTTTTATTTTACTTCCTCCGTCCCACTTAATTTTGCAGGACTGATCGGACATGGATATTAAGAAAAAAACTCCTTTTACTTTTAAATTGACTATATCAAAGGTTTAGATTGAGTGTGGAGATTTTGAAGGTGGAGATTGTGAGAAAAAATTCATTTTTAAGATTGTGCAAAATTAAGGGGGGTGGACGAAAAAGACAAGTGTGTAAATTTAAGTGAGATGGAGGTAGTATTTTATTTTCTATTGAAGAAGTCGTCGTATTTTGAGCTTGAGACAATTCATTAAATTAAAAAGATAAACCTTAAAAGTTAAAACCCTCATTCTCCTCGTTCCAGCAGTAAAAAAATGAAACAAAAGTTAAAACTCTCTTTCCCACACTTCAAGTTCCTCCATCGCCCCTCTTTTCATTTCGTCTTGCGTAATTAATTAATTATAAGAACCGTTATAGTGAATTTGAGCCCATTATAAGAATAAATCTATTACTTGGACACGTCATAACTTATAAAGGCCGTATAAGTACTTTAGCTTTGGTGGGCAAGCCCATTGATATTGCTCGGGCCCGTAAAAAATCGTATTGGACTTATTTCAGTGTTGGACCTTCTTGTTGGGCCATAGGAAAGAGAAAAAGAAAAAGAAAACAAAAAAAAAAAGAAAAAAGGTTGATTTGTTCTACATCAAAAATTGAGTGTGCATGTGATTTATAACTGATTCAACGATAGTTGTGGGTATGGTTCTATTTTTCTTTTAACCTTTTTCTAAAAGAAGATAGTCATGTAACTTAGGCTGAGCGGCCCAAATTACTACCTTCTATTGTAATTTGCAATTTTTGTTTTTTTTTTTTTTATGGATCGATTAATATCCTCCCAATCACTTTGTAAATACCTATGTTTTAAAATTGTTAATCTACCTCCGACTATATCCCGTATATGTGTTACACGGTCCTTGATCGTCTATATTTTTTTTCCAACTTCTTCCCACTTAAATTCAATTAATCCCGTTTAAGCTTCAATTAAACATCAAACCCTAATCCATCACCCGAATTGCATCTAACGTCTATTTGAACAGAGGTGATAATAGTAATCTTCATACACACATCATAACTTTGACAATACCAAATCTTCATATTCTCATCTCCTTCATAATATCTCTTAATTTGTATATCGTTTAATTTAATATCACAATTATTACAAATATATCTCCCAACACATATATATTGCCAAACTCACCATTTAGTTATTGTTCAAAATTGGAGCTTAGCAGCAAGAACCAATAAAACTTCATGAACATAGATCGAAAATTAAATAAAACTACTTAATACTCAAACCGAAATCATTCTGTAAAGCTCGTTAAAAACAAGTTCAATTAAATTATCAAACGAACTTGAACATATTTTTATATCGACAAGTCAAAAGTTGGACTAGAACCCAATTCCGATAAGTAAATATCATTCAGACAAGTATGATATTGTCGAACTATTTGAGTTTGACTTGTATTGGATTCAATTAAAATTTCAAAACAAATTCAATTAATAATAAAAAAAACTCAAAACATATACTACAAGCTCAATAACATTTTAAATAAACTTGAACAATAATATATTCGACGCAGCTCGACTCGACTCAACTCATTTACAGAGCCCTAGTGACGAACGGCCAAATCATTTTACAAACAGGAGAATATAAAAAGAGAGGTGCAACATTGATTAAGTAAATAAGTAGAAAATCAAGGGCATTTTGGTCCACCTCTCTTAGTCTTCCAGTTATTGTAACAAGGACAAAACTGCTTGTTGCCGTAAGTCCCAGGGGGTACACACAGACATTTGGCACAGCATTTCTGACAGAAGAACATACATGGCTTCTTGAACGCCGTTTTCGAACATCTACCCGTGCACCGGGCCCCACATTCTGTCACAATTTTATCTTATCAAAATTTCGGATGAGATGTTCTATTTTAAAATGTGTTTCATCTTACTATATGACATGCGTATAGGATAATTATCATAAGTGTATACATGATAGTTAGTGGAGATTATGGAATACAGGATGGAACATGGTTCGGAATAAGGATCCTAACTATCAAAACTAGGGTATGTTTGTGTTGGGATATAGCAGGATGTGATACATTTGAACGTATATATTTAAGGATTTATGGGGTTGTTTGTTTTTAACTTGGCACGGACGAATTCACCTATAAAACTTGGATGAAGATTATGATTATAAGACCAAGGAAATATATGATATTATCTCCGTTCCGGCTAATCTTGCACTAGAAGGTTTGACACAAGTATTATGAAAATTTATTTTTTGGGATTTTGTTGATTTTTCAAAGGTGAATTAAGGGTGGAGATTGGGGTAAAAATTTTGAGGATGGAGATTGTATTGTAACTTTTTTTTTAAGAGGTGTGTAAGTTCACCTAGAACGAATAAAAATAAAAAGTATATAAGATTAACCGAGACAGAGCTAGTATTATACTAGAAGACTTAAGCCCATGTAATCATGCATTTATTTGTAACATGGGCCTTATTTAATCTAAGCCCAAACTTTATCATCGGTTGATAGTCTAAACTACTCCCTCCGTTCCAAATGAAGTTGTACATTTTTTTTTGGTAGTTCTACAACGATTTATACATGCTCAAAAAGAAAACTTATCTTACAATCTACATCCTCAATCCACCTTTGAAAAGTTAACATAAAAACAAAAAACAGATTTTCTTACTGTATTGCATCTTTTAGAGGTGCAACTTTATTCGAGACGGAGGGAGTATCATTTTTGTGACTGTTTTCATCAATCGGTGTAATTATTACTTCATCCGTCCCACTTAAATTTGCACACTTGCTTTTTCCGTCCGTTCCATTTAACTTTGCACATGCTCAAAAAGGAAAATTTTCTCACAATCTTCACCCTCAATCTACACTTTTAGTAAGTCAATTTAAAAGTAAAAGTAATTTTTTCTTAACATTCGTATCCGATCAGAACCGTAAAATTAAGTGGGACGGAAGGAATATCACTTTGCACGTGGAGATATGGTCCCAAATGCGAGATCCTGCATATTTTTATGCAGGTGTACATGCACCACACACAGTTCATGTGAAAAATATTTAGTATATTTGGTGTAAATATACTGCATCCTTTTAGTTGTAATTTTAAATTTTGTGAAAGTGTTTACAAATATTTATTTTTATAGCTTATTTTTTCTTTATTTCAGTACCGTCCTTATAATAATTGAAAAGAGAGGTAATATAACCGAAAAAGTAGGTAAACACAGAAAAATTAGTTGGTAGTTTTATGTCCATTTCACCTGCTTCTTTTTTGTTTCGATCCTAAATAAAAACTAAAACAACAACTAAAAAAACGAAGGTAGTTACTCTTACCTTGAGGATGAAGGCTGCCTGGAGTAGCGCCATACTGTCCACACCAACCCAATTACAAAACCCGAAAAATCATTAATTAGTATATATAACTTTTAAACAAAAATCATCAATTAATATATATAAATAGCTTATAAAGAGTACTTCCTCCGTCCCGTCCTGATTTATACATTTTTCTTTTTCGATCGTCACATTCTATTTTGCACACCTCCAAAATGGAAAGAAATTTTACAATCTCCACCCTTAAAATTTTCACCCACAATCTTCACTTTTGAAAAAGTCAACTAAAAAGTAAAAAACAATTTTTTCTTAATATACGCTTCGAAGCAGATGTGCAAATTAGGTCGGGACAGAGGGAGTAATTATGAAATGTTACCATGGGTAAATTGCTTGATGCATGGGAAGGTTGTGGCTGAGGCGCTGGAGACATTACAATTGTTGCCTACAAAAATTAATCAGCCATAAATTAGTAAAAAATGCACATTCTGAACAAAATTGAGCTCTTAGAACTTATAATCGTGTCGCGTACATGATTTTCGACTACTAGAAGGAACATCAGCAAGAAACAGCCGGCCAGACGACCCATTTTCGCGCGATGGATCGATAAATTGTTGCAGAGTGAAGAGAGTGGAAATGTAGATGACTCAAGGAAATGTTGAGAGGTTGCATTTATAGTTCTTGGGTAGCTTTTTTCCATTATTTTTATTTTTATTTATTTATTTTTTGCATGGAAGATGGTGAAGCCTTTGTCTGGATGTCCCATTTGGGTAGGATCATCTCTTTCCCAAGGAAAATTATGCTACAATTAACTCCGTCCCGGCTTAATTTATCTATTCCGACTTGGAACATAGATTAAGAAAAAATAAATTTTGTGGAATCTTTAACTTTTTCAAAGGTGAAGATTGAAGAAGGAGGGTAAAGATTGTGAGAAAAAATTCCTTTTTTGGGCTGATAAAGTTATTTGGAACAAACCAAAAAGACAAATAGAAATTAAGTCGGGACGGAAGGAGTGATATTTATTGATAATGATTTGCAACTATTAAAATTCCCCTTTAATAATGAAATAATCCCATGTTACTATGTAGATATATGCAATATCATTGATTTGTCTTTTGAGAAAAGAACTTTTATAAATTTAAAAAGGACAGAATTGTATGTTTAGCTTTGTCTGGAAAAAGCCTATATGTGCAAAAGTCCTTATTATGAACATTTAAAATCTTAGTCCCCATTATAAATATACTACTCCCTGGGCTACAAGTACCATGGTATCCTACTCGGTCGGGTAGTGTTTGACCAAGTGATTCAATCATTCATCCAAAAAGTACGTAAATGAAGATCAAATAAAGATTGATCAGTGATCTTCATTCACTTACTAAGTATATGGTTGGATCATTCAATCGGGCACTACTCGACTGGGTAGCATAGAAGTAGCCAAGTTCCATTTCAAAGATTTTCGTACCCTAAAATGAGAGTTCTGTTTCAAAAATCAATATCTCGTTTTCGTAATTCAAGTACAAAGAAAATTAATTTCACGAAGTAGTTTAATATGATTGAATAAATCAAACTACGAAAAAATAGTCTGTTGAAACAACAAAAAGTGGTATCAATGCGTTTCAAATAGTTTTTGCAACAACTAGTTATCTTTCTAAAAGTAGTCTTAAGATAATCTCAAATAATCTGTAGAGGATTTGTGACAACAAGTGATCACCAATAACTTATTATTTGTGACCATATGAATTACGGTCTCAAAAAATATTATGCTAAAAACCTCTTTTATTGTAGTGTGAAATGAAAATATAAAACAACTCGTATACGTACAAAAATGAATACTCCCTCCGTCCCGCTCAGTTTTGCAGACTTTTCATTTCAGTCCGTCTCATTCAGTTTTGCACAACTTTAAAAATGAAATTTCTCTTACAATTTCTACCCTCAAAATCTCCTCCTTCAATCTCCAACTTTGAAAAAGTCAACAAAAAAAACAAGTTTTCTTAATATATATGTCCGTCTCTACGTACAAAACTGAGTGGAACGGAGGGAGTATTATTCTATGATTGTGTAGAATCTTTACTATCATTAACAGGATAATGAGAATTTTGTTTGAAAAACTTGATATAAAAAAAAAAAAAAACCCTAATTAATCATAATTAAACAAATACTCCCTCCGTCCCACCTTATCTTGCACACTTTTCTTAAACGATCGTCCCACTTTATCTTGCACAGCCTAAAAAATGAAAGTTATAACATAATCTCCACCCTCAAAATCTTCACCCTCAATCTCCACCCTCAATTTATCTTTGAAAAGTCAACAAACAACCCAAAAGTAACTTCTTAATACCTGTGCCGACTCCTCCTGCGCAAGATAAGTCGGGACGGAGGGAGTATTAGAATAAAAGTAATTAAGTTAATTGTACCTATAAATTCCAAAATAATTGTTGTCACGGATGCATGTGATGATTAGGGTTTGATGAAAACGATAGCAGAACATGTGAACTCACATGTTCTTTACCATCCATTGGTAGCTGCTTTTTATCCAACAAAAAAGCTGTTATAACTGATGCTAAGGCAAAATTCATTTGCATCCATATACTGCTTCCAGTTTTTTTGTCTTGTTTTTAGATCAGGATTTCTGTTTTTGAGGTCCCATTTTTGCAATTCCCGTGAACCCATGTGAGAGTCCTTTTTCTTACCGACTCGTGTCGCTCCGTCACAGTTTTATAGTCGGACGTTTTAGGACTGCCTAACGTGTAGGACGTCTAGGTGTTGACTAGACGGCTGCTTATTTTTAAGTTTTTTTGTTTTGTTTATATTTTATTGTTGATATTCTACTTCACTATTTTTCAACTTATTGTACGTTAATTTGTAATTTTAACATATCATAGTGTATAAATCTTAAATTGAGACAAATAATAGAAAGTTATCTAAATCTTTTATAGAAAGTGAAGAAAATTATTTGGATCACCTAATCCAACTAGGCTGACTAATTGCCCGACTTGCCGACCTAAGCCTAGAAAATGCCTAAAACGGTCGATTATCAAAATCGAATTGGCATCTCGTTGTTGTGTTAGGGCCGGGGAAGAAGAGGCGGGGGAAGAGGAGGGAGACCCCAGGATCAAGTGGAGGGTATAAAAATATTATGATATTATTAAATTTAAATTAAAAAAATTTCTATAATAAAATAATATAAAATACTCATAATCCAATCCACACGTACAACTACCAATTTTATTGTAGGTATAAAATAATATAAAAAAAGGAGCAAATAGCGTAAAAGGTGGAGAGAGGGGACCAGGTGTGGAGGGTTGGGGCATGGGGGTCGGGTAGGGTGTGGAGGGTTGGAATCTTCCAATGGAAATTTCAACTATAAAGAATCGTTGAAAATAATTCAAATAGAAAAAAGCCGTTGGGAAAAAAAATCTAACGAGAATTCCAATGGCGAAAAAAATCGTTGGAAATAATTCCAATGGCAAAAGCTTTTGGAATAGCTGTTGGAAAAAAAAAATTCAAAGGTAAAGATTTCGTTAGAAATTAATTTGTTGGAATAAAAATTCCAACGGCCACTTTTCAACGGCAGAAAAATCGTTGGAATTGAAATTCCAACCGAAATTACCATATTCCAACAGTTTTGGATAAATTTTCGTTGTTTCAATTCCAATGACAATTCCAACGGTTTTTTCAGTTGTTGGAAAAGTGGCCGTTGGAATTTTTTATTTTACAAATTAAATTCTAATTGAGAAATAATTCCAATGGAAGCTCTTACCATTGAATTTTTTTTTCCAACGATTCTTTTGTCATTGAAATTTTTTTTCCGACAGTTATTCCAACGGCTTATTTCCAACAATTTCTTTTGCTGTTGAAATTTCTGTCGGAGGATTCCAATGTCTCATCTTGTCGTCGAAATTGCCGTTGAAAAAATTTCAACGAACAATTTTCTTGTAGTGGTGAAAGATGGGGTTTAGTGTCTAATGTGAGCTTAGCGAGGCTAAATAAAATCTAAACAACATTGAGCAGAATCGAAGAGAACGTCTAAATGAGGTTTAATCGAAGTTATGGAGGAACTCTTAAATAGTGCTTGAAACAATGCTAGTTAAAGTGTTGACATAGTTTTAATGCGGCTGAATCTCTCTCCTGTTTTGTTATCAGTTGTGATTTCCAACAGTAATCTCGTGACCTTTTTCCGAATTTTGGTATCCGTGATCATCGTTAAGCCTATAGATGGTCAAAGTGATCTGGTTTGATAGATTAGTCGAGCTCGATCAATACTTTAGACAGGTTAGATTATAGAAATTTTGGCTTCAAGTATCATTAGATTCAATAGACCTAACTCAATAGGTTAGAAGCGTGTTAAGACATGGGTTATATTTTAAGAGACGAACCGAGGTTTGTTTACTAATATTTGGCCAAATAGAATTCTGAACCGAATTGGTCTAACCTATGACGTTGGTCAGATAGGCTAAGAGTGATCGGGTCGGGTTGTCCAAGTTGCCAACCATACCCAATACTTTCATCTTCCTTTTTTATTCGAGACATCTTTCTTAAAATAAATTTAAAATTAGAAAATAAAATTTGGGCTTAATGCTTGATGCCGATCTATATTGGGCTAGGCAAAAACTTGTATGTGGCCGTCACACGGCAGTCACACGGTATGATGGGAAAAAGTATTACTTTTTATGGTAAAAGTATCATGTTTATCTGTAAAAGTATCACATTTTTTTAACAAAAAAAAGTATCACTTTTTGTAGCAAAAGTATCACATTTATTAAAAAAAGTATCAATGTAGTAAAAGTATCACTATTTTCTATAAAAGTATCATTATTTCCTGTAAAAGTATCAATGTTTTCTGTAAAAGTATATTCCGTCACACGTGTGACCGTTCACACACAAGACTCACTCTTAATCATCATTATATCTGATTCTTGTGGTTCATCTTCATACACCTCTTAGTGTTTTTGTTCATGGTTTAATTCAATAGATTTAGGGAATCAAATTTCAATAAAGTACACTTGTTAATTTTCCCAGTCAAGTTTGACCCTGCACTCTCCATCCTTAAACAAACATACCCTAATTTATCCAATAGCGCTTCCAGAATTTAAAAAATAGGTGTACCATTGCTAATTAAAAGAATGCATATAACTTATTTAATATTTAAATTCATGCAACCAAAAAATATACCAATAAAAAATGTTGTAATATATTTTAGTTTTTGGGCTTGTTTCTAAGTTTTTATTTTTATTTTTTATAGCTAATGTTATTATTCACTCACATAAAAAGAATTATGTAAGATTATATTTTTTATGGAGGATTTGAAGGATAAATTTTGAAATCCATAATCAAATCCACTCAATTTAGTTGGCAAAAAAAATCAAATAAAGAGATTTTAAATCTTTACACTAATATCAAAGTGCCTTAAGTTTGAGATAATTTTTGTTTGGCCTATTTTTTCCCTTTTTAAATATAATATTAAAGTTATTCTTGTACTTTTTATTATTTTTTTTGAAGTGCCTATTTTATCCCTACTTAATAAATTAGTATATTGTTAATTAATATGGTAAATTGTTCAAAAAAGAATTTTTTTCTCACACAATATCTTGTTTATTTTATTGTTAATTTAAATGTCATCAAAATACTTAGTTTCAATAAGGTTTAATTCGAAAATTTTCTATTAATATAGCTCTATGTAATTTAACTTTCATCTTTAATTTCAAATTACTAAGTTTTGTCAAGTGTTTGCTTTAAAAAGGAAAAAAAGGAAGAAAAAAAAAGGCATTATACATCTTAAGGTCCTTAAAGTATTAATGTTTGTTTTAAATGGTCCTTAAAGTATCATTTTGTTTTAATTGGTCCTTGAAGTTATAAATTTTTAAATCAATTAGTCCCTGAAGTATTTTTTGTTTCAATTGGTCCCTTATGTTTTACAATTATTTCAATTGACCCTTAAACTATTACGAAATTCTATCTTAAGGCCCCCTAAAAGAAAAAAAGATACATAAAATATGTGAAATCGTCGATTTAATTCAAAATAATATTATAACATATCTTTTATTAAATAAATATTGTGTTATTTGTTTATGATACTTTTACCATCAAACGAGGTGAATTATAGTATAATAGGATTTGAACAAAAGTTCGAGATTATAATTTCTCAATAATTTTATCCAAACTTTGAGAAATACTTTGTGGTACTTTAATTTTAGTGATAATTTAGTTGAGATATTTTGAACTCTATCTATCTTGAATTTAATGTAAAACTGAACATTATTAACGAAAGGACTTTGAAATTTTATGTTTGAAGGTCTTTACAATATTTAAAAAAATTAAAGTTATTTTGTTGATAATGTTCAATTTTACTTTAAATTCAATATAGTTAGAGTTCAAAATATCTGGATCAAATTAGCACGTTTCTAACTAAAATAAAGTAGCACAAAGTATTTTCTCAAAGTTTGGATGAAATTCTTGAAAAAATATAATCTTGGAGTTTTATTCAAATCGATATTTTAGTATAATTCACCTTCGTTTCAGGGGGAAAGCATCATAATGATAAATTACAAAACATTTATTTAATAAAAGATATGCTACAATATCATTTTAAATTAAATCGGTGATTTCACATATTTTATGTATTTTTTTCTTCTAGGGACCTTAAATATATTTTTGTAATAGTTTAAGGACTAATTGAAATAATTCCAAAACATAAGGGACTAATTAAAATAAAAAATACTTCAGGGGACCAATTGAATAAAAAAACTAGAACTTTAAGGATCAATTAAAACAAAATGATACTTTAAGGACTATTTAAAACAAACATCAATACTTTAAGGACTTCAAGATGTATATTGCCAAAAAAAAAAAAGGAATGGTTGGGTCATGTATTATGAAAATAGTTCATTAAATTAGAATCCGACATAATTAAATTTTTTTAGAAGAAATTACTAACGTTCAAATTTATGAACATATAATTTGTGACATACTTATACTACAAAAAAGTTATAACTATTTTATTAACTTTATTTTTTTACATAAATGATAAATCGCATCTCAAAATATTTAATTGATCGATTGGTCAATATAATTCTAAAAACCACAACTAATTTTGAATTATTTAAAAATAATAATTGGATTATGCAATTATTTTGCTAAATATATTGAACACACATGATTTTTGCTAGTCCCTCCTAAATTTCTAATTCATTTTGGATGAGTTTGAATTATCGTGAATTAAAAGTTTATGGGATTATATGACCTGTTAAAATAATTCAAGTGTCTATTTGAACAGAAAAAAAAAAATAAAAAAAATAACCCAATTTAAATCTAGCATATAAATTGAAGAATATTTTTTTATATTTTTTCTAGTGATATAATTCCTCCGTCCCAACTAACTTTTTCTACTTTTCTTTTCGGTCCGTCCCAGCTAATTTTTCACACCCTTAAAAATGAAATTTCTCTCAAAATCTACCCACTCAATCTCCACCTTTAAAAAAGTCAAAGAAAAAGCAAAATTTATTTTTTCTTAACATCCGTGTCCAATCAATTGTGAAAAGTTAGTTGAGACGGAGGGAGTATATAATATATTCATATTAACTTCTTAAATCTTAAATATTAAAAAAACACATCTTGAAATTACCACAAACGAAATCATTCTCAACTAAATTTATATGGGCCAAGCCTCAATATTTATTAAAGGCCCAATATGTAGCCCAACTTTGTAAAAGGGCCATAGAATCCACGACGAGAAAAGAGGGAGAACAGCCGGGGTTCAAATCATCGATTTCTGAATTTGAATTTTACTATTTGTTCAATAAATATTGCTCCCGACTTATCTTACACATGAGGGTCGACACGAGTATTAAGAAAAATTATTTTTTGGTTGTTTGTTGATTTTTCAAAGGTGGATTGAGGGTGGAGATTGAAGGTGGAGATTATGTTATAACTTTCCCTTTTTAGGCTGTGAAAGATAAGGTGGGACGATCGTTTAAGGAAAATATGCAAGATAAGGTGGGGATTATGTTATAACTTTCCTTTTTTAGGCTGTGAAAGATAAGGTGGAACGGCCGTTTAAGAAAAATATGCAAGATAAGGTGGGACGGAGGGAGTACTCCATAGTGTATAGAATACAGATCTTGAAATTAAGGATGTAATCAAACAAGCTGCTCGTAATTATTCGGCTCTCGATTCGTCAAAAGGTCGATTAAGCTTGTTTAGTATGGCTCGTTAAAATAAACGAACCAAACTCAAGAGTGATCATATTTGGTTCGTTAGCTCATGAACAAGTTCGTTCCAACGACTTTTGAGCCGTTGAAAAAGTGGCCGCTGAAATTTTTATTCTAATAATGAAATTCAAATAAAAAAATGATTCCAAGGGCAAGAGATTCCGTTGAAATTATCCTTGGAATTTTTTTTTCCAACAACTATTCCAACGGCTCATCTTGCCGTTGGAAATATTAAATTCCAACAAGTCTGTGTTCGTTGGAATTTGACCGTTTTCGTGTAATGCAATTAGTTTAAACTTTAACATTACAAATATTTCTTACAACTCTCTCGGTTATTATTTTTCCATGTATTCAAATTTTATAATGATTCTCTGATAATAACAAATTCATATATTAATGACTTATTAACTGTTTCTATTAAAAAGGAATGATAATTTAACATATCCATAAAAAAAATTCATTGGTACTGTACTAATTAAAGCCTAAAATGTGAAAATATCTAAATCTCATTTTTAGTTAAACCGTCACAAGCAGTGCCTCAAAAAGCGAATGAGCCACATGTAGGGAAACTTGCACATGCGGCTCTGGGCAGGGACCTCGTTTGGCTGAGGTATTTTGTTAAATCGGGTCGAATACTATATGAAATGAGTAAACTAATCGAAAATATAGCTAGAAGGGATCAGTGGAATGGGATGTGATTATTTATTCTATCTTGATCCTCGCCTGAAATAAGTACTCTAGCACGAAATAAGTAAGTTTGATATCTAGTACTTATCTCCTCCTTACGTGACCACCGAGCAGCGGAGATCAAACATGTGACGGTATTTGAGAGTGTACGAGTACTATCGACGTCTATCGTAGGGATAGGATAGAAAAATCGCCCCGAACTTGGTATAAAAGTTTGTCTCCTTAATTTGCTTACCGTATAATTAGAAAAAAACTTGCTCTTACAATAAACTCTCTTGGATCAGCCTCTCAAATTAGCCTCTCTTGAATCTTGAATTTGTCCTTAAATTGGACATTGCAAAAGAAGATGCATGATCAAAATTGAAATTATATAATAAACATGACTGGTTTTAATTTGAACACTGTTTAACATACAGGACCAATTTCAAAATTTTCCCTCCTTTTATGGGACGGAGAATTTGTTTTTTTTTTTTTTTGGAAAATATGAGTCTATATTATGGTCAATGGAAATATGAGTATAATATAATTTTAAAATTTAATTAATTATCCAATTCGATCGGACGATCGATTGAACCGTAAATCAGTATCATGATCGGTTCTGCGAAGACTGATCACAACTTATGCATGTGAAAGGAATCCTCTAACTGATCACAACTCATGCCTGTGGAATTCCTCTTTAATTTATGAGTCTAACTTCGGTACCACTGTGGTATCTACTAAATTATATAATTTCATTTTTACCAAATCCTAAACCCGATACTACTGTGATACCATAAAATCACCATTATTTATTTAATTGTTTTATCCAACACGTTTTTGTGTAACATTATTGTACCACAGTTGCACAACCCTAAACTTGAAAGAAATGAAGGGGAATAAGGTGAAACAATCCTCCTTATAAGCCATGCAATATTATATGATGTTTTCCAACTAAACTTATAACTTTTTTTATAAGAATATTTCATCTTATGTATTGTTATTGGAAGTTACATAAAAATTTAAAGGATCAGCAAATATATATTTGTAATAAACAAAGATATTAAGCTAAATAAAATATTTAGTATTTTATAATTATTCTTTTTAAAATAATATTTTAAAAGTTCTAAAGTAGGAACCGGTTTTACCGGTTCAACCGATCTGGGTTTTAGTGGTTTTAACCGATTCTGAACGATTTTGTCCGGTTTAATGCAATTTTCGGTTTCGCATCCTTGCTGAACCGGGCTAGTAATTTGCTCACGGTCGAACCAACCGGTTCGATCCAGTTCCACAAATATTGATTGTGATATTGAATTTTATTTGATTTAACAAATCTAGTTGAGTGAGTCTTGTGTGTGAACGGTCACACGTGTGACGGAATGCACTTTTACAGAAAACATTGATACTTTTACAGGAAAAAGTGATATTTTTTCAGGAAAAAATGATACTTTTAATACATTGATACTTTTACAGATAAAGGTGATACTTTTACTAGAAAAAGTGATAAATTTTTTTGTTAAAAAAACGTGATACTTTTACCAAAAAGTGATACTTTTCTCCGTCACACCGTGTGACGGTCACATACGAGTTTTTGTCAATCTAGTTTAATACATTTTTTTAACTTATGGAAAGAGACAACCTTATCAAGTGCAAGAGAGACATTTTAGCTTATACTTAATCAATAATTATATCATAATTAACAATAATATGATTATCAGTTTATTGAATAAGTATTTCCTAGACCGTTAATTATACCATAATAACTTGTTATATGTTTTCTTGACAAATTTTTCCAAAATTGCTAATGTTTATTGTTAAGTCCAACAATATGGTACTTCATTACAATGTCTCTTTGATCACTTATATTTCTTTTCGTCCACCGGAAATACAGATGCTCGTAAATGAAAAAATAAATTTTTCATCACTAATTTTGGGGCCGTTTCAGAAGGAAAAGCCGATAACAACAGGGTCAAAAATCATTTCTGATGATAGATATTTGCTATTTTAATTTAGTCCAGTAAGTGGTAAAATTGTTCAATGTAAGGACAATTTTTACCGGAAAACACTAAATCGGCTAGAAATAATTACGTGCAAGTCCCGCGACCCAAATAATTAGTAAAATCCGACGACTCGTAGTGTCGTGGCAAAAATTAGCTGAGTTTGACTTTTTACTGTCGAATTTAAATTCAAAATAAAATTAATTATTATCCATGTCATTAGAGAAAATTATTTGCAGAACAATATTACATTAACCCAATTAAACATCAGATAAAATAGAGGACGACTTTTCATCTGACAATACACATAATCACATTTTTACACTAACCCAATCGCATTATTTATAAATAATATTACACTAATCCAACTGAAAGATGTTTTATCATCATCTGCTATCTCATTCCCAATTAAAATAGAGGCCTCCAAAATAGAAAAAATGTGATTGTGTGTATTGCAAGATGAAAATCGTCCTCTATTTTATGTGATGTTTGATTGGGATAGTGTAATATTGTTTTACAAATAATTTTATTTTTTCTAATGAATGAATATTAGTTTTATTTTGTATCTAATTTGACAAAAAAAAGTCAAACTCGGCTAATTTTTTCCACGTCACTACGAGTCGTCAAATTTTACTAATTATTTGGGTCACGTGACTTGCACGTATTATTTCCTGCCGACCTGGTATTTTCTGATGAAAATTGTGGACAATTTTAGCATTTACGGAATTAAATTAAAAAAAAAAAATACTTATAAGACTAAAGTCGAAAAAACAAATACTTATGAAACCAAAAATAATTTTTAGCCGTGATCTGTGTGCTAAATTGTTGTGGTTATTTTCTGAGGAAAACTACAATGAGAGCTAAGAGAACCCCATAATCACACCCACGAATGATAACAATGGAATTTTTTAAATGAGTTTTTGATATTGTTGATTAGGAAAAAAATAACTTCATATTAGGTACAAATTCAGAAATAATAATGTAAAAATAATAGTTTACGGCGGTGGTGCCTATGTAGAACCTTTAGTTTTCGAAATAGTGTACTTGAATTTTCACTTCAATATTTTATTTTTGGAACACTAACAATCGTTTTAGTCCAACCCATAATTGTAAGATTCTCAAGAATCCGACCGGTATTAAAAGCCGATATAAAGGAGTGGAGTTCGGTCGCACCATTTATTTTTAAAATGCCCAATGTGGTCGGTTAAGTTCGAGCCGTTCAGGCACCGAACTCTGAGAGTGCAAAAGCCCATTATTCTAGGAGTTCTATTTGCTTAAAATCTGAACTAATTGCATACTATACTGTAACAAAAGAACAAATACTCATGTTTTAATTACTAGTAAAGTGCATCCTATAATAGTACTTCCTCCGTTTCAGTTAACTTGTCACAGTTGATGGGACACGGATGTTAAGAAAAAACAGATTTTGTGGAATCTTTAACTTTTTTAAAGGTAAAGATTGAATGTGGATATTTTAAGGGTGAAGATGGTTGCTTTTAATTGGCATTTATGGGTGTGACAAGTTAAGTGAGACGGACCGAAATGAAAAGTAGGACAAATCAACTGGGACAGAGAAGTAATATTTAAAGAAAAGAGTACAACATAGTAATACTTAATAGATTTACTAGCATAAACTCGGTGCTGTTAAGCGCCTGTTGAATGGCAGGGAGATGCTGGTAGTATTTCCATAAGCGAGATGGAGGTGGGCTCACACGAATTATTTTTATTTATTTTTTAAAGCAAGATAACGGTATTAAAATCCAATAAATACGGGTGGGTTCGAACGTACTGTTTGCTTTCAAAATACCTAATCCAATCCGGTATAATTTGACTTTGAGCGGGTTAGACACCCGACTCTGAGAGTGAAAAGGCGCGTCCCTAAGAAAGCTCTATTTGCTTAAGACCTCGTCTAATCGTGTAGTATACTGGAGCTCTATTTGCTTTATAACTTATCTAATTGTGCAGTATACTTACATGTTGATAACTAATATATATATTATTTTCGAAGAATAGAGTACAATTTTGGCTCTATTTGCTTTATAACTTATCTAATTGTGCAGTGTACTTACATGTTGATAACTAATATATATATTATTTTCGAAGGATAGAGTACAATTTTGACTGTAATATGAAACGCATTATGGAGAATTAAAGAAGTACAAGAAAAATAAATCCACTCAAACCAAACAAAGGACTGACTATTTATCTTAAGCTTATTTGGGAGGTAATCAACCAAGACAAACCCATGATAAGTGATAATTCTATCACATTTCAATGGTGTAATCCTATCCAAACCAAGAGTGATTTATCAATCCTATCCGCCAAACCAAACGAGCCCTATAGTATAAGGAGAAAGTGGAGGAAGAAGTCATGCTATTTTTCAGCAAAAAAGAAAAAACAATACATTTAACTATTTAAGTTACACTTAAAATCCACCTATTTATGTTAATCAACTATCTAAATGGACAATTGATATTCAATTCATACCAAAGTGGAGACTTGATTTCTAAAGTTCTCCATATATATTCTCGTAGAAAATTACTTCAACAAATTTCATGAAACATCATATAAAATTTCTTAATAAATTATACTTCCTCCGTCCCACTTAATTTTACGGGGCTGATCGGACACGGATGTTAAGAAAAAACTACTTTGCTTTTAAGTTGATTTTATCAAAGGTGTAGCTTGAGGCTGGAGATTGTGAGAAATTTCCTTTTAATGGTATGCAAAGTTAAGTGAGACGGACGGAAAATGCAAGTGTGCAAATTTAAATGAGACGAAGGAAGTAATATTTATGTTGTAGTGTTGCCGGATTTTCCCAAATATTAGGGTCACGTGAGTTGCACGTGACTATTTGTAGCCAATTAAGTGTCTTTCGACAAAAAAATATTTTTAAATTGGGCATTTTTAATATTTACGGGACAAAATTTTGAAAAAAACAAATATTTGTGTGATTGAAATTGAAAAAACAAATAATTAAGGGATAAAAATATTTTTTGACCAAAAAAAGTTACCATAGATAAAAGATGTGAAAAGTATATATATAAAATTATTTAGTATTTTGTAGAATTTGCATTAGGAATTACGAATCAATTTTAATATATTTATGTGTCGATTATTTACATGAATCTATTTGAATCTTTTTACACATATATAATGTAATCCAAATACTTGCAAAACTCGCACCCTTATCTTTAGTGTAATGTTCTGAACGTACAGAAGAAAGAGATTACACTAACTAATGGGCTAAAGTCTTTTTTGTTCCCATAACTTTTGATTTGTGCTATTTTGGTCCCAGAAAAAATTATGAATTCAATTTAGTCTCACAACTCTTGAATTAGATCCTTTTTTATCCTAATTTGGCCGGCGGTGACTAATTTTGCCAGAAAACAGCACGTGTGAATCACGTGCCAAAAAATTCCGATCACTCTTTTCCGGCGAAATTAGTCACCGCCGGCCAAATTAGGACCAAAAGGGATCCTATTCAAGAGTTGTGGGACTAAATTGAATTCATAATTTTTTTAGGACCAATATAACACAAGCCAAAAATTACGGGACCAGAAAAGTTTTTAGCTCCTAACTAATTATATACTTGGTTCATTATTTGAATATATAGCATGTTCAACCTTACTTATTAAGATATGTCGGCCAAGTCACTATAATAAAAAAAAGTCTTTTATGATATACAATTTTTAGACTAAAATTGTAGTTATTAATAATTAGTTATTTGTGACTATAACTCTCTATAAATTATTTGAGATAATTTTCAGATTACAAAATAGAGATAAATAGTTGTTGCAAAGAACATTTGAGACACATCAGAGACAACTTCATTAGTCTCAAACATATTATTTGCGATCGAGTTATTGAGATGATTAATTACTTACAATATTTTATATCTAATAATAAAGTTATGATAAATACTCATTATTTATGACATTTTTTTATTGTCTCAAATAGGCATTCTTCTCGTAGTGAGGGCAAAATATCACCCTTAAATACAAGATGCATGCACTATATGAAAAATGCCTGAAGTTCGTAATTAAATATTATGTAGGAGGTCGGTTTTGTGTCGCCTAGACCCGCCTACCTGACCCTATTATTATTATTGTTGTTGTTGTTGTTGTTGCTTTTTTGCATATTTAACTCTTTGATATATGAAATATTAATTATAAATCTATGATATAATTAATTTTTTATTTATTTGTAGATCTGCATGAAGCTCAAAATTGCATAAGAATATAAAAATGAAGCCAAAAAGTTTTACCCAAAACTGCGAGGGATGGGAAGTTGGAGGCGACGAGGTTGATAGAGTGAAGGGGTGAGGGTTTGTTTTCTTTACACTTCAATTTTTAATTTAATCATCACATGCAACTTTCTGAAGTGACCGAAACTTAATTTATTCCTTAATTTGGACAAATCAAACAAGATGCAGAACCAAAATTTAAATTATTGAACATACATGCATGATCAGTTTCTGACACGACATAACATATATAACTAGTTTTAAAATTTTACCGACTTAAGGTATCCTCTATGGTTAATCGTCGATTTACCGATTTTGCAATGTGATGAAAAATTGAGTATGCGTCTTAGTTAAATATATTTCGTACCTCTGAATATTTTTATTAATTATTATTTATGAATTTTTTAAGGTTATAAGTGTTATATAAATATATTATCTAAATATGTAAAGTCTACTTGAATATGTTATACGTCCAAATTCATGTTCGGCATGCAACATTCGAAATTTATAAAAACTTATTTGCTTCTAATTTTTAGGAACTGTTATACATTGTAATAACATATAATGTTAGAAGTGTATAGTGAAAATTAAAAGATGTTCTGTTGAATTCTTAAATTTTAATAAATTTTAGAAAATTTTGAATTCACGTTAAATAAACTGGATGAATTTATAATTAAATAAAACTTGAATCTTAACACGTAGGTTATTCGAAATCCTTCAAATCTCCACATCCAATTAAAGATATTTTATTCCCTTAAAACTAAAAATAAAAAATAAAATTTATATTAATTGTTGCACAAGTATATGCACTTTCTTGCACATGACTGAGATACGTACCATAATTAACTATATACATAAATCTTTGTTCCTCGACGACGACAACAATAACAACGTTTCTTTAAGTTTATACACAATCCTTTGAACAGACATTCATTAAACTTCATCAATCCTAGCAATAATAACAGTAATATCATCCGGCTTGCCTCCTCTATGACATCTCCCGGCGGCCTTCGCTGCCATCGAAAACGGCGACTCCGTAAACTGATCGAACGAATTATAGAGCGCAAGATTAGCCATGTAACAAGCCTGTTCCGCCAGCCCATTCTCTTCCCCAAGTCTACCTACAACCTCCACAATCTCACATGCATGTACATTATCCAACAACCCATCTGTTCCGGCCACCACTATATCCCCTTTCATCACCGCCACCTCAATCTCATCCGCCACGCTCGGGTCATCCCTCTCCGTCCCCAGCTGATACGGACAGTTGAATCCACGCTGCTGCGCGGGAGATTTGTACACGACTTCTTTGTTTCTGATCACCAAGAATCCACTGTCTCCTACGTTCGCCGCCCGCAATTTGTCGCCAGAAAGTGTGATTATGCAGGCGGTAGAAGATCCTGGTACTGTAGTGTTGTCGTAGGCCCACTGTAAAACCCTTGTAGGGTTTACTCTCCCATCGGGTTCATTCTGAAGTGCGAGGAAAGAGTAGTTCATCAACTGCCGAGCATAGTCGCCGCCATCAATCCCTTTCTTGGCCCACCCGCCGACTCCATCAGCTACTGCGATTGTCTGCTTCTCCGGCGAAATAAAGTGCGCGTCTTCTCCACGTGGTTTCTTCGGGTTGTCCTTGGGTAGGTATAGGGATGCCGCTGTCATCTTCAATACATTGCGGTTTGCCGGAACATACTCCAACCGCCGCCTCTTCACCGCTGCAGCCTCGTACGACTCCTCCGTCGAAGCATTCCCGATTCTGTAACTAGGGTAGTATACCGTGTTGCACTCCATCGTTTTTTCGCAGATTTTTCTGTCAACTTTTCTCTGAGGGTTTTGTAAGAATGAAATTGGAAAAACTGTCTGTAAGGCTTATTTATAAACTGGGTTTAAGATTGTGTTTCCTATTGAGAATATGAAAATATATTTTGTTACCATTCATAAACTGAGTTTGTTATCTTACATAATCCTTTTCTAAGTAGAATTGCACTAAAACGTAGATACTAAAATGGAGATTCATTATTTAAAAGCATATCTAAGATATATCTTACCAATATTTTAATTATAATCATAAGATATTTATTATCTAGAATTTAGTAAATCTACCGTGTTTGTTCAAAACTAGATGGGAAAATGCAATTTCACTTCATGCTCCCTCCGTTCATAAATAAGTGTTATTTTAGGTTTTACTTCAGGCATGCGCAAGAAAGTGCATATACTTGTGCAGCAATTGACATAAATTTTTATTTCTAATTCTCAGTTTTAAGGGAGTAAAATGCCTTTAGTTGCATGTGGAGATTTAAAGGATTTCGAATAACCTATATGTTGATTCAAGTTTTATTTTGATTATAAATTCATCCAGTTCATTTAACGTGGATTCAAAATTTTGTAAAATTTATTAAAATTTAAGAACTCAACAAAACATCTTTAAATTTTAATTTTACACTTCTAACGTCATATATTATGTTAACGTATAACAGTTCCAAAAAAATTATAAGTAGATAAGTTTTTATAAAATCGAAAGTTGCATGCCGAACATAAATTTGGATTAACAACATATTCAAGTAAACTTCACACATTTAAATAATATAATTTCTATTTATATAACACTTATAACCATAAAAAAAATCATAAATAATAATTAATAAAAATATTCAAAGGTACAAAATATATTTAATAACACGCATACTCGATTTTGCGTCACATTGCAAAATCGGTAAATCGACGATCAACCATATAGGATACCTTAAGTTGGGAAAATTTTAAAACTAGTCTTGTATGTTATGCCGTATCAAAAATTGATCATGTATGTTCAATAATTTAAATTTTAGTCCTGCATCTTGTTTGATTTGTCCAAATTAAGGACAAAATTAAGTTCCGGTCACTTCAGTCTTCGGAAAGTTGCACGTGATGATTAAGTAGATTGTTTAGTGTAATATTGTAAGAATTGTAGTTGTTTTGATGAACATATATTTATTGTAAAAAAAATTCAAACTATTTAAAAAGACACTTATTTTAAAATGGGGGGAGTATAATTTATCAAGAAAGTTCATATGATGTTTCATGAAATTTGTTGAGGTAGTTTTCTACCAGAATATATATGGAGAACTTTAGAAATCAAATCTCCACTTTGGTATGAATTGAATATCAATTGTCCATTTAGATAGTTCGTTAACACAAATAGGTGGATTTTTAAGTGTAATTTAAATGTAAATGCAACTTGTACTCTTTCCTTGAAAAATAATATTTCTCTGTCCCACCTTATCTTGCACATTTTACTTAAATGACCGTTCACTTTATCTTGCACAACCTAAAAAATGAAAGTTATAACATAATCTACACCCTCAATCCACCTTTGAAAGTCAACAAACAACCAAAAAATATTTTTTCTTACTATCCGTGCCGACACCTTGTGCAAGATAAATCAGGACGGAGGGAGTATAAATATTAGCTATTGACGTGTAAGGTATGCACTTCAATAGTAATTAAGATATGATTATATGTTCATTTCTTGCAATACACTACTAATTAGATAGGGTTTAAAGCAAATAGAGCTCGTGTACACAACACCAATAAATGAGGTTTTAAGCAAATTGAGCTCCTAACAAATAGGGATGCACCTTTTCACTCTCAGAGTTCGGGTGTCCTACCCGCTCGAATTTTACCGAATTTGATTGGATATTTTTAAAGCAGCGCTGCATCCGAACCGGACGATTTTAAAAAAAGTAAAAATAAAAAAACTTAGTATGGACCCATCTCCATCTCCGCTTATGAAGATACTACCAACATCTCCCTGCCGTTCAGCAGGCGCTTAACAACACCGAGTCCATGTTAGTAAATCTTGTTTCTATTCTTCATTTTCTTACAGTGAAAATTATTGGATCCAATATTTTTATAATTGATATTACTCTGCTATACTCTTTTCTTGAAAAATATATAAATATTACTATTGACGTGTATAGCATGCACTTTACTAGTATTAAAACATGATTATGTGTTCCTTTGTTACAGTAAGCAAGGGAAGGACAAGGAAGACGATGATTAGATTGGATGTGCAAGCCATTGTCGGATTATGTTATACGGGTGACATTTATTGCTTAGAACAATCTGAGCTTTTTAGACCCTATCAATTACAATAATTTTTTTGGGTTCCGATTGTAATATCAGCGCTCTTTCGGTTCTCTATTTCCTCAATTTTTCACAGAGGTTTTAATAAGAAACCTGTATTCTGCTGTAATTATTTGACAATTACATTGGTTTATAATAAAGAGTCTCTATTTAAAGGAAATATGTTACTTTTCTCTAGATGAAGGAATTTTATTGTTATATTCACTTTTTTTTTTTTCTTCGTTCACTTTTAATATTATTCATGAATGCAGAAGGCGGTTTAGACGACGCCAAGGCGCTAGGCGGTCCTGGCCGTCCCGATTAAGACCTGTGCGGCCTGGACGGTTGTTCTGGGTGTTTTTTGGCCGAGGCGGTCAAGGTGGTCTGGGCATTTTTCAAATTCTTTTTATTTTTTATTTAAAAAAAATGCTCGAAACGACGTCGTTTCCATTTAATTTATTATGGTATTGACTTATTATTATGTCTTGCTGACATTATTGTCTTGTTTAATTATTTTGGACCTAGTAATTGACTTATGTCAACCTCTTTTTATTTTAATTTTATGTTGGCTTCTTATAATAAAGTTTATATATTTGAATTTTCTTTTTTAATACAAATCCTTCGTAGCAAGAAAAACAGAAGCATTTTTAAAATATTAAACAAATTAATTGCAGTGCTATATCATGATTATTATTTATATATATATATATGTATCTATATAATTTTATAATAAAAAATACAAAAAAATAATAATAATAATAATTCATGGCGACGCCTAGCGCTAAACGAACAGAAACCGCTCTGCCTCCGCTTTTGGCCTTCTGCAACCATGATATTATTACGTTTTCTTAAGTTTATGTTGTTTCTGTTGGTTGTATTCTTGGCATACTTAGCTTCCTAATGTCTAATTGATGTTCCAAGAAATGTTTTGATTCCTCATACCAATTGTTGCATGGTCATTCCGATCCATCCGATTACCTTTATTAAGCTCCATCTGAGTAGCAGTTTAGGTATTTTGCAACAGACAGTAATAAATAACATTATTGTGTGAAAATACTCCCTTATCAGCTATAGACACATGTTAATATACACACTGCTCATGTTTAAACATTGGAACTTAAATTTGGATAAGACAATAAATTACTTTAGGGAAAATTTCATTTTTAATCCAGTATGTTAGGCCTTATCCAGTAAAAGTCTTGTATGTTAGAAAATTTCAATTTTAGTCCTGTATGTTTCCAAAGTTATCCAATTTAAGGACACTGACCATAAAAAATGGCCAATTTGACCACAATTAATCGCGTGCGATGCACGTCACCAATAAATTCGAGAAAGATGAAGAAAGAAAAAAAAAATACAATGAAATGCACCTCATATGAAAATTAGGGGTTACCTTTTTCTTTTCTTTTTTGGCCAAGTTACTAAAGTAATCTAATGATTTGACATGTTATCTGGACAAATATTTGATACATAAGCATTAGCACTCAAAAGCCCTAAATTTATTAGTCTAATTCCGGCTAAATTGGTCGTTGGTGATGGTTAGTGTCCTTAAATTGGACAACTTTTGGAACATACAGGACTAAAATTGAAATTTTCTAACATACAGGATTTTACTGGACAAGGCCTAACATACTGGACTAAAAATGAATTTTTCCCAATTACTTTATGTAAAATTAACACATCAGTTAATAGACACGATAATATGTGCCCTCAATAGGTAGAGAAGTGGAATTGCAGTAATATCATCAAAAAAATTCTATACAGTTTACCCAAAGAGAAAATTGCACCAAATATCTTTTAACTTTACCTATTAGCATAAAATGTCCTTTAACTTTTACACTTGCATAAAATGTCCTGTAACTTACAAAAAGTTGCCCGTTTTATCCTCTTACCTGTTATAGCCGGTAACACAACAGGTGTAACGGTCTAAGTGACATTT
The DNA here is from genome assembly GCA_958295605.1 of Ajuga chamaepitys. NCBI lineage: Eukaryota > Viridiplantae > Streptophyta > Magnoliopsida > Lamiales > Lamiaceae > Ajuga > Ajuga chamaepitys. Next base: position 2,814,825 of record OY282504.1, on the reverse strand, counting down.
TTTTCACACGTGGCAGCATATTTTTATTTTTTTAATGTTTTAACTGATTTTTGTCATGAGGCATTTATTAAAAACAACAAAACAAGAGAAAAAACGGATGTTTTATCTTCCACGTTTGCAGATTTTTTATTTTCCGCTTATTTTGTTGTTTTTAATAAATGTCACATGGCATCAATTAGTTAAAATATTAAAATGACGAAAATAGGATGTCACATGTGAAAACAACACCATCGTTGTTAATCGATTGCGTGATCGGCTATAACAGGTAGAAGGATAAAGCGAGCAACTTTTTATAATTTAGAGGACATTTTACACAAGTGTAGAATTAGAGGGCATTTTATACAAATAAGTAAAATTAAAGAATATTTGATGCAATTTTTCCCTTACACAAATTAAAGGATATCTTTGGATAGATCCATTAATCTTCATCACCTAGCAATAATAATAATATATAGTAATGTCATCAGACTTGCCTCCTTTACGACATATTCCGGCGGCCTTCGCGGCCATGGAAAACGGCGTCTCTATAAACTGGTCGAACAAATGGTGAATCGCAAGATTAGCCATGTCACGGGCGTGTTCCGCCAGCCCAAAATCCGCTGTCCCCGGCGTTCGCTGCCTGCAGTTTATCGCCGGAAAGTGTGATTATGCAGGTGGTGGAAGACCCTTGTGCACTACAAATGAAATTTTTCTTTAAATATAACTAAAAGTTATTTTGAATAATAAGTATTTGTCATAAATATATTATTCGTCTCAATTGAAACGATAAAACTCAGATTTGTTTTCTCAATTTCATTCCATAATTAAAGAAATTGTTCGCATTTGAACCAATTTCTGCCGCAAATAATTAGCGAATTAGCATAAAATAATGCACAGGAATGTCACGTTAAATCACTTTTACTCCCATATATGTTTTCCGCTCGTTTGATTTTCAACTTCCCCAATCGTTTAATTTGCGTCCCAAAAAACATCAACGCATGAGCCACGTCAATTAAAATTATTTTTCCCATCCCATAATATTTCCACTCGTTTGATTTTCATCCCAAAGAAGTATTAGCACAGGTACCATGCACTTCAATTAACATTGGGTCGAAGTTGGTGTCACGGATGCTTTTCTGATCAATTTGCTCATTGACGGCGAAAATTCGTCAAAATGAGAGCAATTTTTTTACTTTTTCGACAAATTCGAAAAACCATTCATTATTAGGACGAAAATGAACGAACGAAAAGTTATGAGAACGTAACCTGATTTTAGCTCATATTATAAAGATAAAAAAATTCGTTTCAAATAATGTATTACCTACTGTTACTACAAGAAACCGGAGATTTAGCGGCGAAAATTGTATTCACTGCTTAAAGAATTGTTTGCTACAAAATTGCACGATTTATCGCTAATATTAGCGACCTCTTTTAAGCATTTTGCCGCTATGTTTTTTCGCTACGGAAACATATATTTTGTCGATTAATTTAGCGATAAAATATACCATTCATTGCAAAGGTAACAACAAATATATGAAAATTTGTAGGAAAAAAATATTTTTTTTTAAAAAAATAGTTAGTTCTAATATTTTATAAAATATATATCGAATAGCGGCTAAAAGTTTATCTTTGCCTTGTGCACCCGGATTGCACCGTGCATCCGGTTTACATAAGGTTTTACCTTAATTAACCTGCCATCCATCTAAGACTTTTAACAAATTGAGCCAAACTTTGGGTTGTTCACTGTAATACTTGTTAAATTTTACAGCGAATAGTGCCTGTTAATTTGATGTTCGTTAATGTTCGCGAACTGTTTGCGAGTATCACGAACACTAACAAACACTTAAACAATACTCCCTCCGTCCCACTTTATCTTGCACACTTTTCTTAAACGATCGTCCCACCTTATCTTGCACAGCCTAAAAAAATGAAAGTTATAACATAATCTCCACCCTCAAAATCTCCCCCCTCAATCTTCACCCTCGATCCACCTTTATAAAATCAACAAACAACCAAAAAATAACTTTTCTTAAAACCCGTACCGACCCCGTGGAAGATAAGCCGGGATGGAGGGAGTACTAATTTTGTTAACATTTTATCTTTGTAACTATTAGATATCCTTATGATTCCGAGATAACTACAATATACGTGTTTAGCAATATCCTATCCTATCCTAGAAATAAATGGTAATATCAACTTTTTGTTGCAATTCTAATTCGAAAATGATTGGGTAACACAACTTAGCGTTTAAATCACACATTGTTTTGTGTTTTAAATATCACCCATTTTCTTCCATTTCATTCTCAAAACCCTCACAGAGTTTTTCTTTTATTTATCCCAATACTTAAATCAAACAAGTTTCATCCGAACTTTCATGGCGAAGACGAAGACAAGTAGCCTGCAGTCGAAGAAAACCGACGTTAAAGATGGTCCATCAACAACTCGTGACAAACCCTTGAAACGTTTACTGCGAAAGTGGCGGTCAGAAGGGATCCAGAATCCATATGCTTCAAACAAACTTGAAAGAATATTGGGAAATATTTCCTTGCATTATCAGATGATTTACAGTGTATAAATATACAACAAATTGCTAACTAACTCCATGATTCTAGCCACTATTCTTGCTAAACAAATATAGGAAATATATTAACAAATTACAAGAATATATGAACAAATATATTCTAACACTCCCCCGCAGTCGAAACGGGAGGTTGGCGAACGTTGAGACTGTTGCGAAAATCTTCAAATAGCACCAATGGAAGACCCTTCGTAAAAATATCCGCAATTTGATAACGAGATGGAACATGTAACACCCGAACATCACCACGAGCGACCTTCTCACGAACAAAGTGAATATCCATCTCAATATGTTTTGTGCGTTGGTGTTGTACAGGATTACCGGAAAGATAAATAGCACTGATGTTATCACAATAGACCAAAGTAGCTTTTGAAACGGGACAGTGAAGTTCTAAAAGTAGGTTGCGAAGCCAACAGGACTCAGAAACCACATGTGCAACACCACGATACTCAGCCTCAGCACTTGAGCGTGATATGGTAGTTTGCCGTTTGGCAGACCATGAGATCAAATTATCCCCAAGAAAAACACAATAACCCGACGTCGACCGCCGAGTATCCGGACACCCCCCCCAATCAGCATCTATATATGAAAGTAAACCGGACGTGGAGGAAGGATAAAGATACAGACCATGATTGATGGTACCTTGAATGTAGCGTAAAATGCGCTTAAGAGCATTCATGTGTTCGTCACGAGGATCATGCATGAATAGGCAGACTTGTTGCACAGCATAGGAAATATCCGGTCGGGTAAACGTGAGGTACTGAAGAGCACCTGCAAGACTACGATAAAGAGAGGCATCAGAATAAGGGGAACCGCCGGAGGAACTAAGCTTCGGCTTAGTATCAACCGGTGTGGCAGATGGTTTACACGATGACATGCCAGCGCGGTTAATAATTTCCATCGCATATTTCCGTTGAGACAAAAATAGACCATCTTTATGGCGAGTGACTGCTATACCCAAAAAATAACTCAAAGGGCCCAAGTCCTTCATAGCAAATTCAGAGCTGAGGAGAGAAATAAAGGACTTTCGAAGAGCATCAGTGGAGGCAGTTAAAATGATATCGTCCACATACAATAATAAATAAGCCATATCATTGCCATTACGATAGATAAATAAAGAGTGATCCGACTGACTATGAGAAAAACCAAGACTTGACACATAATCTGCAAAGCGGCGATACCATGTACGAGGAGCCTGCTTAAGGCCATATAAGGATTTCTTCAGTAAGCAGACATGGTCGGGTTTGTCCCGGTCCCGGAACCCGAGCGGTTGATGCATATAGACTGTGTCTTGAAGTTCCCCATGGAGAAAAGCATTTTTTTACATCAAGCTGATGGATAGGCCAAGCTTTGGACAAAGACAGACTTAGAACAGTACGAATCGTTGCCGGTTTGACAACAGGGCTGAACGTTTCCCCACAATCAATGCCTACCTGTTGAGTTTTACCATCACCTACAAGACGGGCTTTATGCCGCTCAAAAGAACCATCAGATTTTTCTTTATGAGTAAATATCCACATGGACCGAATAATATTAGCATGAAGAGGACGAGGAACCAACTCCCACGTCTTATTTTTAATAAGAGCATCAAATTCATCAGTCATAGCCATTTTCCAATTCGGGTCACGGAGAGCAGAAATAGGATTATTTGGTAAGGGAGACTTTACTGTGGTGGTGTGGAGATTAAAGTGGCGTTTTGGTTTGAAAATGCCACGCTGACTCCGTGTAACGGGACGTTGATCAGGATTGGGCAATGGTGGTTGAATGAGGTTAGGAGGCCCAATAGGACTGGTGGGCGGGGTCGGAGTGGGAGGCGTGGTAGCTGGGTCAGTTTGAGCCCATTGATGAACGAAATAAGGATTAAGATCAGTATCAAGAAAATCATATGTAGAAGGGGAACCACTCTGAAGTGTAGCAAAGGGAAATTGTGTTTCATCAAATATAACGTGACGATTGATGATAATTTTCTGTGTAGATAGATCATAGCATTTATAGCCACGGTGATTTGAAGGATAACCCAGAAACACACAAGGAGTGGAACGAGCTTGAAGCTTGTTGATAGTCGTCGAAGGAAACAACGGATAACACAAACACCCAAACACACGTAAATGAGAAAATTGAGGCGTTTTGTGATACAGCATTTCGAGGGGTGAGGTATAGGCAAGAGACTGAATAGGAAGAATGTTGAGGAGATAAGTTGCCATTTGTAGTGCGTGATGCCAAAAGGAGTGGGGTAAAGAAGCATGGGCTAATAAAGTACGAATCATGTTATTAATAGTCCGAATTTTTCGCTCAGCTTTTCCATTTTGGGATGAAGTGTGAGGACAGGAGAAGCGAAACGACACACCATTCTTTTGACAAAACGCAGAAAAGACCCCATTATCAAATTCCCGCCCGTTATCACACTGAATCGTTTTTATGTCTCGTTCAAATTGAGTTTGAATATGTGCCCGAAGCAAGAGAAATTTAGAGTAGACATCAGATTTGTGGGAAATAGGAAAAGTCCACAAAAAGTTCGTGTGATCATCCAAAAACAAGACATAATATCGATGACCCATTGAACTCAAAACAGGAGAAGTCCAAAGATCACTATGTAAAATATCAAACGGCATCAAAGTATGTGATTTGGAAGCAGCAAAAGGTAATCTAACATGTTTTCCAATTGAACAAGCATGACAAATTGAAATATCACTAGACTTATGACATGAAATCAATTTATTTTGCTTAAGAGTCTCAAATATGGGCTTGCCCGGATGCCCTAGTCGAGCATGCCATAATGATGGCGCGAAAGCAGCAAAAATGGAAGGAAGCGTAGGGACTGTTTTGTTGGTGGACGTGACAGGATAAAGTTCTCCCCGACTCTCACATCTCATGAGGCGTTTCCCCGTCCGAAAATCCTTCACAGAAAATCCAAACGGGTCAAATTCCACAGAAACAGAATTATCAGTAGTAAACTTTCGAACGGATATTAAGTTTTTGATGATGTCAGGGGCATGAAGGACATTTTTCAAAGCTAAGGAAGGATTAGATGGAGACAAAATAGTATGACCATAACCACAAATTGGAATAGAATGACCATTCCCAACAATTATTCCACGATTATTGCTCAAATTTAAATAAGGCGTGAGAGTACCTGACGAAGAAGTCATGTGAGACGTAGCTCCGGTGTCCATGTACCAATTAGCATCAGGCGGAGTAAGTCCGAGAGTGTGCATGGCCTGCTCAATATCCGTTGGAGAAGACGGGGCATGAGCATGAAATGATTGGGGCGGCTGCACTGGACGAGGCCCAATAATACCGGGCTGAGATGGTGGGCTTGGAAAAGGAGTAGTGGGCCTGGCCCACGTGTTGGTGGGATAAGGACAAGGGGGTATTGGCCACTGCCATCCCCATGGAACCCACTGTTGAGGCGGTGGCAGCCCATATCCACGTCCATTGCCGCTACTGCCGGGATTGGCAGGTGATGAACGACCCCCATTAAAACCACGACCGGCGGAACGACCGCCGCCCTTCTTACCGGGAGGGCGGTACTGCCCTTTCTTGCCACCAGAAGGAGTGTTCTCCGGTGGAATAGGATGTCGAGCGGCCAGCATGGCGGCGGCAGTCGCCGCCTTCTTACGTAAGTCGGCTTCCTCAAGTGTCTACATAGAACGAGCTTTATAAAACTGTGGTAGAGGATCAGTCTGTTGGATGAGAGTGCCAACATTTTGATATGCCTCCGTGAGACCGGAGACGATCTGTAAGACGAGACGATCGTTCGACACCGGAGCACCAACAGTTTTCAGTTGATCAGCCAATTCTTTAAGACGTTGGCAATAGGCTGAAATAGAGGAAAAATCAGCCATGACAGTTTGCGAGAAGTCTTGTTCAAGAGTGACGGCGCGAGAATTTTTGTTGTCTTGAAAGACATCTCGTAGGCGATTCCAGGTTGCCATGGCTGTAGAATCAGGTTCAAGAATGGTATTTGTGAGATCCTTGGAGATGGTAGAGAAAATCCACCCAAGAACAGTGGCATCAAGAGTGGCCCACATCTCCGTATCATCAGCCGTCTGTGGCTCAACGACTCCGGTGGTGGCCGGAATGATATGGTGGAGGACGCGGTGGGAACGAGCATGAATTTTGAACAGTTCCGCCCAGGTAGCATATTGAACGTTTTCAAACTCAAGAGTAATCGGAATGTTATTTTTGACATTTGACACTGCAAGAGCAGGATGAAAGGTGTTTTTGGATGTAGACATGGTGGCGTGAGGCCGGAGGAGAAGAAGAAGAAATCTCGGAGAAAGAGACGAGAGAGGCTGCGGAAGAAACTAGGGTGGAGGATCCTAGTCTGATACCATGAAAGAATATTGGGAAATATTTCCTTGCATTATCAGATGATTTACAGTGTATAAATATACAACAAATTGCTAACTAACTCCATGATTCTAGCCACTATTCTTGCTAAACAAATATAGGAAATATATTAACAAATTACAAGAATATATGAACAAATATATTCTAACAAAACTCACACAAGTTTCACCATTAGGTAAAGTTGAGCTTCAACGTGATTCGTCGAAACCGACAAGACAAACCAAGATTCCTCAAGATTCTTCCAAGATTCCACCTAGACCCGGAAAGTCTCTACAAGTTCTAAAGGAGGTCCTCGGCAATGAAGATGATCCGTCAAGATTCCAATGTATCCCGACACCGACGCAGAAAAGAAGTTCGATCAAGAATCCAGATGCAGTTGAGCTTCAATGTAATTCGTCGAACCCCACAAAACGAACCAAGATTCTTCAAGATTCTTCAAGATTTTTCAAGATTCCACCTAGACCCGGAAAGTCTCTACAAATTCTAAGGGAGGTCCTCGGCACTCAAGATGATCCATCAAGATTCCATGGTATCCCGATTCCGACGAAGAAAAGAAGTTCGATCAAGAATACAGCTGCAGTTGAGGAAGGGAAGAACAATGAAGACGTAGATGACGATTGGTTGTGCAAGCCATTATCGGAGTATATTATATCCGGTGAAGTTTATTGTGTGGAACAATCCGAGCTTTCCAGAACTGCTGTCAATTGTGATGATTTTTTTGGGTTCTGATTTCCAGAACAAAGATACGAGGAGAAAACGATGAATGGACTAATTAAGACGAAAAGGAATATAGAAACATAAAATATTAATTCATTATTTTTAAAAATCTTAAATTCAATTAATTTTTTAAATTGTTTTTATTCAATTAACGGTAAAAGAGTGTCATCTAGCATTTTTTGCATGTTTCTTTCATTATTATTTTTAATTAAATTTAAGGAAATTTCCTTACAAAACTTTATAATATTAAACAAAGAAGGTTTGGAGAAATTTATGGTAATAAAGAAAATGGTGGAGAGAAAATTGAAGGGATGTTGTTGTCCATTACATAATTTCTTAAGTTTCATCTCAAAGTTTAAAACGATACTTATTTGTGAACGGATGGAGTATTTATGAGTGTTCGTTAGTGTTCGTGATGCTCGCAAACAGTTCACGAACATCAAATTACCAGACGCTATTCGCTATGAAATTTAACAAATATTACATGAACATCCCAAAGTTCAGCTCAATATGTTAAAAGCCTTAGATAAATGTCATGTATACCAAGTGCACGGTGCAGTTCGAGTTGGGTATGACGATTTATATATGCTTAAACGTATTACTTACTTTGGGTAAAGGTATATTGTACATTTGCCCAGAACAAGCAATACATTTAAACATATACATTAATACATTTTCACCATGATATATTTACTCATAACATGTAACACATTTAGACATAAATACTAGCTAATATATTTTTTCCATAATTCAAATTGTACGAATCTAAAAAACGTGTAATTTGTGTACGAACGATCTACTCATATAAATTTTCAGTGAAGCATAGTTATAAATGGATACAAAATATAGCAGATATCTTCAATATGATAAAACGTAGTAAGATTCCATTTTTCCCATCTAGTTTTGAACAAACTAGGTAGATTTACTAAAAATCTGAGATTATAAATATAGCAGATATCTTCAATATGATACTCATGTGGCTAATCAGCGTGGTGATCACGATTACGAATATTAATTCAAATGTGAAGAAGACGTTGAAGATGGCAAAGGAGAAGAATGCAAGAAGTCTCCACATTATTGTATTGAGTTGACATTTATATTGATTTATAATAAAGACTATGTATTTAAATGAAACATGTTTTTTTGGCTTTAGCCGAAGGACTCTGATGATTATATTTTAGATTCACTTTTATTTGTAATTAAACTCGGGACTGGTTATATAAATTATAAGATATACTCCCTCCGTCTCAGTTAAACTTGCACACTTTTCATTTTTGTCCGTCCCAATTAAACTTGCACACCCTTTAAAAAGGAAAGTTATAGTACAATCTACACCCTCAAAATCTCCACTCTCAATCTCCACCCTTAATTCACCTTTGAAAAGTCAACAAAATCTCAAAAAGCAACTTTTCTTAATACTTGTGTCAACCCTCCCATTGCAAGAATAGCCGGGACGAAGGTAGTAATACGTATTTGCTTCTTTTAACTTCTTTCGCTTTTATCTTTATAAAGCCAATTGTTGCACTTAGGGATTTTTAATTAGCTAAACTTATTTCAAATATCTTATAAGCTTTAACCTCTTATAAGTTATTTAAAGAGTTTATAAGATGTAATTTCGTAAGAGCTTATAAGTAAATAATATTTTAAATGAAAGAGTTTATAAGCTTGCAATTGAATGAAGTGATTTACCTATAAATTTGGGGTCTAATTTTAAAAGTCAATAGCAAATGCACATTTTGGTTAGTATGTGTCGTGTGTGTGCGCAAAATGTGCGTAGTGCGTGCGAAAAAAGTATATGAAGTATGGGTATTGTGTAATATATGTAAAATATAAATTGCAAATGGAAATGATTAGGCTTACATTATGAGTGTACTGTTTGTTGAGTTTGTTAACTTCAATAGTACTACCTCCATACCAAAAAAAAAAAAAAAAAAAAATTAAGAAAAAGATTGTGTATTTAAAAGAACTCTTTTTTCTTTTTCCTTCTTTACTTTTAAACCATAAATTTTATTTTGGGATAAGAAGTATCTTTGACATATGACTTGTTTTGGAACATAAAAAATAAAATAAAATAATATAAAGAAGTGAAAAGGAGTTGATGACTCTTCACAGCATACAATCTTTCAAAACCAACACCAATAACCACCCGTCCTCGCTCATTCCCTACCCGTATGAGATCAACTGTTACATTATAGTATTTCATCCAATATAGTCGTTTGGTGAATATAATGAAACACCGTTCATTATAAAACCTAATTAAAAGCGCATTCATCCTAAACAGAACTAACTTCTGTTGATCTGCAACTAAACAACAGATATATATATTAAAATATGGCAATACCATCAAACGAAACTTGCTTAAAGAAAGGGTCATGGACACCTGAAGAAGATCAAAAACTCCTACATTGCATTCAAAACCATGATCTTGGAAACAAGAAATATAAACCAACCTAGATATCATAGAACATCAAAATATCAATATACGAAGCAACCTCTAGAATGCCAATGGATAATTCCCAATTACCTCATCGCCATGAATCTGCAGATAAGACTTCAAGAACCCCGCGATATCAACTACTGGACGATCATCACCATCATCGTTGTCGTCATTTTCATCTTTATCTCCTTTCTCTACCTCATTTTCTTTCTCTTCCTTCTTCACAACCACAGGCTCCATTCCTTTAACGCACGCCAAACTCTCACTGTATCCATAAACCTCATATGAAATCGGCTGAGCCTCATCGACTGCAATCACCTTAACCCATCCCTTCTCAGGATCAAACACAAACAGTTTCCCATCCAAACACAGCCCTATAATCTTCCCATTCTTCGAACACTGCACACAGGTACCCACATTCACCCCTATTGGCCCAAAAATGTTTTCCAACTTCCAAATCATTTCAGTTCTATCAAACACCCAAACGTAAACATCGTAAAATCCCCTCCGATCCTTGTTTTCGTCGCTCATTAGAGCAGCAACTGAGCCCTTCCACTCCACCAATGGTATCTGTGTCCCTTCCGCCATTGACAAATTTGCCAGAGGCACTTTCTCCCACACCATTTTCTTCACATCAAACCAGATCAAGCCAAGCTCAATATTACCACCACTGCTCCGAATCTTCGCAAGCCAATACGGATTTCCATTCACAATCGCGTCGCTCGTAGTCCTAAACACGTTGAATTGAAAACCAGGCTTGATTCTTTTCCATGTCTCCGATTTAGTAGAGTACACCTCAACACCAACCCTAATGTTTACCCCTGCCAAACAAACAACCCTCACAACCTTGAAATCGTCTCCCTCCTCATCGTATCCGAACCCAAGTGACACGAATTCAGGAACACCAAAGTCCACCTTCGAAAGACGAACAAACTTGTGGAGTTTCAAAGCAGGGTTCCACATAACAATGGCCTGACCAAGGGGCGGGCAACCCATGCAGAGCAATCCGTTGACACATCCCACAAAATTCATCCTGAAAAAGATTTCGGGGTATGGGTGGTCCAGATTCGTTGGTTTCTCCTCATCGGACTCGATTTGGAACAGAGACATAGTGTGAACATAGTAGTGTTCTGACAAACTGTAGATGATGAAAGCCTGGTTTTGGGGGTCACTGGAAAACTGATCGTAGTGAAGTTTCACGAACTTTGGGGTGGCGATAAGCTTGCGCCATGGCTTGCAGACGGACTTGAAGCGGAGAAGTGATTTCACAGGGAGGCGCGTCAGGATGTCCACCATGATGTCCTGCGGCAAAACACAGTCCGCCGCCATGGGGTTGGGCGTCGATTCTTTGGTGTTTTGGGAGGTTTTCTTTCCGGAATTTGAGCGATTTTGGTATCTTTTGGGAGGCATTTTTGTGGAGATAGGTTGAATTTGTTGTTTTGAATCGGAAGAAGGGAGAGGCATGAGAGGGCTTTATGTGCGATTAGGGGTGGGAAAATCGGCCCGGCCCGACAGATCGATTGGGCCGAATCACAAAAACGTAGGTCTGAAGTATTATTTGGTTCGATCAAATTTATCCGAAAATTTAAATATATTATAAGAGAATACTGTGGACTCGAGTCGATTAATTTAAGACCCAACTAAATTTTGAACTGATCTGATTCATCCAGAATATATCATTGGCTCGACGAACCCGATTTAATCGGAACGTACCGCCCGAATTACCAGCTCCGTGATGGTAGGAGAGAGAGAGGGGGAGGATAGTAGTACTGTAACAGACTGCTGCCACCAAAATCAACCGCCAGTACTATTTTCTGTTAATTATATTTTGGTTCTCTAATTTTCCTATTGTAATATAATCGATCCTTCGATTTTTCCTTTTCAATTTTTAGATACTTAATTTGCTACAAGCATTGTCCGATATCGATCTTACCGCTTATTACAAGTCTCAACTCACCTATAAACATGTTTGATTGTTCATTTAGTAGTTCGTTTTTATTACCAAGTCTGATTTCTATAAACAAAGCCCGATTAATTGTAATTCAGGGGGTGATGGATTGTGTAAGCCTGAGTTTTAACCTGAGATAATTTAGATAAATCATCCAACCAAACAGTTTATAAGCTAACCTAGGTAAAACTAACTCGGATAAACCAGTCAACCAAACAAATTAATAATTGAATCTAAATACTTGTAAACATCCCAAAAGTCCATTTAATTTTACCAACCCAATAGTTGTTACTAGCGACCAAACGACTCCCTACAGTACAGATACCATCATACTTTATCCTTATAAACATATTTATTCTTTTCGTTCATAAAAGTAAATTATTTTATATTTTTAGGTAAAAATTTAATATTTATAAGATAAACAAAACAATGTATCTTATATATATGTAATTCTAATTTTTTCTCCATAATGAATATTATATAATTTGCAGGCGGGGTCGGTCCTCCTTGAGATCAAAGAGACAGTCGCTTCAAGCCTCCAAGAAGCGACAATTTTAGAAGTCCTAAATTTCTATGATGTTAGTCAATGATGTGGATGGTGTAGTGGTAAACTATTGTAACTTTGTTTTGCAAGATAGGTTCGATCCTCTTGCGTTTTTATCTTTTTTTGTTTTGCCATTATTAATAGTTTATAGTAGAAAATGTGCTATCAATCAAGGATATTCATATATATTTAACTTTCTAAGCTTTTTATTGCTTATCATTTTGGTTTACTTTCTTAATTTTGAGCCTTTCTTTGTAAAAGTTGTGTGACCACTTATTTTTAATATGATAGTAGCTCTTTTATTACTATTTATTGTTTATTTATTTATATTTATTTTGAATTAATAAAAACTAGAGGCTCATTTTCTTGTGCTTTACTTCATTTTGGATCTCCTACTCCATACAATACAACATCTTCTACCACATTTCATCTACACACGACACGTGTATATGATGACATCACGAATACATCATAAGTAATTATGTGACATGATTAGTATAATGTGTTATAGAAGATGTTGTATCACATGTAGCAGAAAATCCGAACTGGCTTTACTTAGGCTACAAATTTAGTAGGATCGACCGTTTGTAGGAAGATTTATTTAGATTTGTGTAAGTATAATCTTAGAATAAATTGGAATATTTTGCTAGGATAACTTTGTTTTTTAGGGATGATTTGAATTTCTTGTTTTGAACTTGAAAGCGGGAGAGAAATATTAATCAAGTTTTTTTTATAAAAAAGTGGCAGTGTTTGTAGAAATCTTAATCAAGTTTCTTATTTTTCTTACTCCCTTCGTCCCGGCTAATTTGCTTATCTTGGTCGGACACGAAAGTTAAGAAAAACTAGATTTTTTAGAATTTTTTTTATTTATTTAAAGGTGGAGATTGAATGTAGAAAATTTAAGGATGAAGATTATAAGATAATTTTATCACTTATGAACTAATAAATTAAATTGAAACAAATTAAAAAAAGAGTAGGTAATTTAGAATGGGACGGAGCGAGAAAGAGTATTAGTCAAGTTTTGCATGTAATGGTCTTGGAGAGAGAAAGAGGAGGTAAGAGGGTACCTGGCAGTAGCAGAGGCAATAGCAGACTGTGTCCTGCCAGAAAACCAAACAACAGGTAGTGGGAATCTATTTTCTGTTATTTATAGTTTGGTCATTTATTTACGTTTTATTATATATTATCCCAACATTTCCTTTTCATTTTAGTTACTTATTTTGCAACAATTACAATTCATTCTGACCTTAGACACCATTTAGCGTGTGTTTGCTTATAATTTTCTCGGTAAATTGAAGGAATCAAATTTCAATAAAGTATATTCATTAACTTCCTTAATCAAGTTTGATTCAATTCTTCTTAGGCAAACACCACCTTAGTGAATTTTGAAACATTATTGAATAGCTTTGGTATTATCTTATTTTATTTTATTGAAAAGGTCTTTGACTTCAGTATTACTAATTTGACTGAAAATATATTGTAACCCTCCGTTTCATATTAATTGACGTTTTATGATGAAATTGAAGAATTAAGGATGAAATATTTTGACAGATATACCCTCAACTGAAGATTTGATCAAATCAAAATATCTCTTATAGATTGAAAAGTTAGGATTCAGCTAGGGAAAAAATTGATAGAATTAATAAAAAAATTATGTAAAACGTCAATTAATTGAAAACTAAAAAAGAACATCCTAAAACGTCAATTAATATATTAACTTTGAAATGTTCTACAAAGGGACTATAACTATTTCAAATTTGATAATCATAATAATAAATACTCAAAGCTTATATGCCAATAATAATAATAAATAATTAAGAGTTGGAATTGATTGTTGTCAATATAGGATAACTTTCATCAATTTTTTCCATACTTTTCAGTGTTCCTCAAATATATTATTTCTAAAATTACGCTTCAATAATTATATTTTTTCTCTCCCTTTATATTTACGTGTTATTCTCCTCTATTTTCTTCCTTTATACTGATAACTTAAAAGATACTAAGAGATATTTTAGGATAGTGATAAGGATAAAGTTGGAAAACGACACTTAATTTGAAAAATCATCAACAACCTAAAACGTCACTTATTTTGAAACGGAGCGAGTATAAAAAATTATTTTGAAATGAAGGAAGTATAAAAAAATCAATATTTCTTGATATTTATCAATATTCCAGATATTGGTATTTAGATATTCACCAATATTTCATCGGTTTTTCTAATGTCTATTATTATTCACCCATATAATTTATTGATATTTCCAACATAAGTATTCATGGATATTTCAATATATATCATATTGGATAATATTAATTTGTTTTTCATTACTTGTTTGAGATGAAATTATATGAGTTATCCTTCTTACATCGATTTCTTGTGTAAGTTACATTTTCGATATCTTGTCTAAATTACACTTCTAATTGGAATACGGTAATGAACCCAAACTATTTTGAAGGTCGATCCTCACGTTCAGGAACGGAGCCAAAATTTTATAACGAGGGGTGCGAAATAAATATTATGGGATACTTATCAATTTTTTTAAAAATTGAGGGGGACGAAATTTATTATTTAACTACAATTACATTGTATAGGTATATACACAATAGTTTCACCTGAAAGTTTGAGGAGGGCGGCCGCGGCCGCCACCACCAGCCCCGCTGGCTCCGACTCTACCCACATCATAGTTCTCTTCGACGTTGTTTTTACAGGTGCAATGAATTGAGTTTGGACCACTCAAGAGGAGATGAAGACACGAGAGAAAATATCTTTATCTGCAAAATGAATATTTTTTATATGTTGGTAGTTATATCAGTAAATTGAATTTTTTCAATACTTTGCTAGTTCGGTAATTGTACCAAATTTTTAACGGTATACAAAATTTTAATATACCAAAATCAACGATAAATAATAATAATATATATTAATATCGATATAAAATTTTATATACCAAAATTTTAGTACGATATTAATTATATTTAATACTGATCGTAATATGCCAAAAATTTCGAGGTATACCAGCATAGGATTTACACAAAATTGAGCTTCAACCAGATTCGTCGAACCTCACAAGACTGAACCAAGATTCTTCAAGATTCTTCAAGATTTTTCAAGATTCCGTCTAGACCCGAAAAGTCACTTCAAAATTTGCTAAGAGAGGTCCTAGGCATTGAAGATGATCATCAAGATTTCATGATATCCCGACTCCGATGAAGAAAAGAAGTTCGATCAAGAATTCGGATACAGTTCAGCAAGGGAAGAACAAGGAAGATGACAATGACGATTGGATGCGCAAGCCATTATTGGAGTATGTTATTGTGTGGAACAATCCAAGCTTTATAGAACTGCTATCAATTATAATGATTTTTTTTTTTGTTTCTATTGTAATATCAGGCTCTTTCAGTACTCTTCTTCCTCGAAATTTTTCATAGAAAGGCTTTAACGAGACCGAAAACTCGATTGTGAGTGACTAACCTGTAGTCTCCACATTATTGTAATTATTTGACATTTACATTAATCTATAATAAAGAGTGTCTATTCAAACGAAATGTGTTCTTTTTCTTGGTTGCTCAAGAATATGCAACCCGAACAGGGCTTCTAAGAAATGTTTTGATTCCTCGTACGAAGTGTTGGGTTGTCGTCCCGGTCGGTCTAGCTCTCCGTTTGAGCAACAGTTCAAATTTTTTTACAAGATACAAGATTTTTTTTGAACTCGTCATAAGTTACGGAACTAAAAATAATTTTTTCCTATATTTTTAAAAGTAATTTGTTGTCGTGGCCCTGTATCCGTGTCTAATTTATGGATGCTTTTAGCCATGTCCAAATATCCTAGTCTAATTCATGGATGCTTTTAAGTTGTGTTCGAATATCCTAAATTCTAGAGGAGAAAATATTTTTTGCACAGATCTTAGATTTGTATCGTTCAGTTTCAGAAATATTTTTTAATTTTTGAATTTTTTGTTTATTTTTATTTTTAATTTAATTTTCTGAATTTTAAATAAAGTTTAGAATTTTTAAAATTAATTTTCAGTTTTTTTTTTTAATTTTCTGAATATTAAATGAATTTTAGAAATTTAAAATAAATTTTTGAATTTTATATTTATTTTATGATTTGTTTGGTTTTTTATATAAAATTATTTAGATGTGGCAAAGTTTGTCCATTAACTTATCATAGATGGCACCTCTCAAATACATATGGAATCCATCTAGACAGCCATGTAGGATAAGTCTCAAATTTAATGTTGTAATGTGTGGTGCACGTGTCATTATTCAATAGAAATTTGATTTTTGGTTGAGAAATGAACAAAGTTCAAAAAAAAAAAAAAAAAAAAAAGATAAATAATTGCTTTTGGGACTGCTTATAAATTAGAGGACGAGTTATCCAATTTTTTCCAAAAAAATAAATACTAACCGAACTTGGGGTGAGCATTGCAAACTTGATTACCCGAAAACAAAAAGCCACAAGAAAGTTGGGATTACGAATCTATATTCGCCGGTTCTTCCTATTTCCCTAGAAGTAACCTGAATAAACGTCGGTCCAAAAATCTTCCTTAAAGAAACCTACACGTTATAAATGTGTAAATATTGGAGGCCAGACGAGAGAAGAGGGGAATGATTTAGATCTTCTTTTACATAATCCTTCTACACGTAAAAAATATTTTTGCAGAGTGATTAAGCATTTGTTGTGTTTTTACTTTAATAGAAGATATAACTCATACTTTTTATCCAACTTGCACGTAATAAAAATCCAAAAATCAAAGATGATCTTGATAAACCCTAAACCTTAAATCCGAAATATTATTTGTATATAATATATAGAAATAAGCCATGCGGCTACTGCTATTTCACTTGTTTCATGCACAATTCTATCAACTCAGGTGATTCCATGCACCACGGAATTGAAATTTTTTATTTTTGGTCCGGTAACTTAGGATCGTTTTAGAGAAGTTATGTATCTTTTGAATTTTTAGTTTTAGTCCTGTATATTAAGATTGTGTCTAGTTTTAATCATGTATATTCTTATCGAGTCCAATTTGAAAATAAATTTTGCCGAAAATTATAAAATTGGCTAGAATTTGTCACTTGCACTCACGTGTTCATTAAATTTTGGGCTACGTTACTAATGGACCACAATGCACCGTCAAAAAATCGAAGGGATATTCTACACCCATTCCATATTCGAAGTCCAAGCCTCGCTCCACTTCTCCATAAATTTCGAGCCACATTCGGTAGAAGGCCTACATTGTCTCGGCTAGTACCTTTTGTCCATGTGAAGAAGCTCATGTGGCTGATCAGTGTGGTGATCATAACTGCAGATATTGACCCGGATGTGAAGAAGGCGTTGAAGATGGCAAAGGAGACGAATGTGAGTGGCTGTTGTGGTGTGTTACATCAATAATTTTGAACAAGTCAACAGTAATTAATCGGGAAGCTCCAAATTCGTGAACATGTGCAGTGCACGTGATAAATTCCAGTTAATTTTACTATTTCCAGCAAAAATTGTCCTCAAATTGGACCTGATGGTAACATACAGGACTATAATTGGACTCAATCTTACATACATGACTAAAATTGATAATTTAAAACATACAATACTATTTTTAAACCGGTCGTAACTTAAAAGGATCAAAAACAATTTTTTCCCCGTGAAATATATTGAAACTAATATTGTTCAAATTGTTAGGTATTAATAGATCGATAGAATTGAGTTTAGCGACTTAACATAAGGTAACTAATTAAAGAGGAATTAGAAAAAAAATATATAAGTGTCTATATATATATTATAAGTGACTAGCTAATAAAAATCTAACATTTAGACGGAACTAATCAAAATTAATGGAAATTTTTCTCAATAAAGATTGAAAAAATTCTTTATTCTACTTTTGAAATGGACTTTAGACCTATAGTTAACCGTGCCTTATTGGGCCATTCCAAAAATGGCCCAAACCTAATCTAAAAATCTTTGTCCCATTCATATATACCTGGTGGTGATAAAATCGACTCGGTTTGATGAGGCGGTCAAATTAGTTTACTATTTTAAATTTAAATTATAAAAATATAGGTTCAAAGTATTATTTGATCCGATCGAATCGGTCTGATGAATCAAAAGTCCGACGAGTCCTTTACTGTACCGAAAACCTAAGTAAATTATAGGGGAATATCTCGGGTCGGACCGATTAATCTTAGGTCCGATCAAATCTTGGATCAGCCCAACTCGACCTGAAATATGGTGTTAACCCGACTGACCCGGCCTCATCCCGAATCGCCACCTCTATATATACCATACCTGATCTCCATTTTCTGACATTAATTAAATAAAGTTTTATATTGAAATTGACATTGAGAAAGCTAGAGTTGGTAATTCGGACCGCTCAGCGAACTACCTGGTCGACCTATATATCAATTCATGTCGAAAATTTTGAACCGTAAATTAGTGAATTCGTGCATTCCCACTTAAAATACATTAACATTATCGGGCTGGTACATAGCCCAACAAATCATTGATCATTGTATCGAGCCTGTTTAGCTCAAAAGTACCTTATAACAAGATTGATATAACTCAAACTATCTAAAATTTCGAACAGATTTTACCGCACCTATGAATGGTCCAACGTATCATAAATTTATATAATACTCCCTCTACACCCCCGCCGAAAAAAAGGAAATGAACTTATGTTGAATGAAAATGCAATTTCATTTTTATTTCTTGTCAAATTTATAAATTTACCAACTTTTGAAAACCATGAATTCTCGATAAATTTTTGTATTTAACTTATTTAATCATATTTATTTATTCATAAAATTTTAATTTTATTACGTTGACTTATAAAACAAATCGCTTCCTTTTAAAATATGATTTTCTTTTAAATAAGAAAACATCTAAACCATAATTTTTATATTTATGTAATAAATCACTACAGTAAATCACTCAAGTCAACGTCATTTTTTAATATTTTAATAAGCCAAGATATTATCTGGTCGTTGAGATGTTACATTAGGAGATATACCAATAAAAGATAGGCTCCCTTCATATGAATCTGAGTCGTTGCTATCGGCATTCGGCTCGATTCTCCACTATAGTCAAAGTCACATTACGTACATTTCTAACTCAATTGCGGATTCATCTTCTTCTCACAATCCCGGGACTAAGGCAAAATTCGCCTTTTGAATCAAAAGTCCTTTTAAGATCAGTCAAGTACTTAAATAAGCATTTTCAGAAAGTAAGGAGCTAAAAGTCATTATGTGTCTTAGTCATTGTAAATTTATACAAATACATATAAGGTCCGTGTGCTTAAGGTTATGGAGTAATGAGCCAAATCTGACTAGGGAAGTTAATGAATGTGTTTTATTGAAATTCGATCCTCTAAATATATGGAGTTCAATTTTAAACAAACGAACCCATAAAAAATGTATAAATGTATATACTTCCGAGCGTAAACAAGTAATAAACCGTATTATCTTATCCAAAGTAGCATTTGTGCGGCACATAAAACGTTATTTTAGGTTGCCTAACACGACCAAATCCCATGTGCCTGACGCGGATAATAGCTCATTATCCGGTCCCACATCCACAATTCATGTTTAACAAATTCCCCCTCTCTCCACCGTACGATTAGCATCCCACGGCTTAAAGCCGTTCGATTATTCCTCATAAGATCACAATCAACAAATTTTAAACATGCCATAAGTGGTAGGACCCAGAAGGCTGGCTCCTATTATACTCGGGTTAATCCTAACGACCTTTTCAGTTAATCTAGTCATTAGACGGCTCAATAATACTACCTTCGTTTTTTTAGTTGTCATTTTAATTTATTTATTTTGTTTGTAAGTAATTGTCACTCACAAAAATTTACATGAGACCGTCACACAGTATGACGGAAAAAAAATATCACGTTTATCTGTAAAAGTATCATTTTTCTGAAACTAAAAAAGTATCAGTGTAGTAAAAAAATATCATTTTTTCCTATAAAAATATCAATTTTCTTGTAAAAGTGTATTCCGGGATACGTGTGACCGCCACACACAAGACTCACTCATTGTCATTTTAGCTTTTTTTACTACTTATCTTACAAATGATAACCCTATAATTATGGAAAGTGTTAACAATGTATAGAAATAATTAAAAAACGAAATCAAGGGATTTAAGAAAATTAGTTGATGATTGATTTGTCAACTTCTTAAATCTCTTAATTTTCTTATTTAAAGTTAGGATGACAACTAATAGAAAACGTAGGTAGTATGTGAATTTAACCTAAATTCAATTAATTTTCAGGCTAATTAGGACATTATTGAGCTACAATTGATTTTTTTTAAATCACATACTCTATCTGTTTACAAATAAGTGTCATTTTAGACTTGGAGGTGAAATTTAAGAAATTATACGATAGATAATAACACCCTTCAATTTTTTTTCCATCATTTTCTTTATTACCATAAATTTCTCCAAACTTTCTTTATTTAATATTATAAATATTTGTATAATTTTTTTTTATAGATTTAGCTAAGTATAATATTGGAAGAAACATGGAAATAATGTTAAAATAACACTCTTTTATGTAAAAGTAATTTTTCATAAAACGACACTTATTTGTAATCGGAGGGAATAGTAAATTTAAAATCAATAAAGGCAAAAGGAAGAAATAAAGAAAATATATTTAATGAATGCAATGAGTCATTATCCAAAATGGTAATGACTAATGAGGAGGCATCATGAGTTTAGACCCTTGTTGAGGTTACTCTCGAGCACATCTTAACTGGTGAAATATTTTCGAGTCTTGTGTTATGACGGTATGTGAGAAAGATGCACAAGTCAGAATAGTCGAACACAAAATTTATGTATTTCACGAATAACGTGTTAGTTACTTTTACGGATAGAAAAGAGAAAAGTATATTGTGTGACCATGATAATTACAAAGTTTAAAATGATCATAGGTCAAAATTATAAGGCTAAAAAAATCTAACTGACTGAGCCTAAAAAATAGGCCTAAAATACAAACCGAGTCCAAACATAACATACACCGTAAAGTTCAGGGACGTTGCCCACGAACCCCCATCGAGAAGAGCTTCGCCCCCAAACCCCCAAACCAGGGGCACGTCGTCCCCTAGACCCCGAACTTGTTCATCGGACAACGAGATCCCCGACCAGCTTAATGCAAAATTCAAGGCATTTCAACTTCCTAGTCTGTGACTGAACTTTAAGATGAAACAATTAACATGACAACAAACTGCAAGTGACGCGTTAAATATCTATTTAGCCAATTAGCCAATCAACTCTTTAGGTAGATTGTATTGGATTGGCTTGTGGACCCAATTCATTTTAACATCTTTACTAATCAATAAAGATGGTAAAATCAGTCTGGCTCGATTGATCAGATTTGCTCAACATTTTAAATTAATTGAGTCATATAATTTTTTGCGCGAAATATCAATGTATTTAATTCGATAGGCGAAAAGTCCAACGAGTCACAAACAGATTTGAAAGTCATAGTATATTTTAGGATAATAAATTAAGTTGTATACACTAATTTTTCGTCAGATAAAATTTTAGGTCGATATTGTATCAGGCTCGATTGACCTGAGCTCTGAAATTGCCACATCCACAAAATATATATTTCTTCCGTTTCGAAAACTTTTTTGTTTATCCCAAATTACTTTGCCAGTTCAAAAAAAAAAATTTCTCTCGTAATCTCTATTATCAAAATCTCCACCCTCAATCTCTACTTTAAAAAAGTCAAAGATTTCACAAAATTTATTTTTTTCTCTTAATCTTCGTGTCCGGTCAAAGTAGATAAATTAAACGGGGATGGAGATAGTACTCCCCCGTCCCGGCCTAAATGTCCAACTTGACACATTTGTTTGTCTCAGCTAATTGTCCAAGTACATAAATGACAAATTCTCTCACAATCTTCATCCTTAAAATCTCTTCTTTTAATCTCCACATTTGTAAAAGTTATAGTTTACAAAATCTGTTTTTTTTTTTTTTTTTTTCGTGCCCAACCAAGGTTGAACAATTAGGCCCGGAGCGATGGTAGTTTATATCAAGGGAAAATTAAAAGTATAAAGAATGTCATACTTGATAATTGGGGAAATAAAGTACAGCTGGATCTGACAAGTTTATAAGATTAAGTGGGATCTTCTGGAAAGTCAATCAGTGCGGCAGGTTCAGTCAAATTACCAAATCTAAGGTTCGGAGTCCGTACCTCCAGGTTCGGAAAGTCCATCTTATAAATAATCATCGCTTTTACGCGCAGCAAGTCACCGCTCTTTACGTGTAAACTGCAAATTGGGATTGAATAGACCTGGAAATTCTATCTCTAAGGTACTGTTCGTGGACTCGGTCTTCCCAAACTTCTTGTTTCTGCAGTTTCATTGTTGATTATGTAAAATCCTGAACGAACAGTTGTGATGCTTCATCTGTAGATCTGATTATCAGTTACTTGGTGGATTTTTTTTAAATTAAAAATGAAGAATTAGAGGAGTTGAGTGTGTGGCTGTCACTTAGGAAGCACCTCAACTTCGCTGATCTTAGGTTTGCGATCCTCAGTTTTTTTATATTTTTTTGATAAATTGTTCGTTTGGCTAGCTATTTGTATTTGACTGGATGCTAATATCTAATTTGAAAACGCAAAAAGGCATCAGATTAATTTTGATTGCGAAATCTGTTTTTGGAATTGTTCGCGGTGTGATTTTGGATTTGCGCTGTTCATTTCTTATGAAGCTTTAGTAATAGACACGAATTACGAATATAAGAAATGATCTAATGATTCAGTTTAGATTAAAGCTCTTCTGTTGATATTTTCGTCCGGTGTTTTTTATTCGGAGCGGTGTGATTTTGATTTTGCGCTGTTCATTTCTGATGATGCTTTAGTAGTTGACACGAATTACGAATTAAAAAAATCATCTATATGGTTCAGTTTAAATTAAAATTGTTTTTTCTGATTTATTCCTCCTGCGGTTTTTGATTTGAACAGAAATCCAATCATGGCTTTGGTAACTGGTGGAAGGTCAACGCTCAATCCAAACGCGCCGGTGTTCATTCCGGCAGCGATGAGGCAGGTAGAGGATTTCTCGCCGGAGTGGTGGGACCTTGTGTCTACCTCCACCTCGTTCAGAGACTACTGGCTCAGTCAACACCCCGGAGAAGATATTTTCGGTGGTGAGGTGGATGATAGCTTTGATGTCGGATTGCTGCCTGATAACATTGATCTCGATGTGGACGAGGATATCCTGAACATGGAGTCACAGTTTGAGGAATTTCTTCAATCGTCTGAAGCTGATTATGGGATGAAGGCAGGCAGAGTTATTGAAAATGGTATAGCTTCTGAGTCAATTAGATGCTACACATCGGGTGTTTATAGTCACTCGTTTACACACATTCGTATGTGTGTGTCAATTTGTGGCTATAAACACCCTATGGTGATGTTTTTTCACTTGAATTACTAGTTGGAAATTTCCTATCTGAAAAAAGAATTATTGGTTTTGCAACTAAGCATTGTAGAATAGATTTATCAAAGCAAAGGGACAATTTGAAGCAAATGGCAATGTTTAAACTTGCATCTTCCTATTTGTTTAACTGGGATTGCTTTTCTTGGTTAATTTAGATGCTGAACAAAGTATCTTGAATTCTGTATGAAGTTATACAGTGACACGTAAATGTTCCCTTTTCGATGTTTTTCCCTTTTGTTTTCTTACTATGTGCATATTCTAATGTATATACTGGTCTGTTTTTCAGGTTTTGATAAGAAATCTGATGCACTGGTCCAGATTATGAACATGTCAAAGCAGAGAGGTCCAAATTCACCAAGGGAGTCGATGAAGTACTGGGAGAAGCCAGCGAAGAATGTTGGGCCAAAGTACAGCCCCCGTTTCATCCAGCAGCCGCGTTGAAGGTTAAACGTGAAGTTGTTTAGGTCCTTAGTTGGAGCAAGCCAACACTAGTTATGTATGCTGCTACTTTATGTATAGGGCAAGGTTGGTAAGTGGTAACTCTCTGTATTTAGCCTTGTTCATAGTCTGACGTCCTTTCTTTAGTTTTAGCATGAAAATGTAGAGGAGATGTTGTGTAACTTATATTTTAAGAAAATGAGAAAGAAGCCATTTTTAGTTTAAAGTATGTGTTTTGTTGTTTTACAGTATTAAGTCCATTTGAATGTTGTGAAAGGTTATACGGTGCATCGATAACTTGGGAAACGAGTCTAACCCTACCTAAAACTATATTCAAATAAGAGATTTTCTCTCCTCAAAACTACTAGACCCAACGAAGTGTCCATCATAACTTGATGCGGGACAATCATTGTGTTGTATCATAGGGTGATGTGTTTGGATGTGAGAGACAAGGACAGTGTTGCATCATAACTCGGTGCGAACAATCTTCTTGGATTGCAAGCCACGAGGCCCCTTTGGATCTACCATCCACCAAGCTTTCCTGGAGCTAAATAGATGTCTCTTGTTTATATCCTTTTTTTTTCTTCGTTTATGCATGTTTATGATTGGAGGGTGCTTGGCAAATGTGCCTAAGGTAATTTTAATTGTATGAATTCTAGCTTTAGTAATTGCTTTAAGATAGAATGTGGTAAATTTTATAAAATATTGTCAAATCATGTTTAAACAACATATATTAAGAACTAAGTAAAAAATAATATAATTAGTGGAGTCGGACTAGTCCCATCTGAACGGGCTAATTCAGAAACAAACATATCCTTAAATTTTCAATCAGATCTAAGTTCGAAAAGTAACCAGGTTACTATAGCATCATGCATTTTGGAAATTCTAAGAACAATTTTTTTGAGGGATTCTAAGATCAATTTTAAGTTTAGTATTCATAGCATATAGCTCATTATATGGAGGAGGCTAACTTCTTGCACAATACTTTTGCCAGGCAGAAAGTAATAATCCTTGGTTAACTTTTTTAATTTAGTATGCGGACATATATGTGGTCCTACGCATCTGTATCAATTACACGGTGCAATTTCAATTAGGTATTACAATTTATGCTTAAAAATATTAAGTGTCCTGTGTAAAGGTATAAAACATAAATTGTAATATTTCCTCAATATAATATCTTTACCCACCAAATGTAATATGTTTAGGTATAAATAGTATTCTCTCCGTCCCGAATGAACTTGCATACTTTCCGGTCTATCTCAAATAATTTGCACACTTTCATAAAAAGAAACAAATCTCACAAATTCTACCAAAAAAAAAAAGCATGTTTAAAGTCAACATGACCCATAAATCAATTTTTCTTAATATATGTGTCTACTTGTCAGTGCAATTTCATTCGGGATGGAGAGAGTAATACATTTTAATCTATGATCCAAATTGTATGAATCTAAAATCCGTGAACTTTGTACAAGAGACCTCCACTAGGACCTTTATTATTAATTTTGTGAGGAAAGGACCTAAATTATTATTATTATATAATAAAATAATTTTTTTGTTGAGAGAATTATAACAGTAATATATGAGTTTGCTTAAGATTGAACCCAATATATTTAAATGATGGAATCTCAATAAAACACTCTCATTAATTTTCTCAATCAAATTTAGCTCAGCATTTTTCAGTTTTAAGCAAACGGACCCTATAATCTACAGTTTTATCCTTATCCATATTCAAGTAACGCATAATCTAT
Organism: Ajuga chamaepitys; assembly: GCA_958295605.1. Lineage (NCBI taxonomy): Eukaryota > Viridiplantae > Streptophyta > Magnoliopsida > Lamiales > Lamiaceae > Ajuga > Ajuga chamaepitys. Next base: position 2,788,643 of record OY282504.1, on the reverse strand, counting down.
TGTTAAAAACAAAAAATTAAAAAAATTGCACTTCCGATAACAAGTTTTCGACACGCCACTCTTTTCCCGCCACAACTTTTTCATTTTTCTACTGCTTCGACTTTTTCGAGGTATTTAAATATGAGCGCGCCAGCACATTATAAATCCCTATTCTCTCATTTTTACCTTCCAAAATGGCTTCGAGAAGAAGAATCCCCCCAGTTCCTCCATCACCTCCCCTCTGCATTGGTAATCTAGGATACGATTGAAACATTTTCTCATTTTTTAATCCATGTTCCTTTTCGTTTTTGAATTTGCTGTTTATACCCGCTTAATTGCACAGGAAATTGTGAAGTCATTGTGCAAGCGAAGAATTTCACCTCCGAATCGAATGGCGACAGCGTCGAAATCTCTATCTCCAAAACTGCTAAAATCAGAATCTCAGGTCGTTAGTTTTCTCAATGAATATCAGTTTGTTTGTTTGTATGTTTTTGGCTTTTACTGATGTATTAATTATTGGTAATAGTGGTAGAAAAAGTGGATGACGGTGATGCTGCTGGAGATCGACAATCCGAGAAGAATGGTATTTCGCTATAATTTCCGTTTAAGTTTGTTTAGTTATTATTTTCAGGTTTGTTTAGATTAATAGCCTTTTGTTCAGGTATCATTGTCTTTCTGTGATGATTATGATATATTAGAGTAAGTTCATATTTGTAGGTAATTGCTATTTTGTGCTTGCTAATCCTAAAGATTCAACTGACCAGACCAAATCTCTCCTTCAGGTACTTTTTGACTGTTTATGAGTATTTATCTACCTAATGAAACTTTTATAGAAGTTAAATTAATACCAACATGTTGTTGCAATTGAAGCAATGTCGATTTTTTGTTTGCTGCTTAATTTAATGAGAACTAAGTTTCAAGATGAATAATGCCTTATCTTGCATGCATGAGAGTCTGAGGGTCAAGGCTACAGACTATTTCAGTGTTCCCATGTAATGAATGGGGTGCGGTTTAAGATATTTAGCTGCCTGAATCTCAGTGTAATCATCAAAACTTGTGCTGTCTAGGCTGTTTCCAGCAAAAACTTCGTTAGGAATGCATATTATAATTAGAAGATACCCATACTGGAGTTTTTATGGACTATCTAAATTAAGCTGTCACAATACAATAAAAGAGCTGGTTCATTTGTAAAACCTGTGAATTTTATCTGTATTTGTTCTTATGGCTTGTTCACCTTATTTTGCTAGTTATGTGATTCGATCCAGCCTGGAAAGTACTTGTCTTCCTTGGTCTCAATCTCTACATTGTAAAGAACTTTTCAGAAAACCAGTAGTAATTAGCCTTTTTGCACCTTTTCCTTTGTTAACCAACACCTTGATTATGAAAATATCAGAATTATGCTGCTTCGTGTACTTAAACATGAACACTTAAGGTTGGTGTGTTGTGTAAGCACACACATATATAAATTCATGCTCGTGCTTGGGTGACTTGTGTATATTTATATGATTCTTGGCATACCATTTGTCTGAAAATTGAATAGAGACATGAGCGACACATTGCTGTATGTTTTTTGCAGGAAGTATTAACACTTTACGAGAAAGAGCTACCTGCAATGAATTTTGCGGCTAATACTGGAAAGCAATCAATGTTCCTTCACAGATGTGTTACGAATGGGTAAAGCCACTAACTTGTATTCTGCTCTTTTTTCATTCTTGCATACATCCACTTCCAGAAACTGCTGCCCTGCTATGATGGCCGTCCTAGTATGCCAAGCTATAAAGGTATAAATGTAGTCTGTGTTTGCTAATAATTTTTTTTTCTTCCTGAAATAGGAAATATTGCACCTTAGTTCTGAAGTCGAAGGATGATAGACTACCTGGAGAGGTATGCTTATAGGGGCTATTCTATTTTCTGATTACAGTTGGCCATGTAGCACTATGGCTTTGTAGATTGTATGAGGATTTTATTTCAAGTTTATGTTCATTGGATGATCTAAACTTTACCCTGCTTATTTTTTTCTCCCCTTGACAATAGGTCATTGCAGCAATTACTTACCAAATAGTTTCAGCTGATACACAGTGTGCTGAGGTTCCTCTTGCTGCTGTTCGCTCAATCTTTCAACATAAGGTTCTATATTTCTGCTGCTTGCCTATTTAAGCTCCATTGTTTACTAGGGCTACAGATGAGATAATGCTTATTAGAACAGTAACTAGAAACTTAGTAATATGTTTAGGGGTAACCAGTGAGATGCCATTTGAAGTATACTCTGAACATCCTATAAACTTTTCCCTCAATTTTATGCACACTCTTGCTGAATCAGGGTTAGCATTTTCAACATCTGTGAGTTTTGAACACTTCGCTTTAGGTTTGGAATTTAATTGTATCTGATAAATTGCAGGGAATTGGTCATTTGTTATTCTTGGAATTGAGAAAAAGACTGCAGAATGTCGGTGTTCGTACTATATACTGTTGGGGAGACAAAGAATCCGAAGGATTTTGGGTCAAACAGGTATTTTTGGAGTTTGCTAGTTTGAATAGGTCAAGATTGCTTGTTCCGTCTTTCGTTGTTTTCATCAGTATAAGTTTTCTGATAAATCAGAATTTGTCAATTTTAAAAAATATTTTCTTTTATAGCAAAGCGTGCACATTGTTGAATGCTTTGTTACAAGTATACTTTATGTAAATAAATTGTTTTGACAAGTACATCCCAGTTGCCATGTTTCTTATAAATACTGGGCAAACTGGCAAGATCATACAATATATGACTGGTAAAGGTGAATTGGCGATTGAGCAATTGGCACGGTAATAAACAGATAACAATTTATATTGTAAAGGTTGCTATACTCTTGCTCAAACCTTTGCAGTTAACATATGTGAAATATGTTGAATGAATGCAGGGGTTTTCAGTGATAGGTGAGGTGGCTAAAAATGGCAGAGCTCGCAAACTTCCAATCAAGGCTGATATTCGGAAAGCATTGTGCTTTCCTGGTGGTTCAAGCTTGATGTCGTCTCAACTTCTCAAAGATAGCACATCTGAATCAGTGGAGCTTCTAAGTCTATGCTTACCTCAAATAGATTCCAGGAACCAAAAGCTGACACATATAGCAAAAAGCAATGAACCTTCTAAAGAAAATAACCAGATAGCTCTGAGTGGGTGTTCCAAATCTGAAAATATAGTAACTGAAAATCTTTCAGTTGATGGTGAGTATATTTAGTCAATTTTCGATGTTTTACTTGTGTCAAAACTCTGTCTAGTAAAACATTAGTATTCATAATGCTATTTACCTTTAGATGAGCAGAAAAGGCAATAACGGCTTGATACTATCAGTTATAATTTAAAGATATAAGGAGTTAAAATCTTTCCCATAATGGTTTCCTGCAATTACTTACTTTTTGTTATTTTCCTCACCTAGGTTGCCTGGATGTAAACCTGTGGCCAGTTGTAGTGAAATGCAGTGTGCCTAATGCTTCTGGAATACGAGAAGGTGGAAGTGAAGATGATGAGGTTAATTGCTCTTGGTCAGAGCAGGGAACTAAGAGAAGGATGTGGGAAACCACATGCACCTCATTGAAGTCGAAAAAAGTGAAGGGCAGTCATTCAAATGATTGTGAGTTGGTATCTGGCAGTTCTAATTGGATAAATGATGACAATGTTGCCAATTCTGGTAGTAATGGAGCATTGAATATCACAAATGGGGGAAACGGCATTGCAGGAATTGCACATACAGCAAAATCTTATAGGATTATGCTGATGAACATTGCTGATGAAGTTAAGAAATCACATCTTGTCAAGGTATTTATCCATATGCTCTGGTACTTTTTTTTTTATATAAATGTGGAAATTAGATATGTGCAGGAATTCTTGTTATTAATCGCCCATAGTTGCAGTAGTTGATTGCCGAGGAATTACCCTGTGGTCTGACTTTTTTTAATTTGAGATAAATGTGGAAATAAGATTCGAAGAAGCATTTCTTGATTAGTTCATAGTTGCAGTAGTTGTCAGATGATATTAAGGAGATCTAATTTGTTGCAGCAGGATAATTTGATGCAATTTTGTGAAAGCTTAAGTTCATTTCCTAAGACTGCTAGTCTCATTGTCCATGCTAAATACTAAAGCTGGAAAAGCTAAAGTAGTATATTTCCTAGCACTTTGCGTGCCGATTTCTTTGTGTAACAAAAACTTTGCTGATATAGATAATCGAAGGTCTAGGTGGGGCTGTTGCTTCTGACGGATGCGAAAGCACACATGTCGTTACAGGGAAAGTTAGGAAGACATTGAATTTCTGCACCGCTCTTTGTTCAGGGTCAGTCTTCCATTCTTTATTTACCTTGTAAGACAACTTCTGTGGCAGTTGATCAAATGATAGTATTTCCTTTTCCTAATATTTTCCCTATATAGGAATAAAATCTCAAATATTTGGTAGCATTTACAACTTAGTACTTTTCTTAAAGAGATTTTCAAGTTCTTGTAGCCGTTTCTGATGTGGATGCATACACTATACAGAGCTTGGGTTGTCTCACCTGGTTGGTTGAAAGAAAGTTACAAGAATGGCAGATTTGTCGGTAGGATTCCAATTACTTTTTAAAAAGCTCTCACTTGCACACTTTCTTTGCCACCCAATCTCACCATTGTATGCATATATCTGCACAGATGAAATGCCGTTCATTTTGAACGATGAAGATTACAGGAGCAAGTACAGAATGGATCTGAAAAGAGCTGTTGTTAAAGGAAAAGAAGGTGCCGGTGCGTTGCTTAAAGGTCTTGATATATGGCTGGCAACTCATGTCCAACCTCCACTTAATACTCTATCTGCCATTGTTAAATCAGCTGGTGGAAACGTAAGCGCATCAAATTTATTTTTTCTTCGTTAGTGTCTTGGTGATGCTATAACATTCAAAGTCAGTCACATTTGTTTACGTTCATTGATAAAGTTCTCTGTCTCCGTCTCTGTCTCCGTCTCCGTCTCCGTCTGTCTCTCTCTCAGGTGATCCGACGAAAGAGTGAGATAAAGGACGTGTCGGTGACCATATTCGTCGCGTGCGAAGAAGACATGGAGGAAGCTCTGTCAGCAGTAAGGATGGGGATTTGGACATTCAGCAGTGACTGGCTTATGAACTGTATAATGAGGCAAGAGCTTGATCTTGATGCCCCCCAGTTTGCTGAATCCCTTTAGACTTAATCACCCTTTGTTGCGTAGAAATTTGTACATAATATTTCTCCTAGAAAGGGTAGTTTCAGAAGCTTAAATCATGTTGCATCTTTTTATTTATTTAAAGAAATGGTTAGTGGAATGAATCGGATGATACATACACGCATGAGTTTCCCTTTTGTTTTCTTGGAGTGAAACTGAGGTTTCACATTTCAATTCAGTGTTTGTGAATATGGTGTTTGCAATTCTTCTAAATTATTATTTTGATTTGTGAGAAAGGGTCCGTAAATATGGTGTTTGTGTCTAAAATTAGTCGGCTTGGTCTAGGATATTTACCTAAAATATATTAAAATTATTGGACCGGTCTGGGGTCCGTTGGGTTTTTGGCCCATTGAGTCGACTTGATCGGGCCAAATAGTACTTCGAACTTATATTTTTATGACTCAATTCATCTAAAATATCGAATCTAGTGGACCAGCCAATCGGATCGATATAATTTTGCCACCTTTGGCTGATATGGGCAGGTACTCTTCAAATGCAAGTTGGATTTTTTATTACATTTTATACACATCTACTGTAATAATACTAATGCAGTTTATATAATTATTAATAATATTCATTTCGTTCACAAATAAGTGTCATTTTAGATTTTCAGATAGAATTTAAGAAATGATGTAATGGACAGCAACACTTCTCCAATTTTCTCTCTATCATTTTCTTTATTATCATAAATTTGGCCAAACTTTTTTTATTTAATATTATAGAGTTATGTAAGGAAATTTCCTTAAATTTAGCTAAGGACAATATTGGAAGAAACATAAAAAAAATTTAGAATGACACTCTTTTGTAATAAAATATTTTTTTCCTAAATGACACTTATTTATAAATGGAGGAGGGAGTATGAATTACCTCAAACCACGTTTGTGTAATGACTGTACATTCTTCAACCACGTTAGCGTACACCTGAAAATTGTTAAAAATATATTATTTGTAAATATAAAACTTGAAAAATCTAAAAAGAAAAAAAAAAAGAAAAAACAGCAAACGTAATTCATGAAACATAAAACGCCAATCAAAAAGTTGGAAACGACTGTGAAAACAAAGAGAGAACACAACGTTTTTATTTTTATTTTTTTATAATTAGACAAAAAGTATTAAAAGAAGAAAGATAAGAAAACGTTTTCTATATGATTTAATAAACATTGCTAGTTTTCTTTTTCTGGGGGGAACAGAGAAATATCTTGTGTAAAATTGTGAAGAAGCGCACAGTGTCACGTGCCCATGCCTGGCGCCACTCGCAAATTCAACTCCCAAGGCGGCCACCGTGTTCTCCGGCGTCGGACACTCATCTGCACAAATCCGTTTTTTACTTAAAAATGGCGGCAGATTCTCTGCGCACCGGATTATTTAATCTCAACAATTCTGGAAGCTTCTCAACTCATTATCCGAGTACTCGAATTTCTGCAAATTTTAGCTCAAGATGTCTCCGCGCCTCTCACGACCCCCTCGACGACGATAAGAACAAGTTCTACAAAGAACTAGGTTTGCTTTTATCCCTTCGCTTGCTGTTGAACTCTCCTGTTGCCGTGTATTTCATCGTTTCATTTATATCGTGAGTTTGTTGGTAATATCCTTCATGAGTTGTATAATTAGGAGTGTGATTTCTATGGTGTGTTTTGGAAAATTGGCATGCTTGTAGTGTTCATTTCATATTTTTGCTCATAATTAATATGAAGATAGATAACTATCTTTGCAGATTAAAATCAAACAAAGTTACTCGATATTCCTTTTGAGACCTCTGGTTGAAAGCTCGTTTGAGCTCGATAAGTATGAAATATTAAAACAAGTATACAAATGTCAAACTACGCTCGATTATGTTTTAAACAAATTTAAACAACAGTAGGGACAGCTCAATTGACTCATTTACAGCCCTAAGTATAGCAAGTGAAACTGTTGCTCCATTATTGGTAAATTTAACTTCAGAAGGGAGGTAATCTGCTTTTCCAGGAAGAAAAAGAACAATGTGAGTAATACTTGCTGTATTGCCAAATAAAATAGTCAATACATATAAGTAGTTAATGGTATTTTCGTGAGGCATGATTGATTCAGTTCCCTGTATGTGTCTACTGATCCTGTATTGGAAATATTGGTTCGTATTTTCATAGGTATGTTTTCGTTGAGAAAGAGAATAGAAGATTCAGTTCTTCGCGCAGAGATGTTAGGACCAACAGCATTGGAACTTGAAGTAGCAAAACATGTCAATCAGGAAGAAGTTATACGCGACTATGACTTGTGGGACGACTTAAGTAAATCGAACGAAATCCTTTCCAAACTGGCCGACAGTGCGAGGGCGGTTGATACACTTAAGGATCTTAAATATAAGGTAATCCCAGCTAAATCACTAGATAATTTACATATTTGACAAGCAATTTTACTGTTAGCTTATAGTTCATTTCCTGTCTTTCATGTTATGGCTTTTTATCAGTTATGTTTGAGTGACGAGCTTGCTTGATCCTATAACTATGATGTCACCATAGCCTAGACGACAACTATATATAACAAGTCGTTGTTATATCTTTTATGAAGTTATCTAATTTAGTAACATTTGAGTCTTGCTCCATGGTTACCTTTTCTCGGGAAATTGAGGGTGTAACGTGCAGGCAGAGGATACATTATGTTGGTCTGTGTGGTTTGAGAACGAACAAAAGAATCTTCAGAGATATTGGGTAATCAAGGGATGATGTATGGGAAAAAGGATAGATTACAGATTAGAATAGCTGGTGTGAATCTCTAAGACTGAAGATTTTACCTTTTTTGTTGTTCTGTTTTGTTCGAGTGTCTTCGAGATAGGAACATGTGTGGATATCCTCACTCCCACGCGGGCTTGCGTACGTCTTTCCTGTATTAATGAAGTCTTGTATGGTCATTAGGCAGAGGAAGCTAGACTTATCACAGAGCTCGCAGAGATGGATACAATCAATTATGCACTTTTCAAGCAAGCATATAATGCTTCTTTAGATGTAAACAAGTTGTTAGATAAGTATGAGATGTCCAAGCTTCTTAAGGAGCCATACGACGTGGAGGGTGCGTGCATCACACTTGAATCTAGATGTGGAGACATGCACTCTGAGGTTTGTAACATTTCGTTGCTCTCTTGATATTTGGAGCCGGTGTTTTCTATCTGTTTCACTTTTGTTCCTTTGTTTATTCATTTACTTTGGCTAGAGATGGACAGCACAACTTGCAGCGATGTACATGAAATGGGCTGAAAGGCAGGGCCATGCAGGGAGGATAGTGGAGAGATATTCTTCGAATAACGGGGGCCTAAAGTCTGCTACTATTGAGTTAGAATTCAAATTCGCTTATGGATATTTATCAGGGGAGAGAGGTGTCCACTCTGTGATAAGGAGTTCCAAAAATACTTCTGATCTCCCTGAGGTACGGAAAGTTGTCCCCGAAAGGAGCTACTTATTGAGCTTTATCATTTTTTTATTTTTATCTTCAGAAGAGTAACTGTATGATTCTGGTATGACCGTTTGTGCATTCTGTCGCCCCAATAATTTTAGGCTGTAATTTAATCTCCAATTCTTCACAGGAATGTCTTAATCTGATTAACTTCGTTAAAGCTTGTGAAAGTGAGTATCAGGCTCGTTATCTTCTTTCGCTCTGCCTACTTTTCAGGCTAGCTTGGCTTCTGTAGACGTGATTCCTCTCTTCATAGAATCGTCCCCTGATCTGTTAATAAACGATGAAGATATAGTAATTTCATACCCATCATATTGTGAGGGCACTCCACGTAGGACTTCATCGGCAGTTCAAGTTCAGCATTTACCAACAGGTTTAGAAGTTCAATCTACAGGTAAGGGTATCAAACTACTCCCTCTCCTTCTCTTGCCCCTCTTTCTCTCACTAGTCTATGCACAGGTGAAAGAAGTCGATTTGCAAACAAAATTAAGGCGCTCAATCGTTTGAAAGCTAAACTTCTCGTGCTTTTGAGGGAACAAGGAGTAGAAAGCATCAAGGAAGTTGCGAAAATGGATAGGTGGAATCAAGCAACGCGCAAATATTTCTTCCAGCCGAGCAAGATGGTCCATGATTTGAAGTCTGGTGTTCAAATTCCTGATGTAAATTCAGTTTTGAATGGAGTTCTTGATCCTCTTATTGCTGCTCATATCAGCTCTAGACAAACTAGTAGCGTCAATTAACCAGTTTCTGGTAATTTTTGTTGTAATTCTTTGTTTGAATTTTCGTGTATTCATAGTTCATGACTGCAGGGGTTATAGAAGTTAAAATAGAATTTTGTAGCATTTCCAAATTAGTATAATTAAATATTGGGTGATGCTGACGTAGGATTTTAAGGATGATAATGTGGGATTTGGATCCGGTGCTTTTGAGGTGTAGTAGTGTTGTGTCCCAAAATAACGTCGTTTACACTTTACATTGTTACGACTGTATCAAAACGATTAACGACATTGTTTTGAGCCACAACGCAAAATGCCATGCAACCCTCTAAATCCAACAATGTGTTGGGGGTTTGAACTTTAAATACAGGACATGAATTCAAATTCATTTAAATAGGTGGTGGGTGGATCAAAGGATTAAAATATCTTCGATATCGAACAATTTTTTTTATATATTTTTATTTTGTAGCATGTTCAATATCGATAACGGGGCTGGGACAATCATATTTTTGTACGCCAATTTCAAACATGTCCAAGAATGAAATATCAAATAAATATCGAGGAAATGTCTATAAAATATCGAGTAATTATGTGAAATTAAATATAGATGTAAGAAATATTATATGTATCGACCTCATAAGATTATTGTAATTTTACATTAAGCTATTTTGAATTCTTATAATAAAGCTTGAGAACAATAATATGTTTTTTTTTATTATATACACGTCATATTTATAATATTTTCTGAAAAATTAAGATGAATTTTCAAAATTTCATATTTACTGATATCCATATTGATATATGTACGGGCATGTATCCTCATGTACCATAATTTCATTTTCATCATTAGGTGGCTCTATATACAATTTTCTTCCCTTGCATATATTGCAAAATTTACCCTAAAAGTTTCTTTCCAACAACGGTAAAATGAAGCTCTACCATCTATTTTAGCTTTTCTATTTTATATATAAATATTTATATTTTTAATTTTCTTTTTCACATTCTTTTTCATTACTATTACTATCCATATAATTATCCCTAAGAGATCTCTAATTGCCTTATCTACCATATCTATATAATTAAATTAATCTAGTTGATGATTTATTTGTCCATTTTCTACCCTCCTTAATTTTACGATTTCATGATTCACGGTTTATGATTCATGATTTAATGATTTAGTGCTTATAATTCAATGATTTAGTTTATGTTTATGATTTATGTGTTCTTCAGGATTCATATTTTATATCTCGATTTTGAAGTGAAACACTGTAGAAATAAGATAAATATGAAACAGAGAATCCCACGACTTCCTGCTCCACAGTGAGGGACCGAGGATCCGAACTGCTTAATTTTCTGCTCCAGAGTCCACACTAATCCCGCTGACTGCGTTCAGCTAAATCAATTCAGACCACAGAGAATCTATGTCCTACTTATGTATTGTACTTCCTCCGTCCCGCTTAAAGCTATCTACTTGTTTTTTCGGTGCGTCTCAACCTAAAGTTATCACCTCAAAAAAAGAAACTAATCCTACAATCCTTATCCTTAAAATCTCAACCTCTCAATCTCAATCTTTAAAAAAGTTAAATAACTGTTTTTTCTTAATATCTATGTCCGGTCAACTGGAAGTTTTAACTGAGACCGAGGGAGTAGGTTGGTAGTACCTGAGTACTACTATCATTTATAAGCGTGCCATTTAATGCCAGATAGCATACATCATAGCAAGGGCAAAACTGTCATTGTAATGCTCATCAGCGGCGACTATAAAAATAGCCGTTGCCAACAACCACCGGAATAGAACGACAAACAGCACACACATACTATAATATACCATATCCGGAATCTAGAGTGAGAGGGAGAGAGTTCAACCCGTTTCGTCTTGTAAGAATAAATATGGCAGCTTAAAATAAGTTACTCCATAAAGGTTTCACTGCCCAAAAGGTTCTTCGTCACTGCTTTTTGTTTATCTTGTTGTATAATAATTACCTTTTAGCTGTTAAAGCTTGATTCCCAGCCACTAAAATTCGTACACGTTGCCGTTATCTTTACTAGTTGCTTAGAATCAAATCAAGTTTGTGATGTAAATATGCATAAGGTGTGTATTTTGCTTTATTGAGGATTATACCTGATAAAACTAGAGCTGGCGGTTTGGATTATGGAGCCGTGTTTGATTTCGGGTCAATTCGAGTTATGGCATCAAAGGTTGTTTGAAAATTTAAGATTAGTTATAGGTTTCGAGCTGATTTGTGTCGGGTTGGTTTCGATTTCTCTCAATAAATTTGAGTTGGGTCGAGTTTGTGTTGTTATGTCGGGACAGTGATTGTTCCCCCTAGATACAACTGCATATCTTTCTGTGTGTCTGAAGTTGGATTTACGATTTTGATTGGATTTGGGGTGTGAATTCTTATGTATCTGCTTTTATGATTGGTTTATGAACTGAAAACTAACAGATGAATGATTACAAGTAGAGATCTTTTTTGTCAGTTAGATGGTGTTTCATTCTTGAATAGGAGATTTGTCTTTTATTTGAGAGATAAGAGAGCAGAATAGTACTTTTAGAGTGAATTTACTCTGTACACAATGTCATTATTGTGATTTGTACATTGGGTGAGGAACATGTTTTGTTATAGTTTAGCGATGTTGTAAAAGTCGCTAGTTCTGCAGTAGACTAGGACCTAGCGCCTAGTTGGGGCTGAGCGGGACATAGACATGGTTAGGTATGGAGGAATTGGGGAAAAACATAAGTGGTCAATAAGAGTGTAACTCTTAGGTAGATACTAGTCGGAGTTGTGATTTTTTGCAACAGATAGCTTAAGCTTGACAAGATGTGTTTTGGTGAATGGGAATTCTTGGCCCCAAACGCACCTTGACGATAATGTATGGAAGTTCGAACTGAGAATTTATAGGTGTATAAAGTATGTTGGAGAAGTGCATAAGGAGTCACCTATTGGTAGTGTTTTATGTGTTATTTTGTTATCTCCTTGTTTTTATTAATTGGCCTATCATGAGGATGTGTTGCCTAACGAGATTTTACTGATTCAGCGCCTATGGTTGTTTATGCTGTTCTTCATAGCTCAAATGATGAGAATATATTACCATCTCCATCTATTAAACGATTCTTTTTTCTTAAAGTGGAGCAGAATATGAACCATGTTTGATATGCATGTCCATGCTTATATTTATATATAAGAATAGAATATATACATGGTATCGTGTTATTAAGAAGAAGAAACTGTCTTCTTCACTGAGCTGTATGTGAAATTTAACGTTTGTCAAATATATGGAAAAAAAAAAAGAATTCCTCAAATCTTAAACGAATCTGCAATGCACATGAATAACCATTCTTGAGAATTATTTTTCTTGTTTAGTTTAGTGTTCAAGAAACAACATTTGTGCACTTTTGATAATTAGAAGCCTGTGGTTGTCAGGGTCTGATCGATCTATGCTCAAATATAAGAACATTCTCTTGAGGCCGGGGTTGTTTGGCATTTTAGGCTTCCACCAGAGCGAACGCCTGGTTCCTTCTAAATCGACATGGACGGCTTCCTACTTGTCTACAGTTGATGTAGCTGGAACCACGAGACTCCGATCTCAAGTACACATACAGCATAAAGGTCAGCCTGTAAGCTTGCAATCACTCATTTCTTCTGTGCAAACTTGTATCATCTGACCTCATCAAGACCGTCTCACATGATCTCGTGCTTGACGTTGTAGGTTTTGAAGTTAGGAAGCTCTCATCCCAGGTTCCAGAACCGACGGGAAGCAATATGATGAATGAAGATAATGCTAACAGTTTACATTCTCCTTCTACATATGATACTGCCATGGAGGCACTTTCGTCACTCATATACACCAAAAGGCGAGGCGATGGATCACCAATAAGTACTAAATACAGCAAACTGGACAGGATGATGATGTATGTTAAGGTGACAATATAATACACCTAGTTATTTACTATGGTTACACATTCAGCCTTTGTAATCTTGTGAGTTTTAACGACTGCAAGTTGGCTTCGCAGATTTTGGGCTTGGAAGAACGTATAGCTGGACTCAAAATTATCCATGTTGCTGGAACTAAAGGAAAGGTACCAATGTTCTATTCGGAACACTTTTTCTTTGTATAGAAACACCGGTTATTTGAATTGGCCGAAGGAAAGTTTTTGCTAATGAAAAACATAAATTTTGTGACTTTTTATAGACTAGTAATATTATCATAATACGTCAGTGGATTTCTGAAGTTTGATCTAGATAATTCTCCCTTCTATAAGTATGATTGTCAAACATTTACTCTCACTCGTTTCCTGAATTTTCTGCACTTTGGGCTTCCTGCTCTATTGCTGATTCTGAAGAAGATGGATCATTTTTTGTCCATGTGGATTAGTATTTGCCAGATACCTTCTTCTTTTTGGGTTCTGGTAATAAAAGAAATTGCATTGTCAGATTTAATGATAATCTATACTTTACTTGTATAAGATGAAACACTGTGTATCAAACTAGTGCTTGAGTAATAATAAGACGAAGAGGAATGAGAAAAGTTGGGGAACAGTTCTTATTACCCAAAGATTCAATATGTTTCTTTCCGATTAAAAAAGGAACCGCATTATTTAAATAGAAGAGTTTGTATATGGTAAAGATCTTGTGTTTCTGTGCCGCTCTTGTTCTCTCCGCTTTGATGTTCTGCTCACTTTCACATTCAGGGTTCGACGTGCACATTTTGTGAGGCAATTCTGAGAGAGTGTGGATTCAGAACTGGACTATTCACTTCGCCGCACTTAATCGATGTGAGAGAGAGATTTCGTCTAAATGGGTTAGCATCTTAAAATGCTTATGCATCAATTATATTTCACTTTTTGAGGGGCTGAAATATTCTAAAGTTCTTGAACTCTTGGTGCTCCTGAAATCGAATTGCAGAAAGCATATAATCTTTTGTGTAATATTGGAATTAAACCTTTGGATGTACTGCATGGAATTGGTATTGTACATCCATCATTGGGTGTTATATGTGTGTATTTACTAATTTGATGTCTTTGTGCCATCCTATCCCCTTACTCTCTTCTCTCTGGCTTATAGGTCCGATATATCTGAAGAAAAATTCCTATATTACTTTTGGGAATGTTGGCATCAGCTAAAGGTATGCTAACAAACTAAATTCTCTTAGTTGTTCTTCCACAGTTATTCTTTCTAAAATTCTTTGATTTTAATTTATGGTGTCAACTCCTCGATAAGTTGCCTTTTCAGTATTGTCTTTGTTTTGCCCAATTGGTTCTTCTTTTCTACCTCCTTGGAAGATCTGATACTTTATTATTACATTAATCTAAGGCACAATATTTCATTTTAAAATGTGGTTGGAATTCCTTAAACCTAAATCATACTAGCCTATAATCTACAAAAAACATATTGATTCATGATTAATCGTCATTTTCCCCTTGCTGGATGGCCGGTCTTGGATTATATGAGTTTGAGATACATAGAATCAAACCTTGGAAAGAAGATGTGTTGGTTTATAAATCCATATAATTTTAGTACTCGTATAAAGTTTGATGTTGCTTCTTTCTCATTTTATGTTTAGTCCAGTTATATAGATTCCTAACCATCATTTATATTAACAGGGGAATATCACGGATGACTTGCCTATGCCTCCACTTTTCCAGTTCCTTACTGTATTGGCCTTCAAAATATTTGCATGTGAAAAGGTATGGTAATGATTTCTTCGTAACCAAATTATAGCAATGGTTATACTATATTTTGTCGCTAGTTTTTTAAGTCAAATATAAGTTTGTAATTACTTGCAACTTTTTTAACTTTTTTAAGTCTTGCTGGAGTTGAGTTTTTAGTGGTCACGATTCACATTATAAATAAGTTCAAAGAATTGGAATACTCCACCTCAAGGGAGAAATATTGCTATATGCTCCACCTCACGATTCTATTCTTCATGCTGATTATGTGCGCATATACACTTTTGCCACACGGCCCACACCTACCCAGCACGCACTCACACATGTACTAACTTTATTTGGATGACAACTTTTTACAATATGATAACAATCCTCAAGAAAAAGGATTTAATTGCAACTTAATCTGGCTTCACCTCACCCCATATTCTGATCTATATAGTTTGAGCAATTAGTCAATAGTACCTTAATATGAAGGACATATTGATCCTAATATCTTTGTTTAGCTGCCAACTTTTCCATGATTAGGATAAACGATTAGGCTAATTTGTAAATCTTTATTGAATGTTCTAAAGCACATGGATGTTTATTTGAATTAATTATTTAACAGATAGTTGTGTTTGAAGGTAGATGTTGCTATCATTGAAGTTGGTCTTGGAGGTACTAGGGACTCGACAAATGTGGTAATGTGTTATTTCGTGTTATTTTCACTGGCTTTGGTATTATCTAAATCAACATCGTGAATACTAGCTGCATTAGCGGAGATCTATATAGTGACTTCTTTTAGTTATTATTTTGGTGTCATAATCATTGTTTGGTGATGAATTGTGCAGATCAAGAACCCCGTTGTCTGCGGTGTTAGTCCGCTGGGCATGGATCATATGGAAACACTTGGTATGTCCATCTCCACTTTGTATTGTAACTGCTTTCATTCGATTCCTCTTTATGTTTTCTGCTATTTCAACCTGCTCATGCGCACATATCAGTTGATTTATATGCATTACACAATAATACGCAGGATATACGTTAGAGGAGATTGCTGCTCACAAAGCTGGAATTTTTAAGGTACAAACTCTTCAATGTGATACAAAAATAGTTGGGGTTAGGATTACTTTTTCATAGTTCTTTCATTTTTGAGTATTTTCTGAAATGGGTCTTGTCTCCTCTGATTTTTAAGCGTGAAGTCCCTGCATTTACAGTACCACAATTATCTGAAGCAATGGATGTTCTTCGCGAAAAGGCCAGGGATTTGACGGTATTCCAACCTTTACATAGATAATGGTATTTTGATGTATCATATGGCTCGCCAGTATTACTGGCTTGCATGTCGAAATTTATTTCCTGCACCTCGTTTTCTCTTTTCGTGGCTGCTGCTTGTGTTAATTATCTTTGTTACACTTGCATGTATTATGTAGGAAATACATAACCCAAACAAGTCTATGTTTTTTCTCTTATAACGTCGAGTCCATTATGTGAATGCATTTTTATTTACTAAAACAATCATCTTCTATACGATTTCAGGCAGTCGACATATTTAATATAGATTGTACTGGGATAGTCGGATAGATCACATGATTACATTTTGCAAGTGAGCTCATAGTCTGATACTATCTTATTCTTCAATGACTTCAATTCAAGGAGAGATTCTGATAATTATAATTTTCACCAGTCCATATCTTTGTGCATGTCTCTGGCGATACACAAAAACCACGATAAATCACTTGATCACATAATCAGTAAGGCATACGACACTCGCATATAACCAATCGTAAAGTATCGTATATGATATTTTATAAGTCTAATTGACTTGTTGCAGGTCCCTTTGGAAATTGTTCCACCTCTCGATCGTAGAAAGTTAAAAGGGAAGGAACTAAGCTTGTCTGGTGAACACCAACTCACGAATGCTGGTCTTGCTGTTGCCCTTTGTAAAAGCTGGCTTCAAAATACAGGGAATTGGGAAAAATTGTTCCAACATGTTAGTGTGCTCTATTTTGCAACACTTTTTGGTCTGATTTTCTTTGCTTTGAGGCGTATGAGCAATTTTTCATGTTAACTAGGTTCGTCTGTATGGTAGGGTCTGGTGCCTTACGTAAGAAAATTAGACGTTTTGGTGCTAATGAACCGATTCTTATTACTCCCTCTGTCCCATAATAACTGTTTCAACTTTCTTTTTTGTCCGAAAATGAGAATCTTGTTTCAAAACCACTGGCTCGTTTTATAAGTCCAAGTCAAAATTAAAATTTAGTAGATATGATTGAACAAGTCGAATTAAAAAATAAAATATGTCGTGTGAGTGCGAGTTGATAGTTTTTGGAGAGTTGTACTTTCATCAAATTGACCAAAAATAAAAAAGTTGTACATTTTCAAACAAACACTCATTATAAGATGGAGGGAGTAGTGACTTTGTTGCAGATTATCGAAGCTTGTAAAGGGTAATAGGATGATGTTAGATTTTCGATTACCTTTTACGATATTTGGTTGAATATGGAGGATAAGAAATATTACATTAAAGTAATTGATGCCATAAATAAAGTGTGTAATGAGAAGGAATAATATGTCATGTGAGGGTATACTTTTATTCACAAGATCATACTCAATTTGGTAATTGCTTGTTATTTAAATTGGTTAAAATCTTCACTCTTGTAAATAATGAGCTGCATTTTCCTTTTTTTACTTGTATCAAATCTCCCTCCCCCCCTCTCTCTCTCGACGTTCCAGTTAACCTAACAACACTGTCTGCACATTGTACAGGCTGACCTGGAAGATAATCTACCAGATGCATTTTTGAAGGGTCTTTCGACAGCAAATCTTCCTGGAAGGGCTGAGATTGTTTACGACTCTTATTTATCTAACGATGGAGCTGCTGGGGATTTGATTTTTTATTTGGACGGGGCCCACAGTCCCGAAAGCATGGAAGCTTGTGCCAGGTGGTTTTCAAGCACTGTGAAAGAGGGCCAAAACCAATCATCTAAGCTTCAAAACGAAGCATATAGTAATGGTTATTTTCGACCAGGAAAGAATGATGAATCAGGGAAAATCTCCAAGAAGGTAAAGAATTTCGAATGATCTTTGTACGTAAAATGATTGTCTGCCTCCATCCATCTAAACTCTCATGTGCTATTACCCTTGCAGATTCTCTTATTCAACTGTATGGATGTGCGAGATCCCCAAATTCTTCTTTCGACACTTGTTGATACCTGTGCTTTATCAGGTATGGGCACTCATTGACGCGCTATCTGATTTTTCGGATTGATCGATAGCTTATTAGATATTTACGAGCATTTTCCGAGTTACAACTCCGAAAGACTAGCCAGTTTGTATGATATGTATGTTTCTTGTTGGTGATAAAATGTGATAGAGTAAAGAGCAGTTTTTTACAACAAAAAGAAAACAGAATATATATTACTCCCTCCGTCCCGACCTAATTCTCCAACCTTGGCTGGGCACGGAGACTAAGAAAAAGCAGATTTTGTGGAATCAAAGGTGGAGATGAAAAGTAGAGATTTTGAGGGTGGAGATTGTGAGAGAATTTACCATTTATGGGCTTGGACAATTAGCTTGGAACAAACAAATATGGCAAGTTGGACAATTAGGCCGGGACGGAGGGAGTAGATGAAAAAGAAAAGGAATACTGGGACTAATCCCGTCAGCTGAAGCTGCCGAGGCCGAAACTCGATACAAAAACTCTACTTTTCTGGATAATAAAGTTACTGTGTGAAGTACTTATCAAGTATTTGGAAAAATTACGAGACTCACGAATGATCACGTCTTGTGTTTAGGTACTTATTTCGATAAAGCAATATTTGTTCCGGGTATCTCGACTTATAGCAAGGTCACTTCTGGATCCTCAGCCATCCCCTTAGATATCCTATCGAAGGATTTAACGTGGCAGTTTAACCTTCAGAGAGTATGGGAAACTGTCCATGGAAAAGGTAACTTTGTTTTACTGTTTAACTTATTTTGACTCCTGCAATGCTTATGATATGCGTGAATTTATTACTCGTCTCTTCTTGTTTCTCCGTTTGTTCTCGGGAACTGTGAACAGGGTACTGGTTATAACTATGAAAACTGTAGTGCAAATCTATGGATAATTTTCTTGCTACTTTAAGTTTCAATGATTGCATGAAGTCGCTACTATAATCAGATGAGGAAATTCGAAAGGGAAGGTGAAAAATGCCTCGAATTTAGTGTTTGAAGTCATTAAAAAATACGTTCATTTGCAGATGTTGTTTACGATAGTTTGGAGGAGTCGGAAATGCCAGATAGTACTACTACTCCTCACAGGTTCGTTGATGGGGATGAACAGTTTGGTGGCAGTGCTGCAGTTTCTTCTCTGCCGATGGCTATCAACTGGTTAAGGGATTACGTGAAAGAAAACCCGTCTTTCAAGATTCAGGTAAACAACCTGTCCAAAAGAAATTGATGTTGTTTGCAGTTGTGGCTGAATGCTGCTCAACTTACAGGTTCTTGTTACGGGGTCGTTGCATCTGGTTGGAGACGTATTAAAGCTGATTCGGAGCTAGCCTTTAAGCACCTGAGTTCACATTTCTTTTAGGGATGTTAATCAGACACCTTCCTACAGGTTTTTGGGCAAATTTGGCCATTTTAAACGGGACGATAATATTGTGAACTAACCCTGCACGGTTTAGAGCAGGCTCGGGGCTGGTCCTGCAGTGCGGATCCTTGAAACATCATTAATCTCTCTCTTTCTCTCACTTCGATTCAGCCCGACGGCTTGTCAATCATATGTATCATAACATATAGTTGTAAAGCAAAGGCTATAGAAATGGTACAAGCTTTTCATGTTGGTTTCTACGATAGATTACAAAAACTCTGATTGAAAGCAGCAAAAATGCAATGATGGTTGTGTTAGGCCTCTCATGAAACCTTTTTCCGGTGCGTAATTCAGATACCGAACTATTGTAGGTTCCGCGGCCTCCACCGGAAACTCACAGCCAGGTATCGACGGATTAACCATGGTCACCTTCCCCAAACCTTGGACATCACATTCATCCTCATTCTGATATCGAATCTGGAAGTATGCACGACACGTTCTGATTGAAAGCGAGATTGCTGCACGACAGCCCCCCGGCTTCTTGTTCTGCAATCCGCTCTAGATCAGGCTCGTGCTGATACAACACCTTCGCCATATCACTTGTGTCGTTGTTGAATACGAACCAACGTTGTGGCATTCGCATGATCCGTATGACATCTACCGGATAAACATCCCGAAGATGCCAGTGGGGGCACCAGGCCGTATTCTTGGTGCCCCCTTGTTACTGCTCATCCACGACAGTAACCGTTAATAGAGTTGCTCGGCGTTGGTGACGCTAGCCCTCGTAAAGCCATTTGTCGACCAACCAACCTCGCCAACGACCATTTTCGTGTCGGAAGCGTCGACCTTTTACAGAGCCTAAACGGGTGGAATCATGCATGGTCTCGAACAAGTTGGTGTAGTTGTTACCGTCTTTGTCATAGACCACACGAGTGGATCCGTTTTTGAGCATTGCAAAATAAGCTGAAAACGACACTGATTAATTTATTTATTATACTCCGTTCACTAAAAAAAAAGTGTCATTTTAAAAGTTAACAAATTACATAGATTAATTTATTTATACTTCGTCCAATAAAAAATAAATGTCGTAATAAAGTTTTATTTATATGCATGATGGTGTATTTTTCAAATTTCATGGTGAGGAGTAATGTTTCCCAAGAGCATAGTAGATTCACACAAATCTTAGAGGTGACAAAATTCAGCTCAATTCATTGATATTTTAAATGAATTGGACCAAGTGAACCTTAGTTCGAGGTGTAATCGAGCTCAATATCCTCGTCGCAATAGGCCAATGATCCTATATTTCCTTTCAGTGTATTTTAGGATTATGGGTTGGATTGAGCTACTAAATTACTTGTTCGATAAAATTTTGGTCCAGTCTAACTCGACTTGATATATAGTGTTGCCTCAGTGGATTGGGTCAAACCGAGAAGCCCGAATTGCCACCTCTAACAAATTTATTTTGCTGTAATGGTTATATTTTTATGCAAATAATGGATAAAAATGCAACGGTAGCATATAGCATCAAGGCAAAAATTTATATTAGATCGTCACACGGCCATCACATCGTGTTACGGGAAAAAGTATCACTTTTTTTTAACAAAAAAAATATCACCTTTTATAGCAAAAATATCACTTTTATCTGTAAAAGTATCACTGTAGCAAAAATATCACTTTTATCCGTAAAAAAAAAATATCACTTTTATCCGTAAAAATATCACATTTCCTGTAAAAGTATCAATTTTTTCTGTAAAAGTACATTCCGTCACGTTAAGACCGTCACACATAAGACCCACTCTAGCATCGATAACAAACCGGAGAAGAATGATGGATTCAATGAAAAACAATAAATTGATATAAATGTGGCATTTTGAATCTGGCTCTTCAAACAGAATTTTACAATTTTCACACTCAATCTTTCTCAAAATCTCTATCTTACTAGATTATACAAAATATTTTTCTAGGAAAATTATGACATTGGTCTTGCAACAAAGGGTTCATATATCATATATGGTCCTATCCCATATACGATGTAGCATCTCCGATTTAAGGATAACTTTCGCACGACTTGGTTTTGTTCCGAGTCCTAACTTCCCGTTCGTAGCACATGTATGGTTTTTGTGAACCATAACAACCACCTCTCCTCAATGTATACAACCCCATTACTGCAAATTTCATGTCAATGTCCCAAAGATTGAAAGCAGAAACACTAAAATGACAAAAATATTAGGCCTTTGATGAACTTTTTCTCCAGCTGACCAACCCAAAAGTTGATTTTGCAGACCTTTTACCACCTCTACGGGGAAAACACACTCATGAGTCGATGGATCGTCCACCGTCACGTATGCCAACCCATCGTAGTTACAGACTTTCTCGTTCTGAAATGTAAATTGGAATAGCATATTGAGTGCAAACGATACCTGCTGGTCAAACGTGAGTTGGCTACACGATCCGCCTGGTAACAGGGCAGTACAATCAGTCTGTCGACAGGTTTCATTATATAAATCGTGCACCTTGCCCCTATCCGTAGCCTTCTCCGTGTTGAGCACACACCAACGACTAGGCATACGCCAGATACCTCGTACCTGGGCGGGGAGTGTGTCACTGTCTCGTCCTGTTAAGTCAATGTTGTACTTCGGTAATCCATTCGACCGGTAAATACCCCAGTGACGCGTGAATGGGAGGTTATCGTAATCCAACTTATTCTCATCGGTCAAGGAATGTAGGAAGACATCAATGGGGGCCCCCGGGCGCTTCGGTGTCCCCTTGTTACTCACCACAAACGGCAGTAAGAACTTGTAATACTTTGCAGCCATAGTAGTGTTGCAATTGTCACAACCGTCTGTAGGCCAACCAACTTGCGTCACGACTATCTTCAAGTCAGAAAAGTTGAGCTTCTCCATTGCATACACAAAACAATCGTACACGAATTCGAATATATTTGTGTACATGTTCCGAGCAGTACCATTATTGTCAACAATAGGCGCCACGGCGTTGGGGAAAGCAAAATGCGGATCCAAGTCAAATAAACTGCTGTCATAATTCGGAGACATTTCGATCATGAAAGGAGCGTTGCTCGCTTTGAGGTACGTCAAGAATTCGATCATCTCTTCCTTGATCTCGTCGGCGAATTCAGCCTGCGAAGGCCGCGCAACTTTCTTCAGAATTCCGGTGTAATGTTGCATGTTTGGCTTTATATAACTCAACCCAGAATCGTTCAGAGCAGCTTGCGCAAAGTTTAGACAATTCATTGCATCTTGAATTGAGGTTTTGTTTGTGATGCCTTTGTAGAATACCTTATCTCCAATGATAATGCTCCTACAAAATATATCAGTTCACACATATTAACAACTTCTTTTCATTTTATTTAGCCGCGGCCGACTTAAGTATAGTCGAACACTTCAAAAAGTGTTTGATCGATGCTCGTTGAGACTTGAGAGCCACCTAAAACTAGAAGGATTTATTGTAGGCATGTCAACGGGACGGGTCAAGTTCGATTTCTGGATTTTCTGATCCACTTCGCCCCTGCCTCGTCATGGGGCAAAAATGAGTCTCCCGTGATCTGCCCAGCCCCGCTCCTATCCTTTTTCTGTCTAAAAGAAAATTGTTTTTTTATTAATTTTTTTTGAAGTCAATAGAGTTTTAATTTTTAGGTTTACATTAGCTTTGTTTTTAACAGTTTTAAATTTAATTATTTAAATTTACTCGAGCTAGTCATAATTTAATATATTAGGATGACATATATATAACATATTATATATAAAATTTTATATTAAAAATACATGTATATATATTATATTTCTCTGTGTGTGTATATATATATATCTATATAATAATACATAATAAAAAATTTAAAAAATAATATATATACATAGGGGCAGGGCGGGGCGGGGCGTGCCCCGTTCTTCATCGGATCGAATTTTGTCCTGTTCTAAAGGTCTCGGATCAGAGCGGGACGGGGTGGATTATTTTTGGCATGCCTAGTTTATTGAGCAACGAGCTATTTATCCGGACATGAAATCATCTAATTTAAATAGTATTTCATACTACAGTATTTTAAAACAACGACCACAATTCATGTATTTTAATAATATCACCCAACATACATAGCCTGTGGTGATAATTTTAAAATACTAAATTAAAACACAATTTGAAACATAAATTTAACGGCACAATTTGAAATGGGGACCCGAAATTCCCCGTTTCTATTTAATCGGGCGTGATTCATGCTCCCCTCCTAACCTCATCCACACCACCATCCACTTTTAAGAAAAGCTTACGTATTTATTTATTTTATTTTTTAAAATTACATATATATGTATATAACTTAGGACCATTTGATGCTTATGATTAATATTGCTTACTGTATTTCATTTTATTTTTTTGATTAATAGGGTTGAGATGGAATGCTGAATATGAGCTTCGACAATAATTATTGATTCCGTTCCGGTTGAAATGATCGAAACATTTCATTACGGTCATGAAAACAGAATGGTTGGCCAGTCATTCCATTTCACCCAATTTCTCGGTCATTTCGGTTCGAAACGGTTGAAATAGCCGAAATGGTGTGAAAAAATATGTATATATTTTTTTCTTTTGTACTTTGTTTCTATATACATATGTGTCTATTTAAATAAAAGGTTGAAGTATTAGTTCGATTTTCTATCTTTCAAATTTAGAATGGTCTTAATGTAGAGACCAAAATTTACAATGTTACCTGAACAAATCTTACTAGTTAACAGATTATTTGGAAAAAAAATATATAATATTTAATCTATAAATATGTTTAGGCATATTGATATAATATATGCATGCATGTATACGGAACTCAAAATGTTCCGATACCCAAATATTTTCTTCCAGTTGCAAATTATGGAACGACTATCAAAACGGTACTGATAACTTTAGCTTCGACCCAACCCCTAGACGTGACGGAAAGGTGTATTTTACCTTACATTGGCATCGATGAAATATTTACGCTTGAAAATGGCCCAAGCTTTAGCAGGCGGATAAGAAGTGAAGAAAACGTTGGTGTGAATGCTGATGGTGAGGTTAATTCCACTACCAGTAAAGGCCTGCATTACATCTACCTCAGAAGTGAATATCCTCGCGTGTTGGATTCCATTCTGCAATATCAAATCAACGACCTGTGAAGGAAGCAATCTCTGCGCAGATTGTCTGCCCCAATTAATGCCGATCGCACCATCTGCCCCAATATTGAAGCTTCCCAAACAAATTACCACCACGATTACGATCGGGATCTTCATTTCAGACGATCGATCCGATCTGATTAATGCTTAATCACGGGCCGGAATCTGGCCACTTACGGGATCGGATCGGATCTGAAATCCGATCGGATCTCTGAGAGAGAGCACCGGTTGCTGATACGAAGTTAGATTGCAGTTCCATAATGAAGCTCCAATTCCAAATATTCATCGGATCTGTGAAAGAGAGGAAGAGAGAGAGAGAGTAATGATTGGCGTTCATAGAATGAAGCTCCAACGCCAAATGTTATCACCCTTATTAGGCCTCAATTTATCGGTTTCGCTAAATTACAACCGTGAAATTTAAATTTATTTTTTTTGAACACAAAAGCGATGGGTTAGTAATATAAATGTTTTTTTAAGAAGCATATTATTAGGGGTAGAGTGGTGATTCAGGCGGTTCGGCCCGACTGGTTCGGTCCGATCGGCCCAATATCTGGTCGGGTCTAAAATTAGTCGATCCGTTCCGGGATATTTCCCTATAATATATTTATATTTTCCGGTTGGCCCAAGATCCGTCGGACTTTTGGTCCATCGAGCCGATCCGGTCGGGCCAAATAATACTTCGAGCCTATATTTCTGTGACTCGACCCATTTAAAATATCGGGCGGGCCGATTTTGCCACCTCTAGTTAGGGGTGGCAAAATTTCCTTGGAAATTCATTTTCGTTGGAACCAGATGTTGTTGGGTAGAGAATTCCTCGATGATAGTTAGTGGGAGCGAGGTGGGGATTCTCCACTTTAGTAAAAGCGGAATAGTATGGATATGGGATCAATGTTTTTCGCCCCATTCCCGCTTAACTAAAATGAGATTTTCTATACCCTAATTCTTAATTTGTTATAGCATTTGCCATATTGTAATATGTATAATATTTATACTATTTAAGGATCAATCCTAGGTTCTTCATTACTTTGTATAAAAACTCATCATATTTCTAATATTTAAGTAAATTGAAATAACATATAAGGTGAGTGTTATTTATTCATTATAAGTAGTACTTGATTCAAAGATTTCTAAAGTTAGTAGAAATTAATATTTTATTATAAAATTGTATAAAAAATAAGAAAGTTTAAGTTAAAGAAAAAAAATATGTCGGGCACCCAACTTCTCGCTGGGGACCCATTCCCCGAACAGAGAATCCTCATCCCCGACAGAGATTTTCTAAGTGGGGAATTTTGCTAGGATGTGAAACAGGAATGGGGATGAGATGCTCAATACTAGTCCGGAACCCGCTAATTACCACCCCTACATATTATTAGTTTATATACACACACATTTACCGTTGGCAAATAAGTGACACATTTTCCGTTGAAAACAAATGTCCTTTTAGCTTTTCTTGAAAAAATTAAGGATAGATAAAAAAGGTAAATATTTCCATACATAATCTGTTTTGTTGGATATATTTTGTGGAATAAGAAAATAATTAATAAATTAAATAGGTTGTTTATGATAAAATTGGAAGAATTGTGGTTTTTTTGTGCTAAAGCGGCACTTATTTTGAATTTTTTCATTTTGTCTAAAAAAACTCTTATTTTGAAACGGAGGAAGTATATAGCAATATTGAGAAGTTGTAAAAAGTGTTTGCAATGATAAATTTAAATCAATTTTTCTTTTCAATAGAAAGTGAATAGGTTACTAATATATAATCTTTTTATGAAGCATTGTTAGTTTTAAGTGTATAAATATAGTAATATTGAAGAGTTGTAAAAAAGTATTTATAATTATAAAACTTAAATCAACTGTAGTAGTAGAGACAAAAGCGGAATAAAAACTAATAATTAAATATTATATAAGAAAAATGACAATAACAATGATAAATATAGTATTTCGCCCGCACATTATTTTTCAATTTTGGAACAATATATGGGGACCACAAGGACTGAGCGGGCTTCGACACATGGAGGGAGCACGTGTGGACAGTGTAATCATCAAGTGATAAAGTAATAAAAATATAAAACATGAAGTAATCATTGCTTACAATACTTGTGAATGTCATTTGAGAAATACATATAATATTAGTAAATTGGATATTAAGCAAAAAACTATATTCATGCAGCGTAAAGAATTACACTCACAATCCAATCGCAAAAAATACTAAAGGAAAAAAATACTATAGCAAAAGGACACATAAAATACTATATAAAAATGAATTATAATTAATTTAAACCGAAATAATATAAAAAATAATTGTAATGAATTTCTTTAGGATTAAGAGTTTAATCAAAATTGATTTTCAAATTTGAAGAGAAAAAAAAAAAGAAAAGAAATAATAAACAATGACGATAATTATGTAATTTGTCTAGAGAAAGAGTTAACATATTCACAAGAACAAATAAGCTAAACATAAAATAAGTCGGTTTATAAAAGAAAAATGTATAAGTTTCAAGATAACGCAAAATATTATCTCTTAATATTGTTTTTTTAAGTATTAATTGGCTAGATAATAAGAAATCATATTAAAGTTAATGGTTATTTTAAATAAAAACTAAAAGCTAAAAATGAAATTCTATATTTTCTGAAAAAGGGGTTCTTGTATAAAATATTGTATGAGTTTAGCTGCAAAATATCATCTATTGAAAATATATTTAAATGTAATTCAGGAAATAAATCTCTATTTCAAGATGAACGTAATCTGTATTACTTATGTGACGAGCTTGCAAGTATAAATAAAGTTGGAGCGTCAATTTATATTCAAAAAGCTTGTGAAAAATATGTGTATTTTTGCCTTACATATCTGTATCATATTAATTTTTTAAGGAAAAATAAATATAAGTATTTACAATAATTATTCACGCGCAAAGCTGCTGCATTTGACTAGTCCATCTAAAAGAGCGTCAAATCAGTTTAAAAAAAGATGTGTTGTCTTTTAAGTAATTTATTTGAATTGACTTGTCATGTTATTTTAGATACAATGTAACTACTTTGAATATTCTGTATTGTTTTACTATTTTATAATTATTTTATAATGTATAGTAAAATCAGGGGCCTATTTTTTAGTTCGACTCAGACCACATGACAGTAGAATCGGCCACCATGAAATCTACCATGTATACTATTTGTGTGACCAAACATGACAATCACTGAGAATTCAGTTTTTTTATTAACCAATACTGTCGCCTTATAAAGAAACAAGAATGAGTTAATAGTTAAAAAACGTCAAAGTCAATCACTTAGTTTGTTTTTGAAGAAATTTGTGTTTTGTCACGATCAATTGTATATTGTTGTTTTTCGCGTTTCGAATCGATAGGGGTTGAAGATTTTAATATATGATGACGAAGATTCGAAAAGAAAGACTACGGCAAACATTGTCTTTAAGGAAGTGTTTCAGAATTTGTAATCGTTTATGCTTAATTTTGGCTTCAAATTTTATGTTATTGTAGACGTGGTGTATTTATGTTATGTTGTTATTCGGGTCATCTCATTACATATTCCGTTTAAAAAGATAATATTTCTTTTTAGGTCATCGGGTTATATATTTTAACTACACGTAATTTAATATGATCGAAAACATCTCAAATTGCAATTAAGTAATACTAGCGCAAAAAAATCTTCCCGTGCATCGCACGGTACGCACTAGTAGTTAGAAAAACAAAACGAGCTCAAGTAAGATAATATCTTATGGGGAAAAACGTCAAGTAAAACAGTATCTTATAGATTTATAGACATGTAAAATAATATAGAAAAACAAAACGAGCTCAAGTAAGATAATATTTTATGGGGAAAAATGTCAAGTAAAACAATATCTTATAGATTTATAGACGTGTAAAATAATATCTTCTAGGTTTACAGAGAAACAAGCTCAAGCGGAAGACCTTCTATAGCCTTATACAAAAAACGAGCTCGTTTGAGCATAATGATAAACATGAACATTAATAATAAACTTCTTATTTTGTAATTAATTTGCTTAATGTATAACTCTCTAAAAATCATTAATTTTCTTATACACAACTCATTTTATTTGTTTAATATAATATTTTCAATCATATATAACTAATTTCTGAAATAAAGAGTTTTAATTTTTCACATAAACTAATAAACCGTAACTTTGACCTTGAAGCAAACTTAGAAAAATCTCTCCCCCCACGGTGACTCGAACCCAGGACAAAAAACTTAGATAGTAGACGTTCTGCCACTTGAATTATCCAACTTCATCCCAACACATTAATATTTTAATAATCAAACAAGTTTCTAGAACTACACAAATTAATAGATTATTTATTTATTTATTTATCTATTTATTAAGGAAGAATGAATATTTTGTACATATTTTAAATATTTAAATTTACTTGTACTTTGCGAGTTTTTATACTTGAGTACTTAAATTTTATCTTTTTAATCGATTACAGTCTGAAGTCAACAAATTGTACAAGTTGCAACTTCCGTCAATTTTTTTCGGTCAAATATCAAGTAAGTGACAATCACATGTCATATTGAGAGGGTTTTTGCTATTTAT
Source organism: Ajuga chamaepitys (assembly GCA_958295605.1). NCBI lineage: Eukaryota > Viridiplantae > Streptophyta > Magnoliopsida > Lamiales > Lamiaceae > Ajuga > Ajuga chamaepitys. The sequence continues at coordinate 2,759,393 of OY282504.1, read as the reverse complement.
ATGATTTGTTGAGCCAGATTCGCATGCCAAACACGTGAGTCGTGACAATCATTTCGCTATTGCCAAATTGCAACCTTCGTCTAGTTGTGATTTTTTCTCAACAAATCATAAAAATAGTAAAAAACTCCCCAATTTGACATGTAATTGTCACAACATTGATATTTGGTCGAAAAAACTTGACAGAGGTTGCAACTTGTACAATAAATTCGTTCTTTGACCCATCTCTGCATCAATTTCGGGCAGCAGCTGGCCTCTGGGACTTCGTTCTGCAATTTCGCCAAGAATCTGCTGATTTATGGTTCCGTGACATAATTCATGCAGGTTCTTTTCCCTCTTTAGAGTACTTTGCTGTTCTTGCTGACTTAATTTGGTTCTCGCGGAATAGTTTCTTGTTCTCAGATGTGCGAATTGACCCTAAGTTACTTCTCGCGAATGCTGCTCGCTCGTTGTGTTCCTTTCAAGATTCATCAGCTTGGCCAGAAAGGGATTTTTTAGGCAGCCTGAATTTGCATAAACCACCTTCTTCTGGACTCAAAATCTTCTTTGACGGCGGCATTTGCTTTGCCCGCCAATCAGCTCATGTTGGGATTTATGTTTGTGACGAGAATGGCAATTTCGTTTGTGCATCGTGCTTCACTTTTGCAGGCATTTCGGACCCTGAATATGCTGAACTTTTGGGTTTAAGGCAATCTTTGATAGTGGAACTGGATAAAGGGTTTCGTGACTTCCATATCCTCGAGCAATTCGAGTACGGCGATTTTGGCTCCTTTAGGCGAAGCCGAGTGCTCTGTCAATTATGTCCCTCTACTACTTGATACTCGCAATATGTTTTCTTGATCGTAAATTGTTTTGGATTAATAGAGCAGACAATTTCATCGCTCATAGTTTAGTTCAGTATGCAAAATCTAGTTCGCAAGACTTTGTTTATTTTTCATCTCCCTCGATGTATTTTCGTCAATCAGTGCTGGTTGTTTTCAGCTAATCTATTATATATATTTTTTACTTCAAAAAAAAGGGAAAATCCTCGAACTTTAAGATATATTATTAATTCCAGATAAATTCTCTATAGAATAATTGTTATTCAACTATTACAATTTTAACTATTTAGAATAGGTCATATGACATGTTATATCTAACAAACTACGCAAGTCATGTGACATGTTACATCTAATAAACTACGCCGATTAATTATTTATACTCAGTTCAGTAAAAAATAAGTGTCGTTTTAAAACTTTAACAAACTACACGGATTAATTTATTTATACTTCGTTCAGTAAAAATTAAATATTATTTTAAAAGTTTTATTTATTTGCATGACACCTGGTGTTTTTCAAATTTCGAGGTGAGAAGTAATGTTTCTCAAGAACATAGTAGATTATCACAAATTTTAGAGGTGGTAAAATAAGCTCAGTTTACCCGATATTTTAAAATAATTGCACCAAGGGAATCTTGTTGTCATCGAGTTCAATAACTTGTCGCAATAGGGCAATGACCCTATATTTCCTTTCAATGTATACTAGGATTATGGGTTGGACTAAGCTACCAATTACTTGTTCGATAAATTTGTTCAACCTAACTCGATTAATATATAGTGTTGGTTCGATAAAGTAGATCAGATCGAGCAGCTCGAATCGCTACCTCCAACAATCTATTGTGGTTATATTTTTATTCAAATAATGGATAAAAATGCAACGGCAGCATAATTGATATAATTGTGGCAATAGTAACACAATTTTTACATTTTTCACATTCAATGTTTCTGTACATCTCTCTGTCACTAGATTATACAAAATATTATTCTAGCAAAACTATGATGTTGGTCGTGCAACTAAGGGGTAATATATGGTCCTATTCCATACATGATGTGGAATTTCCGATTTGAGGATAAATTTCGCCCGACTTGATTCTACGTGGAGTCTCGATTTCCAGTTTGCAGCACATGTATGGTTTTTGTGGACCATAACAACCACCTCTTCATAAAATATACAACCCTAGCTTAGGTTAAAAATAATTTTTGATCCCGTAAATATTTATTTTTTCGATTTTAATCCCATAAATATTCGTTTTTTTTTTTAATTTAGTCCTGTAAGTGTTAAAATTGTCCAATTTAAAGAAATTTTTTGCCTAAAAATACCAAATCGACTGAAAATAGTCACGTGGCCCAAATAATTAGTAAAATCTAGCGGCTTGTAGTGATACGGCGAAAATTATCTGAGTTGAATTTTTTCTGTCAAATTTAGATTCAAAATAAAATTATTATCCATGTCATTAGAGAAAAATAAAATTACTTGTAAAATCATATTACACTAACCCAATTAAATATTAAACATCAGATAAAATAGATGACGACTTTTCATCTGAAAAAAATGTTTAATATTTAATTGAGTTTGTGTAATATGACAAATAAATATGTTTCTCTCTAACGATATGGATAATAATACTATTTTGAATTGGAATTTGACAGAGAAACAAATACAACTCAACTAATTTTTGCCACGTCACTACGAGTCGCCGAATTTCACTAATTATTAGCATCACGTGACTTGCACGTGAGTATCTTCGGCCGATTTGGTATGTTTGGGCGAAAATTGTTCTTAGATAGGACATTTTAAGCACTTATGGGATGAATTGAAAAACCAGATATTTATAAGACTAAAATCGAGAAAACAAATACTTATGGGACGAAAAATAATCTTTTGGCCCAACCCCTTATCATGCTATTGCAAATTCCATGTAAATGTGCCAAAGATTGAAACCAGAAACACTAAAATGGCGAAACCAGTAGGCCTTTGATGAACTCTGTCTCCTGCTGAAGGCATAATCAGTTGATTTTGCTGACCTTTTACGACCTCCACGGGGAAGATACACTCCTCCGTCGACGGATCGTCCACCGTCACATATGCCAACCCATCGTAGTTACAGAATTTCTCGTTTTGAAATGTAAATTGGAATAGCATATTGAGTGCAAACGATACCTGCTTTTCGAAAGTGAGTTCGCTACATGATCCGCCTGGTAACAGGGCAGTACAATCCGTATGTTGACAGGTGTTGTCGTATAACGACTGCACCTTACTCCGATTCTCTTCAGCCTTCGCCTTGTTGAGCACACACCAACGATTTGGCATGCGCCAGATACCCCTAACCTGTGCAGGGAAAGCAGAGTCGTTGCCCTTTCCCGATAGGTCAATCGAGTATTTAGGCGATCCGTTGGACCGGTAAATACCCCAGTGACGACTGAAAGGGAGATTATTGTAATCCAACAGATTTTCATCGGTTAAGGCATGGAGGAAAGTATCAATGGGCGCCCCTGGACGCTTCGGTGTCCCCTTGTTACCTGTCACAAACGGTAGCAAGAATTTGTAATACTGTGAGGCTAAAGAAGCGTTGCAATTGTCACAGCCGTCTGTAGGCCAACCAACTTGGGTTACAACTATCTTCATGTTGGAGAAGTTGAGTTTGTCGAGGGCGTACGCGAATGAATCATACACAAATTCAAATATATTTGTGTACACATTCGTAGCAGTTCCGTTGTTGTCCACAATAGGGTGCGTAGCGTTAGGGAAAGCGAAACGCTCGTCCAAGTTAAAGAGCTTGGTGTCGTAGTTGGGGGTGATTTCTATCATGAATGGAGACCCTTTTGCTTGGATGAAATTCAGAAAGTCGATCAGTACGTCCTTGATCTCGTCGGCGAATTCGGCCTCCGAAGGCCTCTTCAGTTGTTTCAGCATTCCGGTGGTGTGTTGTGTGTTTGTCTTCACAAAACTCAATCCAGTGTCGTTGAGAGCAGCTTGCACAATCTTTAGACAGTCCATTGCTGGTTGCATTGTGCTTTTGTTTTTGATGCCGTTGTAGAATACCTTATCTCCAACTAGAACGTTCCTACCAAATACATCAATTCACACATATTAACAACTTTCTTTTTACGGCCGCCCCGGCAAAACGCAGACCCAGTACAGTCGAACACTCCATAGGCATCCCACCAATATTGGTGGAACACTTCAAAAAGTGTTTGATCGATGCTCGCTTGGAAATAAAAATAACTTTCTTTTTACAGCCGCGGCTAAGTAGCCCCAGCAAAATGCGATCGAGTACAGTCGAACACTTCATAGGCATCCCGCCAATATTGGTGGAACACTTCAAAAAGTGTTTGATCGATGTCGCTAGGAAATAAAAACAACTTTCTTTTTACGGCCATGGATAAGTAGCAGCGGCAAAATGCGGCTTGAGTACAGTCAGAACACTCCATAGGCATCCCGCCAATATTGGTGGAACACTTCAAAAAATGTTTGATTGATGCTCGTTAGGAAATAAAAACAACTTTCTTTTTACGACCGCGGCTAAGTAGCCCCGGCAAAATGCGACCGAGTAAGCGTCCTGCCAATATTGGTGGAACACTTGAAAAAGTGTTTGATCAATGCTCGCTGAGAAATCATCTATTTTAAGTTGTATTCTACCTAATATTTCGAAATAACTACGACAATCCATGTATTTTAATAATATCAGTCCACATATATAGCATGGGGTGATCATTTTGAAGGCAAAGTTTCACGTGCACAAGTTACACGGTGCAATTCTAGATGGGTGTTACATATTTATACTTAAAGGTATCACATTTCTTGCGTAAAGGTATTATACATGTGATCAGTGACGGAGCCAGGATTTTTAGTCAGGGGGGCCCAATTATAACGTTAAAATAAAATAATATATTAATTCTAAAATTTAAAATATAAAAAATATTATTTGCGTAAAGTTAATTAAAATGAATATAGATTACTACATTCACAGACCTAGATAATTATAATTATATAATAAAAAAATTGAAATGAATAATTCTTATTCAATCCCTTTAGCTAAAAATAAGAAATCATTACTCCATAATTTTAAATGTGGCTACTAATAGTAAAAAAAAAAGATGTAAAAACTCAATAGAGAAAAATAAGTAATGAAACATTAGTTATAAAGAAAATTACAAATAGTTTTTCAGGTACTTTTCCCTCTAAGTTTAATATATTACATTTTATGCTTTCAGTAGAAATGCTCATAAAAAATTACTTAGAAATAACTAATTCTATTTTCTAGAGGCTATGTTTATGTATTTGGTAATTGTGCACGTAAGTTGTATATAAATACTAACATAGTTAAATTCAAATAAGACATACTAATTTAATCTAATTATAAAATTAGTTATTTTTTTAGGATGGGGTTTTTATTTTTATTTAAATATAATAAATATTTTAAAATTACGAAAATACGCCTATGAAATTATTAAGATTTGAGGGGGGGCCCTCTAGCTCCGTCCTTGCATGTGATACTTTAAGCATAATTCATGATATATTTCAACCATGATACATTTATCCAAATTGTGTAATATCTTTAGGTATAAATAGTACTCCTTCCGTCCTGAGATAATTTGCACACTTTCCTCTTCGAGGTGTCCCGAAATAATTTGCACACCCTTAAAAAAGACATTTCTCTTACAATCTACACCCTTAAAATCTCCATCTTCAATATCCACCTTTGAAAAAGTCAATTGAGAAGCAAAAAAACTACTCTTTCTTATTCCACGTGTTGGAAGAGTGTGCAAATTATTTTGAAACGAAAGGAGTAATACATTTTGATCCGTAATCTAAATTGCACCGATATAAGATCGTGCAACTGGTACACCCGAGACCTCCCATATTTTGAAATACTAAATTAAATACAACTTGAAAAATAAATTTAACTGCACACATCTATAGCAAATGTTGACATCACAAGACATTACTAGGGGTGGCAAAAAGGGAATCCTGCCTCGTTGGGACTCAATATTATTGGCATAGACGGACCTACACTGGGGTCAAGGGGGGCACTGGGGCCCCCCTGGCCCCGTCATAATGTGCTATTATATATGTGTGTTTGTGCTATTATATATGTGTGTTTTCCCTGATTCCGTTATAATGTGTTATCATATATGTGTATTTTAGTCGACTTTAATATAACTTAATTAAATAAATATAAATAATTCAATTGTTTAACTTGAAGAAGATGAATGATTATCATGTATAGGCAATAGAAATAAAGATGTTAGAAAATATCATGAATATTGAAACATTATATCTTGATTTTCTTTTTTTTTTTTGTGATTAACTTAATTTATCAATCTTATCTAAATTGTTAATACTTTTCTAGTTTTATTTATACATTTGATTATATTTAGGGGCGCACAACGGTATTCCTCCTTTAATTTCTAAGATATTATCATATAATTTATCCAATATTTTAAGTTTATGGGCTAATTATATAAAATAATTTAATTTTTAGCCTACTCAAACTCTGTCCCAATTTGGTAAATATTTGCCACATGAGCATAGTTAAAAAAAATTATTTTGTAAGACGAACTCCTAAATCGGTTTATAAGTGGGCCCCCCTCACCTAAATTTCTGGGTCCGTCACTGATTATTGGATCGTAAATTCATAATGAAAATGTGCTAGAGACGTGATTCATGCTCCCTTCTCCGTCGTCATCCACTTTTAAGAAAAAAGTGGATTCCCGTTCTCTATTTATTTATTTTAGTTATTAAAATTAACTATATGTGTATATAACGTAGGACCATTTTATACTCATTGACATTACTACTTTATTTTATATTATTTTTATAAATTGGTGTAGCTATATTGTTCTGTTTAATCTAGAATTCGGTATTAATTTCATATTTCAGCAAATAAATAAATTTTGAGGTTATAAAAATTATAAAGGGGAACCTAAATTCCGCCAATTACGCGTTCCTGAATGGACAATCCTCATTTGGGCCGGACCTACCTCCATACGGGGTAGCCCTGCCCCCCGGACCTCATCCCTCTATTAATTTGATGTCTAAAATATGTATATTGTATACTTATTTTTAATAATATGTATATTTTGGTCCCTCTTAAAATTATAAAACATTATAAAAAAAATTATATTATATAATTTACATAAATAACTAATCATGCAATTCGATGTATTTGATAATCAATAATATTGATATTCTATTTAAGTAATAAATATAACATATTTAATACTCCTTCCGTTCCGGCCCAATTCACCTACCTTGATCGGGCAGAAGGCAAAAAAAAAAACAGATTTTACGGAATTTTTTATTTTTTCTAAGGTGGAGATTTTGGGGATGAAGATTGTGAGAAAAAAATGTCATTTATGGACTGACTATTTAGATTGGAACAAGCCGAAAATAAAAGATAAATTAGAGCGAAACAAAGGGAGTATTTATTATCGTGTATATTAATATTAATCGGACTTCTTTATTTGTTCTTTATTTGTTGACCCCTAACCATATAATCTGGGTTCACCCTGATTCCAACCAACATTTTTTTAACTGGAGAATTAAGTTTGAGGTGGGTAATAGAGACGGAATGGAATGCTCAATATCAGCCCGACCCAACCAATGAAAAGGTGGGACTGGGAGTGTTACCTTACATTGGCAGCAACGAAATAATCACGCTTCCCAATAGCCCAGGCTTTGGCCATATCATATTTAGTAATTAAAAAGATGTGCATGCCGACGGTAAGGTTAATCCCACTACCAGCGAAGGCGTTCAATACATCTAGCTCAGCAGTGAAAATTCTCGCCTGTTGAATACCATTCTGTAATATCAAATCAACCGCCTGTGAAGGAAGCAATCTCTGCGCAGATTGTCTGCCCCAATTAAGGCCGAGCGCACCATCTGCCCTAATATCGCTGCCCAACCAAATTACGACCACGATTATGATCGGGATCTTCATTTCAGACGGCCGATCCGATCAGATTAATGCTTAATCACGGGCCGGATTCTGGATTACACGGCCGCGTACGGGATCGGATCGGATCTGAAATCCGATTGGATCTGAGAGAAGAGAAGAGGAGAGAGAGAGCAGCGGTTACTGATACGAAGGGAGATTGTCGTTCCATAGTGCAGATCCAGCTCCAAATATTCAGAGAGAGGGAAAGAGTAATGATTGGCGTTCATGGAATGCAGCTCCAACGCCAAATAATCTCACACTCAGGCCTCAAATTATTTACAACCGTAAAATTTTAATTATATTTCCTTCTAAAATTACATCTGTAATGTAAGACTCACTTTAACGGTGCCTTTGTGCAACCGGTCGTAGCTAAAGGACAAAAACTTAATAACAGAAAAAATTAGAAAAGCAGTAAATGTTGACGATCCAGCTTGTGAAATGTGTTGGTTCGACCTATTCCACAACTCAACCTCATCCTATAACGGGGTGGGAAAAATACCAAAATGTCGAAATACAGCACATACCGTATCGAAAAATTACCGAAAATATCGAAATTTTCGGTATATCGAATTTTCGGCACGGTATGATATCGTACCGGAAATTTTCGGTACGGTAACGGTATGATAATTTGAAATTTTCGGTATTTCGGTATATACCGAATACCGAAAAAAGTTCGGTATTTTCGGTATATATCGGTATACCGAATTTTTTTCGGTATTTTGGTAGTTCGGTATTTCGTTATACCAAATTCCTAACGGTATACGTAAATTTTCGGTATACCAAAATCAACGGTATGGATCTGTATATACCGATACCGATACACAATTCGGTATACCGAATTTTCGGTACGGTATCGGTATTTACCGATATCATACCGAATTTTCGGTATGCCGAATTTCGGTATACCGAAATTTTCCGTACGGTAACGGTATGGATTTTCGGCGTACCGAAATTTCGGTACGGTAACGGTATGGGCAATTCGGTACGGTATACCATACCGAACCACCCCTAAACGCGCCACATGTTAATATGTAAAATTATTTATTGTATATAGTTTTAATGATAATAAATAATATAATTTTTATTTTATAAAAATTAATCAAAATTCCTATTTATTTTTTCTCTACAACTAAAGCGTGATATTGACATATTTTGAATTAAAATCTGAAGCTCTTTATTTTTTTCTTTTATAAATAGATGGGCTTGTCTGATATTATAGATGGGCTGGGCTATAGAAATATAGACCCAACGTACTAGCTGGTTCGTCCGGATTGGACCGATCCGTTGGGCTAAAAGTTCAACGGACCCGGGTTGACCCGATAATCTTAGTATATTACAGGGGAACACCACGAGCCAGACTGACTATATCTAGGTCTGACCAAATTTTAATTTGGTTATTATTTTAGCATGTTATTTTAACGCACCGAAAAAATCACCTGATTGTATTTGCGACTTAAAATATTACGAGGGAGGGCGTGGCAACTGAACCTAACCTGCCATGCGCATGGGTTGGGGCCCGACCTGCCCAAAACCCCTCGAGTCAAGGCGGATCGGAGTCGGGGAGATATCCGTAGATTGGCCCATCAGCCATGATGTTAGCCCCTTAGGAAGTCGGGTATCGGACATCGGGTAAACCTGGCCGAGTGTCAGGAGACATGTGCGAGTGTTGGGTGACAGGTGCGATTGTCGGGTAAACTCGGACGTCGGGTACTGGACAAGTGACGGGGATGGGACACTTGTGTAATTCGAGATGAATGTGTTAGTGTCATAACACGTGTCGGGATTAGACATATGACACGTAAATGTGGGTTGTCGGATCTTGTTGGGTCAATCTGTCGGATGTCGGGAAAGTGTGGCCGAGAGTCGGGTACATGAGTTGGGCATTGACGAATGACGGGTGTCCGAGTGTGCACTGAGTTGCATGCATTTGTAAATTAACCTTGTAGGTGTTCGAAGATGGTGTCGAGCACCGGGTGATGATGCTTGCGAGCATCGGGCAGTGTTGCTGTCGAGCGTCGGGAAGGTTGCTGCCAAGTGTTGGAAAAGGCTGCTGCCGAGTGTCAGGAAAAGACGCTGTCGAGAGTTGGGAATGATTCGTGCATGAGTGGCGCCAATCATGTGCGTGTGCCGGGAGACTTTGGCGCGCGTGGGAAACTGCGAGCGTCGAGAGTTTGGCGCGCGCGCTGGTGTGCGAGTGCCGGGAGTTTGGCGTGAGCACCGGGCGACAGTTGCGAGTTCCGAATAATCCTGAGTTGCGGATAAGGTTCCGGGCAGTTACAGGAAACTGCCTCATCCGAGTTGCGAGCTACGGGTGCCACTTGGCACGTTTTCGGACCATTGGATTATTTTGCCCATTGATGGGAGATGTCCATCAACTGTTGCTTATTTATATTATTCTTGAGTGCACAACTCGAGGATAGGAGGGTTAGACTCGAGTTTTGTGTGCAATCGAGATATTCCTTGTACTTTATTGAGTTGATGAAGTACAGGTTGGGCAGAGGTGCCCGTAAACTGTTGGGTCTCGTTATTTACTGTTGTGTGCGTGCTTCGGGTAAATCTGTTGCATACAATCTGTCGAATAACGGGAGAATCGAACACGAGGGTGTGAGATTCGTCAAATCAAACACGAGTGGTGTGAGATTTGGTAAGGTTGACTGGTTTTATGGTGAAATCAGACCCCACGTCGGGAAAAAAAAATTTTGCTAATTTTTCCCGGTGTGACACATGCCATCCTCTTCTTTGTATGAAATTGCAATAAATAAATAATAAAAACAAAAAATCAAGTTTGAAAACTGATTTTGGGACAGCATATTACCATTTATAAATGCTTCTAGTAGTATAAAAATGAGATTAGGGTGTATATAATTCATCTATTTTATTTTGAGATGAAAAATTATGAGATCCCCTCATCATGTCCCTAAGAAAACACAAATTATTAGTATCAACACAACATTCACACAGTAAAAATGGAAAACTCAAGTTGCATGGTCCAAAGGATCAGGATTCAAGACCGATTCGATATATAAAAATAAAAAAAGAAGTTTGCACAGCATAATTTTTTTCCTTGTGGTTCTCCAGATTCAACCGTAGGGTTGTTAACGAGCCAAGTCGAACTTTGAGTTGTTCGAGTAATGTTTGCTTAATCTTGAAATGAATCGAACCTGTTAAGTTTATGTTCGTGAACCGTGCATGAGCCGTTCATGAACGAGCCCTTCAAAATTCAAACTTTGTTCGTTATTAAACGAACATAAATTGTTTGAACAAGTATTAACCAAGCTCAAACACGAACTTTTTTACCGAACGTTATACATCAGTTAATAGCCCTATTCAACAACGGCTTAAGGCTACTCTATTTTGTCCTAAACCACATGCAGCCACTTTGAATAAGAATAAATGGTTCTCCTTCAACAGCCATATACATGTCATCAAAATCGACAAATTGCGAAATTCGACAGTAAGCTAAGTCTACTCTATCCTTCACTTATACCAGCCGGCGAGGAACCACCGCAGCAAAAAACAGAATCCACAGCATAGGGCCTGCATGTACCATATAACATATCATCTAGTTATCCTTCTCTCTGTTACTCACGGTCGCTGCGTATTTTCGCACGCGATAAGCTAAGCAAGTGCTAAGATTATTTAAGGAAAATGGAAATAACCAAAAGATACCACAGGCCAACCCCTTAATGGTTGATTATAAGATGAAGTCAACTACCAACAGAAATTTTAAACGAAACGTATCATTTATGCTTTACAAGAAACCCTTTCGAATGTGAAGTTTCTGCAGATGAGCGTATCTTTGGGTCCATTCAGACCTAAAAAGAAGCATGCCGGATTTTGCATTTGACATTTTCTATAATCAACATATCTTGAAGAGGATTAACACTTAATTTATCTCTGGTCGAATCTCAATTCAGCCACGTGTGAGGAGACAAAAAACCACCTTTTGATTGTATAGCCAAACAAAGCAGTTTTTCCTATTATGGCCTTCAGGTTTTTGGTGGTTCGGGCTGGGTGTAACGGCTTTTGGTGCAGGATGGTGAAGGATGGATAACTGTGGTACGAGCTAGTGCAAATTGTACGAAGCTAAGGGTAAAGATGTTGAAAACTTTTTTCTCTTGACCATGAAAGAATGAATATTAAGTTGTGACTAAAAAGAATCGCGACTAACTAATAAAAACGACTCTGTTTGATTCAAATGCATACCCACAGCAAGAAGCTGCCAACTTTGTAAGCCACAACGCGAGAGAAAACAGTGAACGCATTGAGCATAAGAACATAATAAATGGGTATTAAGAGTTACCTGGAATACTAGCAACATAATACAAAGAGACTTCTCTGTCTTTTTCCCAAACTGTCTTAAGAAGAAGTTGACAAGAGTCCCATCATTTGTCCCCGTCAGCAGGCCAGATTTGGGGTCGAACCTAGGAGTCACAAAAAGTGAATTTAATGCCAACACAGTGAGATTGTTCTAACACAAAAAAGACCACATAAGCACTGAGTCAACTACCTAGGGAGTCGATGCCGTGGACAAGGTACAATACCAGCCAGCTGTAAAAAAGAAATGGAATCAGTCTAAAAGACCCTCAGTATGTGTGTGTGTGTGCGAGAGAAAGGGAGAGGTGGGGAGGAACCTGAGGGAGAGAAAGCAGGAAGTTGAGAACTTGTGGAGCAAAGAATATCAGAAGTGTTTCACTGAAAAAAAAATCAACTGGATTAACAAAATAGTTTGAAACTGAAATAAATAACCTCAAAAAGAGATTACACACAGACAACACCTAGCTTCGAGTAACCAGCCTCTTGTACAAAGTTCTTCTCAAAATTCATAACTTTACCCGAGAATACTAATTCCGTTGTTTACCCTTATTACGCCAATGGAAAACCAACAAACAATGTTCATCATGCCAAAGGAACGATTTCACACAAAGCTACCACAATGATCATAGATCATATGAGTACAAAATTATGATCTTAACAACCAAAAACACCCAGCCAGCTGGGTGGCACAACCGGCAAGTAAGTAAAATATATTTCATATCCTTCTTGCGTCTGTATGGTACTCTATTTTATTCATTGGGCCCATGCAGTAACCATGTTCATTCCAACACATGGATCTAATGTAAGGTAACGAAGTATGTGGATGTGAATAGGCACACCTGAAATGGCCTAAAATGCCAGCTACGGCCATGGTCATTCCAGCAAAGTACGTATACGTGTCACCGACAAAAACTGATGACGGATACCTGCAACACACACACAGTTTAGCATAAACTAGTTATTATACTACTAGGGTTAAATAAAAATGCAAGTGTTTTTACCAGTTGTAAGAAAGTAATGCTAAAGAAGTGGCAAGCAAAGGCTGAGTAAGGTAAATGGAGAATGCATGTGCTTGCTGGTATTCGGGATCAGTAGATGCTCCAATTTGCATGACATTGTGCATTAAGATCTGCAATTAACACAGTCAGCTACAGCTGACGAAGACAGATTTCAGATAATGTATACGACACTTTTCTCTTACAGCACAAGCAATCACAACTGTCTGTCCAACTTCCAGTCCATTGATACCGGCATGAATGTTAATCGAATTAGTGCAAAATACAGCCAAGAGCCCCATATAGAGCTTATATATCCACCCTGTCCACGGAAAAATCATGTTACAATAAATTCAAGCAACACCTAAGAGGATCAAATTTTGTAGGCGAATTTTGATATGAAAAACTTCAATGCAGAGACATAACACGGACATTTTATAGAGTAAAAGCAAGAGACTGGAAGTTAATAGAAAATTGGTTACCTAGATCTAGGATCTCTAATCCGACGTATGGAATAAGGGGCTTTGGAATTATTATAGTTGTATGTCCAGCATAGGCCATTAACAAGGGAAGTGCTGCAATAGATGGCAACACTAGTTTCCTGTCTTCATAATCATATACAAGATGAGTATCTACAAGGAACATTATTTCAGAATGAATGAGAGCATCAAGAATACTCACACTCTCCATGGTATATCAAGGACATCATCAACGAACCCCAGGAGAATCATAAAGCAGATTGATGCTAGTGCAGCATTGTATTCAACGAGCCACTAATGACAGAAGGGTGGAAAAATAAATGTAGTGAGTACAATGCTCTAAATAGGAGTGAGAAAGTTCAACATATGTGGAATTTATCAATGCAAGTATAAGTGAAAAAATTTACTAAAGCAAGTGAATTTGCTTCCGACTTGCGTTCATCAGAATGTTCAAGTTGTAATGGTCACTCACATGGTTATGGACTTATTGTAGATTAAATTCAACCATATGTCAAGCTAGCATAATTTGAACTGCTAATTTGAATGTCAATGGTGTACAATGCTCCAATCATCATGGAAAAACGCACTTGAACTGAGGATACGCAACTGAAATCAAGGACTCTTTGGCTGATTCCCCAAGGCTACCAAATGCTTATACCATTACCATAAAGGAATTAATAACGCTGCTTCTCTCGGGGAAAGTATTTCCACATGAAAATATGTGATGTCAAGAGTTATATATGCATGGCAATCAAGATATAATCTATATCTAATGGCTATAGAATCTCATATGTGCAGTCTACTTCAAAATGAATCTACGAAGCAGGGGAAGGTATTTTATAAGGGGGCTTACATTTGAATCTGCAGCGAAGTTGAAATACTGGAACAAGATTGTCACCACTAGAAAAACAGTTCCAACTACAATACCCAACGATTCAGGCCTGCACAACATGTAATTTCATTACTTTTTAATCAATGCCCGAATAATAGAAAGGCAAAAAGTCTCACCCAATGAAAGTCTACACCTATGAATACTAGAGATAGTTACCACATACACACGCTACACAGACTTCACACACACTTCACACGCACTACACAAACTTCACATACTCCACACATACACGCACTACACAGAACTCACACACACTAATCAAGATTTGGCGGTGAATTTCAAATTCGTCCGCCAATTCGTCTGTCAAATCCACAGCTAAATCATGTCATTCAATAGCAAACTTATAAGCTGCATTATCAAAAAACTTTATCAACTTAAGTTGAAAAACTACATCGGATAAGCTCTTAAAACAACTCATACGATGTTAAAACTTATAAGATGTTTGAAATAAGCTCATCCAAACACCCTCTAAAGCATTGCGAGAACATTACGACACCTCAACATTCATCAAACCACTAAAACTCTGCAATTTCAGAAGAAAAAACAAGTGAAGCATTTCGACATACACTTTGATGGATCCATCAGGAGTGCCCTTCTTGTTGATATCATACCCAAACAAATTCCTCCTCAGGACATACTTTGACGCCACAGGAATCATGCTCACCGTAATGAAGAAACCAATGAAGCTGACGAGCGCATTGATCAGGATCGACTTTTTCAGCTCGTATTCAATTCTGTAGTAGGAGAAAATCAAGAAGAAATAGGGGAGCGAGAATATGAGGAAGAATTTGAAGATTGTGGAGAATTTCGCAGGACGAATTGGAGAGTCCGTTTGCTGAGCTTCGGGTTTGGGTTTTTCCGGCTCCGGGTTTGGTGTTTCTGTTGCTGTATGTCGCTTCCTTGCGGCCATTGCTGGTTTGTTGCGTCTCTCTCCCCCTCTCTCTCCGTCTCTCTCTTTCTCTCTAGTCTATATATACGTATGTGTGTATGTAGATGATAGTTTGTGTCTGTGTTGGTTTATGTTGTACAACACTTGTGAGCGAGTAGTATCAGGACACGTCGGATAAGGTTTGTCATATGTGGGACATATGTATTGACGTGGCAATAATGTAAGAACTTTCTTTTTGTGTGAAATTCAAGTCAATCTGCTTTAATTAGTTTGGTCGACATATAGCAGTTCCAACCAATGTTGTAACATTTGTTAGATTTCTAGTCGGACGGTAAATTGGTATCTAACAATTAGTTAAAATTGGTTGAGTTGATCAGACATAAACATGGTAATGTAAGAAGAATTAGAAAAAATATAGACGGTCAATAAAAATCTAACGTATAACTGTGAACGTGGACTAGTCGGAATTGATTTTTACAATAAAAATGTTATAGAGGTCGTGCCTCCTTCTCGAAAGCAATACTGAGAGTCAGCACTAAATTTAAAACTTAAATAGCTAGACGGTCTAATTAAAGCTAGTCGAAGATTTTACTTTTAATATTAATTCCGGATAAGGTTTGTTTTAATCATATATAGTGTATATAAATGTAAATTTTTAAGATACCAAATCCAAATGAAAGCATGTCAGAATAATTAACACTACTAATTAATAAAAATAGTACACTTATGTTATGTCCACAAAAAGTCATATTTTGAAGGAGAAAAATATACTGTCCCAAAATAAAATTCATATCTAATGTCACTCCAGTTTTATTAGTCAAAGTGAAAATAGAAATACTTTTCTCAAAAATAATATAGGAATAGTAATGAAATAATAATGTCACAAATAAATTAGGCGCAATCAATAAGTCAAATCAATACATAAACAAAGTTATATACGCAGGAGTATGGTTTATTCCTTCATACAATTTTGCAATATAAAAAATTGTATGTTGGGGGAATTAAATCTCTTATTTTAGAATGGGGAGAGTATCATTTTTCTCTAGATTAGTTCTCTTGTATACTAATTGGACGGATCTTAGACCCGCACAATTTAGTTCACTGGCAATTTTTACGAAAGAAATTAGTTATATGCTGAAAGATATTAATTATTCTAAAAAAAAAGTATTATGCCAAAAAGTATTAGTGTATTTGCTAAGAGATATTAGTTGTTCTAAAGAACCGCATTATTTCAAAGGTAATACCCTTCTTCAGCAAAAGTAATACCTTTAGTACAAAGGGTGATATTTTTTCATATATCCGCCTCGTTTAACCAGATTGCACGAATCTATGATCTATACATGATCTTCTATTAGTGCACATCCTGATAATTTCATGGTATAGGCATATTCATCATGCATGAAAAAAAAAAGGTTTTATCTTCCATAAGAAAAACGCAATTTCCATCTAACCACCTTATATAATAACCTGAAACTGAATACATTAGCCTGCAACTATTGCAAACAAAACTTCACATTATATTCAACCCCACGTTTTGCTCCATACTCAGTCACCAACAGTAAGAAGGGGGAGAGATTTTTCTTGTGTACTGCAATCATAGGCGAATCCCTTCACTTTGGCATGACGAATTACAGGAGCAAGTTTCGTCGGCGCTCCATCTCATGTATTACAACATTCTAAAATTGGATCTGCATACCATACTGGTTTAGTCAACCTCCATTTCCTTCTCCTTCTCAGCTTCTTTACTTGACCACAGCTTGATTGTTCGATCATGTGAAACGGTAGTTATGCACTGACCATCTGCCGCAACACAACCAAAATAAATTTGTTGAAAATTGCAATCAGAAGCATCAAAATTAGAAAGAAGTTATTCAGAAATAAATGGCATTGCCCAACTGAACTGTTAGTCTACTTCTAATAGTAGCTGCTCCAATATTATTTCATTATGTTAAGAGCCTAAGGTTTGGATTCATATCTAGAAAGAGAATTTCATGTCTACCCTAACTCAACCCTACCGACTGGGATGGATCAGCTCTCATTGACTCACTCCCACCCCCCACCCCCCGAATGAAGTAAAAAGTCAAATCTATTTAATGCAACAGACCTCAACATGGAAGTTATTAATTTGATATCAACCAAGTCCGAAGATGTCATTGCCGCGAAGCAAAAGATACAAAAAAGAAAAATAAAGATTCCATGAAAAGGATTAATAGTCTGCTTTTCAGAGTTAACAGAGAACTAACCACCAACGATATCCAGTGAAGTAACCTTTGATTCATGGCCAGATAACGTCTTTACAGGCTTAAAATCTTTTGAAGACCAAACCTGACAAAAAAAATCACGATAAGGATCGGGTAAGCATAAATGCAGTCAACACATTAAATAAATTTCAGAAGCAATTATCATACCTTAGCAGTCATATCATATGAAGCTGTGACCAGAAAGTATCCCTCCTGTGGTTCAAATTTGACTTGAGATATCAGATTGGAGTGAGCAGGAATTATGTACAAAGATTTCCTCTTCCTCAAATCCCATATCCTGCAAGAATTATCTTCGCCACCTGTAGCTAAATGGTACCCATTCGGAGAGAAACTGACACCAAGAACCTGAAAACAGAAACAATCATCCAGTAGCTAAAAAAAGATCCCCAAACCCAATTACCTTACATCTAAAAGATAAAGGACAACCAGTTCAGAACACAGAGAGGCTTACAGGCTTGACATGGCCTTGTAGAGCAAGTATACTTCGGCCAGATCTCAGGTCCCACACTCGAGCAAGAGAATCCAGTCCGCAAGAAGCTGCTAATGAGCCATCGTGATGGAAAGTTATGCCATAAACACTCCTACTATGACCTTCTTGGAGAAGCAACTCATCCCCAGTCTCTACGTCCCATAATCTCCATGTTTTGTCAAAGCTAGCTGTACCCAAATATTTTCCTGATGGGTGGAAAGATATTCGAGCAAGACGATCCAAATGACCCTTAAATGTTCTCAGGACCGAACCATCTACGTTCCATAGTCTCGCAGTCCTGTCAGCAGAGGCAGTAGCCAATTGGTAGTTGATAGGAGAGAATGCAACATCAGTAGCTCGTTCAGTATGTCCCTTTAGAGCTGAAACCTTTTTTACTTCTGGCATGCTCCACACCTTTGCAACTCCACTTAAAGAACTAAGGAAAGAACGAAAAAAGCAAATAAATGTATGATCTTTTCAAACATGAACAAGTCTGGAGACAACGTGAACGCATTCAACCATAAAGAGTTAAAACACATTATGGAAAACTTCAAGCAAAAGCTTAGTAACAACAATCGATTAATAACTATTCATATGTTTTCACTTACAGAAAACTTGAAATATATAAAGAAAACTTTACAAGAGGATGAAAAAGGATAGTAGACAGCACCATTACACTATAAACAGAGGAACAATAAAACCATATAAACTTTTCTCCTTGTGGACGGCCCTTACTAAGTGTCGTAAGATGATGAGAGCAAAGGTCAGCTTCCTTTTTATTCTAAATCATGTAAAATATAAATGAGATAGATATCAATAAAGCGATATTTCAGCAACTGCAACTGTATGATCACATTCACAAGGCATGGTGCACCAATAAAACACGCTAAACTGTCTGTAAGTATGGCTGAAAGAGGTTACCAGGTGGCAAGCATCTTCCCATCATGTGAAACTGAGCATCCTGAAAGGGGCCGATCATCACCAATCTCACTGCACTCTAGGACCAGACTTGATGCCTGCTTCAAAGACCAATCTATCTCTGCATCCAGATCCTCATCTGGATCATCCCGTTTTCTCCTTGCACGATGGAGGCGCAAGGCAGACTTCACAATAGAATACTTTGCAATCTCTCTACGGGCATGTAGTAGCGCTTGTGGACCTTCAGTGTAAAATGGATACTGAATATCTTCTTCAAATTCTGAAGGTGCTGAAGTGCCTGCAGCTTCTTCCTCCTCGTGAGCTTTCATCAGTTTGTCCAACTGACCTTCAGAATCAAGTTTCACCATAAGCGTCCTCAAACGATCACGTCTCTCCATCTCCCTCTCCCCAAAGAGAGTTATAGGTTCACCAAGCCTACGAAGCCTAGCTCGAACAGCATTATCATTAGTGGGAACAGCCAAGGCTGCTGCACGACGCTTCATCAAGAGTTCTTGAACTGCTTTTTCTTGTCTCTCCCTTGCCTGCCTACTTGCTTCTGAAATCTCGTATTCCTGAGAGGGGCCTGTGGCAGTGCGATTAGGTCCTGACTCTTCTTGATCAGAATCAGAATCACTAGTTCGTAAGTCACCATTCGGTGCTAGAGGAGGCCTCATGACTGGAGTGCGGACAGGCAGTGGAGCCAATGGTCTTGGAACTGGGAGAGTAACAGCAGGTATTGGGGCAATAGGAGGTATAATGGGGGGTGGAACGACGGGTACAACTACAGGTTGAACAGGATCAAGTGACATTGCATCAATAGAAGAAACCATAGTTTCATCCCCAGCACCTGGAACAGAAACATCAGCTGAGGTAGAGGCAGTAGCTTCCTCATCGACGTCCATGACTCCTAATTAACAAGTACCTGAGTTAATTTATTTATGTTTCATTTAATCAAAAACAGGAAAAGAAGATAATAATTCTCCTCTGCCCCCAAAACAATTCAATCCAACAAAAAAGAGATTCACCACATTTTAATCAAGGTAGTCAAAAACGTAAACTGCAGCATTCTGAAAACATTATGTAAACTAGTAGTTGTCAAATCCCTGAGTTGATTTTTATATTTTTTACTTAATCACAAAAAAAGACAGTCAGTAGTTTCCACAGCCCCGGACACGATTCAAACATACAGAAAGAGATTCATCACATTTTAATCAAGGTAATCAAAAGTGTAAATTGCAGCATTTCGGAAACATTAAGTAATTTCTTTGACAGGATTGTAAACTAGTAAAATTGAGCACAATATATTCAAATTTTCGTCTAACGTCTTACTTCTGACCAAATTAGTGCCTTTGCAGCTCTATAAATAAGAAAATTTCACGGAGGTCAGCTGTACTGGAGATTCCATTAGTTATCTACCATGACTAGCCGATATTCCGGCGACTGCGCCGGAAATTCAGCTTCCGGCAGCCGGAAATCTAGCTTAAGAAAGACATTGGAACGAGAGAAGAGAAACTTAGACTAACCTTCAAGATCGGGGAGAGTTCGCTATTGATTCTTGCCCAATTAGGGCATCTAGCCCTAATTTTCTGTATTATTATTCGGAGGAGGTTGATGGGCTTTAGATATGAGCATGGGCTTACAAGAAAACCCGTTGGATCAAGGCCATAATAATACCATTCTCAAGAAGTCCATAATACTCTCATTTACTATTACGGGTTCGTTTACTTTGAATGTTTCAATATCCCTTTGTATTTTTGTTAAAGAAATTTCTAGTGAGACAGATCTAATTAGTTCCATAACTCATGTTTAAATTTAATTATGCTTATTATTTCGATTGTGACCAAATAATACTATCCTATGTTTACTTTCGGTGTCATACAGGGAAAGGAATTAAAATTGGACATTTATACCCTCATATTTTACACAAGTAAAATTAACAGTACAGGCCAAATTAAAAAAAAAACTAACAGTAGATGTACAATCAATATTCCAAAAAAAGTTGAAAAAAAATCCTTACCAGCAAACAATCGACCAAATTATGCTGACTTCTTCCGTGATTCCGGCAAAACCACCATCGTTGACAAAGGAAAGCCACAAAACTAAAAGAACAAGATCGGAAAAAACGATAGAAGAAGGTTAAATTTGTCCTAAGATGGGGATGATGTCTACGGACCAACAAGAAAGATTTCATGAAGATTTGCTTCTTCGGTTGTTGCTCTATAACGCGAGTGAAGAGAGACATAATTGAAGTCAAGCTTCTTCGGTTGTTGCTCAATGGACGGTGGAGCCTTAGAGAGACAACAAGTTCGGCTCTACGGATCAGGTGAGGTACACCTAGGTGTGATTGGCTCTCCAACGGCATAAGCCATATATTCCATGTAAGATGTACGTGCTCAGAAATGGTGGGGATTACTAGTTCACTGGATTATGCAGGATACGAGCAATGAACGGTGGAGCCTCAGAGAAATCATAGGTTCGGCTCTATGGACCAGGTGAGGTGCACCTAGGTAGAGTTGACTATCCAGCGGCGATACTACAGGTTCGGCTCTACGAACCATGTGGATACACCTGGGTTGGACTAGCTCTCTAGGGGCAGTAAACCATGGACTCCACGTGAGGTATGTATCTAGATGCGTTAGGGATGGCTAGTCGACTGGATTAAGCAGGCTCACTTGCAATAATACATCATGAATTCCACGTAAGGCATATGGTGATCGCAGTGAAGATGGGTACTCGATCGAGCAAGTATCTTCCGGAAAAAAAAAGATGGCAATTGTTGTTTAAGGAAAGTTTTAGTGGTCCTTTTTTTGAAGGTGTGATTATTAAACAATGTCCCACATTGAATATACATGGAATTGTCATGGGGTTCATTAGGACTAGGAGTAAAGTATTTCATTATTATGAGGCCATTTGAGAGTAAGCCCAAAAGAAAAAAACGGTGCAGATCAGACCCAAAGTAGATAATATCATGTCAATATGAATTTTATGGGGCCCAACACAAATTTTCTATTTTTCTTGTAATAATGTGGCATTGCACTAGACAATAAACATAAAATGAAAACATATGGCTACTGCGAACGATGACAGTCTAATAACTAAATGGAAAATAAGCATAAAGTGAAAATTAAGTGGAGTTGTGCACGATGGCAATTTAATAACTAAGTGAAGACTAATTTAAGGTAGATGAGACTTTTAACTAAGTGAAGCTACGAAAAGTCATCTCAAATGTGTGAGCATTTTTAATTAATTTGCAACAACTAGTTATCCTTTTTTTTTTAAAAAAAAAGAGTAAAGTGATCTTAAATTACTTGTACAGCATTTTATGCCGATACATGTATAATTACAGATAACTATTATTAGAGACAACATTATCATCAAAAAAGATGTAGACAAAAAATATTTTATTGTAGTAGACGTGGATAATACCCCGATGAAATATCCACCATTTAACTATGTTTACGGACGTAAAATTAAAGGTTAATATTCTCTCCGTATATCTTGGTCTACCAATTTAAACGTGGATATTTTATTTAAATAGTATTCAAAGGGAAAAATTTACAAGAATTCACCTTAAATGGCTATTCCAATTAAATCGATGTATTTTTTAAGTGGTATATATTAATAAAATTTACAATTTTTTAACAACAAAAAATGTGTTAATGGAAATGGCTAGAATCTTTGATAGTTTATACTTTATACCTTGTAATCATAGATGTAACCCTTTTCTGTAAAGACATTACTGCCCCTTCTCCGAAATATTATTATTATTATTATTATTATTATTATTATTATTATTATTATTATTATTATTATTATTATTATTATTATTATTATTATTATTATTATTATTATTATTACTCCCTCCGATTCATATTAATTGACGTTTTAGGATGTTCTTCTCTTTTCCTATTAATTTACGTTATACATATTTTTCACCAATTCTACCGGTTTTCTCCCTGGACTCAATCCTAAAAAATCTCTACTTTTCAATCTATCAAAGGTATTTTTATTTGGTCAGATTTTTATCTCCTAAATTAGGTGAGGGTACATCTATCAAAAAAATTCATTCTTAATTCTTCATTTTCATCTTAAAACATCAATTATTATGAAATGGAGGGAGTATTAATGTTAATAATGTTTTTCCTCTAAAGGGTGGGAACTGACTTTTTTTTTCCCTAAAAGTCTAGTATTAATCATTTAAATTTAAGTAAATATTCTTTGACAATTTTTCTTGTTAGGTGTGGTTGCGATTCAGGTGACTCTAGTGCCCAGATCCTCTGTTACATTAGATATTTTATCTTTTGTTACATTAAATTTAATACGTGATACATATTAATTAGTAACATCATTCAAAATACCTGTCGATTGATAAATATGGTGAAACACAAGATGAAACACCAAAATGTAACAACCTAGAAATTGAACTTAGAGTTACTAAATGAAAAAATATGTTGTCTTTCTCAAATAAATAAATGTAATAATGTGGCGTTTTAGTTTTTACTCTTTCATCAATATTAAAAAGTAAATTGGTCTTGCAAAAATTAAAGAAAATTATTATCTATTCTTATTCGTAGTGTCTAATTTGCACTAGATGAGTGAAGATACTACCAAGTGTTGGTAGGTAAATATTTCCCGCAAATTATTATGCTCGCTCCATTCTCCGACCCGTAAATATCTTATATGAGTAATATCAGGTGTTGACGAACCGAGTTAAGTTTTGAAATAAACCGAGCCCAAGTCGAATCTATTTGTTATTAATTGACTGATCTACCCCGTTCATTTTTCAAGCTTCACTGAAAAAAGTTCTGCTCATTCAAAATGTTACCTATTGCGAATTTATCCTATTTATATTGTGGCTATTAAAAAATATAACATATACATAATTTAAAATAAGAATTCGTACAAACATTGAAAAGAAAGAAAAAGAAAAAAACATAGTGGAATTAATCTTAATTAATTGTGTTCGGTTGAGGAATTTAAAACCGAAACCTATTTATATTATAGTGAAAATCAAACTTACCAAAGTTAATTCAAGATAAAAATGATGGATTTCATGTAGATATCAATCCAAACAACCACCAATAATTTCAGTACCATAGGTTTCAAATACACTATCAAATCCTTCAAACGAAATGCAATCTTAAATTTAATTTAAGAATTTTGCGCCAAATTTATTTTCGAGAAATTTCAAAACCTCCAGTGAGAAAAATATATTGCAAACTGGCCGATGAATACTTATCATTCAGTCAAGGAGGATGCATTAAAGAGATCCATGTTCCTTGAAGTCATGACTTTAAGTTTCTGAGGCACTATCTCAAATGATTGAACAATTAACATGGCAACATACTATAGAACGATAATGTATGAGCTCAAATCTCCGATAAAACTTGTGGACAGAGGCATGAATCAGTCACTTTGGGACCAACCGCTTATGCACGCAATAGTGGCTATGTAGGAATCTTGGGAGAAGCCCCTTGTGCGCAGTAGCATGGAGCATCTCCTAGAAGGATTGGAACCGACTGCCAAGAATTAGGAGTATTTACAATTACTTATGCCTTTAAAGTGAAAGTGGGTAGCGTTTAACATAGAAGTGTTTTTAATAAAAAAGCTAAAGTTGAGAACGAGTTTGAAGCAAAGAAAAACTATTTTTCTATTGTATCCTTAAAGTAAGTTTTTCAAGCTAAAAGCAATTCTGCAAATAAAAAATTAAAGTTGAGATTCAATTTGAAGCAAAGAAAAATGGTTTTCAATTTTATCCTTAAAGTATATTTTTACGCTAAAAGCAGTTCTCCAAATACCCCACGGGAACGTTTGCAATTGCTTCTACTTTAAAATAATTGATTAAAGCTAGAGATTATGGAAAACTTGCTTTTAAAAAAAGTAGGGAGTGTTTGCAATAATAAGTTATTTATACAGAAAAATAGAATTTGTATTATTTGAAAAAAAAAAATTAAATAGAGGTTGTATGTATAAACAGAAAAATGCATGTGATGACCTGCTTCCAGTTTTACTTGAAATAAATTATTTAAAACCACTATTAAAGCACAAACAAGTATTTAAAAGCACATAAATCTACTTTTTTTTAAGTCAAAAGTGCATAAGCACTTAGAATAAGTTTTTGCAAACACTGCCTAAATAAATTTAAGGAAAAAGCACATAATTGCTTAAGGAAGCAAACATTAGTAAATACTCCATTCATCCCGCTCTAATTTGCTTACTTTTCGGTTTGTCCCAATTTAATTTGTCAGCTCATAAATGTTAAATTTCCTTCACAATCTTCATATTTAATCTCCACCTTTGAAAAAGTAAAAAATTCTCCAAAATCTATTTTTTTCGTAACCTCCGTCCCCGACCAAGATAGGTAAAATTGGGCCGATACGGAAGGAGGAAGTTATTGCAAACGGGTGGCAAGGGCAAAATCGTCATTTCACAACACAACAAACTCAAACCGGGGCCCACACCGAATGAGCAATAGAAACAACCACGTCCAAAAATGATCGTAAACTACAATGTTAACTCTTCGTCCACTACACAACCCGATGTCAAAGGAATGGATTTTCATCTGCCTCTCTCTGGCCGTCGCCGCCGTCCGTACATCCGGCGGCGACGGTGAGGTGGAGGGTAATCTTCGGATACGGGAGGGCGCACCATTCAAGATTGCGCTGTTTGCAGACCTCCATTTTGGTGAGGACGCGTGGACGGAGTGGGGCCCGCAGCAGGACCTCAATTCTGTGAGAGTAATGTCTGCTGTACTAGACAATGAACAACCAGGTCTGTCATGGTTACTAATTACTTCTTCGTCCCACTCTAATTTGCATATTTTTCTTTTCAATTGGTCACACACTAATTTGCACATTATTAAAAAGAAAAATTTCTCATAATCTCCACCTCAAAATCTTATCATCAATCTCCACCTCAAAATCTTATCATCAATCTCCACCTTTAAAAAAATAAACTAAAAAGCAAAAAATAATTTTTTTTAATATACGCGTCGGAACAGGTGTGCAAATTAGGTCGAAACGAAGAGAGTAATTGTCTTGATGTGACGTCGTTTTTGGTTGAATAATCTTGTGAATACATCCAACGTTGAGTTCGTTTCTTTTCTTGGTTCAGTACTAGAGTTGTACGTAAATCGCAATTCAAATTTTCTGTTACACTACCTGTTGCATCTTCTGTTATACAATCTTTAATAAACGATACGTGTTAATTAGTGACATCATGCAATACATCTGGGTAAATGAAATACAACTAATGTAAAACACAATATGAAACACATAAATGCAACAGGTGATCTCATGGGCGCAAATCGTATGATGTTGATCCTTAGTTTTCATAACGCTCTCTCTAGATCTCTCTATCCAGTCTCAACCTAGGAAATAAAGATGCTCTTCATCTCATTCGTGTCGTAGTGCTAGAGGTGTTGGAACTCTTCAAGTCGAGTCAAGTGGAGTCGAGCTGAGCTTCAGATTTATCTGAATAATATTTGTTAAGTTTTTAAGTAAGTAAAATCACACTATTTGCGAGACATGAACCTACCGCCTAGTTTGCAACATTTTTTGGTCATAGATGTCAATATTAAATTATAATAGTTTTGCAAAAATAATTTTGAGTTTTATTCTTTCTACAAGAAAAAACTTCACTGATATTTAAAATAAATGAATTATAGAAATATTATTATTATTATTTTATTATACGAGATCAAAAAACATTTTCACGAATCATTATTAATGTTCAAGTCATGAAGAAAACAATAAGATTGAACAAATGTCAATCAAGCTCAAAGATTGAGCCTTTTCCTAAACACTTTATTTGTCAGCAGCCCTTAAAAGTGTTAAACCCGCCCGGCCTGGCCCGGTCGAAAACATCACCGTAAAAATACGGATGTGATGGGATGGTAAAAAATTCAATAGGCCATTATTTTAGGTGTCCAATCTAACTAGTCTAGTCCATCATCCTTATAAAATATACGACCCATGCATGCCGGCTGAGTTGGGTGCGCCAAACTAAATATTCCCTTCTTATTTCCCGCCTAAAATTATGAATTAGTCCAAACCATATTTCGATATTTGGGGTCGGTCTATCGAGCTGGGCTAAAAGTAACAGCTCAAATCCTTGTAGTATCACCACATGCGATAGTCCTCGCAAATTCTCTTTCTTATCCTGCTCAAATTCAACGAGGCATTAGTCTCAGTATGCTATCAATACAAAAGAACACCTAAACTATGTTATATATATAGCATGATATGATCAACGTGCGATTATGTATCAATGTACTCCTTCCGTCCCACTCTAATTTAGACACTTTTTGTATTGGTATATTTCATATTAATTTGCACACTGTTAAAAAAGAAATTTCTTTCACAAACTCTACCCTCAATCTCTACATTTGAAAAAGTCAACTAAAAAACAAAGAGTATCTTTTTTTCTTAATGTACGTGCCCCTTCATATGTCCAAAATCACTTAGGATCCTCTAGTCCACTTTGATCATATCCCATCCGTGTCCCACTCCACTCGAGCCAATTATAATTATTTTTTTGCAATTTATGAATTTAAAGTTCATTATTTAGATTCAGGATTCAGGATTCATGTTTAGATTTCATTTTTTAAAGTCTAGGGTTCGACTTTCTTGAACTAGGGTATATTTTCTATTATAAATTTACGATGTCACGATTCACGGTTCATGATTTAATGGTTTAGTGTTTGTAATTCAATAGTTCATGATTCAGGGTTCATGATCATGTGTTGGGAATTCACGGTTTATGTTATATAACTCGATTTTAGAGTGGAAAATAGTTGGAACGGGATAATTATGAGATAGAGGATCCTTACCCGTGCAAAATAGAATGGGACGGTGGGAGTTGTAAATTCTAGCCTACGCCATGTATTGAAGTAGGTTTGTTGATTGCAATAAAAGAATTGAACGGCAAAGTTGGTGATGGTCATTTCAAGCTTTGCTTCTCAAAAAATCTTTCCTTGCTCGTGCTTATTAAGCATTTGGGATTAGAGATGGCAAAATCGACACGGTCTGATATTTTAAATGAGTTGGATCATAGAAATATATGTTCGAAGTACTATTTGCCCAGATCGAACCGGCCTCATGGGCCAAAAGTCCGACGGACCCCGAACCGACTCGATAATCTTAGTATATTATAGGGAATATTCCGGACCGAGTCGACTAATTTTAGATTCGACCCAATCCGAAATATGACGTTAGCCCGATCACACCGGGCCGCCCTGCCACCTCTATTTGGGACCAATGTTTTTTCCAACGGTCTAGGAGAACATCATGTTGGTTATTGATCCATGATGTTTTGTCCATTTATTACACTCCTTTATTGTCACTTTGAAGCAACATATGTGGTAGTAGTTTGATACAAATATGGTATATTTAGGCTTTTATCCGAATCGTAAATGGATTGGATTTTCTACTACATATGATTTTACATACGGTTATATCAATAAATGACACATGTATATCAGTGATATATTGATCATGTCACTTTATACATGCATGTTTCATGCGATGATGTAACCGTAGTCGGAAACATAATTTATAGCAGGAGATCCACCTTAAATTTTAAAAGGTAGATCTTTTGTAGTCACTTTTTAAGGATACATATTTTTTAGCCATTTTTTTACTAAAAAACAACATTATACTTAATGAATGAGTCTGGAAATGCAGTGTCACTGATTATAAAGAAAGTCACTATTTATATTTAAAGCCGTCTCTTGGTACATGTTGGTACGAATGTCTATATAAGTGAATACTTGGTATAAGTATATATTGAAGGTCATGATATTCGATATGAACAGTGACCTTCAATATAAGACCTAATCTTTTACATGTAAGTTGCATTCCTCAGCTTCACATACTCTTATCTCGTTTGATCATTTAAACACCATGTCCTATAGTGAAATGGGATAGTTTAGCTAACTTCCAATATTCTAAAGGACACTAGGCACTAGTCGGACTAAATACTTGGGGTCTAGCGCTTAATCGAGACTATGACAGAGGTAACAGGCTTTAGGAGGAACAAAATGCAAGAAGTCGGTGAAAAAAAAGTACTAGGGACAGTCTAGCGTCTACATGAAAACTTTTAGAATATAGCTCAATTTATACGATAGATGTCTTTTAAATGTGCAATGCTTAAAAATGAGTATTTTTGAGCTTTTAATTAGTTTAAAGAAGTTGAAAATATTATTTGCAAATAACAGTTTCTGCTTAAATTTAAGTTATTTTGCGTCAAAATTACACCCAAAAAATATTATTTTTCAAAATCACGTATTTTAATCACTTCTCGGAAGTATTAATGTCAAAAACTAACCAACCAAAGATCAAATAACAGATTTCGTAATATACCTTGGAGACATAATCACAGCCAACAACATAATGACCAAAAATGCAACCTCATATTGGGACCAAGCACTCGCACCCACACGAGCCAGGGGGGTTCCATGGTGCACCATTTTCGGGAACCACGACGACGCGCCATTCGAGTGGCCACTCGAGTGGTTCTCACAGGCCAGAATTCCTCCAGTCTATTGTACTCCATCTTCGAATGTCTCGTTCGAAGACTGCAGTTTCAGAGGCACAACGCGTCTGGAGCTAATCAAAAGTGAGATTCTGAACAACAAATTGTCTTGTTCCGAAAATGGTCCGACTAATCTGTGGCCTAGTGTTTCGAACTATGTTGTTAGACTTCTGTCTACGACGAGCTGCGAAGGAGAAGCTGTAGCTTATATGTACTTTTTCGACTCCGGGGGTGGGTCCTACCCGGAGGTTATATCGGATGCTCAAGTGGAGTGGTTTAAGCAGAAGTCCGGAGAGGTTAATCCGGACTCGAGGTAGGAAATTTTCGGTATGGTATGATATGGTACATCACCCCGTTAAATTATCAAATTTGCATATAAATTATTGAACTCTTTTTTTGGTTACTGAATTATATAAAGTATTGACACTTAGACCATCAAACTTAATTCCAGCTATTTTTGACTGGTTTTTCTACAGGTAAGTGCCGCGTGACCTTTTTTCAGGAATGTTTTTGTTCTTACAATATGGGTGTGTTTACTCAAGGTTAGGGAGTGTTGAGCCAAACTTGACTAAGAGGGTTAATGAGTGTGCTTTATCGGGATTTGAGCTCTTAAATCTACTGAATCAAGGCTTAAGTAAACACACCCTATTTTTAGCAACGGTAAAACTGTAAAAAATATTATAATGCGGCGCAAGAGGTCCGTTTGCTTAAGATTGAGCTCAGTAGATTTAGAGGATCGAATCCCAATAAAGCACACTCATTAACTCTCTCAGCCAGATTTGGCCCAGCACTCTTCAATTTTAAGCAAACGGACCCTTAAAAAAGGTGCACTTACATATACATAAAACTAGTGAAAAAAGCTGGAAATTAAAATTTGACGGTTTAAGTGTCAATCCTGTATTTATATAATTCGGTGCCAGAAAACAAATTTTGTTATTTTATGTACAGATTTGATGTACAAATTTTGTTATTTTTTTTTTCCAGAATTCCTGAAATAATATTTTGGCATATTCCAAGTAAAGCCTATAAAAAAGTAGCTCCACAATTAAAAGTACAAAGGCAGTGTGTTGGCTCGATTTTCTTGGAGGAAGTTGCAGCACAAGAAGCTGAGATGGGAATAATGGAAGTTCTTGAACAAAGGCCTTCTGTTAAGGTAAGGTTTTATAGTTGTATATATGGATAGAAATTCAGATAGTCTGACCCAACCCTACCCAAATCCGTAGACCTAATGTTATATGTTGGGTTGTGTAGGGTTGGTCTAAAATTCTGTTGGCCAGAAAAATACGAGTTAAGTCAGGCCCGACCTTTAAAAATGCACTACATATTATCGGGTCGTCCTGTAGCCTATCGGGCTATTGACTCATCAGTCGGGCCTTTTGAACACGACAATACTTAGACTTGTATTCTTACAGTCCAGCCTCTATAAAATATCACATATATATGTATATATGCTTAAAAAATAAAATAAAAATGAGAAGAACATGAAACTGAAAAAAATATAAAAAGGTAGGTCTCTTATGAAACTAAAATTACTAGTAACCGTACCAAAATACATGAAAATACTAAGGGCTTGTTTGGTGTGTGTGGTTACCTGTGTTTGGTTTGATTGTTTAAAGTCCTGTTTGGATGAGAAGTCCGGTCCAAAATTCAGTTTTTTCAAACAAATTTGTTGTTATTAATCACAACAATTTCGGCAAATAAATAATACCCCCATTCCCATTCATTTTAGTGATATTGTCCTATCTATTCCATAATCCAAACGACCCTACAAGCATCCTTAAACACCTATCTTCTAAACCAAACACCATTATTAATACGAGTGAACAGTAACATTTTGGTGCATCCTACCTATCCAATATATCCCAATTAGTAAAGCAAACGAGCCCTAATAATAAATAAATACACACACTAAAATATAAAAAGCTGAATTTATTTTATTTTTTAAAAAGGAAAAGCTTAGTTTAACAAAAGTACATTTCATGCCACGTTAAAATCAGATGAGATTCTTTATTCCAATTCGTATTTCATCTTGTATTCCAAAACAACCACTATACGCCACATATATATGATGACATCACAATTAACACATGGC
This sequence comes from Ajuga chamaepitys, assembly GCA_958295605.1. Classification (NCBI taxonomy): domain Eukaryota; kingdom Viridiplantae; phylum Streptophyta; class Magnoliopsida; order Lamiales; family Lamiaceae; genus Ajuga; species Ajuga chamaepitys. The sequence continues at coordinate 2,727,792 of OY282504.1, read as the reverse complement.
CTATAATAAACATAATCGAATACTAGATGATACACAAATTAGAATAGAGGATCCAATCTGCGACAAAACACATACTTTTGTTTAGGTACAATAAAGCTATGATGAAGATTGGGCCTGGGCCCCATTAATTTGTAGTGTTTTAATTGTAAACAGGCTGTATTTGTGGGCCACAACCATGGACTGGACTGGTGCTGCCCATATAAGAAGATGTGGTTGTGCTTTGCTCGTCATACGGGTTACGGTGGGTACGGTAATTGGGCCAGAGGGGCCCGAATTCTTGAAATAAATCAGCGGCCTTTTACTCTAAAGTCATGGATTAGAATGGAAGATGGACACACACATAGTGAAGTCATTTTGGGCCCATGATGTTTCTTGGCCCAATCCAAATACTAGCTAGGTTGATATAAGGTTGCCGGTGAACCAAGCGTTCAGTAAAAAGCTTGTGATCGAACTCGATTAGCATTTGTTTGAACTGTTTGTTTAATAAATGAATAGAGCTTAAGTATTGAACGACTTGTTAGTTGATGACTCGTGAAATTACTCTTTGGGATCTTATAATAATAATAATAATAATAATAATAATAATAATAATAATAATAATAATAATAATAATAATAATAATAATAATAATAATAATAATAATAATGTGCACCAGTTGTACGCACTTTGGATGGGTATCATGATTTATACTTAAATGTATTACTTATTCTGAGTAAACAAAACCAAGTGATATCTTTCGGCATAAATATTAATACATTTTCATCATGATACATTGGATCTCAACATGTAATACCTTTAGACATAAATTCTAATATCTTTTTGCCATGACCAGAATACACGAATCTGATGCATAAGAGACTTCTAATAATAATATGTTATATTATTTATGTAACTTATCTATTTATAAATGCACATTAAGTTGTCGAAAGGTTAAAATTAAATATATTTTTTTCCTGCAAAACTAGAATAATATTATTTATAAATATGTTTATAAATATTAATGAACATCAAATCAAAAGGCTCGATTCGATTTAAAATTTAAAAATTATTATTCAAACAACTCAAAACTCGACTTGACTACATTTGATCCCTTGGCCGATACATGAAGAAAAAAAAAAGTTGAGAATCCTTCAAACCCCACTAAGCCCAAGTTATTCAGGATTAGTGCAGCCCAAAATATAAAATGGGCTCCGGCCCATATGATATCTAAGCTTAAAAAACTTCATTTATACCAATAACAAATTTACAACTAATCTAGTTAGCAAATCATTGCTGCTATATGACTTTTTTAATTCACCTATGCACAGTGCACACCTGCATGTATAACATGTGGGTGTGGTACACAGACGTGACACATGTTGCACATCCTACGAAGTAGGGGCAAAATCAAAAACTTTAATTAAGGGGGTAATATAATTTTTTCTTCACGATATTAAATTTTAGTTTCTTATTTACAGGACTAACTGATGTATTTAGAAGTTGGGGACCAAATTCTAATTTCTTTTAATATTACGCTATGAATATACATACTCTTCGATTTCTTTTTGAAAATTGAAGGGGGGGGGGAGGCGCTCCCGCACCCGCCCCTTAATTCCGTCCTTGCTACGAAGTATTGTACCATAAAATTATCGCATTTATATACTTTTTACAACATATTCTGCAAAATAGATACATTATAGGCTCTGTTGTAAAAATCCTTGACTAACTTCGATTAATCTCTGCCTAGACGTAAGGTTCTCATTAGCTGTCTACATTTATTTCCAATTCTTTCCCTTCTAACGACGTTGATATCCCGATTAACCCCGTCCAAACCCTAACTAATCACTAGACATCAATTCACAGCATAACCAGCGCCTAGTAACTTTTACGACATAGAATTATCATTTATTTTTTTGTATTGGTGGAGTATTTTAGTTGGATGAGGGGGGGACAGGGGAACAATGATAAAAACCCACAAGTCTACAATCATTACACTCAAACTTTCTGCACTGAAATCTTCATGCTTAGATATGTTACATTATGTTTCTTCCATAATTTTTGCTTATACTTTGACCCCACCTAGAGCTCTTAATTTGGGCAGCCGGCCCGACCCATTTTATCGAGCCAATATTGTACGTTGAATTGGGTATAAATTTTATATACTAAAATTATCGGACTAACTAAATGTCCATTAAACCTAGTATATTTTGTCCGATAATATTTCGGGCTAAAACTTTTTATAGCCTAATCTATCTACAATGTCGAACGGACTAGTGGACCGACCGATTCTGCTACCTTCAAACCAAAAATATGGTCATGGGAACTTGCCGGCTCTATAAGTTGGATCGGGCTCAAGTTTAATTGGGCTCGAAATGTCAAGTCCACTCCAACTTAATCCCCTAAAATATACTAAGATTGTCAAGTCGATCAGTTATTGGTCAGGTCTATTTTGCTTGAGAGTTTTTCGGGCTAAATTTTGTAGTCCAGTCGAATGGGTTCTCCCTGTTTTCTCTCTATTTTGTTTCTTGAAGTATCATCGAAGTCCTCCAAGAATCTAAAATGTACCAACATCTCCCACTCATATAAATCTGATCCGACTTATTCGAATCAAAGACTCTCAAAATCCCAACCCCCTCCATGTTGATTATTAATCAAGATTTGCTGGAAATGAGGGGTCAAAATCTTAACTAAATCTATGGAGCTATTATTTATTATTTATAACAATAATAATGGCATCGCTGGAGAAATAAAATAATTAAAGCAGAATATAAGACACTGGGTTACATCATTTTTCTTGACTAATGTCATTATTGCTTTGGCTAATCATCAGCTTAATCTTAATTAATCAATACAGATTAATTCTAATTATACTTAACCTGTTTTACTCTATTTTTCACATGGATGCAGAAGACGGAAAGCGGAGGCTGAGCGGTTTGGGACCGTCTAGCGTCTAGGCGGCGCCTAGAGAATTTTTCTTTTTTTTTTTCAAATTTAATTTTTACATGTCTAATTTAAAGTTTTATACTTATAGTGAACCGTATTTCACTACAAAGGTTCATATAGCTAATTAATTATGCAAGATGGAATGAAAAGAGAGGGCGACGGAGGAAATTGAATTGTGGGGGAGAGGATTTTAACTTTTAAACCATTTTTTCTGCCATTAAAATGAGGAGAGTGAGCGTTTTAACTTTTAAGTTTTATCTTTTTAATCTGAGCAATTGCTTCAAATTTAAAAAAAGACAGCGTTTTCAATAAAAAATAAAAAGAATAGAATCGTCTAGGTCCGGCTGGCCCCGCCCGGACCCAAAAAAGGCCTAAAAACGATTTAGATAAAAGCAAAACGAATTGGCAGCGTTTAAACGGCCGCGTAGGTCGTCTTTTGCATCCATAATTTTGCCATCAGTTCACTTCTAAATTCTAATAAAAAAACTACTAATTTGCTCATAGGAACATCCATTTTCTGGTCAAAAGAAGAAGAGAAGACTTTGAAATGTTGGAGCTTGTGGAAAAAAATGTGAAAGACTTTTAAGTACATTAAACTCAAAGTCAACAAGATATTGATGTTTAAGATAATGAAACATGAATAACACTTGTGTAAAATCGTCTATCATAAGATGACGAGTGTTTTTATCATATACGTACTTCTTTCTTTCTATAATGAGAGTTCCTTTTAAAAAGATTCAACTTTTTAGTTTTGGTTATTTTGATAAAGGTAGAACTCTCTTAAATCCATCAATTTGCATTTGCACGATTTATTTTAACTTTTTATTTGATATATTCAATCATACGTAATTAATTCGTTAAATAGAAAATTTAGTTTGTATTTGGACCAATAAACAAGACATTAAATTTCGAAACACGATGCATTTTGGTGACAATAAAATTTTGAAATAGGACACTCATTATGGGACATAGAAAGTATTAATTATGACATAAAAATATTATTTTTGTTACAAAAGAAAAAAAATATATAGTTACGTTCTGAAAATTGTTGCTTTTGTATAAATGTCAACACTATTCGTTTGCTTAAAATTGGGCTCAGTAGATGTAAGTGATCGAATCCCAATAAAACATATTCATTAACTCCTTCAACTAGGTTTGACCCAACACTCCCCAGTTTTAAACAAACGGACACTAAAAGTAGAACTTTTTATATCAAAAATAATAATTTTTATAATTAAAGTAACTCACTTCTTCGAAAATACATCCTTATGACCATCTTATTTATACAATCGAAATCGCTATACTTATAGACAAACATCGATATATATCATCAAGTGTAGCATCTCGGAGACATGCAAACATTCTTCGCAGAAACATTCACAGAATGTTTTTTTCCGTTGATCAAGACTTAATTAGACCAATAAACAATATCATTAAAAAATAAAAAGGTGGAATTAAAAAATTAGAATAATTTATAAATTCATACCTACTGCATCATAATCAAATCCATATTTTCTGTACTCTTTATGGACCATTTGAACAGCTAAAAAGTCAAAAAATTACTTTCTGCTATTTTTTTTCTTTATTTTTTAATTATTATTTTATTCAATTTTTTGTTTTTATGGGCCATGACAAGGAGCAGGAAGCCTGCCAAAACGAGTGCTCATCTTTTGGGCCTTTTCTCACTGGCCCACATCTGCAGACTAAAAGGATTTTATTTATTCTCCCCGTCTCATCTTATCTTGCACAGAAAAAATTAACACAAATATTAGAAAATTATTTTTTAAAATTTTGTTAACTTTTTAAAGATTGATTGAGGGTGGAGATTTTAAGGGTGAAGATTATGTTATAACTTTTCCTTTTAAGAAGTGTGCAAATTCGTCTGAGACGGATGAAAACGAAAAATGTACAAAATAAAATAGGATGGAGGGAGTATTATTTTTGTATTCAACGAATTAAAAAAGAATTAATAGAGAAAAATCTTGACAGTGATTGAACGAAAAAAAGAAAGTTATGTATCTACGTGGTACATTACATATCGATCATTTTATTTTCTTTCCCTTTTTTGGGGGTGGGGTATATTGAATTGGATTCGGATTCGATTTTGAATTGATTCGAGTTATATATTAAAATTGATTTAAAAATATAATTATCATATTTTAAGATAAGATATTGATTTTGAATTGGCTTGTGTCAAAGTTGAATTAATCGGGTTCCTGTCGAATTGGTTACGAATTTCCCTTAATAAATTTATATCTGATCTGTTGGGTCGGGTTAAGAATTGTCACGGCTGGAGGCATGGTTGGGGTGTGTAATACGATTCTTGTGTTTTACACTACACACATATCAACCATACGTGTGATTATGCAAATGGTAAAATTCCCTTTTTTGGTCCTATAATTTAGGGCCGATCTAGAAAAAGTCTTGTATGTTTTGAATAGTATCAATTTTAGTCCTATATGTTAGGATTAAGTTCGATTAGATGACAAATTTTACAGGAAATTGTAAAATTTGTCGGAATTTGTCACTTGCACTGCACTTGTTCACAAAGTTTGGGCTACAATACTCAATGGGCAGCAATACACCCCAAAAAATCGACGCACTCTTCTATGCCCACTCTATGTCCGAAGTTCAAGCTTTCACCCCACTTCTCGACAAATTTTGTACCACATTCGGCAGAAAGACCTACATTGTTGTCTGGGGTAGCACATTGTGTACACGTGCAGGGTATGACGAATTTCGACCAATTTTACAATTTTTCGACAAAATTTATCCTCAAATTGGACTTGATCTTAACATACTAAACTAAAATTGGACCCGATCTTCACTTCACATACATGACTAAAATCGATAATTCGAAACATACAAATTCTTTTTTAACCACCCCTAAGTTACAGGACCAAAAACGAATTTTCCCTTTATGCGAATAAGTACTGGATGACGTGCTAAGTTTATTTCACCTTAATTAATAAAATTGGTCCCACTGCTGTATATTTATCTAATACTATCTTCGTTTTATTCGAATTTGTACACTTTTTTTATTGGTACGCCTTACACCAATTTGCACACTCTTAAAAATAAAATTTCTTTCATTATTTTCACCCTCAATTTCCACATTTGAAATAGTCAACGAAAAAGCAAAAAATAATTTTTTCTTAACACTTGTATAATCTCATAAACTCCTGTGAAACGAAAAGAGTATTATATAGTAAATTCCAAGCAGGTCCCGCGGCTACAAATCCATCTTATATAATAATATGATAAATTTCAAATATCATACTTTCCAGAGGCGGAGCCAGTAGGGGGGCTGACAGGGGCCGTCGTCCCCCCTCAATTTTGCAACAGTACCATTATATATATGTAAATATTTATACTCTTCCAGTTTTCACTATACCGCAACAATAGAGAGAGCATTTTCGGCTACTTTTTTTTTCCTACTTTAATAATTAAAAGATCAAAATAAAATTTGGTCTTGCTCCCCCCCTCCCCCCAACTTTAAATTCCTGGCTCTGCCACTGATACTTTCTTGGGTCTTATTATTTCAATGCTCTTGCAATAAAATATCATATATAACAATAATATTCAAAGTCTGTATCCTACATAGTTAAATTTCGATCACGCTCATTCAGTTATACTATATATAATCTCGTAAACAATGCTGGAAATAATTGTTGGGAGCTATTGTTATCAAATATTGAATGAAATGGAAATAGTGAAAAGCATTTGCCTCTTCAAATATGATGCATTTATAGCCACATTAATATTAAGTTGTTACATGTAACATGTGAAATTGGTCCCCTTGAGGTTCACTCAATCAAGCATGACTTATATATGGAAAATGCCGACTTAATCTTGGAAGGGCATTTTGGTCCTTTCAACTTTACATTGGTAACGACCCGCTTTCCAAATTTGACGGGCCCACAAGTCATTCTCGTCAGAGTCATCCATCACGAAATTGTTCGATGCTAAACATCTTAACCTTAAGAGTTTTTCTTTAAAAAGAAAAAAAGACCAGAAAGTGTCAGAAAAAATTATGCACCTTATTGATATGAATAGCACTAATCAATTGTCTCTCTTCAACTTTACACAGGGATGGATCCATGATTTAGTTATGTGGTGGACTGAAACGTAAAAATTCATATACATTGAAGAGTTGTTAGAGTTCAATGAAGTTGCAACTTGCGCTTTAAAAGAAAAAAATACTCTCTCCGTTCCGCAAAGATAGACTTATAGTTATTTTAATACATATTTATACCCCTTATTGTTTATGTATATTTAACTGACATGGAGAATATCAAGACACTCTAATTAGGGACATACATGAAAATAAACAATCAATAATGTACTTAATATAGTAGGTGGCCTATCTTTTTTGGATGAACTAAAACGGAAAGTAAGTCTATCTTTGTGGGACGGAGGGAGTATATATTAGTAAGAGTCTATATAGAAGTTTTTTTTTAATACAAAAAATTACTAGAAAAATTAATAGATGAGTTTGAAACGAAATAATTGAGTTGAGTATGAATTATTTATTATGTTCTTAGAGAGTTTTTTTAGGGAATTATGTGTTTAGAGAGTTGAGTCTGAACAACTAAATTAAATTGAGGTGGACTTAACTAAAATGTAGAGTAAATATCAAATACAACGATAATAACTTATACTATCGAAAATGCTGTTCTAAAAGTATTGCATTTGGCTAGAGCCTGGTGTAGGCCGGACATACATCCTCCCATGACCATATAGTCTCATATCCGCACAATTTCGGAATACCCTTCAAAACTCAATTATACTGTCTCATAACCGCAAACATTAGTATACCCTCTTTTATAGTGTAGGATCGATTCATTCACATGTCCCTTCTTCTAAAAGTTTACCGTAAACTGCTTCTTGTCCATTCCTTCGTACACCGACGATCATTTCCCACCCTAGTCGGTCGAGGGCGTCACACCAATTATATCATAATATCATGAAGAAATAATTCTTAATATACCTTAGTCCAAGTTAAAAAGAAAGGGAAAAAAAGAGTTCTTCACTTCAAGGGCATTTCTTGATAAGGCATGTTTGGTTGATGTAGTTTACATCTTAGATTTACCAAATCCATCATCAAATTGTGAAATTTATGCAAAATCTAGAAAAAAAAATAGCGTTTTTGCAGGTGCTGATTTTGGATAATGGAATAATTTTTTGTAAGAAGTTTATTGCAATAAAAGCCAAAAATGAAACAAAATTGTAACTCTTTTTTTATTTTAAAATTGTCTATATGTAGTTTTATGATAATAACAATTGTCAAGAATCTGACATATATATCTATATATGAACAGATATATTGAATATTTTTTTTGAGAAGTACATATATATTGAATATTGAAAGTACATTTTGTCACCTTAGCTCCCAACATTCAAAAAAATTGTGAAAATGGTAAAAAGATAAGTAACACAAAAAAGGTAAATAATATGCTAACTTAAAAGTAAAATTGAATATTGTCCACGAAAAAACTTTAAGATATTATTTTTTAATATTGTAAGGAACTTTAAATATAAATAATACTTTGAGGACTTTTTGAAAACAAAAATTAATACTTTTAAGAGTTTTTAAAGAAATGCTTTAAGGACATTTTCAAATAAAAGTTTATATTTTAAGGACTAAAATATGTGTTGGGGGATGGTTATTTGTACCCTAAGGGCTCATTTGGCAACTTTACTAAGATAAGTGGTGACTAGATATCCTTAGTTAGTTTAGCAGGTTTATGGTTGATAGTATTACATATTATACATTTGATAGGTAGTGTTATATTTCAGTATTACATACATTCATTTGTTTGATACTCATCAAACAGTCTAGTTAATGGAAAGATAAGAAAAATACACCTATGCCCTCCACTTAATTTTTTTACTTGATATCAAAGTTATTGTAGCAGGTTGTAGTAGTTAGATGACCAATTTGACGAGATTAATAAAGAAGGTGTAACAGTAGAAAACTAGCAGGCCTCATGTTAGTGAAGGGCTTTAGAGGGTGTTTGACTACGATTAAACTCTTCAAAACATCTTATAAGATGTTAGAGAGTTTATAAGCTATTGAAATGTGTTTGAAAAATAAAGTGTAAGACAACTTATAAGATGCAAAAATAAGTTCTTCGAGCTTATAACTTCTTCTAGTCCATCTTACTTTTTAATCGTATGAGTTACACTCAGATCCCACTTACTACACATACACACACTTCACGCACACAATATGCCCACACTACACATTCCACACACACTACCCACATTTCTTTTGCACGAACTGCACACACTTCACACATTAATCAAAATGAGTCTTTTATAGTAGTGACTTTCAAATTAATCTCCAAATCCATAGCTAAATCACTCAATTTAATTGCAAGTTTGTAAGCTCTTTTATCCAAACACTTCATAATTTATAAGTTCTTACATCTTATAAGCTCTTGAAACAACTTATAAGATGTCGGAGCTCATACGTTATTTGAAACAAGATTAGTTAAACACCCTCTTAATAAGGATTACCAAGCAACAGTTAAAATATGACGATATCACTATCTTTTTCTCATAAGGAATACCAAATGAACCCGAAAAGTGACGGAATGAGATAAGTGGGGTGTATTTAGAAACTTGAGAAGTGCAAGCCCTCATTATTTTTTCAACTACAAGAAAATAATTTTCCGAGGCCTGGTTTCCAGACATATAAATAGAGGTGGCAAAATTAATCCAGCTCGATGGATAGCCCAACTCGCCCAACATTTTAGACAAATCAGGCCACATGAATTTCAACCCAAAATACCATCCGGCCCTACATACCTAATTCGATCGGCAAGTAACTTTATGTTCAATTCGAAAAACTCGATATATTTAAAAAAAAATGGCAGATCAACAAAATTTTGGTCCAACCCGATACATGAAACCGACCAGATGGGTCGGGCCGGGCCGTCCGAATGTGACCTCTACATGCAAAATACATCTTGAACTGGTCAGGGGGGCAGGCAGTAGAGAAAATGACAATTAGAGAAAAAATGGGAAGAATATTTGTACTCACAAATACATGATAATTGAAATATCACTTGTTAACCCACCCCCCACCACCCACCCCCCCACCCCACCACCCACCAACCCCAACCTTTGTTTTTCAAAAGTTGCTTTCACAATCACTCTCAATCAGCACATGATATGCTTTTGATCGAAAGCATAAGTAAAGAAATTTCTGTACTTCAAATTTTCAGCAGAAGAAAAAGAAATTTGATTAAAAATGTTGGATATTTATAAACATGCATGGCCTTATAAATTGATGTGTTTTCCTTTCTTCTTGCATGCTTCAAACTCCTGAACTCAGGTACTTTAAATTTTTTTTTTTATTTTTTTTTTTTATTTTTTTTTTTTTTTCGGGTAAGTAATTTTGTTGGCTAAATTTTCAGGAAATCATCCATATGGCAAGGAAAAAATGCTGGTTCACTTATGTGAAAAGGCTCTTTGTTCCAAATTCAAAGCCAAAATCAGAAGAGGTTTGACAAAAATAACATAAAAACTTGATCTTTATTTTTTGTGTTCTAACAATATTTTTTCTTACATATATAGAAGTCAAAGAAATGTGGAAAGATTAAAAATTTGATCTTGATTTTTGGTGTTCTAACAATATTGTTTCTTACATACTTAGAAATCAAGAAAATGTGAAAAGATTAAAAATTTGATCTTGATTTTTGTGTTCTAACAATATTGTTTCTTACATATATAGAAATCATAGAAATGTGAAAAGATTAAGAATTTGATCTTGATTTTTTGTGTTCTGACAATAGTTTTTCTTACATACATAGAAATCAAAGAAATGGAGATGGTTCTTTGAAGTGTTCATGTTCAGACAGAGTCATCCTGCAATAGAAGCGCCGGAGAAAACACTCGACGAAGCAACAGAAGAGCAAAGAAAGCGCGCGTTAGCTGTCGCGATAGCGACAGCAGCAGCAGCGGAAGCTGCTGTGGCTGCTGCGAATGCAGCAGCCGAGGTTGTTCGCCTCACCAAGTTTCCGTATAAATTAAGAAACCGAAACTGTGCTGCTATCAAGATTCAGAGTGCTTACAGGGGACACCTCGTAAGTTTTTTTAGAAGTAACACACACGGTTCAGAGGAAATTACTGAATTAGACATTGTGCAGGGTAGGAAAGCATTGAGTGCTTTGAAAGGAATAGTAAAGCTTCAGGCGGTGGTTCGGGGGGAGCTCGTGAGGCGGAGGGTTGGCAGAGCGCTGGCGTCGGTTTCTCTGTTTTCGAGATCAAATACGCGCGCGAATCAACAGAGGTTTTCGACGTTGTTTGAGTGTCTTAGTGATGGTGAAAAGAGGAATAGTCTTAGCCAAAGGGAAGGGATCAAGTGTGAAGATTATAGGGTAAGTTACACAGATTGTTCAGTTCTTGAAAACTACATAGTTTTCTTTATGAATTTGATTCGGAAACGAAAAAGATGGTCTTACGGATGTTTTTCTGCAAGACGAGAGTTACTTTTATCTGAAATTATGCTATATTTGACGTAAAATGTGTTGCTTTTAAGTGTTAATATTTATACAAAAACAGTTGTCGTAAGAAAGTGAGTTTTTTTGGTAAAAGTATCTTTTTTCTAGTAAAACAACACTTTTTATGATAAAAGTAACTCTCCGTCTTACAAAAGAGAGTCTTACCAATTGGTTTTACAAATGTCTTTCCGTAATGCCGGAGTTACTTTTACTTTAAAAAGTGTTACTCGAGTGTCATTGTTTTTACAAAATCAACAGGTTTTGAGAAAGTAATAGTTTTTCATGACAAAAATAACTTACAATCTTACGAAAGACGATTTTACGCAGAGTAAAGATGCATTATTAAAATTACAAAAAAGAAGAGTTATTTTGTTCTGTTTTTTGACAGATTGAAAGCAAGACACAGAGAAACTGGGATTTGAGTTTGATTTCAAAGGAAGATATGGAAGCTTTGTGCCTGCAAAAGCAGGAAGCTATGGCGAAAAGGGAACGCATGAAGCAGTATTCTTTTTCGCATCGAGTATGCTTTATTTCGAAACATTACTTTTCTAAAAACAGCTTATAAGCTGCTAAAATCGTATTTTAGATGGAATAAGATCTTATTTTAAAAATAATGCCTACGGTTTTCCAGGAGAGGAAGAATGAGGAGATACTGCAAGAACTAGAGGCAAGTCATTATGCAGAAAAAGAGAAGATGAAGCCCTTCTTTTCTCACTCGAATTCCATACCAATCGACGCGACTCGACTAGCTCAACTGAAGCTAAGAGCCACACACAAACACGAAGAAGTGAATTCGCCATTTTCACAACCACGAAGATCTTTCTGTCACATAAAACGGAGATCAATTGGGGACGATGGATCTTTACCTAGCTCTCCGGTGTTCCCGGCTTACATGGCTGCTACTGAATCTGCTAAGGCCAAGACGAGATCACTTAGCACGCCGAGGCAAAGACTTAGGTTATGTGAGACGTATTCAGGTGAGCATTCGCCGTACAAACTCAGGCTTATTTCTTGGACTACGTTTAATGGTAACAGAAGGAACAGCATTTCTCAGCATGTTTCTTCTAAATTTGACTGAAAAACAAGGTTTGTGCGATCTTTTTTCGCGTTGGAATCGGATATATTGTGTGTGTATATGTATGATAATGTTTGAGGATGTGAATTCAAGAGTACAGTTTACGGGCTTAATTGTCTTTATCTGTTTTTCTGATGTAATTTTGCCTCTGCCATCAGAATATCAAGATTGAAGTACTTCCTACTTTTTAATTACTCTACTAGTGTCGATTAAACGGGAAAATCTATGCTATCCTTAAGGATTGTTCCTGCAAACTACATGACGTGTGACATGTGGCGCATTTTGAAAATTATGAAGAATATTGACCATTGATATTTCTAGATTTGCCACATTCCACAAATTCTAAGGAGATACACGGCTAAACTTACGAGTTTTTGGGCTTCCTGACCCAAAGCTCATGGGCCCAAGCCGTAGTCTCATGGGCCAGATGCCCGCCTTGCCCATTTGGCTAGGCCGAATAGGGCCCAATTACTTTTAGGCCATCAAAATATAGATAAACTCATGGTTTCATTGACTGATCGGTCAGGCCGGGCCAATTTTAACTGCTAGCAGAACAGTGATCACATAAGAATAGCAAGATTTTCGAATTAAAAAGAACACACACACAGAGCATAAGAAAAAACTTCCCTAACACAATACAGTTTTTTTAGAACAAAATTCATCAATAGATTGGAGATGAATCAATAGCATATTTACAGAGACCTTTCAGCAGGAAGCAGCTATGGACTATCTGAATTCAGGGAGAAATTTGTGAAATCAATGAGAGATTCTTAGGCCATTTGTCTTTCAAATAAATGGCACCTTAAGGTTTTGACTGTATCGTCCAAAGCCTCGTCGTTTGATGCTAGATACTCCAAAGCTTCATCTCTACTTCGCAGAATTTGGCGTCCGATAAAGTAGCAGCCATTATCTTGCACGATGACACCATGTTCACAAGCCAAGTCCAGGGCCTCTGATTCACGCCAGATTCCCTTGCCGAATTTTATACTCAATTCAGCTTTCGCCATCGCAGGAGCAAGCTTATTCTTAACGACTTGCACACAAACCCCAAGACCTGTAGCCTGGAAGCATAGAAATCATTGATATATGATAGCATCAAGATTTTCTATAACTAGTCTACTATAAGAAACAAAGAAAAGAATTATTGCATTGATTAAATAAGACAGCAATGCAAAATATTTGCATTTAAGGCTGTTATCTGCAATTAAATAACATCAGATATAACCTCGTATGGTGTTTGGCCGAGCCTATGGCTATAATCCCCTAAGCATCTCATAAAAGGAAAAATGTCGGTAAAATAAGATTTTAAATAACTTATAAGACCTAAAAATAAGTCCTTAGAGCTTATAAGCTTCAAAAAGAAATAAGTATCGGTAATCCATTTTTTCCTTAAGATCCTATCAGCTAGACACAAATTACGCAAACTACACCCACTTCCCATGCACACATTACACAAACTACGCACGCACTACATACACGTTAACACACACTTCATACACACTACACACATCTACGCACAATTTAGACACTACACACTTTTCATATACACACTATACACTTCACACACGCACTACATATACTGCAAATACTACACACTTCACACACAATACGCACACCCCATTAGTGTTTCTTTGGTATTCTACCACGGGTTACTTCCGCCCGACGAGATGAACATTCAATTAATTAAATCCAAATATTGAATTTACATATTGAAAGACTTGCAAAAATATCAAATTTTCAGATATATTTAATCCAGATATGACACCCTTCATCAGTGTTACCTTATCCCCTGTCTTCAGCAATTGCTTTCTGCTAAGTCGCAACCGCATAGCAGCATAAAATCTCAAGGCATTTCCACCACAGGTTACTTCCTCCCAACGAGAAGAACCTTCAACTGTTTTTGGATATTTTCTTATCTGTAAGACCAGAGAAATTTGTTAAAAGAAAGATAAAGAACACACAAATTGAAGTTTCGAGCTACTAGGAGCTTACCTGGTTGATAAAAATAATAAGCGTACTTGAATGGCACTGAGAATAATGTATCTTTCGCAATGCTTGTGTCATAATTTTTGCTTGTAGATCGCGGTAGGAACCACTATTTACCCCATCAACTTCGAATTGAGGAACAAGGGCAGCTACCTGCAACATCAGTGCATGCATATTATGGGTATTATTAAACGTATCGTGGTTTACTGAACAGGATGGTGATAAAATCAAGAAACTACTGAGACCTAGTCGACACGAAACAACACAATATTATTTAATAGATCTGAGCACCTCAACAAATCGTTACTGATGAAAGTGAAACTGAAAAGATGACAGGATCCGATCATGACCAAGCAGGACATTATAACATAGATTTTAAGTTTGAGGTAACATTGGCTGGACAAGTTAATTAAACTACCTAAAATGGTACCCACAATAAAACACTCGAGTTCCAAAATTACTGGATCATAATCAACTCTACACGGATCAACACAAAACTGGACAACTTTGTCATGTTATGCATCGAAAAAGTAAATCGTCCATTAAATGAGATTTGGCCGTAATACCAAAAACTCGAGACTAGCAACACAATTTTCAAGATAAAACTAGGGCAGCAAGATATTTGTGTAAAAGTAGGGTTGCAGTTGCATACACTGTCAACAACAATTACAGCAACTGATCCACTCTTCGTCAATGTATCTACCACGCTCAGCAAATTTTCAGCACAATCTGGCTGGGAAACGAGGAGGTTATCTGTGTTTACACCAATCGATTCAGCAAGCGCAGGGCACATTGCATTCTCCACATCAAGATAGGCACAACAACCTATCAACAGAATAAGTTAGTTTAAAATGATTGATGAAGTATGCAATGTGATAAAAGCACACACCATGCTACGCATTTGGACTAAAATGACAACAAAACACATCAAATTGACAAAGAATATCAGTCAGATATTATACTACACCTTTGTACCATCACATAACTAGAACATGTATGAGAATAAACTCAAAATGATTTACAAGCCAATATTCTTCTTCCTTTCTCTTTTTGTCTGTTTTCCTCAATGCACAAAAACGCGTCTACGTACAAATAGTATTAAAATTTTAATAAAACACAAGACATTATCAATAATAGTAACTTACAGAGGCCTTTATAAGTGCTTGAGAAATTCAGATAAAAGTACAAATGATATATATATATATATATATATATATTTTATTTTTTTTTTCACTTTAGTTTCAGTAATCCATTCGCCATTAGCAATCAACTAGAAACATAAGTTTCAATTTTCAGATCTAAATATGGCGAAATTGGCTCTGGAGTAAAATACATCTACATTTGAAGGGTATATTGATTGCAGTGCAATGTTCTGTATTTTTGCCTGCACTACATCAAAATACACTATCCTATTCTCTCAGTTAACAGAGTGGTAGAATCTTTCTCATACTTTCAAACTAACCAGATTTATTAACTGTCATAACCCGCATAAATCAGGATTTTGTAGGTAAATATGCATCAGATACAAGAAGGTAATAACTGTATTGCAGTGTGATGGGATCTCAACTTAATTGAAAAGGAATACATCTTCACGGAATGATCATTAGACAACATTAAAGATTGTATATCAGCAAAGAACCTTCTACCCTCAAAGCCTGTACCTTGGAAAGATTGTTATACTTTTGACAATATCAGCACTCTATTTAAGGCCTCAATCTCCTTAGATTCCAAGTATATAATTTCATAGACTGAGGACTGAGAAGTTTAGTACCTCCAAGCTTTTGAGCCTCCCTAATAACATGCAGTGCGAGGGTTGTCTTTCCTGATGCTTCTTGCCCATAAATCTCAACCATCCTTCCCTAACGAATACAATAAGATAGTCACTGGGATTTCCGCCATGTGAAAGCAAAGGGTCATAAAAGAGGCAAAGTATAAAATATTAAAAGGGAGCAAAAACAAATAAATTAAGGCCAATGTAACAAACAAATATCCGTAATTTCACATGCGAAACAAACCTTTCCAATACGAAACTAAACTACATGTAACCCCACATGCAAAACAAACTAAAATCACGGCATACAACTATTCTATCAGAAGCAAACCTTTGGTAATCCTCCCACACCAAGAGCCTGATCCAGCCTCAATGAGCCTGTGGATATAACAGGGGCTCGTCTAGCACCAAAGAAGCGCTGCAACGACAGCCTAGATTCTTTACAGAAGTCCCCTGAAAGATTCGATAAAGCTGCACGCAATGCAGAATCTTTTTCTGTCACCTTGGAATCATCTGGAATATGATCATTATATACATATTCTGGAACTTCATCTGAGAACAAACAAACAAACAAAAACATAATGTCCCTCTTTCTCTTTTCGTGACGAATAGACACCCAAAATGTAATCATTACCTGCTGGCGAAACAAGCGTACTCTGCGTTCTTCTCACATAAAATGAATTAGTGTTAAGCTGGAAATAATCCAAAACCATCAATAACCAGCCATAACTAAATTATCAAGTTATACAACAAAAACAAAAACAAAACAAAAAAACAAAAAAAAACAGGAAGAAAGAAATGCTCAAACACCTCACAACGCATAAAATTTAAAAGGAAATTCCAGTTCTACAAAGCTGTACGATTAAGAGATAACAGACAAAAAATACAATTAACAATAAAAAGTGTGATAAACACCTAAACATACAAAAATACCTGAAGTCTCGACGGAAGGATATACGAGAGGCGATGTTTCGGAAATGGATTCAATTTGAATACTTTAGCTGATTTAGGCGCAAAAGAAACCATTTACTCTGAATTTTCTTCACGGATTGTTTCGGTAGATATTCGGAGAACTAGGGTTTTTTCCGTTCCCAGTTATACAGTTGGAGTCAAATGGCGCCATTTTACGGAGTGGGAACTGAAAACGTGCGAACTTTGAATTTTCACACGATTTTTAAAAAAGCGACTCTTATGTGCTACTATAATTTTTTTCCTTGTTTTTTTTTTAAAAAAAAGGTAATACGTGCTACTCCCTCCGTCCCAAATTATGTAACGCCAATTCGAATCAAAGCCTTTTCTACCGTTTTCTGCCTCATATATTGTCTTCCTCTAGAACGGCTACGACCTCTCCGCTCTTGTTAACTGTTTTGAAGGAACTTTTTGACCCATGACTCAGATTGCACGGATCTCAGTGCACAAGAGACCTTCTCTTTTATTTGACCTTATTGTAAGACATTGACATCAGGAGCAGTTATTTAACCTGTGCTCATGGTGGATACAAGATTGGAACAATTCGAGGGTGAAGTGATCTTAGCTTGGAAAATAATTTTCTTATTTATGATCATTTATTTCTCAAGCTATTCTTTAATTGACGATGAATTTAGTTCAATTTCTTGGTGAAATTAAACTAGTCAACTATTTTCTTTTAGACGGTTGGTGAGTCAGTAAATGTGTCCATGCAGCGACTATCCAGTAATATAGAAGGAGATGTAGGAGAGGATCCGAATCGAAGTTATAGGCAGGGAGAAAACCATCGTTTCTCGAGTGGGAAGAGTTTTGGCATCCTAAATACTTCATCCCTCCTATAACAAAAGTCATGTTTGAAAAATACACAACTTTTATGAAAATATGACTTATTTTGAGACAAAGCTTTTTTATAAAACATGATTCTTTTTATTAGACAGAGACAGCCAAATTTTATCTACTCAAAGTATGTTTAAACTTTTTTTTTAAGTTCAAACAACAATTTAATGGTAAAATATGAGGTGGTTCTATAATTTAACTCAACATCACAATTCTCACACAACACCACAAGAAAAAATCAAATTAGAGACGGAAAAATCCGTCTCTAATTACATGATATCGGTTTCTAAACTAAAGTAGTAAAGGATTAGAGACAAAATGGTTGGTCTCTATAATGTTGGTCTTTAAAATTTAGGGATCAATTTTATTCCGTCTCTAAATTTAGTGACGGAATTTCCATCTCTATTATGAAATTAGAAACCAAATTACCTACCGAATAAAAGACGATTTATGTCCGTCTCTAATATACGGTTGCTATTTCGTCACTAATCGAATACTAATGATTTTTTGTCACTTTTCGTTTCTATTCTATTTCTATTCTAGTTTTGTCTTGTGATCGATATTATCCGTTGATAATTTCCGTCTCTAATATGAATTTTTTTAAGTGCAAGTGGTGCATGAAAAGGACATGATTTTCCAAATGCTAAGTAACCTAATCTCACATAGATATTCTAACATGTCATTATTAAAGATATGATGATTAAAATATGACAAAATATAAAATAAAGTTTTTTAAAAAAAAAAAAAACATTTTTAAGGAGCTCATGTTACACGTGGCGAAAGAAGAAGCTATCACTGATAGCCCCTCTAGACCCAAACACTTGGGCTTGTGATATTAGTGGACTCACAAGTTTTAGTGGCCCTAATTAAGATGGTCCATTAAGCCCTAATGGGCGTCACCTATGTATAGTCATAGTCCCACTCATCTTTTCAAATGTCCCTTCACGTTTTCCTACAATTATTCGACTCCCGTGCTAAAAAAATAGTCATGTTTAATAAATGTACGATAAAAAAATAGTCACGTTTAATAAATGTACGATATTTTTACTTACTGTGTACTTTCTCCATCTCACTAACTTGTCACATTTTTCATTTCGATTCGTCCCACTTAACTTTTTACACTCATAAATAACAATTAAAGTCAATAATCTCCACCCTCAAAATCTCCATCTTTAAAAAAGTCAAAGATTCCAAAAAATTTATTTTTTAACATTCGTGTCCGACAACTGTGACAAGTTAAGTGGGATGGAGGGAATATGAGTTATGGCCAGCTCTGAGTTTTCAAGAGCGCCACAAGAAGTAAGAAAAATGGGCCCTAAAGAATGAATATGTTTCTTATAAAAAGAGATGAAAATGACAATTTTTTTAATAAAAAATGCATATGATTGATAAGACAAGACTTGGTTATTCAATTACAACATAATAGTAATTCATAAATAATATTCCGCTCGTCCCACTCTAGTTTGCACACTTTTCTTTTCGATTTTTTCCACATTAATTTGCACATCTTTAAAAAGAAATTTTTTCTCACAATCTTCATCCTTAAAATCTTCATCATCAGTCTCCACCTTTAAGAAGTTAACTAAAAAGCAAAAAACCTTTTTTTTTTTAATATACGCGCTGAAACAGGTGTGCATATTAAATCGGGACGGAGGGAATATAGGCTATACCTAGCATTGCAACTAAATTATTACCCAAAATTAACTCATATTTTAATATTATATAGCGACATAGAATGTAGTCTTGAAACTTATTTAATGAGATTAATTATGAAAAAAATAGCTAAGATAAATAAAATTCTTCTCCTATTAGTGGTGCATATAAGGTCAAAATTACCAAATTGGTATTATAGAAAAATATCTTATTCTCTAATGCGACGCTTTTTAATATCTAAATATATACACAGCTACATCTAATCGAAAAATTGAAAGCTCGAATTTACAACCTCACAAATAGAAGATAACCTATTGCAATTATGCTAACACAATTCATACAAACATTAACGTATAGGGGACTGTATAATTATAGGACCTGGGCCATCGACCTTCTGAACCGCGTATTCATATTAGATGACGTTATAGATAGAAAGAAAAAATATAGAAATGAGTATCTTAAACGTGTCCTAAACAGCCATGAATATGGAATTTCCTGTTGGACTTTAAGGGGTCAAGTCTGTTCCCCACTCAAAATCACCCCTTTTTGGTGATGCTGTTGAAAATAGGAAACCTATGATGCTTCCCCCTTCAATCACCCTCCCATCTTTTATAAATAAATAAATAGTACTCTCTCCGTCCAGCGTGAGTTTGTATGTTTGATCGGATTCGTATATTAAGAAAAAACTATTTTTTATTTTTTGGTTGATTTTTTTAAAGGTGGAGATTGAGGGTGGAGATTGTGAGAGAAATTTCTTTTTCAAGGGTGTGCAAATTGGTGTGAGACGTACCAATAAGGGAAATGTGCAAATTTAGGTGGGACAGAGGTAGTTAAATGTGGAAAAATCGGCCCGGCTCGACGAGCCGCCCCAATTGGCCCAATAGTTTAGATGGGCCGGGCCATAGAAATGTAGGGCCGAAGTACTATTTGACCCGATCGAGTCGGTCCAATGGACCAAATGTCCGACGAGCCCAGGACTGGTTCGAAAATCTAAGTATATTATAGGAGAATACCCCGAGTCGGACCGACTAATTTTAGACCCGACCAAATTTTGGGCCGGCCCGACCCAGCCTGAAATAGGCGTTGGTCTGACGGGCTAGGCAGCCCGGATTGCCACCTCTAGAGGTAGTATTTGATGTTAGATTTTTTGGTTAATATAAAAACGACAAAAACTTGTGTGTGCCTGTCACAAAAGTTTTATTTCGCATGACGGATCTAGTTCATGGCTAAATTAATGACTATTACTCATGTCCAAACCCTAATTCTATATTTAGAAAATAAAAATTAATCTCTTCAACACGAAATAAGATTCGTGCAACTGGCACACACAAGATTCATTCTATAAAATTCATCCGGGTGTTTAGTGTCTTTTTTATTTGATATAAGTGAGTCTTATGTGTGACGGTTTCACGTGTGATGAAATACACTTTTACTGAAAAAAATTATATTTTTACAGATAAAAGTAATGTTTATTTTTTTTAAAAAGTTATACTTTTACTACAAAAAATAATACATTTACTGATAAAAATGATATTTAATTTTGTTAAAAAAATGATACTTATTGTAGATAGAAATTGGACTGGACTTATCATTATGCATAAATCTTAAATTGAATATAAAAAATGAGAAATAATCAGGTTGATTTCTGCAACCATGCGTGGTATGAGAAGATGTTAATCATGTTTGATGCCAAATAAAGTATGCAATTATTTATATAAACGCTACACCATTATTTATATATTGAAAATTCTCCACTACTTTCGATTAGCTCTGTTAGGCTCTTGTTGACGGTCTATGTTCTCAATCTTCCCACGCTTGTTAGGAATTACGGTGCAATTCTAGAAAATTTAGGTAATATTTGCAAAAGCTTGTTCTAAGCACTTATGTACTTTTGACTTAAAAAAAGATAGAGTATTTTTAAATACATGTTTCTGCTTTAACAGTGGTTTAAAATAACTTATTTCAAGCAGAAGTTGGAAGCAGGTTGGCACATGCTTTTTTTTACTTATACATACAACTTATATTTAAAATCACTTTTTTTCAAATAATACAACTTCTACTTTTTGTATAAATCACTTATTATTGTAAACCCTCCCTACTTTTTCTTAAAAGTAATTTTTCCACAATCTATTCTAAAGTCGAAGCAATCGCAAACACTCCCTTAATAGAAACTTTAAGTAAGGGACATAAATTTGTTAATTCAGTTCATCAAGAATGACTACGTCTGGGGACACCACCAAGTACTAAAACATGAGAGAACTAATAATTTTGGTAATAACAAATCAAATGAATCAAATGGTTATTTATAATACAAACTGGGCCGTAGTCCTAAAAGTTCATCCATCTCAAATACTGATTTCAAGGCCCAACATTTTTTCTTCGGAAGCTCTGCCCCAAACCCCCGTTAACTTATCGCCAAGTTGGATCGCCTTGAAGCAGTCACCCAGACTCCAAAATCCAACAATATTTACACTCTGCTAGAGAAAACTCAACAATGTTTACACTCCGCTAGATCCTAATTTGCTGCCGACTACTGAGACTTACTTTCACAATTAATTGTGTGTGTGGGTAGGTGGGGTGGGGTGGGGGGTGGGGGTGGGAGGTTGTTAATAAAAGTCTTGATGGAAGGTCTAGGTAGCATTTTGATGAAGCGTGCCCTAAAAGCCAATTTCTTAGGAGCTTTTATATGCATTAATAGTAGATTTATTATGCCTCCTTATCCCACCACAACATATACATCACATATTCACACTACGGGTACGTTCGTTTAAAATTGGGGAGTAATGAGTCAAACATAATTGAGAAAATTAATGAATATATTTTATTGGGATTTGATCCCTTAAATTTACTGGGCTAAACCAGTGGCGGAACTATGTATACATGTGGGGTACACTTGTACCCCCAATTTAAATTTAAAAAAAAAAAATAGTAGGTATTAAAAAAAAAAAAAAAACAAAATGTACCCCCAAATCTCAATTCAACCCCCGATTTTTTTTTATTTTTTATGTATCGTACCCCATATTTTTAAATTCTAGTTACGTTAGTGGGCTAAATCATAAACAAACATACCCTACCAAAACTTCTTAGATATTGTTGAAAGCGAAATATGAAGACGTGGATTGATCTAAATACTTAATTCCTTATTCTTTAGTTTAATCTTCATTTGTTAAATATATTGATATTATTATATTATTATATTAATATTTATTATAGTAAAAGATATTACACTCGGTGTAATAGAAGATCTGAATTAGTTACTAGTCGATTCAAATATTCTACAATATCTAATGCAACGTTGTCTACTATAATATCAGTGCATGACACGTGTGTAAAATGATATTAGCAATATCAGTATGTATCATACGTTGATATCACTATGGTAGAAAATGTTGTGCCGAGTGTAGTAGAAGATCTGGATTATACTCTATTAGCTTCTTTGCATTCATAGTCGTACTGATATGTGTTGTCGTTCATGATCACATCCCTTTGCAATAGGGCTATTAACAAACAGATAGTTCGGTAAAAAGCTTATGTTTGAGCTCACTTATTTTCTATTTTCTAAATGAATAAAGTTTGATCAGTGAATGACTCGTTCATTAACAGCACGTGAACATATAATTAGGCCCATTTATTTTATTATGTCAATGAACATGTTGATGTAAGAATAAACTTTCAAGGTTTTATTTTCAAACTAGAGTATTATTTAATAGTGTTAGTTAAGGTCACAAACAATTGATGAACATTCAGGAATATCAAATTAACAGGTTCAATTCTAGTTAAATTCGCTTAATAATTAACTTTGTAAATATTACTTGAACAACTTAAATCTCGATTTGATTTGTCAATAGTCCCATTTGCAATCAGGATCCTCGATGTTTTTAAATTTGATGATGCTCGGGTCATTACACCCACAAGACATACGTATGCATGCATACCATGGGGAGACGGAACCAGGAATTTAGTTAAGAGGCGCGATATATTTTTTTTTAACAATATTGGATTATAATTTCGTATCTAAGAGACTAGTTGATACATTTAGAAGTTGGGAAAGGGATGCAAGATTTCAGAATCTTTTGGAAGACAAAATTCAAATTTCTTTTGATATGACATCATACATATATATACTCTAAGGGGTGTGTTTCCTTAAGGCTTGACTCAGTAACTTTAGGGGCCCAAATCTCGATAAAATACACTCATTAACTTCCTCAATCAAGTTTGGCTCAATACTTTTCAACCTTAAATAAACTCACCCTGAGATATTTTGAAAATTGAGGGGGACGGCCGCTCCCACCCGCCCCTCTTAGTTCGTCCCTAATACCATGCATATATACCCCCACTCATCCCCCACCCCCACCCCCAAATAACCCAGTAGGCAGTAGCTAGATTAGGCATGTGAAACTGAAGCACTAAACTAGAGTTTTTTTTTATCCTTGCATGTTATGTTATTGCTATTAATTCGTCAGGTGCAATAATTTACAATCATAATTTATCTTTGTCAAGTAGGATGTACTTGTGCATTTCTTCATCAAACGTCCACTCAAATAACGTAATATCACTAACTGATCGCGCATCTCTATATTGATATAATATTGTCTGTTTTTGGTTAAGTTTGTACGAATTTATTTTTGATAATTCTCAAAATGCCTTATATTAATGGAGATACTTCGATCCTAATAAACCACATGATATTCCCATGTTGATGTAGGACTTTGTTGACTATTCTAACAGTCTTCCCCTTCAAACAAAGGACTATTGAACCTTCCTTCAAAAGAACCACCGAACCTCCCCTCAAACGAACCACCGAATTGATTATCCATGTCTACTCTATCCAGTCGAATAGCCATCTCCACCGCACCTAAGCACACGCCTTATGTGGATTCTATAGTTTTTACTGCCGTTGGAGAGTCGGTCCTATCTAGGTGCACATAACCTGGTCTCTACCTTTCGTACCACCGTTAGAACCTGCTAACCCTACCTAGGCGTACCTCACCTAGTCCGTAGAACCGGATCTATCATCTCTTGCTGGGGAGTCAGCCCTATCCAGGTGCACCTCACCTGGTTCGTAGAACCGGACCTATCGTCTATGCGGCTTTCTTTGGCACTCTGAGGATCTCTACAACATCGATTCAGTCTGGAACTTAGCTCTCATGCCAACTTGTTGTGCCCAGACTGGGCGTACATCTCCAGATTTGTATGATGTTGTTCGCTTTGGGCCAAGTCCGTATGGATTTATTTTTGGGCTAACTCGACGACTTGTTTCTCAGAACCAACTGATTCAGATGCAACAACCCATCTGTGTACAAAATCTGCTCATTAAATATGACATCTCGATTACAAATTACCTTACGATTCTATTCATCCCAAAATCGATACCCAAATTCATCACTGCCGTATCCAATAAACGTACACTTAACAAATTTAACATCCAACTTACTTCATTCAGCAACATCAACATGAACATATGAAACACAACCAAATACTCGACGGAAAGACAAATTACCTCCTTACCAGTCCAAGTCTCATTCAGTATGCAATTTTCAAGGGAGTTGAGGGTCCTCTGTTTATCAAGTAAGGTGCATTATTAACTGTATCTACGCAAAACATCTTCGGCAGTCCACACTTCAATCTCATGCTTCTAGCACGTTCACACAAGATTCTGTTCATACGTTCTGCAACATCATTCTGCTGAGGGGTTCCTTTCACAGTTTCTCCATGCAAATTCCATTCGCTGCACAAAATTCTTTGAACTCACGCATCTCGTACTCTCCACCATTATCAGATCTCAAACACTTCACTATGAGACCTGTCTTAGTTTCTACAAGAGCCTTCCACTTTCTGAAGCATCAAAGGCATCAGACTTATTTTTCAGAAAATGAACTCATACATTTCTCGTAGAGTCTTCTATCAAAGTCATGTAATATGACGCTCCACCAAGAGATGTCACCAGTACTGAACCCACAAGTCGTTGTGGATCAACTCCAACTTCTGTTTCTTCAAGGTTCTGTCTCATTTCGAATAACTCATACACAGTCCTCAAATAACCCGACCTCAACTGTCTTGAGGCCTGGCAACTAACCTTTCAAACATAGTACTTTCATTCCCTTCTCACTTTCAAGACGACAGTGCCATAAATATGCATCGTTCTTTGCACCTGCAAGAGCAATGTTGTTGTCTGTCATATACAACGTTCCCTCCTTATTGTCTCGAGCCACCACCATGGCTCATATGGATATCTTACACTTATTACAGCGAAAAGTCACATATCTTTCTTCGTTTAGTTGCCTAACGGAAAGTAAGTTCCTCTTCAATCCAGGAATATGCCTCACATCTCTTTACTGCAATATAGTTTCATTTAGTACCTTGATCCGAACATCTCCTTTCCCGATGATCTTCAAAGGCTCATCATCAACAAGCTAAATCTTCCCAAAATCTCCAGAAATGTAGCGTTCCATTACGTCAGCCCTACTGCATGAATGAAACGATACTCCCGAATCTAACACCCAAGATTTTAATGGACTGCTTACGCTCAAGATTAACACATCCGCCATCTCTTCAGTAATTTTGATTGTTGATTTGTTATCCTTCCTTGATGCCCTGCGCTGATTTTTATAGCGACCAAGTTCATGGTTTCAATCATTGTCCTTCATGGTTTCGGATTTCGTACCCAAAGTTTGATACAAGTCTTTACTGTACAAGTAATCCTCGATCTGCAACTTTCAGAACCCGAAATCCGTTCCATCAAATTTCTCAATCGGCGATTTCTCTTCAGCTATCATAATTGCTACCACTAGATCTTTTGAACCCGATGCTCTAGATACCACTTATTGGACTCTGACTGGACGCGCATCTCCACATTGGTATAATATTGTCCGCTTTGTGTCAAGCCCGGCCGGATTTATTTTTGGACTAATTCCCAAAAGACTTCATACCAATGGAGATACTTCAATCATAATAAACCTATGATCTTTCCATATATATCCGATGTGGGACTTTGTTGACTATCCCAACAGTCTCCTGGCTTACAGGGCTAAACATGTTTTTTTTGGGATTGTATATGGATAGTATCTGCTTTTTCTATTGTATTGCATTATGTGTAACATATGACGTATTTAAACAAGTTTACCTTCCACCGAAAGTGTAATGTGTATTACATCAATAATAAATTTAAGAGTGCAGAGCAATACATACTTACAACTAGAGGTGATAAAAACTAGTCCCGTCCGTTTCGATGGCTAATCCAACCCGCCCAATGTTGTAGATGCGCTAGATTATATGAATCTTGGCTCAAAATACTATTGGGCTTGACAGGCCCGATCCAATTGGCCAAAAGCCCAACAAACCACCAACTGATCCGAATATCTTTGTATACTTTACGGACTGAACTGTAATGACTGATTTCAAGCCCAATCAAATATTGAGCAGATCTTATCTAACCTAATATATGATTTTGGCTCGACAGAGTAGTGATGATATCCCAAGACACACACACGTGAACAGGCACAAAGGCATGTCATAGCAAATCAATGTGGATAGATAGTCAAGAAAAGAAAAATATAGAATAGATAAATAAACTTTTAAGGGTCCAATCCCTAGGTATAGCTTAAGTGATCATGTAGTTTTGTTGACAAATTTGTTACAAGTTCATAAGGTGGTGGGACTAACAAGCACATGGGGTGTGACAATTGATGGAGGTCATTTTCTTGACTATGTGAACTAAAACAGAAATAAATTGATAAGCCCACATTCAAAGTGGCATCATCTTTATGGCAAAGATTTTAACCTAGTACTACCTAGGGTTTATGTGGTTGTCCAAACATCCTTTTGCCATTTTTCAATAACCTAATCATCACCAAACCATAGGGGATAAATTAAAATATGTAATGCATGATTTATTGTCCAAGCAAATCAATTTGGATCTTCTCCTTTTATGTATATATATATATATATATATATATATAATCGTCACATTTCCAAATACAGTTGCATCATTAGACGACACATAATCATTGGTGATTTATTAATAGTAATGGCATATTATACAATGTCAGCATTATTGATATTATTATTTTAAATTCATTTATGTTGAATTTTTTCGCATTTTCTAATTTTTTGTTTGGTTGGTATTCTTTTTCTCCACTAGGTTTTGCCAATAGTGAATTAACGAGGCCAACCGTTTAGGACTAACTTACTGACTTGTGGGTAAGCTTAGACTTTATTTAGGAGCGTCCCTCTCAGCTCCTTGCGTTAGTACTTGAATCGTGGTCTGTTGGGTTTGTTTTATTTTCCTTTCGTGAGACAATACACTGTAATCCTTTTCCTTTTTGGTTTATATATAACGCATTTATCTCACTCTTTCTTAAAAAAATAAAAAATTACCTTTAATTAATATCCAAAATTTAATATAGGCCTTGTTTTTCTAAAGGTCCTTAAAATTTTAAAATGGGCTAAATAAGCTCATGAACTCAATATTAAACTAATAAATAAAAAAACTTAAATATTTATTAAATGAAAAAATATCATATATATAAATTAACAAAATAAAGTTTCAAAATTATTTAATGAATTTAAAATAAAATAAAACCTATATAGTGGTAGCGACTTGGGATTGTTATGTTTTTGTACATATTTAATTGTTTATTATTTACTCTATTTAAAGAATTGCAGATATTTCGAGACTTCTTAGATCTTTTAAATATTTTTAGATTTTACTGTTTAAAAAGTATTCAGTAAATGTTAAATTTTGTTTTATTAGTTTCTATATTTATTTAAAATGCTGATATAATTTGTAAATTGTATAAGTATATATAAGGTCTAATTTGTAACTTTACCATATACTCCCTCCGTCTCACTTAAATTTACACATTTGTCTTTTCCGTCCGTCCACTTAACTTTGCACACCCTTAAAAAAGAAATTTTTCTCACAATCTCCATCCTCAATCTACACCTTTGATAAAATCAACTTAAAATATAAACAATTTTTTCTTAACATCCGTGTTCGATCAGTCCCGCAAAATTAAGTGAGATGGAGGGAGTAGTTGAGAAAGGGTGACAATTTTTAGCATATTGGATATATTTACATGTATATGCATATATACCAGTACTAAAGATGGTAAAATTGGATCGGTCCAAAGTGATTGGTTCAATTCGCCTGACATTTTAAATTGATTTAACTATAAATATTTTGGTTCGAAGTATCATCGAGTTCAACTTGAAGGACCGAATGTCCCCACGGACCGGATCAATTAGAAATTTATAGTATACTTTTTAGGGATTGGTCAAAATTTGAATTTTAGCCTGAATATTTTTTTGCTCAACCCGAACCGACATATATTGTTGGTCAGGGTAGGACTAAAAATCAAACCAAGTTACTCGATACTCGATTTGAGATCGTTCACTAAAACTCGTTTGAACGATGTTCGAGTAAAGATATAAAAAAAGCTCGAACATACTTTTACGTTTGATAAAATCTAAATCTAGATTCGAGCTCGAGTTCAATAAGTTAAAAATATTGAAACAAGTGTAAAGATATCAAACTAACCGAGCTCGACTCGTGTTGGGTTCAGTTAAAATTCGATTCGATCAATAATCAAACAAGTTCAAACATAATATTAAAAACTTAATAGTATTTCAAATAAGCTTGAACAATAGTACATTCGACTCGACTCGACTTATTTACCGTCCTTGCCGCCCGAGTGGCCAGCTCTAACCATCACTCATTCTGATTAATTGAGCGACAAAATCATGCTCATGATGAATGTTAAATCTTAAAGTGCAAATAATGAAATTAAGTAGTGTAATTTTATAATTAACTATTTGGTTTAAAAAGCCAAATATTCTGTGGCACGTACAAAATTATTGAATATTTTAAGAAAATGAGACCCTTTTGTGGAGACAAACAAGAATTATAAAGCACAATACAAATTGAAATGATGACAAATTAAGGAATTAATTAAATGAAAAATAAAAAAAAAAGTCAACTTTTAAGATCTATGTTAGAAAGTTGGTTGGGACAATAGCACATATGATAAGAATGGAATGTAAACAAGAAAGGAGACATATTTTATTGTTTAATCTTATATGTTTGGAATATCCTCAAACCCTAATTTTAAATGTCGGGTTGATCTGACTTGATCCTAAACTAAATTAAATTACATCGGAGTTAACCCTACACATCCTCCGTCATCTTGGGAACCTCCACCGGAGAAGCCCAACTAAAGTCAGCAGAGGGGAGAAGAAGAAGCTAGTGAAATTTCAGAATTCACGATCTATTCATTCAATATTTTTAGGGGATAATTTTTCACATTTAAATTTTGTGTTAGATACACTAATACCCCACTCTGTCCACGTGAAAATCTTGGTTCAAACTCTTTGCAGTTGGGTGAAAGATGCTTCTTCTTTACATTTATTATGAGGTTTTAAACGATATCGTTTTATCGTTGGGCTCTATCGAAACAAGTGAACAGTCTTATTCTAAAGAATAGTCCCTCCAATCCTAAATGCTAGTCATATCAAAAATATTGTGTGCTGCAAAAAAATATCTAGTAAAGAGATTGTATTTCTTCCGATATTATCCTCGGATATATCTCAATAAATATCCCAAAATCCTAATTTTGTCATTTTTCCAATATCATATGAATCTATAAGAGTCTATGATAGATAAAATTATAGGTAAGAAAATGTTTTCCGAGAGGAGGAAAAAGCAAATTTAGGATGAGAGACAAATTACATAGGTTATAGTTGTTCATCCAAGAGTTTTTTATTTCTCTTTTAGAAAATAAAACGACTAGCATTTAAAATTCGAAGGAGTAATGTTCTTTAGCAAATTTAGGTCTCACCTTCACAATATTCTTGTGTTATTCGTAGAAAATAAAATAGGATACTAACTCTTGGGATGTGGCACACAGGACATTAAGTATCTGGGTCGGCAATTTAAGATACTAACTCATGAATTTCTCACATTAAGGATAAATTGAGTTCAAAATTGTAAAGATCAGGCCAAATGTCACGTGAATTGGCCGAGCAAGCTCCGATGCGAATTCTCAGTTTTTCTAGCATCTAATGTTCAAAATATGTCAAATCATTTGAGGTGTCAACCAAAGTCCCACATTGATTAAATTCGGGAAAAATCATGGACATATTGGACTGAGCATGCTTCTTCATTGGTATGAAATCTTTTGAGGTAAAACCCAAGAACAAATTAATATCATACCATCTCTATCTGGCTCGAATCCGCACTATTTATCCACTTAGATAAACTCCTTTATCTAGATCGAATCCAAAAATCATATAGTCATTGATTATAAATGGATTTGTCTTGACTTGAATTTCGAACTTAGTGATAGTATAAGAACTAAAGTTTGTAACACCACCAAAAAAGCAATAAAACGAAATTTATTGTGGCTCAGTTGATCCTACACCTACCAAGTTCGTACTAAAAGATAATAATACATGACACGATAATAACCACTCGTTTTGATATCGGGTCTAGAGCATACCATGATAATTAATGTTGGTTTATCCGATTACAAACATCATGGTACGTACGGACCTTTATATTTTGGCTAGACAATTTACTTTATATGGGACTATTTAATTAGCCTAATCATCATTAAAGTTAAATAATTTAATATTAATCCAAATCTAGGGTTTGTTTTTTTGATCTCACATTCTATTCGTTGGATTTCAAGTGGGATTTTTTTCGTAACTTTTTCCAACACAATTATCATGGAAATAAACCACTTAATTTTCTTTTTTTTTTTTCTTGACCACTTCCATTTATTCTATTATTTTTATACGCCACTTATGATTGAAATATAGTCCGGACAAAATATTTTGAACTAAAAAATCTAAATTGAAGGTTGACAATTTCGGCCGTCCAATCTGTAAGACCAATACTCCATCCGTCCCGAATGAATTTGCATTGATAAAAGTGGATCAAAATAGAATCGGTTCAATTTTTCAAAGGGTTCGATGCAGAAAAAAAAAATGGGACTCCTTTATTATTTTGAATGAGCCTCAAATACTCAAATTGACATCGATCCCACACCCTCCTACTCTCTGAAGTCTACTTTTTGGTGACCGATTGCTATAGTTGCGACGACTTATATTACATTCTCGCATATGTTAAATATTTATACTGAAATATTGATATATGCAGGAGAAAAAAAAAATTGGGGGCCCTCGTTGGCAGGGTTTCAATGCGGCGGTACCACCTTGCCCCCCAAAGGCCGCCTCTGGATACACGTATTAAGAAAAATTGCTTTTTGGATTATGTTAGATTTGTTTCCTTTTTTGAGAAATTTTGTAAATTGCTTGAAACGGACTGAAATAAAAAATGTACAAATTCATTCGGGGTGGAGAGAATATTATATATGGAATGGACCAGCCACGTTCAAAATTTTATCGAACCAACCCAATCATGTTAAAAATTAAAAAATTTATCAGATCAAAAATTGTTGAGCAGCACATCCCTAACACTACATTAAGATTATAAATGAGTCAGCCTACACGCTGTCGAATCATTGATTCATTTGTTAGTTTTTATTATAACTCAATTCATCTAAGATATACGGTTAGCACCTTGGAGCAGAATAATGAACATAATCTAAAAATGGTTAAATTTAAATCTACACGGATGCTGTCCAAGATGACGTATAAAAGAGTGGAACTTGGGTACACCATGTACATAATAGTGTTATGGTGCACCACTTATACAGTATTTTTTCGTGCACTAAAGGTATAGTTGATTTACTCATACAATATATCACTATCAGTATGGTTGATTTACTCATGCAGTATGGTTAATATACTAACTCATAAAGTATGTTTGATTTGCACTTAAGGTATTGTTGATTTACTCATACAGTATGATTGATTTACTCATACAGTATACCACTATCAGTATGGTCGATTCACTCATACAATATAGTTGATTTACTAACTTAAAGTATGATTGATTTGCTCATAAAATATTGTGGTGCACAATAAACCTATTGTGCACACAAGTTTTTGCCCGTATAAAATGGCCGAAATATCCTTTCTATACTCTAGGAGAAACCCTAAAGCATCCTATGTATTTTGACCGATTTGACCGATCGAAGCAAAACCAAGATCCCTATTTCAACGTTTTTGTGATATCACATATACAAGAAAATCAATTTAAAAAGTATTTGGAAAGATAAAATATTAGACAAATTAAAAATCTAAAAACAAGCTTAGAGAAAAAAGAGAGGCTCGTTTCAAATCCTTTTTTTTTAGAATTTTTTACGCGACACTCAATTTTCTAAGATACCCCTACAATCCTACTATCTTTTCAAATATAATTTGATTTGCAATGGAACGAGGTACGGAGCCTAAGGAACTAGGGCCCCTCAAGGGAAGGTTGGGGGTTCGATGAAGATAAGATTACAAAGTTAATTCCAACCGATGTTTCACCCCTTCTCCTGTTACTTCTGGCCAGATATGGTATACCGAAAGATTCTCTTAAAAGATAATGCATGCATACCATATGATGTGTGAAATGCAGCATTCATTAAAAAGTTGCGAGATTAGCCCTTATTTTTTTTAATTTTTTTTTTTAAAGAAACAATTTATCATATATCCTTTGGTTTCTAGACATACCTTTAAGGTTCAACATAAAATCCCCTGAGTTCACCCAAGTTCTACCATAAAAAACAACTATTGTGTACATGATTAAGTACCGTCCCCTGTTCAACTAGTTGAACCGATTCAGTTACATCACAATAATCGGTACGATTCTCACCACTTACACAATCTTTTTAGATCGCTTCTACAACACTACAAAAGTATACAAAATCAAGTTGAATCATCTTCTACAGGGAATGATAAGATCCTCAATCAAAGTTATTACATGGTACATGCAATTTTTATGTAATGAAACATGCCAAACTGCCAAATATGGATAAACATGTACATAAATCAAGAAAATGTTGTAATATGCAAATGCCTAAAATAGAGTTTACTCACAGATTTGATATTATATAGTACTTTCTCTAAACAGCACATAATATCTTGGGAGAGTACAAGAAGATTCTTACCATCATACTTGATGTCATACCCCCTAACCACACAATACAAGTACATCTACCTATATATAGTACGTATCATATAGCAACAGTAGAAACCAGAAAGATCCCATCGAGGCGATAAAATCGGCCTGACCCGATAAATCAACGTAGCCCGTCCAACATTTCAAGCTGGCTGAACCATATAATTTTTTGCCCGAATTACTACCGAGCCAACAAGTCTAACCCAATGGGCCAAAATACCGATAGGTCATAGACAACCTGAAAATCATACTACCTTCGTCCCGTTATATTTTGTCTCTTTCGTTTTTGTCCCAATTTAATTTGTCAACTCATAAATGACAAATTTCTCTCATAATCTCCACTCTCAAAATCTCGACCCTCAATCTCCACATTTGAAAAAGTCAAAGATTCCACAAAATCTATTTTTCTCAACCTCCGTGCCCGACAAGATAGACAAATTAGATCGGGACGGAGGGGGTAGTACTTTAAGAGGGACGGTTCGAACATAGGAATTATGACCCGACCCCACTTGACATGGCGTTGATCCGACGGCCTAGGTACTAGAATTGGCCACCTCTAACGATGTCATAGCGACGCATGAGCTGGACTCGGTGAGGATTGCGTTCAGAATTTTATCAGACATGCATCACTTTTGCCGTAGAAAATGTTACTTTCATCAGTGAAAAATATCATTTTTCTAAAACAATTGCTTATGTATAAACGGGAGTGTATTATAACCACATACAACCAATATTGTGGAAGCTGTGAAACGCTAGTCGGGCGACAGAGTATGACTTTGCGGCTAGTTGAAGCCTAAGCAAGGGTAATTTAGGCATAAGCGTGGTTATACAGAAAGCAATCGGGAACAAATTATAGGCGGTCAATGAGGAAAATTTTGCACTTCCCCACGGGGTAGTTGTGTGACAAGTGTCCATGTAATGCACACATCAATGACTCCATTTTCTCTTTTATCTCTGATAACAGAACACTTGTCACATAGCTACCCCATAAAACATGATTACTCTTACGCGGTACCGTTAATAAAAGTCTAGGACCTAATCAGAAATTAGTTAGAGTTAGAGCTAGATAGAATTTTTTATAACAAGGCGTACGACTCACACGTAGACCACTCGGGCAAGGACTCAATTTTGAACTCTGGATTATAGTTATTCAACTCATCTCCTGAGCAGAATAAATGTATCTTCTTAAGCCTTAGTCGGGTAGTACTCAATTGGATAGATATGAATTAGCCAAAAGTACCGTCTCGACACGCAAAACGATGACACCTCCGTCACCTACATTGCATCAGAAAGCACAATAAAAGGACTGAACTAAATTGTGGGGAATTTACCTTTTCAGTGTCAAACTGTCAATCTCCACTTTCCAGTTCTGTGAGCCAATTTTTATCCAGGCCCCTACCATGCACAATACCACAATATGCCAGCCAACCCTGTAAACGCCACAGATAACCCATACATATATGCACTATAAAAATGGCAAGTTCATCTCCACGTTTCGACGTCGCTATCGAGCAGCTTTATACGTCTATCCGACCAACTTAGCTGATGTTGCAAGTAGATGATGTTATCAGACCTGTCTTAATTTGGTGATGCACTTCCATAAAGTTAACTCAACCCTGGCCACCATTTCCTCTAGGTCTTGTATCAATCACCATTTCATCGAAATGTCGTGTTCAGCACATGATCACTAGGGTTAGAGTTCGTGCTACCGGCATAAACACGCGCAGTGTCAGAATGTGTGGGATGACGTATGCGCACGGTTTGAAAAGTCTCCGCCTAGCTATGGGTAGAGCTACACTAACATCAGTGGCTGCTGGGCTTTTTACTGATCCGATCACTCCTGAGCTCATGTCTATGTGTGCTTTACAATGAGTGCATATAGAACAACGGGGATGCGCAGAAGCAAAACCGCGAGGTGAAGATGATGTAAGGCATCTTAGCATAAAACAGATGATCATACAGTCAAATAAGGGTTAAACAGATACGTGGCAAAATCAGCCCTACTCGTTGGTACCCGTCATTTCAGGTCGGCTGAATTATACAAATTTTAGCTCAAACCATCATCATGCCCCAACAGGCACAGTGGGCTGTAAGTCAGCCTAACAATCTTAGTATATTTAAGAGGATATGTTTCGCCAAGCTCTAATTCGTCGGGCTAGGCCGGGCCAGGTCGGGCGATCGAATGGCCACATCTAGTTAAAGATGACTAAAATAGTCAACTTAGTTGACCATATATGATTCATGGGAACTTGATGAAATTGCTAATAAGTCAGACTTTTGGCCTCTCTAATTACTTCCAAGAAAAAGGTAATAGAAAGAAGAAACTTTAGGCAAGTTAGGTTAGCCAAACTTGCGTATCAATACAAGCAAGTAAATAAATCTAATTATATGCATATTTAATAGAACATACTAAATCCGTCTCGGCCTAATTTGCCTATTTATGAGCTGACAATTAAATTGAGACAAATCGAAACGAAAAATAGGCAAATTAGAGCGGGACGGAGATACTAGTAATTAATTAACAATAATATTCCCAAGAAAAAAACAAAGCAACACATAAAGTAAATGCAATTTTTTTCTTTAATTCATGCAGTCAAAGGTGGCAATTCCAGTAGCCCGACCGACCCAGCCCCCCATAGCAATGTCATATGTCTGGTCAAGTCAAATCAAGCTGACTCAGAATTTCATCAAGCCAAAAATTAGCGAGCAATATCCGACCCATCCTCTACATTATACTATGATTTCCGTACTAGGCTGCGGCGTACCGAGTCGGATTGGTTACACTTTGGACCAAGATTCATTTAGTCCAACCTATTTATGATGTTGGGCGAATTGGACCGGTCCATTGTGTCGGGTCGATTTTACCACCTCTAAATGCAGACCTACAGGCCATGAATGTCATTTTCTTTTCCGCCTATTGAACTGCGACAAGATTTCACTTGATTACATTTTGCTACGGGTTTCTGCGTTTGGACACTTACCTAATTTTTTTTTTGTTTTTTCTAAACTTCAGTTTCCAAACTAAGTAATATAAATGCTTCTTCCACTATAAAAAAAATCATAATTTCAGAAGTCCCACATTATATTAGTCAAAGTGGAAAGTCAAATTTTTGGTTTCATGAATAAATTAATGTTATTGATAAATCAAATAAAAAATTAACGACGAATAAGATAGTACTTGTAGTTTTACAAAAAAACAAAATAGAAATATGCTCCCTTTCTCCGTCCTAATTTGCGCACTTTCCTTTTCCGATCGTTCCACCCTATTTTGCACACCACAAATGGAAAAATTTCTCATAATCTTCACCTTTGAAAAAGTCAACTAAAAAAAGCAAAAAGCAGTTTTTTCTTGATATATGCGCCGGAGCAGCGTGCAAATTAGACCGGGACGGAGGGAGTATTTGTCAAGCATGATTATTTTTAGGCAGACAAAGTCTCATGTGCACAAGTTCCATGGGTGCAATCCGAGATGGGTATCACGCTTTATACATTTTCACTTAAGATCCGTGCATCCGGGTCACGGGCAAAAGGTATTACATGTTCTTGACAAAGGTATCACGGTGAAAATGTAAATTAAAAGTATCAATTGTTCTTAGTAAAGGTACTAAGTGATATCTTTAAGCTTAAATGTGATACCCACCCCGAATTGCATCGTGCAACTGGTGCATATGAGACTTTGCCAAAAATGTTATATACGGATAATAATTCAATGAAACATTATATTAGAAAGCTACGACTCTCAAATGGAAAAGGAAATTATCTTTCTCCGGCATCCAAAACAGGAATAGGAGACTATTTTTATAAGACGGATGGAGTATTACACACCCGATTACCTGACTGGCATTAACCTTACTATAAGTCTATATCCTAATCTAGGCTCGGTCGAGCGGATGTCTACCCATGCCCGACCCGTCTACATCCATAGTCTAGTAACTAACAAGCCCCATAGCATCTCTCCACAATTGGTGATCACCACTGATCATTACCAAATATCTGGGCCCGTCCCGTCCCCGTCCCAGAAAAATAGAAAAAAAATCATACTAATTCATTGTCCACCACCCGACAAATAGTGCATATGTATTACAACATATACAGAATCATGTTGCAGCAAAAAATGAAGTCACAAACTCTCCCAAACTATAACCCCCTCTGTTGATTGGTCCACGTGTACTAATACATTTCCTCAAAATAACCCCAACACTAAAAGTAATACTCCCTCCGTCCCGCTCAGTTCTGCACATTTTCCTTTTTGGTCCGTCCCATTCAGTTTTGCACCCCCTTAAAAATGAATTTTTTTTTACAATCTCCACCTTTAAAAAAGTCAACAAAAAGTAGAAAACAGTTTTTCTTAATATATGTGTCCGTCCCTACGTGCAAAACTGAGCGGGATAAAGAGAGTATAATTAATAAAACAGTGACAAGAAAAAGATGAGCAAAATCTCCTTTTTCTTGCATATAAATATCTCAAACTCATTGCAAAGAAACCACCATCTTTCTCTTTCTTCACCAATAATTTTATCCATAGAGAGAGAAACATACACAAACGGATACCTGTTGTGTAAGAATGTTGCACGTAGAGCCCCTCGGCTTCTTCGGACCGAACACGAAAGCCTTCCTCGTACTCATGTTCCTACAGAGTTTCGCCATACCTGCATCGTCCCCTCAAACCATTACGACAATCCTACATTCATCGGTGGCGAAGATGAGATTCGATGGAAACCTGTCTTTCAACAATGTCGAGTTCGCAGCAAAGGACTTCGGCAACAGATACCATCTCATGCCTGCAGCAGTTTTGCACCCAAAATCGATATCTGATATTTCATCGATTGTAAAACATGTTTTCGATTTGGGCCCGAGTTCAGACCTTACAATTGCTGCTAGAGGCCACGGTCACTCGCTAGAAGGCCAAGCCCAGGCCCATCAAGGTGTTGTTGTCAGCATGGAGTCGCTTCGGGACCAGGAGATGAGCTTTCACACCGGGAAATACCCGTATGTTGATGTTTCGGCTGGGCAGCTTTGGATAGATATTCTGCATGAGAGTGTTAAAAGAGGCCTGACTCCGAAATCATGGACTGATTATCTTCATTTGACGGTCGGTGGGACGTTGTCGAATGCTGGTGTCAGCGGGCAAGCGTTCAGACACGGACCGCAGATCAATAATGTCTACCAATTAGAAGTTGTAACAGGTTAGTTCATCATCATTATTACATGCAGAAAAGTGTACTCTGACAATCTGAAACCGGAATGTACTAATCTGAAGAGTAACACTTCTGTAAGATAATCTTTCGTAAGACAGGAGTTACTTTTATCAGAAAAAGTGTTACTTTTGACGTAAAAGATGTTACTTTTATCACAGAAACTGTTACATTTTTTATGATAAAAGTAACTTCACGTCTTACAGAAAGTTGTTCGTAAGACAGTTTTATTTAAGTTTTTGTCTAATCTGAATTTTTGTCCAGGTAGAGGAGAAGTGGCGACTTGTTCGGAAGAGAAGAATACCGATCTTTTCCATGCTGTACTTGGAGGACTAGGACAGTTCGGGATCATTACCAAAGCCAGAATCGCTTTAGAACCTGCTCCAGAAAAGGTGACTACATTACAAACGAATTCGAGTGGTACACATTTACTCATAACTCCAAAAAAAATTCGTCATCATCAATATTTTCTTACAGGTTAAATGGATCAGAGCACTGTACTCAGACTTCTCCACGTTCGCTCGAGACCAGGAGCATCTAATCTCGTCTACAAACTCATTCGATTACGTAGAAGGGTTCGTTGTTATAAACCGAACAGGTCTACTGAACAACTGGAGATCATCTTTCAACCCGAAAGACCCGGTTCAAGCAGAGCAGTTCAGTTCAGAAGGAAAGATTCTGTTCTGCCTAGAAGTTGCAAAATACTACAATCTTGAAGATTCGAATCAAATTGATAAGGTAAGAATTTTTAACCTATTCTTTGTCTGAAACCGCTAAAAGATCGCTTACGTATTCACCTTTGTCATGTGTGCAGGACGTTGATAATCTCTTGTCCGAACTCAACTACATCAGGTCCACACTCTTCCTGTCTGAAGTTGCTTATGTGGACTTCCTAAATCGAGTACATGTGTCCGAACTAAAACTCCGAGAAAAAGGTCTGTGGGAGATTCCACACCCATGGCTAAATCTTCTTATCCCAAGAAGCAAGATTCATGAGTTCGCCCACGAGGTTTTCCAGAACATTCTTAAAGACACTAGCAATGGTCCTGTCCTCATCTACCCTGTCAACAAATCGAGGTATTAATTAGTCCTACGACAAATCAATTAAACCAAAAACTTGACATCCGTACCGTTAATCTAATTCTTATACCACAGGTGGAAAACAGGAACATCTCTCGTTACACCTGACGAGGATGTCATCTACCTAGTTGCGTTCCTATCTTCAGCGATTCCATATTCTACGGGAAACGATAGCCTAGAACATATTTTAAGACAAAACAACAAGATTATGAAATTTTGTAGGAGGGCTCACCTTGGAATTAAACAATATTTGCCACACTACAGCACTCAAGAAGAGTGGAAAGCTCATTTCGGCACTAACTGGGAAGTTTTCCAGAGAAGAAAATCGACTTACGATCCCTTGGCAATCTTGGCACCTGGACACAGAATATTCACGAGAGAAAGAACCAACGGAATACAGAGACTACAAAGTCGAAACATCAGTTAATGTTAGAAGTCCAAATAAACGAAGCCACTTAAATGTACATACTTCTAGAACTTCTACACCCATCTCGTAGCTGAGTTTAATACGCGTTTCTTTTTACTTCCAGAAATTTGTCATCATAAGTATGTAGAATATCAGAATACATGATATACAGCTTCCCTATATAAAGCAGTACGAATGAAATCAGGGATCACCATCAAGCTAATATTGAAAAAGTAAAGAAGCCGACACGGTAAAATTCAATGGCAGAAAATGATTTATCTCGTAATTGAGTCGCATGAAATCATTCAAGATCGTACTAAACTTGCCACTACAAGTAAATGTCAGAAGAAACAAAGTTACTTGATACAAATTTGACAGCAACTTAATTCACTTTGTTTCACTTGTCCAGCCAAGGCCAGGCCGACTGGTTTTTTCCGGTGTATCTTCATAGTCGCGAGCATCACGAAGATTCGCCTCAAAATCAGTGAAATCACTTGCAACTGGAAGGAAGCTACCTATGTTATCTGTAGCTCCGAAACCTCCAGCCCTTGTGACTTCATCGGACGTGATAGAAGCTTCCATATTTACGTCTCCAAAGGAATCTTTAGACTTAACCTTGTCTTCATCCTCTGATTCTTCTTCACAACCCTCAACTTCACGAAGATGGCCCTCAAAAGCAGTAGAATCGCTCGCACCAGGAAGGATACTGCTGATGTCATCAGTAGCCCCGAAACCTCCAGCACGCATGATGTCGTCAGGAGATATAGCAAATTCCATATTTATCTCTGCAGCAGTATCGGGTTGGTCTTTTGGGGTTCTACCGACGTCCATATCTTGTTGGTCATCTTTAGGTACCCCACGCTTTGAGTTGCCGTTATTCTCATCTGTTTGAGAGCAGAGTGAATCAGTTTTATATGACACTACGTACGTGTATCTAAGAATCCAGTGACGAACAGCAGTAGAAACATATAATTGAAGCTAAATGAATGTCTATCATGTAAATATTCAAAACTTCACAGTTCAGAAATGATTAGCTAAAACTTACGTCCTAGTTTTTTGTTATAGTTTTAGGTGAAAAGGTAGAAACAGAATCCGGTGCTTTCGAGAAATCATCTAAAGTTACAAACAGATATGTTCTGATTTGTTTGTTTTCCAATTAACTCGCTACTTCAGACAAACAGAGTGCAGAACAACATATTACATAACAAAATATGCCCGACAATGCATTTGTGTTGGTAGACCAAAAAACGGATATCCCGTGTATTCTTTTCATTGATTTCATCTTGGTTAGCCAGATTTATTGCTAATGGCAAACGAAAAATGTAAATAAATCCAAAAAGAAACATATCTAGTATACTTGGGTTTATCGACATATTGACATCTAAATGGAGTACCAAAGTGTTAGACTCGAAACTTCGAAAACTATTTACTTTTGGTTGATCCAACTTCAAACTTTCACAAATTTCAGTATCTTCGTTTGAAAGATCAAGGAATCAAGAGAACTGTATGGTGAAATGCAACGACAATGAACTACCATGTGTATTTTTAAACGAACCAAACTCCATAACTGTTGCAATTTCAAGCGGCAGATCTCTTTTGCATCAATCACAGCTTCCCAATCTGCAACAACGTGATTGAAGCGAAAGTTATTTCTGGAATAAACAACATATTACGAAATACCAAATCTCCAATCAGCACGATACACATTTTTTCAACCATGATGTATTATATCTCAGTTTACTTACGGGTACAAATCCTTCAATG
Organism: Ajuga chamaepitys; assembly: GCA_958295605.1. Taxonomy (NCBI): domain Eukaryota; kingdom Viridiplantae; phylum Streptophyta; class Magnoliopsida; order Lamiales; family Lamiaceae; genus Ajuga; species Ajuga chamaepitys. The sequence goes on along the minus strand of OY282504.1, from coordinate 2,685,559 downwards.
ATCATCTCATATCATTATGAACCAAGCAAATTGCCAGTTCTTCGTTTTTTAGTCATACGTGAAATATCACTTCAACCACACAAATTGGAAGTTTCCTTAATTACAAACTTCCGACTTACTGATACACATCGATACGAATGGACCAAAGGTGAAAGCCAATCCATAACTCTCCCAGCAAAGAATTACAACGCAAGTTCAGGCCCATGGTATTCTCAAACTGCTACATGCTCGAAGTGTGTTTCTTTCTAGAGCTTACATTTGCTTGAGGAGCGGTTATCCAATACAAATCCTAGTAAGAGGCGTATCACAATTCACACATGATGTAGGCAGTCAGTTTCAAAATCATAGAAATCGGCAGCTCTCTCTCTCTAGAGGGTGTTCGGCTAACCTTAAAAACTCCTGAAAACATTTTATATGATGTTTAGGAGTTTATAAGCTCTTAAAATGTACTCCCTTTGTCTCACCTTATGTATAAACTCCTAAAATGTACTCCTTTTGTCTCATCTTATCTTGAACACTTTCCGTTTTCGTCCGTCCCACGCGAACTTGCACACCCCTTAAAAAGAAAAGTTATAAAACAATCTCCACCATCAATCAACCTTTAACACTTGTGTTAACCTCCCCTGTGCGGATAAGGTGAGACGGAGGGAGTATTTGGTAAAATAAGATGCTAAACAAGTTACAAGGTATAAAAATAAGCTCTTAGAGTTTATAAACTCCAAAAAATATTAAGTACTTCTAGTTCATCTTATTTCTCACGCTTAAATTACACACACTACACAAACACCACAAATACTACAAACACTTTTGCGTGATGGTGGATTTCAACTTCGCCCCTAATTCATAGCTAAATCCTTCATTCACTTGCGAGTTTATAATTTACACTATACGAACACTTTATTAACTTATTACCTATCGACAAATTACATCTTATAAGCTCTTGAAACAACTTATACGTTATAAAATATCCGAAACAAGCTTAGCCAAACACCCCCCTTAGTCTCCCTCATAATTCCTTCCATCTTCCCGCCTCCTTTTATGCTCTATTCAGACAAAACCCTATTCAATGCCAGACAACGCTGTTTCAACCTCTCTTCAGCTCATAGAAATCCAGAAATCAAAGTTACGATTAATTTTCGGAATTAAAACAAGCACATAAAGATGTGACGATTGAAGAAAACACAGAGAAACGTGATTAATTGCAGATGGAAAGAAAGGTAGTGTACTGACCGCAGTATAGACGAAGAGTTGAACTGAAACCTCGGACTTGCAGTTTCTAGGCCGCTCTTGTTTGGTTCGGAATAAGTGCTTCAACTGCTTACGTGTCAGACGCGTGGCTTGTGTTTCTGCGACTCTACCAACATTTTGATTTTTATATTAGTTCATTACTGTACTAGATGCATATACAATTAAAATCTGGATTTAATTTTTATTTTTTTTAAATCTGGATTTAATTTTTTTAAAAATCTGGCTAGATATTATTTTATTATGTTATCATTAAAATATAACGCAAATATATATCATAATGTGTTGGGACTTTGGATGTTAACTAAAGTTCTATGTCGGTTAAATTGAGGAAAGATCATGAGAATATTAGACTGAACATGTTTCTTCATTGGTACAAAACTTTTTAGGGTAAAATTCAAGAACAAATTCACGTGGGCTTGGCTCAAAGTTGACAATATCATACTAACTGTGAAGATCGGAGCCCGTCAGATCCTTACAAGTGGTATCAGAGCATGGTTGATCCTTAACTATTGGAGACTTACCCTTAACCATGTGGTTCGAATTCCCCGTGTCCGGAGAACAAGCCGACTCAATTTCGACGCCACATGAGTCGCTTGGTGCAATGCACATGGTGCCTTTCAGTGAAGGGGAGCTTTGTGCGTACAACGTAGAACAAACGTAGTACAAAACCTTAAGTGGAGGGGCGCTTTGTGCGTACAACACATACAAAATTTTGGGCTCGGGATGAGTTTGTACAAGGTGTACATAAGGCTTGGACAATCGTATTGGGTGGCTGACTCGATGGTCCTTTGTTTGAGGGGAGATTGTTAGGGCTTTGGTTTGTCAACCAGTCCCACATCGATTTAATAGCCATTTTGGGGTAAAACTCAAGAATAAATTTATTCGGGTCTGACCCAAAGCGGACAATATTATACCAACCGTAAAATCCAAGAACAAATTCGTGCAGGTCTGGCCCAAAGGGAGCAGTATCATACCAACTGTGGAGATTGGAGCCCGTCAAATCCTTACATAATGGAAAGTAAAATTCGTAATTAATAAGTTGTTATAAATGACTTGTACGAAATTGTATACTATAATGGGTAAACAAATTATAACAACGACACACGTCTAATTATCGTAAACCACACAAAATGCAAACCAGTGGAAAAAAGTTAAAGATTAAAGGTTTTGAAAACTTCTCTATATACAACATTAGCAGTTGAATTGTCATGTTATTTCTCCCCATCGATAACTCTTGACAAAGCAATATATATTTGATCATGACTGAAAGCTGGTTTGAGCAAGAAGAGTTCTACATTAGACTCATTAACCCTCGTTGATGGTCATAGCACATGAAATTGAAAAAGGAAACTGACGGCGTTAGAATCTGAAAGGCACTCTATAGAGATGTAGGATTAGAGACATAAGTATGACTGGTACACGCGTTTATTTATGCACTTTAAGTCTGTTAGAGTGATGAATTGTGATGTTTGCGTGTAGAATGGAGAGTATTTAGCTTGTTTTAATGCCTTTGGACTATTTGACATTTGTGTTTTCATTTTGAGCTTAATAGGTGATTTAAGGCTAAGTATTCGTACTCGGCCGGATGCACAACGAAGGAATGAAGTCCGGATGTCAAAAGGATGGAGAAAGCCTCGGAAAATGAGAACGGACCACCGCGACCGCGGCACAGTTGCGCGGCCGCGGTCAAACTAAAGGAATCGGGGAAAAGTTCTGGACAAGTAGAACGCCCGAGGCATAATTGCGCGGCCGCGGCGTGCTGCTGGACCAAGAGCGGGCGCGGTCGCGGCCCATGAGCGCGGTCGCGGCCCAATAAGGCGGCTAATTAATCCTTGGGCCACAAGAATTCCGATTTAAAGCCCCAAATCAACCCAAAATGACTTCCTCTATAAAAAGGGACCCTTATGCTCGGAAATAGGGGACTTTGGACATTACGAGAGAGCAAGATTGAGAGATTCCGAAGAGGACGAGCAATCAAGATCGGCAGTACTTGGGTTTTCTAGTCCTTAATTCTTTTAATTATGTATTTTCAGTTTAATTTGTCTTTTGTCACCGCCATGAGCGGCTAGTAGGTTATTTCAGTCCTTAGTCAAGTCGAACCCTAGTTTTACTATTTTGTGATATTTACAGTGGTTATTAATCAGTTGATTCCTTGAAACGTTGTTATACTATTTGTTTATCCTTCAATGCTTTGTGTGTTTATATGCTAGATTGATCACCTAGGATTATAATTGCATAAGTAACGCTAGGTTATAATCGTAATCCGTAACTGTTACGAACCTATAACCACTTAGTAGCGAATAGCGAGTGGTATTGCTAGGGCAGTATATAGCTCGGTCTGAATGGGTCCGAGCTTACGAGATCCACACCGTGTCTATCCCGTTATCCTAGTACTCTAGGCGTCCGGTTAATGAGATCCAGAGAGCTTATTCTGAGGTCACTCAACTGGATAGACTAACCAAAGAGTTTGTTTTGATTAGTTAAACATAAGGGGTAACGAGGTTAGCAGAGCTTGTTGCTAATCTCGGGGTAGGAGTTTTAAGGTTGAAATTGGTTAATAATTGCATCTATCACAGGGTAGTAATAACTAGGGGGAGATAAGATTAAGGGCTGGGATTCCTTATTTTATAAGTAGAACAATTCATAATTAATTTGCTTATTTTCTGTTTTAATTCCTTAGTTAATATACATCAATTCATAAACCCCCATTATTTATATATTTATATATGTTGCTAGTATTAGGATTTACTTAAACACGAAGAGTCTTCCTGCTCCCTGTGGGATCGACCCTACTTACCACTTCTACGAGCTAGAAGGGTAGCTAGGTTTAATTAATTTTACCGCATCGCGACGGTGCGGTCAATGACACTTGTAAATATCTTAGTGGACTCACTACATAAAGAATGATTACTATAAATACTACTCTTTTAACTGTAAAAGTATAATCAATAATTCATATCAATGAGATGAGATATTTTTTGTTGCTCTTAGCTGAAAGATAACTGTTTTTCCCTCCCATTTTATATTTGAAATGTTAACATGGTATCAGTTGAGATTTGATTTTAATATCTGCTATAGAATTGAATCCTGCATATATAGATGGCTCCACCGTGCAATACGAATCTGGAAATAAAGCATGGCCGGCGTTGACGGTTGCTTTGTCGCTAGCTACGTTCATGTTCATCCTTCGACTCATTCCAACTTGAATTATGCTGAATTTTCTTTTCATTACAACGATCCACTCACGCCACATGGATCGGATCATCCCGATATGAGTTTAGTTTCTACTCCGTTATCTAGTCATAATTTTCTGCCTTGGAGTTGTTCAAAACGGATTGCTCTCCTTGCTAAAAACAAGTTATAGTTCCTAGTGGTCCAATCAATTGAGCATAATTGAACATCATCTATCAAATCAATTGTCCTGAATTCAGAATTGAAGTTTGCAGCAAATTGACAAAGCAATAAAACATGTAAAGGTTACACATGAGTCACTAAATGTTGACAAATTTACCAAAATGGAGTCACGACATCTGAAAAAAAAAATGATGGTCAAAGTCGCCGGTAAAAATATGACACTCGGTTAAAAAAATTAATTAAGTCGCTTGTAAGAATGACGACAATCAAATGATGATAAGAAAATTTGTGTATAGTACAATAATTGGCCAAATTTGCCCTCGTATTATCTCTGTGTAAATCCAATGCCAAACACGCCACTAACAGTAACAAGGTATCAGCAACGTTCAAATCAATCAATTCAAATAAACCCCCCAAAACCTAAACCTTCACACTCATACCCAAAAAGGTGAAAACAAAACATCACAAATTGTCATTCCCTTCCATTTCAAGCAATCAGAAACCCCCCTGTATGTTTTTGATCCAAACAGTGAACAGAATCCCCAAATTTTCCACCATTTTTGGAACCCTAATTTAGCCAACTTTCGATCCCGCCGGAATCCTAACTTCAAAAATGTCATCGCCGGTGGTTACCCCGAGCCCCACTTTTGAAGTTCCGAAGTCCGATTGCCCTTCAGAATCTTCTGGAAGTTTCAATTTTTCTGCGGGTTCAAGTTTTGCTGCTGGATTTAGTGAGACCTGTACTGAGAAGTCGCATATTTCAAGTCGATCCAGGCCTAGGCTGACGAAAGTGAGGAGGAGACAAACTGTAAAAACTGATTTGGGATTGAATGGGGCGAGTGATGTTGGTGGTGAGAAAAATTATGGTAACTTGGGAAATGTTGCTGGGGATAATAATCGAAATGGGAATATGGATCAACTTGGGGGAGTTTTTGGTGGTAGTTTGAATGATTCTTTATTTGGCTCAGGATCAGAAAATGGGAAACCGCTGTTCTCTTCACAGTTGGAAGAGAACGGTTGTTCATTTAATTTTAATAAAGTTGGTCCAAATTTTGATGTGCAGAAGGAAACCGGAAGTTTTGTGTTTGGAGCTTGTAAGGATGGTCCTGTGATGAAGCAGAATTTGTCAGGTGAGGCGAATTCGAAAAGAGTGCAGTTCGTCTTTGGTGCTGGGGAGAAAGACTCTGGAGGAAATTTTAGGCAACCAGAAGTTGGTGAGTTCCAAAAATCTAATAATGCTCAATTTGTGTTTGGTTCGGATAGTAATGGCGTCAATGTGGAAAAGAACGAAGGCGACAAAGTTTTTGGAAGCACAATACCTGATGTGAGGGGTAATTCTGAAAAGGTGTGTAATTCCTGCTTTCAGTACCCTTGTAATTGTAATGCTAGTAGTAACAAATATTATGGTAATTGTAAATTTGGCATAAATTTGGACAGTAAGTCCACAGGTAAAGTTAGGGATATGCCTGATTGTAGAGATAGCGGAAAGGAAAATGCTGGAGTTCAGTCTGAGAATGCTTGTTTGAATGGTGTATTTGTTTTTGGAGGATTGAAAGGCAAGGGAAGTTCAAAGTCTTGTGGAGGTAGTAAACCTTTCAGTGAGATGAATCAATTGAACAGAGAGAAGGCTGATGATTGCAATGGTTTCGGGCAGCATAATCGCGATTCCGGTTCTGATGTTAACTCTAAATTCCAAGATAGTGGTAGTTTAGGTGATTCATTTGAGACAGGCTCTGTATTTGATATATTAAATAAGATGAGTAGATTGAACATTGGTAACTCTGAAGCATATGCTAAGGAATCTGAAAATTTTAGTGGTCACTCTTTGGACACGGATAATGTGTTTGTGTTTCGAGGCGTCGATAAGAGCTTTGAGTTTATAAAGGATTGTCATCCAAGTAAGAGCCGGAAGACACCAGATGTGAGACAATCAGACAGAACATCTACATCTTTCTTCCCGTCAGCTGGAGTAGGCGTCACGCAAAATGATGGTTTTTGTGAGGGGCCACATATGAATAAAGATGAGAAAGATAGCGGAAGCTTTAGATGCAATCCGGATGGATTAGACTCCTCAAATGCAAATTTTAGTACTCCAAATATGAAATTTGACTTTTCAAGCAACAATTTATTCCCTTGCATTGATAAGTTGGATAATACAAATCTTAGGTCTCTGGGAACCAAAAAATCGAAGAAGAAAAATGGAAAATCAAGGCAAAGAACTGTGGTCCAACAGTTGTTTAGCCAGGATCATGTGTTTACCGAAGGCAAACCCGAGCAAATTCAAAAGTCTCCTGGTTTTGGTTCACCCATGGATTTTTCGCCTTATCGAGATACTAGTGCAGGCAATGCTCCAGACTCGAACACGGACACTGGATTAAAAGCAGAACTACCAATTGAGAAGAATACTTCAGAGCACTGTGGAAAGCCTCACGGCGAAAGAAGCACCTCAAGTTTTCCTCCATTACTTGCACAAGATGGCTTGTCAGACATAAGGCGTAATTATAAGAAAAAGTATAGGTTGAAAGTTGGTTCAAATCCCACGGCCCAAAGAAATAATCCAGACAAAGAAAATGCTAAGCAAGAGCCTTCAGGAGCTACAACTCTGGAAGTATGTGAGCACTGGCGTATAAGGTACTCTTATGAAGTAGTCATCATTTATTTGGGATTTTTATATTTGTATTTGGTTTTGAGCAGTTTTACGATTCTTATGCTTGCACTAGCCTTTATTACGATTACTTAATGATTTGATTCTGTTCAGGGGAAACGAGGCTTATCATGCTGGGCAACATTCTAAAGCAGAGGAGTTTTATTCAATGGGCATCAATTCTGTCCAACATGTCAGTGTCCTTGGATACTCCATTAAACCACTTTTACTCTGCTATAGCAACCGTGCTGCCACACGAATGTCACTTGGGAGGATGAGAGAAGCCATAGGAGATTGTACGAAAGCGTCTGAACTAGACCCAATTTTTTTAAGAGCTACATTAAGGGCTGGAAAGTAAGTTTCCCCCATCCCCCCGTCTATTAGATATTGTAGCAAAATAGATCCACTTTTCTAACTGGATCTTTTTTCAACTTCGTGCAACTCTTTTCATAATTTTGCAGTTGTTATCTGGTGTTGGGAGAAGTTGATGATGCGATTGAATGTTACACTAAATGCTCAAGTGGTGGGACCAGCATTTGTTTAGATAGGAAAGTTGTACTTGAAGCCGCTGATGGCCTGCAGAAAGCAAAGGTTTGATATTATTAATGTTATTATCTTTTCTGTTAAGAGTAATGTCATTGTGTATGTGCATGTTCCATATTATTCAATGTTCTAGAAATTTATCTATCGACTATTGTGTGCTGGATTCCTCCGTGGACAGCCCAGAAGTATATGTTGGGGACATTGTGAGGATGATAAGGTCTAATATCAAGATCTTGCATTCGAGTTTGTTAATTTATATTCTCTATCCTTATAAGTAGGCATCTGATTGGAAATTCGATTCGTGTGCTTGCACTTAGTGTTGTGCTGTTTATACGTGTCATTTTGGTCGGACGGCACTATAAGTTAGTATTTAATTTAGTTTTCTGTTTGACAGAAAGTGGCTGAGCACATACTTCAATGTGCCAAAGTCTTGCACGAAGGAACTGAAGATGCAGCCAAGAGAGCTCTGGGGATCATTGAGGAGGCCTTGTCGATTAGCCGTTACTCAGAGAAATTGCTTGAGATGAAGGGAGAGGCTCTACACATGGTACATGCCAACTAATGTCATTTATTTGTGTTACCTTTAGTTAGATTGGACAACCCAATGCAAAAAATGCATGGCAATATCATGATTTGATTATGTTTATTGGTGTAGTTGCGGATGTATGATGAAGTGATGCAACTTTGTGAACGAACTCTTGATATTGCTTTAAAGAACTTTAGCACCGATCGTTTGGATAATCCCAAGTGCAAGGATTCTCACGTGAAGTTGTGGAGGTGGCACCTGCAGACCAAGTCTTACTATCGTCTGGGAAAGCTTGAGTTGGCTCTTGATTTGATCGAAAAACAAGAAAAACTACCTATCAGCTCCATGTAGACCTTATTGCCATTGTCAACCAGTAATTGTATCTACTTTATAAGAATTTCTTGAGATTGATCATAAATTTATCTTGTAGGGCGGCTGGAGATGTAACCCAGGAAACCTCAATCTCCTTAGCAGCCAATATACGCGAACTTATATCCTTAAAAGTATGTTAAATATTGGTTGTTTCAGTTTGAATGACGGTCCATTGTCTGAGAGTTTTGATTTTTGATTTTTATTTATTTATTTTGAATAAATCTACGTTCTGATTCTTAAGCTGTTCCGTTAGATGTTACAAACATGCGAATGGTTTTAAAGCAAACAGTTTTACCTTCTTTTTTGGCCAATTACAGAAATCAGGAAATGAAGCCTTTATTTCCGGAAGGGATACTGAAGCTATAGAGCATTATACTGCTGCTATATCAAAAAGTTTTGAATCACGTGGTTTTATGGCTATATGCTTCTGCAATCGTGCTGCTGCTTACCAATCACTCGGCCAAATTGTTGATGCCATTTCCGATTGCAGTGTAGCCATCGCTCTGGATGAGAATTACTTAAAGGTTGGTTACAAATAAGAGTTGCCAATGAAATTATGTTTAATTTACTATTGTGCCACCACTCTTATTATCTTTGTATGGCTCCGTAGTGTCTTAATTCATAGATTCTATAAAATTGACTCGTTCCCTGCACCAATTATCATTTAATTTTCAGAAATATTATCGTGGTATTTCTATTTCCTCTCATAAAATATGTATCTTTGCCGTTCGCAGTGTGGTCCAACAATTTTTTTAATGTGGCCTATGGAAAACTTAAGAATATTGACAGTTTAAATAAGGTCATCTTAACATGCGATGGTCAAGAATACAGATGTCATGATCCAACCTGCCTAGCTTGGTATCAGCCATACCTACAATTATCTTGTAAGGCAATATTTACTTTGAAGGGTTGGATAGTAGCACTATCCAAATCAACAGATAAAGGAGAAGGATAGTGGAAATTTTAAATTTATTTTCTAGTGTTACTTTGTGATTAAACTCATAGATATGTATATTTCTTATGCATATCTAATTTTCTCTGAGGTTAGATATTGAGATAAAGAACATTTTACTTGTACAACCCCTACTAAAATTTATTCAGTTAATTCAATGGGGCAAACCAGGTTTTTCACATTTTGTTATCCAGGGCACTGTATAACTATCCTATGGGGAATGAGAGGCTAGTTATCTAATAGTTATCTAGGTTTTGGGGGAGTTTTCCAGGGTCGGATGAATAACCCGGGTAAAATACTTCTACGTGTATATAGACTAGGACTAGGTTATTGACTTCATATATTGGCTTTCCTTTTCATTAAACACCATCTGTTCATTGACTTGGGTAGTCCTTGGGTTTGGGCAGTCTGTTGAACTACCAGCTGTTCTAAAAATGGAAATACTTCTTATATTGGCTTTTGGTTTTTGAGTTTTTTCAGTTGCTCTTTAGTATGTGTCCGTGAAGGAACACCAGTAAGCAAATGAAAGTTCATTTTGAGTTCTTGAAAGAAAATATAAAGAAAATGGATTGAAGATGTATAAGTACTACCAAAGAGGAGTAATGGGTTCTGATGCTTCCTGAACTGTGATGGAAAGCATTACCACTGCTCATTACCTATATTTACAAGTAGTTTTTCTTTTGAGAATTTTCACGGGTTGACAGAGTTTTGATTTCCTTTGGATGTAGGCGATTTCAAGGAGAGCTACACTACATGAATTGATTAGAGATTATAAGCAAGCAGTTTGTGATCTTGAGAGAATGGTCTCTCTTCTTGAAAGTCAATCACAAATCAAGACTCAAGGTAAATCAGGTGGAGGCAGTGTGAGGGACTTAAGAAAAGCTCGTACTCGTCTTTCCTCAGCTGAAGAAAAGGCTAAAAAGGAAACTCCTCTGGATCTTTACCTCATTTTGTAAGTCCAATCATCATCACCATACAGTTGTCATTATGGCTCCAATCGAAGCTCATAAAGTAACTGGTTACATTTGGTTTTGACTGGCAGGGGAATCAAATCGTCTGATTCTGAATCCGAGATTAAGAAGGCGTATCGTAAGGCAGCCCTCAGACACCATCCGGACAAGGTCTTTTAAAGGGTTTTCACATATGATATGGTTAAACACTATTCACTATTCTTATTCTTATAGTCTTAATTTGTGCTGGTGTAGGCTGGTCAGGTCCTTGCAAGGAATGATGTTGCGGATGACGGAACATTGCGGAAAGAATTTGGTGAGAAAATCCACAATGACGCTGACAGGCTATTCAAAATAATTGGCGAAGCATATGCTGTACTTTCAGATCCTTCCAAGGTAAGATTTAGAGGGTGTATGGCTAAAGCTTATTTCAATCCTCTTACGAGCGGTAACATGCTATAATTTTTTTTCAAGAGCTTATAAGATGTAATTTCTTCACAGCTTATAAGCTAATAAAGTGTTTAGATAATAAAACTTATAAGCTTGCAATTTAAGCAGTGTTTGCGGTTGCTTGCTATAAGCAATTTTCTGTTTTTGACCTAAATTCAGCTAAGCAGGAGTGTTTGCATACTTACGCTGAAACTCACACGTTTAAGCTAAAATCTAAAAGCAGGGACAATGTTGCCTCAAACAACTTCTTAGTAAAAATTGTCAGAAAAAAGTGATTATTTTACAAACACTACAACTTGTGAGTTTACTACAATTACTTTTTTCTTTAAACACTATCCACTTTTAATTTTAAGCAATTTTTCAACAATCTCTAATTTAGCTATGGATTTTTGAAAAGCAAAAGCAAACACTCCCTCAATGAAAGGATTTAGCTATGGATTTGGGGAACAAATTGAGATCCTTCATCAAACGCACATTTTGATTAGTGTTTGGTGTTAGTGTAATATGTCTAGTGTGTGTGAATTGTGTGCAGTGCGTGTCCGTAATAAATTAGCAGGAACAGAATCAAGAATTGTCTTTTCCAGTTTCTTGATTATGAGACAAAATCTCTAACATCTGTGCAGAGGTCAAAGTATGACGACGAAGAGGAGATGAGGAAAATCTACAGGGAGTGCGCGAGGAACAGTAACTCTGGCCATCCATCCACGTCTTACAGTTCCCCTTTTGGAAGAGGAAGCTCGTCTGGAAGACAGAGTGGCTCATACGAAAGAAGGAGATATTGGCACGATTCAAAATCCTACAGTTACAGTTACTCACACTCACGATGGTAGTACAACGCAAGGCGATTCATTCATACTTGTGAATACATGGTGCTGGAAGACTTGCGTGCTGTTAACACAGATCATCGTCTCCGGTGACAAAATGCAGGGCAAAAGAGCTTTGCCGGGTGAGGCCTCGTATGGCGCCGATGAAGGCGAGGCCTGAGGATAGTGCTCAAAATCCACAGGCATATTTTTGCAGCCCATTAGTTTGGGGGTAATTTACAGTTATGATGATTGTAATTTAAATTGATGGTTATGAAATAAGGCAATTACATACAAATTCAATTATTTTGTAGACCTTACATTCTCTAAAGGTTGTTTTTTGGAGAAAGGGACTTGGAAATTAAAGTGATAAATGAATTGATGTAAAAAAAAATTGTATTTGGAAATTTACTTCAAATTTTTTGTTAGGGGGTTAGAATTATAATGATGGGATTTGAATTGTTTGAAATTTTTGTTTAATCTTGTTTTAGTTCTTATTAGAAGTTGATGATGAACGAGTATGTAGTGTGTGAGTAGTGTGTGAAGTCACGTGAATAGTGTATGTGGAGTGTGTAAAGTGTTCAAATGTGTCATGTGTAAGTATGTGGTCATATATATATAATGAAAGTGGGGACGAGTTTCAAATGACTAAATAACAGGAAGTATTTTAAATTAATAAAAATTAATTAAAGGTTTTGTTTGGATTACTTCGTTAGTTCAAACGGATTATTTAACCTATTAATTCAGTGAAGGCACAATTGTTAATTTTTTTATTTAACTTGTTCAATCACAACTGATTAGTAAAATAATTTTTTTTTTAATTTTTTTTTACTTGAACTAATAAAACGAGTAGTTAATTCTAAAACAGAACTTACCTTTTAGACCAAAAATTATTTTCAAACACGACTTCTTATTGGACGAGGGAATCTTTGTTTTGCTTAAAATATAGTAAAATTAATAAGATATTATAAAATCATCATTAAAAAGTAATCAAAATGTATTAGATAGTCGTGTCCTCCATCCGGATGGATAAATCCACTGACAAACATATAACCTAAAAGAAGATTCAACATTTTCACCATTCTTCAGATTATATATAAAGTACAGACATGAGAAACCAATAGAATATTCAATGTTAGTGCTCTCTCATTGAATCGTCACAGTAGCATAAGTAGACTGTTGTCTTCGGCAACACAACAAAAAATTACAAGACAAACTGTATCAGCAATGATCCAAAACTGGCAGGAAAAACATAACAATTCATCAATCAAAAAACAAGAATCATCTTGCTACAAAATTTATCGAGCAGCCTGGGGCTGAGCATGCTCCAGGAGCTGGTTCACCAACTTGTAAGTGCGGAGGGACAGCGCTTTAGTGTGGTCAATTAGCTGCTCGTACCTGAATAAACGAGAAACAATTACTCAGTAAGACACAAGAAGATGAAAGTCGAAAACAGTTGAACTCTGAGTAGGAACGTACACATTGGTCTGACTGGGTTCCATGATAATGGTTCCGGTTTCTGAATCAATTTTTGCTTCAAGCTTCGAGGTCCTGATGAGATTAACTATCCATCTTTCTGCTTCCTCATAGTTCAAATTCAGTTTCTCAGCAAGCACTCTGTCACCAACAATGGAGAAAATAATACATAAATGACAACGGTCTATATATTAAAATATTCATGGAGTATATGACAACTGTTGGGAAGACGGGCAGTATAAAAAGTAATTGAAGGAGGCACCTACGCCATATCAATGCGCTGATGAATGCGACAGTATGTTTCAAAGATGAAAAGACGAGCATTTTCAAGAAATTCGTCTCTTAAAGGTACACTCGTGAAGTTTCCTTCTTCAACTCTTTTTCCAAGAAATGGGTCATTCAGAATGACCTGCAGCAAGATTACACAGTTCACAAGATTAATAGATGATAGACCTGAACGAATCTAAACGAAGCCGAGTAATAAGAGATAAGAAACAACAGTATCTTCACATTTTGAAATCAAATGGGGATAAACGGGGCAAATTTTTTATACAGATGTAAAAGAACGATTTCAAAATCATGAGAGGGCCATGTGGAGTTGAGAAAGCTTACTTCTTCACACTCTCTCATCTTCTTCTGTGCTCCATCAAAGTCATAGTTGACATATATACACGCAAGGAACTCAGTAATCGGGTCTTCATAAGAGTACTGCTCTTGCTGAATCACCTTCATAAATTCTTTAAACTGAGGCCTCCTCCTTTTGTTGACAATGAATGCAGTTGCCAAGTAACGTAAAAGGTGGGGAGCATTTGTCTGAATGGCATTCAGATACCTACAAGAGTTACAGTTCATATTAATAGGCCGTTCCTCTAACTTAGATGCATTGGTAAGAACAAGAAACCGACCCCCCAGTTACGGGCCCAAGGAAGAGAGAAAATATAGAAATTCAGGGACTATATGCCTACAACCTATTGAAACAAAGGGAAATTTGATTTGAACTAAAATGAAATATAATCTATTTCATCAAAAGAACACGTGTGAAGAAAAAGGAAATAATAAGATGATTTTAGAAACATACTTGTCCTGATTAAACAAATCGATAATCTGTGTCCTCCCATTGTCATGGTTAAAGAAGATGAATAGGCTCCAATGCATAAGCCATATTCTACATTGCACTTGATTCAATGGGGAAGAGAAATTCTGCAAAGGCAAACATTAATAAGTTTGATTTGTGTTGCACAAAGGAAGAATATAAATTATTGGAATAAGCGTGCTCATGAAGCCAACCTTAGAGTCGATGATTTCCTTCAAACGGTTAAGTTCCTCCAATGCAATATCCCAATTTTGCATCAATATCTCTGCAGCCAGCTTCCCCCATAATGCACTCAAACTCCTATCACTGTTGGTGCACAAAGCTCTGTACTGGTACAGATAATCAGCAGCCCCGGAGTAGTTCCCACATTCAAATTGAAATTTGGCGTACTGATACAACGCTTCTATCTGATCCGGGCCAATCTGTGCAACATACAAATTACGGTTAATTCAGTTAACACTGTTTTAAAAGCACATATCAGCATAAACTTCTTAACACTTGGGAGTTACTCATCAATTTCAAAATAACCGGGCATATTACATGTTTATACATTTCTTGCAAGTAAATCATCATTAGGCGTATGCAAGGACGGAAACATCTCCAATATTCACCAATATTTCTACGATATCTCCATTATTTAGTAAACCTCAACATTTTTCGTTACTGATATCTATATATCCTCCGATATTTTTTTTGATAAGAAACAAAGACTATATATCCTCCGATATTTGTAAAATTAAGATACCGATATTTCTACTATGCAGATATATTCATCCTTGGGTGTATGACAAAGCACAGGTGAGGTACTCTAGTTTGTATTTAACACGCATTGCGACCCACTAAGAATTATAAGTATGTTCTGAAACTAAATCAAGTTTGCAGTTTAGAGGAAACTCAACCTGATAGCGCTCGTTAAGCATCTGCAGATTGTACTGTTTGTCCGCCCTCAATTCCTGAACAGCATTGGGATTCTGCAGGAACCCGACTAAAGGAGCTGCTCCGTCTTCCAGAGCCTTCAGTCTACCAACCACCTCAGCTCTCCTCTCCACCATGTCTAAACAACACTCCACCGAAATTAGAAAATTCAATTATATTTCACACTTGTCTGGAATTCTATAATTATAGACTGCAAATTGACAAAAATTCACTCATGGCCCATAGACAAAATAGAACAAATTCCTTATTCAATACACAATCTCCAATTTCAACTAATATTCAGTTCAAATTTGTGATATGCATTAAACTAATCCAAATCTAACAACAAAAATTACGACATTCGAGATAAAAACAGGACTTATCCATATCAACATATATCAACACAACTTGTACATACTCTGAAGCAAATGCAAAAACAACACACGAAACTACATTGTCTTAAAATAAATTCGTAGGCAAACAACTGTCCTCAACCACAAAACAGAAAACCCTAATCAGCAAAATAATCAGCCAAATCTTAAATTTTGCAGCTAGTCCATGAATATCAGGAGTTTTAATTTTGTGCCTGAGATATCAAAATCAAACCCTAAGGACTAGCATCTAATAAGAAATTGAACTACAAGAGGCATAAATTTCCCATAAATAATAAAAAATCGAACTTCGTCATTAGTTCTCATCCAATAACAGCAAAATCACAGCTTACACAACCACCGCGACGTTAAACCTCTAAAAATTCTATTCTACACAAAAAAAGCTCATCTACATACCCTGTGGAACGTCGTCCGAGCGGTAGAGGGATTTGTGGATGTCCATGGCATAATCAACCATGTTAGTGTGATTAAGAAGCTCAATCTTCGCCTTCAAGATATCTTCCTCTGCATATAACCCTCTCTCCTGCAAGAATTCAAGCAGTGGGAAGACGAGATGCCTGTCAAGATGCGGAGCTATCCGCTGCGTCAAATCGTGCTTCGCCGCCGTTGATTCTGCCGACGCCATTGTTCTCAAGAGGAAGGGATCGAAGGTGGTTGACGGGTGCTCGCGGGGAGACGAGCAGTGATACTAGGGTTTTTCCGAGAGCTTATTTTATTAAATATTTTTATACGAAGTTGAATTATATTATTAATATTAATAGATAGGGTCTGTTTGTTTATGGATGTGGGTGGCTGAAGTACTGTAGGCTATGGAGAATAAAGTGGAATTTTAGATTGGGGTAAATAAATGAGTGTTTGTTTATGTTGATTGGGAGATTGGGTTGGAATTGGTTTATATTATAAAAGGTGGTGAATGTGATTTGATGTGTGTAAGAGATAGTTAATGGATGATTGATTATTGATTAAAGTTGTATCGTGAATTGAGTTTGATTGATGAGGTGTGTAAGAGTTTGTTAAAAAATGATTGGTTATTGAATAAAGATGTATTGGAAATTGAAATTGATTTATGATGTGTGTAAAAGGTAGTTAAATAATGATGATTATTGATTAAAGTTGTTTTAAAAATTGAGTTTAATTAATGATGTGTGTAATAGGATTGAGGACAATATATTGTACCAAACCCATTAACAAACACATGTTGAATTGGACACAATCCACAACGGATTGGTCCATAAACAAACAGACCCATAGTTTTCCTTTTTCGTGGCAACTTTCTATTATATGATCAGGATCGAATCCACGGACCCCTGTCAATCCCCTATCAATTATTCTTTCTGTCCCGACTTAATTTACTTATTTGTTTTTTGGATTTGTCTCAAATAACTTTGTCAATTCAAAAAATAAAATTTTTCTCACATTCGCTACCTTCAGAATCTCCACATTTGAAAAAGTCAAAGATTTCACAAAATCTTATTTTTCTTTTTCTTAACCTTCGTCCCCGGTTAGAATAGGCAAATTACGCCGAGACAGAGGGAGTAGTATATATATATATACAAAAAATTGAAAAACTACTTTCCAGTGATGGGATGAACAATACTACCTCCGTTTTTTTCTTTTTTAGTTGTCATTCTACCTTTGGATAAAAAAAATTAAGGAACTTAATGAGTTGACAAATCAACCTTAACTAATTTCCTTAAATTTCTTGATTTTTTTTTTTAATAATATTTCTATATATTGTTAACATTTTCTATAACTTTAGGACTAGTGTTGTAAAAAATTTGGTAAAAAAATTAGAATGAAAACTATTTACAAATAAAACAAATAAGTTAGAATGATAACTAAAAAAAATGAAAGTAGTAAGATAATAATGAGATATTGGGTTATTAGGGTAGATATATGTCTTTTTGCAATTTTAGTCCTACATACATTAGAATTTATAATTAAATTCCCAATAATTTTAATTTCACCGGATTCTAATTATGGGGAAATTTAGATTTGGTATAAAATGATTTGGACTCACTAATTTTTTTATTAACCTGACATATGTCGTTGGCCCGTTAGAAGAGGAGGGGTATTGTTGGATTTATAATTAATTCCCTATCTAATGTCAGTTTCATCCGGTTCCAATTACGGGAAAATTTGGAACTTGGTATGAAATAGATTGGATTCACTAATTTTCGGCACAATAAAATTTGACAAACGAATATTATTCTGTGTGAAAGTATTTTATGACTAAATAAATTATCCATGTCACATATCAAGTGTTTGGACTCATCAAAAAATAAAATTTAACTAAACCTCAGTGGGCTTTGACAGCCCTTATGTTCAGTAATTGAGGCCCAATGGGCTTTGACCAGCCCACTACAGGCCATACTGGATTTAAAATTCGGCCCATCATATTGAAACAAGCTTGAAAGGAAATTATGGGGTAAACCAATATTTTGGCTCAAAGTTATCATACTTCCTCCGTCCCATCTTAATTTGCACACTTTCCTTTTCGATCCGTTCTATTACAAAGTAAGTGTGCAATTTTCATCCTTAAAATCTCCACCATCAATCCCCATCTTTGAAAAAATCAACTAGAAGACAAAAAACTATTTTTTCTTAATATACGCGTCAGAGCAGGTGTGCAAATTAGGCCGAGACGACGGGAATATTTATTTTAATTTGTTAGAAAGTAATTTATTGTAATTAAGATTTTAGATTTAGAAAAATTATTATTAGTCAGTGTGTTTTATTATTTTAAATGGTTCATTTTATTTTGATAATAAATTACGGGGTTTAAATTCCAGTTTGCGTCTCTTTTTAAATAGTCTCAGAATCAACAGAGTTAGATCAACGAGTATTTTAATCCGCGCATATAACTTAACAATATGATAATACTAATTTATCTGCAGAAAATATATTAATGTTGGTATATGAGTCATATAATACTCCCCACGTCCCACAAAGATGAACTTATTTTTCGTTTTACGATATACCATTCACTATATTAATCATATAATTAACTATCCACCTCTATATTTACCCCAAATCAATGTGTCTTGTTACTCTCCTCATCAACCAAATACTATATTATCAATAAATCTATTTGGGGGTTTAAAAGAAAAATAGAGTCAAAGTTTTATGTTTTTATTTACAAAAAATAATTTGACAAAAATATATAACTTTTAAAAACATCATTTAAATTTTAAAATCTTTTGGATGATTTTTTTTTTTATTAAATTTGAAGGAAGGATAAACCATAAAGTGATTAAAAAGCATCGAGTAATTAAACATTTCCTTTTCTTTTCTTTTTCTTTTCCATAATTTTGGGAACATTTACATATGTATATCATAATATTTTACGATACAAAAATAATCTTGAATTAAATGACTAAGTTGTCATTTTTAATAAACAAATATTCTACGTACATCACATTAATTTTTATCACTTTTTTAAGTAAGTTATAACAACCGATTAGTTTTGATTTTTCACATTCTCACATTCCTTCACTTACTCTCTCCCTCGTAAATCCTAACACTCATAATTCTATATGAAGGACAACCAATTTCATTGAAAATAGATAATAGAACAACACAAAACAAAAGTATGAATAATGCAAGTCCTTCCGTATTTTTTAATGCCTCAAATTCATAAATTTCGCATTTTATAGACATGTCATTTCTTAATTGTGCTCGGAAACTAATTTCGAATGGAATAAGTGCATCTTGGATTTCCAACACACTATTTAGAGTTTGAAAATTGTAATTCGAATAAATAATTGACAGATTGAAAACTAAATTTTAGATATTAGTTCTTGTAGAGAAAGGGTAAAATAGAAACTTAATTTGGTGCCTAAAAAACGTACTCCCTCCGTTCCGACTTAATTTGCCTACTTTGGTCGGGCACGAAGGTTAATAAAAAGCAGATTTTATGGAATATTTGATTTTTTTTAAAGGTGGAGATTGAATGTGGAGATTTTGAGGGTGAAGATTGTGAGAGAAATTTGTCATTTATGGACTGTCAAATTAGATTGGGACAAACCGAAAAGAAAAATAGGTAAATTAGAGCGAGACGAAGGAAGTAATTTTTTTATATATAGTGTCTTAATATGTATTTATGATGGTATTAGCCGCGTTTAATTGTATAATTTATCTTAATGAATATTCTGATAGGTTGCCAAATCCTACTCTTCGGACCAAGTTCAAGTTGACAGACACAGAACATAGAATAATGAATATTAATGAACTAATGTCATTTAAACAAGGTTGTAAAAGTCGCTAGGCGCTAGTAAGGCGATGGACTAGGACTTAGCGATTAGTCGGGATTTAGACGGGGCTAATTGAGGCGTAAGTATGGTTAGACAGGGAAGAATCGGAAAATAAACCTAGATGGTCAAGGAAAGCCTAGCGCTTAAACGAGGATTAATCGGAGCTAGTTAGGAAATTTTAAAACAAAGCATTTAAATATTCTTCCCTAAAATAATAATAACAATAAATAACAGTTTGAATCTGTAAAGCATTCTTCTTTGACCAGACCTAATTAATGGGTGAGAATATGTCGGCTATTTAGCAGGGACCTACGTTACGTAAGATCTAATTTAATTTGTTTAGCAAATATGTCAACCTTAATAACTAAAGTAAAGTCTTATGTGTATTAATTGGACGGTGTCATCCGAATTGAATATTCCGATTAAGTATAGATACTAATACCTTTTATTCTTTTACATTCAGAATTACAAAATTTATAATTTTCTTGTTTCAACTACGTTTCTTATGAAAAATATAATAAATATAAATCCTTTTACTCTGATATATTTAATGGGGTTAACAATGATATATTTTAATATAAATATAAATTTATAAAAAACATGTGAGTTTATGTTCTACTGAAATATGAATATTAAATTTTTAATCTAAAGAATATTTGTTAGGTTTTGTTTTGATATATTTTCATACGTAAAATACTTTAATATCCAAAAAAAAAAGCCCAGGCTGTCGCTATAACCATGAAATTGATTATATTTATATAACTCCCTTCGCCCGCTCAGTTTTGCATGTAATGACAGATATATATATATTAAGAAATTTTTATTTTTTTATTTTTGATTAATTTTTTTAAAGGTGAAGAGTGTAAGAGATTTTCTTTTTAAGAATGTGCAAAATTAAATGGAACGGATCGAACGAAAAATTTGCAAAACTGAACGGGATGGAGGGACTAATAAGTAAAATTCTGTTAATTATGCAATTGAGCCCGTATAGCTCAGTGGTAGAGCGTCAGTCTTGTAAACTGAAGGTCTGTAGTTCGATCCTGCATGTGGGCAATTTTGTTTTATTTTCTTTTATATTCATTTTTTTTTGGGGATTGCAATTCGAGCATTATTTATTTGTACTAATTTTAGCAAAATGGAGTTATTTAGACATCGTATTTTAGAATATACGGATTTGATCACATGTTCATCGGTGGACACCAATTTATATGTCCACAGCTTATGCGACATGTCACATAAGTCGGAGAACTCATCATTATTTACTTTATTTATTTTATTTCATTCCACATTTATATATATTTCATATTTATCATCATTCTATTAACTTAGTTAAATATTTTGTGATTATCTTTTCCTAGCCCCACTATTTTTCTACCTTATAAATCTCATTCCATGAAAGCTTAGTTTTCGATTCTTCGATTTTTTTATTTTGAGATATAATCGTCGTGTTATAAGCCAAACATCAATTGGTTTGGGATGTTTCGAAATTGTAGGTGTACAAAGTAAAGTTATTAAACTCGTAATTCTAACTTAAATCGATGGACGGTCTATAGAATCGATCATAAGATCGGATTGTAGAACCGTAAAATTCCACAAATTATAAAAGTAAAAATAAAAATATATCTTTATGTACATATACATCTCAAATATACTTATATATATTGGAAATTGCATCCAACTAGTGAAATGATAATTATAAATGAAGATTTTGATTCTATTATTTCATCTTGCTTAACATCTTCTCACAAATGTTTCTTTTGTTTTTTCTCTCAAAGTAAACTGATCTTTAAAATTAATGTTTAGGCATAAATAATTCGTGGAATCGTACGAAATAAATCGTCGAGGCATAAATGACTCGTAGAATCATAGAATCGTACGAGTCGAATAACGAATTTGACAACATTATGTACAACAGATAAATCATTATTTCTCAGAGAAAAATAAATGTTTGTTATATTTTCTTGGGTACAAGTGATGAATTACCAGATTAATAAATGTTATGTTATAATGCTAGTTAATGACAGAATAAAATACAGTCAATAAACATCTCATGCATTTTTATATATTTTTTTTAAAAAAAATTCTCCTAATCTAAAAACAAAGAAAAAATTCTCCTCTTTCCTCTAAAGTGACTCGACCCCAAAACCAAAAATCTAGGTAGTAGATGCTCTGTCACTTGAGCAATCTAACTTCGTTTCATGCATTATCACATTTGAATGTTTGGGAGCTAGCTAGTACTAAAGAATTGCAATTAATATTAAACAAATTTATCATAATGTATATAGATACTAGGACCTAAATCAATTAATAACAAAGAATAAGTCATTGTTACTATTCACTTTATTCTAATATATAAGTGCAAATTTGCAACTAATCTTATATAAAAAAATTATATTTTCTCCTCTCATATTATAAGTGATTACTAATTAAATATTTTGATCATGGGCCTCAAGAATATTAATTTTATTTCTATTTTGTTCACTTTTCTCCTTTCTACTTCACTTTTCTTTGTGGTGAATGCCAACGAGCCTGAAGTAGGTAAGATATTTTTACGCATTATATTTTAGTTCGTCCCATAAAAATACGACGATAACTATATAAGCATATCATTAAATGTTTATTTTTATGTTTGTCCCTATTCAATATGCCTTGATGTTCTCTATATCAACCAAATATATTTAATTAAATCATAGGAGTAGTTCTTTTGTACACCAGTTTCGTGTATTTAAGTCCTGGGTAATTTTTCATGAAAATATATTAATGTTTACTTGAAAAATCTTACTTGCTTTATTAAAAAATGTTATGTTTAATATTGAAATTGTGTTTTTTTTATCACAAATAAACTGTTATTCTCTTAAAAATGCTTATTTTATATAAAGTTCGACGTCAAAGTAACACTTTTTGTATTCAAAATGGCATTTGTTACGACAAAACTAACTTTCATCAACCAATAAAGGACCTGTAAGACGATTTTATTTAAATGTTTGTCGATTTAATTACTGATAGTGGTTAATTGTAACAGAGGATGAAAGTTCATATTCGTATGTAATTGGAGCTCCAACCGGGCCACAGAACTGGAGCAACTTGAACCCGAATTGGACCCTATGTGGATCCGGAAGAAGACAATCGCCAATCAATATAGTTGGTTCGATTTTTTTTCCTTCACTTGGAGATTTAAACAAACAATATAGGCCCGCCCCGGCCCGAATAATAAACGGAGGCCATGATATTAAGGTAACCTTTCTGAAATATGCTATGATTTTCGAGACTATCATGATTCGTTGGACTTTTGATCCATTGAATCTGACTTATTAGGCCCAATAATAGTTTGGGCCAAGAATTATGTGACCTAGCCTGTTAAAGCATCAAACGGTTTAGGTCGGACAGTTGAGCCTAACCGATTTTACTACTTCTTGTAAGAACATACGTATCTTTTAGACTAGATCAAGGAGTTCCTTAAATTCTTCATTTATTAGATGTTGTATGTGCGTCATATATATAAACGGAGGCCATGATATTAAGGTAACATCTCTAATCTTAAAGAATTCGTATAATATTGTCCGTTTTGAATTATGCAAACCACTAACTATAGGTGGTAATTTGGGCCAGGCTGGCCAGTCTGTTGGGCCAAACATGTGTGAGTAAAGCCCAAACCCACCTCCCTAAAAGTAATTTGTACTATGATTTTCGAGACAACCATAGTTTGTTGGACTTTGAATTCATTGGATTGGATATGTTGGGTCCGATGATAGTTTGAGCTAGAATCATATGACCTAATCTATCTACAATATCGGGCGGATTGGACCGGATAATTGGACCTGACCGATTTTGCTACTAGTAACAACATTGGAGTCTTTTAGACTAGAGTTCCTTAGATGTTGTATGTGCGTCGTATGTTTTTTTGATGAGATTATCTATTTCAAAATAACATTTCATTTTAATATTGTCAACATGTAACCCACATATATAATAACACGATCATGACATCACCACTATACATGTTAATAATGTTGAATTAGAAGATGCAACACTATTTAGAATAGGTATCCCATTCTGTCTTTGTGTACGTGTGTTTTCTGTTGACAAAAACTTGTGTGTAATAAACATACTCTTCCGGGTAGTGAATTTTTTTTTTTTTTTTAATAAAAGTATCATTTTTATCTGTAAACGTATCATTCCAAATTATATTGGCGCGTAAATCAGGTCAAATGGAGCGGGGATGCAGGAGGCATCATAATAAAAGGCACTGAATTTAAATTGGTGGAATTTCATTGGCATATTCCTTCTGAACATACACTCAATGGAATCAGGTTTTTATCTCTCTCTCCATTCTTACTTCCTTCGTCCCGTTCAGTTTTGTACATTTTTTTTTTTGGTCCGTCCCATTAAGTTTTGCACATCCTTAAAAAAGAAATTTCTATTATAATCTCCACTCTCAATCTCCACCTATAAAAAAGTAAAAAAAAAAAAAATAATTTTTTCTTAATATATGCCACCGCCCTACGTGCAAAACTGAACGGGACGGAGGGAGTATAATATAATATAAATATATATAATGATTTTTGTTTAGGAAAAAATACAAAAAATTTACCTTTTTTGGCAGATTTAATATGGAGCTTCATATGGTTCATTATAGCTCTAAGATGGATATTGCAGTTGTTGGCATCCTATACAATTTAGGACAACCTGATCCTTTTCTTGCAAAGGTAAACAAATGTTTTTTATATTCTAATTTTTCCTTCCGAAAAAACATTATAGTTCAACGACATCACTCTTGACATAAAATCAAGAAGTTATACGTTCTAAACTTCAGTTTAGGAGTGGTTTGATACAATATGTCATACCAAAATTTTCGATATATGGAAAACCGATACTGTTACTGACATTGTACCAATCACTAAAGAGTGGGGCTTGAGTGCACCATGTGCACAATAGTGATATGGTGCACCACTCATACAGTATTTTTTCGTGCACTTAAAGTATGATTGATTTACTCATACAGTATGGTTGATTTACTCATATAGTATATCACTATCAGTATGGTTGATTTACTCATACAATATGATTGATTTACTGACTCATAAAGTATGGTTGATTTACTCATACAATATGATTGATTTACTGACTCATAAAGTATGGGTGATTTGCTCATAAAATATTGTGGTGCACAATAAGCCTATTGTGCACCTTGTGCACACAAGTCTTTGCCATCAGTAAATACCGACGCCATATCAAAATTTCAGTATACCAAATTTTGTATCGATATCGGTATATACCATTACTTATAGTTGATTTTGATATATCAAAATTTCGATATACTGAAATTTCTCAGAATATTGTTAGAAATTTGATATATTGAATTACCGAACTACCAAAGTATCGAAAAAGAATTGATATACCAAAATATCGAATAAGTTTTATGTAATTTTTATGTACAGTTGGAACCATATCTGCCGTCAGTTACTCGTAACGGAACGGACATAGGGTTGATTGATGCAACAAGCGTTGGGTATGTAGGGAGAGAATATTACAGATACAACGGTTCTCTTACTACACCTCCTTGCTCTGAAAATGTAACATGGACAGTATATAAAATGGTAAGTTTATTCTTCTTTTTAATATTTTTACTAGCTAGCTATGAAATTGTTTGAGTTTCTTAATACATCGATGTGCCACGTTCGCTGTGACACATTCTCGAATGATACATCCACTTAAATACAATAATGTAAAGACAACGATTGCCATATTATAAATAAACTAGAGTTAATAAAACAACAGTTCTTGCACGGCCAAATTAATATATGTCAAAGGCAAGAGCTTTGACAATTTGTTAACAACTGTTGTAGTAGCTACTTAAGACAATGGTGAAAAACCGTTGTCATAGACGGAGTGTACGAAAACACCACTTTCCATAATTGTGTGATGTATCGTCTTCGTTTTTACAGGTGAAGACAGTCTCGTCGCAACAAATATTGGCACTACAGAATGCTGTTCATGATGTAAGCCCTAGCTCCAGATATATGGTTTGCTTGAATTTAATTTTAATTACTATTTTTTGTTATACGGAGATAAATAAGAAAAAATAATTATTACTTACAAAGTACACGGTAGATCACCTCGATGGGCACTACAAAGGTGGGTGAGTAGGCAAGAAATAAACAATAATGACTATATTAAACATCGGTATAATCAAGATATTTAACATCATGATATGTATCTGCCACATGTCACTACAACAATTTTGTCTATCATTTTTAAATACGACAAATATTGTCTCTAATAATGATTATATGTGACGACTTATAGTCACAAAATGTTATACAATTTAAGGTTACTTTTAGTCTTTTATTAGAGACAAGTTACGAAAAATGATTATACGCATCCGAGACGATATGTTTCGTCTCAAATAATATTATTTGCGACCGAGTTATTTAAATGACTAATTAGAGACGACATATTGTCTTTAATAATAAAGTTGTGACAAGTATTTAATATTTCAGACTACTTTTTATTATTTCAAAGACCATTTTTCTTGTAATATATACCATATAGATATATATAGGTTTATTATTTATCCAAACTTTAACTCTTATTTATCTATTTACTCCGTACAAATAACTAGTATCATTTGGATTATATATTCCCTACACTCAAAAAAGGTTTTATTTAAACAATGTCATTTACCAACTCAAGTTAATTACTCCCTCCATCACGACCTAACTTGCCTACTTTCTTTTTTGGTTTGTCCCGATTTAACTTACCAACTCATAAATGTCAAATTTTTCTCACAATCTCCACCTTTAAAAAAGTCAAAGACTTCACAAGATCTGTTTTTTCTTAATCTCCGTGACCGATAAAGGTAGGCAAGTTAATCCGGGACGGAGGAAGTAATTAATAGGAAAAATCATTTGTAGTCCTGTATATTACACCTCGTCTAGTAAAATTTATGTTTGTTAGTGTACTTTAACTATTTCTGCTATAAACATCATGATCATTTATGTATATATCTATATCTATATTCTCACTTTAAAATGTTTTATTTATTTATTTAATTATTTAATTATTTCTGCTATATTTAATTTCAGGGTAACACAGGAAATGCTAGGCCAATTCAACCATTGAATGGAAGACCTGTCTACTTTTTTAGACCATCTTACTAGTAATATTGGTCATAGCAAGTGACGAAAAAAATAAATCATGAATACTATGTGCTAATAAGTTTTTTTTTAATTAATATATATATATAGTGATGTACTGTATTAGTATATTATTTGATGCCCTTTTTACCATAGTATGCAATAAGGCATCACTTGTAGTATGAATTCTAATTAATATTTTGTCTTCTGAGATAATAAAAAGTAACTACGTATGAAGTTACAATTTTATTATAAACATTTTCGTCGCCTATATTTTCTTTTCGTAATCTCTCTTGCCTCCTCCGTGTGTTGGAATGAGATCGACTTCACCTCACGTTTGTTATAATAATTTTTAAAGTTAATTTAAGTGAAGATAGATAGGATCTTCACTAAAGCAATATAAAGAACACATGAATTTTGATGTGGAATTCTCCCCGGTTGAGGAGTAAAAACCATGAGGTTAGAGTGCACCAAAATTATACATTATAACCAAATAAAATGAGTACATCAAGTTTACAATCTGTAACATCAGGTATTCAACCATGAGTATATTAAAATAACAGAATCTTGATAATCAACAAATAACAGAAAGACCTCCCTAAAAAACCATCATTATGTCCAGTAGCTATTTTTACGATCAAAATATCAAAACCCGGCCTCTGCTACTCATAATGTACATACCTATGTGTGTCCTGAAGACGCGATGAACATAATTTAGGTTACTCCTACGTTTAGATTATCCGTAACTCCCTCTTGAACTAGACCGCAAATTAGGATATCCATTAGGCCCATATGTCCTAATACTACAATTATATTAGAATCAATAAAATCTAAGTACTATTGGACTTCACATGGACTTCAGTTTAAATTGGGTATTGCACTATTGAACTCAAATACATGTATATATGTTAGAGAAAAATTTCCCTACCCCAATCGATATTCCTGCATCCCATTAAATTCACGACACATGTAAAAAATATTAAGTTTTTCTATATATTTTGATGATGTATCGTACATCCAGTAATTAAAATGACCGAGGTTAATGGGCCCGGTCAACTAGTGCCTAAGTGGGCTGACTCGATCCATTAGTAAGTGGATACATAGGAGATTATTGGATAACTCTCTTATCCATTATTAACTTTATCCACTTACTAATTCTCATCTATCTTTAATAATATCGGTACATAGTAGAATAAGAGAAAGAACAATATGAGAATGATGTATGGAATTATTCTTTCATTAGAAAATATATAGAGAAATATAAGAACTCTAACTGATCTTCCGCTGCCGGTGATGACTCTTGGATCGTGGATACCGGTGAATTTTCGCTTGTGATTTTCATCCTGACTGGGAGTACAAAAAATCGATGATTAGACTGTTGTTCAACCCATATACAATTCGGAGACACAGTCCATTGCAATTATTTGAGGTACCCAATATTTTCATCAGTGGTACCAGAGCCGAAGAGGTTGGAATCTGGTCTTTATTGAGTTTTGATGTATATACACGATGTATGTTAGAGTTAAAAATTGCAATGACTTGGAGGCCCAATTTCGTCTGCTTATTATTTTATTTTTATTTTTTTGGCATGCAAATGGTATAATCAGATACTACATGTTATAGCTTCGATCTTCAACTCGAATCATTGAATTTTGTGAAGAAACAATTTTTATATGATATTTCGAAGTTGAGCATGTGAATTTGAAAATTATGATGAAAATCGAATTTTGAATCTGATTCGAGTTCAATTTTCATCCGGTTACTATAGTTTTTTCGACGTTAACATTATATATGTTTGGAAACCTTGTTGAAAGTGCATGGACATATTATGCAACTTTTCAATTTAAATCGAGTGAGTTATGTGCATTTGAAATTTGGATGAAGAACATGACTTTTTGGACAATTTCTTGAAACTTGCATATGTGAATGACTTTTTGAACCCGATATAAGCATTGTTATTGTCTAATTTGATACATGAATATAGTATGCTTGAATTTCTCTTTGGATCCGCTTCAATTTAATGTATTGCACACGTAAATCAAATTAGAATTGAATAAGATAACGTGCTTAGAAGTTTGAAAATGGATCGATATAATTTCTGGAGATGTTCTTGATGAAAATTGAATTGAGGATTTCTCCTATTTATAATACTCTCGTCATTTCATATTAGTTGTCGTTTCAGAAAAAGTAAAAGAATTAATATTTTGACAGATATATTCTCATCTAATATTAGGAGATAAAAATTTGACCAAACAAAATATCTGTAATAGGGTAAAATATAAAGATATTCTAGGATCGAGCCATGGAGAAAATTAGTAAAATTAGTAAAAAATATCTAAAATATCAATTACTTAGAAAAAGGAAGAAGTAGTTAAAACGACAATTAATAAGGAACGATGAACGTATCATTTTTTTGTGGGAATCATAAATCATAATCATTGCATTTCCCATCATGAATGTCCCATTGAAGTCGTATGACGACGCGTGTGACATATGTCACCCATGCAAGCCTATGTTAGGCGCACAAGTTTCTGTCCGCAACTGAAGAATCCTAGAGAGGTGCCGAAGACGACCTCAGTAATAGGATGTCTTTGCTTGGACCAGGTCAGATATGAAATCAATGCTTTTGCGTAACCCAGTTCGTCAAGAATGATTACGTTTGGAAGTACTACAAAGTCTGGAGAATTATTAATTTTCGGTAATGATAAATACAATGAATTATAGAGATATTTATAACACAAACTGAACCGCAGCCCCAGGGCCGTACCTAAAAATATTTGGGTCTGAGTCGAGTTTATCAAATGGATTCATAATTTTTTTTCTAGTGTACAAAGTTAAAGAAAAATACAAAAAAGTTGAAACACTTGAAACACTCTATATATCTATATTATTATACGAAATAAAAAAAACAAAGAGTTTTCCAAATGAGCCCATAACTTGCAACACTCTACATATGGTATAAAATAAAGCAAAAAGCTAGAAGGATAATTCGAACCCCTTTATTTAAATTGTAAAAAAATACACTAATATCCATTGGACTAAATAAATTATTTGTTCAAAAAGGCACATCTAAATATACTTACATATCATATGTAAGTACCTAATATAAATTCGGGCCCCTAAAATACTACACAATTTTGGAGTCCGAGGCGACGGACTTTCTCGACTAAAAGAAGATTCGACCATGCACAACCCTAAAAATCCATTCAACTCGAGGTAAATCGTCGTGTCAGGCTCCATAACCCAACATCTTATAGATCATATGGAATCAGAATCTTGGTTAAAGAGTTGTCGGTTTTGGCAATGATCTATATTATATAGTAATCTTGAAAATTCACAACTTATAAATGTGGTAATGATCCAATAAATTACTATTTTAGTAGTTTCAACAACCATTTTGTCCCTTATCATGATCTTATCATTCTCCACATTTTTTAAATAAATAGTTACAATTTATGCACATTCAAAAGTAGGAATTGTCAGTTGAATTTATTCGCCTTCCCTTCCATAAAATACATATGAATTTGTCACGTTGTGTTTGTCTCTGTATATAATGTTTGGTAACAAGTAAAAAATAATACTTCCTCCGTTTCATTCAGATTTGCACACTTTCTTTATTCGTACGTTCCATATTAATTTGTATACTCATAAAAAAGAAAATTCTCTCACAATCTACACTCTTAAAATCTGCACCTTTAAAAAAATTAACTAGAAAACAAATTTTTTTTCTTTCTTAATATACGTGTTCGATCAAACGTGCAAACTTCCGCTAGACAGAGGGAGTATTATATTTTCTTTAAGGAGAAAAAAAAAAGAAAACAGAAATCTAGATCCAAATCCTTAGCAAATTATAATCATCTTTAGTATTTCCTTAACAATATTGATATAATTACCAACCCATTCAAATCTATTTTTTTTTTAATAACGAGAGGTTTTTTAAGTGTCACCCAAAGGTTTTGTTTAATATATGTACTCTCCGTCTTACAAAGATAAACTTACAGTTATTTTTGCATAAATTAAACTGTGATAGTTAATAAAGCAAAAAAGATAAATTTTAATTTTTTTATGCCGCGTCTTTGTTTTGATAATTGAGAATCTCATAAATCAATATCAAGTACAAGACTCACAATCAGGAAATCAGGATTCATCCATACAATCGGATCGGCTGAAGAAAAGAAAAAAAATGTGCAAGCCTATGAGCAACTACATTATGACACGTGGTGTCTGCATATTGTGTAAGTATTTTGAAGTTAAATGTAACAATAAATATTAACCGTGAAAAGTGGATATATATATGGGTGGTGTTGGAATGACCCGGGTTAATAAGCTCAGTCAACGAGCGCCTAAGTAGGCTGATCCGATCCATTAGTAAGTGGATAAATACGTGAGGTTATTGGACAACTCTCTTGTCCCTTATTCATTTTATCCACGTACTAACTCCCATCTATCTATAATAATATCGACACACAGTACGTGGTTGAATAAGAGATAGAACAATATCAAAAGAATATAAAAAACTGTTCTCCCGTAAGAAAACATAGAGAGATAAATATAAGAACTCAAACATGGTCTTTCGTCCTCCTAGAGGGCTCTTAAGTTGTGGATAGCGGTGGATTTTTGTTTGAGATTTACACCCTGACTAGGAGTACGGAACATCGATGATCAAACTGTAGTTCAACCCATATACAATCCGGGACTCGTTGCCCTGCAACTGTTCGAGGTACCAGGTATTTGAGCCAGTGATATCAGAGCCGGAGAAGTTAGAATCCCGTCTCTTGATTTATTTTTTTATGCATATACATGATGATATGCTAGGGTTAAACACGTGCAGTGGCTTAAAAGCCCGATTTCGTATGCTTACTTTCCAGTTATTGGCATGCAAATGGTACAATCTGATACTACATGTTTATAATTTCTGATGTTTTTTGGAAACTTGCATATGTGAATGACTTTTTGAACCCGATATAGGTATTGTTGTTTTCTAATTTGACACATGACTATGGTATATGCTTGAAACTCTTTGAATGTGCTTCAATTTAATATATTGCACATGTAAATAGAATTAGAATTGAGTAAGATAGCGTTCTTAAAAGTTTGAAAACGGATCAAAATGATTTATGAAGATCTTCTTAATGAAGAACTTGACGAACAAGGTTCTTCACTCTTCCGGTCGGTGAGAGTGGGTTTCACCTTGATGAAATGTGCCATATGTCATGCCTCGTCAGCATACGTGGACGAGTAAGATCGCACCACGTGTATCAAATCAGCTCACAGTCAGCGAAACTTGCAAGGCGCGCGTCAGACCACGTTGGCACATGTAGGTGAGTAACATCGTGCGACGTATGACATGTCAGCATTGAGCCTGCAGGAGTGTGTGGACCACGTGGCGACACTTTATTCATCACCACCACCACTAAGGTGATGATACGTGGCAGTGCTGAGACTCGATGCGATTGGATCAGACTGGTTAACGACTAGTCTGTGCCAATTCACCATTAGTCCATCTCCGGCCGCCGCCAGATCATAGCTAGACCGTCTCGCCAAATATTATTGAGCCCAGTCTAGCCCATTCTCCTTAAATATATTAAGATTTTCGGATCAGCCCATGATTTCCTTAGACTTTTTTCCCATTAAATTAGATATATTGGATCCAATAATACTTCAGACTTAAATTCCTATAACCTAACCATCTAAAATATCGGATATATTGAACTACCTTATCGGGCCGTTATGCTAGCTCTAATATCTCCTCCATTTACCATCCACCTCTCCCTTCCATTGTAGGCCCCCTCTACCCAAAAAATTCATTTTTAGTCCTATATATTAGGTATTGTCTAGTAAAAATCATGTATGTTAGAAAATTTCAATTTTAGTCCTATATGTTACAAAAGTTGTCCAATTTAAGGACACTGACCATCACCAACGGCCAATTTAACCGCAATTAATCACGTGCGACGCACGTGACTAATAAATTTGAGAAAAATGAAGAAAAAAATAAAAAAATAATAAAAAATAAAATGAAATGCACCTCATACGAGAATTATAGTTTAACTTCTTCTTTTCTTTTTTGGGGGAGCTACTAAAGTAATTTAATGAGTTGACATGTTACCTGAACAAATACTTGACACATAAACATTTGCAATCGAAAACCCAAAATTTATTAGTCTAATTCCGGATAATTTAATTGGACAACTTTTGAAACATGCAAAACTAAAATTGAAGTTTTCTAACATACAAAACTTTTATTAAACAAGATTTAACATACAGGATTAAAAATGAAATTTTCCCGAACAAATTCTATTATATCTTCTCCTATTCCCCCACCCATTTACCTGAATAGAACACAGATTCATAAGGAGTAAGAAGATTCATAGTTGGATTCTTGCAATTTCCAACAGCCATCGAGAAGTCAAATTTCATTTTCGGATTATTCCAAAGCCATCCAGAAGAGTGGAATAAATAAAATCTACTCCCGTTCCGTTCTAATTTATTTATTTATTTATTTATTCTATTTATTTGTCCCAACTTAATTTTTCAATCAATAAATGATAAATTTCTCTCACAATCTCCATTCTCAAACTCCACCTTTAAAAAAGTTACAGATTCCACAAAATCTGTTTTTTCTTAACCTCTATACCCGATCAAAGTAGGAAAGTTAAGTCGGGACAGTCATGGAGGGAGTACATTTTGTTAATTTTTCTTTCTTCTAATTATAACAAAGAAGAAACCCTCCCCTTCTCAAGAATTCTGAATCAAAAGTTTAGGTACTGGATACTCTCGCCACTTGAGTTATCTAACTCCGTCTTATTTTCTGGAGAAACTTCTAGAAGTGGAAGCAACTGACACTTCTTTTGCTTTTCGATTAGAAAGGCTACACCAGACCCGACTAGTGATTGATTCACGGTGGGACTAGTTGAACCGATCGATCTAATTCGCTTTTACAAATAGTCGGTAAAAGTATATGATATTATACAATTCAAAATTTTATCACGTGCACTATATTTTTGACGTATAGTTTACTTGTAAGTAAATGAAAGCTTTATTTTTTAAGGGAAAATTGCTAAAAATATCTTGCTTCTATTACATAACTAGAATTCCTCCGTCGTGCTGCACGACTCAAAACATATTTATTTATAAGAAAAAATTAAATTTAAAAAACATATAAGTAAATTGAATTTATTACATATCACAGATTTTGTGAGATATGAGTTTGTATTTTTTTTGGAAGGTTGTTTGAGCATCATCTTTTATAGAGTTGAACATATTAAGTTGATTGTGAGAGATTATTAAATTGAGATAATGGTGCCTAAATATATCTTAGGCAAATATATATAGATCTATATCATTTTCTATATATTTTTTACCAAATAACGTCTGAAATGCCTAGTTGCAAATGATTTATACAAAAAATAATGCTTTTCAGAAATAGCAATGAGACTTAAGCGGAAAAATTCATAGGTTACTATTTTGAGACGGTTTTGTTTTTATATTAAGTATGCTTATAAACCTAATCAATATTTTTTTATAAATTCAAATTAATTTTAATTTTTTTATTATCTAAATAAGTTGTTTTAAAAGAAAGTATTAAGGTCACATGTCTTCTTTGGGATTCAAACAATACCAATGGATTAAAAAATGCTACAAAATAAAGTTATGTTAATAAAAATGCTCCACCTAACTAATGACCAGCCGGTTGCATTACCGATGATAGGGCTATAGAGATCAAACATCTCATTTTAAGTCCGTCACTATTTTAGTTTAGAGATATATATCACATGAGATTTTTCATCACTAATTTAATTTTTTTTTATAAGGAGCCGATCATAGGATATTTTCATAAATAATTGAAAAGTACAGGTTACTTAAAAAAGTGGTAAAACTATTGATTAGGTTTAAAATTATGTAATAGGTTCATAACAATTTTATTAAGTTTTCCTTCTTAACGAGTGGAAGGTAACTTTTATATGTGAGAAAACTAAGTCAATACTAATGAATAACTCTCTTATACATCAATTACACGGGTTTTAAAGTCGTGTAATTTGGATCAAAGGCAAATATATTACTATCTCCGTCCCGATTAATTTTGTACACTTTCTGTTTTCGTCCGTCCCAACTAATTTTGTACATTTTCCATTTTCGTCCGTCCCAACTAATGTTGTACACCCCTTAAAATGGAAAGTTATAACACAATTTCCACCCTCAAAATCTCCACCCTCAATCTACATTTGAAAAGTCAACAAACACTTAAAAAACAATTTTTCTTAATATTTGTAACAACTTCCCCTGTGCAAGATTAGCCGGGATAGAGGTAGTAGTATTTTTTCTTAAAGGTCATGCTGAAAAGGTATTAATGTTTGGCAAAGTCTTATATGCACTAGTTGCACTGTGCAATCCTGGTTCGATATCATGAATGAACACCTTTAAGCATAAATCGTGGTACCTTTTCAGCCTTATATCTTTACCCAAACATATAATACATTTAGGTATAAATACTAATACCTTTTGACCTATGATATGAATTGCACAGATCTTAACTGGTGCACAAAAGACCTCTCTTAATGTTTATGCTGAAACATATTACCTCCTACTTAAAACAAGTAACACCTTTAAACAAAATTATAATATGTAAACCAAATTACACCGCATACCTGATGTACACGAGACTTTGCCAAATCCCGACCGGGTCGTGATACATACGGAAGTCCTTCTCCGGCAGCCTAGAAATAGTAAAAAAACGTATATATATGTCGTAAGACATATTATCTGGAAAGAATCAAACCCACTATCTGCCATTCTTGACTCATTTATAGTAAAAAACTGCATGTTGGGATGAACCAGTTTGTTTGCTTATCTGGAAATGGCAACTTGTTCAACTTTAATATTTATTTAATTTAAGTGCAGAATGCTTTCCATTAATTTATCAATCTTTCGTCAGTGTGTAATGTTTGATATTTCAATACAAATCACCAAATCCAAAAAATATTAATACTTTGCTGATCATCCAAAATAAAAAATAATTAAAATGGAGGAGTATGTAAGAAATCCTAAAGAAATTATTACTTTTCTGATGATCCAAAAAAAAAAATTGAAATACAGATGTCACTACAAAATAAAAATAGTCTTTAGATGATAAAAAGTGGTCTCAAATACTCCCTCCGTCTCAATTAACTTGTCTTATTTTCCATTTCGGTCCGTTCCACTTAACTTATCACACCCATAAATAACAATTAAAGGCAACAATCTTCACCCTCAAAATATCCACATTCAATCTTCACCTTTAAAAAAGTCAAAGATTCCACAAAATCTGTTTTTTCTTAACATTCGTGTCCGATTAACTGTGACAAGTTAACCAGGACGGAGAGAGTAATAAGTATTTGTCACAATTTTATTATCGTCTCAATAATTCGAACACAACTAATATATTTGTGACTGCAAAAGTGTTCCAAATGCGTTTGGAATATTTTTTGTAACAACTACTATATAGTTGTAAGTTGTCTAAAAAATTAGTCTTCAATTTTCTCAAATAGTTTATAGAGATGTTTGTGACAACAAATGGTCATAAATAACTTATTATAGGTGACCACAATCGTGGTATAAAAAAATATTATACAAAAAACTTCTTTTATTGTAGTGCGTATGTAAGAGAAGAACTTCAAACACCATCAATACACGTCATGTAAGCCAGATGATATCACCATAATGTCACGAATAAGGATGTGGAGCTTACTAATAAAGTTGGAATAAAAGATAAAATATTCAGGGGTTGTTTGCAATTACTTTTCTAAAGTATTTTTCAACTTCTAACTTGAGAAAAGTTGCTTCGGAGTTTTTGAGAAACAACTACTTCATCTTTAATAAAAGTGATTTTAGACAAAAAGCTAAAAGTAGAAAATATTTGTTTTTTCTTCCAACTTTTTAGTATTTTAGTAAATAAATAAAGTTTTTTCACCTACTCATAAGATAAAAGCTGCTTAAGTTTCAAATGCTCCAACTTTTTTATTTGACCACAATCACTTTTATTCTCAAGCACTGTCTACTTTTAATTTTAAGCAATTTTGTCACAATCTCTATATTTTTAATCATTTGTTCAAGAGTTAAGCAAAAGATAAACCCCTCATTAGAATATAGGACTTTATTTATTCTTGTACCCGGTTGACCAAAACAACACATTTTAGTGTACATGAAAAAAAATAAGTCTTGTATGTGTCGGTCACATTTCGTGTGGCTTAGTATTATTCACTCAAATTAATTAAGGATAAGAAGGTGCAGTCTCATTTACCCATTTATTTTTTTACTATACTTAAATTGACCTGTCACACGAATAAATTCGTGTAATCGCCACATAATCGCCACATACAATATAGATAATACACTTTAGGTTAGGTTAGGTTGTTAGAAACTTAACACACTTTAGATAATCACTAGTTAATTGCAATTTGACCAATCAAAATAATCACTAGTTATCTGTGAAAGTGATTGTAAATTAATGAGTATTTTTTTAAATAAAATATAATATTTTTATGATTAAAGATAATACTTTTTAGGTTGTTAGAAACTTTTTAGTCTTCATTAAAACGTATTATATTTTTAAATACCAACG
Organism: Ajuga chamaepitys; assembly: GCA_958295605.1. Classification (NCBI taxonomy): domain Eukaryota; kingdom Viridiplantae; phylum Streptophyta; class Magnoliopsida; order Lamiales; family Lamiaceae; genus Ajuga; species Ajuga chamaepitys. The sequence continues at coordinate 2,647,852 of OY282504.1, read as the reverse complement.
CGTTGAATCGCGCGTGTGTACACTTTGCATATATGTCATTATTTTTATTTATTTTTTGGATTTTTTGTAATAACCATAATTTCAAGTTCATTATTTCACTAAGATGCATTATATTATTCCAGAATATTTGTATGTTTTTTTTCTTTTTCTTTCAACGCACGTGCGGACGCGTACAGGCGCTGCCACGTGTAGATGACACGTGGGAGTTCCTGAAGGGCATTGGCGTTTTCTTTTGCACGTGCGGCGCGTGCTACATTGAATTTTTTGCTGACATCGTTTTATCACGCTCTATTTTTTTTTGATAGGTTTCGTATTTTTTAGAGTTCTGAATCCGTTTAAAAATTTGATTAAATCTAGAAAAATTAATTTAGAGTGTGAGAATAATACGAAATTTCCTGGAGAAATCGGTGAAGTGTCCATTTAACCAAAAGCTTGTTAGAATTACCCTCAAACATTCCGAGAACTAAAAAAGTGGAATTACTTTTTACTCCGTACAATACAACATTTTTTACCACATTTCAATCCACACACGATATGTGTATGTGATCACATCACAAATACATCATAATCGATTATGTGGCATGAGTAGTATAATATATTGTAGAAGATGTACTGTTGTACCAAATGTGGTAGAAAATTCGAACCAATTTTTAATACTCACCATCCATCGTTTTTTCATTAGGTAATTAGTTGATCATTAGTACTCCCTTCGTCCCGGCCTAACTTACCTACTTTGATTGGGTACGGAGGTTAAGGAAAAATAGATTTTGTGGAACTTTGACTTTTTTACGGGTGGAGATTGTGAGAGAAATTTATCATTTATGAACTAACAAACTAAGTTGAGACAAACTAAAAAGAAAAATAGATAAATTAGAGCGGGACGGAGGGTTTCAAACTAAACTTTTGTCATCTATCACATGTCTTCTAATTAAAAAGATGATTCTTTGATCATTATAGAAAACCATAAGGTTTGTGACCATTTTAGCCCTAGGCATAAAAAAAAAATTAATAAATAGGGATGGAATCTTGATGCATTTCTCATGTCTTAGAATCTTTGTCTTCATACTTTATTTTCTCTCTCTAAAATCTTTGTCGTCGTCACAGGCTGCGCCGCCACCCTCCGCCACCCCTCTACGGCAGCTATTTGTTCGGAAAAACATGGGTCACGTGCGGTGGATTGCTCACGTGTTCATCATATGTCTCCTCGTTCACTCCCTTTCCCTACGTGTTAATGCTGATGAAGATGAAGTTGGTAAGATATATGAACCCTCTTTCTCGCGCACACATTTCAAACTAGTCGATGCTCGATTCGAGATAATTCGCTAACAGGACATTAGCACATTTGAACTATGTTTAAATAAGGATCTCATATAAGTTTGAACATATTTTTACATTTGATAAAATCTAAAACTCGTACTCGATAAATAAAAAATATTAAAATGTCAAACTACTCGAACATGATTCGTGTTTGACTCGATTAAAGCTTGTTGAAGGTTGATTCGGTTATAATCAAACAAGTACAAACGTAATATTAAAAGTTCGATAATATTTAAAACAAGTTTGAACAACAGTACTTTCGACCGACTCGATTTGATCTATTTACAATAATACTGTTACACACATATAGAGGTGGCAATCCGATCAATCCTGGTCAATGACATATTTCGTGTTGGGGTTTGAAAATGCGTCAGGTGAAAAATGGGTGAACTTTAGTTACAATAAAGTTGGTAGGTTATTGGTCCATCAAATTAGACATCTAGAATATGATATTTACGATTAAGATTTCTATGACCCAATTCTCTAAGTAATTAGAATAAGATCAATTTTGCCACCTCTAAACGTACGAGGATTGAGAAATGTTTGTGTTTGCGATTGTGCATTTTGGCTCCTTTCCCAAGTTTTTGATTTTACTAATTAATTAATTAATCATATGGAGAAGAAAAAGTACATGAAGGTGGTCTCTTAGGATTTTTTATTTTAAAATATGTTCCGTTTTATATTTCATAATCTCTCATACTTGTTATGTGTGATTTCGAATCTTCTATTACGTATGGTGCTACATCTCTTACTACAGTTATATAAATATAGTAGATATATGCATTTGTGATGTATTAATGATGTCACTGTGTATATGTGTCACTGTATTGTGTAACCGCAGTAGAAGATGTAACACCGTTTGTAGTAGAAGATCCAATCCAGTTATGTGTATATTTATAATATCATCTTGCATATGTAGTATATAATGGGGGTTATGAAATATAAGATAGAATCACGACATATAATATAATATCTCGTTTGAAATGTAGCTACCTATCACTCAGTTGGTTAATTAGTTCAACATATATTTGAATTAAATTTAGTGTTTATTATAAAAGAATTACGATTTTTTATTCAATTCTCAAAAACTTTAAAATTTAAACAATGTTGGTCACTAAATACGATTGTTTAATTAATTTTTATAGATAATATAGAATTTTGCGTTGGTAAACTGGCACATGGGCGTCTAAGTTCTGACAGAATCTACAGAACATTTCAATATTTAAAGTGGTGATGCTATTTTCATACACGTGAAACACACCCGTGATTCAATCACGCCTTATTGTTTACCTCTCCGCCCCGACCTAATTGATCAATTTTGGTCGGACACGAAAACTAAAATAAATAGAATTTTGTGAAATCTTTAACTTTTTTAAAGGTGGAGATTTTCAGGGTAGAGATTGTAAGAGAATTTATCATTTATGAGCTAGAACAATTAGATTGAGAGAAACAAATATGACAAGTTGGTCAATTAGGCCGGGATAGAGGAAGTATTTTTTAAGGACAATTCTAGGTTAGGGTGATTTTTTTAAGCATAATTCTTGATTAGAGCGGGGTTAATGAAAATTGATCACTGATTTATTACGAGCGTAGTAAAATAATCTCTAATTAAACTACAATCAATTCCAATTACGCCTTATTGCTAAAAAAACCAAATGATTTATTATAATTGCACACCGTAACGTTTATTTATGTTTATATAATTTGAAAGGTTTTGTATCATTGCGTTATTTCTAATATATAAAAATACATCCACAGATTTCTAATAATCATTCAAGTTAGCAAATCACGATTTTTTTTTTTAATGTGAATGTTATAAAAATTACTTTCTTCGTTCCAAGATAATTAGCACACTCCTTCCGTCACGTCACGTGGAATAAGAAAGAGTTATTTATTATTTGTAGTTGACTTTTTCAAAAGTGAAGATTGAATGTGGAGATTTTAAGTGTGGAGATTTTAAGAGAAATTTACTTTTTAAAGGTGTGCAAATTATCTTGGGACATCACGAAAAGAAAAGTGTGTAAATTATCTCGGGATAGAGGGAGTATATATTACTACCTCTGTCCCAGCTAATCTTGCACACTTTCCGTTTTCGTTCGTCTCAGCTAATCTTGCACATTTGAAAAAGTAAAAAATTTCACAAAAGTTGTTTTTTCTTAACCTCCGTGCCCGGTCAACCTAGGCAGGTTAAGCCTGGACGGAGGAAGTAATATTTAAGTGGGTATTATTACAAGGTGAGCAGTATAGAATTAGCCGAATTGTGCATAAGATAAAATTGGTAAGATATTTTAAATTCGACAAAAACTTTTATATGGCGGTTACACGAATTTTATTCCGTGAGACAATCAACTTAAGTATAACAAAAATGAAGTGGATAAATGGAGTTTCACCAATTTCTCCTTAACTTAGATAAATAATATTTCGCCACACGAAACTAAATTCGTGACAGTCATACACGAAATATACTTTTTAAATTCATGCATAAAGTAGTGTTTGTAATTGTTTTTTCTTTTTGGAGGTGACTATCAAATTTCGTGTATGTGTGTTCCCTTTTTAAAATATCGAAAAGTGGGTTGATTTTTCATATTTTTGGTACTTTGGTAAAGAAATCAATTCTCTTATTATTCGGCTAAGTAAAGATAACAATTCGTGCAACTCAGTCCGAACCTTCAAGGTATAACATATGACGGGCTAGGCCGCGTGAAAATTTCATCGGGTTAACAAATGATAAATCAAACCGGCTCTTCCTCTATATACTTAAATCTGTCGGTTTGGCCTACCTAGCCAATTATGTCATTGACACATCTAGTTGAACGATAATTTGGTTGTGATTCCTACGACTAGATTCGTCTAAATGTCCGATGGTTGAACCAATTTTATCACCTCTATTTTTAAAATGAATATGTGATGTGTAACCACCAAACACTCAATCTCTGAATTCGACCAAAATCATTTATATTCTCGTAGATTACCTACTTTTGATTAATTTATCCGAATAAACTGATTTATGGCATGATACAGAGGATAAAGGGTTAATTCATCCATGGACATATGTGAGCTATTTCACCGAAGGCATTTTCTGGACCATACTAAACAAGGCAAGTCTATTATAATTGTCGCAAATCTGTGGCTAGGGTTTCAAAATCCCCTATAAAATTCTTCATTTGCGTCTCTCATAATGGACGAATTCTGCAGGTGTGGAACAAGATACAACCGACTCACGTCATGGACGAATCACAACCCTGGGAGGAAATATGGAACCTGCCAAAGTTATCAGGTAAGAATAAGAGAAATTAGGAATTTAGTCAGTTTATAATGGGAAAATTCAATTTTATTACGTTATGTTTGGGCTAGTTACATTTTTTGTCCTCGATTACTCATTTGCAATTCTAATATAGAATTTTCCGCGTTTTTAGTATTTTTTTTTGCTGAAATTTGTCACATAACTCTCACATGGGCTATTAATGTGGGCATCATTATTCATTAAACCACGTGGCCATATCTCAGCCATTTAATTAAAAAAACGATGATGCCTAAAATTAATACCCTACGTAAGAGTATGGCAAATTCCGACGACATAAAAAAATTCCGGCAAGAAAACTCATTAAATCACGGAAAGTTGAATGTTAGGAGAGGTAAAAGAATACAACTAGCTCAAACGTAAGGAACTAAAATTACATTTTTCCCGTTTATAATGATATCGAGATGTAGGGATGATTTCTTCACTGTGGAGGTTGCTCATGTGAGTTTACTAATGGTGAAATTATAACAGATGGTGAAGGTTCATATTCGTATGTAAATGGAGCTCCGAATGGGCCACAGAACTGGAGCAACTTGAACCCGAATTGGAGCCTATGTGGATCCGGAAGAAGACAATCTCCTATCAATATAGTTCAGTCCTCATCGACTCTGCGTCCTTCAATGGGGGATTTAAATACAAAATATCGACCCGCCCCGGCCCGACTTATAAATGGAGGCCATGATATTGAGGTAACCTCTCTGATTTTAACAATATTTATACTCATAATAATAGTGTGCATTTTGAGATATAGAAACTAAAGGTGACAATTCTTGCTGCTCGGTCGGCCCAGCCCAACCTGTTGGGTCCATTTCCATAAAGTATACAATGATTTTTATATTGAACCATAGTTCATCGAACTTTTGATCCATTATATTGAGTCTATTAGACCCGATGATAGTTAGGACAAAGAATTATGTGGCCTAGCTTGAAGCGGACTAGATCGGTTCATTGGCCGCAACGATTTTGTCACCTCTGAGAGAAATATCTGGTCTTTTAGACTAAGAGGTGTTTGCAAATGCTTAAAACAAATGTTTTTGAGATTTTAGCTTAAAAGAAGCTGAAAAGAGAATTTGCTACACATAGTTTCTACTTAAATTTAAGTTAGTTCGGGTTAAAAGTTGCAAGCTAAAAACTATTACTTTTTAGATTCGTTTATTTTAATCACTTCTCCAAAAGTAGAAGCAATTGCAAACGGCAAAAACTCGTATTCGACCGTCACACGGTGTGATGGAAAAAAGTATAATTTTTTGTGGTAAAAATATCACATTTATCTGTAAAAGTATCACCTTTTTTTAACAAAAAAAAGTATCACTTTTTGTAGCAAAAGTATTACCTTTATCTGTAAAAGTATTACTTTTTTTCTGTAAAAATATTATTTTTTCCTGTAAAAGTGCATTAAGTCACACGTGTGACCGTTCACACACAAGACTCACTCATTGCAAACACACCCTTAATCTAGGAGTTCCTTAAATTATTCATTTATGAGATGCATGTATGCATGTATTACTTGCTTTATGGGATGATGTCGTCTGTTTCAAATGATGTTCATTTTCTATTTTAATTTATCAACATAGGCCGCATATACAAAATAATATTGTGACTACATTATTAATAGACATATGTCACATACTGATAATGCTGAAGTAGAAAATGTAATAATATTTAAAATATGTGATCTCAAAGTACATTATGATCTAAAAAATCTTCTATTCTTTTTATGAAAAAAAATAAAAAAATCAGGTTGCATGGAGTGGGAATGCTGGAGGCATAATACTAAAGCGCAATGAATTTAGATTGGCGCAGTTACATTGGCATATTCCTTCAGAACATACAATAAATGGAAAAAGGTTATTTATTTCTCTGCCCATTCTTTTATTTATATACTAATACAATACCCGTGCATAATACACGGGTAGACGAAAATAAATATTTAAATAGTATAATTGAAGAAATTCTTTTGAGTACGAAAGTCACGACCCCCCAACTATGAATGTTTCGTAGTCCTACTTTTTCTATTCGGATCTTCACTTTCACTAGTATTTTCAATAGGACAAAGATTGTCCGGTAATTTCTTTATCCCATACTCGCGTTCTAACTCCTTCTTAAAGACCATCAAATACCATCTTTCCATAGAGTCTTCTTGCCCCTGGCTTATCAAATTATCTTTCGAGCCATGAAAAAAATTCAACAAAAGACAGAAATAAATCTACTATTTGTTTTATGTCAAGCAATATGCGGAGTAACTCCCGATATAGCAGTAAAAGCAAGACATGTAGGTGAATCGACTCATCAAGTTCCCATTGAAATAGGATCTACACAAGGAAAAGCACTTTCATGCCATTCATTGGTTATTAGCGGCCCCCGTAGAATTTGACCATTGAACAAAGGGTATGAAATATCATATTGATTTTTTTACTTGGAATTGTGTTTACTCACTTTAATAAATTGAGTATCTGTTTCCCTCCCGTTCCTGCTAGGATTGGAAATCCTGTATTTTACGTATCCCTACGATTGAGTCCTTAGGTTTCCGACCCGAATAAACTAAATACGTGCATTAAGATACGAGGGCTTCTTCTTTATTAGCATAAGGGTTCTCTCCTACTAATGAATCATAAGTATCTATATGTTTTTAAGATAAGATTAACGATTCCAATTGGGATGGAGTCGATAGGAATCGATTCTATTTTTCTTAGGAAAACTAACTAATAATATAATTTTTTTTGGGCAGATTCAATATGGAGCTTCATATGGTTCATCGCAACTCTAACAATGATATTGCAGTTGTTGGCATCCTATACAAATTAGGAAAACCTGATCCTTTCCTTGCAAAGGTAAAAAAAAAAAAAATGTTTGTTATATTTAAATTTTCGTTTACAAAAACAATTAAATAAAGTAATGAATTACTAGTATTTTTTGTTTGAAATATTAATCGTAATTCCATAATTTCTTATGTACAGCTGGAATCATATCTGCCGTCTGTTACTAGTAACGGTACGAGCATAGGGATGGTTAATCCAACCAGTGTTGGGCTTAGAGGGAGAGAATATTACAGATACAATGGTTCTCTTACCACACCTCCCTGCTCTCAAAATGTAACTTGGACAATATCTAGACAGGTAAATTTATTCTTCTTTAAAAAAAAAAAATACATTTTCATATTTGACTTAAATGAAAAAAACTTGAATAATGTATATTTGAAAAATTACTAGTTGTGTATTCACTACTAGAAAAATGTTCAACCATAGTATCGTAAAGACAACGGTTGTCATATTGTAAATAATCTTAGATGAATAAAAGAACACTGATAACGGTTAAAACACGTTGTCTTAACTACTTAAGAAAATGGTCAAAACCGTTGTCATAGATTGGATCTACAACAACATCACTTTCCACAATTGGGTGTGACCTTCTAGGACAATAATTCTTCATCTTTGATTTTGAGCATTTTTGTAGTAATGATGCTTTTTTTTATTCTTACTTATTCTTACGAACATGTAATATCTTTAAACATGTTCTTCTCATTGCACTAGTTACGTCATTAAATTTTGAGTGTATTTGTTTCTTTTTATGTGTAGGTGAATACAGTCTCGCCACAACAAATATTGGCATTAAGGAATGCCGTTCATGATGTAAGCCTTAGCTCTACACATATAGTTTTCTTGAATTTAATTTAAATTAAGATTTTTTTTGTTATATGGACATAATTAAATAAGAAAATTTAACCATTCGATCTCCCTACACTTATAAAGTATATGGGAAATCACTCTAATGGGTACTACTACCAAAATGGGTACGTAGTCCGAACAATTAAGTATCACTCGAAGTAGGAGAGTTCTCTTGTGCATAAGTTAAGATTCGTGCAATTCGAATTATGAGACAAAAAATATTACTATTACATATGATGGGTAAATGTATCATGGTGAAAAGATATCAAGATTGATGCTTAAAGGTATTACATGTTCTGGTGTAACTCGGAACATGTAATACATGTAAACATTAATCGTGATACACAATCCACATTGCACCATGCAATTGGTGCACATGAGACTTTGCTCTTAAAGTATATATTCCCAACGTACACTAAAAAAAGACAAAGTCTCATGTGCACCAATTGCACGGTGCATCCAGATTGGCTATCACCATTTATGCTTAGAGGTATTACATGTACTGGGTAAAGATATTCCAATACATTTATCCAGAACGTATAATACCTTAAACATAAACGGTGATACATTTTCACCGTGATATATTTACCCATCACATGTAATACCTTTAAGTATAAATAATAATATATTTTTATTCATAATCTGAATTGCACAGATCTCACAATAGACCTCCGCTAAAAAAAAAAGTTTATCCAAACAATCTTTTAACTCTGATTTATCTATTTTTAGTGCTTGGTTATTATACTTTAATTATTTCTAGTATAAACATCATGACTTATGGATATTTTATGTATCTATATTCTCATTTTAAATTTATTTTTTTATACTTAAATAAATTTAAGTATTCTTCCATATTTAATTTCAGGGTAACACAGGGAATGCAAGGCCAATTCAACCATTGAATGGAAGACACGTGTACTTATATCAACCAAAACCCTATCTTCAAATGTTGGGCATAACAAGTGATGAAGAAGAGAAAAACATGAATTACATGTCCTCATAAGGGGGTTTCTCTTTTGAAATTAAAACACAAATCCGAAGTGTACTTTATTAGAATTTCGTTTTACGTCCCTTTTTCTACAGTATGCAATAAGGCATCACTTGTTTACTAGGATATGTGTACTATTAATCTTCAATAAAATCTCTCTTCGTCGCTCAGAATATCTCTTCGTAATCTCTCTTGTCTCCTTTGTATGTATAGAATCGAGTGGACTTCATCTCGAGGGGAAGACTTTCTTAATTTATTAATGATCTTTAAGGCTGATTTAAGTGAAGATCCTTATAAAAAAGTGTGAAAGGTATGCGACTCATTATGTAATGCACAAACGCCAAAGTAATATAAAGAACGTAAGAATTTTAATGTGAAAATTGTGGGATTAGTTTTTTTTTGGGTGATAATTTTATTTCGGACGGACCAAAAAAGCGAATAGGCAGCTTTAAGCGGGACGAAAGAAGTATATATATATATATATATATATATATATATATATATATAGACATATAATAAAATTTATTCTACATCTCAGTGTTGATTGAATGATTCTCTATCCTCTTTATTTTCTTGGATTTTTTTAACACAAGTAGGTACTTGAGATAAGAAGTGGTCATTTGCACAATCTTGAAAGATTCCCCCAACATGGAAAAAATCAGCAAATTCTTATTCACAATCTTTAGATAATGCATTGTTGATTAATAACTTATAAGTCCGTTCAAAGTGTTTTATAACAGTTTTTAGATAATATCTTATTTTATTACAAAATAAGTCGTGAACAGTTTAAAAGCTGTTTTTAGAAAAGTAAGTAGGGAAATTTATTTCTCAAATACTCCCTCCGTCCCACTCGAGTTTGCACACTTTTCTTTTCGTTACGTCTCACACTAATTTGCACACCCTTAAAAAGAAAAGTTATCTCACAATCTTCATCCTTAAAATCTTCATCCTCAATTTCCACCTTTAAAAAAGTCAACCAAAAAACAAAAACAAATTTTTCTTAATATACGTGTCGGGTCAACCGTGCAAACTTCCGCGAGACGGAGGGATTAAGATCTTATTTTTATTTCCTACTTTATTTTTATTGTTTTAAATAAAAACAAAAATTACTAACATCTTATAAGCTCTATCATCTTATTATAGTCAAACACTTCAATAACTTATTTTTGAAACAAAATTTAACATCTTATAATCTCGAAAATATGTAGCTTTAATCACTGATTTATGGCATGATACAGAGGATTTACGAGGACAGTGAAGCATGATTTATGGGTATCAGTTATTGGATTTCGGATCTTTGCTACATACAGTTATATAAATATAGTAGATATGTGTATTTGTGATGTATTGATAATGTCACTATGCATATATGTCACTGTATTGTATAATCACAGTAGAAAGCACTCTTTGTAGAAGATCCAATCCGCAATTATTGGGATCATGGGCCTCAAGAATATTAACTTTAATTATTCTCATTTTCTTCACTTTTTTTCTCCTTTCTATTAATGGTACAAGCTAGGTTTCAAAATTCTTCTTTGCACACCATTCTCTCTGTTGATCAAGGACGAATTCTACGACTGCGGAACAAGATGCAAGCGATTTGCGTTGTGGACCAATCACAATATCAGGAGGAGACATGCGACCTGCCAAAGATATCAGGTAAGATAAAGATAATACCATCATGAAAATTTCATGGCTTTATTCAGTTTCACTACAAGAAAAATTCAAACTAGAGACGGAAAAATTCATCTCTAATCATATGATATTCGTCTTTAAAGTAACGTAGTGACTAATTTGAGACGAAATTCTAGGTCTTAATAATGCTTGTCTCTAAAATTTAGAGACATAATTTATGTCTCTATTACTAAATTACTACGGAATAGAGGCAGATTATATCCCTCTCTAATATCTAATCGTCACTAATGGAATACTAATAATTTTTTGTCACTTTCCGTTACTATTCTATTTCTATTTCGTTTTTATTTAGTAATCGATGTTATTCGTTACTAATTTCAGTCTGTAATTTAAATTTTCTTGTAGTGTTTGTAATAATTTGGAGATGCAGGGATAACTTCTTCATTGTTGAGTTAATTTTTTTTTTTTTCTAATCTAAAAACAAAGAAAAAACCCTCCCCTTCCCCCACGATAACTCGAACCCAGGACCAAAGGCCTAGGTAGTAGATGCTCTGTCGCTTGAACTATCCAACTTCGTCTCTTCATTGTTGAGTTTACAAATGGTGAAAACTAATTAATGGTGAAATTATAACAGATGGTAAAACTTCATATGCGAATGTAAATGGAGCTCCAAATGGAGCACAGAACTGGATCAACCCGAACCCGAATCGAACCCTACGTGAAACTGGAAGAAGGCAGTCTCCAATCAATTTAGTTAAGTACTCATCCATCGTGAGTCTTTCACTTGGGGATTTAGATACCCGATATAGACCCGCCCCGGCCCGAATAGCCGGAGGCCATGATATTGAGGTACCTTCTCTAAACTCATAATAATATTCTGCATTTTGAGTTATAGAAACTAAAGAAGGGGGCGGCCTGGTCTGTCGGGTCGAAAATTAGTGAGTAAAACTTGGTTTATCGAACCTTTAGTCCATGGGTTTGATGGTAGTTCGGATCAGAAAACTTATGGCCCAGTTCTAAGTGGACTGGGTTGGATCATTGGGCCAGAATGATTTGTCACTTCTAATAGAAACATCGAGTCTTTTAGACTAATTTTTTTATTTATGAGATACATTTATGTGTGTGTGATGTGTTTTTTGGACGAGATCATCTATTCTAAATAAAATTTTATATTTTTACATTAAAATTATCAACATATGACATACTTACAAAATGATATTATGATGATCTAACCAATATACGTATGTCACATGCTATAATATTGAAACAAAAAATGTAACACTATTGAAATATGTTATCTCATCTCGTGTTTTTGTGTAACATATATATGCATGTGTGTGTGCGCTTATTTATGTTTGACGAGGTTCCTTTTATATCAATTTTTAAAATGAAATGGAAATTAATTGTAACCTAGATCCGTGATTAGAGATTAAATCCCACCAACTACGTCCCTACCAAGATTTATAGTAAAACAAATTGAATAAAATAAAATATGGTGCAGTTTTTTATGAGTGGCCTATCGATAGATTCATAAATATATAAAGGAGATATATAACTATAAATCTCAACTCAAAAGTAAATACTTCCTCCGTTCCGAATAACCTTGCACTGACAAATGAGCACACATATTAAGAAAATGTTACTTTTTGGATTATGTTGATTCTTCAAACCTATCGTTTTGCTTTATTTGGTAAATAAATATGTATTGTGAGGTAGTATTTGTGAGATTTGTTTCATTTTTAAGAAAGTGTACATATTACTTGAAACGGGTCGAAATAAAAAATATGCAAGTTCATTCGAGACGTAGGGAGTACTACAGATCATTTTGGCTCGTATATTGAGAACTAAACTTTTTTTTTTTTTTTTTTAATAAATAAAAATCAGATTACATGGAGTGGGGATGCTGGAGGCATCATACTGAATGGCACTGAATATAAATTGGTGGAGTTTCATTGGCATATTCCTGCTGAACATACACTCAATGGAATCAGGTTCTTTCTCTATCTGCCTTCTATTTATATACTAATACAGTACTCGTAAATAATATCACTACAAGAAAAACGATCTTTTGAGATCATAAATAGTAGTCTCAAATAATAAGTATTTGTCACAACTTAAGTAAAGTAGTCTCAAATAATGAATATTTGACACAACTTATGAGTATTTGTCACAATTTTATTGTCGCCTCAATAACTCCGACGCAAATAATATATTTGTGGCCACAAAAATGGTCTCAAATGCGTCTCAAATATTTTTTGCAACAACTAGTTGTCTATAAAAGTAATCTTAAAATGGTCTAAAATAATGTGTATAGAGATTTGTGACAACATGTGGTCACAAATAACTTATTATTAGTGACCGCAATTATGGTGTCACAAGTGGTATACAAAAGACCTCTTTTGTTGTAGTGTACGTGGGTACATAAAAATAAATATATAAATAATATAAATAATGAATTCTTTTTTATATGAATATACTCCCTCCGTTTCATATTAATTGACGTTTTAGGATGTTCTTCCATTTTCCAATTAATTGACGTTTTACATATTATTCACGTTTTAGGATGTTCTTCCCTTTTACAATTAATTGACGTTTTACATATTTTTTCACCAATTCTACCCGTTTTCTCCCTTGACTCAATCCTACAATATCTCTACTTTTCAATCTATCAGAGATATTTTGATTTGGTCAAATCTTTAGCTGAGCGTATATCTGTCAAAATATTCAATCCTTAATTCTTCTCTTTCATCCTAAAACGTCAATTAATATGGAACGGAGGGAGTATATAAATTGATTTTTATTTAGGAAAACTTATGAATAATATAACTTTTTTTTTTTTTTTTGGGCAGATTCAATATGGAGCTTCATATTGTTCATCGTAACTCCAACAATGATATTGCTGTTGTTGGCATCCTATACAAACTAGGAAAACCTGATCCTTTCCTTGCAAAGGTAATTATCAAGGTCGAGTTCGAATCGAGCTTTAAATTTTATCAAATGTAAAAATATTTTTAAATTTGTTTGATATCTTTACTCGAACATCTTTCAAATGAACTTTTAACAAACGATCTCTAATCGAATATCGAGTAGCTTGGTTTGACTTTCGACCGTACGTGCAGCTTAAACCATTTCTGCCATCAGTTACTCAGACTGGAACGAATATAGGGATGGTTGATCCAGCAAGCGTTGGGTTTATAGGAAGAAAATATTACAGATACAGTGGTTCTCTTACCACACCTCCCTACTCTCAAAATGTAACTTGGACAATATTGAAAAAGGTTAGTTGATTTGTGAGTTTCTTGATTAATACTCGTTCCGTTTCGTATTAATTGTCGTTTTAAAAAAAAGAATTAAAGATGTAATATTTTGACATATATATTCTCAGCTAATATTAAGGGATAAAAATTTGACTAGATAAAATATTTGTGATAGGTTGAAAAGTAAAGATATTCTATGATTGAGTACATGGAGAAAATTGGTAGAATTGGTGAAAAATATCTAAAACGTTAATTAATAAGAAAAAGGAGAAAATTTCATTTTTAAGCCAGTATGTTAGGACTTGTCTAGTAAAAGTCCTGTATGTTAGAAAATTTTGATTTTAGTCCTGTATGTTTCAAAAGTTGTCCAATTTAAGGACACTGGCCATCATCAACGACCAATTTAGCCGGAATTAGACTAATAAATTTAGGATTTTTGAGTGCTAATGCTTATGTATTAAGTATTTGTCCAGATAACATGTCAAATCATTAAATTACTTTAGTAACTCGCCCAAAAAAGAAAAGAAATAGGTAAACCCTAATTTTTGTAGAGGTGCATTTCATTTTATTTTATTTTTCTTTCTTTCTTCATCTTTCTCAAATTTATTATTCATGTGTGTCGTACGTGATTAATTGTGGCCAAATTGGCCGTTTCTAATGGTCAGTGTCCTTAAATGGATAATTTTTTAAACATACAGGACTAAAATTGAAATTTTCTAACATATAGGATTTTTACTAAACAAGACCTAATATACAGGACTAAAAATGAATTTTTTCCTAAGAAAAAGGAAGAAATAACTAGAATAACTATTAATATAGAACGGAGGAAGTAGATCTTAGCTGGGAAAATAAAAGATAAAAAGTAATTTTTTGTATTTAACTTAATTGAAAGACCTGCATAATGTATATTTGAAAAGTTACTACTTTGTGTTTTCACTACTAGAGAATGTCGACCACAACACTGCAAAGATAACGGTTGTCATGTCGTAAATAATCTTGAATAAATAAAATAACAGTTCTGACAACGGTCAAAATAATATATGTCAAAGACAACAGCCCTCACAATGCTTAAAGACCGTTGTAGTAGCTACTTAGAGTCTTAGACAACGGTAAAAACTGATGTTATAGACCGGATCTACAACATCACCCACTTTCCACCGTCGTGTGTGACCCATTACGACAACGTTTCGTAATCTTTGTTTTGAGCATTTTTGTAGTAGTGATTCTTCTTATTGCTTTGTTTTCTTAATGCTTTTCATGATATCCGATTCAATTTTGATTATATAAATGGTAGTGATAGTATATTGTGTGAGTTACGTCATTAAATTTTGCGAGTACTTATATCTTTCTATGTGCAGGTGAAGACAGTCTCGTCACAACAAATATTGGACTTATGGAATGCAGTTAATGATGTAAGCCCTAGCTCCACACATTTAGTTTGCTTGAATTTCATTTAAATTAGTGTTTTTTTTGTTACATGGAGATAGATGGTAAATAGTTTTTTTAAGTCACTAAATTTCACCATGTTTTAAGGAAGTTATCATTGGTCGTTTCAATTTTAGCCTTTTATTTGCGAAAATCGACTAATTGGTCCTTTAACTCGACAAATTGGCCACCAAAATAGAAACGATCAAAGATAATGTTTTTAAACAAAAGAAACGGTGAAACTTAATGGACTATGAAAAATAATTACCCGGAGATGAAATGTTTTATATATCTAGACAATGTCATTTACCAATCAAGTCAATTAACAGATTATTTTCAATGCTTGATTATTAATTATTTATCACTACAAATTAAAGAAATTTATATTAGAGACGGAAATTAATAGCGGATAATATCGATTACAAAATAAAAACATAATAGAAATAGAATAGTGACAGAAAGTACCAAAAAGTTTAGTATCCGATAAGTGACGAATTAGCAACCGAATGCTAGTGAGGGGCATAATTTGTCTCTATTCGGTAGGTAATTTGATCTCTAATTTCATAATAATGAGAAAAATTTTGTCACTAAATTTAGATTCGTAATAAAATCGGTCTCTAAATTTTAGAGACCAGTATTATAGAGATCAACCATTTCGTTTCTAATCAGTCACTACTTTAGTTTAGAAATCGTGTAATTATGGACGGATTTTTTCGTCTCTAATTTGAGTTTTTCTTGTAGTGTATGCTATCAACATCATGATTTATGGATATTTCTATTTCTTATATCTATATTCTCACTTTAAATTGGGTTTTCTTACTTTAATAATTTAATTATTTCTGCTATATTTAGTGTCAGGGTATCACAGGAAATGCAAGGCCAATTCAACCATTGAATGGAAGAGATGTGTATTTATTTCGACCAATTAAAACCTATGATGATTGCAAGTGATGAAAAAAATAATTAATAATATGTCCTAATTATAATAATGGGTTTTCTTTTGAAATTAAATATATATATATACACACATATATATATGAGTGGTGTATCGTAACACTATACTGTTTGATGCCCTTTTTTACTATAGTATGCAATAAGGCATCACTGTTTGCTAGGATATGTGTAACATGTATCCTAAATAATATTTTTCTTGTGGGATAATTAAATAAAACATGTATGAAAGTATTGTTACGTTATAAATCTCTCTTCGTCACTCATAATATCTCTTTGTAATATCTCTTACTTCCTTGTATGTATGGAAAGGGATGGACTTCACCTCGAGGGGAAGATATTTTCTTAATTTATTAATAATTTTGAAGGCTGATTTAAGCGAAGACCCTTATAAAAATGTGTAAAAGGCATGCGACTTATTAATAATGCACAATCGAAGTAATATAAAGAATGCAAGAACTTTAATGTGTAAAGCTCCCCGGTTGAGGAGTAAAAATCACGAGGTTGGAGTGCACCCAAAATCTACATTGTAACCGAATAGAATGAGTAAATCAAGTTAACAATTTATCATAACAGATGCTCAACGATGAGTATATTAAAATAATTGAATTTTTATAATAAACAACTATTTGAAAGATCTCACTAAAAAACCACCTTTAGATCGAGCAATTATTCTTACGATCAAAATATTGAAACCCGGTCTCCGATAATTATAATGTATGTACCTTTGTATGTCCTGAAGACGTGCAAAATTTAGGTTACTCCAACGTTTAGATTATCCATAACTTCTTCTTGTACTAGATCGTGCATACAAGAAAACCATAAAACATCACGGGTTGTATGTGACTCTTACCGAGATAAAGAGCTCTAAATCATATCTCCATGATTCACATTATACATTCACAAATCATGAAGTTGTACACTCAGTAAAATGCAGAAAATGTCGATAGAGATGGAAAAGAACTTCCTCTGACAAATATAAAAAGGGAATAGCATTATAGCATTAGGGTTTCCAAATGTGTAATGTTTTATTGCGTTTCATTCAATAGTTTTTAGCAGTTTGTTTCATAATCCAACTATAGCAACTTGCATTTTATTTTTAATAATAATAGAAGTTATATAATTTTATATTAGTACCAAATACACTTCTCCATAATATTTAAAAGAAAATATCAAAGTCTTTTTCCAATATTTGCTAATTTTGTGACGTGTGGTGTCTATATGTCGTGTTTGTATTGTGATGTTAAATGTAATAATAAATATTAATTGTAAAAAAGCGGATAAATAGTGAATAAAGTTGGAATTTCTAGCGGTCCACCCCGACTCAGCAGGACGGGTTAAGTTGGGTCGTGCCAAAATTCTATTGAGCCAAAAATTTGTAAGCAAAGTCCGACCCATCTCCCTGTAATATACTATGACTTTTGAACCGATTCACGACTCACCGGACTTTTTGCCATCAGGTCAGGCCTTTTACCGGATGGCACTTGGGCCAAGAATCTCATGGCCCAAGTCATCTAAAATGTCGGACTGGATGAATCAGTCCATCAAGTTGGATCAATATTGTCGTCTCTACTTGTAGCTTAATGGAATCACTCTTGATTCAAACCCTACTATAAATTAAAGAATGATGCACTTGAATGGTGGTTTAAAAGAAAGGTTATGTACTTGAATGGTTGAATAACCAATAATTTCCTCATTAATTAGTAGATTCGAAATTTTAAAAATAATTAATGTCTATGATAAAAGTCATATATGGCCTAACAAAAATTAAAAGTCAGATATAGCTACAAGCATAATCCATAACAAATAATTTACTCAAACTAATAATAATAATAATAATAATAATAATAATAATAATAATAATAATAATAATAATAATAATAATAATAATAATAATAATAATAATAATAATAAAAGCTGACTTTACAAAAGTTAAAAGTCAGATATAGCTACTAGCATAATCCATAACAAATAATTTACTAAAGTAATAATAATAATAGTAATAATCCAAAATAAATAAAATAATACCAAAATATTGTACATCCCTTGAGACCTAAAAATTGATAATAGACTAATAGTGATATAATTCAAAATGTATAGGCGTTTCAGAAAAGAAAGAAAAGGGGAAAAAACTACCAACATGTTTAGGGAAATTTACAAAACTAATCATGTAATTTATGAGTATTTTTTAAGGACAAAAACTTATATGAGTCCGTCACACGACCGTCACACGATGTAATGGAAAAAAAATATTATTTTTTGTAGTAAAAGTATCACGCTTATCTGTAAAAGTATTACTTTTTCTGAAAAAAAAAATGTATATTACTTTTTGTAGCAAAAATATCACTTTTATCTATAAGAATATCACTGTAACAAAAGTATCATTTTTTCCTGTAAAAATATCAATTGTTCTAATAAAAGTCTATTCCGTCATACGTGAGACTGTCACACATAAGACTCACTCTTTTTTAAATTGGTCATCTATCTTTTTTATTGTTAGAATTTGGCTTTTTAGCCGGAAACTAAAATTTTCATGGAATAATTCAACTATGATCACGTCAAATCGGAGATTTTTATTTCTCGATGAATTTATGGTTCACAAGGTTAATTTTAGAATGTTCTTTGTCTCACATTATTTTTAGGGGGCAAGTCTACATCATATGTAATGCCTGGAAAATGAAAAGGCTCCGATTTAACGCTGCCATATGCAATATTGTGCGTGTAATTATCTAGCGAGAATTATAAATTTCAGTCTTAAAAACAACCAAAACCAAGCAATTAGGACTAACTTTGAGCAAGTCCTTCATTTTATCAATATATACAAATTACCCAAAATAACAAAACCCCCTTCCTCCTTTCAAAAGACTTCTAAAAAGAACTTTTTATATTGATTTTGTTTAATAATTTTCATTAATACCCTTAATATAGAAGGGTTAGTCTCTCTTATTTCTTCAAATTGCGTTTCCCTTAACTATAAAATTTCGTCCTTATATATTATAATACAGTTAAAAGAAATTGCGTTCTTTGAAAAAAATTCTAAATCCGTTTCTATTTACGATTTGCTTGCCTTTGCTTCTGGACATCAAGGAGTTGCTTGCTTCTTCCTCGTGAGGAAGCTTTATAGAATTAGTAGGGCTGAAAATTTTATTAAAACTACTTCTCTAAATTGTATGATCTAGCAGACGTCGTCTCATTTCCTTTGTTAATCACTGCTGGTTGATTCTACGTATGACTAATAAAATTTATTTTTTTCCTTTAAGAAAACTATTAGAAAATTTGGGTTAAAAAAACTAATAGAAAACTTATACTCCTTCCGTCCCGGCTTAATTGGTCAACCTTGACCGGACACGGAGACTAAGGAAAAACAGATTTTGTGGAATCTTTGACTTTTTTAAAGGTGAAGATTAAGAGTGGAGATTTTAAGAGTGAAGATTGTGAGAGAATTTGCCATTTATGTACTCAGACAATTAGGTTGGGACAAATAAATTAACAAGTTGATCAATTAAGCCGAGACGGAGAGAGTAACTTATAATTTAAAGAGTGAGTCTTGTGTGTGAACGGTCACACGTGTGACGGAATACAGTTTTACGGAAAACATTGATATTTTTACAGGAAAAAGTGATATTTTTATTACATTGATACTTTTACAGTTAAATGTGATACTTTTGTTACAAAAAATGATATTTTCTTTTTTGTTCAAAAAATTAATGTGATACTTTTACAGATAAACGTGATACTTTTACCATAAAAAAATATATTTTTTCTCGTCACGCCGTGTGATGACCGTGTGACAATCACATACAAGTTTTTGCCTAATTTAATTATACCAAACTTTTGAATCATCTTCTATAACCTCTCTTCTAAATAAAAGAATATTCTTGGATTATTATAGTGTAACGATTGAATTTGAAGGGACAGTTTTAGGCATAATAACAAATTAATTAATAGCATGGAATCTTGATGCTTTTCTCAATCTTTGACCACACGCTTGATTTTCTCTCTCTAAAATCATTCCTCCCTCCGTCCCGACTTAATTTATCTACTTATCTTTTTTATTTGTCCTAAACAACTTTGTCAGTCCAAAAAAAAAAAAAAATCTCACAATGTTTATCTTCAATTTCTACCTTTGAAAAATAAAAAAATTCACAAAATTTACTTTTTTTAATCTCGATGACCGATCAGAATAGGTAAATTAAGCTGGGACGGAGATAGTATTTTTTGTTTGCAATATATAGGCGTGCATGCAACTCTACTTGCATTCCCAAAATACTTTTTATACTTATTTTGAATTAATTCTCTTACAGGAGGAAAGTAACGCACTGTCATAGCAGGCTGCGCCACCACCTCCGCCACCCATCTGCGGCAGCCATTCGGTCGGAAAATCATATGGATCATGTGCGGAGCACTGCGGTATTCGTCACGTGCCTTCTTGTCTACTCCCTTGCCATAGCTGTCAATGCTCATGAAGACGAAGTTGGTAAGATATATGAACCCCCTCTCTCACATTCATACTCGCACTCACACACACGTATAGAGGTGGTAATTCGAGCTGTCTGAACCTTGATAGGCCCGAAACTCGATGGACCAAATTCGGTGAGCCTGTCCTAATAATCCATTATTTTTAGCTACGCTAAAACTGTCAGCCCGACCCACAGTTGTTGGGTCGGTCATATCGAGTCCAGTGATATTTTGGGCTAAAGATTCTTGTTACTACCCCACTCAAAATTCTGAACTACATCGATTTTGTCACCTCTATAGACGTACAGAGGTACAATGGCCAGGAATTGGTTGTCCTGGAATTTGGGACTCTTTTGATTTGACTAATTAATTAATCTTCATTTCTTTCTGGAGAAATTTCTACACTGTGTGTTAGTGTGTGTGATTTTCAGCTGGAAATTCTGGTTATGGGAAGATTTCTGGTCCAATACTATTTATTTCTCTCATAAATCACCCTTGAGAAGATCATTCAATTGCTTTGGTCCTTTTAAATTTGACATTAAATTAATTTATGATAATGAGTAGTGGCAGATAGGGTGCCCCCCACCCCACCCCCAAACCCACAATTTTCAATTTTTTTTATATGCGTAAAAGTCGCTAGTTAGGCGGTAAATTGAGGTCTAGCGATTAGTTGAAGTCTGAACGGGATTAATCGGAGCATAGATGTAGTTAGGCGGAAAGGAATCGAGAAATAAACGTAGGCGATCAATGGGAGCCTAGCGCTTAGGTGGGAATTAATCCGAGCTAGTCGGAGATTTTTACAACAGAAGCATATGTATATACATCCTCCGTCCCAGATTAATTTGCCTACTAGTCATTTCGATCTGTCCCAACTTAACTTGCCGCTTCATAAATGACAATTTTTTCACACAATCTCCACCCTCAATCACTTTTAAAAAAGTACCCTCAATCACTTTTAAAAAAGTCAAAAATTTCATAAAACCTGTAACTTTTAACCTTTGTGCCCGGTCAACTAGGCAAGTTAAGCCGGGACGAATGGAGTATTTTATATATACATATATGTATATTCGTAAATGTGGGTATTGAATATAAAAAGTTGAAATATGTAAAAATTTAGCATATAAGAAAATGTATGTTTTTAGAAAAATTAAGGGTAAGATTAAGGAGTGTTGGACCAAATTTGGCTGATGAAATTAACGAGTGTGTTTTATTAAAATTCGATCTTTTAAATTTACTGATTGCAATCTTAAACAAACGGATAAATGTTAAGTACATTTATATTGTACGATCGTCCCTTCGAAGTTGAAATCCGCTACTAATAATGGGATAGTGTCAATTTCAAATTATTCATAAATTGTTGACTTTTTTGGCATATAAGTTCTGACATAATTTATAGAACATCATAATAGTTTAAAAGATTATGCTAGTTGCATACACTTGAACAAACCCATCTTTATATCTGTTACATTTTAGTGCTACATTTTGTGTTTCATTATATTTATTAATCGACACGTAGTATATAATATAATGTCACAAATTAATATATGTCACGTAGTGAATTGAGTACAACAAAGAATGAAACACCTGCTGTAACAAGAATTCGAATTGAGATTATACTACAGGCTTCTCAAATGTTAGAGCCCAAAAAGGTCAAAAAAAAAGTCGAGTTTTTTTTATAATTTCCACAAATAATTAAGTCTCATTGGCTCGTGATCTATGTGCGTAATGTTTAATTTATATCGGGGGTAAATTGCACCAAACTTCCTCCCTTTATAATCTTGCACGAAATTTCTACGTTGTTCTATAATTGTATTAAATTCCTACATATTTTAATAATTCAGCCTGTGTCAATTTCTTTGTCTTTCAATTGTTTTTATTCAAGTGGTTAATCAGAAAACACGAAAATAATCAATACTATAAACCCCTTTTTTTAGAAAAAAGGGACATAGTGCTAAATTATTGAAACCATGTTGGTGTTTAGTCAAAAACCACGTGAAATTTTCGCGTAAGATTATGAAACAACGGGGAATCGTAATTCAGTTTGTTCTTTATACTAATGCATGAGATTCTGTTGAGGACAATGAGGAGGCCAAAAAACGTTTTGAGCCATTAACAATATTCATCTCTGTAAATAAAATCGTAAACTAGTAATCGTTATAATACTATTAGGTCCGTCGTGTCATTGGCTAGTCAGGTCGGAGTTGGTGGCCCAAATAATACTTTGACCTACACTTATTACGACCAAGGCCCATCTAAAGTATCGGAAACTAGACCAATTTTAACACATACAAAACATCCAACTTTTGAATTCGACCAAAATTATTTATATTCTCGTGCACCTTATACTTTTGATTATGCATTTTTGCCACAAATATCTAAGTTTTAGTTTGTGTGAATTCAAACTTCAAAAACATACGAACTATTTATTTTAAGCTAAAAGATTAGAAGAGAAAATATGAAGAAAGGAAAAATTCATATCAATCCAATTCGTTACTACCCGATTGGGTCAATCCACAGTTAATTTAGTGAACGAGTTTAGGCACCATCACCGATTAAATAGTGAATTAACTCTTTCAGGTAGTACCGACTGAATAGACAGGAATTAGCCGAGAAAAACAATGCAAACACCTAATAAACTGATTTATGGCATGAATTATGACACAGCGGATGAATCTTCGTTTACGTACGATTTGCAATCAAGGAGAGGCCCTAAACACTGGGCGAAATTAAACCCGGAATGGAGAGCATGCGGCAAAGGAAGGATGCAGTCTCCAATCGATATGGTGGATGATAGAGTCGTCGTTTTGCCTGAACTCGGGAACTTGAGAAGAACCTACAAACCAGCTCCTGCTCTAATCAGAAACAGGGGCCATGATATCAGTGTAATAACTAATGATCATTTTGTTTTCAAACAAAAAGATTGACATATTTTGTGTTTTGAATTGTAAAAATTGTGATTGTTGTTAGGTAAACTGGCAAGGAGATGCAGGAGGTGTTGTAATAAATGGGACTAAGTACAGATTGCGGCACTGCCATTGGCATACTCCTTCCGAGCACACGGTGAACGGAAAGAGGTACGAGTTTTGATATGTTGCACACTATGTTGAGCGCCTTAGAACACCAGCTTATGTGTCGAGTTTTCATAGGACGGCCTGGATTTTGAAAAATGGCTTAATTTGGGAACTGAATTTTGATTTTTTATTTTTTCTCAATTAGAGGGCCTAATTTTTACGTTTTTTCTCTATTTAAGACTTACGTCTTGAGAAATAGGATACGCCCTGCATTAAGAATCTCCAAAATTCAGGCCTTATTTGAGCCATTTTTTTAAATTCTAGCGTCACACTGAAAATTTTGCTCTACCTACATTGGTGCATCGAGTTGTGTTATTCACCATTAGGGATGTAAACAAATCGAGCCAAGACGAGTACTGATAGGATCAATTGAGTTTATTTTCGATTGAAACTTGTTGAGCTCGGGATCAACTCAACTTGACTCGATTAATATAAAATAAAATATAAAAAATACATTATTATTGAAAAAGGTTAATACATTAAAGAGTTTCACCTCATTTAATTTAGAATTAGGATATATTTATAATTATGTCAACTCTAAATAGTAAACTACTAATTTAACACAAGCTCGATTAAACTCACGAGCCTGTCGAGCCGAGTAACAATGAGCTCGAACTCGACAGTTACTCGAGTAGCTCGTCTCAGTTATCTCGAACGATCTCGATCTTTTTGTGAGTTGACCCTGAGCGGTTCGAGAGTTGTCTCGACTCACTTAAACCCCCTACTCATCGCTCGTTGCGTACTCATCATATAAATCACTCAGATAAGCACATATTTCCCCCCACTATATATGTAAAGAATGAAGTTGGTTGCAGACACAGAATGGAGATTCATATGGTTCACAACAATTCTCAGGGACATCTTGCAGTAATAGGCATCCTATACAAATTGGGACGTCCTGATCCTTTTCTTGCCAAAGTGAGTTCACATTTTCCAACACATTTAATTATATAAACCCGCTTATCCCGACTAGTCGTTAGAGTCCAGTTTACTGTCTTAACTAACACCTAACGACTTCTGCAACGTTGCTTACGTGTTAATCCTGCAACAGCTTCTGTGGATGATTAGAAGGGTGAATCATGAAGACAAGAATGCAGGTATAATTGATCCACGTGGCATCAAATTTGGGAGCAGAAAGTACTACAGATACATGGGTTCTCTCACAGTTCCACCCTGCACAGAAGGTGTTCTCTGGACATTACTCAAGAAGGCAAGTTCACTAATCTTCTTTCGCCACGAAATATAAGACGGGAGTTACTTTTATCGTAACAAAATATTATATTTGACGCAAAGAACGTTATTTTGAGTGTTAACCTTTACACGAAAGCAACAATTTTAGAAAAGTAACATGTTTTTTATCATACAAGTAATATTTTTTTATGTTAAAAGTAACAATTATTCTTACGGAAGACAGGTATTATACAAGTGTCTTCGAGATTTCTGAAAGTTGTGCCTTGTACTGTAGGTAAGGACAGTCTCAAGGGAACAAATAAGAGCACTACGGAAAGCTGTTCATGATGTAAGTGCGCACACAAACACACATACTTTCATGGACATAAAAACTCTTTCGAAAAATTAAAGATTTTTTTGTAGAGCGAAAAAAGTTAAAGATTTTTTTTCTGGAGCACGTGCCCCATACTAGTACATGTACATCTGTCCTTGCATATATGGCAAATTCATCCCGGCCAAACAGACCAGTCCACCTTACCCGATATTTTAAGTGGATTGGGTGGTTGAGCTGTAGGATATCATCAGCACTAGCCCGATAGACCCAATGAGTTGCATGCAGGGCCGACAAATCATATTGTTTTATTTTAGATAATGTTTAGGCGTTAATTAGACAACATATTAGAGTCTAACACTTAATTGGGACTTAGGCGGGGTTAATCAAATTTAAGAGGTTAAACGTAAAAAAAATATAGGTGGCTAAGACGACTAACACCAATATGGAATATAATCGGATATAGACGGAACTTTTAGAGCAAAGATTTTGAGAGGGGGCAAGAATGAGTTGTGTTGGGCTGGGCTGGGCTCGCCATTTTCTAACTCAATAAAATTTGATCAACCCAACATGACATTCTCTAGCTGTTAGAATTGCCACCTCACACACACAAAGTCTTACAGTATGTTTATTATTTTATTTAGCATTAGTTATATGTTAGGTTGTGGTCACCATTTTCTAACTCGATAGAATTTTGACTCGTCCCGACTCAACATATGATATTAGTTGACGGCTGGAACTGCCGCCTCATACAGAGATATACTCATACAGTGTGTTTATTTGTTGTTTCGAAACTGAGCTAATGAATTACAGGGATACGAGGATAATGCAAGGCCTACTCAACAGTCCGATGTGGCAGTATTCATGTACCGCCCCACCACACGGCGGCACTAACATATTTCTTCCTATTGTCTTCAAAATACTTAGGGACATCATGATAGTGAGTTATATGTAAATCGGGGAACTTCTCTGCTACCTAATTTCTCGTAAAGGGAGATGTTCTTCAAAACAAATAAAGGACAACCCTAGTCATACAATTTTGATCTCTCATCATCGTTCAGCTCTATTTATTAATTAATTTAGGTTGCGAAAGTACTGCCAATACTTTCAGGTATGTTTGTTTATGGATGAAGTGAAGCGTGGAAAATTTTAACGTGAAAATTTAGATTGTATGAATTTTTAATCTAAGGTTTGTCTTGAGATATAACGTAATAACATTTATAAGATATTATTAGATCACCCTTAAAGTGATTAAAATGTAATAAATAGTTAATAATAATTAATTCTTTTAAAAAAAATAAAGTTATTTGAATTAGAACGCCAAGTCCTCCATCCGAATAGGTAAATTCATAAACAAACATAACCTTCCAGATTTCCAAAGATTGATTAAAGGCTTTGACTATTTTTGTTTCTAAACTTAGGAGCCAGATTTAGTAGTTTTTCTTAGACAAAAATTTATATACGACGGTTACACGGATCACATTGTGTGTGATGGGTAAACTTAAATATAGTAAAAAATAGAGTTTCACCCCCTTTGCTTAATTTGGTTAAGATAAGGCTTGTCACACGTTTATATCCTATCCTATCATACATACAACTCTTATTCATCTAATTTTTCATTTCTAATAATCCCACTCATATATATAACTCTACCTTTTCATTTTTCAACACATCTCTTCCTAATAAAATACTCCACTTGCCCTCAAAATAGACTTATGGTGTATTTATTTAAAGTTGGAGGATATTGAATCAAACTTGCGTGAAAAAATTAATAAGTGTACCTTATTGAGATTTGATTCCCTAAATCTACTAATGAAAACGATAAACAAACACACCCTTTTCGTTTAGTCCATCATCACATACAAGATTAGGCACTTACTATTAATAGATCTTGATATTATCCGTATTATTGAGGATATAAACAAATGAGATGTAGAAATATAGAAGAAAAAGAGTTGATTTTTAATACTAACTATATTCACAATCATTTCTTAATTTGTTTGAAAATAATAGAAACTCTATGGATATTCTATTAAAACAATATTTCGTTTCTAACATTAATGCGAATATCTACAATAAAATCCTACCTTACATAATTTCACAAATAACAAAAATACAATTTCACCATTCATGATACTTTTATTGTCCCAAGATTTCAAACTCGGGATTTCCCGGGCCCACGGAAGCCCTACCAAAACACAACCAAAAGATTAATCAACAATTCTAAAATAGTAGAATCAAGAATCCAATCATCAATAGTCGGGATTCCCAAACCCACTAAAGCCTATCCAAACACAACCTAAACATTAAGCAACGGTTTTAAAATTGTAGAAACAAGAATCCAGAATAAAGAAAGCATATGGGGCATCAAAGCAAATTACAGGGCAAACGAGCAAACCGTAGATTACAGTGAGAAGAATTAACTTTCATAACGAGAATTTACGCAAAGAGTACAGAAAGATCAGCTGAGAAACTATTACTTAACAGAATAAGCCAGACGGACCTAGGCGACGAGGAAAGGCAGAACGGTTAACATGAAGGAGTCGTAATTGAAAGTCGCCGAGCCAGAAAGTGCAGTATCCTTCTCTTTGAATTTTTCAGTCAGTCCCTTAACAGTTAGACAACACCTGGCCAAGGAAATTGAGATATTTATCAGTTTGAGGTAATGGTAGAAGAAAAATAGAATGCAACGTAAATAATGATCATTTGAGAACATACTCTATGAAATTGTCGTATTCAATGGCCCTGTTCTTGCCACCGCTTTTATCAAACTTGGAAACGAGTAAATCCAGAACAATGGGTGATACTGAAAATCCGAGACTGAGGAGAGCATCTCTCAGTTCATTTGCATCAATCTTGTTACTTCTGTCCCTGTCGAATCTCTCGAATATTGCCTAGATGGACAAGAATTAACCAGATCAGATACAAAAAGAGAACACATTAATGAAGGTATCTAAATGGAAGTAAGAATGGAATCACGACTGACCCTCCAGCTCTGGAGACTGTAAAAGACTTGATTGAATTCCTTTGGGCCTGTTTCAAGATATAATGACACGTCATAATACGATCTTAACCTAAGAAAAGATGGTACAGGTGTAGTGCAAGATCACACACATTCAATCTCTCTCTTTTCTACGTGTTTACTTAAAATTATTTCGTAAGTAAAATATATGTGCAAATGGGTGTTTCAATCCAAACAATATAAGGATAGATGTTTTGTAGCACAAAATGTTGAAGAGAATGAAAACAAAGCATGTTTGAACTAAGAAATCTATATAAACGGGCCATGAATTCTGCAAACCGGAGTTGCACTTGCTATCATCAACTAACAAGTGCCAATTTCGGGTTAGAAGTGTACTACAGACGAAAGATTTCCTGCGATTATCATGGTACAATCCCTACATTACCAGAATATCATCATCCAGAGATGTAGCCATAGTGGTTCTACAAAGAAATCACTCCTTGGGCCGTTACCAACCTGTATACTGCAGGATAACTCTCATCTCCAAGTGTGTGTTCATTTCACCATCCTTTGGTTCCTTGTATCCAACAAACAGCATAGTAATTTCACAAGGTCACTGTCGGGTTACACTTGGTTGCATTTGGACAAAAGGATTTAAACTCCATAGTACCAAATCCTTCGATGGTAATATACATGAAATAAGCAGATGTATTTTTTACTTGTACTTGCAAGTCCCTTTCTTTCTTTTCCGATAGTTATTTTTCTTATTTTATTCCCTCTCAAAAACCAATTCCATGTTTCTATTTTATATATTAATTCATTATTCAATTTTCAAGATGTCGTGTGGTAACAACAATAAGTATCTGAGCTCGCGAAATCAGACAACAATAACTGCCTGCCCTTGCATCAGCATGAGTGGAAATACAAGTTATTATAGTCTAATTTTGCAAGCTACGGATATTTATTGTAATTAACAAGGCATGCTGAAATAGAATAATGAATTAAAAAAATAGATTCACCTAAACCACATCCCAGAAAAGGTTATTATATCTCCCTTGTGATGCATAGATGACCAAGACTAATCCTTTTTCAGTGAATTATTGGATGGAACCACTATGCTCGTTGTCTCATTCGACAGCTTTACATTAAGGAGTAGGTGGTAAAAGATCATCGTCACCCAGTTATCCAAAGATGTCAAGGCGACTGGGCCCGCTCTACTTTACAATGACTTTAAGACTCCTCCTTTCAAGGCAAGGCATAGTGAGAGATCAATTTGACAAGAAGAGAACCCCAAACTAATTGGCATTAATTTGTTTCGATTCTTTTCCATTTAACATGTAACTCTTTGCAATTCTTGCATATTACCAGGTAGTTGAATCATCACCTCCACTACCATTTACCAGTCAAAACATCATACTCCCAAATTCTTCATCTCTCAAGTCCAATAAACGCAATATTGATGCACAATAAACTACTTCCTAGCAAATTACGGAAACTGCATGATTGTGTATTCCCTTTCCCTAAGGCTGAAAATCAACTAAGCTACTGAATAATTGGTATGAGATTGTTCGTTCAAAGCTCGTTTAAACTATGTTGAACTAAAGATATCAAACAAGCCTAAACTTGCTTTTACACTTGATCAAATCTAACTTCGGACTCTAGCTCAAGCTCGAAAAGAAAAAAATGTTAAAACAAGTATAAAAATGTCAAATTAGATGTCTTTGCCTCAAGTAGAACTCGATCAAGCTCGATCCAGTTAATAACTAAACAAGCTAGAACATAATACTAAAATTTCGATGACAAGAACGGCAGTAGGTTCAGCTCGACTCGGCTCATTTACAATAAGTATACAAAATTATAATTCCGCGAGTGATTACTTCGACTACCACAAAGAAAACAGAAGAGAGTAAAATGGTATGCACATACCGATCTTCCTCGTGTTAGTGTTGGTGAAAAGATACATGAGCAGATGAACAGTCCTGATTCCAAAGCTCTGACCAAACGCCGACAGCGCACGCTGAAGCTCAATATCGTCAATAAAACCACTTCCGTCCTGATCAGCCGACTGGAAGCACGCGATCACGGCCGGATCAGTACCAGGTGGAAAAGCCGAGGGCACAAGCGCAGCGAAGGGGCTTCCGTACGGCGCGGAGGCCGGTGGTGCGGGGTAGCCTCCATACTGTTGATTCGGCGCGCCGTGAGGAGCTGAATGAGCAGAGTAGGGGGCGGCGACAGGAGCGTAGGGTGAGGATTGACCAGGATGTGATTGACCTTGCGGTGGAGCACCGTAGGGAGCGGAGGAGTGGGATTGGGAAGTCGGCGGAGCGCCGTATGGGGCGGAGGAGTGGGGTTGAGAAGGCGGCGGAGCGCCGTATGGGGCGGAGGAGTGGGGTTGAGAAGGCGGCGGTGCGCCGTAGGAAGGCGGTGCGCCGTAGGACTGGGAAGGCGGTGGACCGCCGTAGGGGTAGCCGGAGGGGTTTTGGTTGGGGTAATTCGACATTATGCAAGCTGAAAATGGAACGTGTGGAAGGATCAGCTGAAACTGGAAACAGTGCAATTTATGAGGGTGGGGGCTGGGAATTTGGGTCTGGATAATGCGAATATCTCGATATTGCCATCATACATCCTTCACTTTTTCTTTAAATACATCCTAAAAAAAATTAAAACGATTATTTTGTCTAAATGAATATAATTGTGTTCAATTACACTCGTCGAACATATTTTGAAGGTATTAGATTAGTATATTCGATTACCTTACTTTTACGTTTAAAAAGTGTTTGAACCAATGGCAATCGAACACTAAAAATATCCTAACTTTTCATGAGGTGTATTTAAAGAAATTGATAGTGTTAATAGCTCGTCTAACATTATATCGTCTAGTGAGTAGTGAGAGTACTTTCCAAAGGTACAATTACGACTAATTTTTTTCTTTTTCTTTTTTAAGAATTACATTTAGTTTCGATAAGATTAATGTGTCTGGTACGTAAATGAGTTTGTCCTAAAATAAGTGGAAATATGACTTATTTTGCAACATTTCTAGAATATATTTGACATATTATATACTCATTTTCCAAAGTAGGAAAGTTAAGCAGGGACGGAGTGAGTATATTTTTAATATTTTGGAATGTTTACAACATTTTTATAAGTGTCGAATAGAATCTTTTGAAATAGTTTAAAGATGGTTCGAACATATAAAAGAGTCGTTATTTGTAGTTTGTCGAAGGGCTAAATAAGTAAATTCAATAATAATATCTCAGACCCATTATAGTCGGCGACGCGTAACAACCACGTGGCCATATGCATAATACAGGTCAACGAAAAAATAGGTGTTGACTTTCTAATGTTTTCAATAATAACAACCTGAAATTTTGATTTAATACTCTCAATTTATCCACTTGCTCAATTTCCTAAAGCTACTTTTATTTTTTAAATTATATTTCCTGATAATAATTAAAATTGACCCAGACTTCGTGATTATATTAATAAAAAAGTTGATGATCTCTAAATTTTCACATGTTCCTTTCATTTATTGGTTATGGTGGGTAGATGTGGAAATTTTGGTCGGTCCGTCGGATCAATGTTATATTTCGGATCAAGTAAGATCAGTCCAAATTTATCGCGACAAATAGTAATTTAAACCTATATTTTTATAACTTAATCTATCTAAAATATCGAGTCAGACTGTTTTTGCCACCGATGGTGAGTTCTATATCTAATTCAAAAAGTGTCAATTTGTAGTAACAGTATTAAAATGGTGTTTTGCTGCTTTTCTTAAGCAATTTTTGGCTCTAGCTTGTGAAAAGTTATTTATCAATATGCGATTTTGATATAAAAGAAACGGAGATTGTTATATGTCGGGATTTTATAGTTTTCAGGTATTTTTATAATTATAACAAATGAAGAAAAATATCTTACTTTTAAACTAAAAGCTACTCGAATATCAAACACCATAATGTTCAGATTTAACTAAAAGTACTTCTACTAAGGTGGTGTTTGCAAACTCAATTAGACTCTCAAAATCAATTTTTAAAAGCACTTTATACAAGCTAGAGTGTTTGTAAACTCACTTTTGGGACACAAAATAGCTTCTGAAAAGCAATTAAAAGCTGATTCTCAGAAGCTGCTAACACTCAGATTCTATCAGCTTTTAGTTTTAACACAATTTTATTTCCAAACACTACCAAATTCTAAACTTTTTTTCAAAATTAATTATAAGCACTTTTCTAAAAGCACAATTGATTGCAAACACCCCCTAACTAACACTACTAGCTTCTGATTATAAATAATTTTACTACAATTTCTACTTTAAATTACTTCACCAAGAGTGGAAGGAAAAACACTCTTTAAATAAATCCTTAACTACTATCTAATTTTAACTTTTCCAATACTCCCTCCGTCCCCCCTAATATTTTTGCGCACTTTCCTGTTTGGTCCATCCCTCACAGTTTTACGCATTCTTAAAAATAAAATTTCTCGCATAATTTTCATCTTCAAAATCTTCATTCTCAATCTCCACATTTGAAAACGTCAACTAAAAAGAAAAAATTAGTTCTTCTATAATATACGTGTCCCTTCATATATGCAAAATTAATTATGACGAAGGGAGTATAATGTATTAGTGTATGATTTATGTTTAAAAATATATAACTATTTTACTTTTGATCAATTTAATAAAAGTATAACTTCTCAAAAACTACCTATACGCATTTACACTACTTATTTTACTTTTTTTTGTCTTATTTAATAATATCTGATTTACATGTGAAATTAAAAATTTTACACTTAAAAATAAAACGAGACGTTAATTTTTTAAAGATAACGTACTATTATTCCCTCCGTCCCGAGATAATTTGCACACTTTCCTTTTCGGGGTGTCCCAAAATAATTTGCACACCCTTAAAAATGAAATTTCTCTTACAATCTTCACCCCAAAACTCCACTTTTGAAAAAGTCAACTAAAAAGTAAAAAGCAGTTTTGTTTTATTTCACGTGTCGGGAGGAGTGTGTAAACTATCTCGGGACAGAGGGAGTATTGTAGAACAAGAAAATTTTAGATAAGACTTTATGGAAGGAAAAGAGCATCTAATGTAACCAACATGTGATGTCATACACGTCGCGAGAATATTATAAAGGCACTAAAAATGAGTAAATATTTGTTTTTTTTTTTTCTTTTCTTTTTAGGGAAGGGTTGTTACGCCTTAATTTTGTTCTTTATTTTTTTTTTTTCCTGGAGGACGTTTGGGTAAATTTTATTCTCTCTTTGTTTTCATTATTCCTAATCATACCTAACATTTCGGGTTCATTTGCTTAAGATTGGGCTCAGTAGATTTAAAAGATCGAATCCCAATAAAGCACATTCAATAACTCTCTCAGTCAGATTTGACCCAGCACTCCCCAGTCTTAAGCAAACGAACCCGAACAAGTCGAATTCAGTGAAATATTACAGAAAAAACCTCGGAACTCACGAAATTTGCAAGCAGAATCCGTAATATAAATGTCCAAAAAACACAACACAGATGCAACAACACAACAGAGTAACAAGTTCTCTTTCTGCAAATACACAACGGTGAAGATGTAGTTTTAGGCGATTGATACGGAACTGTCCAAAGCTAAAGAGCAGCATGGAGTCATAAGTTAAGGGCTTGGGCATGGTGACGAATATGATCGTCTATGAAGGTCGAGATGAAATAGTAAGAGTGATCGTACCCAGGCTGCATTCGGATCAAAAGAGGAACGTTTGCCTTCCTACATGCCTCCTCAAACTTGTGTGGTTGGAGTTGTTCGCTCAAGAATTTGTCCTCGTCTCCCTGTAAATTTGGACAACAAGACTTAGGATTCGTTAAACTAAAAATAAGTCTCACTTTTATCCGCGTTGAATGAAAGTTTTCGTTCTTGTATAATAATAAGCCAAGATATTCCTCATTTATATTACGTTACTGCAAGACTGAGGGCCCGCCCGCTTGGAAGAGGGATCAGGGGTAAGTAATGGGAATGAAAGAGGACTTATTCCTATTTATCATGCTTAATACATAATGAATAAGTTAATCATTACTTCATTTTATTAACAACTCCTTCCACATCATTCCATAAAATGATTGACCCCTCGTTCATACCCATTTACTATTATCATTCATAATGTTATCCCAAGCGGCCCCTGAATTCAATAAATTTGGCAGTTCACCTGCTCAATGAGGATAGTAGCTGAAACGTTGGTGTATTTTGATACAAGCAACGTGGCATCATATTCCTGCATATTGAGTAATAGTATGTTTCAAAGATTCAATTAAATCATTTACGGAGAGGAGCAAACACGTAAATAAGACTGTCTTACAAATACGTTTCTGTAAGACGGGCTACTCTTATCGCAGAAAATGTTACTTATAATGCACTTTGAGTGTGAACATTTATATAAAAGCAACAGTTTTCAAAAGGTAACATTTTTTTTGTGATTAAAGTAAATATTTTTACATTAGAAGTAAAACTTTTTATGATAAAAGCGGCACCCGTCTTACAGAAAACGGTTTTGCACAAGTGACAGTGAAATCTCAAATGGGTCAAGGGAAAACCACTGAAAGATCGTACCTCCCAGGCAGCTTTATTTTCACCTAAGTAATTCGAGAAAGCTTTCTGGCCCCAAGGACAATTTATTGGATGGGCAATAGGCGAAAATGCTGATACCGACTGAAAATAGCAACATGAAGCATAAGAACCAATTGGTTCAAGCAAATAAATAAAGCTAGACGACATTTGGATAAAAAGATTTGATAATACATCAGGAAGGTAGACATAGGAGGTTGCTACCTTGTACTTGTCCAAATTTTTTAGGTAAATTGTCAGCGCTCCATGCCCTCCCATGGAGTGACCAGATATAGATGCACGAGACGTGTCAAGCTGTGGAAAGTTCTCCTGAAGAAGTGATGGCAATTCCTTCACGACATAGTCGTACATCTTCCAGTTCTTCCACTTCTCTTGTGTGGCATTGAGATAAAATCCAGCACCTACCTCGAAATACATGAATTACTTTCAGTTTCATATTATGACCTCAATCCAACTTTAACATGAACATATTCATTTAAAACCAAGAACTTGTTACGGATCTGGATTCGCCAAGCATTCTCCAGGAGGAGGCAGGACTTGCGTGAGATCTAAAGCCGAGCAATGTTCGGTAGAGGGTTTTATTGATCTCGAAAATAAGAGGGAAGAAAATAATAATAATAGACAACAAAACAGACTATGGGAAGACTTGGGGGGTGATCTGTAAATGCAGCATAGCAAGATTACATGAAGTCCCCACATAACATTCGATGGTCGATGTTTTTCTCCCACATAACATAAGACCATGCACGAAAAGTAATTGTGGAAAAACAAGCTAACATTAAGGGACACATAAACGAACCAACTTGAAAGACTGAATGTATCGAGTCAGAGAACTAATTGCACGATATATGTAACAATCTAAGCATTAAGCAAGCCAAACAGAAAAGGACTGTACCTAATCCAAAATCCCAGCTGTCCGACTCTCCCTCAATGTTTAAACCTCCTGCAATAGAAGGCAGATAATTCACTACTAGAACAAAAATCAAGCTTAAAAAAGTATCTCTAATGGTGTTATAAAAAAGAAGGTGATTTATGAAATATATCATTAAGGTAAAAGACATGGTAGAGCAAAACATGCATAACTTGAGTTATAATAAGAGCTATTAGCATGATCCAAAACTCATAGGGTGTTCTCCTCAAAAGAGCTTATAAGCTTTTTAAATGTAAAAATAAGATGTTAAACAACTTATAAAATGGAAAAATAAGCTCTTAGAGTTTAGAATTTTCAAAACAAATAAGTATGTGTAGCCAATCTTACTTTCTTTATATCTTATAAGCCACACTCAACTTACACATATTACAAACACATACAAACCACACACACTGCACACACTTCGCACACACACCTACACGCAATTCTAATCACACACTTCACACTAGACACACGAGGCACACTACACACAATTCTAATCTCACACTTCACACTAGACACACTACACACGCTAATCAAAATGTGTGTTTGATGATTGATTTCATACTTGTCCACCAACCCTATAGATAAAGCAATTTCTTAAGCTTCATTATCTATACACTTTATTAATTATTAACTTATAAGCTCTTGATGAATTATATATTCTAAGTACTTGAAAAACTTATAAGATGTTTGAAATAAACTTAGTCGAACACCCTCTTAAAGTAAAGAATGGAGTATAAAATTCAGTCCAAGAAACTCACTGGGAGAAGTATCAGGTGCAATGAGAGCAACACCCTCGGTTGAAGCAACACGCTGAGCACCAGATTTAACAATAAAATTCTCATCTGTGCATGTAAGTCCAGAAAGCCAGTAAAGTACCTATCCATCATTAAACCAAAGCAACGTTACCAATTTAAGTTTCCACCAATCCCTAAACACTCCAATCACTACCCAATGCAAGCACAATCAACCGAGATACGACATTCTGGAAATCAAAATCGAAGATACAACAATTCAAAATCAAAATTCAATAATCCAGAAACCTATGCGCATATGCCAACAAGAGATACACTAATTACAATCATCCACTATAAAATGCAGAAATCAACGGGAAATCCATAGAATTGAGGTGGAAAACAAACAGAAGCATCGCGGGGATTACGTACGGGGAATTTTGTGGAAGGAGATGAAGAAGGAGGGAAGTAGATGTGGAAATTCATCGAGCAGCCAAGTGTAGGACTGTAGTGCTTATATCTCTTGTTGTATCCACCAAACATCTTCGCGCTGCTGATTTCTGTTGGTTTGCCATCGGACGCCATTTCTGCACACACAACACACACTGATTCTTCTTCTTCTGGTAAGTGTGAGCTGATCTCGGAGTTGTACTGTATGCAAAGATTTTTCTAGTAACAGTGGACTGTGGGAAAAGGGCCGATGGCCCAATGGGCCGCTTGGGCCTCGTATTGTAAGAAGGCCTTGTTAAATGGTGGTGTATACAGCGCTCTGAATAATTTAGAGTCGAGCCGAACATACTGTTGTTCGAACTTATTTGAAATATTATTGAACTTTTAATATCATGTTTGAACTTGTTTGATTATTAATCGAATTGAGTTTGAACGAGCTTTGACGAGCCAAACACGAATCGAGTTTGGGTAGTTTGACAATTTGACACTTGTTTTAACATTTTTAACTTATCGAACTCGAGCTCGAATCGAGCTTTAGATTTTAGCAAATATAAAAGTATGTTCAAATTTATTTGATATCTTTAGTCGAATATAGCTCAAATGAGCTTTTAATGAACGGTCTCAAATCAAGTATTGAGTAGTTTGGTTTAATTGCAACCCTAAATCTGTATTGCCATTTGCCGACTTTGTTGTAAAAGTTTCACGCTAACTTAGACTAATCTACGTTTACCAGATGTACATAGACTGTTTATAACTTTTTTCACATTCTTTCTGTTTGTCACATCTAGTGCCTCGACTTAGTATTAAGTCTTAATCTGTTCGTAGGTACATGAATCATTTTTTTCTGCAATTATATATCTTACTACTTTTCAAAGTCCCAAGGAAGAGAATCATGGGATGTTTTATTTTATTTTCAGTTTTCAACATTTTTTATGGAAAATAAACTATTTTGTGAGTAGTGGGCCCTATTGAATTAAAATGGTTTTTTTTTTCCTTGTTACTTTTCGAGTTTGGGTCTTTGATTTTCACCATAATTGGTTACATTATACATGTGATTTTATATTGAAATGATATGAGTAGTGGGTCATTACACATAGATATTATTTATTTTGTGTTTTACTGCCTTGTTCCGATCTAACTTTATCTACTTTTATCGGACACGAAGATTAAAAAAAAAGCAAATTTTATGAAATATTTGACTCTTTTAAAGGTGAAGATTTTGAGGGTGGAGATTGTGAGAAAAAATTTGTCATTTATGAACTAACAAGTTAAATTGAAACAAATCGAAAAAGAAAATAAACAAGTTAGAGCGACGGAGGTTGTATAAAGAAAGTTGCTATAATACATGTTTTCATGTATACTAGTAATACGCACGTGCGTTGCACGTGATCACTATTGTTTTTACTATTATCTAATAAAAAAAATTAATGTGACTATAAAATAATTATACTTTGTGTGGTGATATTAGTTGATCATTCTAATAAAGTTCAATGTTGTTATTAATCATGGTAATATATATACACAACTTCTTAGATTATTTTGTGCCAGAAAAAAATAAATATGAGATTTAATCAATTAAGCAAAGCACAATTCAAAATCAAATAAAAATTAAAAATAATCATAAAAGAGGTTAAATAATCTTATTTTAGCAAAACACGTTATAATAATGTTAAAGGATTCATAGAACGACATACCAAGATATAATGTATTATTCTTACAAAATTTATATATATAAAGTTTGATATATTCTAACATACTTTATCTATAATTTCTTAATTGATAATTCTGATCTGAACATACATTTGCAAATAAAGTCATTTACATATTTTAATGTGAGGAAAAACTTCTTACAACTTGTATCATAGTCCAACATCCAACTTTTGTTATTATTATTATTATTATTATTATTATTATTATTATTATTATTATTATTATTATTATTATTATTATTATTATTATTATTATTATTATTATTATTATTATTATTATTATTATTATTATTATTATTATTATTATTATTATTATTATTATTATTATTGTTATTTTATTTTATTTTTTTTATTTTTATTATTATTATTATTTAATTTTTATTATTAGGAAGTATAATTTCTTTTAGTATAATTTATTTATTGATTTACGATTGCTTATTTCAATTTCTCTTAATTATTTCTTTAATTCGACATTGAAGTTTGAAAATTATGTGTGATTTAAAATAAAAATGAAAAATTAGTAAAAATGTCCCGTAAGATTGCCCTAATTAAGAAAATATCCTCTAAGTTTTGCAATTTTTAAAAATGTCTTTTAACTTACAAAAAATTGATAAAAATGCCCCGTGACCGGCTACAGCAGGTTACCCATCAGGTCATCCATGAGCTGGCTGTTTTTTGCTTATGTGGCACTTAATTTTTTGAATTTTTTTTGTGTTTTTCCTGCTTAGTCACTTATTAGGATGGTAAAGAAATTAAAAAAAAAATTATATATATATATATATATATATATATAATATTTAAATTTAGATATAAATGATAATTAAATTTATATAATATTTAAAAATTCATAGTTTTAAATTCTAATCTGCGAAATTATTTCAATAAATACTTAATATATTATTTTGAATTAATCTAGATGGTAAAATATATAAAATATTCAAAATAAATTATAGAATGATTTAAAAATGAAAATATATATCTAGAAATATGATTACTAAAATCTTAAATATTAAATTAAATTTTTTAATTTTATCTATAAAACCAGTAAAATTATTTTAGTAAATCTTAAAGTAACTTGAAATTTTTTAAAATTAATTTATAAAAGTAAAATTAATTTTTATAAAAGTAAAATTAATTTATAATTTAAGATAATTTTTAGATATATAAAATAATTTAAGATAATATTTAGATATATAATTTTACTGATTTTATAAATCATTCTATAATTTATTTTTAGATATATAAAATAATTTAAGATTTAAGACTCTTCTAAAAATTAATTTTACTTTTATAAATTAATTTTAAAAATTTTCAAGTTACTTTAAGATTTACTGAATAATTTTACTGATTTTATAGATAAAACTAAAAAACTTAATTTAATATTAAAGCTTTTAGTAATCATATATCTATATATACTTTTGTTTTTAAATCATTGTATAATTTATTTTGAAGATTTTATATATTTTATAATCTAGATTAATTCAAAATGATATATTAAATATTAATTAAAATAATTTCTCATATTAGAATTTAAAAGTATGAATTTTTAAATAATATATAAATTTAATTATTATTTATATTTTAATTTTAAAATTATATTAATTTATATATATATATATATATTTTTTTTTTTTTTTTTTAATTTCTTTACCATCCTAATAAGTGACTAAGCAAGAAAAATACCAAAAAAGTCAAAAAATTAAGTGCCACATGAGCAAAAAGCAGCCAGTTCATGGATGACCTGATGGACAACCTGCAATAGCTGGTCATGGGGCATTTTTATCATTTTTTTGTAAGTTAGAAGACATTTTTAAAAAGTGCCAAACTTAAAGAATATTTTCTTAATTAGGGCAAACTTACGAGATATTTTTACCAATTTTCCCAAATAAAAATTCTGCTATAGTATATTTATAAGATAAATAATATTTTTTTATAGAGGGTTGATTATCTACTTAGTGTCTCATAAACTTCAATTGAGATACATGCTACAATCTGTATGATAATATAATAT
This sequence comes from Ajuga chamaepitys, assembly GCA_958295605.1. Taxonomy (NCBI): domain Eukaryota; kingdom Viridiplantae; phylum Streptophyta; class Magnoliopsida; order Lamiales; family Lamiaceae; genus Ajuga; species Ajuga chamaepitys. Next base: position 2,606,907 of record OY282504.1, on the reverse strand, counting down.
ATATTTTTCAATGTTTCAACTATTTTTCTGAATTTACTTCCCTGTTTAGTTTTAGTGAAATACTCCCAATTTTTCACACATTGCACATTCATTTAAAAACCTTATATATACATGTACTTAAATCATTCGGATTTTGTTTCTCCCATTTTATTTTTTATTTGGACTATACCACACTTTATTTTTGTGTAGTTATTATTTATTTTTATCTAATCTATGCTTGTAAGATAATATTAACATTCACATTTTACTATCTTTATTTTTCTGCAAGTTTTAATTTAATCATCTAATACTGATTAACATAGTACAATGTTTTTAACCATTCACATATTACAACTTAGTTTATTATTTCTTTCTTTATTGTACCTTATAATTTATATAGCATAATAAATACATTTCACCAGTCATTATATATGCTTAAAATATATTTATGATATTTCTATCGATTTAGTAATTTTCTTGAATGTTAGATTTTAAATATTTCAAATAATTAGGTGTAATTTTTCATGTTTGCCCTTTAACTAAATCTATTAGTATTACAATAAAAAATTAAGATAAAACAATTTTCATCTTAAAAAATTCTTAAATATAGAAGATTAAGAATACTATTGAAGTATATGTAACATTCTTGACTTTCACAAATGTGTGAGCGTAAATTTTGACTCCCTCACGCCGCAGCGGAGCATTTTTTAGGGTGACCCCCCTATTGTCTATTTGTGCCTAAGTTTTTTCTTGCATTTGACAATATATACAGATTTGTCGGCACATCCATGGGATAAAAATCTCCCGAACTGTATCCATTATCTCTCATCTCTTTTAGTGCAGATGATACACTTCTATTTGGTACTGCAACTATAAAAAAAAAACCAACATCTTAAGTTCGTTATCAATCTCTACAAGTGTGTTTCAAGGCAAATGAATTAATCTTAAGAAATCAAAGATTTTCTTAGGCCTAATACACAAGCTCAGATTTCTCATTCAATCTGCCAATTGTTTGGAGTTGCTGAAGTGGATTCGCATGGTAAATATCTCGGACTTGTTTTTATTGTTTTTCAGAAGAAATAAGAGATTTTGGCAGGCATTAAAGAATGGGTTAGTAAGCGCATCAATGGTTGGCAAAGAAAGCAATTAAGCAAAGCGGGTAAAGAAGTGTCTTTTAAATCTATTAATATAAGCAATATCCATGTACTCAATATCTTACTTCCAGTTGTCAGACCATGTTCTTATTAATTTGGAGAATTAGGTAAAATCTTATTGGTAGGGATAGGGGGATAGCTCGTCCACGAGGAAAATTCGGTGAAAGTCTTGGGACATCCTCAATCAACGAAAATCTCAAGGTGGCCTAGGCTTTTGTAATTTCAAAGCATTTAACCTTGCCATGTTGACTAAGCAAGCATGGGACCCTTTAGTTTCTCCATCCAGCCTCTTTGCCTGAATCATGCAGTCCAAGTACTACCCTTCCACCTTTGTGTTTCATGCTACTCTTGGTTCTCATCTCAGGTTTACATAGCACCGTATTACGGCTAGTCATCGTGTTATTCTTCTTGGTTGTCGAATGCTCATTGGGCAATGGTCAGACAATAACCCTCTTCCATGACAAATGGGTTCTTTTGCCTCCCCATTTTTCCATCAGATCAGCTACGTCAGGCCTCCCGCAAGATGCCTGAGTTAGCTCCATCATTGATTCGGATTTAGGACTCTACGATGGGCTATTAATTTGGGACAATTTTGACCTATTGAATGCTGATGTGAATCTCGCCATTTCTCTAAAAAATCATTATTCTTCGGACCGTTGGATGTGACATTATTTTTATTCTGGTAACTTTTCGGTCCGATCGCAGATCATTTTATTATGGATTCTTTCGAAGATTTTATTAGCATCTACTCCTTTCTGATTAGTAGTTATAGCCTGAACCTCATTTGGAGGAGAATTAGAAAACTTAAATTATCAGCCCGTATCTTGCATTTTCTTTAGAGATGCTGCTCTAATTCTTGCCATCGTCCAATGACTTAGCTTGTCGTCATCTTCATCATGAACTTCGTTGTTCTTTATGTTCACCACCTGATCACTCTTTATGTGCATCTCTTCTTCATGGGCCTCATGTCCTCATCAAGTTAGCAAGTAGCTGGAATTTATGAAACTATCTTTCGATTCTGACAGTATATACGCGACTTGTAGTTTCAAGAGATTTTACTCCTCGATGACTTAAATGTAGCATAATACTTTGTTTTCCTTAACCACTTAATCTGGTTTCAACAAATTTTTTTTTTCTTTGATGTCCATACATACTCACGAGTATTGCTTGCAATAATAACCCAGGGCATGCAAGATTTTCGGGATGCTAATTCCTTTCTTCAAACGTCATAACCTCACCATTTTATCCCTTGCTTGTTCTTCCCCGGAATGCCATTGTTCATATATTTTTTATGGGGGTACATCATCTGCTCGTAATTTAATGAGAGATGTTATGAGCCCTGTATTTTTTAAAAGAAAAATTGGCATATTGTTGGCAAAGATGTTATTAATTTTTTTATTTTTTTTGCACATGCTTACTCATAATTCTTTGAGTCCTTCTGTTAGTAACACTTACATTGTGCTTATTTCGAAAATTAGAAAACCAAAACTTATTACTCAATTCCACCCGATTAGTTTATGGAATGTCATTTATAAGTTAGCTACTAAAGTGTTCTCTAATTGGGTACGGTCTTGCATCTCTTTTATAATCTTTGAATCTCAATCAACCTTCATCCCGAGTCGATTAATTATGGATACTATTCTTATCGCTTATGAATCACACAATTGTATGAAGCTTAGGAAATCCGGGAAAGAGGGACTCATGTCTATTAAAGTGGGTATGAGTAAACCCTTTCACAGAGTTGAGTGGTCTTTCATCTATCATATGCTTCTTGCTTAAGGATTTCCTAAGAGTTTTTATGACATTGTTTTTTATTGCTTGTCATTTGTGCAATTTAGCTTCCTTCATTAAGGTATTAATTTTGGCTCACTCACGCTACATCGGGGAATTCTTCAGGGGGGTCCCTTCCCCCCTATTTATGCTAAAGTTTTTTCTTGTTTTACTAAGTTCGCTATCAATTTCTACAAGAGTGTTTCAGGAGAATGTATTAATTGTGAGAAATCAGGGATTCCTTAAGGCCTAATACACAAGCTCAGATTCGTCACTCAATCTGTCAATTATTTAGAATTGCTGGAGAGGCTTCACATGGTAGATATATCGGTTTCTTTCTATTGTTAGTTGGAATAAAGAATAGAGTTTTGCAGGCATTAAAGAACAGATTATTAAGTGCATTAATGGTTTGTAAGAGAAGCAATTAAGAAAAAAAGGGTAAAGAAGTGCACATTATATCTATTATATAAACAATATCCACATACGCAATATATTGTTTCCAATTGTCGAACCATGTTCTTAGTAATTTGGAGAATTGACAAAATTTTATTGATGGGGCGGGGGAGGGGGGAGGCGGGTAGCTCGTCCACGAAGAAAATTCGGTGGAAGTCTTGGGACGTCCTCAAGAAACGAAAATCTCAAGGTGGCCTAGGTTTTTGTAATTTAAAAACATTTAACCTTGACATGTTGCTTAAGCTAGCATGACGCCCTTTAGTTTCTACATCCAGCCTCTTTTCCCAAATCATGCAGTCCTAGTACAACATCTGTATTACATGCTGCTCTTGGTTCTAGGCCCAACTTTACATGGCACAGTATTATGGTGACCATCGTGTTATTCTTCTTGGTTGTCGAAGGCTCATAGGCAATGGCGAGACTACAGCACTCTTCCATGACAGATGAGTTCCTTTGCCTCCCCGTTTTACCATCAGATCAGCTACATTAGGCCTCCCGCAAGACGCCCGAGTCAGCTCCATCATTGATTAAGATCTTGGACTCTGGAATGAGCTGTTAGTTCGGGCCAATTTTAACCTATTGAAGGTTGATGTGATTCTCGCTATTCCTTTGAAAAATCATCATTCTCCGGACCGTTGGATGTTAGATTATTCCTATTGTAGTAACTTTTCGGTCCGATCCGCATATCATTTTATTATGGGTTCTTCCGAAGACCTTACTGGCACTCACTCATTCTCGATTAGTAGCTATGGCCCGAACCCCATTCGGAGGAGAATCTGAAACCTTATCAGTCTGTATCTTGCATTTTCTTTGGAGATGTTGCTCTAATTCATGTCTTCGTCCAAAAACTTAGCTCGTCGTCATCTTCATTATGAGTCCCGTTGTTCTTTATGTTCACCACTTGATCACTCTTTAATGCATCTCTTCTTCACGTGCCTCGTTTCCTCATTAATTTAGCAAGCAACTGAAATTTATGAAATTATGTTCCGATTCTGACAAGATCTACGCGACTTGTAGTTTCAAGATATTGTGATCCTCGATGACTTAAATATAGTAGAATACTTTGTTGTCCTTGCCCACTTAATCTGGACGAAATAAAATTGTCTTCTGCGATGTTCGTACATACTCACAAGTATTGCTTGCAACAGCAACCCAGACCTTCCAAGATTTTCGGGATGCTAATTACTTCTCTTAAACATCACAGTCGCACCCTTGATTCATTGTTTATTCTTTCCCCCAAATGTCATTATTCATATATATTTTGATGGAAATGCATCATTTACTCGTAACTCCTCATTTGTCGGCATTTATGTTTGCTCCAAGGATGCCCAATTTATAAATATCAATGGTCTGAAGTATGCTAAAGTTCTTGCTCTTTGTGAGGTAGTTCGACTTACCACTGATACTGGAGTTCTCAAGTTTTATATTCTTGGGGATTCTAGCACTACTATATTCACGTCGATAGGTAATGCGGACTGTGTCTATGCATGTATTCCTTTATTATCTGATATTAGACATCTAATATCTGCCTTCCACGGACGAAAATTGTATTGGATAGGACGTAAAATAAAATTTATAGCGCCAAAATAATTGTTTGTCCCATGCACCACCCTTTTTATGTCAATCATTGTTGATCGATTCAAGCAAGCATTAATGAGATTATTTTATATTTAAAAACTACAATGACTCGATATTTATAAATTATAGTGAAGTAGCATGAGTATTCAGATATAGATTTTTTAATTATATTTATATTTATGCATGATAAGACTTATCACAACAAATTCGCTCACTATTTTCTTTCTTTTATTCAATACAAAGACTTTGTATTTTTGTAATATGACATTATAACTTAAATTAATAGTGTTAAAAGACAATATTTGTATTTGCCTATCTATATAACTTTTTCATCTACTTATTCTATAAAATTAATTTTAATATGTAATCACATTATATGCAAGTATACGAGCTTAAATTATGTTAGATGTTAAGCTCAATTACATGAATTTGACATGTAAAAAAATCATAGTATATATTAATATGAATAATAAAAATTAAAAGTGTGTATTATAAAAAATTTTAAGATTATTTCATAAAATTTATTATTTAAAAAAATTGACAGTATGAATAGTAAAAATATGATAGTTATGGATAAGATTGAAAATAAATCAATAAATTCATTTTTTTCTTTATTTCATACCTTAAATAAACATAGTACAATTATTTAAAATATATGCAAATAACATATCACTGGAAAACTCTTTAAATCTACTTTTAATACGAAATTGATTTCATTTCAAAATTCAAAGTATTTAAAGTGTAGAAGAAGGATAATTTAAGCATGTAGTTTTTTAGGAAAAGTTTTTAGTATAAAAGGACTCTTACTTTTTATAATCAAGTAAGGAAAATATAAATTATTTTAAATTACTTAACTACCCTTAAATTTAATTCTTAGTAAGGATATTTTATTTTTTATAATCAAGTAAAGAAAACATAATTTATTTTAAATTACTTAACTACCCTTAAATTTAATACTTAGTAAGGATATTATAGGCATCACAAGAAAAGACGAAACCAAAAAAGGACGAAACAATTCATACTTTTATATTAGTAATAGATATAATATAACTTGAAGTGACTTTTTGACAATACTCCCTTCGTCCAATATAAAAGTTATGTTTTAAAATTAAATTTTATTCCAAAGAAAGAGTTCTCAAATATCAATGTTTTTTTTTTTTTTTTAGTTCAAGTAAAAACTTAATTCTTTTTTATTTAATAAATTACTTATGTCGAAAAAAAAAAATTGTGTAAGTAAGAATTAATGATTTTTGGACAATCATACCTTTACCAAGTTAACTAAAATAAAAAGTTGCATCTCTCTCAAACACGACACTCTTTATAACAGAGGGAGTAGGACCAAATATGCCTTGGGTTTTGTAGTGCCAAAGTCAGCCCAGCTCACCCAACATTTTAGAGAGATTGGGTAATAAAATTTTTGGCCCAAAGTATCATCGGGCCCAACGTACCCGATCCAATGGGTCAAAAGACCGACGGACCGACATGGTAGTACAAAAATCATTTATACTTTAGGAGGACTAACCGAACCTTGTTCACTATTTTTGGACAGCCTGCCTGACGTGCTGAATGATCCGAATTGCTACCTCTATGTGTAAGAAACTACATCAAATTGACAAGTTTTTATCTGCAATAAAATGACAGTTGAAAAGCACGTCTGTAAAGACATTATCAATGTTACATCTTGAAACAATGCAGATACATATTTTGATGGTGATGCATGGACTATATTGTATAACTATGTTATCTTTATCCTTCATCTAGATAATAAAAATAAAAATATTAATAAAAATCACTGGGTTTCAGTTTTAGGATGGCCAAGAAGTGAAGGCCTGTAAAAGGCATGAGTTTGCGCGAGCTCTATACGGTCACGTGGATCGTTCAGGTTCTCGTCCCTTAACGCTTGAAGAATCGCTTCCACTCCTTGTTCCCTATGAACAACAACACAAAACTTGTCATAGAATGCACCGTGCATTTTTGTCTTCGTAAGTTAAAAGTTACGAATAAGGATTACCTTGTAATGAGGATTTTATACAGTATCTTCAAGATGGGGCAGAGTTCGACCGGGGCAACCGGCTTGTTTGCACCCGGGTGTAATACATTTAGACTAGCCTGGCTTAGCAGTTCGTAGAAAGCTTCAATAGCAGAAACTCCCTTCAAATTTTCAAGAAAATGTCCTTTTAGTATAAGGTTGCGTTTGGAAGAAAGTGTTTGTTATGATTTTGCTTTTGGAGAAGAAATTAATTTTGGAGATTCTGGAAAAGCATTGCTTGAGCTGCTTTTGAGCTTCTGCTTAAAAATAGTTACTGTTTCAGCAAAAGCTCTATTCCGTAGACACTAAAAATTGGTTTTTAAGCTAAAAGCACGGAAGTGCTTAAAAAAAGCTTTCGCCAACACTGCTGAAATCTATTTTAATGTGGAGAAGCAATTAATTTTAGAGATTCTGGAAAAGCATCCCTTGACCTGCTTTTGAGCTTCTCCTTAAAAATAGCTAAAAATGGTTACTGTTTCAGCAGAAGCTATATTTCACAAACACTCAAATTTGATATAAGCTAAAAGCAAATAAGTGCTTTAAAAAAGCTTTCACAAACTCTGCTGAAACCTATTTTAGTGTGGTAGCTTTAGAATTCGTTTATTTTAGATTGTTGCATTTCACAGAGACTAGATTTATCACACGAAATAATTGTCAAAATCGAAAATAGGGAAATTTGAAGATTTCATATACACCTGGATAGTTCCTTTGCCAGTGATGCTATCACCAATATCCAAGCTGAGTTGTCCCTTAGCTATCATCTGACCGTACCACGCATTACGGCCTTTCAATAGGGTTACGTATGTATCGGCAAGCAAGGGCCCTGCAAGTTTCTCTGGTTCTTCAGTCAACAAATGAGTAATAAATATCATCTCCGATGTACAGTGTGCAAAATACACCGATTTGCCAGTGGCACTTTCGTTAGTTAGAGCTGCCACCATGCCTGATCACAACAGTCGAAAAAGAATCATCAGACATTGTAACTTAAGTGCGTGTTTTACCATGAAAATTGGATATAGATGGAATGAGAAATTACCAGCTCCAATGGCATACACGTTTTTCAAGCCACCCATAACTTCGTGTGTGACAAGGTCACTGTTGTCCCATACGATAAAGTGAGGCTGTCTTAAGAACTTTGCAAGAGGTAATCTCCATTTTTCGGCCCCACAAATACGGGCATTAGCGTATTCTTTGTTATAAATCTCTGAAGCTATATTTGGTCCTCCAAGATACAGAATGTTCTCAATTGGGATACCAGCTGCAAGGCAGTTGCATGTAGAGTTAACGGAAATAGAAAACGGACAAAAATAATTGGGATATATTCGTACTGCTATTTTGGTTTATGTGGGAGGCATTCGGTATTTCAATTTCCTGTTCGATTGCAAGATAGTACAACGATGAAGATCCGTAACAAGATAAACACGATAAAGTCTCTAATTTCCCAAATGTACCATCTTGTGAAGAAAACTAAAGGGAAAAAGTAAACCAAATCAAGAATGTCAGCAAATGTTCTAAAAGTCGTTAGCCGCTAGTCGGCAGCAGATTGCGGTGTAATGCCCCCAACCTGACGCCTAATCGAGAGGCAGGGTTAAGTGGGGCATACGTGGGGTCGTAGGCAATCAAGTATAATCTAGTGGCTAGGCGGGGACCGATCAGAACAACGAGCACTTTTAGAATCAAGATGCCAACATAGAAAACCTTAACAAACAGCCTAGAAAGTTAATTATCACTTAACAAAGAGAAATCTCCATATTTCAAGACTCATATAAGCAAGCATAGAAAACATCATTGAACTCACTTAAGATTAATAAAATCAGAATACACATTTGAATTTATGCACATTTGAAGAAGAAAGATAACAAGAAACCAATATCCTTACTTGCTTGACTAATCATCTGTGTAGGCGTAATTATACGAGGAGAAGGCACAAGTTCAGCCGCAATACCCTTCGCCAAAGACACAATAACCGGCGCACTAATCCTCTCCTTCCAATACTTACTAATCTCTTCAAAAACTTCCCGAGTTTCAGTTGAAGGCAATCCATTAACCACAATATCAGCATCCCAAACAGCCTCCTGCAAATTAGTCACAACCTTCATAGGACAAAGTGGTGTATCAATCATATTCAAACAAAACCCATCCTTCAAAATCTCATCCGCGTAAAGCGTTCTATCACCCAAACGCGCCTCAACGTATTTCAGATAAGCACACCTCCTTATCAACCTCCTCAACACATCTTCCCTAGAGTTTATGACCTCAAACAGATGTTCGGCCGTGGTCCTATCCACAGCCTTACCAGGCCGTCTCCATATCCGGATTTGGACCTTGTCGCGAAACGGGCCATAGCTATCTTGAAGCAAAGCTGCAAATACACTGCCCCAAGCACCTGCCCCTACACCAACAATCTTCAACAGATCACCATCAGCTTTGCCTAGAAATCGTCGAAGCTCGTCTAGCTTCTCCTCCGACCCGTTCTGGTTCTGGGCCAGCCCGTTTGAGTATGGGATGGTGGCCCCAACCTTAATGCTGCCTACCATCTTTGCAAGAACAATCAAGATTCAATGATCAAGAAACTTAAATCCAGAAAATGGAACTTTCCAGAAACTTATCACTGTTAAACAACTTCAATTCTGTTTAAGCTCAAATTCTATCCTCTACTTATAAAGCATTGTAATAAAATAAAATAAAACAAAATCCTCAAATTTCCCCATTATCTTCTGGATCTAACTAACAACATACTACATGCAAAAAGCAGAATCTTTACTAGTGAAAATTTCACCTAAATCTGAACTAATTTTTTATCTAATCTATATTTAACCCTAAAATTCTTTATTTTTTCTTAATCCCCAATAATAGTCTACAACAAATAAACCAACAGTCAGATAACCTTCATCTCTAAAAAAATGCTTAATCAGGTAATTCATTTGACTTTATAAACCCTAAAAACAAAAATTCCAATAAAAATAAGTAATAACTTAGTGCATTCCGTCAGAGTTTGTTCATCTACCAAGAAGATAAAACCGAAAATAATTCCAAAAATGCACCAACCTTTACTTGTCGATTAATACAAAGAATAAGTCAAAAATTTCAACAACCTTGAAGCAGCATTCAAACGATTCAAAATGCATGCATTTTATGAATTATTCACAGTTATTGTGTTTCTGTATGTATGATCGTACTGTAATGATACATACAGAAACGTGAGTATACATACAGGTTTCTGTATATATAATGGTGGAGAGAGAGAGCTAGAGAGAGACGGCAATGGCATTGATGGAAACAGTTGGGGAAAGTGCCAAGCTATGATGCATTTAAGGTTTTGGTAGGAGCTAACTTCGCAAACAGTCATTAATTTTGGAGTGGTGTGATTTTGGGGGAAATTCTAATTCTAATCAACCATGGTGGTAACTGTAATTCTGGAATTTAGCGCTGGAATTATTGATATAAATGGAGAAAATCTATCCTACCAGTAGTGCTACCGGTCGTAAACGAATCGAGTTGAGTACTGATAGATTCGAGCTCGACTTGAGCTCAATCAAGTTTATTTTTTTCAAATTTAAGCTCAGCTCGGTATAAACTCGTTTAGCTCTCAAGATCGACTTGGCTTGACTCGATTCGAGCTCGACTCGGTATAAATTCGTTGAACTCGAGATCGACTTGACTTGACTCAATTAATACAAAATAAAATATAAAAAATACGTTAAAACTGAAAACGTCATTTATACTACAATGAGTTGCTAATAGGGGCTTTAGAGAATTATGATATACATCTATAATTATGTCAATTCTAGAGAGTAAAGTAGTAATTTGACACAAATTCTAGTAAATTGGCGAGTGTGTCGAGCCGAGTATCAATGAACTCGAACTCGAACTCGAACTCGAACTCGAACTCGATACCTACTCGAGTAGCTCGAGTCAAGCTCGTCTCGTTTATCTCGAGTCGCTTTCGATCTTTTTGAGAGTTCATCCGAGTGACTTGCGAGTTGTCTTGACTCACTTACACCTCTAGGTAGTGCCCTACTAGGTAATCTAACCCTTCGTCCGAAAAGTGAATGAAAATCAAATAATAATTAATCATTGATCTGAATTCATTTTCTAAGTGAATGATTGAATCACCCAGTCGAGCACTGTCCAATTAGATAGCATATAATAATATTTAAATGAAATTAATTTTAAAATAAAATAAAAATGACAGATAAATGATATAATTATAATCACTCCGATAATAAATGACTTAAAGGAATGAAATATTCGATAATCTAAATGAAATACCAAAATAATGATATTAGCAACCCACAATTTATTTTCATTATTATTATTATTATTATTATTATTATTATTATTATTATTATTATTATTATTATTATTATTCATGAATAACTATAGCTAATATAATATTATAATTAATAATTTTATTACTTAACATTAGGAAACTTTTTAAGGCATAAAAAATAATTTATTATTATTAATTAATAGTATTTGTGGTAATAGTGATGATGATGATGGTGATGGTAATGATGATTATTATTATGATAATAATAAAGATGATGATGAAGATCCCTAATGGGAATGACAATGATCACCTAATAATGGTAGTAGTAGTTATAGTAACAGTAGTAGTAATCAGGAACGGAGCCAGGATTTTATAGTGAGGGAAACGAAATAATTTTTTTGAAATATATATAAATATTTCGAAAATTTGAGAAATGTGAAATCATTTTTCTACCTATAACTACATTGTCTATGAGAGTAACAATTCCTTTGGAAATTACAATTCTCGTTATAAATTCATATTAATCATAAGAATATGAATGAACAAATGAGTGACAAAAAAAACTAGAGGGTTCCGTCTATTTCATCCCCTTCAAGTACAATACTTCATTTTTTTCGTTGTAATTGTAGTTCATGAATATAATTAAGAAGTAGGTGAAATAAATAAATAAATTTTATTAATTTGGTTTCCTCTCAATTCTCTAAAATTATTCCACCATTTTCTCTATATTATCTCTCTTCAAATTATTTAGAGGTAGTATTGAAAAAACTGTGAAAAAAAAAAACTAAAACAAATATTTATAAGCAGTTCATAGAACCTTAAACTCGAACAACATAAAATAGAGGTAGTATTTTGGTTTGTCGAGTCAATCCGTGGCTAGCCGATTAGAGAATGGTTCGGTATGGTATAACGTACTGAATCATCTACATTAGTATTAGACAAAAACTTTTTGCATATCAAAATTATGTATGTTTGTATCGGCATATACAATTACCTACCAAATTTTTTTGATACATCATTAGAGATTTTGTATACTTAAATACCGAACTAATAAATTTTTGGTAAACAGATAAATCCTGAAATACAGTTACCAAAAGATTTCGTAATGTTATAAATTGAAATACTAATTTTTCATATTTCGGTATATATCACAATGTCGAACTTTAAATTCTCATAACGTTATCGTACCAAATTTTTTCGTAAATCTAGTATAATATTTTTTTTATTACAATAAGTAGGATAACTCGGTATTTCTTCCTAACCCTAAGTGGGATTAGCCCTGTTTTTAGAGTGTTCTATTTTTGTTTTCATACTGTGCAGCTGTTTTGTTGGACTAATAATGAGTCATAATACAGGTGAGCAGCCCAAATAAATAAATATTAAATTATTTAACAATCGTAATAGTAATATTATATCGTTGATATAAATTAGGGGGCAAACGAGTCAAATCGAGCGAGCGGTATTTAAGAGTGTTTAATTTTGTTCATGAACATGTTCGTGAACGTATTTGACCATGTTTGTGAATATTTGTGCTTGCAAACAACTATTTACTTTGCTCACAAATATAAAACACACACATATTTTCCTAAACTTCCATACAAGTAAACAAATTTAAGCTCTATCCAAATGGACGAGCTTGTTCATGAGTTGTTCAACGTAAACTCTGTTCTTTTACAGCGCTAATAGAAACTAATAAATTAACTGAGTAAAGTTTACTAGCAAGAAAAACTTAGGGGAATTGATTGTAACTCAATTGGTAGATCATATTGTAACCAGACAATAAGTCTAGGATTGATTCTCATACACCCCAATCAGGATTTGTACTAAAGAAAATGGAGCTAAATTTGCGATACGACCCGACTAACTCAATATGATCGAATCCGAATATAAATGATTATAGTTGATCATAAACGAAATGGGTCAAACCTGACCAATACAAAAATAAGGTAGGTTAGGGTCGGGTTGACTTGCCAACCAATTTATTTATTTATTATTACTATAAAAAAATACTTTGGAATTTACAATTTTACGAATATACAAGATTATGTTTGTAAAATAATACGTGTAGTTAACTGTAAGATTTAATAATGTAATAATTTCAAATATTCAGCTTGTTTTGTGATTTGTATAATTAGATTATGATTTTACACGTGTATTATTATATTTTTTTAAGACAAAATTATTTGTAAGGTCTTAATTTCAGTTTTTAAGTTTGCATTCCAATTGTTTTTGCTAATAATTTACAACTTCGGATTTTCCAACTTAAAAATTAAATTAAGTTTTTCATATAAATTATTTTCTTTTTTTCATTATTTCAAATACAAAACAGATTGACGGTTCAATCCGTAATCCAAGTGTTCAACATATAATAATGGGTGGAATTTAACCTCAGATTCAGGTACATTATATTATATTCGACCCTCAACCCGACCTCCGAACTTGTAACCCGACATATTTAAGACTCCAATCAATGTGTTTGCTCGATAAAATACTGAATTTCCGTCGAGATTAAAACCATTTACTTAATCAGCAGAAACTGAAAAATGTAAATTAATGTGATCAGTCGCCGATTGTATCACCAAAACTTCTTTCCAGAGCTTCACAGAGACCTCACGCGCCACCGCTATTGCCACCACGCCGGCGCCAATCACCACCGCATTCGCCGTTTCCTCCGGCACCTATTTCTACGCTTCCCTGGAAAACCACGGCGTTTTCCGCCGCCAATAAAAAAATTGGGGGTCTGTCAGACAACCACAAGACCATCTCCACCGGCTAGCCAGCTGAGAACGATCATCTACTGCACCGACGGCTCGACCAGCAAGCCGACGAGCTGTTAGTCACGCTCTGGTCATGTGGTCATGGCTCATCCACCAGACTTGGTTTCCTGTCTCCTTAGAACTCAAGGATACAGAGGTACGAGCCTATAGAACAGATCCTGTTCAAGTAAGGTCGTATCCATTAATGTTGGGGTAATGCAATATATTGCCTACAGTTTTTCCGTATATATTCGATGTGGGACATGTAACACTATCCTTACTTCATAAAAATATTAAAAAAAAATCCTCGACCCTGTATTTTCTGTTGACAGATTAATGGTGGGAAAAGAAGGGAGCTTGTGATGATTATACATTTACAATACTGATAAATTGCTGAGTTGTCTGAATTTGGTTTAAGTTTTACTCGAATGGTTCACTGTGTGATGCTGCAAATGGGGATGGAATCTGATGTTTGCTTTTGTGATTTGGTTATGCAAAGAGCAGTGTTTTGCGATTTCTCTGAAATTGTTCGAGGAAATGCCTGAGAGAGATTTAATTTCTTGGACAGTATCAATGGAGGCAGTCTAGTAGCTCCATGATCAAATGTGGATGGAATCTGATGTTTATTTTTGTTATTTAGTTATGCACAGAGCAGTGTTTTGCGAGTGCTCTGAAATTGTTCGAGGAAATGCCTGAGAGAGATTTACTTTCTTGGACAGTATCAATGGAGGCAGTCTAGTAGCTCCATGATCAAATGTGGATCACTGATACATCAGTCGCTACAACATGTTCGTCGGCTCTATCACTTGTTTCTCAACATAGCAGTTCCAGAGCAGGGCATACGACAGAAGCACCATTGCCAGTGTAGCCTCTGGTTGACGTAAACATATCTCTGTCTCTATTTCCTTCGTTTTAAATGTGAAGTTTTCGATATAATGCTGCTTTGCTATCCATCATTCTGATAAAGCTCTGATCTTAGCTAAGGTTAGTGATTTGGAAATTGGTTTGGAGGGCAATAACAAGTCCATGATTGGCAATCTTATTAGTTACAAGTTGAAGATGAAAAATGACTGATTTTATAGGATATGAAGTTATGTATCAGTCTCTGTTACGCATCGAATTCTTTATGAAAGGTTTCGCATTTCTATTTTGCCATATTAGCATTCTTGTTTCAGTTTCAGTTTTAATAAGACCGAGTGTGCGTTTCTGTGTGTTTGTATGCTTTTTAATACACCACATATATGATGACTGACTGATTTGTAGAATATAAATGAAGGAGAAAGTCAGTAGAATGAAGTAGAAAATCTTATGTTATCTTTACAGTTAATATCTCTATTCCATTAAATATGTAACATATGACATATTTTAGAGAAAATTAAATAAAACTTATTCGTTTGTTTAAAATTAAAGCTCAGTAGATTTAGAAGATCAAATCTCAATTGAACACACTCATTAATGCACTCCCCAATCTTAAACAAACGGACCCGTATTCTATCATTCCCTTAATTAATGTTTACAAGTACAACTATAAAAATATCAAATAAATAAATACTGTGGATATGAAATCTATGGATTATACTAGGTCCTATGGTTAGAATCCAATAGGCCTAGCCCATAACGCCATAAAGGCCTCAAAGGGATATATATAGATAAGATAAATTTTCCTATTTTGAATTAATTTATTTATGTTTAACTTTTAAGTTTTAACAATAATAATCACTAGTTATTAGCTTTCAGCACAGTATATTTCTTCAAAATAAGTAATACTCTCTTCGTCTTATCTTATGTTAGTCCTAGACGAACTTGTACACTTAATGAAAAAAAAAGTTATAACACAATATTCACCCTCAAAATCTCCTCCCTCAATCAACCTTTGGAAAATCAACAAAATTTCATAAAACAACTTTTCTTAAAACTTGTGTTAACCTCTCATGTGCAAGATAAGGTGGGATGAATGTACGGTTCAACATAAATACTACTCCCTCTATCCCGGCCTAATTGGCCTACTTTCCCTTTTTTGTTTGTAACTTAATTGTCCTAGCCCATAAATGACAAATTTCTCTCAGAATCTCAACCCTCAAAATCTCCACCTTTGAAAAAGTCAAAGATTTCACAAAATCTATTTTTTTTAGTCTCCGTGCCCGGCCAAGGTAGGTCAATTAAGCCTGGATGGAGGGAGTAATACATTTTAAGTAAACGACTGATATCTTTCAGCATAGACATTAATACTTTTTCATTAAAAATTCAGCATAACTCGAATTTCGCGAGGCTAAGATCCGTGCAAGTAGTATACAAGAGAACTAATCTTATAATAAGAAGAAGGGTTAATTGCAAAAACTGCATGACTTTTACTACTCTTTGCGGATAATTGCATTTTCTTTAAAATTTCCATTTAATGCATGATGTTTTTGCAATTTATGTACAGTCGTAGTTTTTGTATGAGATTTTGATGATTTACATCCGACGTTTGACCCTGCTACCTCAGTGGAAATTTTGAGGATGAAAATTGTGAGAAAATTTTCATTTTAAAAAGTGTGCAAAGTTAAGTAAAACAGAGCGAAAAAAAAGTGTACAAATTTAAGTGAGACAGGAAATAATAATAAATAACTTTCGCTCTGCCATTTATTTTAATAGGCTGTAGCATCATTTCAATATTAAAGTTGCATTAAAATAATATTATTTGTTATAGGCTTAAAAGGCAATCCAATAAATTGGATTTTGTCCATAAAGTTATCAAAGGTATCTTCCACGTTGTAAAATAATATTCTTTTTCATTCATGTATGTATAACATCGTAAATGAGTCGAGTCGAACGCATGGTTATTAATATTTATTTAAAATATTATTGAGCTCTCCATTATTATGTCTTGTTTGATTATCAACTAAGTCGAGTTTGAACGCACATTAATGGAGCCGAATAAAAGTCGAGCTTGAGTAATTTGATAGTTTTACATTTATTTTGACATTTTCTACTTATCGAGCTCATGCTCAATTTTAGATTCATCAAACATAAAAGTATGTTCAAACTTATCTAATATATTTAGTTTAAATGAGATTTTAACAAGCAACCCTGAATAAAGTCACGAGCCATTAGTAAACGAGCTCTTCAATTTTATTTATTAGACGAATATAAAACGAGCTTGAACGAATGCTGCAGAGCGTTATATTTAGAGGTGGCAATTCGGGCGGCGCGGCCCGATCAGACCAGGTCCGTCAGACCAATTTCATATTTCGAGTCTGATCGGACAGTGTTCGCTTGGGACGATCAGTGCGCTCAAGCTTTAGAAAAATTGAAGGAATTTCTCTAATCGCCACCGCTCTTGTCAAAGGCCTTACGGAGAGAAGCTCAATTTATACCTTGCTATATCCAATGAGACCGTGAGTGCGGTCCTTGTTCGAACTCAAGAAGGACATCAACATCCATTCTATTATGTGAGCCAAGCGTTACAGGAAGCTGAGACACGGTACACCACCGTCTAGAAATTATCCTACGCACTGGTGACTGCTGCTCGGAAACTAAGACCTTTTTTCTACGAGCATGCCATAGAGGTTCTCACTAACTATCTCCTATGGCAGATTCTACAAAAACCTGATACTTCTGGTAGATTGTTAACGTGGGCGGTCGAGCTCGGGCAATTTGACATACAGTATGCCCCCCGCACCGCCATCAAAGGGCAGGCCCTGGCCGATTTCATTCTGGAATTCACTCCAACAATGGACATACAAACGACTGAAGAGGATTCATGGGAAGTTTATGTGGATGGGTCATCGACCACCCAACAAGCCGGAGCCGGAGTGGTACTCTTAAGTCCACAAAAGTAGTATCTCAGCTCAATTATAAGGTTCTAATTCAATGCTACCAACAATGAAGCAGAGTATGAAGCAATCCTCTGTGGAATGAATACCACCAGATCCTTGGGCATCAACAAGCTAAGGATCTATAACGATTCTCAGTTGGTAATTCACCAGATAAATGGAGATTATGAAGCAAAATAAGAGAAGATGATAAGATATCTAAAGATTGTACGAGAGAAGGCAAAAGAGTTCTATAAGATCGAATTCCGGCAAATTCTGAGGACCAGGAACGCGCAAGCGGATGCTCTGGCTCGATTGGCCACGTCAAAAGGAGCAGAGAACTTATCTTCACTGATATTCCTTCGGGTGGAGACCCCATTTATCCAACAAGAAGAATCAATGAAAACTAAAGAAGGCCAGGAAGGATGGATGGCTCCGATTGAGCACTACCTCAAGATCGGGGATCTTCCACCACACCGCTTGGAGGCTCACCAACTACGAATACGGTCAGCTCCTTACACCTTGCTTGATGGAGTTCTTTGTAAGAGAGGATACGGTGTGCCACTGTTAAAGTGTGTCCAAGAATCCGAGCAATCGTATGTTATGGCGGAGGATCGGTCGGTTCAAATAGTATTTCGGGTCTACATTTTTATGATCGGACCATCTAAAGTATCTGGCCAATAGTACCGATCCAGGCCGATTTTGCCACCCCAGTTAGATTCCACTACGTGAGAAGTTGACATAATAAACACAAGATGTAACATCATAGTGTAACAGGTGATCTCATGGGCTAGGAAAGTCGCAAAAGAAATTTATTCCACAGAAATCGCGTTGCAGTAAGCCACGTTAGCACCTGCACGATTTCATTTCAGTTCGTAACAAATTGAAAACCCAAGGTTTTTCCACTGTGTGTTTGTGTGTGTGTCTGCGCAGTTGAAAATTGGTGGAAGAAGCAAAAATGGCAGCAGAATCAAACGACCTAGAAGAATTATTGAAACCGTTTTACCGAAGAGCTTCAGAAGCAGAGGTATCCATTCCTCAAAACTCTCTCAAATCATTGCTTTTCCGATTTTTCTCCTGTTTGTGTGTGTGTAGAAATTTCTGGTTTTGATTATATTGTATTGTATGTTACAGTCTTCATTACCTTTTGTATGGTTTTTGTTTATATTATTATGTTAGTTTTTGAGTTAATTTACTTACTCATAAAATTTTCAAATCTGTCATTTGAATATTGAAATTTTGGATTCATAGAAATGTTGTAAAAATGGGTAAGCGCTAGTTATCATAATCGTCACTGTGTGAACTTGTTTTTGACATCTATATGTAAATCAGTGTAAATGCATTACAGTTCTATCTTTTAGCAGAATTAGGGGAACTTGAAATGAGTGTTTGCTATTGCTTTTCCTTAAAGTGATTAAAATTAGAGATTGTTGAGAAAATGTTTAAAATTAAAAGGGGATAGTGTTTGAAGAAAAAGTAATCGTAGTAAAAAGTTGTAGTGTTTGCCAAATAATCACTTTTTCTAACAAATTTTACTAAGAAGATTTTAACTTAAATGTGCTCAATTTCAGTAGAAATAGGATAATACAAACACTCGTTTTTAGCTCAACTTAAGTCAAAAGCAGGAATTTTCTTAACAAGCAAACACAAACACTGTCTACCTTATGAAATTTTACATTGTGCTGTTTGATGAAGTAAGTGAGGAAGTTTCATGATCTTTCCAATTCTAATAGAATGACACCTTCACAAAGTGTTTAGCATCTTGAATTCACTTCTCTAGAATGCAACATTAGGAAAGATAGTTTGGATTTCGAAATGTACAGGCAAGACTAGTCAGTAATAGAATATAGCTGCAATGTTTCTTATATTGATTCTCATATACGGATAGTGGCCACGGATACTACGATCCTAACTCGGATCAATACAACCACGTAAAATTGTTTATTTTGTTATGAAGGAGCGCCTGGCAAAACTTGAAGCTTCCTTGGCCCGAAATAAAGGTCTGTCAAAGAGTTTCCACTTATTCATATGAAAAACTTATCATAAAACATAATCCTCTAACTATTGTCTCGTCTGGAAATCGTTGTGTTCAGCATCTGGAAACGAGGAACAGGTTAAGTTGATTGGTGAACTCCAGTTAGAGCTAGAAAAGGCGAAAGCTGAGCAAGTTGCAGAAAGAGAGAAGGTACTCATGTTACTTTGATTCTCTAAACTAATGTTGCATACTAAATAATATTTAGGGTTTAGGGTTTACAGTTCCAATCTATCGTTGTATCAGGCTATGAAGGAGGTGCAGCACCTTACTGCTGAAAACGCGAAGCTTCAATATCGAATAATCCATCTTGTTCGAGCGTTGAAGGAGGCTGATAGCAAGTTAGCTGCTAAATGAGGTATTGTTACTTACCATTGTCTCTAGGTTCTCAATAGGAATGACACCTAAATAAGACGATCTTCTGTAGGACGTAGTAAATTTTATCATAAAAAGGTTACATTTAGTGTAAATAATGTTTACTCTTATTACAAAAACTGTTACTTGCTGAAAACTGTAATTTTTATATGCGTTCAAAGCAACACTTTTTATATCAAAAGTAATACTTTTTGTGATGAAAATAACACCCGTTGTACATTTATAGACACACGAATAAAGGTAAAACAGACAGGGAAAAAAAAAAACTGTAAAACTCTAGTCACAACCTATCAACTAGCGACACAGGCTGAACAGCGCGTTTATTTCATGCAACGCCATGAAATATAACCAGAAACATCTGCACTTACCTTGTAATCATATCATATCGATGAACATTCTTTCCCTTTCTGGCTGGAATTGTAATAGAGCTAGTATGCTTTTCGTGCGATTTTGTTATCCAAGCTTGATGCTAATGACCACGCCTGTTTGGTTGATGCAGACTTGCAGTGAGCCTTTTGTCGATTACACTCGACGACAACACTCGTTTCCATTCTCTAATGCATTCTTCGTCAAGCTGAGGAACTTCAGTGACCAATTATATTATCTATTGTTTAGTGCGACGAATTTTGTTCAAGGCACTATTGATCGGAATGTAATGTCAGGCAGTTTACTGGAGAGAGTCTCTATCACAGGCAATTACATTGCATCGTTGTATAATGTATGCAATTCTTATGTGGCCAGATTTATGTTTGGACGTAAATATCGGTAATTTTTTTTGAAATGCTGGAAAATGTAAATATCTAGACATTTAAATTGATATTTTACAAATTGTAATAACTAACTTAATATTATCTTAAAATCTTATACATATTGACATTTTACAACCAATTATAAATATTAAACAATATAAACACTGTTTGCAATATGATACACATTCTGATTTATTTATACAATATTACTTTATACTAGTACTAAAATGATGACGGCTCAGATGGAGTATATTTATGTCCCCAAAATGACAACATAGATCCTCACAATTTCCAACAAAAAAAAGAAAAAAGATTGAAATTTGACCAATATTTCGATGTAATACTGGCAAAATTGCGATAAAATGTACATCATATGTACCAAAATATTGACAAAATATTTACAGAAACAACTTGTAGTCATAATCTTATTAGAAAAAAAAATAAAAAATTTCGAAAAAATTTCACAGTATTTACGTCCCTTGTAACTGCTTCTATTTGGGGAGGGGGGCAAAAAAGACACTGATATTTGCCTCCAAAAGATCGAGTAACTCAGATTGCAGAAAGAAAATAAAGCTTTCAGATTCAGCAGCTGCAATTTTTAGTCACAAAATATACAATATAGAAAGCCAATGATACAAGGAAAAAGATTTGAGCTACTGTACAAAATCAAGCACAAAAATCAGATCTTTAATTTCCTATAGCATGATCAGTTCCTTGAATCTATCTACAAAAATCTGTGTAGTATTCACTCAAAAAATGGGAATCACTTTCGATATTCACCTCGGTTTATAACATATTTGCAGGAGAAGGCGCCTTCTCTTCATATACTTCTTCCCTGTAACACATAATGCACTTAATTTATAAACATACTTTGGATCAACTTTCTAGATAAAATAGAACAAAGTAAAAATCACTTCAATTACCACTGGGATAACGGCTCCAACCCAAGTTTTTTTTGCAGATCTGCCTTCTTGAGTTTAGAGTAGCCTCGCAGTCCTCGACTCTTGGCAATGGCCTTGAGATCAACAAGTTTTAAGCTCTCCACATCCTTGACACCGTCTCTGCCTTCCTTTGTCGTGCTATTTGAGGCCGTATTTGTGAGCTCAATCACACAATTACTGCCCCTTGTTTTCTTCCTGGAGATCATCTGCTGCCCCTTCAAATTTTCGGTGTCTGATAATGCCATGTCTATATCCTCTTCTTTTACGGATGAATTTTGGGCTTCTGGTTCTGAAGAAGGTAACTTGATCTGGACCTCGTGAATGACATCTGGCTCGATCTTAACCTGTGCCAGTCTTGCATGTTTTGTTCCATCAATGGATGACCCAATCGAGTGCTTTGTTTCTGGATATTTTGTCATTGTTCTCTTCATTTGCACTGTTGGCTTTGTGGAGAGTACATTTTTGTTGATGGCGTCTCTATGCACCATTGCGTCGGGTGGTTTTACAGAATTCACCTGGGCATCCAAGAATTTTATCTAAAGATCGATAGATACTTACGGCATAACTAATACCACTAGTTAACAATGGAACATAAAGGATACAGTAAGCCAACTTAGGCAACGAACTCCATTAATGGAGCTCAAGCTAAGAGTTAACTAACTGAATATCATTAGTGAACGTAAAATTACCACTGAAATTACAGTTACTAGCTTCTATTTATAGAGTTCTGAATGACTCTAGAATGTGTAGGCTTACTAACTATGCTGAGATGGATTAGCTAACTAACTACAAGAATTTACAAAGATACATACAAGTATATCCAATAGACATATCAATCGAGAAGACAGCTTCTAAAAATTAGGTAATCACCAATTATATATACATGCTATATGAAAACATTCTATAAATTCAAATAAAGTTCATATAAGCATGTATTCATAAGGCACCACTGTTTTGTGTGATAGGAACTGAGTCGCCCGTTAAAATTGAGTTGGCAAGTAATATCTTGTGTACCTTAACTAATTCTGGAAACAGTGTTTCTCTTTCTTGAGACTTCGGATCCAAATTCGTCACTCTGCTTTCTTGTTCAAGCCCACGTCCAGTGATGTTTTCCTTAGAGGTAACCTCCGTATCATTGTTTGCCCTCTCTTTCGATTCTCTTGAATTAGCTTTCTGTATGGAAGTACTTGCACTTGCCATGGGATTTGATGTCTGGGGAGGCAAGATTACAAGTGAAACATTATATAAATATATAGTTACAAAACTCAAAATGAAGCAACCAGCCGTTCTGAATTTTCCCACTTGCAACAATAATAGTTATTGTAATGAATGGGGTTTTTGGTGCTCCAGATACACTGCTAGCACTTCTAACGAACTATCAGTTGATTCAGCAAAATAGCAGAAATTTAGCGAACTTGCAAACTTTTGCAGCGCCCGTAAGAAATTATCAATTTTGACATTGTAAGATCTCCAAAAATGCAAGGTTTCCTCAAAAAAAAAAAAAAAAAAAAAGGAAAAGAAAAAACAAATATGGAAATGCAAGGGAATGGAGCACATGGAGAAGCTGGTAAAAAATTCTCACTTCAATAAAATAAAATGAAACTCGTAGAAAAATAACTTGGCAAGAACTTTAAAAAGATTGATAATAATAAAGCAAACATGACAAGAACGTTAAAATGTAGATTGATAACAAACTTTGAAGGCAAACTATGTATCAAAATCCACTTATATGTTCGGCATATGAGTTTTGACTAGTTAAATGTACATCTACTTTTGGAACAAATAAACAGAGACGAATAGCTGATTTCAAGTTACTTGTTGGAGATTCTTTAATTTGCTCTCTTCTAGCTCCATGGACGGGCTCTTCATCTCATCGGTTTCCAACATAATGGTGGCGCTTTCCTTTTCTTCTATTTTCTTGTTAACTTTTGAAGTTCTTACTTCTGACTTCTCCTTACTAAATTCGCTAGTGGGAAGGACATGCATCTTTGAGACACTGTCTTTTGTCTGTTGTCATTTAAAATAACTGAGTAAAATGTGCAAAAAGATCTGAGTAATAAAGCTGATTAACCTATAGATTATAGAGGAAAAATAGTACTCTGAATCAAAATAACAGAAGCCTCTTTGTCATTGTTAACTAGAATAAGTCTGCTGTACATCCTGATAGTTAGAAAGCGTTGAGATATGCTTATGAGCTACCTGCTTACTTGTCCCTAAGTCATTTTTTGGTAAAGGCTTCGGACGATCATGTAATCTTGGAGGTTCAACAGCTTGTTCTGGCTGAACGTCAGGATGATGCATTCTTTCCATTTTCGAGTTCTGTAACAAATCATCAAGACGATCAATCTTCTCATTCAAGGCAGCAGAACATGGTTTAGACCAACTGTCATCACCCCAAGCCATTATATCTTCTTTAAGTTTAGAAATATCTTCATCTGCGTTGCCCTTCAATATCTTCAGCACTTGTAGACAACATTTCTCATTCAAGGCATCCTCTTCGATCATATCTTCATTGCAAAAAATAGAATATATAAATAAAATGCAGAATGAACAGATTCCACATCTTTTATGTCATGAGTTGAAATTCTTGAGCCAAAAATACAGGCTAGAGTTTAATTGACTCACCACGACCATAACCTAAACAAAAGTCACACAGCAAACTATCTTCATTATGGTAAATGCTGCTCCGCTCTGCCACTAGACAGAAGGATTTATAAGTGTAAAGACAGTTTCACCATCCAAAATGCGAGAATGCAAAATCAAAAGACAGAAAGAAACCACAAAGACTTGGTGCATTACCATTATAATGGCCACACTGCTTAACATTGCCAGCAAAACAGTTGAAATCAGCTGCATGATTTGTTCAATGGTGTAAGGTTGAATTACAGTGTAAAGAATAGTCATGAAAGATCCACTTACAAGACATTTGATCATCTGGTGGGTCCCAAAGTGTCAAATCCATAACCTCAAGTAACTTCAATTTGGAAAAGAATAAAACATCCATTAGCAACATAAACTGCACAGAATAAATCGTGAAATGTTTGGTTTTGTAAGTAATAATTATCTTCCAAATTTGGACTGCAAATTCTATATATATACAGAGATCACAATTCAGGACATATACACAACATATTCACACTTCGGAGCAATACCTTCAATTCGTTGGTCTGTTTAGAGTTCACACTATTTTTATCGGCTCATTGCGTCACATTCTTCAGTCCATAAGGAAGCATTTCTGAAAAACAAACAGTTCGACTTATTTTCTCCAATTTTATGCTGATATGAATACTCAGGAAAGATACATTTTTCATCAAAATATCACCAATTAAATGCAATACGAAGAATGAGTATAGAAACATGGTATACATGAGAAGAATAAAGTAATGAGGAAAACAAGGTCTTATCTTGACATTAATCATATAGTGGTCCATTTCCTCGGAGAACCCGAAATTATGATGCATTATTCTATTAGGAAAAGAAGGCTAACAAGATTAATTTATTAGCCAAGCTCTAACAGTTGCTTTATGTGAAAATTAAATCAATCATCAAACACAATAATGAGAAAACCTATTTATACTAATATGTCCACCTAGAATCCTAATCACAATAAACATAAACAAAAGAAAATAAATCGTAAGATATTCTAACAAATAAAAGATAAAATCAATACATATCCTAATCAAAATCATTGCGAGCTTCATCTCCTGATGAAGTGCAAAACTCTCCTCTTCAGAGACTCTACTGAAAAATACTCTTCTGCATTGACATTTTATGCCATACGAAATCAGGCGACGAGATAATGAAAGGCAAAAGTGAAAAATGCATACCGATTTCGACGATTTTATACATGCAACCATATAATCAAACAGTAGGCGAAACTAATAAGATGAAATTGTGAAGATTATTGAGAGAAATGTACAGTTAACTACAGTCGAAAAACTCGAATTCTTCAACCGGAAAGATGCATTTAGGTATCTCATTCCACCACTTGATTTTATGCGTACGGAGAGCGAGAGAGGGAGAATGCAGAGGTTCCGGCTGAGAACGAGGACGAGAGTTTAAGTACAAACTGCAGGGCGAAGGAAGGGCAACATTGGAAACAAATGGAGGCTTCGTGGGCGGGAGTTATATCTACAGTGACCTTTTCTCCGGTGCTTTCCAGTTCCTTGAAGTCGTTTCAAATACAGGCAAGCTTTTAAGTCGGTGTTTTGCAATTTGAACTGAAGTTGCGGCTGGTTCGATATTCTAGACGGGCCGGATCATATGGATCTTGATTAAAGTACTATTTAATTCAATAGGTTCAATTTAATGGAAAAAAAAGTCCAACGAGTTATAGAATTTTGGGTTAGTCCAATTCAATATGACAAATTACGAATTTATGATAGTCGGGGTCGGGGTGAGCGCCTGAATTACCACTTTTATTTGGATTTTTGTTGATTCCCCTTTTTCTTCTATTTCTTTTTTTGGTTAACCGGATTTAAGATAATTAAAATTGTGTGTCTATATGAAGAGGTAAAATCGGTCTGGTTTAATGAACTGTCTCAGTCAGCTATAATGAGCTAGGTCATAAAGATATTGGTTATAAATACTATATAGCTTGGTAAGTCTGACTCAATGAATTAAAAGTTTGACGGATCATGAACCAACACGATAACCTTAATATCTTATAAAGGGATAGGCTGAGGTCGAACAATAATTTTACACCCAAATAAATTTTAGCCGGCCCAACTTAGCTTGAGATATGACGTTGCCCAAACAAATTTGTCCCGACTGAATTTGATCGTCCGAATTATCAACTATAATCCTCAATGCAGTATTATAAGAACATGAATAAAAACAACAATGTGCTGAATTATTTTCAACTAAAAAAAAGTAGTCTCCTTAGTCTAGTTTTCGAGTTGGACTAAATAGATCCAATTATAGTTAAAAAATCTAATAATATATAATACTAGATGCTAAATATATATTATATATATAAACTCCTTTCAAAAGAAATATTATATATATAAACTAAATCAATTTATGTAGATAATATATTATTAAGAAGTTTTAATTGGAAAATTATGAAATAGTTAATATCTGAATATTAAAAAAGAAAAAACAAATTAATAATTTTTACATTAAATTGAATGTGATTGAATATTTTTCGCATTGATCTTAAATTATTTTCAAAGTAATATTCAGATCCGAATTTGAATTTGAATTCAATTCCGTTATTTGGTTCAATTCAATTTGTTATAACTATAATACAACATAGTCTAATTTTGGGGGTTGGCAAGTATCGCACATCAAGCCAACATTATATTTTGAGTCAGGTCGAGATAAAATTTAATCGAGCCTAAAATTATTGTGTCCGGTCTATATCCTATATTATACTATTTCCGTCCCAAATGAACTTGTAAGTGAGGGTCGACACAAATATTAAGAAAAGTTATTTTTTGGAGATTTTGTTGCCTTTTCAAAGGTGGTATTGAGGGTGGTGATTGTGTAATAACTTTTCTTATTAAGAAATATGCAAGTTTGCTTGGAACGATCAAATTTGAAAAGTGTTCAAGTCCATTCGGAACAGAGAAAGTACTCACATCTCGTTGAAGTTTTGTCCATGAAGTCAGGTATGGTGGACCAAACAGTATTTAGGACCAAGATTTATAGCATAAAATGCATTTAAAATATCGGATCGAATTAATTTTACCACCTTTAAACATACCCCACCCCCACCCCAAAATTCACTCCAGTTTTCTCTCTCCACTCCCACACATCCCACACAATCAACCATCATTCTCCATATTTTCCACAACACCCAACAGAAATTCCCCACACCAAAAAAACACACACCCTCATCTCTTTCACCCCCAATCCACCATGAAAATAGCAACCAAAACCAGATAACAAACCAAAAAACATCAAATGAAACCACACCAAAACTAATCCAAATCCGAACCAGAAATGTCTTCTCCATTACAAAAGGATACAATCTTCATCCCCTGCCTCATAATCCTCTGGTATTCAACCAACATCGGCGTCCTCCTCCTCAACAAATACCTCCTCTCCAACTATGGCTTCTCCTTCCCTATCTTCCTCACAATGTGCCACATGTCAGCCTGCGCTGTCCTCAGCTACGTCTCCATCATCTTCCTCAAATTCGTCCCCGTCCAACGGATCAAATCCAGGTCGCAATTCCTCCGAATCGCTACACTCAGCATTGTCTTCTGCGCCTCCGTCGTCGGCGGCAATATTTCCCTTAGGTTTTTGCCGGTTTCGTTCAATCAGGCTGTTGGTGCAACGACGCCGTTTTTCACTGCGCTTTTTGCTTATATGATGACGAGGAAGAGAGAAGCATGGGCGACTTACACTTGCCTTGTGCCTGTTGTTGCTGGCGTTGTCATTGCTAGTGGGGTATGAATTTCTCTCCGATTTTTTAATTAATTTAATTTAATTTTCATGTTTGTTTTTCATTGATCTGATTTTTATTTTATTTTTTTGAAATTTTCGTTTTTGTGGTTATTTGATATTTTTTATGAGAAAGATCTAATTTTTTTATTTTTTCTTCCACATCTATGAATTATTTTGCTAATTGCTGCATTTGAAATTTTGAATTTAGAATTTTGTGTTTTTTTAGCAATTTTTTTCTTTCACTTAATTGCTTTGTCGGTGGCCAGTTTAAGCATCAGATCTGAAATCTGGTTATTGTTTCTGTCTTTTCTCGTATCGTATTTCAGCCGGGGACGGATCTAGAATTTTGTCCAGACGTGAAATTTTTAAACTATAATAGAGTGTAGAGATGTAATTTCATAGTTAAAGAGGTGAATTCTTATATATTGAAGGTATAAACAAAACATAATGTATTAAACAACATTACATGTAGAGAAAAAAATTTGGAAGTTCGAGGGGGTGGCCGCCCCCACCTCATCCTATAAAAAGTTGATGTAAACTTTGATCTTTTTGTTCACCTAAACTAAATTTTTCATGAACTTTAGAGATTCTTTGTTCAATAACCATATTTTACCTGAATTGTTTGTATCTGACTCAGATGCAAGTGTTTCCAAACAATTACGCTTTTAGAATAGTGATTTGAATTGAATTTTATGGAAAAATTAGAATCGAGTAGTGTTTGAAAATAAAGATTTTGGAACTAAAAGTCGTAAAATGGTAGCATTTATTCACAAAATAACTGAGAATCGGAAGCTGTCAAATGCAGCTTCTCAGAATCTGATTATAATTGATTCTTGAAATCAGAAAAAAGTGGTTGCAAATATCACGTTTATCTGGGAGAAGTGATTTCAGCTACAATTCGTACATATATATATTTGGCTGCATTGCAAAAATGCACCCGGTTTATCGTAGTATCACCCTCCTCTACGTTGCGCAACATGGCGAAGTGTCTCTTCAAGCTTGTATCTTTTGCTCTTGTTGAGCCAGTAATCATCAATTTTGAGTTGTCTCGCGCAACAGTTGCTGAAATTCTGTTGTTGATTTGTGGTTTCTGAAATCACATTAGTTTCTGGATTCATGTAGGGTGAACCGAGCTTCCATTTATATGGATTCATCATGTGTATAAGCGCAACGGCAGCAAGAGCCTTCAAATCCGTGCTTCAGGGTGTCCTCCTCTCTAACGAAGGGTAAGCATTATCCAGAATAGCTCCGTTGTTCGTCTTTTATCATCGTAGTTTCACCCTCTCATGCATTGTTTGATTATCGTAATTGCTTGATGGTAATTTCGGCAGGGAAAAGTTGAACTCCATGAACTTGATGCTTTACATGGCCCCAATAGCAGTACTTGCTTTGCTCCCTGCTTGCCTCGTAATGGAGCCGAATGTATTCGACTCAGTTCTTGCGCTCGGAGCACAACATAGATTCATGTGGATTCTTCTTTTGGTTAATTCAACAATGGCATATGCAGCCAACTTGTGCAATTTCTTGGTGACTAAATATACAAGTGCTCTTACACTCCAGGTCTCCCCTCTCTCTCTCTCGCTCTCTCTCTCTCTCGTATTAGGTTATCAATCTGAAGACTTGAAAATCATGCTCAGGTACTAGGCAATGCTAAAGGGGCTGTAGCTGTTGTTATATCAATTCTCATATTCCGGAACCCTGTAACTTTTATCGGTATTGCTGGTTATACAATGACCGTTATGGGGGTCGTAGCTTATGGAGAGTCGAAGAGGAGATTCAAATGAGCTCTCGCGTTGTATTTTACGCCTGATTCATGCTCGCCCAACGCACCCCGTGTTCTGTAGGAATATAGAGGCTATTGAGGTCGAGTCGTACCGGCCTGATTGTTGTGCAAATTAGCTTGGACACAGATTCATTGTCTTTCCAATGTACTCTTTTTTCTTTCGTCCTTTTTCTCAGAGATCTAATTTTATTCAGGTTTTTCTGTCCGAAAAGACCAAATTTTTAACTACGTAATTTTTTTTAAAAAATGAGAAGGAACTGTTAATTTCATGCAGTAATGAAGGAAACCCAAACATATTTCGTACTACTTCCGTTCCGCTTTAACTTGCCTACTTTCCTTTTCGGTTTATTCCAAATTAACTTGCCCTCAAAATCTCCATCTTTAAAAAGGTTAAAGATTTCACAAAATCTGTTTTTCTTAACCTCCGTGCTTGATCAAAGTAGACAAGTTAGACTTGGACGGAGGGAGTATAAAGGGCAAAAACCAGAAGCACATTCCTTTTTGTGGTTTGAATTTCACCTTTTTACGTTCTTGAAATTACAAAGAAACAATTGTATTTTTCTATCAGATAATACAAAAGAACCTAATTGCCATCAATTATGGAAAAAAATCAAAGCCCAAGCAAGTCCGTGTTTTGTTCGTTCATCGCCTCACAATCTTCTGTTAGATCTTCCCCTTATTACAAAACACCAAAATTGTATAACACAAAAAGTATCCGTATGACCTTCAAGCCAAAAACCGGAAACCGAAAAATCGGACCAATTCCATACTCACACAGTTGGGTACACTATCCAACTATGTCGTCCAACCATCCACTCAAAAACTGGATTGAGATCAAATAAGAGTTAGTAATTGATCTCAGTCCAATTTTTGAGTGGATGGTTTGGATTATTCAGTTGGGCAGTGACCAACCCAGAGAAGGTAGAATTAGCCGAAAAATGGCATCGAAGTCTATTGTGGTGTCGTTTGCAACTCTGTTTACGCGAGGTCTGGCCCACTTGGGATCGGCTCGTAACCATCGTGCTGTTTGGGAGGGCCCGTGTTGACAGGGATGCACTTCAAGACTACGGCGATGGGCATGCTGATGGACCCCAGTACGACGCTGAGGAGCCATAGTTGCCAGTTTAGTGGTACAGTGCTCGCAAAGGTGCCCAGGAATTCGACTATGATGACTTGGAAGACGACAGTGGCTCCGATGATGCCTATGAATACCCAGTTTCCGAACATCCCTCGGAAGATGTTTATCTTCTCAATGTCTCTGCTGTTTATTTCATTGAAGACCTATATGGAGAGACAGGGGGCGTGTTAATAGACATGGCTAAACTTATTTCGAACGTCTTATGAGTTGTTTTCAAGAGTTTGTAAATACTTATTAAAGAACTTAGAAGTTAATAAAGTGTTTAAATAGTTGAAGGATTTAGCTATGACGTTGGTCAGACGAAACTGAAGCCCACTATCAAATACTCCCTCCGTCCCACCTTATCTTGCACACTTTCCTTAAATGGCCGTCCCACCTTATCTTGCACATTCTAAAAAAGGAAAGTTATAACATAATCTTCACCCTCAAAATCTTCACTCTCAATCTCCACCCTCAATTTACCTTTGAAAAGTCAACAAACAACCAAAAAGCAACTTTTCTTAATACTCGTGTCGACCCCCCATGCAAGATAAGCCGGGACGGAGGGAGTACAAATTTTGATTAATGTGTTAAGTATGTGTAATGTGTGAATTGTGTTTTGTGTGTAAACAGTGAAAAAAGTGTACGTATGAGTGTATCATGTAGTATGTGAGTTGAATGTGACTAGTGAGATTTTTGAGACAAGAAATAAACTAGCAGTACTAATAGGGTGTTTGCAAATGGTTAAAATAAGTATTTTTGAGCTTTTAATTTTCAATAAATTGAAAAGAGTATTTGCAAATAACATCTTCTATGTTGTTTTGGGTCAAAAACTGCAAGCTTTAAATTGCTGTTTTTCATAATCGCTCATTTAATCACATGTCGAAAAGTAGAAGAATTTGCAAACACCCCCTTATTATTTTAGGAGCTTACAAGTTCTAAGAGCTTATTTTACATCCTATAAGTTGTTCAATATCTTATTTTATCAAATATATATTAAGAGGTTATAAGTTGCTAAACATCTTATAAAGTTAAGCCAAACACCTTCTTAATCTTTCCATAAAAATGCTACTCCTTCCGTCCCAACATAATTGGCCTACCTTAGCCGGGCATGGAGACTAAGAAACAAATAGATTTTGTGGAATCTTTGACTTTTTCAAAGGTGGAGATTTTGAGGGTGGAGATTGTGAGAGAAATTTGTCATTTATGGGCTAGGCCCATTAAGTTGGGACAAACAAAAAGAGAAAGTAGGCCGGGACGGAGGGAGTACATTTTATGGTAAAGTAAACAAAAAACGTAGTTTATGAATGCTACAGATTATGGTACAAAACTGACTGGAAAACAAGAGGAAATTGAACATATAGAACAATAATATCACCTGACAAAGCACGAAGGTGTTGAATATGAAAGTGTTGAGTACTGCAGTGGCATCAGAACCTCCAAGTCCCAATATTTGCTTCCCTGCGAAATTGAGGACCAGTAGAATAGCCAATTGGTAAATGCTCTGGCCAATGATATTTCTCCACATGGTCCTGGTGATAAAATTTTCGGTTCGCCCCACCGGAGGCCTCTGCATCAGGCCCTCGTGCGGTGGTTCCGTGGCAAGCGCAAGTGCACCTAAAGTGTCCATAATTAAGTTCACCCACAGCAACTGTACGGCCGTAAGGGGTGCCGATCCTGAAGGCGCGTAGAGAGGGAGAGAGTGAGTGAGCGAGAGAGCGAGAGATTGTGGGATAATAACATGGAAATGAAGTGTCGGTTAAGGCGAAAAGGGAGAGGTAGTACCAGAAACGCAAGCAGAAATGAAGTTGATCATGAGAGCAACAATATTAACAGTCAACTGGAATTGCACGAATTTCTGGATGTTGATGTACACTGCTCGTCCCCATTTTGCGACGTTTACTATTGTTGCGAAATTGTCGTCTAGCACAATCACATCTGCACTTTCTTTTGCAACCTGGTAGAATCATTTACTCGATGTTCAGAATCATAATAATCAACTGAGTCTAACGTTCAAAAACTTTCGTCACTATACAGCATCCAGATATTTAGAAAACATACATTGCATAAATACAATGTCTCCGAATAGACTGCGTACAGATGATTTAAGAAAACTAGGACGACGATTTTAATTTGAAGGTATTGAATCTAAAATCTCATCACACACAAAAAGCAAAGCGAGAGAGGAGAGACAGGCAAGCGCAACTGCTATATACGAGCAGGAAAGTATTTTACAGACCTCTGTTCCTGCAATGCCCATAGCAAGTCCAATGTCAGCCTCATGCAAAGCAGGAGCGTCATTTGTCCCGTCTCCAGTAACTGCAACGACCTCCCTAAGCACGCTTCTTGCAGTCTTCACAAGAATATGCTTGTCTGTTGGTGACGACCGTGCCATTACCTAAATATAAGATCCTAACATTTAAAATTATGCTATAAAAGACTAGATAGGAAATGTGGACATGCTTATTATCCACCTTAAGTTTCGGAATTAGTTGGCTCATCTCAAGTGTACTCTTAACGCGGAAGTCAGGACCTTCTATAGCGAGATCATCGTCTCCGAGTATGCCACATTCTTTAGCAATAGCTTTAGCTGTATTAATATTGTCTCCAGTAATCATCCTTACAGTAATTCCAGCAGCTAAACATGTTTTAACTGCTTCCTTCACGCCAGGGCGAACTGGATCCTTGATCCCCACTACCGCTATCAATGTATACCCACCGTCAGGGATGCTATTCTCGTGAGACCCCTCGTCCATGTCCTTAAAAGCTAAGCAGAGAGTACGTAAAGCTTCACAAGCGAACCCGTTGATTACATCCGTGATATTACTTACTTGTTCTTCTGACAATGGGGCAACCTCTCCGTTGGCATCAATTCCCTTATCACACATCTTCAATATAATCTCAGAAGCACCTTTGCAAAAAGCTCGAATCTTGCCATCTGGAAGAGCCACAAGAACAGACATCTTTTTCTTTTCGGAATTGAAGGGTTCAACCTTCAACATTTTGCAGAGCTTGCGTTGCTCGTCAAAGTCACCGCCTAGGAGCATCCCGTATTCTAGTATTGCTGATTCTGTTGGTGTCCCTAATATGGATGTCTTTCCGTCCTTACCCTTGACCACCTCAGATCCCGTGTTATTAAATATTCCTTGTGAGAGAATGGATGATACATCTTCTGATAAACCGGCAACTGATGTGTCGTTGGCTCCACTGGGATCTACCTCTTTCGATTTCCCACAAATCCATATTTTACTCACTACCATATGGTTTGTGGTCAATGTGCCTGTTTTATCAGTGCAAATGCACGTAGCAGAACCCATTGTTTCACAAGCCGATAGATGTCTAACTAGCGCCTTGTCATTCATTAATTTCTTCATGGCAAACGCAAGACTCAGTGTTACTGCTAGCGGCAGTCCTTCTGGGACTGCAACGACGATAATGGTCACTGCAGTAGCAAAGTAGTTCAAAAGAGTCATAGCATCACCAGAGGACCATTTGGTAAATTCATGGCGAATTCCTTTCTGGACGAAAAACCTGACAGTCAAGACTAGGAAAGTCAAAACAGCAAAGCCCAGCCCGATTTTACCAATAACTGTTGCAACACCATTCAGCTTCACCTGAAGAGGGGTCTCATCTTCTCCTCCTTCACTTAGAGTTTCCATCAGCTTTCCCCATTCAGTTCTCATTCCAACTGTAGTTACCAACATTTTACCCGACCCATCTTGAACCTTCGATCCTGCTAAAAGAAACGGTCTTTTTTCAGATATGTTTACAGGCACACTTTCACCAGTTAAACTCGACTGATCAATCAATAAGTTGTACCCTGATATAAATATCCCGTCTGCAGGAATCTGGTCACCAATGGATAGTTTGACGATATCTCCAACAACCAAGTCGAATATAGAAACTTTCTGTCGAACTCCATCTCTAGTGATCTGGATAAAAATCTTTTTCTTCTCCTTGTCCAATTCTTTGAACTGCAATGACTGCTTGTAATCACTGACTGCAGTAACCATGACCACCAGAAATATACTAAGTAAAATTCCTAATCCATCATACATGCCCTTCGGCCACCCTTCTGTGGCAAGTCCGACTCCGATTGACACCACAGCACAAACAATAAGTATGACAAGTGTCAAATCGTGCAACGCTTCCCACACAAACGTCCAAAAACCTTTAGGAGGTTTCTCAGTGTACCGATTGGCACCAAATATATCTTGTCTAGTAGGTACATCACTTGAATTCACTCCTTTTTCTAGTGAAACATTCAATCTTTCAGCAAGTCCTTCAACACCTTTAAGTTTGTTTAAAGTCTTGATGTCATATGAAGATACAACCTTTGCAATTTTATCGGGGTGAATTTGAATTCCTGCACGTTTAGCTTCTTCCTGCAGCCCATTTTGGAAATCCGTTTCTACATCTTCTTCATGTGGTTCATTCTTTTTTATCTGTCCGCCTACGGTGATAAGGAAACGGAGGTGGTCAAAATAAGTGCAACGACAACATTGTAATTTCACATGCACCAAAATGAGGAAAAACATACCATTAATAAACCTGAGTGCTGCTGTATAAGTCATGAAACAAACACGAATATTTTCCTGGTAAATATATAAACAAACGAAGCATTGTTAGGCACTTGATCATAAAGGCTCATTATCTTAAATGAGGCCTTGAACACTGTACAAATATTATGAACAGAAACAACTTAAAAATATATACAAATGAAATCTACCAAGCCATAATGATCACAATGTTAGAGCAGCTAGCATAACACCCTGCTGTA
This sequence comes from Ajuga chamaepitys, assembly GCA_958295605.1. NCBI lineage: Eukaryota > Viridiplantae > Streptophyta > Magnoliopsida > Lamiales > Lamiaceae > Ajuga > Ajuga chamaepitys. The sequence goes on along the minus strand of OY282504.1, from coordinate 2,570,951 downwards.
TAAATCCCCCCAAGACAGTGGGGTGCCCTTCGCCGCCGATACTTCCCCCCCGGTTTATCTAATCCCACGCAGACACAGATTAGGCTCTAGATCCTAGTTTGCCGCTGTCTCACTTCTAGCAGAGCACTCTTAACAACATTGAAAGAGAACAAATTGTACAATAACTAATCTTTCACCAAAGACCATTCTGTTTACAGATATTGTTAAATGTAAAGCTAGATTAGGACATATGGGAATTTGATGCATGTCCTAAACCCCAGCTACCAATACACCAATAAGCAGTAAGACAACTGGAATCACTGGGGTCCACACAGTAGACAGAATTAACATTCATGTGTAGCCACGGCTATGGTGGTTGTGAGATCACTAAATCCAAATATTGGGTTGTTAAATATGCCCTCATTTCACATTGTTATGTATGTTATGTTTCTTTTTGTATACTCCGTATTAATTACTATATCCGTTTCAATTTATCAGTCGTTTAGAGTTATTTTACACAAATTAGACTGTCATTAATAGATATAATTATGTGTACAAAATGACCACATTACCCTCTTTGACCAGCACATGGAACAGGTGCTCAGTGTATGCTTAAGGTATGTTTAAGTATTGGATATTGTTTGCTCAAAAATAAAATGGATATTGTATTCCTTTTTGTATCACATCTACTCTAATCAAATTTAAATAAAAATTATGTGAATTATAATTGAACAAAAACTAAGCAATAAAATGTGTTTTTTCACTAATAATAATAATAAAAGGTACTGTGAGTACTAATTTTACATGCTTTTTCTTAACAAAACGTGACATAAATTGGAACCACTTTTCTTCAAGTTGGAACAATAGGAAAAAGTAACCTTTACCATATGGCATCTAGAAGCATTTTCCTTTTTGATATTAAAGTATAAGTGATAGGTACCTTTATATATGGGTAAATTGCACTAGGCCCCCTATAATTTCAGAATTTTGCAAAAGAACACGCATGATTTTATGATTTTACAAATTTCATGCTTCAATAATTTAGCACCATATCCTATTTTTTCGGGTAAAGTAGTTTAAGTCATTAACCTTTTTATTTTTTTTCCGGACTATTAGTTGACTTTAACAAAGATTATTAAAGTGGTCAATTAGAATATACAAAAAGAAATAATTTACTCGAGAAATATATATTGTGCTAAATTATTAAAATCATGCGTAATTTTATACTTCCTTCGTCCCGACTAACTTTTCCTACCTTTTATTTTTGTCCGTTTCATTTAACTTTTCACACCTTTAAGAAAAAAAATTCTCACAATCTTCACTCTTAAAATTTTAACACTCAATCTAAATTTTTAAATAAGTCAAAGAAAAAATAAAATTCTTAACTTCCGTATTTGGTCAACTATGAAAAGTCAGTATCTGGTCAACTATGAAAAGTCAGTCGGAGTGAGGAAGTACAATTTTAAAATGATTGTGGGCGTGAAATTCAACTCATGTTTGTAACGGAAAGCAATTATTGTTTGCCGGTAGTAAGTCAAAGTTCGTGTTCAACCAACCGCAACCTTTGAAAGTTGGAAGGGAATTAAGCTAACGCTTTTTCTATTATTAGGTTTAGACGTAACAATTTGAGAGGGTCAAATTCCAATAATACCCTTCACGCGAGCACTAAACCACAAGCAGGTCTCTTCACACTGATCCTCTCTCCAAGCAGAAACAAACAAAGAGAAGACATTTTTTTTTTGCTTTAGGAATCGATCCAAAAAATAAGAAATTCAAGATTAAATTCATCAACCTAGTTCATAATATCATCACAACAACCATAGAAACTGTGATATTTATTAATCTAATTATTTAGGTATTTTACTGAAGAAGTTCCCCTGAAAGATCTCCAGAATTTCAGAACACAAATTTGTTGAACAGTATGAAATAGTCTACTCCAGTTACAGGATCCGTGAAAATTGTTGATTTATCGCAAGGAAATCAAGAGCTAGAGGAAATACTAAATCAGAAAAAGAGAATCTCGTGAATCCTTCTATACGGCGAAAATTTAAATCTCCAGCACCTAATTTTTCAGATTGAGAACACATAGTAACGGAAAACGAAGGATTAATTATACGTACACTGAGTTTCTTCATCTGCTCCTTTGCTTCGGAGCGCTTCTCGAGATCGGCGGCGTAACGAAACCTTCTCCGTCGATTCTTCACCAGTTTCCCGACGGCCTGACGCCACATCTTCACGGCGGCATCCGACCGCCCCTTGAGCGGCAAATCGAACTCCGGCGGGATGAGCTTTTCCATCGTGGATTGCTCTCACTCTCTCCGCCTCAGTATTACTGCGTATACTCACACAATGGAACAATACTACTGATCTTTGGATATGAATGGACTGAGCTTCATATTCTTATTTTTGTTCCCTCTGCCGAAATTCCATTTTTATCCCCTCACAATACTCTCTTTATCCCGACTTATCTTGTATAGGAGGGTCGGCACATATTAAAAGAAATAATTTTTTGGTTTATCTTGTACAGGAGGGTCGGCACCGATATTAAAAGAAATTATTTTATGATTGTTTGTGGACTTTTCAAATGTGAATTGTGGGTGAAGATTATGATTTAACTTTTTTTTTAGAATAAGATGAGACGGTCGTTTAGAAAAAATGGGTGAAGATTGAAGGTGAAGATTATGTTTTAACTTTTTTTTATTAGAATAAAATGGAATGATCACTTAAGAAAAATGTAAATAAAATATAACGGAGGAAGTATTAATTAAAAAAGGTCAATTTCTTGTTAGATATAAATTGATTATTATAAGTTTCAAATAAATTAATATACTAATGAATATATTTGTCATGTATAGTATAGTTGAATCTAATTAAATAAAAAAATCATTCAAGATCTGTTAATTATTCGCATATTTTTGTTCGGCTATTCGGAGGTTTCAAATCAAGGTCCGGTACGGTGTTAATCGAATATTTGAAAATATTCAAATTCATATCAAATTTCGACTATTTGAAAAATGAGTATATAAAACTAACCTAAAAAATTGAGACAGTATGGTATAATTTCCTTTTTCAGGGCAAATCTGTTCAGCATTTCAGGTCTAATAAAACGGTTCAATTCAATTCAGTTCGGGTAACTGAAGATTTTTTATGTTTCGAATAACAGATTCAATTTTAAACAAAATATATTGACGTCTAACTAATATAAATAATCTAATTACATCAAATTTACTTCCAACTCACTAACTTGTGGTTTGAAAATTATATAATAATTTAAATATAAGGTTCTTTAATTATTCATGTTAAATATAATTTTAACTACAAAATTATGAATAATTAAATTTTAAATTAATATTTTAGGGATAATATAATTTAAAATTTATTATTTGTTATTTTATTCGGTTCAATATAGTTTGGTACAATTTTCGATTCGAAAAATTGAGAAATATCCAAATTCATATAAAAGAAAATGGTCGGTTTAGTTCGGTTTAGAAAAAGTTAAATGACAACGGCTTTTTTCGATTCAAAACTTATTGAATTCGAATTTCAATTCGATTTCGATAATCTCCATGCTTTGTGCACGACCCTAGTTCAAACTTCATTGTACGACATAATATACTGAAAAATATCTCTATTTATGTTATTATTTTATAGCTAATAATTTGGATGGACTTAGAAAAAATAAAAAAATTCCACTATAATAAAACAATCAGCCAGGTAGACAACTAAGAAAACATTTACCCAATAAATGTTCCACATGTGTGGGGCTTGAGTAGAAGGCAAATTATATAATAAGCATTAATTATCATGTAGATCATGTGCACCGATCTCAGATCTATGTAATCGAGTTAAACGGTAAATTTATAAAATTGTAACACTATTTATATTGAAATGTATTACTTGCTCTGAAGAAATACATTACCTTCGAGTATAATATTATACTTTTCTTCAATCGAAGTAATACATTTTAGCATAAGCCCTAATATCTTTATGACATTAACATTTTTTCATAACAAATACTCCCTTCGTCCGGTCTAACTTGCCTACTTTGACGGGCACGAAGGTTAACAAAAAACAGATTTTGTGAAAACTTTGACTTTTTTAAAGGTAGAGATTTTGAGGATGAAAATTGTGAGATAAATTTGTCATTTATGGGCTGACAAGTTAAGTTGGGATAAACAAAAAAAATATAGAAAAGTTAGAGCGGAACGGAAGTAGTAGTTGACTAGAATTTGTAAAATTGTAAATGAAGAATTTTTATAAATCTTGATATTGAATTATATACGCTTAATAAGAACTTATAATTCATTAAAAAATACATTATTAAGTTTTTAAAAATAGATTTTTTTGAAAGAAATATCACTTCACTTGCTTATGGTGGATGAGTTTCTTTGCAATTGAGCAAAATATTAAAATTCAAGTTATGCTCATTATTTTACGAAAATGGATTACATAGTACATGATGAAATATATTACTACGTTCGTTCCGTTCTAACTTTTTTATTTTTCTTTTTAGTTTGTCCTAATTTAACTTGTCAGTTCATAAATGATAAATTTCTTATACAATCTTCATCCTCAAAATCTCCACCTTTAAAAAAGTCAACGATTTCACAAAATTTATTTTTTCTTAACCTCCGTGTCCGATTCAAATAGAAAACTTAAGCCTTAACGGAGGAAGTATTATTTAGTTGAAACACTTTCTTAAAGAAAATACCGATAAGTTCTCAAGGAAAGTGTTATATTTTTTAGGGTCAAAGGAAAGTAATATATTTGTAGGAAAGAAAAATATATCTACTCCCTCCGTTTTAAAATAACTGTATTTTTAGACAAAATAAAAGTTTAAAATAAGTTTCATTTTAGCACAAAAAAGTGAAAAACCAGAATCTTTCAATGTTATCATAAGCTACCTACTTAATTTATTGATTATTTCCTTATTCGACAAAATATATCCAATAAAATGAATTCTGTATGAAAATATTTGCTTTTTATATCTATTCTTATTTTTTTACCAAAAAAAAAGCTTAAATGACACTCATTTTGAAACGGAGGGAGTAATACTTTTACACTCAATAGTAACATTTTTTATTTTTTTTCAAAATGTAATAGTAAAAAATTTACTTTTTAAATTTTGGAAATTATAATTTTAAATAAATAAATAGAAATTTGGCAATGAATCACAAGGAATAGCCGGAGCCCCGGCAGATTTGGTGGATCCTCCATGCTATTTTCTCCAAATTGCATGTGCCTACTACTAATCTGTCTTTTGATACAAAACTTATTTTAAATTTTCTAAATAAATATTATTCTCTTCGTCTCATAAAAGAGTCATTTTTTAAAGAAAATAAATTCGTCCCAAAATTAATCACGTTTCAAATGTCAATATCTCATTTTCTTAGTTCGAGTAAAACTTAACTTTTTTTCATAAATTACTTATATAATTGAATATGTCAAATAAAAAAAAGAACTAAGTCGTCTTAGTAATAATTGATGGCTTTCGAAGAATTGTATCTTCATTAAATTGATCAATGATAACCTTTTATCGAACACTACTATTTTATAAGACAGAGAGAATATAAATTTATACCATTAGATAAGTAGGAGATTCTAGTTTTATCATTGAAAACAGAATAAATATTAGCGTTAATTGCAGCAACCCCACCAAACTATCAGCGTTTTTGCACATAAATCACTAAATTATTTTTTTATGGCATCGATACATATAAATGATATAGATTTGACAGATAAATCACCAAACTTATTACCGTGAATTATTTATATTATGAAAAATAAACATAGTAAAAGATAGTAAAAGAAAAAATAAACATAATAAACGAAAAAAACTATAGTAGATACTCCCTCCATCCCAATTATATAGAGTTGTATTCCTGTTTTGATGTCTCAAATATGTAGTCCAGTTACCATATATGATAAATTTATTTAAGTCATTCATTAATATGTCACTATTAATTAGTCTTGAAAAGATAAATTATTCAACGACTCTCTATTGACTTCTCGAAAACTACATATTTATCATGGAATATCGTTAACTCTTTAGATAAATAAGGTACTTCATTAATTATTACACATAAAAAAAAAATCTAAAAATTAAACTCATTAAATGTTAACTTTAGGAGTAATTTGCTTTTCCAACTATTTTCTTAATCTGTATAAAAAAATTAATGAGCCTATATAATTGGAACGGAGGGAGTAAATATTTACTTATATTTCTGAAAATTTAAAATTACACTGTGTACTTTATTTTGAGATTCCTAGTGGATTACTCATTTGAAGGCAAAAATGTTTAAGATCCCAAAGTTTAATACTTGAAAGCTTTTGGACTAAATTACAACATTAACCTTTTATAAATGTCAAGTATATTACCCCTCCGTCCCACTTTATCTTGTACACTTTCCGTTTTCGTCCGTCTCATGTGAACTTGCACACTTTTTAAAAATAAAAGTTATAACACAATCTCCACTTTCAATCAACCTTTGAAAAATTAATAAAATCTCAAAAAATAATTTTTCTTAATACTTATGTTAACATTTCTTGGTGCAAGATAAGGTGGAACGGGGAGTACAACCCCCACCCAAAACAAACTTTTTCTTTCTATTTCCACGTTTATTTACATCACGACTTGACTTAAAAGCTCCTTTTGAAAAAGAAAAAAGTAATAATAACAAAATAAAATACTACCTCCGTTCTATTATAACTTGTTTACATTCTTTTTCGATTTGTCCCAACTTAATTTATTTGTTCATAAATAACAAATTTTTCTTACAATCTTCACTTTCAATCTCCACCTTTAAAAAGTCAAAGATTCCACAAAATTTTTTTTTCTTAACTTTTGTGTCCCATCAAAATAGACAAATTAGATCGGGACGGAGGGAGTAAAAGTGAAAACATTGACATTTTAATAAAAAGACTTTGGGAAAGTTCCAAGATTTGTCTTGAATACCTTTTATTATTTTTTTTTTTATTTTTTCCATCGTGCATCCAATCATGTTTCATTCTTCATTTCCCAATGGGATCTCAACTTTATGCCTCCACTATGTGTGATTTTAAACTACTTCTTTTGAAATCCATAGGCTTTATCAAGATCCATATAAAGTCTCTTTGCATTAATTAATTCCAATAAGTATGATCATAGTTAGTGTGGAAAGTAATAGTTCTGCAAATGTTAACGAACTCTAAATTAATAGGCTCAGTTCGGATCTAATCGCTTTAAAATTTGCGATTTCCTTTTCTTTTTTCTCAATTACAAATTTCCTTTAAAAATCAGTCACAATATTATATATAGAAAGATTTCCTAAAGTTGAAAAGGAAAGTATGGACCATTAGTCATTTGAGGGCTCGTTTATCTAGTGGTGTTAATGTGGTATAGGATTGATTGGCTCGATTTGTTCTTTATTTACTATGAATGTATGGTAGTATTAAATCATCCCACGACTCGTCATAATCATGTATTAATTATACTATTTGCTTGATTACAATCGCCCCAAATGAGATGTGATAAGTATATCCCTTTTGATAGATGTGCAATACATGATGAGTACGTGATGTGAAGGAAGTACAATATTGTCCCTAGCCTTACTCATTAATTCTGATGGGTGTGCAATGCATGATGAGCACGCGCCGTGAAGGAAGTACAATATTGTCCCTAGCTTTACTCATAAATTCAGCTCAATTATGTATATGAAAATTAGTCTCAATCTACCCAAAAGCCTGATTGATAACCCTCAGAAGATCCAGTGGGTTATATAACTTATATTCCAACGAAAGTAAACGAGACCTAATCGTATAGACAATTTAATAAGTGTTAATTTATTAATGTCGATGTAATATATGTCAACACCACCACAAAATAAAAATAGATGATCAACTTTTTTTCGATTAATCCACTTTTGACCAATTCAACTGGTTGCATTGTCAATTGATGGTGAGATAAATGTGATTGTCGTTCTAGTTATAACAACGCTGACTCAAACAACTCAGAGTTCGGTCTGAATACAATCTAAAAACAATAACTATGATAAGTATCAAATTCAAAACTCAAGGACGAAAAAGCAATAAACTCGATCCAATTTGCACGGCAAGATCTATTTTATATTTATTAGAAAACAAAGAAATCAGAGAGCGACTTTCAAAATGTCCAGGTACAGGACAAGTTACGGAATCCATTTTAGTCGTACGGGGACGGATCTATGATTTTGTTCAAAAAAATGTAGTTTTTTTTAACTATATTATAGCGTATCGAAATAAAATTTTATAGTTAAAGAAAATGACACTAAAGAAGTAAAAGAGTAAATTCATATATTAAGAGTGTCAACAAACAGGGGCGGACCCACCCTTATGCATGGGGTGGCCCTGGCCCCCTCTCCCCATCTCCGACTTACATCCCATTATTTTTATGTCTAAAATACGCATATTGTGTATTTATTTTGAAGAAAATGAGTATCTGAGTCACCCTTAAAATTAAAATACAAGGATATACTTAGATAATTTTCATTATATACAATGAATAAACTCTAAGTTTTAATATATAGATAATTAATGATATATTTCAACATATACAATGATAAATATTGTTGATATTCTATTTAAATAATAAATATAATATATTTAATATTTATTATCAAGTGTATATGAATGTTAGTTGGAGATTTTTTTTTATCGTCTCTCCTAACAATGAGTTCTGGGTGCGCCCCCGTCAATAAACATCGTTAAACAAAGTCACCCTACATTCTACAACTTGTGACCAAGTGATCCTTATGTATAGGCTCCAGGATGATATTTTATTTATAAAATTTGTTGGGAATTTAAAATTATTTTCATAGAATAAATAACTAACTTAGATACAAATATTTATCATAAAATTTAAACAAAAACCATGTTACAACAAATTTATAAATAATAAACTATATAAACCCATAAAACATGAAAAGTGACTCGTGAACCGTGAATTCATGAATTCATAAAGTGTCAAATATAATTATAACCTAATAACAAAGTTTAAACCCTAGGTGATAAATTTGAACTTGAACCATGAATTCATAAATCATGAATCGTGAACTAGGATACTCGTAAATCCTGAAACAAATTGTTTAAAAAAAATTTTAAACACAATTATTTTTTAAGAATGGAATATGAGTGGAACAGATAATCCCATACGGTATATTACTGACCGAAATCGAGACACAAATTTATGGGTATGTTTACTTAAAGCTGGATAGTGATGGATCAACTCTAACTGAGAAAGTTAATGAGTGTACTTTATCGAAATTTGAATTCTTAAATTTATCGAGTCAAGCCTTTTTAGTTTTTAGTACGTCAATTTGGTTTGAGTAGCCTGAAATTTCGGAGAAACTTCGCAGTTTTGACATTCTTAATGGGCCCCATGACCATGAAATTTGTCTATTTTCTTACATGGGCCCCAAAAGTAAACGTGGTTCAATGGCAACAAGGGGGCCCAATTTGATTTTAAGATGACTTTGGATCATCCATAGTGGGCCAATCTGGGATACATTCGGAGGTCACAAAATCGGCTCAACTTGATGGATTGACCCAATAAAGTCTGATATTTTAAATGGAGTGAGTCATAGAAATATAGGTCCAAAGTACTATTTGATTCGATTGGATCGACCTGACGGGCTCCGAACTGGCCGGATAATCTTAATACTCCCTCCGTCCTAAATGAACTTGCATAGGTGTGGCAGCACAGATATTAAGAAAAGTTGCTTTTGAGGATTTTATTGACTTTTCAAAGATGAATTGAGGGTGAAGATTGTGTTATAATTTTCCTTATTAGGTGTGCAAGTTTGCTTGGGACGGCCGAATTCAGAAAGTGTGCAAGTTCATTCGGGACGGAGGAAATATATTATAGGGGCGACTAATTTTACGTTCGATTAAATTTTGACCCGACCTAACCCAGTCCAAAATATGACGTTGGCCCAATAAACCCGATCTGACCGGATCGGGCTGCGCGAATTGCCACCTCAAGCTACATGTTAGAGGCCTCCTGACACTTATGCCTAACAAGAAACATCACTCCGGTCATTGTCTAGTCCAGCTAAGCAAATAAAGGGTCTCAATTATCTTGCTAAAATTCAAATTAAAAATATTGCAAACAAAAAAAATAATGTTGTATAAGTTGCTAGCTAGACGCTAGTCTGGCGGCAAGCTAGAGGCCTAGTCAGAGTCTAGAGAGGCTAAGTAGGATATAGACGTAGTTAGGTGAGGATGAATTATGATACAAACATAGACAATCGCTGGAAACCTAATGCCTAGATGGGGCTAGTCGGAGTTGGAAATTTTGACAACAAACAAAAAATCACCTACACTATGGAAGCAACATATAGATGAAGGATGGCTTAAAAAGTTTCCTTGTCTAGCGAAATGAAGATTGAGAAAGAGATGAATTTTTATAAGTAACTAGAGGTGGCAATTCGGGTCACCCAGTCCAAATCGACCTAACCTGTTGGCCAATGGAATATGTCAGGGTAGGTGAGGTCGAAACTCCTCGGACGAAAATATGTTGATGCATGCCTTGTCCATTCCCCTAAAATACACTAATATTTGTCAAGTCGATCAGTAGTCATCGAGTTTGATAAAACTTCAAGCTAAGATTCTTATAATCCAACCCGCCCAAAATATCGGTCGGGCCAGATTTTGGCACCCCTACAAGTGATCCAAAGGGCAACTATTACATATTCCGACTCCAAACTTATCCAAACCCCAAATTTATCCAAACCTTATATCTCCAGGTTACCCCACCAAATGTTTTCTTGACTCCTAATTCTGCATTTAACAACAAAAACAGAAAATAGTTGGTAACAGAAACTAATGGACAGAACATCTAACGAATGGACAAAAATATCATTAATCGGTTCCTTTTCGTCACCATCAACCCCGCTGCACGTCTACTCATCCACTACACGAAAAGTGACATCAAAGGGGAAATTTCCTACTAACATTCTTGCCTCAAAAGTGTGGAAGAAAAAGGGCAATCAAACCTGGACAAATTACTCATCATTGTGTCATCATATCCTTTAGCTTTTGTAACCATCCTGTGTATTGATTGTGCTCCTTTTTGTGTAGGTGGAGGATGAGGGAGCTAGTGAAGTTCTCTTCGATCCCTCTGGCTGCTAAGTATTGCCTCAGCTCGTGTTGCAATGCCGGGTCCAGGTCACTGCAAAAGAATGTCATGAGGATATTGAGACGAACAATAGCAGATCATTGCAGATACGGCAGCTGACAAAACAGAAGTTCGGTAAAAAGGTTGTTTGAACTCGGTTAGCATTCATCCATCCTCGTTTGTTTCTGTCGGTTTAATAAATGGACAGAGCTTGAATGCATGAAGCTCTTTTATTAATTGGTCGTGAACATGTTGAAAGAATAAAATCCAAAACTTTTTTTGCAAAACAAGAATAGTATCTAATATTCGTGTTACAAAATGGTTACAAACTTGTGTTCATTAACGTTCACGAATATTAACAAACACCAAATTATCATGCTCTGTTGGAGCTCAGCTCACTTCATAACTGAGCAAACATTACTAGAACAACCTAAAAATCGACTCGTCTTGTGAACAACCCTAATTGCAGGCAAGAGGGATGAAGTTTATAATGTGGGTTTATAACTCCTTGGGCACTGTCTTCCTACGAGCTAGCTTTTGGGAATGAGTTCTACCTAAAGGATTGTAACATATTTCCATTGTATTTTCCAGAAAGAGGCAATAATAATCACGAAAAATGTAAATAATCTTCAATCTCTGTGTTCCAAGAAATACATATTCTTAATTTTGAGAACACGAAACAGGGCCCGTAATACACGAATCTTGGACGAATGTAGCAGATAGTAGAAGTGAAAGTTAAGGATTCAACTGGTAACATATCATTGAACAAGTATTCTTACAGATACGTTGTGATTTTCATTGATGATTATTTTATGAAATTAACGAAAAGAATTCTTTGGTGTTTGAAATAGCAGAAAAAGAAAAAGGATTTGAAAATTAAACTAAACAACACTCATATCACTGTATATGATGACAAGGCAAAAAGGTAACAGAGAAACTCAGCTGGTAAAGACACAGATACTCAGTAGGAGATACCTAAATAAGGGGCCTCTGTAAGTTGAAGAATTAACGCACGATGATGATGATGATGATGACAAGTAATTCACATTCTGAATGTCGAAATCAGGCTGAAGACTTCCTCTTTTGGATGCTACGCAATCAAACTGCAAGATAGAGCTCAAACCAGGCTTCTTTACGCATATTTTCAACAAAGCTTCTGCAGGAAACCTGCTGTCTCCTAGGAAAGTATCACGGCCCAACAATGCTGACACAGCCACTTCCTCCCCAGACGAGCATTTTTTCCGCAAGACCACATCTTGGGACTGAGGAGAATCCCACTCCACTGTAAAATCTCCGAATGAACCAACAGCGTCATTCTACAATCATACAACAGATGAATATCGAGAAATCAAATTAATACTCTATGGTAACAATGGCTGAGAGACAGGTTTATGTCGTAATATAATAGCTAGATTGTGCCAGAAAGCTGTTCCTTAAATGACAAAATTTTCACAAGGAGATGGAAACGACTTAGACGGTGTTTGTCTAAGCTTTGAAGCTTCTCAAAATATCTTATAAAATGTTTACGATATTTGGGAGCTTATAAGCTCTAAAATACACACTTCACACACATGCAGTTCCTTCATACACACTACACACAATTCACAGACGCTACACAAACAACACACACTAAAACACTTGACACACTAATCACAATGTCTGTGTGAGGATGGATTTCAAATTCACTCCCCAAATCCATAGATAAAATCCATTCATTTAGTTGTAAGCTTATAACCTACATTAACCAAACATGGATCGACTTACAAGTTCTTGAAACAAAATATAAAATGTTGTAGCTTATAAGATTTTGAAATAAGGTTAGCCAAACACTCTCTTAGTAGCGCATTTCAATGAAATGGAGACCACGGATTATATGAAGCCGATCACCATAGCATACTTAGGCGCATACGCATTCTGCATTTACGTACATTTTGAATATAAAGTCCTTCATTAGACATCAAATTTTCACCTCACTAATACAAAAGGGTCTATATTTTCATTAATTGGGATAATTTCATCAGGGAATTGCATGAGAACTACTTAGAGCATCCAATGAGGTAAAACATTTTCATGTGCAATATCCATTGTTCCTAATTTTATGTTTTCGTACAGCACATGAAGCCTTATAGTGGCATTCACATTTCCACACTGCCCACATTTTACGAGAGCTCGGCGGACGAATCATAGTTTGAAGTACAATCGGCCCACCAGGACCGAGCTAACAAATCTTAGGCGGTGTTTCCCTTGCTTTGAATTAGTGATTAAAACTAGAGATTGTGACTTATAATCAAAAGTAGGTAGCATTTGAGAATAAAAGTAATTGTGATCAAATATAAAAGCTGGAGTGTTTGATATTTAAGCAGCTTTAGGGGGTGTTTATGATTGCTTTTGCTTATAAAAAAGTGATTAAAGTTAGAAATTTTATAATAATCACTTATGTAAAAAGTAAGTAGTGTTTGCAAAAAAAGTGATTTCCAATAAAAGTAGAAGTTAGAGTGTTTACCATAAAATCACTTATGTCTTTACAAAAATATCATATTATTTACAGAATTGTCATTGAGTAGTTAAAAGCATTAGATTTCTGTTTTTAACTTTTATATTGGAAGCACTTCTTTTAAAGCAAAAGTTGGTTTTGCAAACACTACAAAATAGTTTTTATCAAGTTATAAACTGAAAATCACTTAAAAAAAGCAAATGCAAACACCCCCTTAGCTTATAAGCTAGCGAAAAAACTTCTATTTATTTACCAAAATACCAAAAGGCTGGAAAAAACACTATTTTCTACTTTTAGCATTTGACTTAGAATCATGTTTATTAAAGCTGAAACAGTTTCCACAAACACTCAAAAGCATCTTTTCACAAGCTATAAGCTAAAAAAACACTTGAGAAAAGCAATTGCAAACACCTTAGTGTATTCTAAGGGAATGGTCGACTCAACAATTTTCAGTCCGACTGAATTCCAGCCCGGCTTGACATATGCAAGCTCAGGCGGCCGGAATTACCACCCCTAGACAACATCCACAAAGCTATTCAAAATGCCCAAACACTGAAAGCAAATTTCTCATTCCCAAAAACACCAAATCCCTAACACAGAAGTATCAAATATACAAACACAATTTCACACACACACAGACACACACTAATCACACCCCTTTTTTTTTACTATCGAATCAAATACACCAAATGCACAGCCATTAAATGGATGATTAGTCAAGAATTAAAAAACGCCCAATGTTACCAAATGTCAGCTTTCCGATGCAAATAATTAATTAAAAAAAGACAGAGAGAGAGAGAGAGAAATTCGACCTGGAAGCGCATGGAGGAGAGCTCATGATTGAGCTCAGATTCCAAGATTTTCAGCAAATCCAAATCTTCAATGGCTTTGCGAGCACGTCGCAACACTGGAGTTACCCTCGGCATAATTCTTGCTACTCTTTTCTGTGCTTCTCTAATTTTACAATTACAAGGCCAAATAAGTATGTTGCAAAATTTATTTAAAATGCTCTCATTTCATACTCCCTTCGTCTCGTTCTAATTTGTAAATTTTTTCTTTTCGACCGTCTCATCTTATTTTGCTCATCTTAAAATTGAAAAAATTTTTACAATCTCAACCCTTAAAATCTCTACATTTGAAAAAGTAACTAATAAGTAAAAAATATTTTTTTCTTAATATACGCGTCGAAACAAGTATGCAAATTAGGCCTGGGGAGGGAGTATCAACTTGTTTGTTTTCAACTACTACTCCATCTCGCTTAACTTGCCTAATTAACTGGACACAAAGATTTAGGAAAAACAGATTATACTACAAAGCGTTGCTAATTGAGACCTTAGGTTTCACCTCATTTATTTTAGAACTATGATATATTTATAATTATGTCAACTATAAAAATAAACTAGTAATTTAACACAAACTCGATCAAGTTCGCGAGCGTGCCAAGTCGAGTATCAATGAGCTCAAATTTAAATTCGACACCTACTCGAATAATCGAGCTCGAACTTAACTCGTTTATCTCAAATAAATCTCGAATAATTCACGACTTATCCCAACTCACTTACACCCCTGACAACAAAATAACTTTTGTTGCTTAGTGAAAAAAAGGCCACAAAAGACTAGTTTAATTTGGAAAGGTCAGCCCATGGTCCAGTACTTGGACTCTTTATTTGGGCTAGGAATGAATTATGGTAAACTTTAAGCCTATATTTCAAGCCCAAAGCCCAAGTCCCTTAAATCTATACCTCTTTGTTCCATATTAATTAACGTTTTAAAATGAAAGAAAAAAATAAGGATTAAATATTTTGATAGATATATCTTCAGCTAAAAATTTGACCAAATCAAAATATCTCTGATAAACTGAAAAATAAAAATATTTTAGGATTGAGTCAAGAGAGAAAATTGGTAGAATTGGTAAAAAATATGTAAAACGTCAATTAATTAGAAAATTAAAGAATATCCTAAAACGTCAATTAATATGAAACGAAGAGAGTATATAACATATTGTATTCGTTTAATAAAGAAAATTTGCTAAGAAAAAAGGATATATTTCACTGTTTCAAATATCAATATCCCGTTTACTAGTCGAAATAAAAAATAAAAATAATAATTTCATAATAAATTAATGTGGTTGAAAAATTAGTGAGATTCACCTAAAAAGTTATACCTGCATCAATTATTTAAAATAAAAAATTGAATCTTTGTAAAAAAATAACTATTTTGAATAGGGGGTAGATGGTGCATACCACTACTCTGGATTTTAAATATGAGACCTCGTATAAGCAGCGTTCTAAAAATTGATCGTCGCTAGTAGGTCGTTTTACCATGGCCTAGAAAATAATACTTTGATAGTAATATTATTACTTTTCATGAAAAACACCATTTCTTCTCGAAAATATATTATTTTTTACAAATATTCTCACTGTAGAAAAATCTTACACAAGGTTTGTGAGATATTCTCCTGCAAAATCATCTTCCTGTAAGACAGGTAGTCATATTAAAAACATAATATCTTTTTCCAACAAAATATTATTCTTTCCTAGAAACTAGAAAGTATCATTTTTTTCCTGCGACAACTATAATTTTCTTCCTGTAAAAAGTATCACTTTTCGGTTGATATTTCAAGTAAAATTATGTTTGTTTTTGCAAAACATATATTTTTTCCTGAAAATGTATCGTTTTTACAGACCACCTCACTATGATACATCACACATATTTCTTCCCAATCCTTGTATATAAATACAAGACTACTAGTATTATTTAACAACTAATAATTTCGTTGTAATATATATAAATGGGGTCTTTTCAGATTCTTACGATAACAAGATCTCAACCCATGCGATGCATGAATACCTTTTATATTATAATTATAATATGTAATGAAATTATACCTTATATGTTATTTGAGAATACAAAATTGAGAGTTCATATTTTGTTGTCTAATTATTCTTCCTCCTTTTATATTTGTTTTAACATGTAGCTTTTTTTTTTTTCTTTTAACTATTTATTCAAATATGATTAGTGGTACATGTAGAAAAAGCTATTATGATAGAGGAAATTGAAAAAGGGTTACAGTATGACTTTGAAGATGATCCTCTTGACATGTTCGGAAAATTTAAAGTTTAGACTTGTGATTTTTAGTTTTGATTCAAATTAGGAATTCAAACCAACGAATAGGAAGTTGAGTCTCTTATTTTTTTTATATTATGAAGAAAACAATTTATTTTTGGGAGAGAAAAAAGATAGAGTTTGATCAGTGTACAGTATATACGAAGAAGATGATTTGTTTCTTGAAGGAAAAAAATGATGAAGAATTCGTTAAAAAAATAAGAGGGAGATGATTTGTGTTTTTGTAGAACAAGCAAGATGAATAATTCGATAGATGAAGAAGATAAAAATTTATTTTTGGGATAAAATATTTTGATGAGGAAATCTGATATTAATTAGAATAATAATGTAATTATTTATTAATCAATTTAGAAGTGTAAACCGGTAGCATAGGTACGCTTAAGATAAGAGACGTCCTAATCTAATGGTAATTAATAGTCAGGTGCATTAGTACTTCACGTGCAATAAAGTTGGACTCTCTTATAATAATTCAGTAATCTTAAACATTCTACTAATAAATTGCAACATTGTTGTTGAGCATCGCCTGTTGTCCCTTTGATTGATCACAGCATCAATGTAGGTAATGGAAGGACCTCCAATCGGAATCACAAAGACTCACACCCAAATCCGAATCCAGTAACACTTTCTCAAGCAATTTCACTTTCGACCCAAATTTCAGACTATCACTAAAATAATCACTGCTTGGAGAAAAGAAGAAAACATTTTTATTATGTACGTGACTCTTGTACTCTACTTGTTAAGGAGAATGAAACGACCTAATACTTTCTATGTCTCGATTTATTTTGCAAAGTTTCCGTTTTTTACCGTCTCAACTTATTTTGCACATTCCTAAAATAGAAATTAATTTCCATAATTTTTACTTTCAAAATCTCAATCCTCAATTTCCACCTTTAAAAGAGTTATAGAAATAATAAAATTTGTCTTCTTTTTAACATCCGTACTCGATCAACTATATAAAATAAGTCGGAACAGAGGAAATATTAAATAGGCAGAATTGAGGAACTCAAGAGACGGAAGTTGAAGAGCCAAAGATACATAGAGAGCACTTAGGATTATCTAGTCCAATTTTACCATGTTTCATTCGTGTCCCACTTCAAAATCGAGCCAATCACAATTATTTTTTTGCAATTTATGAATTTAAAGTTCATTATTTAGGTTCAGGATTCAGAATTCATGTTTAAAGTTTAGGATTCGACTTTCTTGAACTAGGGTATATTTTCTACTATAAACTTACGATGACACGATTTACTGTTCATGGTTCATGAATTAATAGTTTAGTGTTTATAATTCAATCGATCATAGTTTAGGATTCATGATTTATGTGTTCGAAGTTCACGATTTATGTTGTATGACTCGATTTTGAAGTGAAATAAGGTTAGTACAGGATAATTATGGAATAGAGGATCCTATCGGGAGAGAGGGTCTGCCGTTTTGAATGGGAAAGGGTTGGGCAAATGGGCTTTAGAGTAAAGTAATTATTGGGCCCACAAAACCCAACAGTAGTTCATAATTATAATTATTTTTGAGGTTGTTTCTTTAAATAAACTTACAAAATAAATACTAATTCCCCACATGGCCACATCCTTTGTTATGTTGTTTCATACGATGCCGTTTTGGCCACAGTTTGTACATTGGCGATCAAGGCTCAAAATCAAATTAAGCTACTCGACACTCGATTTGAGATTATTTGTTAAAAACTCGTTTGAATTATGTTCGATTAAAGATATCAAACAAGTTTGAACATACTTATACATTTGATAAAATCTAAAGCTCGACACGAGCTCTTGAACTTGAAAAGTTACAAATGCTAAAACAAATGTAAAAATGTCAAACTACTAAAGTTTGACTATTGTTCGACTCGTTTAAAGCTTGATTCGGTTAATAATCAAACAAGCTCAAACATTATATTAAAAGTTCGATAATATTTCAAACAAGTTTGAACAATAGCACATTCGACTCGACTCGGCTCGACTCATTTACAGCTCTATTGATAATCTTTCCCAAAAAATAAAAAATCTCAAAATTTTATCACGAACAAGAAAACTTTCAAATTCCAACGATTGTTCAGAAAACACAGTTGCTCATTTTTTATATAGACATAAATAGATTATCCTAGACCCGGTGTCATTATTGGAGATGAGAGGTAGGTGGTTTTCTTTACTTTGCCCATTATTACTTTTACTAGGTCCCACATTCCCTCAACTTCTGGGCAGAGCTGCCCAAAATGGCTGGCTTCGATGGGTCGGACCAGACTGCTTAATATTAAGGATGACAAAATATTCATAGAGATTTATTTTGTTGGGATCCAATGTTACTGGATAGAAAATTCCATAACTATAATGAGGTGTGAGCGGTCCGCTTCAGAAGAAAAGAAGAATTATATGGAGATGGAATCTATGCTCCCTGTCTCATCTCGATCCCTGCCCCTCTCTGCTTTATTATAATGTTTCTTTCCCTAAGTCTTAATTATTTATTTTAACATTTTTTGTAATATGTATATACCTCGAGTGCACTATCAACCTATCATACTCTTGTCACAAGGGAAAAAAGTGAAATTACGAAGAAATGATTGATAATAAAAATAGAAACAATGGACCAAATAGTGGAATATAAAAGTTAAAAAAAGTTAATAGATGTAAAAGAAATCAAATAAAATAGGACCAAATACAGCTTTTGAGAATAGTACTCCCTTCGTTTACAAATAAGTGTTATTTTAAATTTTTAGGTGAAATTTAAGAAATTATGTAATGGACGACAATACTCCTCCAATTTTCTCTCCATTATTTTCTTTATTACCATAAATTTCTCCAAACCTTCGTCATTAAATATTATAAAGTTAAGTAAGGAATTTTCCTTAAATTTAGCTAAGGCAATATTGGAAGATACATGCAAAAAATACTAGAAGACGCTCTTCTATGAAAAAATATATTTCCCAAAAATGATACTTATTTGTAAACAAATGGAGTATATATTTGTTATTACCAGTTGATGGTATTTCTGGAAAATAAGAGTGTGAGAGAAGGAAGAAGAAGCTGGAACGTTAATCGAGTCGTGGAATGTCCATTGTCCTTAGGATGAAATACTTCCCGACTAGTGGTCACGGATTGAAGTATTCAACCCCAAAGATAAAACGATTTCGTCCTTTTCTAAAGTAGCACTACTATAAAAAAAGGTACCGATGAACTAAGAATGTTCGTCTAAACTGGAGCTCCTAGAGCTAATCTGCTGAATGTCTCCAAAAGGAAAAGGAAGAGATTTCAGGTGTAAGAATGTTGTGTTCTGTATGCATGCAGGAGACAACTTTTATATAGGCTTCAGGAGGTAATAGTCAACATGTGATTGTTAATACACTAATGACATGCTGACCGTTTCTGGGCTATTACCTAGCCCAACGATTTCAGCATTATTTTCTATAAAAATAGTAAATTTCAAACCAAAATTTAAACAATAAAATATTCAAGGAAATCCTATTGTCCTAGGAGAATATGTCACGATGAAATAAATTATTTCGTAAATAGATGCAAACAAGAATAAAAAATAAAATAAAAAATTTCTAATTGGACGTGATTAAATAACACGTGTAATCGTGAAACGGGTTAAAACGGTCATTATCGTGGGATTGGGAATAGAGCCTGTGTGGCACCATCCTATTGTTGTATCGTACCTCCAATTGTTTCAAGTTAAATCCACGTTATTTAGTGTTTATTTTAATTTTTAATTTAGTATTAATATAATATAAATTTTACTTTCTCGGTCCCACATTATTTTGTACAGGGGAGATTGACATAAGCATTAAGATTTTTTTTTTTTTTTTGAGATTTGTTGACTTTTCAAAGGTTGATTGACGGTGGAGATTTTCAGGGTGAAAATTGTGTTATAACTTTCCTTTTCAAGAGGTGTGCAAGTTCACCTGAAACAGACGAAAATGAAAAATATGCAAGATAATGTGAAACGAGGGAGCATCATATGATTACATGTATTGTATTAACAATTAAAAATTAAACCATTTTAACTTGGGTTTTAAATGAAACCGCTATTTTGCGACGACTTACCCCTCAGTTCACCAGTTCGGATCCGTTATTACACTGGATGTTTGATCTTTCATCACACTTAATTTAGTACAAAGCATATATTAGTTAATGATATTAGCTATTACATATTACATCATAATGTAATGGCTGATCTCATACGATGGTTCACATCGGCTAAATCATATGTTCCATTATTGATGCTTAGTTTTTGTTTCATATCAAAATTAAAAGTATATATATACACTATGAATCATGAACCATGAAATAATAAATCCTTAATCATAAATCCGTAAAATATGAACTATGATTATTGAACCTTGAACCCATAAATTATTAATCTTAAGTTCGTAAAATATTAACCGTAACGTGAATAGTGAATTCATAAATAATTAATCATGAATCATAAAAGAGCCTATTTACAAAGCTTAAATTTTAAATTTAGATTATGTTAATTAATGACATCATTTAATGCAAGTAGCGCTTGGTAAATATTGAGAAATAGAAAATGAAATACACCTATGAAATAATTAATCTTATACGGGTGGCCCATGAGCCTACAGGGTAGCAATTTAGATCATCGATTGTAAATATAATATTTCAATCATGTCCTTCACTAATAGCATGACGTTATTTTGAGAGCCAATCTAGCATGTATAGTATTGTGTGGTCATATATTTTTGTAAGAAATTGATTTTTAATTTGATAAATTCATAAAAAGATGTCAATAACAAATTATTTATGATGACCGTAATTAAAATTTGGGAAATTAACGCTAGATTAAGGGTCTAAAAAGAAAAAAAAAAAAGGCCAAGAGAGTCGGAGTGCTTTAAAATAATAGTTTTGAACTATGTTGTAAACATCTCGACTAGTTCCGTTTAATCTTTGCCTAGGCGCTAGGCTCCCATTGACGACATATATTTATTTATCGATTTCTCCTCATCTAGCCATACTTATGCCCTAATTAACCTGTCTAGATCGAAACTAGTTGCTGACAAAAGCTTGTGTAAGACCGTCACACGTGTGATGGGAAATACGTATCACTTTTTGTAGCAAAAATATCATTTTTTTGAACTAAAAAAGTGTAATTTTTGTAGTAAAAGTATCATTTTTATCTGTAAAAGTATCATTGTAGTAGAATTATCACTTGTATCTATAAAAGTATCAATTTTATCTGCAAACGTACGATTTTTTCCTATAAAAGTGTGTTCCGTCACAAGTGACACCGTCACACACAAAACTCGCTCCTAATTGCTAAGTCTCAATCCACCACTTAACTAAAATCCAGCGACTTCTACAACCTTAACTTTGAATAGTACAATAATTTTAATAAGAAACGACTAGTGTTAAAAGAAAAAAAAGAACAATTTAAAATAAAAATCTAACCGCCCAGAATCCGGCAAAATAGCAAAACCTATCTAAAGATGAGGTATGGTCCTCAAGAAAGATTTTATCACATGTGCACTCTGAAGAATTAGCCTGTAGCCCAAATAAATGTCGAAAACGACATGATAAGAGGGTAGCTACAAATTACAGAAATTGAGATGCAAGTTGTCAACTTCCAATTCGGAATCCGTTTCGTAACTGTTTTATTTTCTGTTACGCTCAATTTCAATATACAACATATATTAATACATGACATAATTAAGTATACGTGTTTGATGAAGATTGATGATTCAACTCTTAATCAAGAAAGTTTTGGCTTAGAAGCTAGCTATGAACAAAGGGGGAGAAACAAGGAAATGAATGACTGAAATAAAGGATATTCTTGGTCATCGTGTTGCTTCTTGAAGTAGTCGGGATAAATTTTGGTGAAAAAAATCCTCCATTGCAAAGTTAGAATTTGAGCGATCAACTGAAGATAGAAATAGAAAGAAAATATTAAAAGTGTATAGTGGTTTGTAAATTGTGAATATGCGTGTCTTTGAGACAGACAGATCCCAAAATTTTCTATTATGGGGGAGGCACGATCAATATATGAGGTAGTACAATCAATATACTATTGTATATAATATTAAACACAATTGAGTATGGGGACCAATGCTATTTTTAACCTATTTAATGTATTAATCTTTTTACAAATCAGATAACAAAATCAAGGTTTGTGCCCATATTGATCTGTCTATGTTTGAGGAGTGAGTACTTATACTTTTCGTTCGAAAGGTAAAAAGATCATTTTGGAGGCTCCGCTAACAATGACTCTCGACCTCTCAGCTCTGCATTTTCATATCGATTCCCATATTTTATCAGACCTAGAAGATCTTTTATACTCCCTCCGTTTCAGCTAATTTTGCACGATTGATCGAATACGGATGTTAAGAAAAAATATATTTTGGGAAATCTTTGATTTTTTCAAAGGTGAAGATTGAGGGTGGAGATTTTAAAGGTATAGATTGAAAAAGATTTTTTTTTAAGGGTATGCAAAATTAAATGGAACGAATCGAAAATGAAAGTATGAAAATTTAAGTGGGACGGAAGGAGTATTATCCATATCAGTGTTATTGTTGAATATGATGGAACACAATATGAAACACCAAAATGTACGTATTGGATCCTCTATTCCAATCCTTGTTTCATTTTGTATTCCAAAACAACCACTGCACGTTATGTAATAGTTAATGATGTTATTATATACACGTGACGTGTAATAGTCCTTTTAGAATACAAGATGGAACACAAATTGAAATAGAGGATTTCATCTGCGAATCGTAACGGAAGATTTCATATTGTCAACTTCCTTTCTATATAAACAAACATCTCTTAAATTAAAACACCATAACTCAAAACACTACGTACACATAGCAAACTATCCTACTCAATGGGAAGCTTAGAAAATCACAACAATGGCGTCGCCAACGACGACGTTTCAGTAATCATGGTGCCTTTCCCAGCGCAAGGCCACCTGAACCAGATGCTGCAGCTCTCCTGCCTCATCTCCTCCTACGGCATCCCCGTCCACTACGCCGCCTCCACCATCCACAACCGCCAGGCTAAGCTCCGCGTCAACGCCCTAAACCCTACCGACGTCGCCAAAATCCACTTCCAGGACCTTCCTATCCCGCCGTTCCCCTCTCCAGCTCCAATTCCGAATTCTACGCACAAATTCCCTGCGCATCTCCAGCCGGCTTGGGACGCCGCCATGAGCATGAGAGAACCGCTCGGAGAATTCATGAGAAGCCTGTCGGAGAAGTACAGAAGAGTCGTCGTTATTCACGATCCGCTTATCGCTTCTCTAATTCAGGACGTGAATTCGATTTCTAACGCTGAATCCTACGCGTTCAACTGTTTATCCGCCTACTGTGAGGTCAAATTCGTGTTTGAACAGATCGGAAGAGAGTGTCCGCTGCAGCGGTTACGCGAGCTGCCGTTGATCGCGACGACGATTTCTGACGGTCTTCAGTACTTCATCGCGTTGCAGAATGAGGCGTTGAGTTACAGATCGGGAGATCTGTACAATACTTGCAGATTGATGGAAGCTCCGTTTCTGGAAATTCTGGAGAGCGAAGAGGTCACCGGAAAACTCAAAAGCTGGGCGATTGGACCGTTGATTCCGGCGAAGGTTTCTGAAAAAACCGATCACGAAATTCTGACGTGGCTTGATAAACAGGAGGCGAAATCCGTCGCCTACGTCACTTTCGGTACGACGACTACGCTTACAGATGAAGAAATCGATGTGTTAGCAACAGGACTCGAACGAAGCGGGCAGAAGTTCGTGTGGGTGCTAAGAGACGCCGATAAAGCGAACGTGTTCGACGGCGAAGCGCGGCGCGTGGAGCTTCCGCCGGGGTTTGAAGAGAGGATAAAAGGAAGGGGAATAGTGGTGAGAGATTGGGCCCCACAGCCGGAGATATTGGCGCATCCGTCGACCGGTGTATTCATGAGCCATTGCGGTTGGAATTCGTGTATCGAAAGTATTACTATGGGAGTTCCGATTGCGGCTTGGCCGATGCATTCTGATCAGCCGACGAACGCCGTTTTGGTGACGGAAGTGTTGAAGATAGGGTTGCCGGTGAGGAAGTGGGGGGAGACAGGGGAGGTTGTGACGGCGGCGAGAGTTGAGGATGTTGTGAGGAGGTTGATATCGTCGGAAGAAGGTGGTGAGATCAGGAAGAGGGTGGAGGAGTTGGCGGCGGTGGTGAGGACCGCGACGGAGAAAGGCGGTGCGTCGCGGGTTGAGATGGACTCCTTTATTGGTTATATTACCAGAAAAAACTAGAGAACTTCTATGCTATATCATGAGGTAATGCTATGACGGGATTATTGTACTATCTCGTGGGATAGCATAGAATTTGTCGAATAGAGTAATGATTGGTAGGGGAAATTGCATGGCACGTTTCAATTTGAAATTGGTTTGTTCAATTTGTTGTTACGTGTGGTTTATGTTTGGTTAGAAGTTGCATTGTATTATGTATTGTTGCGATGTGCAAAATAAGACGGGTATTGATTTAGTTATTATGGCAAAAGTCACTTTCATGCAAACTTGAACCTTGCATTAAATCCTCATGAGATCATCTGTTACATTTGGTGTTACATCTTGTATTTCACCACATTCATCAACCGACACGTGTATAGTATGAGGTCATAAATTAATATATGTCACGTAGTGAATTGAGTGTAACAGAGGATGAAACACCTATTGTAACAAAGAATCCGAATTGCATCAAATCTGCCTCCGTTAAAATCGTTAATAATTCGGTTAAGTGGATAAAGAGTTTCATTAAACCATTTCTTAACTCGATCTGTGTATATTAAACACATAAATATTTTATAATTACATAACACAAAATAGGCTGTTTTGAAATAATTCACACACCATCATGCTAGATGATGATACTTTGTACTACCTCCGTCACGCTCTAACTTTCTTACTTTTCTTTTTTTGTGTGTCCCAACTTAACTTTTCAGCCCATAAAAGACAAATTTCTCTCACAATCTACACCCTCAATTTCCACCTTTAAAAAAATCAAAGATTCCACAAAATCTATTTTTGGATTAAAGTAGAAAAGTTAAGCCGGGACGGAGGGAGTATTAATATAAAAAAAGATTATTTTGTATGATTCATGAGATGTTAATGTGTTTAGGTACGTCTTATATATGTTTATTTTTTTTATTGATGAGTAATGAATGTGACTTCTACGAGTTATTTTATTCGTATGTTTCTTAATTTATAAACTAAATTGTTTATTAAGAGTTACTTCCTTCGCCCCGGCCTAACTTGTTTACTTTGGTCGGGTACGAAAGTTAAGAAAAAATAGATTTTACGAAATCTTTGACTTTTTTAAATGTAAAAATTGAGGGTGGAGATTGTGAGATAAATTTGTCATTTATGGACTGACAAGTTAAGTTGGGACAAACCGAAAAGAAAAATAGGCAAGTTAGGCAGAAAGGAGTGAGTATTTTTTTAAATATTTAACATGTCAAGTAATTCTATTACACTCCGAGGCGAGGCGGGTAACTCGGTGGGATGAAAAGGGTTACGGGTTTTGCAAAATCAATCTTATATCTGCTCCATTGCCATCCCATGTACTAACATTACACGAATTTCCGATTTGAATGATTGGTTAAGCTATCTTTAATATACGACACCTACGCTTGATAAACATTATAAATCACAAGATGAAACATACAAATATAACGGTGATCTTATGTACATGATTTTGTTTCAATAAAATAAAATAAACATATGCAATTCAGATCTTCTGCTTCATTTCGATGTAGCATCGTTCTACTATTATAACATCAATACATGACGTTTTACCATATATTGGTGTTTCTATATTAGAAAATATTCTATGGAATGTAGTTAAAGATATATAGGGTCCGTTTGCTTAAAATTAGACTCAGTAGAATTAGAGGATCGAATTTCAATAAACATATTCATTAACTTCCTCAGTTAAATTTAACGCATCACTCCTCAATTTTAAGCAAACGGACCAATACAAATGGATGTTTATGGGATTCACCAGAATGCAGCATGGCAATCAATGCAGCATGTCCTTCACCACACACACAGTATAACTTCTGTCAAGTATTTATATTCGGTGGTTGGATGTATCTTTCCCTTCAGACAGTAATACGGCAAAATTTCATGTGTATCAGTTACACAGTGTAATTTGTGTTGGGTATTATAAGTCATGCTTAAAAATATTAATTACATGTTCTGGATAAATATATTACAATACCTTCACCCAAAACATGTTATACATTTAAGTATAAATTATGATAATTTTTCATCGTGATGCCTTGTCTTATCACATGTAATACTTTTAGGAATAAATAATAATATATTTTGACTTATGACCCGAATTGCATGGATCTAACCCGATCAATCTAGGACAAATAAAATATTTACTCCCCCTCAATGTAAGCAACGACAATGGTGCTGCAACATTATTTATCCACCTCTTTCGACGAAAAACCCAAAGAGATATGGAAAAATTCATTTTTAGTCCTGTATATTAGGTCTTGTCTAGTAAAAAATTATGTATGTTAGAAAATTTCAATTTTAGTCCTGTATGTTTTCAAAGTTGTCCAATTTAAGGATACTGACCATAAAAAATGATCAATTTGGCCACAATTAATCACGTTCGATGCACGTGACTAATAAATTTGAGAAAAATGAAGAAAGAAAGAAAAATAAAATGAAATTCACTTCATACGAAAATTAGGGTTTATCTTTTTCTTTTCCTTCTTTTGGGCAAGTTACTAAAATAATTTAATGATTTGACTTGTTATCTGGACAAATACTTAACACATAAGCATTACCACTCAAAAGCCCTAAATTTATTAGTCCAATTCCGGCTAAATTGATCGTTGGTGATGGTTAGTGTCCTTGAATTGGACAACTTTTGAAACATACAGAACTAAAATTGAAAATTTCTAACATACAAGACTTTTACTGGATAAAACCTAACATACTGGACTAAAAATGAAATTTTCCCAGATAAAAATGACAAGCATGTTGTAGAGAACATGACTCACAAAAAGGAAAGAAACTCTACTCCTCATTACTTTAATTTTCCTTCACTTTAATCCACTTACCCATAGCCAAATTCACCGTATTAGTGGTAAAATAAGAGATGCAATCGTTAGTAATTAAATCAAAATTTTAAACGGACAAATCTGAATATCAATTCATGGCTTATAACATTTTTATCCATAATTTCGTATCAAATAGTGTAGGGGATGCATAACAAACAAAATAAAGAAAATGCAACTCAATTTTTATCTTATCACCACGGTATTAGGCAAGTAGAAGTATATGACAAAGAACTAAATGAAATTCCACATCAATTTCATATTTGATTTTGACTTTTTGTACAAAATAATTTAGAGGCTTATTCATAAAATTAAATCAAGCCCTTACGCATCTAACTGTTTTTATCCTTTCGTGGACTAGCTCGTATATTGTCCGAGCCAAAATTGCACTAAGAAAAGCCGCTGCAATAAGCTCTTGTTAACCTTATAACACTTTTAGATAATAGAGATGCGAAATTAAAAGCAAGTCATTTTGTTGTCAGCGACTTTCGCAGACCAATCACTTTATGTGTTAATTGCTCTTTCTGATCCATGAATCTGTGGTTGCTCTCAACATTATTTCATGACCATAACTCGTTCTGACAAGTGGTGGAATAGTTAAAACAAGATAGTCTTTATCAATTAGAAGAAAAATGAACGTAAAAAAATTTAAGTAAAATAAATCTCTAAACTTGCCTCTTTTGCATGGAGTATACAAATAATAAAATTGAGATGGATGCATAAAATAAAATAAATGCACTATGCAGAATCTTTCATGATATGAATTTTGCAACATTTTTTATTTATTTATTATTTTGCGAAATGGAAGTCGGAAAATCCTAAAGATTTTCGAGAGTTATGAGATTTTCTGTATTAAATGCTCTGTGTTCATTAGGTTCGCAGTCGGAATATGATAAATTATTTTAGCACATTAATATAACAACACCCAAAAATAGTGGTGGCACGAGCTAACAAGCTTAATCTGGGAAGTTGAACAGGTAGATTTCCTAACTCATATATTCTTTTGTGTTTGATTTTTCAATTCTATTTTAGGTCGGGATCAACTTGGTATTCCTCTAATATCTCAACTACCAATCTCATAATTACAAAGATCAAAATGTATTCTATAATAAGTTGAATGTATTTGTCCTAAAATACCATGGTAATAACAAATAATCGAAAAACGATGAACAGTATTATTAACATGTGCATAATGAGTCCATCGACCAGAATGTGCAAAAAAAGATATGTTTATGAGTTGGTGCAATGTGTGTGCAATGTTGTAACATTCTGATAAGAATTCAAAAAAACCCTTTGTGAATTTTTGTAAGCTTTCTTTGTTACGTAAGCATTTTCATGCTAACTTTCTTTTTGTGGAAGCATTCTCATTTTTCTGTAAGTTCTTTTTTGTCGAGTAAGTATTTTCGTGTAAATTTTCGTTTTTGTGTAAGGTTTCTTCTGAAAAAAAAAATATATAAGCACTTTCATCTAAATCAAAACTCATTCGTTTAAATCAAAGTTCCATACGTGTAAGCCAATATTCATTCGTGCAAGCAAAAAACACGAAATAATTCATTCATATAAGTCAAAAATACGACAAAACACATTCGTGCACGCCTTTCTATCATTTACCAGAACTCCTTCATTGTGCGATTTGAAATATATTTATTTGTAAGAAAAATTAAAATTAAAAATTAAACAAAATAAATTGAACGATTTGTTTTTCTAAAAATAATTTAAAATAATCTAAGAACTTTTATTTCATTAAGAAGATTATTTAACTTATTTTATTTATAGCCAAAATTCAATACAATAGTTCAATTTTCAATAGGAATGCAAAACTGTAATAATGTAATAACTCAGTGTTAGTTCATGGATGCTGAAAACAGGTCAAATGAGAGATCTCAATTAAAAAAATGTACAAACTTGATTTGCAACATGGATTTTAAATTTAGGATTGTAAAATACGGATCAATTTGATATATATTTCTTCAAAGAATCAAATTGAGACGAAACAGTTATAAAAATTTGGTGAAAATGCCCTGTACGTTTTCATTA
The DNA here is from genome assembly GCA_958295605.1 of Ajuga chamaepitys. NCBI lineage: Eukaryota > Viridiplantae > Streptophyta > Magnoliopsida > Lamiales > Lamiaceae > Ajuga > Ajuga chamaepitys. The sequence continues at coordinate 2,541,118 of OY282504.1, read as the reverse complement.
TTTATCAAAATACCCTTCAAATTTTACGTTTTCTGTCCAAAATTCGCGTCGAAGAGGGCAGTGATGATGGCGGGGCTAGACAGAGGATGGACAGGGTGGGAAGAGATACGGCTTGGTGCAGTGCAGTAGAGTCTTAAGTTAAAAATAATAAAATAAATAAATAAAAATAAAATGTAATGGAAGAAAAGTTAACAAAATAAGAATTATATTAAATAAATAAATTAATATTTATATAGTAATTATTGCTATTAATTTATAGTAAGTTCATACTTAAATAAGATAATTAATATAATGTAAAATAAATTAATACGATAATTTCAAGCTACGAAGTTCAGAAAATGTATACTTTTACGAATAAAAATGATACTTTTATTAAAAAACAATAGTTTTTTTCGTCACACGACCATCACACTATGTTAACGTCTCACATAAATTTTTATCATTGTGAAAGCATTATTAAAGTGGACTCAACACTTAGATATTACTGCAATAAAATATGGTATATAACAATAATATTCAAAATGATGGTCCCATTATTATTATTATTAATTCTTTAATATATTATAATAAATTATATCAAGCAATCTTAAACAAGATCCAGATCGATTACTTAATTACTTTTTTCAATAAAATAACCTATTAAAAAAATGTGGGTTCTACCGATCGATTTTCGAACACATTCGTCCAATCATAATAAATTTAATTTTGTAAACGGCGAAAAGAAAAAGTTCAAACCCCGACACCAAGTTCGAGGTCAGGGGCTAGAGATGTTAATTCGAGTAGAACCTTCGATTTTAATTCTGAACTGGTGGTTAGAAAATTCGGCACCCTTTGCATTATTTTGATTACTAACATCTTAAGAACGTGCGGTTGAATTATTTTCCTTTCTTGATATTGTTGAAGTTGCGGTTCAACTGAAACTAACAGTTTCAATTTTGAACTGCGAGTTTCATCCTGACGGATCTAATCTCAGCAGTCCGTTTCAAATGACCATTAAGTTTGAGGCGTACACGTCACAAGAAAAAAAAACTAAAGGTTAAAACCGATAGTTGATCGCACGTTCTCAGTTTGTTATAAGATGAAATCGAAAAGGAACCACATATATTCAGTTTTTAGGTTTCGATTTGAAACCAAAACTGGATTTGGAATTTACCCGTTGCAATAAGGTACGTGACAATTTAATCCAATTTGTTTTATTGATTGTTCCTAAATTGATTAATACATTTTCATTAGTTTTTAAGGATGATTTGTTAATATTTTATAAAATTTAACACATTTTATCCGAAATTAAACATTAAATATAAAATTCATACAATCAATATTTTTACGTCCAGATATTCCAACCCGCTCCATTCAAAAGCAAACATATCCAAATATTGTAAAAGTAATTACTGCAAAGGAAAAACAACAATGTGTTATTATACTATTGCCAGTGAACCTGATCTTTTGTTGTTGGATTGTCAAATTCCACACTGATTTCATTTAATTTTTAAATATTACTATCTCCGTCCCGTCCTAATTTATACATTTTCTTTATCGTACATAACGTACATCTCACATTAATTTACATACACTTAAAAATGAATTTTCTTTCACAATTACCATCCTCAAAATCTCACCCCTGGGAGCCAACAAATTGTGAAAAGTGTTTCCTGGTGGGTCTGAAATTTCAATTCGGATCTTCTGTTACACTATGGGTCCGTTTGCTTAAGATTGTGGAGTACTGGCCAAATCTGACTGAGGAAGTTAATGAGTGTGCTTTATTAGAATTCGGTCCTCTAAATATATTGAGCTCAATCTTAAGGTGACATTATTTATTACTCGTGTCGTGGAAAAATAAAATACAATTAAGGTAAAAAAACATAAATGAAACATATGATCCCATGAGCCGAAATTTCCAATACTATTATTGCGTATAAAAGACCCCTCCACGTAATTACTCTATACCTAGGGCGTATAAATGAGTAGTGACAAGCTGAATGCTCGCAGGCTCAAGCTCGAGCTCGTCATTAGCTATGAACTCGAGATCAACTCGACTTGATTTATATAAAAAATAATTAAAAAAAAAGATTAATAGAGTAATTAAAAATAAAAACATTTATTATACTACAAAATGTTGCAGAAAAGAATAGGGGAATTTTAGGTTCCACCTTATTTACTTTAAGATCCTGATATATTTATAAATATGTGAATTGAAAAAGATAAAATATTAATTTAACACGAATTCTAGTAAACTAGTGAGCATGCCGAACTGAGTATTTATGAGCTTAGGACTTTAGTCCCACTTTTTTTTAGCCGAGATTCTAACCTTGCACCACGAGATCCCAAGTTCCCAACACCATTACTACAGGTTCCCACCAAAATTCGAATCACAAATTCATTTCATCTTGTAATATAGGCAACAAAACTATCCAACTCCCGCCAAAACTCACCACCTTCCTCCATAGTCTTCCCCACGGCGGCGCCGATCTCCTCCGCCCTCTTCCTGATCTCGTCTCCTTCTTCCGACGACATCAACCTCTCGACCACACTCTTCACAACCGAAGCTTTCACCACTTCCTCCCTCTTCCCCCACTCCCTCACCATCACCCCTGTTTTCAAACTCTCCGTCAAGAAAATAGCATTCAACGGCTGATCAGCATACATCGGCCAGGCTGCTACCGGAACCCCAGCTACCAAGCTCTCGTAGCACGAATTCCATCCGCAATGACTCATGAACCCACCGGTCGAACGGTGAGAGAGAATCTCCATCTGTGGAGCCCAATCTCTCACTATAATTCCATCTTCTCCCACTCTCTCTTCGAACCCTTCCGGCAGCTCAATCTTTCTTCCCTCCCCTGTAAATATATCCGCCTTATCGGCTTCTCTCAGCACCCAAACGAACTTCGTGTTGCTCTGTTCAAGCCCAAACGCAAGCTCTCTAACTTCTTCATCAGTAAACGAAACAAGCGTTCCAAAAGACACATACATCACCGATTTTGGAGGCTGTTTATCCAGCCACTCCAAGCATTTATGCCTCTGTTTTTCATTAGTCGGAGATTTTTGCAGCAGAGTAGGCCTGATACACCATTGTTTCTTACTCTTACTCCCACCAATCTCTTCTCTAGCTAAATAATCAATATATTTAGCTTCGATCAATCTAGAACTGTTATGAATATCTCCATTTCTCTCTCTATAATGCTCTGGTTTGTTTACCATAAATTCGATGAGTTGATCTGGATAAAACTCCTTCACAGAAGGCAATCTACTAACTTCTTCCTCCACATCAAACGGTTTCCCCATGGATTCCCACAGGACGCAGAACAGATTGAAAGCTGAAAAACAACTGAAGGCGTACGATTCGACATTCGGAATTAAAACAGCGTCCTTAACCGCCTCCGCCACAAACCAGTCGTAAATAATAACAACTTTTCTACCGGCGGAAGCTAATTGCTGGACTAAATCGGCAATTGGACGGTTGAGTGCCAAGTAAGCCATGGTAGCTGGTGTTAGATGAGCGGGGAGTTTTGCTGAAAAGCTTCTATCAGGTTCAGGTGAGGCGATTGGAGGAGTTGGAAGATCGTCGAATTGGATTTGGGCGGTTGAATTAGGGTTTAGGCCGTGTGCGCGGAGTTTGGCCTGGCGGTTGTGGTTGGCGGAGCCGACGTAGTGGACAGAGAGACCGTAGGAGGAGATGAGGCCAGCGAGCTGCAGGAGCTGTTGAGGTGGCTTTGGCTCGGAAGGGGCACCATGACGACTGCAACTTGATCCGCCATGGATGAAGAGCTCTAGGAACGGTGCAATTCGAGGTAAGTATTATGTGGAGTAGATTGCTGAGCGTAACGATTGGAAGTAGCAAATATCTGTTTTATTATTATTATTGGAGCATTGGATGTTGGTCGTCCAAGTCGGCTACTTTGTTTTTGGAATAATAAGACGGCAAGACGGACGTAGTCGTACACGAAATTTAAATGTTAACTATCATTTTAAAATTTTTGTCGTATTTTTCTTTTTTCTTTTTTATTTTTTAATCGAGGGTTCATGTTAGAATTTTAATTATCGTCTTCAATTCTTCATAAATAATTTATCACTAATATCTTTCTATACATTTATTAATTTGATAATCCACGTATTATGTAGGGTCCTATTCATCGGATTCTACATAATGTGTGTCTGCTTCTCTCTCAATGCACAATGTATTTACTACAAAGGATCCAAATTCACGTGTTATGTAGGGTTATGTTGCGCAATTTAAAATTATGTCGGGTCGAGAATTGAAGAGCTTAGTCCAGCCTATTTCTTAAGAATATATATAGAATTTTTGGCCCGTGTAGGGAAAGGTGGGCATAGGTTTCGAATCGACCGCTCGAAAACCGTCCCTTCCCTGAATCGTGTACATCATAGTTTCGATTACGATTTGTAATCGTCCATAAACCGGCGGCCCTATTTGAACTGCCAGTTTCCGCTGATTTTGAAATGATTGTTTTTGTTTTATTTTTAAGACATAGTTTAAGCTGGTTTGGGTTTTGAACCGTCGATTTCTCCTCAATTGTCACTTAATAACAATTGTTCATCTCAAATGGTCACTTAATCTCGACTATGTACATCTTTATTTCAATTTTTCTTAAAAAAATAAATATTTAAAAGTAAATCGGCGACTCAAACCGCCGGTTGACCGATTTGTAACGCTGATTTATGATTTGGGGAGAAGTCAAACATGAATCAGACCTTAATTTATTCAGTATAAATTTTGGTTTTAAACTGAAACTGGATTAATAATTTTTAAATCTTTAACCTGCAGTTAGAACTGCACAATTTATGATTTTCGAAACTATTTGGGCACCTCATCGACCGGGTGGAGGCAAAGAAGGCGGCAGTAGCTAAAGTGTAGGAGAAATCAACCCTTTAATTAAGTGGAAAAACACATTATAAAAGTTCGGTAATTTGTGTTTCTGCCAACTGCCTACTTTTAGTTTAGTTCCAAAGTTATTTCTACAGACTCCGTTTAGTCCTATATTCGTGATAGAACAATTCCTATAATTATGAAACTCATATAAGATAGGAATAAACTATTTCATTTTTAGTCGGATGACCAAAATGAAAATCCTAAATTGCATTAGCAATAGATCTTACATGTAAATGATCATGTATCCATAATTTAAAATTTCCTTGCTAACCTACATGAAACAGATTTTCGGAAGTCCACAGAAAAGTTATTGCTAATTGGCCGAAGTGAGAAGCAAAAATAATTTTTGATAAAATTTCTTATTTTTTTTTATCTTCTTGTAGCCCCTCAGAATAATTTTTTAGTCTTTTATTTTATCAGAGTTGCGGCGTTTTATATTCTTAAAGAGGCCCCTAGAATTTCTTTTAGAGCCTGTTGGATAATTTTTATAGATTCTGTCATTTCACTGATTCGTACTTGAACATAAGCTAAGTGATGGAACATGAAGATCTATGATGTAGAAGATTACACCATGAGTATTAATTGCAAATTTGGATTCATATAGATATCCATCCGCGTGGTACTTCATTATACTATATATAGTTGATCCATCTTCTTTTTTCTCGAGAAATATGATTGAAAGCAGCTAATTCAAATCCCTCCGGTAAAATAAGAATGACCCCACCTTCAAACCCTCCCTTACCAGAATATAACGGATAATCCCTATATTTGGTAAAGGGAAAAAAACCAATGATAGATTCACAGATAAAGGAGACCCGCAACACTATTCCATTATGGACGTTGGGACTTCATACTATGCTTATTGCAACTCATTAGTTTTAATATCCTTAGAATAAAATCTCGCCGCATAAATTCATGGCACGTCTATAAGATGACATAAACAACCTATAATCTTTTAATATTAGCAATAAAACTATCCAGCTCCCTCCAATACTCCCCACTTTCCTCCGTCGATATCTTCACGGCGACGCTGATCTCTTCCGCCCTCTTCCGAACCTCCTCTCCTTCCTTCGACGACATCAACCTCTTGAACACACTCTTCAACAAACGAAGCTTTGACAAATTCCTCCCTCATTCCCAACTCCCTCGACTTAATTGGTTTTTTGGCATTCCATTCCTATGCAATAATCTAAAAAAATCATACTTTTTCTCACCCCAAGAACACTCAACTTAGTTGATTTTCTGACATTCCATGCCAATACAATAAAAAAGAAGACATAATGGACAATCCCTATATATATATTTCTAATTTTTAATTATATATGTTTATTTTACAAATCCTAAAAGAAATCATATTTTTCATTCACCGACTTAATTGATTTTCAGTCATATTATACATAAATAACTTCCTCGTATTTTTTTATTTTCTTTTGATAACTTCAGTATTATAGTTTTTAGTTTTTTATAAGAATTTCACGTAAAGTGGTAACGTAAACCTCATATATGATAAATTATAGCCGTATTCATAATGTTTTTCTATTATAATTAGTGAAATAAGTATATAGATATTTGTAGTTGTAAAACTATAAAAAAAGAAACAAAAAAGAAGTAAAATTTTTTTGCTCGAGGAAGATAAATAAAATTAGTAAGGGCTTTAAACTTTAATATACATTGTCTCGATTTTTATATATGTTTTGTTTTACTAATACTCCATCTGTCCAAAAAAGATAGTCACAACTTTCTATTTTGATTGTCCCAAATTATAGTCGCATTATCATACAATTTCTCTAAATGTCCACATTTACTGTTTGTTCGAACTATTAATCTCTCTATGTACCCCAAAATAAATAAAGGTATGATAGAAAAATAGTGGGTAAATATTGCATTTCCATACCATTAAAGATGTTTTCTTAATCCGTGTGTAAGTCAAAATATGACTATCTTTTTGGGACTGAGGAAGTACTATAAAAATCATATTTTTTCTCACCCCAAGAACATTCGACTTAATTGATTTTCTGACATTCCATGCCTATGCAATAATAAAGAAAAGAAATATTTGATATATCATTAAAAATAAAACAGAGTAAAAGAAAACACATAGAAGAGAGAAGAAAATATATAAGATTTTCATAAAAAATAAAATAGAATAACAAGAAAAATATAACGTATTTTAATAAAAAAAGAAGAGAAATATAATGTCTTATGAATATTTAGATTTAAGTTATATTATTAGGTGAATAAAAGATAATTTTGATATAAACTTTCATGAAATAGTAGATGGATTTAAATTATAAAATAACTCCTACCAAATAAATATAAAATATAACTTAAAATAAAATTACTAAATTAACCTTAAAATATAACTTATTAAGAATTTCCAAACTTATTTTGAAGAGGACATAATGGGCAATCCCTATATTTGTAAATTTAAAAAAGAGAAAGAAGCAATTGATCATGAATTCACAGATATAGGAGACCTGCAAACACATCAACTTTTATAACATTAGGATAGAATGTCATTAGTGCATGACACGTATACAAAATGACATAAATATATATCATCTTTTGATATGATCAATAAAATTATCCAGCTCCCTCCAATACTCACCACCTTCCTCCATCGATTTCTTCACGGCGACGCTGATCTCCTCCGCCCTCTTCCGAGCCTCGTCTCCTTCCTCCGACGACATCAACCTCTCAATCGCATTCTTCACAACCGAAGCTTTCACAACTTCCTCCCTTTGCCCCCACTCCCTCACAACCAGCGCTGTTCTCAAAGTCTCCGTCATTAAAACAACATTCAACGGTTGATCAGTATGCATCGGCCAAGCTGCTATCGGAACCCCAGCAATCAAGCTCTCAAAGCACGAGTTCCATCCGCAATGACTCATGAACCCACCCACCGATCGATTAGAGAGAATCTCCATCTGCGGAGCCCAATCTCTAACCACAAATCCATATTCTCCCACTCTCTCTTCGAACCCTTCTAACTGTAACAGAGAATTCGAATTGCTCCTCCCGCCCTCCTCCCCTGCGAATATATCCGCCTTATCTGCATCTCTTATCGCCCAAATAAACTTCGTCTTGCTCTCTTCGAGCCCAAGCGCAAGCTCTCTAACTTCTTCGTCAGATAACGAAACTAGTGTCCCAAAAGACACATACACCACCGATCTTTCCTCCTGCTTATCTAGCCACTCCAAGCATTTATGCCTCGGTTTTTCACTAGTCGGAGATTTTTGCAGCAGAGTAGGCCAGATAGCCCACTGTTTCTTCCTCCCATCAATCCCTTCTAGAAGCTCGAGATATTTAGCTTCTATCAATCTACTACTATTATGAATATCTCCATTTCTTGCTCTAAAATGCTCTGGTTTATCCGTAAGATGTTTGATCACCCCTGCTTCATAAAAATCCAAAGCAGAAGGTAGTTTACTCAATTCCCCCTTGTTGTCGTTGTTGTCGTCGTTGTCAACACCGTTCTGCCTCCCCATGGATTCATACACGAGGCATAACAGATTGAAAGCCGAGAGACAACAGAAGGCGTACGATTCGACATTCGGAAGCGAAACAGCTTCCGTAACAGCCTCTGCAATAAACCGGTCGTAAATAACAACAGTTTTTCTTACCGTTGTCGATAATTCTCGTACAAACAAACCAATACGATGGTTCAATTCCAAGTAAGCCATGGCGGCTGGTGTTATATGCATCGGGAGTTTGTCGAAAGTTCGGCTAGGTTCGGGAGTGGCAATAGGTGGAGTCGGGAGATCGTGAAACTGAATCATGGCCATTGATTCAGGTATGAGGCCGGTGGAGCGGAGTTTGACCTGGCGATTGTGGGTGGCGGAGCCGACGTAGTGGACGGGGAGGCCGTAGGAGGAGATGAGGCCGGCGAGCTGCAGGAGCTGGTTCAGGTGGCTTTGGCTCGGAAGCGGCACCATGACGACTGCAACTTGGTCCGCCATGGATGAAGAGCTTATGAAATTGTGTAGTAGATTACTGCACTGGAAACTAATGATTGATATATATTGCATTCGGCCTTTTTATGTCTGTTTAATTATGGTGTTCCAATCGTATCCTTCACTAAAATATCGTGGTTATAAGAAGTCGTAAGAATATTAAGTTTTAAAGGTCCAAAAACGTGTTTTAATCATGTCTTTCACTAAAATTATGTCGTTTTGATAAGTCAATAAGAATAATAAGTTTTTCTGGTTTGATCAAAACGATGTAATTTTATAAGTGAGATACGATTATGACACCATAACTCGGACAGAGGATTCATAGCACATAAAGATCAATCCGGATCCTCTATTACAGAAAGTGTTTCATCTCCAATTATACTTAATTTAATACACGACCATATGAATTCGTGACATAGTTCAATGTATATATCTATTGATAAATATGGTGAAATATACAAGATAAAAATCAAAATATAACGGACGATCTCATATGCGTAAAGATAGCCCCATTTCATTTTTTTTCATGCAACTAAAAATATATGTTCATTGTACTTAGAAAAGCTAATTTAACTCACAATAGTTGCAACAAATATCAAGAAATGATAATTTGGAGAAATTGTACATTTTTAAGAAGAAAGGTGATTATAATTTTATGACAAATAAAAAGTAATACGTGATTATTTTTGTGGGATAGACATTTTAATTTGCACTTTTTTTTTTTCCAGTCCGTCCCACACTAATTTGCACATCCTTAAAAAGGAATTTTTTTTTACAATCTTCACCCTTTAAATCTCCATTCTCAATCTTCACCTTTGAAAAAATTAACTAATTAAAAAGCAAAAAATAATTTTTTCTTAATGTATGCGCCGAAACAGATGTGCAAATTAGGTCGAAACGGAAGGAGTATCCGTTTTTTCTTGCAATTGTTGTTGGTGTTCGATTACTCAAATGTGGTGACATATGTTTTTTCCATCATTTAATTGAATAAATTTTTCTTGAAAGATCAGTCAGGCCAGATATTTATTTAACCGAAGATGACAGGCAGAAAAAAAAAGTTTGAAAAGTTCAGAGTTCTGGAAAGTTGAATAAACAAGTCTCCTAGTAAAACTTGGGTCCAATGGTTTTGTTTTTATTGGGAAATTATTCTAATCCATAATTTTAATGTATGTTATTTACATGCATAACTTTTTGATGATTGATAGCAATGTTCAAGAAAGTTGTCTAGACGGCACTTAACACCAATAGCTAGTGATGTTTTTGCGACTAATTCTATGCTACTTAGTCGGGTAGTATACGATTAGATGATCTAATCGTTCACATAGAAAGTAGGTTGAGATCAATGACTAATGTTTATTTGATCTCAATATACTTTTTGGGTGTACAGCTGGATCACCCAGTCGGACACTACCAGAAAAGTTAAAAAGTTATGGGACCGAATTAACTTTTTTCGTCCGCCACGTGGCATAAGTTGCCGGAACTCCCTGATGGGCACCGCACTGGGAGACACGTGGCCTTTTCCGACGAATTGATTAAAATTGGTCCAAAATGGAGCAACTGATAGAAATACGAGACTAAATTGAAAAAGTATGAGACCAAATCATAAAAATTTTAAAATATTATGAGATCAAATCAACTTTCTTTCAGATTGAATAACATAGAATTTCTCTGTTTTTCCTTCCTTTCTTTCTTTGTCAAGATTTAAATTGTGTTGAGGAATTATTAAATTTATTTTATAGATGACATATTTTGAATTCATCTAGTGGAATTTGGAACACTAGTTAGTAGTGTTGAATCTCATGCATTAAAATAACATAAATATCATTTGCAGTCATGCAGATGAGATCCTCTATTCTAATCTGTATTTTATCTTGTATTTCAAAATAATCACCACACATCACGTATATATGATGATATGACTAACTAACACATGACGTGTAGTGGTTATTTTGAAATACAAGATGGAACACGGACTGAAATAGAAGATCCAATCCGGATCACTTCTAGGCTCTTCTATCTAGTAGTTACACCCATAAGATCACCTGTTACACTCTGACAAAGAAAGGAAAAATACGGAAAGTTGTCTATGCATAAGAGTTCTGGTAAAGTGTTTAGTTTCTATAATTTTTTGTAAATTAACATCTTAGCCATCATGTTACACTCTCAACAATTTACTGCTCAACGCGTCGTTGCGCTAACAAGAGACAAGATTTCGTAGTGTTAGCATGACTTACAAGTGACTTGTTATTACCCATATAAATCTGATTCATGCATGTGATCTCCAATCACACAAGTTGGATTACTATCTGATAAAGCGCAATCCGTTAACCACCCAATTTAACAATAATCTACGCAACCAGAATGTAAAAACACAAGATTTACGTGGTTCGATCCGGAGATCTACGTCCACGGGCAGAAAATCACTCTTGCCGAGGTGTTTCTTTCACTAGAATATTGAGTTTACAGATAGTAATTCAATGTACAGAGTGCGAACCCTAATTCAGAGTTCTTTTCATGTATTTATACTTAACTTCCTAAACCCTAATTGAACCCTAACAAACTTCCTATATCCTCGCCCACCTCCAGCTGCATGGCGATTGGAAACGAATCTTTAGCCTTGATTCGCGGAACTAACCGCTCGCTGGGCCAGCGAGTGTTCCTGGGCCTGATGGGCCTACGTGTGGTGGGCCAATCAGTGGGCTTTGGTATTAGCCCGACCCGAAGTAACCGGGTTATCCCTATCACTATCACTGTCAATCTTAATTGGCATTACTCACATTCTCCTTGATGTTTGCTATTAATTCTCTTCAAAAAATTTTAATAAGAGGATTGGCCAGATCACTCTTAAATTCACGCAATTAGTTTTAACAGCTGTTTTACCATTTTGTGTCCCAGACTAATATGTCTGATCACACAATTGAAAGTTTTATTGGCAATCACAATCACCAACACAGACTATGTTGGTTTCACCCCAAGAAAGAATACTAAACTTAAATTATTCTGGAATACCTTTACCCAAAACAAGTGATATCTTTAAGAATAAATCCTAACACCCGCCACAAATTGCATCGTGAAACTGGTGCACATTAGACTCTGTCTATAATATTAGAGAAATAACATATATAAGATATACATTTATATATATTCTGTACATAAAAATATTATATATATATATATATATGATGTAGGGTAGGCGGGAGAAATACTAAACTCATTTCCTACCCGTAACCTAATATAATTTGATGGGAACAGACGATACCCAATTCATTTACTCCATTCTTCACGAGGAACCGAACCCTGTGGGTAAACTGACATCTATATCAGTTCACAATAAACACACAAATCTAACTCAAATAATTAATCAATAAATAATTTATTTTTCAAATTAAATATCTTATTGTAATACATGTGATTTGGATGTTAAATTGACGATCGTGAAAATATGAATAATTTGATATATTATCATAAAAAACGAATTAGAAATAAAAACATTATTTGTATTTTTTTAAAAATATGAACTTCCCAAAAATGACAAAATCTTACCAAATTATTGGCATAAATTTTAGACTAGAAAGTTCAAATGACAGAAAGGTCCTCCATTCAGCTATTATATATACTAGTATCACTCCCGTGTTATATAAATAAATTTATTTCAAAGGTAATAATTTAATTATATACTCTAATATAAGCAAAATGCGACAGTTGTATCCTAATGAAATAATTTTATTAAAATTTTGGAATTAAGGATAGGAAAAGAATAAAAGAAACGTAAATGTTAGTTTTTCTCCCATGTGATATAATATAACTTACTTTTCATCGATGTATTATTTTATTAATTAATATTAAGATAAAATATAAAAATTAAAATATATCTATTTTTTCAAAATGGTCTTCTCTTGTTTTGGAAACTTAACCACCTGTTAGCATCTTTTTTGACCTAGGTGAACATTCACAAATAACTTAATTAATAATGAATAAAATAAGCAGATCATGTCTAAATATCACATAACTTGTTAAACAAAATAAATTGAATAATATTATAAAAAAACAATTTTTTCCTTTTATTTTCTCATTTCATTTTAATATTTAATTTATGTAAATAATTTTTTTAAATTCTAAAACTATAACTATAACTATTTAAATTCATTATTTTTTTTTTAGAAAATTCATTTGCAAGTTTAGGTATTCACTTGCTGATTTCAAATATACTCCAATACTTTATAGGTTTTAAATAAGTACCAATATTAACAAAATAAAACCCATAATATATCTGAGTATTTTTCATCTATATGTTGGAATTTATTTAAATAAACTTTACATTTTTATTACAAAATCATAAGTAATATATTTATTCAAAGTAATTTCTCCTTACCTTATATGTTGATAAACTGTTAATTTGAATTAAAAAAAAATGCTTATAAGTTTGCAACTGAATATAGTGATTTAGTTATAACTAGGGAGTAATTTGAAAACGAAAATAAAACACACATTTGATTAGTGTGTGAAGTATGTTATGTGAGTGTAGTGCATGTGAAAGAAATGTGTGAAGTGTGTATTATGTATAGAACGTGTGTACTGTGTGAATAATGTGTCAGAAATGCATATATGTATACGTAATATTTTAAAATTTGAGTATAACTTATAAACTTAACCAAATACCCTCTTAGAGGGTGTTTGGCTGAGCTTATAAGCTCTTAAAAATATCTTATAAGATGTTTAGGAGTTTATAAGTTCTTGCAAAGTGTTTCGTAAAAAAAAAAATGTTTAGGAGCTTATAAGTCATAAAAATAAGCTCTTAGAGCTTATAAGATCCAAAAAAATAAGTTGTTATATCGCATCTTATTTTTTAAGCTCTTAATTATTACATTCAAATTTCACACATAATTCACATACTTACACACATTTCACACACTACACAGACACTTCACACACCACACACACCACTACACACACTACACACGATTCATATACTACACACATTTCGGGCCAAAAATTAGTTTTGGTCCCATAAATATTTGCTTTTTCGATCTTAGTCCTATAAATACTTGCTTTTTTAATTTAGTCTCATAAGTGCTAAAATTGTCCAATTTAAAAATATTTTTTGCCCGGGGAACACCAAACCGGTTGAATAGTCATGTGCAAGTCACGTGACCTCAAAATTTGGGGAAAACCGGTGGAATAAGTGACGTGTCTATTTTCTAGGTGAGTTGGACTTATTTTCCTTCTACTTTTTAATTGCAAACAAAAATTATATCCATGTCATCAAGTCTTTTGCCACTAGATTAAATATCCATATCATCAATTAGAGGTTCATCAGGTTCCCTCGGACCAGTTCCCTTTTCGCAACATTTTCTTCTCCTCCTCAAGCCTATCAATTTCAATTTGCAAAACCTGATTAATCTTCTCAAACTTCTTATTAGCAAGAATCAAAATTTGCTTTTCTTTCCGGAGTACATTTGTTCTTTTCAACAACCCTCTTAATAACCCTGCTACGATCACAAAGTGTGTTATCAATCCACTTAAAATATTTGGAATAGCCTTCATTCTGTAAATATAAGCTGGATATTGATCAAGATCAACATCATTTTGCACAAACACCTTCGACAAGAAAAGAGAACATACGTGTAATTTTGATATCCATAAAATCACCGACCAAAATCTCGTCCTTCCACGAGGTCACAATTGGTGCAAGAAGCCCACGACGACTTCTTATAGTAGGGATCTAGCCGTCATTGTTCTGTGACATATCACTTATTCCGCCGGTTTGTCCCAAATCTTTGGGTCACGTGACATTTTTCGACGAGTTTGGTGTTCTTCAGCGAAAATTATCCTAAAATTGGACAATTTTTGCACTTACCGGACTAAATTAAAAAAACAAATACTTATGAAACTAAAATCGAAAAAGCAAATACTTTTGGGACCAAAAGTGATTTTTGGCCCACATTTCGCACAATAATCAAAATGTGTTATTAATATTAATTTTAAATTAGACCCAAATTTATAGCTAAATTACTATATCCAATTGCAATCTTATAAGCTATTTCATCCAAACATTTTGATAACTTATAAGTTTCTTAAAAATTACTATCTCCGTCTCAGCTTAACCTGCCTACTTGTTATTTTGGTTTGTCCCACCTTAACCTGTCAGTTCCTTTAAATGTCAAATTTCCCTCAAAATCTTCACCCTCAAAATCTTCATTCTCAATCTCCACCTTTAAAAAAGTTAATGATTCCATAAAATCTATTTTTCCCTAACCTCCGTGCCTGGTCAACTTAGGCAGGTTAAGCCGAGACGGAGGAAGTACATCTTATAAACTCTGAAAACAAATTATTATGAGATGTTTAAGATTATAAGATGTCTAAACAAACTTATCTAAACATCCTCTTAATCTGAAGGTTAGATTTGAGCCGGGTCGAAATTGCCACCTTTAAAAGGTGCGGCAAATTTGAGTCTCTTTTGGCGTCCGACATTCCAAAACAAAAGCAGACCACTCTTCCACTCTTCTGTATTCTACTCCACAAAATACTCACTCCAAATTACTTAATTTCGTTGAGCTCTTCATCCATGGCGGACCAAGTTGCAGTCGTCATGGTGCCCCTTCCGAGCCAAAGCCACCTCAACCAGCTCCTGCAGCTCGCCGGCCTCATCTCCTCCTACGGCCTCCCTATCCACTACGTCGGCTCCGCCAACCACAACCGTCAGGCCAAACTCCGCTCACACGGCCTAAACCCTAATTCCACCGCCCAAATCCAATTCCACGATCTTCCAACTCCTCCGATTGCCTCACCTGAACCTGATAGAAGCGTTTCAACTAGACTCCCCTCTCATATGGCACCAGCTACCCTGGCTTACTTGGCACTGAACCGTCCAATTGCCAATTTAGTGCAGCAATTAGCTACCGCCGTTAGAAAAGTTGTTATTATTTACGACAGATTTGTGGCGGAGGCGGTTAAGGACGCTGTTTTAATTCCGAATGTCGAATCGTACGCATTCAATTGTTTTTCAGCTTTCAATTTGTTCTGCGTCCTGTGGGAATCCATGGGGAAACCGTTTGATGTGGAGGAGGAATTGAGTAGACTTCCTTCTGTGAAGGAATTTTATCCAGATCCGGTTATTCAATTCATTGTAAACAAACCAGAGCATTTCAGAGCGAGAAATGGAGATATTCATAACAGTTCTAGATTGATCGAAGCTAAATATATTGATTATTTAGCTAGAGAGGAGATCGGCGGGATAATGAGCAATCAACAATGGAGTATCAGGCCTACTCTGTTGCGAAAATCTCCGACTAGTGAAAAACCGAGGCATAAATGCTTAGAGTGGCTAGATAAACAGCCTCCAAAATCGGTGATGTATGTGTCTTTTGGAACGCTTGTTTCGTTTACTGATGAAGAAGTTAGAGAGCTTGCGTTTGGGCTCGAACAGAGCAACACGAAGTTCGTTTGGGTGCTGAGAGAAGCCGATAAGACGGATATATTTACCGGGGAAGGTAGAAAGATTGAGCTGCCGGAAGGGTTCGAAAAGAGAGTGGGAGAAGATGGAATTATAGTGAGAGATTGGGCTCCACAGATGGAGATTCTCTCTCACCGTTCGACCGGTGGGCTCATGAGTCATTGCGGGTGGAATTCGTGCTACGAGAGCTTGGTTGCTGGGGTTCCGGTAGCGGCCTGGCCGATGTATTATGATCAGCCGTTAAATGCTATTTTCTTGACGGAGAGTTTGAAAACAGGGCTGATTGTGAGGGAGTGGGGGAAGAGGGAGGAAGTGGTGAAAGCTTCGGTTGTGAAGAGCGTGGTCGAGAGGTTGATGTCGTCGGAAGAAGGAGACGAGATCAGGAAGAGGGCGGAGGAGATCGGCGCCGCCGTGGGGGAGACTATGGAGGAAGGTGGTGAGTTTTGGAGGGAGTTGGATGGTTTTGTTGCCCACATTACAAGATGAATATATGTATAGTTTATATAATTTTGATACACTTTAATCAAATAAAATAAATAATTTTATTATTAATTTATAATTATTTAATAAATTAATCAATTTATTTATTTTTAAAGTGTAAGCAATATGGATAAAAAATTAAAGAAATAGAATGAATAGAAACATTTTATCTTGCTTATAATTTTTATAATTTATTAAACTTCTCAATATTTTTAGTATTTTATAGTTTTATTTGTAAAGTTGAATATCATTAAGGATCATTGACAGAGTTAGGGGCTGAGTCATTATCCTCTTTTTCAAGTTTAAAAAAAAATAAAAAAAATCTAATGCATTTTACCAAATGTTTTATATATAGAATCTGCTACCTCCGTCTCTTCTTAATTTGCACACTTTCCCTTTTTGACCATCCTACCCTATTTTACACACCCTCAAAATAAAAAGAAATTACTCACGAAATATCCTCATAACACATACCTATTCTAGATTATAGATATAGATTTATATTATCTGTTGTAATCCTTTTATGATATCTCTAGAATATCTGTTGTAAACGTACTTATAAATAATGAAAATTAGTTGTTGTAATTTTATAGATATAGATTTATATTATCTGTTGTAATCCTTTTATGATATCTCTAGGATATCTGTTGTAAAAGTACTTATAAATAATGAAAATAAAAAAATTATCAATTACAGTGACAAAAATTTATTTTTCACAATGGACAATAAACCATCAGCTAGAGTATATAGATATTGTATGTTTGATAATTAGAGATTATTTAAGAATGGTATTGAAAAAAAATTTAAAGAGAAAAATAGATCTCGTACGTTCTATCCACATGAAAATATTATGATGCAAGTAAAACAATAGGCAATTAAATCTCTTAAGAAAAAATAAAAAGTCACTTGGTTCTAAAACTAAATCTATGATATCCAAACTTGAAGAGTCCGAGTGCATTCATAGCCCGAGTCACGTAAAATTTGGTAACTGGCTTCCACTACTTTAGGCCTCAGAGTCAGAGTCGGACTCAAAGCTTGACACATCCGATTCAGATTGCTCAGAGTCACTGTTGAACTCTCCTCCATGCAGTTGGCTTCGACTTGATTCCGAGTCAGAATCAGGCTCAAAGTTTGACAAAGAGTCGCTCAAGTCAGAACTGAATCGAGAATCAAACTCAGCATCCGAATCAAAACCTGATTCCGAGTTAGAACTTGATCGAAAGTAGGACTCAGCATCCGAGTCGTAATCGGTACTAGATTGGTCGTCATCCATTAGAATAAAATTGCAGAGACGCAGATTGTTCAAGCTTTCGGGCCTTACAGCCCGATCCACTACCTTATAAATCGGTTCGGCATCTAGCTGCGCAGTCCAAACGTCAAGCTCCACCACCACTGGAATCACAGGGATGACGGCGTATGGTGGCTCTGCCGCGATTCTCTCGATAAAATTCAAAGCGTCCCGCGCCAACCACCGAATCTCGTGATCAAGCAGCCGATAATCTACAAGACGCCGGCTCATAATGGATTGGAGCTCCCGCTCAACAACATTCCCACCTTCTTCCAGGTATTCCATTAAAGGTATACCGAATCTCTCTGATCCAATATTCGGAGCGAATTGATCATCAACTTTAAGCTTGAGCTTGAAATTAGTACGAATCTCGAAAATATACCATCTCCGATCATCTGATAGTGTACTCAGGCGTCGACGATACCGAGGAATTATTCCAGCGTCTGTTGAAAAACGATAGCAATGTCCGTACTCCATATGGAATTGAAATTGACAGTATGGTAGAAAACAAAAGGAAGAGGAAGGAAGATACGATTGTGTTTTGGCTGGACCAATACTTCCTCCGTTCCGACTTAACTTGTCTATTTACAGAGGCAGTATATACGTAGGAATTTGAGTTTGCAAAGGAGTAGGATTTAGTTTGATAATCGGATTAGGAAAGGACTTAACAGTTGAAGAAAGTAGTTTCAAAAGAGGATTTGAATTTTTATCAAAACAGAATTATCTCCGCCAATGTAAATTATAGGGGTTTTATAGGTCAGAAATTCGAAAGATAGATCAATTATAAACTGAACGTGATACTTTTACAGATAAAAGTGATATAAATTGATATTTTTACAGATAAAAGTGATACTTTTGCTATTGAGATACTTTTACAGATAAATGTAATACTTTTACTACAAAAAGTGATACTTCTTTTGTTAAAAAAAGGATATTTTTACCACAAAAAATTATATTTTTTTCCCGTCATATCGTGTAACGACCGTGTGACGGTCTCATATAAATTTTTGCCTTGTTTTATACTCTCTACATTCCATATTAATTGACATTTTAGAATGTCTCATATAAATTTTTGCCTTGTTTTATACTCTCTCCGTTCCATATTAATTGACGTTTTAGAATATAAGGCAAAAATTAAGGATTGAATATTTTGACAGATATACACCAAGCTAAAGATTTGATCAAATCAAAATATCTCTGATATCTCTGATAGATTGAAAGTAGAGATATTTTACGATTGAGTTCAGGGAAAATTTTGGTAGAGTTGATGAAAAATATGTAAAACGTCAATCAATTAAAAAATAAAAAAATATCCTAAAACGTCAATTAATATGAAACGGAGGGAGTATTAAATGCCAAAAAGTATTCATGCATCAATCATCTCGTATTGGAGTCTCTATATTTGAACCAATATTTTCTTTTATTATATTAATATATGACATTGGATTATTCATGATATTTTAGTTTTATATATTACTACAAACGTGTCATCAATGATGTTATTGCAGTATAATGCTCTCGATATATCGAATTTGAGCTCGGAAATATCTTCTACAATAATAAGTACAATATACTTTATATCACATGTGTTAATATACGATAATAATATTATATGATATAAGTAATATATCATCAATACTTATGTGTTATGTATTGATACAATCGTTATAAAAAATGTTGCACCAATTATTGTAGAAAATTTAAATCGGGGAAAAGTGATTTGGCGTTGCTATTATAACCAAAGAGAAATAAAAAAAAAAATCTCCCTCTTATTTTGCAAATTGCAACTGAACAACATATACATAATACAACTGGGGAAAAAATTATTATTAGTCATGCATATTAGGACTTGTTCATAAAAAAATCTATAATTTTTATCTGTTTAATTTTGGTCATGTATCTTTCAAAATTTATCCAATTTAAGAGCACAACTCATCGCCAACGCTCAATTTGATTAGAATTAGTCACACTCGTTGAACGTGATTATTAAATTTGTGGTTATAAGATTATTAAGCTTATGTGGCAAAAACTATATAGTCCATGATGACAATTCATGTCATTTAATTAATCAACAGTGTCGATGTCATCTCATTGAACGTCGAGATGGTGGGGGCCAACGGCGTTTTCGATAACAAAGGCCTCCTGGCAGCTTGCCATCGTGGACTAATTTTTGTCACATCAGTTTAATAGCCTAATTTTAACAGTCACGTGTAGCGAGTATGACTAATTCCGTTGATATTGAACATCGCGATGAGTTGTGTACTTAAATTGGAATTTTTTTAGAAAATACGGGAATAAAATTAAACAAATGAAAGATAGTGATATTTTTTGGACAAACTCTATCATACATAATTAATAATGATTTTCTCTCTAATACAATGCAATTTCTAACCAAACATACAAACTAGTTAGGACTATCCGTAGCAATTACATCATACCTTGTATTAAAACTATATCTTTTCAAAAAAGTAAATAAGAATAATAAATTTTTATAATTAAATCAAACAATAATATTTTATGTGTGTAAGATAATTAGAACACACCGAGATAGAGGACACAGACACATACAATCGGGTAAGGATTCTCTGTCCCACATTTAATTATCATGTTCCAACTCTGTCTTACTTCAAAATTGAGTCATATAATATGAATTGTGAATCCGAATGCATGAATCGTGAACCATAAACTATGAACTATTGAATTATAAATACTGAAACATTAAATAATGAATCATAAATTGTAAATCATAAAATCATAATTTTATAATAGAAAATATACCCTAATCCAAGGAAGTCGAATCCTAGACCATAAACAGGAAATCCAAATATGAATCCTGAATAAATTATAAAAAATTTATTATAATTAATTCGATTTTAGAGTAAAAAACGATTGAGATTCCTAATTCAAGGAAGTCGAATTCTAGATCATAAAGAGAGAATTTAAATATGAATCCTGAACAAATTATAAAAAAATTATTATAATTAATTAGATTTTAAAGTAAAAGACGATTGAGTCCAGATGAAAGTGATCAGATATGACGAATAAAACGTACGTGCCAAGAAATTTGGAGCCAATCATTAGTCTTGTCTAGTGATGTGGCTGATAAACGAATCCATTTCAACCCGAGACGCGCCGCCCTTCTCCGTCGCAGCTCGAACCAGCGCCGCCAACTCCTCCACCCTCTCTCTTATCTTGCCACCTTCTTCCGACGATACCAACCTTCTCACAACATCCTCTACTATCGCCGCCGTCACAACCTCCCCCCACCTCCTCATCGGCAACCCTATCTTCAGCACTTCCGTTACCAAAACGGCGTTCGTCGGCTGATCAGAATGCACCGGCCAAGCTGCAATTGGAACTCCCATCATAATACTCTCTATACACGAATTCCAACCGCAATGGCTCATGAATACACCGGTCGGCGGGTGCGCCAATATCTCCGGCTGTGGGGCCCAATCTCTCACCACCATTCCCCTTCCATTTACTCTGTCTTCAAACCCCGGCGGAAGCTCCACGCGCCGTGCTTCACCGTCGAACACATTCTCTTTATCGGCGTCTCTTAGCACCCATACGAACTTCTGCCCGCTCCGTTCGAGTCCTGTTGCCAACACATCGATCTGTTCTTCTGTAAATGTAGTCGTCGTGCCAAAACTTACGTAGACGACGGATTTCGCCTCCTGTTTATCAAGCCACGTCAGAATTTTGTTATTGGATTTTTCAGAAACCTTCGCCGGAATCAACGGTCCGATCGCCCAGCTTTTGAGTTTTCCGGCGACCTCTTCGCTCTCCAAAATTTCCAGAAACGGAGCTTCCATTAATCTGCAGGTATTGTACAGATCTCCGGATTTGTAACTCAACGCCTGATTCTGCAAGGCGATGAAATCATGCATGTCATCGAAAATAGTCGTCGCGGTCAACGGCAGCTCGCGTAACCGCTGCACCGGACACTCTCTTCCGATGATCTGTTCGAACACGAACTTGACCTCAAAGTAAGCGGATAAACAGTTGAATGCGTACGATTCCAAATTAGAAATCAAATTCACGTCCTGAATTACAGAAGCGATAAGCTGATCGTGAATGACGACGACTCTTCTGTGCATCTCCGACAGGCTTCTCATGAATTCTCCGAGTGGTTCCCTCATGCTCTTGATGGCGCCCAAAAGCGACGTCGTTTGAGCTGGAGAGGGGAGGTCATGGAAGTGGATTGAGGCGACGTCGCTAGGGTTTAGGCCGTTGACGCGGAGTTTAGCCTGGCGGTTGTGGACGGCGGAGGCGGCGTAGTAGACGGGGATGCCGTAGGAGGAGATGAGGCAGGAGAGCTGCAGCATCTGGTTCAGGTGGCCTTGCGCTGGGAAAGGCACCACTATTACTGAAATGTCGTCGTTGACGCCATTGTTGTGATTTGCTAAGCTTCCCATTACGTACAAGCGATCTTTTATGGAGTTATGGTGTTAATTTCAGGGATAATTTTTCCATTCCAAAATGATGTTATTATAGAGCAAGCTCAAGTTGACAACTTGCATTTCAGCAGCTACATTTGGTATAATATCGGTATCATCTATATCAGTTGCACGATACAATTCGAAGTTGATAGGTATTACGATTTATATTGATATTGCTTGTTATGTGTATATGTATTATAATACGTTTATTAAGAACAAGTGATACATTTAAAACCTAAATACTACTCCCTCCGTCTCACCTAAATTTGCATACTTTCATTTTCGATCCGACCCATTTAATTTTGCACATTCTTAAAAAAGAAATTACTCTCACAATCTCCACCTTCAATCTCTACCTTTGAAAAACTAAAAAATTCTCCAAAATCTATTTTTTCTTATCATTCGTGTTCTGTCAACCGCGCAAAATTAAGTGGAACGGAGGGAGTAATACATTTTTGTTCATTATCGAAGATCCCTGAAACTAGTGTACAAGAGACTTCCAATGTTTCAATCTCCTATTTTAACATTTGATAAAGTCACTATTCTTTAGTTACTAAAATATTCGGGAAAATAGTGTTTTAGGACCTGGTAGCATTTTTAGAACTCCTCCTTGAAGTGCTCTGCAGTTTCAGTTCTCTAACTTTAATTTTTTCGCGATTTCATGATTTTTTTTCGCCGAAATTCGTTTGACTCGCCGAAGATGATCACGTGTCGTACATATGACTTACAAATTGAAATAGAAGATCCAAGAATGTAGAAATAAACAGAAGATACAACTAACTTCATGGACCACATAATAGAAAACTGCAACAAGGCTGCTATGGTTATATTGAAAATTGAAATCTATATTAGATTTCAAAACACAGGGCAATTAACAAACAAATTCACCAACTACCTATATATTTAATGTTACCATCGTTTTCAATTTACCAAATTAATGCAAAATCAAATCTAATTTTTTAGATACGGTATCTAAGACCCAACACGACAAAGAGAAAAAAAAAAAACAAAAAAAAAAAAAAAAAACAACTCAACCCCACGCGAATTACTAAGAAAAATCCAAAATCAACCCGCCAGGAACAAGGCTAACTCGAGTCTTACTTTAAGCAACCCTAAATTTATAATTTTTTTTATAATATAATATTTCTCGAATAACTCTTGATGTATACCTGAATCGACCTGAATTCAAGAACGGGCTACTCGATTATCTGAATTGCCAGTCGAGTTCAAAATTCAAACCATTAAGATACAAAGTTTTTCACAGTTTTTATTTCTTTTCCTTATTCAAACGAAGGGAGTACTCTATAGCATAAATAGGCGAAGTGCGTAGTGAATGAGCCGAATGCGCTCCAGATTCTATTTGATGAATTAAGTATAACATGTATTTTAATTTATAATAGCTTTGAGAAACAAAACTATTTCCGTAGGGAAGAGTATCTGGTGCCAGTGAATTTATCTATCAATGTGTGGAAAGACTTTGTGAATTTGCTATACATTTGTGAGTTTAGCCCGGTGCCTTAAGAATTTTGGTATCTTGTGAATTTGGTGACTTGTGAATTTCTTTGTGAATTAGTAATTTCAAATGTTGAATAATATATAAGACTATTTGTTTCTTAATCGGTGAAATGTATATAGACTGGCAAGCTTGCATGTCGTGTAGGACTCCTTGAAGGGCTGGCCGATAGGTATAACAAGGGCACGTACCTTTTATCGTATTCAATTCACCTTAGTAGTATGTCAGAAAAAATCGATAAAGAGTTGATTTCATAGCATTAAGGGCCTTGTGGATTTCTTTGTGATTTAGTAATATGGAATGTGGAATAAGATATAACTGTTTGTTTTCCTTCTGCATTTTCTGAGATGTTTGGCATTTTCGGATTTTTTTTGTTGATCGTGTTTCCTCTGTTTAAAATAGTTGTCAAATGTGTAGTAAACTATGTTATAAACCTCGATAGCGGTTATAAATTGTAATAAAATCAGGACAATCATTGTACAAAGTCAACGATTCGTAACCGAGGTTTATATGAACACAAACCTCGATTTTTAATCGTTGGGTAAATTGTTATCTATCTGGGAATAGACCTCTACTTCTTGTCGTGGTTGTAGACCCAAATAGACAACACCACTGCATACCTACCTCAGGTTTTTTTCAATGATAGACTCGGTAAAAGTTCGAGGTATATTAGCGAAATTCTAGTAGTGGAAGTTCTCCGGTGTTCCGAACCACGAGCTAGTGTTAAAGGTTGGCACGTCGGTGATGGTACTGACGAATATTTATCCGACTTTTGGATTTTGTAGTGGTACAAGGTTAATTATCATGAGACTCGATACACATGTACTTAAATTAAAAGTTATGAATGTAACTAATGATGGTACAAAAATGTTAATTCCAAGATTGATATTGACTCTATCTAATGTAAGAGCGCCTTTCAAATTCCAATATCGTCAGTTTCTACTTATAGTTTCATATGCTATGACTATAAAAAAGAGTCGTGCAAAATCGTTCTCTAACGTAGGACAGTTTCTGTGCAAACCAGTCCAATCACGGCCAATTATATATTGCTTTGTTAAGAATTACTAATCGATGTAACTTGACGATCCTCATATGTGACGGAAAAAAACATGGCAATTTATCTATATATGTTGTATACATAGAAGTGTTTTAAAATCTTTAGTCTCTAACTTTTTTCATTAGTTTGCATTTTTCGTACTTTACAGTAATATGACATGTGTGATTGTGCATCAAACTTCTACTCATTATAGTACAACATTTTATAAACTTAATCCTTTATAATATCTATTAATTACACATATTGTTTTCTATTATAAAATATATTTGTATATATATTTAATAACAAAATAATAGCATAAAATCTAACCCGTACATCACATCTAATGGTAATCTAAATTAAAAGTAAAACACTTTGACTTTAGCCAATATGAGATTAATTCCCACTCCCATGATAATAAATGTTTAGCAGTGTTGATGACTCTACGGTCAATTTAATCTCGTACCCCATGATAATAACTGTTTTAGCGTGGTTCACGACTTCACGTTCTACCGTACTCTCTTTCGTTTTAAAAAAAGTGTCGTTTTTAAAAAAATATAATTTTTTAAATAGATATCATGCTAACAAGAAGTACATAATTATTATAAAGGTTAATTACAACAATCACATCAAACTATCAGCATTTTTGCACATAAATCACTGAACTTTTTTTTGTGTGGCACTTTATACATATAAACTATTAAGGTTTTGGTATATACAACACCAAACTTATTTGTCAATCATTTTTCGCCGGAATTCCACATGTTACTTGCCCGTTATAAAATTTTAAGGGTTTTTTCTGTCCAAACACGTTTTTTAGTAGGTAGAGGAGCCGCTCATCATCAACAATAGAGGTTCTAGATATTAGCAGAGAGAACTATTGGTGATTCAAAGAAATCGTTATGGAAAAGAAAGATGCGAAAGAATTTTGGGAAAATTGCATTATTGGTCCACTAACTTTTACCTACTTGCAATTTTAGTCCCCTCCGATGAGCAATTTGCACATTCAGTCCTATAACTCAAGGTTTTTCGCAATTTAAGGACAAAATTGCCCGGAATTTTTCAAAACCGCCGGAGAAAGTCACATGACCAGCACATGACCTATAAAATTGGGGATCTTCACCTCTGAATGACACATGGCATCATCTCGTCAGTCTAAAAATTAATAATAAAAAATAATTTTTCACATCATATTCAAAATAACATGTAAGTAAGTAATTAATTTCCATCATCTTTTCTTCAAGTTTGGGGAAGAAACTCTTGAGAAGAAGGAGTTGTTTTATTTACGGAGAGGAAGAAAAAAAAATTCAGCCTTTAGTTTAATTATTATTAAGACTGTTAAAGAAATGAGTTGGCATTTTCTCTAAAAAAAAAAAAAAATGAGTTGGCACCCTATTAAAGAAAAGAAAAAATTGGCTAAAATTCCACATCCTATTTCCGGCGCCACATCAGCTAAGTGGCCGGAAAGTCCCAAAATTGACCGGCATGTACAAGTCACGTGCCAAATTCCGGTCAATTTGACAACTTTCGGCCAAAATTGGGCCAAAATTGAACAATTAACGAAGTTGTGGGACTAAATTGAAAAAACAAATAATTATGGGACTAAAAATGGAAAAGTGAATAGTTATAGGATCAAAAGTGATTTTTTCCCGCACAGACTTTGTATTGTCTGAATTTTGTTTATTTATTTCTTAGTTTGTACAATATTCTGTGTCATTTTTTGTTGATAATTCAAACGTGTTGCAACGCTTTATACAACACGATTCAGATCCGGGGCACAAATTTTTTCAGTTATTTATGTTCTTATAATGCATGAGATTCAGCACTATTCACTAGTGTTCTAAAATCTAAATTCCACTAAATGAATTTAAAATATGTCATATTTAAAAAGATTTAATAATTAATCAACCCAATTTGAATCTTGACAAAAGAAAAGAAAGGTGAAATTCATAGCCACTGGTGTTAAGTGTCATCTAGGCCCCACCTAGACAACCTTCTAGAACATTGTTATCAATCATAAAAAACTTATGCAATGTAAATGTTTTATATATATATATATATATATATATATATATATATATATATATATATATTAAAATTGTGATTGCGGTACCGATACCACTATGAGAGAAGAATCACTACAAGAAAAAAAAAATTTGTCGCTAGATTTTTACAAATATATTAGTAACTATAAAGTAGTTGCAAAAAATAGTTACAAATACATTAGTAACTACAAAGTAGTTGCAAAAAAACATTTTGCATCTTATTATAAGTGATTACCCTATAGTAACTACTTTTAGATATTTAGTTACTAAAAATATTTTTGTAACTACTCCCCATTTTTTGTAACTACATTTTGTAGTGGCAAATCTTGTTTCTAGTAGTGAATACATATGTATTTAAATATGAGAAATCCATTAAATTATATAATTCCATTTTTTTCTTATAGTGGTAGCGATACCATCGTGGTACCATAATCACCAAAAAATTGTGCATTACAATAATCTCCAACAAAACAAAACCAATAGTTGGAGACTTGTAGTTCAACTTTCCAAAACTTTGAATATTTTATTTTTTTTCTGCATGTCACCTTTGGTTAAAAATATCATTGGTGTGACTGATCTTTCAAGAAAAAGTTACTTAATTAAATGGTGGAGAAAAAATATGTCACCACATTTGAATAAATTAAAAACCAACAATGATTGCAAGTAAAAGACAAACACTACCACCTTCCACAAATATCATCGGTGTGACTGATCTTTATGTTCTTCAAATTATAGTCATTTTTTATTAAAAATGTTCGAGCTCTATAATACTCGTACGTGCTTATGTTTGGTGGTACTATTTGGCATAATTTGCTTGAAAAATTGTAAAAGTTGTTCATCAACTAAGGAGGGTTGTGGCTTTATTTAAGAACATTATTTTTCTCGTTCCGATTTTGATCATTTAACTTTATAAAATTTGACAGATTCGTTGAGTTAGTGCTTATAGCGGGTTAGGCAATGGGTCATGCTGACGTGACTTTATTTTGTAAAGTCGTGTGATGTCTTCATAACTCGTTGTCTTCATGATTCAGGATTCATATTTAGATTTCATATTTAAGATTTAGGGTTCGACTTTTTTGCATTAGGATATATTTTCTATTCTAAACTTACAATTCATGATTCACGATTCATAGTTCATGATTTAATGATTCAGTGTTCATAATTCAGTGGTTCATAGTTTAGGATTCATGAATCATGTTTTCAAGATTTACGATTCATATTGTACATGTGTAAATTATGAATATATATCAATCCTTAGTTTTCAGTTCAACACTCTACTACACAAAATTCTTGCTCCAAATCACACAATTTGGTAGAGCTCTTCATCCATGGCGGACCAAGTTGCAGTCGTCATGGTGCCTCTTCCGAGCCAAAGCCACCTCAACCAGCTCTTGCAGCTCGCCGGCCTCATCTCCTCCTACGGCCTCCCC
The DNA here is from genome assembly GCA_958295605.1 of Ajuga chamaepitys. Classification (NCBI taxonomy): domain Eukaryota; kingdom Viridiplantae; phylum Streptophyta; class Magnoliopsida; order Lamiales; family Lamiaceae; genus Ajuga; species Ajuga chamaepitys. The sequence goes on along the minus strand of OY282504.1, from coordinate 2,512,593 downwards.
GTCCACTACGTCGGCTCCGCCACCCACAACCGCCAGGCCAAACTCCGCTCCACTGGCCTAATCCCCGAATCAACGGCCGCGATTCAGTTTCACGATCTCCCGACTCCACCTATTGCCACTCCCGAACCTAGCCGAGGCTTGGACAAACTTCCGGTGCATATGGCATCAGCAAACATGGCTTACATGGAATTGAACCATCCTATTGGTTTGTTTGTACGAGATTTATCGACTACAGTAAGAAAAACCGTTGTTATTTACGACCGGTTTATTGCAGAGGCGGTTACGGAAGCTGTTTCGCTTCCGAATGTCGAATCGTACGCCTTCTGTTGTCTCTCGGCTTTCAATATGTTATGCCTCATGTGGGAATCCATGGGGAGGCAGAACGGTGTAGACGATGATGACGACAACGACAACGACAACGACAAGGAGTTGAATAAACTACCTTCTGCTTTGGATTTTTATGAAGCAATGGTGATCAAATATCTTGCGGATAAACCAGAGCATTGTAGGAAGAGAAATGGAGATATTCATAATAGTAGTAGATTGATAGAAGCTAAATATCTCGAGCTTCTAGAAGGGATTGATGGGAGGAAGAAACAGTGGGCTATCTGGCCTACTCTGTTGCAAAAATCTCCGACTGGTGAAAAACCGAGGCATAAATGCTTGGAGTGGCTAGATAAGCAGGCGGAAAGATCGGTGGTGTATGTGTCTTTTGGAACGCTAGTTTCGTTATCTGACGAAGAAGTTAGAGAGCTTGCGCTTGGGCTCGAAGAGAGCAAGACGAAGTTTATTTGGGCGATAAGAGATGCGGATAAGGCAGATATATTCGCAGGGGAGGAGGACAGGAGGAGCAATTCGAATTCTCTGTTACAGTCAGAAGGGTTCGAAGAGAGAGTGGGAGAAGATGGATTTGTGGTGAGCGATTGGGCTCCGCAGATGGAGATTCTATCTCATCGATCGGTGGGTGGGTTCATGAGTCATTGCGGATGGAACTCGTGCTTCGAGAGCTTGATCGCTGGGGTTCCGATCGTGGCTTGGCCGATGCATACTGATCAGCCGTTGAATGCTTTTTTCATGACGGAGATTTTGAGAACAGGGCTGGTTGTGAAGGAGTTGGGGCAAAGGGAGGAAGTGCTGAAAGCTTCGGTTGTGAAGAATGCGGTTGAGAGGCTGATGTCATCGGAGGAGGGAGACGAGGTTCGGAAGAGGGCGGAGGAGATCAGCGTCGCCGTGAACAAATCGATGGAGGAAGGTGGGGAGTATTGGAGGGAGCTGGAGAGTTTTATTGCCGATATTAGAAAATGATATATTACTTATGTCATATTATAAACGTATCATGCATTAATGCAACGGAATTCTATCCAATGTTATAAATACTGAGATGTTTCAATAAAGTTAGGAATAGTGTTGCTGGTATCTTGTATCTATGAATCCATGATTGATTTTTTTTTCCCTCCAAATAATGTGCTTTAATTTTTCTTGCATTTTACATTCGGCGGTAATTATTTGCGGCCTATAAAAATTCTTAATGCAACTCATTAATTTAATAAATTAAAATACTATTAGTAAAACATCACAATACCCGTAACGATAATTAAGATGGACAAGCCGAATGAGAGGCTCAATGCATTACCAGATTCTTTCCTGCTTCACATACTCTCCTCCCTCGATGTAAAGGTAGTTGCAAATACATCTTCGATGTCATAAACATGGTGTATGAACATGCCATCAGGGTCTCGGGCAATTCTCCCTCTCAAATCTCCGAAGCTCTTCATTACTCAGAGTCCCGATTTTTGGCGATTCTCCGAAGCTTCAGTCGTTGCCGCAATGCAATATCTCGTTTTAATAACGCGCTCCGATCTCTGAACCTTTAGCGATTGCATAAAACACAAGATGACACATATAAATGAAATAGGTGATGCCATGGGCTAAATCTCTTATTTAACTATCACGTAAGAATAATTTAAAGTTGGGTTTGATGTGTAAGAGTTCAATTAATGTTCGACGCAAGCATAGACTTTTCATTATTTTTCTTGTTTTTTTCCTTTTCTTAAAGAAACGACATAATTGGTATTCAGTGTGTTGTACTATTGTATTAAGAATTTTATATTAAATTTTAAATAAAAGTGGACTGCACTGAAAATTGGGATGTCTTGAGAAATTTTATGTGTTGCTAATAGTTGTGTATTTACCTTCTCCCTTCTTTTTTGCCCCACATGCGCAGTTAGGGATGTCAATGGAACGGGTGTAGGGCGAGTTTTGCTAAAAGTATTCTTGAATTCGTAACCCGTTTTGCCCATTGATTTACCCGTTGGATTATCCACCCGCCACGAAGTGCAACAAAATTAAATAAATATTAAATATTTTAAATATAACTTGTAAATTAAATATCAAATAAATAACTTAATTTATAGATGAAGATACAGGAGAGTTGAATAACTCAAAATAGTCACATTCATTGTTCATATATCAGAAAAATAAGCATACATAAGTCGTACATAAGCAAATAAATATCTCATAAATCATATAAAATATCCTAAAAATAATTAATATCAAAATATAGTATCATCACCTAGTAGGAGAGGATGTGGACTATTTTAAAATAGTTTGTTTGGTGTTATGCATTTATAAAATTATAAAAATATTTATATATTTAATTTATACGGGTCAGACTAGGGACGAGTTTAGCATAATCCTTTCAAACCCGCTAAAATCATTTTGATCGGGTTTTTAGCGAGTTTAATCAAGATGGGTTTCATGCGGGTTCGAATTTGAATTGACCACGTTGTAATCCCTATGCACAGTGAACAATCTAAATATATTTTGAGGAGGTGGATTCAACTAAGCTCCCCAATTTTCGACGCAACAAAATTTCAGATTGTCTAACATAGGATGTTGTGACAGATTAATATACAGGTAGGGAATCTGCCTCAATCCCCCCATCAAATTGGTGGTCTTGCACAAAAAAAAAAAAAAAAAAAAAAAAAAAAAAAAAAAAAGAAATTCTAAAAATATATTCTAAACTTCCATTTTTATCTCCATCAATTTTATTATTATTTTTCTCTATATTTTCTCCATACCTTATTTAATTTAGCGTAAAGTTGAAAGAAATATACAAAAAATGTTAGACTATCACTCTTTTGTGATAATATAATTTTCCCTGATTTTATTTATGAACGGAGGGAATAGTTTTCCATAAGAATTACCTCTTGATTACTAGTTTCCCATAAAAATTATTGGCGCCCATATTGATTTGGAAAATAATAAAATACATTAAATAAGAGTAAAGATGGAAATGAAAAATTAATGATATGCTAAATAAAATAACAGGTCTATCATTATGAAACGGACGAAATTAAAAAGAAAATAAATCTATCTTTATGGAACGGAGGGATGAATAAAAAAAGATACTTCCTCCGTTTCGGTCTAGTTTGTCTACTTTGATCTAGCACGCAGGTTAAGAAAAAACGAATTTTGTGAAATCTTTGACTTTTTTAAATGTGAAAATTGAGAGTGGAAATTGTGAAAAGAATTTGTCATTTTTAAACTGACATGTTAAGTTGAAACAAATAAAAAGAAAAGTAGGCAACTTAGAACGGGGACGGATGTAGTATTTATTGCCACTTCCTCCAAATCACACAATTTCGTAGAGTTCTTCATCAATGGTGGACCAAGTTGCAGTCGTCATGGTGCCGCTTCCAAGCCAAAGCCACCTGAACCAGCTCCTGCAGCTCGCTGGCCTCATCTCCTCCTACGGCCTCCCTACCCACTACATTGGCTCCGCCAACCACAACCGCCAGGCCAAAGTCCGCTCGCAGGGCCTAAACCCTAATGCAACCGCCCAAATCCAATTTCACGATCTTCCAACTCCTCCGATTGCCTCACCTGAACCTGATAGAAGCCTTTCGAATAAACTTCCTGCTCATCTAGCACCAGCTACCATGGCTTACTTGGCACTCAACCGTCCAATTGCCGCCTTAGTGCAGCAATTAGCTACCGCCGTAAGAAAAGTTGTTGTCATTTACGACAGATTTGTGGCGGAGGCTGTTAATGACGCTGTTTTAATTCCGAATGTCGAATCGTATGCCTTCAGCTGTATATCAGCTTTCAATTTGTTATATATACTGTGGGAATCCATGGGGAAACCGTTTGATGTGGAAGAAGAAATTAGTACATTGCCTTCTGTGAAGGAATTTTATCCAGATCCGATCATCCAATTCATTGTAAACAAACCAGAGCATTTTAGAGAGAGAAATGGAGATATTCATAACAGTTCTAGATTGATCGAAGCTAAATATATTGATTATTTAGCTAGAGAGGAAATTGGTGGGAGTAAGAGTAAGAAACAGTGGGCTATCAGGCCTACTCTGCTGCAAAAATCTCCGACTGGTGAAAAACCGAGACATAAATGCTTAGAGTGGCTAGATAAACAACCTCCAAAATCGGTGATGTATGTGTCTTTTGGAACGCTTGTTTCGTTTACTGATGAAGAAGTTAGAGAGCTTGCGTTCGGGCTCGAACAGAGCAAGACGAAGTTCGTTTGGGTGCTGAGAGAAGCCGATAAGACGGATATATTTACAGGGGAGGGTAGAAAGATTGAGCTGCCAGAAGGGTTCGAAGAGAGAATGGGAGATGATGGAATTGTAGTGAGAGATTGGGCTCCACAGATGGAGATTCTCTCTCACCGTTCGACCGGTGGGTTCATGAGTCATTGCGGATGGAATTCGTGCTACGAGAGCTTGATTGCTGGTGTTCCAGTGGCGGCTTGGCCGATGCATTCTGATCAGCCGTTAAATGCTATTTTCTTGACGGAGATTTTGAAAACAGGGGTGATGGTGAGGGAGTGGGGGAAGAAGGAGGAAGTGGTGAAAGCTTCGGTTGTGAAGAGTGTGGTCGAGAGGTTGATGTCGTCGGAAGAAGGAGACGAGATCAGGAAGAGGGCGGAGGAGATCGGTGCCGCCGTGGGGGAGACTATGGAGGATGGTGGTGAGCTTTGGAGGGAGTTGGATTGTTTTATAGCTCATATTACAAGATGAAATGAACTCTTTGATTCGAATTTTGGTGGGAAAGTGTGGTCATAGATATAATAGAGTTATTATTAGGGCGACAATTAATCGCACGATCCAAATAATAGATAATGAACGAATTCGAAAATTGAGAGTTAGGGATGATTCTTAATAGATTTAGGTTAGAAATGGGTCGAACATAAATGTTGTGTGAAAAATGAATCTAGGTTGTGTCAATTGCAACCTTTTTTCTTAAAAAATAAGGTATTTATAAACTTAGACATATTTATAATACCATTTAGTGATATATTGTTATTTGTAATTTTAGACTTTATTTTTCAAATTTCCAGATTGTTTTGTGGACATGTGTAACGTGTATTTTGTGTTGTAGATTTGTAGTTGTATTGCTTATTTAGTCTATTTTAATTTTTTAGTGTATGAATATATGATTTGCAATACGTTAGACGCAATTTGAAATTTTAATTATGTATATATTGTGACGGTTTCAAGTTCTAGGTTTATAAACAATTATTTTAGGTTTTCAGTAAAACTAAAAGTTGACAAGTTTTTTTTATTCAGTTGGAATGGATTGGCGTGCCAACCCACAATTTGAACATGATGTTTGAAATTTCGGATCCACAAAAAATACATGGCTTTCGTAAATTAGTCTATAATCTTGGCTAAAGAAAAAGAAAAATAATAGGTTATATTTGATATGATTTAGGTGGTGACTATTTGCAGCTAACAAAATTTCTTAAAGCAACCCACTTCTCAATACAGCCCACTTTTATTCAAAATTCAGTATAAAATACTTAATACAACCTACTAAATACCAATTACACTCTTTCTTTATTAAATTAAGTAATTTAAATTAAAATGTAAAAAATAAAACATAAAAAAGAAACAAAAATGGAAAAATAACCTGTGTTCTGATTCCCCAATTTCTCCGATTTTTTCTGTTTAATCTGATTAGTTTCATTTGAACCATAAATATGATTTTATAGGTGCTTCATCAAACTAAAAGCTCGGTCCTGATTGAACCGACCAGTCCGATTCTACAAATATTGTCTGAAATAAAAGGAATAACCAAAGTACATGCTATTCATTTCTTTCCACACTATCAATGATATTGTTTTTTTCTAGTTATTTAGAAATCGATCTCAAATCAAACATGAACAAAATAACCCTAAACAAATTAGGTATGTCATTTTTATCTAGTAATATGGGCAATGAAAGCCTCTATCTCCTTCAAACTTTCACCACCTTCTCCCATCGAATCCTTAATAAGCACACTTACCTTCTCAGCCTTTCTCCTAACCTCGTCGCCTTCTTCCGACGCGATCAACCTCTCGACAACATTCTTCACGTCCGATGCCTTCACCATTCCCTTTTCCCTCCACCCCCGAACTCCCAATCCTACCTTAAGCACCTCGGTCAAAAATATCGCATTAAACGGTTGATCCGAATGTATCGGCCAAGTTGCTATCGGCACTCCCATTGTCAAACTCTCTAAACACGAATTCCACCCGCAATGACTCATGAACCCACCCGTTGATTCATGAGACAAAATGTCCAACTGCGGAGCCCAATCTCTCAGTACAATTCCATCTTCTCCCACTCTCTCTTCGAACCCTTCCGGCAGCTCAATCTCTCTCGACTCGCCGACGAATATATCGGCTTTATCGGCATCTCTCAACACCCAAATGAACTTCTGCTTGCTTTGTTCAAGCCCCATTGCCACTTCCTTTGCTTCCTCATTTGTCAAAGACGTCGTCGTTCCGAATGAAACATACATCACTGATTTTGGAGCTTGTTTATCCAGCCAATCCATGCATTTATGCCTACTTGTAGTAATGGGCTTAGCTATTGGGCCTGGTTTTATAGCCCATTGTCTTTTACCCCCACTGATCTCTTCTCGGCCCAATAGGTCGATATATGTACGATCTAAAAGTCTGCATGTAGGGTTGTAAATAAATTAAAAAAAAAAAAAAAAAAAACAGTCGTAATTTGTACTCCCTTCGTCTCGAGATGGTGTCTCGAGATAATTTACACACGCTTAAAAATGATTTTTTTCTTACAATCTCCACTCTTAATATTCACATTTGAAAAAATCAACTAAAAAGCAAAAAACAGTTCTTTCTTATTCCATGTACCGGAAGGGGTGTGCAAATTATCTCGCGACGGAGTGAGTATTTATTTAAGATAATCAAGTTTCAAAAAAATCAACTTTATATTCAAATTAAACTGATTCTAATATTAACATAATTTTCCAATTCGAATATGAAATAGTTGTATTCAATTCGAATAACTTGAATATTATATATTATGTAATTCAATTAATTTTTTTGTTAATATATGTGTAGAATTTTATATATTTGAAATAGCTGATATATCATCAAAAAATATTAATCATTCCGTCCCACAAAGATTGGCTAATAGTTATTTTCATACAAATTAAGAAAATGATAGTTGATGTAGTTAAAACGTTAAATCTTAGGTTTATTTTACTCTTATGCCCCTATGTTTTATTTATTCATTAAATATATTTAGTTGATATGAAGATTATCAACACATTAATTAAGGGCAAACATAAAAATGAACAATTAATAATGTTCTTAATATTGTAAGTGGTCTATTTTTATAGGACGCGACGAAAATAGAAAATAAAACTATCTTTGTTGGAGTTAGGGGAGTATATAGGTTTACGAGAAATTTATATAGATAATATATATTACATATAATATGAAATAGTGTTAATTGGTTTTCTTTTAAATGAATATTTAAAGATTAAAAAAATACTTCTTGAATTTTCAATCGAGCATGCTCTAATATTTTTCATGAATAATACAAATCACATTTAAAATTCTAATCAATTTATGAATTTTAATTTAAATATTCTATAGATATTACTCCCCTCTTTCCGTTCAATTTTGCACATTTTTTTGTTTCGTATGTTTAATTCAGTTTTGTACACCCCTACAAAGGAAATTTTTTATATAATTTTCACCTTCAAAATCTTTATCCTTAATATTCATTTTTGAGAAAGTCAGTCGAAAAGAAAAAAATATTTTTTTCTTAATTCGTCCCTACGGACAAAACTGAGCGGGGCGCGGACTACTATTTGCAAATTTCTATTTCAATTTGTTGCATGCTGTTAAAAAACATCCTACCTGTACGTATTATGTATATCTCCCTCCCTTTCTTCAACATTAGCAGATACGATAAACTGGAGAGCCATTTCTGGAATAAACTCCCTAATCGAAGGCAAACTTTCAATCCTTTCTTCAATTTCAAACGGTTTCCCCATCGATTCCCACAGTACATAGAACAGATTCAACGCCGATATACAATTGAACGCATAAGACTCCGAATTCGGAACCAAAACGGCGTCGCGCGCCGCCTCCGCCACCATCCTGTCGTATATAATCACAATTCGTCTCACCTGCAACGAGATCTCCTTCGCCAGCAAGCCAATAGGCTCGCGCAAGCTCATATAGGCATCGGTTGCTGGAAATAGATGCATCGGAGTTTTGTCTACCGCCTGTGGATCTGGATCGGGGGCGGCGATCGGCGGAGTTGGAAGGTCGTGGAAGTGGATTTGGGGGATTGAGTTAGGGTTCAGGCCGTGCGATCGGAGCTTCGCCTGGCGGTTGTGTGTGGCGGTGCCGATGTAATGCACCGGAATTCCGTACGATGCGATTAAGGCGGAGAGGTGGAGGAGCTGATTGAGGTGGCTTTGGCATGGTAAAGGTACCATTATTACTGCAATTTCAGAGTTTTTGTGTTCCATTTTTTCTAAATTTTTTCTGGAATCAAAGCAGAGTTTTGAGTATTTAAATAAGAAAAATAAGATGTGAGCGTCATGATAAGATCAAATTATATGTTTTTGTTGTTTTTAATTGCGATGAAATTTATATTTCGATTCGGCTGATGGATGCTTTCTGGAATTTTGCTACTATTTCTGTAGCAATTGTCTTGTATGCATCATTTGTTGTCATGGGGCGGATTTTATTATGAGGATATATAAATTGGATGATACAAATTAGATGAAGCGAGCAATATTTACTGTTATTATTAAAAACTCCTCTCTCCCGTCTCAATTTGTCTATCTTAGTCGGGTACGGAGGTTAAGAAAAAATAAATTTTGCGAATTTTTTACTTTTTTAAATGTGGAGATTTTAAGAATGAAGATTGTGATTTGTGAGAGAAATTTGTCATTTATAGACTGACAAATTAAATTGGGACAAATCGAAGTGATTATATTTTAGGCACGGTTTCCCTTTGCTTATAATAAGCACTTTTCTGAATTTTGCTTAAAACAAATTAAATAGAATGTTGCGGGCGGGAAATTGCTTCTGCAATAATCAGTGCGGCAGAATTAGGGCTAGTCGACCGATTAGTCGGCGCCTAGTCGCTAGTCGATCACCGGCCGACCCGAGTTCATCCTGGTTGGCCTATCTAGTCGTTGCATGAATTAATTGCCGACTAGTCGGCCGAGTCGGTTTTAATAATTTGTTTTTTATTTTTTATTTTTATAAAACGACGTCGTTTTAATACTAAAATAAAAAAATAAAAATTTAATTCTCATTTCTCACAAACCAATGTATATCTATATTCCTATATTTGCATTTGAACTTACTTTTTATTTTCGTTGTTTTATTATGAGGATATATAAATGGGATGATTTCGTGCGGAACGAACTTGCGCACTTTTCGAATTCGATCGTCTCAATCAAATTTGCACACTTTCTAATAAAGAAAGTTATAACACAATTTCCACTTTCAAAATCTCCACCCTCAATTCACCTTTGAAAAAGTCAATAAAATTTTCAAAAAACAATTTTTCTTAATATCTATGTTGACCCCATTATGCAAGTTCATTTGGAATGAAGGGAGTACAAATTAGATGAAGTGAGCAATATTTATTGTTATTATTAATTACTTCCTCCGTCCCACTCTAATTTACATACTTTCATTTCCGGTTTGTCTCAATATAATTTGTCAGCTCATAAATGACAAATTTCTCTCACAATCTTCACCTGCAAAATCTCCACATTCAATCTCTACCTTTGAAAAAGTCAAAGATTCCACAAAATATATTTTTTCTTAATCTCCGTGCCCGACTAAGGTAGGCAAATTGGACAGGACGGAGAGAGTAATATTTTTATTTTCTTATTTTTAAACTGGTAAGTCTATTTGTTTGGAAGTAGGGATGCAAACGAACTGAATCGAAGCGAATATTAAGAGATTCGATTCGAATTCGTGAAATTTGGCTTCGATTCGAATTCGATTCGATTCGTTGATCGAATTTTAAATTTGATTCGAATTCGATTCGAATTTCTTTTCCGAATATATTCGATTCGATTCGTGATTCGTAAAATTGAAATTTTCAACAAAAAAGATATTGTTATTTAGAAAATATTCGATTCGAATTCGATTCGAAATCAAATTTGTCTAGATTCGAAAATTAGAAACCATATGTACTAAGGGAATTTGTATATATTTACTATTAAATATATTTTTTATTTATTATAATTATATTATATATATATATATATATATATATATATATATATATCGACTCGAATCGAATCATCGAATTTAACGAATCGAATACATATATATTCGAATTCGAATCGAAATGTAAACGAATAAAAAATATGATTTGAATTCGAATTCGAATTCGAATTTTACCGAATCGAATCATCCTAAACGAATTCGAATCACAAATCGAATCAGTATAATTTGATTTGACTTGCATCCCTATTTGGAAGTGATTATATTTTAGGCAGTGTTTCCCTTTGCTTATATTAAGCACTTTTCTGAATTTTGCTTAAAACAAATTAAATAGGATGTTGCGGGCGGGAAATTGCTTCTACAATAATTAATCATTTAGAAGTTAAAAGTTATAAGTAACGATAACATTGCTTTTGTTTGCTTCCTCAAAATTGATGATTTTGATATTACGTTTTAAGAGATTGGAAGTACTAATTTCTCAATTGCATCGAGTTTTAATTTAATAAAAAATAGTTTATCTTTAAAAGCTACCCACTTTTATTTATAAGTGATTTTTGTACGATTTTAAATTTTAATTACTTCTTTAAATCGAAAGCAAATGGAAACATTTTCGAAAAATGTTGTAGAAGTGTGTTTGATTTGACATGGTAGTACTTTGTAAACAGTGGGCTTAATAAGCTCCTTGAAACTTTTTATAAGATGTTTGAAAATTTATAAATTCTTAAATAAAATAATTATTTGGTAAAATAAAAACAATTTTTAGTAGCTCATAGAACTAATAAGCTAAAAGATAAAAACCATAAAAGAAAATAAAATTAGTTCATCTTATTTTCTTAAAATTTTATAAGTCATACGCAAATTATATACTACTCACTGCATGACCATACACGCAACACACTTTCCTAAACATACTATACTAACATCACACGAACTAATCAAATATGTGTTTGACGATGGATTTCATCTGGTTTTTTTTTTTCTTTTAATAAAAAGAAATAATGATTGTTGTGATTTATATTTGATTGTCATTTGCGCAGAATTTAGATTATATATTTTGACTATAGGTGATAGTAATAAAAATGAGACTAGATTATTTTACGCGCTCGTTATTTTTTCTATCGCAAATTAATATAATATTAAGGGCATTTAGTTGAACGGCAGACTTGAATCTTACCTTTTTTTTTAGGATTTCAAAGAAATTAAGTAGAAAGAAATCGGGAGAAAAACGTAGATAGCCTAAAATTGTCCATTGCTTGAACGAAATAATCGAAGATAGACAAAGACTTTTAGAACAAAGATTCACAGTGTGCTTAAACATTACGATGCAACTAAGGAAATGTGTCTATGAATGTACTTAGAGAGTCTAGTCTCACATCAGAGATTAGAGTTGTCAAAATAGTCGGGGGCTAATCTAGCCCAATTCGATTGGGCAAACATGAAAATTCGAACTGAATTGAATTTTTTCAGGCCACTAAAATACTAGTTCAGTCTAATTCCCCCACAGAACATGGGGTTTTTGCGCTAAAAAGGCCCGATGCAATATATTTTACATCCTATAAAAGTCTATGTAATATCCAAACTTTCATATAAACATAAAAAAGCGATTCAAAATTGGAGGGAGAGAGAAACTTGATTGTTGATAGTTGATATGTCGTTTTAGGAGGCGTGCGAAGAAGATGAAGATGAAGATAGAATTGCGACACGACGTGGACAAAGAAAAAAGAAGACTCAATTTCTCTTTCGTTTATTACACGATGTGTTAATTTTTTAATTCACTCATTTCTTTTATCTTTACATAGTTGAAACTCCAAAAAGAAAAATAAAAAACAAATTAAGGGACTAATTTCCTCTAAATTAATTAGAGAAAAAAACATTTAACCACCCGAAATGAAGGTTTTTTTATAGTCCTATTTAAAATCACTGACCAATCGACCATTATATATTAAAAAGAAAAATATTATAACTTCAATTTCAAATAGACGTTTTTTTAAAGGTCAGTGATAAAAGGTAAGGTACAAAAGATGGAAATAAGAAAGATCGATCGTATCTAGGCATATCCCTTATTTGAATTTATCCGAATCATTCGAAAATTTATCCAGACCATTTAATTATATGAATTATTAGTTCGGATACTTTGGATTCGGATAGGATAAATGGGTTCACCCGATTTTTTAAGTGGATAAATGAATCAGAGTCCGACCTTCATTTTTATTTTATTCGGATTTTATCTGAAATTCGAATAAGAATATATAGATATATATATATATATATGTATATATATATATATATATATAAATTTCATTTTCATCAGGATTAGTTATATAAAAAATTACATTCAAATTGAATTAAGGCCCAAACAAACAAGTTCATCGATTAAATGTTATATGTTCAGTGAAAGGGACCCAAACAAATAGTATATCATTTTGACACTTGACAGATTATATCGAATTATGTGATAGTGATTGCTAAATTGTATTATGAAATACTACACTCGTAAATTATAGAATTGGTTTTATTTGCTTTTGATATTCTTAGGGGTTGAAGTAGTTCACTTGTTTTATTGGAAAATGTAAATGTGTTTGTTGTTATAAGCATGGAAATCTCGGATAATTTGGTATCCGATCCTATTAACCCGAACATCCAAATCTGAAGTCTTTCAAATCGAATTATGAATCACTTTTTAAAACCTTTAAACTCGACTAGTCTAAACTTGAATAACCCAAAGCTCGACTATCCATCCGAATGAACCCTATTCGTATCGAATATTACGTACTTAAAAGTTCTTTAGGAAATTAGGAGTATTATCGTCCATTTCTTTGACCCAAATTTGTAACAAAAAAGTATATCGAACTATGGGCCGGAAGCATGCACGTGGCCCTTCGTAGAGATTTAGTGAGCTGCTAATAGAAGTATGGGCCGACCCCTAAATATCAAGAAATAAAGAAGTGGCTTTGCAGTGGCAGAAACCCATTGGGCCGATTAGCACTCATGTGAAAGGTCAATCGATAAATGGGCCGGCCTTAGTAATTTACCAACTTCACTAAACAGAGAATTTAATTAAGAGATTTATGTTTGTTTATGTATGAGCGTCAATTCGGACGGTCTGGTTCGATCGGATCAAATTTCTTGGGCCAGCGTCATATTTGGTGTTGGATCGAGCCGGTCCAAAATTTAGTTGGATCTAAAATTAGTCGGTCCGATCCGAAGTATTCCCCTATAATATACTAAGATTATCAGGTCGGTCCAGGATCCGTCGGACTTTTGGTCCATCGGGCCGGTCTGGCCGAGCCAAATAGTACTTCGAGCCTATATTTCTATGGTCAGCCCATCTAAAATATCGGGTCGGACCGATTTTGCCACCTCTAATTGAGTGGGACGTGGATAATCTGGATGTAAATTTTTTTATTGCATGAATTTTAAATCTAATGTTTGTTTTGAGAAAAAAAATATGGTAAAATTGATAAGATATTGTCAAATGACCATTAGCAGTGATCAAAATTGAATAAAAATTTAGATAATAATTATTAAAATTATTTAATCTAAATAATCGCGTCCCCCATCCGGACGTGGAAGTCTATAAACAAACATACCCTAATAGTGTTTGCATTTGCTTAAAATATAGCTTAACATAAGCTAAAATGGGGCGTTTTGGGATGTTGGCTTCTGCTATAATTAATTACCTATAAACTAAAAGTCATAAGCAGCAAATATATTGTCTTTAATTGCTTATTTAGTAAATCAAGATGTAGTAGTGTTTATTTCTAAAACACTTTAATTTTAAAAAATTAGTCAAAATCACTTAATTCTCAAACATTGCTCACTTTTAATTATAAGTACTTTTTTCATAAACTTTAATTTTAATCACTTTTTCAAAAGTAAAAGTGAAGAAAAACATTTTTGTCAATGATCAGGACTTATTTTCTTAAGAGAGTAGGAGAAAATATAAGGAAAAGTATATAAAAGTACTATAAGAAATTTCATATTAGAAATAAAATTTTGCAACGAATAATATCGGTCACTGAATAAAAATGAAATAGAATAGTAATGCAAAGTGACAAAAGTCATTAGTATTAAATTAGTGACGAAATAGCAACGAAATATCAAAGACAGACATAATCCATCTATATTTTGTAAGTAAATTAGGTCTCTAATTTCATACTAAAGGCAGAAATCTTGTCACTAAATTTAGAGACGAAATAAATCGATATTGATAGAATTTGAGCCCCTAAATTTCGTGGTGTTGCACAAGGTGTTGCAACACTAAGTACAAATCATTCGAGATTGAACAAGTAACCGTACAAAAACTTAAACAGAGTAGATCAAGTATTTAGAAATCAATCACAAATCAGGCAAACAAAAGTCTGATCAATTTCTTTATACTGACAGTGGAATTGGTGTTTTGTACATCAACAATTAAAACTCAAAGAATTAAAAGAACAAGACAATCTTTCAATTCTTACTTCTCAAAGCTTCTCAAAATTGTTCCTAACATACTAAACTGAAAGAAATATTTTTGATAATCCTATCAGTTTCTTAGAAGATACAAGTAAAACTGTATGTTAAAACCCTTCTCAATCTTATGAATGATCGTCTTCACAACTTGACTGCTTTTACACTCCCACTTTATTATATTGTGTTTATTAAACTTATAGATTTCCTTTTGTTTACGAGTTTATAGAATTTTAAGGCCAAAAATCGTTTTTGGTCCCGTAGTATTTGCTTTTTCGATTTTAGTCCCAGAAATATTTGTTTTCTCAATTTAGTCCCATAAATGCTTAAATTGTCCAATTTAAGGACAATTTTCGCTCAAAAACACCAAATCGGCTATGCAAGTCACGTGATCCTAATAATAATTTTTTTAATATGTGTGCCGACTCACCTGTACAAATTCATTTGGAACGGAGATAGTACTCCCTCCGTCCCGCTCAGATTTGCACACCCTTAAAAGTGAAATTTCTCAAATAATCTCCACCTTTGAAAACAAAAAAGCAAAAAACAGCTTTTTTCTTAACCTCCGTGTTCATTTCTACGTGCAAATCTGCTAGGGATGGAAGTAGTAATAAATAGTGATTATTTATTTTTCAATCAACCCATTAATTTAATCGATTCGACCGATTAAACCGTCGACCGATGGCGAGACCGACTGCCGCTTTTGATAATAACAACGCTCATCCAAACATAAAGTATTTCATTCGGTAGGAAGCATCTAGAAGAGTGGTAATCATCAACCCACGTCACATCTAACAACCTAACATGTCATAACTAACTCAACCAACCACAAATAGTCACGTGGAGATGTATAGTTGGTCACATGCACATCAGCTGATTATTGGTCAGATGTAGGCTGACGTGGAAAATGATGTGTAGACAAACTTTTTAGGGGAAAAATTTACTGTACACACGCAGAAAGTGGGAATCCACTTTTCTGCCACTTTAACTTTGAAATTGTAAAATCACCCACTTTTCATATGTGTTGTCCATTATACCCTTATATAATTTATTCTCACCCTCACCTTCACTGTCACCCAGGTCGTGTATCATGTCAGACATGATACACGACCACAAGGCATGATACACGATCGGTCGTGTATCATGTCCACCAGGTCGTGTATCATGTCGGACATGATGCACGACCACATACATGATACACGACCTGGTCGTGTATCATGTCCACAGGTCGTGTATCATGTCCGAAAATGATACACGACCTGGTTGTGTATCCTGTCCATCATTCTTATGTCACAGCCAATTGAGGTTAAAATTCCTCAACAAAAAGAAGGGACAATTTTGATAAAGTGAGTATTTTTGCATCAAATAAGTTAAAGTGGCAAAAAAATTGAATTGAAGTTTCTGAGTGGGCCTGCCGTCGCATTCCCACAACTTTTTAGGCCTGCCTTTTTTAGGACATATGCCCCCACATTCCTTGAAACAACACTTACACGTGCCTACCATACTTTATTTCAATTGTATATGTTGGGACCATGGTCCCATGTGACAAAGATGCACTAGGTTCTCGATACTGTAGCCTGTCAGACCTAGAGGTAACAAAATTAACTCGGTCCAATTTATTAAGCCCGATATTTTATATGAGTTGGACCATAAACATTAAGCCCGAAGTACTATTTGATCCGATCGGACCGAAAGTTCGACGGGTTGTGGACCGATCCGAAAATTTAAGTATATTATAAGGGAATATCCCGGGCTCGGGCCGAATAATTTAAGGTCCGATCAAATCTTGGGCCGGCCCAACCCAGCTCGAAATACGTTGTTGGCCCGACGGACCCGGCCCAATCGGCCGCATTGCCACCTCTAATCAGACCTATAGTCTAATATTTTTTGCATAGTTTAACTTTTTACTTGTAAAAGTAGTCAAAGTCTGTTAGAGAGAGTTTTCATTTCGTGTACACAATGATAATTTTATAACGTATACACGATATAAAAATTATCGTGTACACGATATAATTATCATATACACAATAATTTACTAAATTCCCTGACACGTACCGATCGTTCTATCAAATAAAAAGTTAAACTATGGCAAAACATTCACTATATCCCACTGTGCTATTTCCACCTAATTGTATATGTTGGGACCACGGTCCCACGTGACAAAGATGCAGCTCCTATTTTTTACTATATTTAGTAATTGTGGGACCCAGGTTTAAAAATTGAAATAAAATTGTGGGACCCAGTTAATACCTAGATTTGATGTTTTACCCAAATAAATGAATGAATTTGGACATGGTTTTCATGTCACGAAAGGGCCATTTTCAGCCTACAATTTCTTAAATTTTGGTTAAATGTTATATATAAAAGAAATACATTACGGCACGCCTCAATTAATCACAACAAAATATCCTATAATAGAGTCGAACTAGGTCGTGCTAGTTAGGTGATAAGCATTTATTCTAGTGGTTAGGAGAGAGTGCACTTAAAAGCTTCGTATTCTTTAATTTGAGGGCTTCCATCTTTAAGACATATATTTCAAGTAGTGACAAGATTGACACGGCAACATACAACAAAGCGGTAATTTAGAATTTGAATTTTGTGGAAATCTGCTAAAGCATGCATTGAGCAATAGGGAAGGGGGATTTGCGCAATAGTGACGTTGTTGGAACTTGAGACATATGAGACGCACATTCCGTCTTTTGTATAGGTCAATTTATGAGTATGAACAAAACCAAGATTTCATATTAAGGGGTGTCAAATATTTTTTGTGATTTATCAAAAAATTTAGAATTTGAAGACGACAAATTCATTCTTTAAAAGCAACTATCTTGTACATGTATATTAACACGAATTTTCATCATAAAATTTGAGGGGAGCGGCCGTTGGCCGCAGCAACCTGCTAATTCTATTTTCAAGAATTAGTTAGGGACAAATTTGAAATTTCGATTAAGAAAAATGGGTTAAGGTGATTTCTATGATTTGTCAATCTTTTCCGAATGGAGAGTTCTCTTGTGTAAGATCCGTGCAATTCAGATCATAGGTCCAAATGTATTACTTTTTCCGTGCCCGTCTAATTATCCTATTTGTCTTATTTGTTTGTCCCAAGCAAATTGTCATACCCCATAAATGACAAACTCTCTCATAATTTCCACCATCAAAATCTCCACATTCAATCTCCACCTTTGAAAAAGTCAAAAATTCCACAAAATCTATTTTTTCTTAGTCTCCGTGCCAGGCCAAAGTAGGACAATTAGCTTGGGACGGAGGGAGTACTATTTATGTCTAAAAGTATTAAATGATTTAAGTAAAGGTATCATGGTTAAAAGGTATCACGATTATACTTAAAAGTATCATTTGTTCTAGATAAAAGTATTATAATACCTTTACTCAGAATATATGATATCTTTAAGTATAAATCGTGATACTCACTCTCAATTATACCATGCAACTGGTGTACACGAGACTTTGTGTTTCTAAATTAACAAATAAATGCCACGTACCCTAGGCAATAAATGGTATGTAAGAGGTTGGATGGATCAATAAAGGTCATATATTCTAGTCCTATTTTAAAAGACATTTCACAATGTGACAATTACAATTAATATATTTATGTAGTCTGCATAGTAAGGGCCCTAGCTTATTCGATTCCCACTTTCTGATATTTTCTGGTAACAAAAATAGTTGTATAATTATTATATTTTACACAAATTCTCATTTATATCGAGTGCACGAATCTTGAATTCGTGTAGTTTGAATTACGGCAGATTTGGAGTTTGTGATATTTTATGTATTTATTTTTTATGCATAGATTGTTGAAAAATGATATGTATAAACAAGGATGACGATTGTTGACTCAACACTAGCGTGACTTAAGTTAAAAGGATTTAGGTCGAGCCTGTAAAATACGTTAAAAAATATGTTGAACATGGACGACCTGCTTTAACGTGTTTAATACGGTAACTCATATTAAAAAAAAGGAAAATGATACCTTGGCAGAAATTATTTTTCTCTTACAATTCAATTTTTCTATAGATGTATTTAAGAAGTATTAATGAACATTTATTTGTGAAGGCGGTAATTTAAATTTTAACATTAAGAATCCAAAAAATAAATAAAAATGACAGTTTTTAGATCAGTTCAAAATGATAATTAAGATTAAAATTTCATCTTATGATAATTAACAATTATATTTGTAATTTTAATTAGAAAATGATAGATTTTTTTTTAAAAAAAAATATTATCTCCTTCCCGAATGATCTTGCACTGGTCATTTGCACACATATTAAGAATAAGTTGTTTTTTGGGTTAAGTTGACTTTTCAAACCTATCTTTTTTATTTTATTTGATAAATAAATGTGTATTGTGGAGTAGAATTTGTGAGATTTATTTTCTTTTTAAGAAAATATGCAAATCGTTTGAATCGGACCAAAATAAAAAAATGTTCAAACTCATTTAGAATAGAGAAAGTAATTTTCTTTTCCTCTGTCTGGGTAGATTCTGCACGTTTAGCCGAGTCCTTAAAAAAATTGGGGCAAAACTACCGAGTCATAGGACCGCTAGTTTTTAAATTCAACCAGAATGTGTCAAATCACAATAAATATTTACAAAATGTGTAAAAGATGTTTAGCCTTTGTCTATCAATTCATGTAGACAGTGTGTTAGGTAATACACACCTAGGGGGTCATAGGCCCATAGTTTCATCAAACTTGTGTTTTCTTTTTCGGAAAAAATGAAATTAGAGACGAAAAAATTCACTAAATTAAAATAGTAACATACTTACAAAAATGTTTAGTCTTTATAGCGATTGTTTCTAAAATTTAGAGATCTGTTATGCATTGATAATCACAAAGTGTTTCAACACCTATGCGGTGAACAGAGTGTTATAGCACTTTGTGAAACTACTTTGTTGTTTTATCGTTTTTATTATTTTCACCTTGCTGCATAATATTGTTTTATGTTCATATTTACTAAGTGTTATGCAGGGTGTGAACTGTAGGACAAAGTCCGCCAAAGCTTGGGCTTTTATGGTGTGAACTGTAGGACAAAGTTTTTATGGTTGTGCAGGGTGGATAAGTGACATCGAACTATCCTAGTTCGACTGCCCACCTCAAAAGGTGACCAACAACACCAAGTCATTGAAGTGCTTGTCGTAAAGGGTGACAATTAAGGACCTCAATAGTATGCTCATAGATAATATTATCAAAAATTTTGCGCTGTCATAACCAAAGAATGTGACAACTTCTCCATTGGCAAGTATCGTAGCTCGGGATCATGCAGTGTTTGGCTAACTTAATAAACTGACAGCTGAGATCGCCCATCTTGGCGAATGAGTAACGCGTTCATTACTTCGTTTGAATTGCAAGGTACAAATATAATCCTTCCCCCTGTTGTGGCTTGGATAATAATGAGGGCGCGACAAGGGACTCCTTTAGCTTTTTAAATATGAAACGGCAGTGGTTGTCCTATTCGAAGTGCTTCTCCATTTTTTTATCGCATCAAAGAACGGCTTATGGCTATCTGAGGACCTGGGGATGAACCTGCTAAGAGCCGCAGATTTACCGGCAAGACTTTGTACATCTATGGCCTTCTCTGGAGGTCGAAGGTCAATAATTATACGAATCTTTTAGGGGCTACCTTCTATCCTCCGCTCGCTTACCATGAAGTCCAAAAATTTGCCTGAATTAATCCTAAAAGTGCATGTTTTAAGGTTCAACTTCATCCTGAACTTTCCCGGCATGTTCAAAGCATCTTCAAGATGTTGTATATGGTCATCTCGATTTTCACTCTTGACAAGCATGTCATCAACGTAGACCTCCATGATTCCCCCAACTTGTTTGGTGAACATCTTGTTCACCAATATTTGATAAGTTACCCCAGTATTTTTTAATCCGAAGGGCATCTTTATCCAGCATAACATACTGCAATCAGTGACAAACGATGCCTGCTCCTTGTCATCCGGATGCATAGGGATTTGGTGGTATCCGAGTATGCATCCATGGAACTCATTTAGCTCGTGGTCTGATGTCGCGTCCACAAGCTAATCAATGTGAGGCAACGGGAAACTATTTTTGGGGCATGCTTTGTTGAGATCAATAAAGTCTATACATATGCGCCAGGTCCCATTCAGTTTGATCACTAGGGCTGGGTTAGCTACTACCCAATTCGGGTAGAAAACTTCTCATATGAGCCCATTGGCCAATAGCTTTTGGTACTTCATATTCTAGGGCATCAAAACTTTTCAGAGCTTAATTTTTATCTTTTTTGGCAAACAGGCCAGGCCTCATGTCCTCGTAACCACACAAAGATATCCAAATTCCTTCTCGAAAAGTTGATCAACAAATATCGATGGGGTTCTTGCAGCTCAACTCCGATTTTCAATTCAATTTCGAGTCTATCTGCATCGGATTCTCCTTGACCCGGTTTTGTTGGTTGCGTGGGGTATTACTAGAGGATCATGTCGCTAGATAGACTCGTCTTCATTATGAAGGTGCCAGTTTCGTTGTGCTGGTGTAATCGCCAAGAATTGGTCTACCTTTTCGTCCTCGTAATTTTGATAAAGTTGTGACATCAGGTCACGACACTCATTTATGTCGTGACCAATGGATTCATGATACTTGCAGTACTTCATCTTGTTAAGTTTATAGGGTTCTGCTTGTATCTTTCTTGGTTCTTTAAATAACTCCTGGTTCTCAATTTAGATATGAACTTCTTCAGGGGTGATAGACAATACCTCCTTCAGTTTGTCCATCTGCTTGATTTTCAAAGGACTTAAATAATTTGCCATCACGGGCTCCTCCGGCGTTGGACCTCTTCTTCTCTTTCTCCTTTATTGTATTCTCTTTAGAGTTGTGCTCTAATATAGAGAACTGGAAGAAAGGTGTGAGACATTAAAGATTTGTCATCGTGTCTTAGGGTTGATGTGGGAGAGAGAAAGTCTGTGTGATTGTAAAAGTTTCACAAAGTATTATTTTTCGTCCCCGTGGGGTCATAGTTTTTCTTCGGTTTTGGAGTTTCCACGTTAAGCTCTTGTGTTATGGTCCCAATAAATGGTATCAGAGCTTAGGAAAGCCGTACCTTGGGAAGGGTTCGGGTAGCCCGAAGGAGTTTATAGTCTCTATGTTCTGAATATGCTCTGTGGTTACATTGTAGGCTGAGCTTCCACATCATAAAAGTTTTGAGATATTTGTTCATAGGCTATTGGTATATGAAGTAGGTGGGTCAAAGTGAGTATGACATGGAGAAATTTAATGGATTAATCAAATGCAGCTTATGAAATCCAGGTTTCACAAGTGGCTGCAAGTATGTCGGGTTCGAGTAGTGCTGAAAGTGTGGAGAATTTAGGGGTTCGGATAACGTTGAAAGTGCGGCGAGTTTGGGCATAATGCTTGATCTATAAAGATCAAAGTAGAGTTGGTCAAGCAAATATCTATGTTGCTATTATCATAATTAAGAAATTTTCCTCTAGAGTGGAAATGGGCATTCTTATCACATATCAGCAGTTTCCATGGTAAATGATGTGATGGTGTTAGCTGGTTCACATAATTACACACAAGGCATTAGTTTGACATGGATGCAGGGTGTGTGGTGGAAGCTATGGCGATGGCTGAAGGATTTCTAGGGTAGCCAAGAGCTGGGAGTAGCACCATAAATTTCAGCAATATTTTTCGTCATGTGCCTGGAAAATTCTTAGAATGGGTGATTCTAAGTGATCAACTCATATGGTGGAGTGGGATCGTTCTCTAGTTTGAAAATGATGATTGTTGGTAAAGGCAATGGATCTTTTATTTTTTAATGTGTAGTTTGTTGTTCTTGGCGCCAAAAATTAAAGGAGATTATTGTCCTACATTGGATTGAAAACAAAGGGGGTTGAGGGTTCTTAGGCCTATTTAAGAAGCACATTAACTTTGTTTTCAAAAGCACCAATCGAATACGTTTTAATCTTTGTACTTGATTCTTTCTAAGTTCATTTCTTGTATTCACTTTAGAGTTGTGTTAGGTTTCAAGAAATATCCGAGTCATTAGAGCTTTGTTATATGGCACTTAGGGTTAGGGTGGGATGCAAACAAGCCTGTTAATGTGAAATTAAAATGACCAAGTTGTCCATGCCACTTCATCACCATATAATAATTATTGTTCTAGCCGGACTCAATTATCTAAAAGTCCCAATTTCATATCCTGTATGAGCGATACATCACAATTTCCAATAACTATAATAATTTCTCGTAAACAAATATTCTCGAGGACAATTTCATGAACATACATGATTAAAATTAAAATCTCCAACATACATGACTTATTTTAAATTAATCCTAGGTTACAAGACTATAAATGGATCTACCTATATGCTCCTTCCATCCAGGGATAATTTGTATACTTTACTTTTTGGGATGTTCAAGATAATTTGCACACTCTTCAAAAGGAAATTTTTCTTACAATCTTCACCTTTGAAAAAATCAACTAAAAAACAAAAAAAATAACTCTTTTTTATTCCATATATCGAAAGGAGTGTGCAAACTATCACGAAACGAAGAGAATAGAAAGAATAAAAAAATATTACCACTATAAGAATCCCAACTTGCATCTAGTGCTAGTAGGGCCTAGAGGGTGAAGTGGGACATTTGGTTAGGTAAAAATGAACACTTGTTAGCCACCAAATTGATCATATTCTCAATGCACGTGGTCCTAAAACTTTAGGCATTATTATCATTAACTTAAAATATAAATAAATGTTGCCATGTCGACAGAAATTAAATATTTCTGATTAAGGATAAAGATGCAGTCTTTTTCATACAAACCAAATTATATGCATCTATAGTTAACTCATACGGCACTGAAACAGAGTCAATAATCCATATCCAGAATTATTTATGGGCTCCGTCTACTTCCGACTGCATCTCGTTTAGGTGCTAGACGGTCTTTTTATCGTCTATGTTTTTTCGATTCTTTTGGTTTAATTCTGAGTAGACTTCATTAATCCCATTTAGACTTCAATTAAATGTTAGATCGTAATCTATCGTATGACTAGCACTTAAGTATCTTTTTGAACATTTAACGCTTAGTAACTTTTATGACTTTATGACATTGATTAGAACAAATAAAAATATAAAGCGGGAAACATGTACTCTTTGAGTTAATTTTAAAGTTTGTGATGTAATTAAAGAACAGTCTCAAAACTACTCGTACAAATATAGAAAAGAATGTTTACAAATTCTTATCTAGACATTAGATTCTTATCGGTTATTTGTGTCTTTCTTTATTCTTCTCCGTTCTAATTATGCATAGTTCTATCTAGACCTTGCTCGGACAATAGGTCATTATCTATTGTTTAACTAGCGTTTTTGTTTTAAAAGTTTCTATCTAGCTACTTCCGAGTAGCACTTAATATCTTTTTGAACATTTAACGCTTAGCAACTTTTATAACGTTGATTAAGAATAAATAAAAACATAAAGCAAGAAGCATATAATCTTTGAGTTAATTGTAAAATTCGTCATGTAATTTATGGAGGTCTCAAACTAATATTTTATCTTCTTACTTGTCCAAATTTGGTCCTAACTTTTTGATTTGCTCGAATTAACTCTGTTTTTTTTTTAAAGGTGAAATTTAAGATTCTAACTGAATAATTGTATATGCAATTATATTTGACTGTGTAAAATTTGAATTACTATTTTTTCAGTGTTGCAAATGATATGAACGTATCATCCTCTTTAACAATGTATCAAAAGCACAACAAAATTAACCACAAAAACCACAATTTTATTAGGAAAATGAAAAATTCCCAATTTTACGTGGTCACATAAAGCGCAAGCAGTACCCATAAAGATCTCAAATTCTAGCTAAAAATATGAAATTTCAGCAAATAAAAAGAGAACGGTCTAATTTAGACCCATCCATATATATTATAGGACGAGTTTTACAATTTTTTCCGGAAGTTTTACAATATTTCATATAAACTTCAATATTTCCTTATAGTTACTTTAAACAATTCCAGTAAAAAATAACATAACAAACTAAATTTCTATATATTATTTAATTTTTTTAATAGAAAAAAGCCTATCTAGTAATATGAGAAATAAAACAATCCAACTCCCGGCGAGCCAATCCACCTTCCGCCGCCGCCTTCCTCACAGCGCCACCGAGCTCCGCCGCTCTGTTTCTCATCTCCTCCGACGCCATCAGCTTCTTCACGGCGCTCTCGACGACGCCAGCCTTAACAATCTCATTTCTCCGAGCCCAATCCTTCACAACCAATCCAATTTTCAACACCTGCGTCATCAAAACGGTGTTTCTCGGCTGATCGGAATGCATCGGCCAGGCGGCGATCGGAACCCCCATTGAAATACTCTCCATGCACGAATTCCACCCGCAATGACTCATGAATCCACCGGTGGCAGAATGGGCTAAAATCTCTAACTGTGGCGCCCAATCTCTCACTACAATTCCTCTCTCTTTAACTCTCTCTTCGAACCCTTTCGGCAGCCGGAGCTCCGCTGAGAACACATTGCCACCGCCGTCGGCGTCTCTCAACACCCAAATGAATTTCGAATTCGACTTCTCTAGCCCGATCGCCAGCTCATGAATTTGATGAGTTGACAGCGTTGTTGTCGTTCCGAAGGAAACGAAAATGACCGATTTCTGTGGCTGTGAATCCAGCCATTTTAAGCATTTATGACGAGATGCAATTGGTTTCGTATTTAGCGGGTTGAAGGGGCCGAGCGCCCACTGTTTTTTATTCCCGCTTATCTGGGACTTCTCGAGAAGCTCCATAAACGGGCCTTCCACCACCCTGCATGTGTTGTAAATCCGCCCCGAATTCAGCTTCAGGTACTTATGCTGTTTCACGACGAATTTTAAAAAATCCGTCGTGAAACAGCCTTCTAAGGAAGGTAAATTTTTTAAAATATCGGCTTCGACAGCAAAAGGCCTCCCCAGATTCTCCCACATGAAGAAAAAAATAGTGTAAGCCGAGACGGAGTGGAAAACATATGATTCGGTATTCCGGAACCTGACGAAATCCTGAATCACCGATCCCATCAGCGAGTCATAGATTATAACAACTCGTCTATAGTTGTCAGAAAGATGATGTAAGAGATCGGTGACAGGGCGGCGGAGGGAGTGTACGGCGTCGAAAAGTGGTTGGTGATGTGACGGAAACTGGATAAAGGTATTGGAGTCTGGTGGGAGGGATGATGGGACGTAAAGTGATGCAGGCAGAAGCGTGGAAAGTTCATGGAAAAATATATTGGCTATTGATGTTGGGTCCCACCCGTGGATCCGGCGCCGTGCTTGGCGGCTGTGGGTTGGGGTGCTGACGTAGTGCACGGCCACGTCGTGGGCGGAGATGAGGCGGGAGAGGTGGAGGAGTTGGTTGAGATGGCCTTGGAGAGGGAATGGGACCATCAGAACCGCCACGTCGCGTGGCGGTTTTAGGCCGTGGGAGGCCATTGGAATTGAAAAGGGGGGAAAAATTGGTGGAATTTTGGGAATGAGAGTGAGTGTTGCAATAGCATGTGTGTTGGGAAGTTTGAAAGAGGACTTTATGAGACAACGAAATACACGCTTTATGTGTGCTTTATATAGCACATGAATGGATCTATTGGCTCAAAAGTTAAATATTTGAATAGCTATTTTTTTTTTAATTTAAATATTCTTAAATACCTTATGACGAAGTTGGATAGCTCAAGTGGCAGAGCATCTACTACCTATGCCTTTAGTCCTGGGTTTGAGTCATCGAAGGGAGGAATTTTTTTTTATAAAATTATAACAAATATATACTACTCCCTCCGTTCAAATGAACTTGCACAGAGTGATCGGCATGGATATTAAGAAAAACTATTTTTTTTGGATTTTGTTGACTTTTCAAATGTGGATTGAGGGTGGAGATTTTGAGGGTGAAGATTGTGTTATAACTTTCTTTATTAGGAAGTGTGCAAGTTTGTTTGGGACGGCCGAATTCGGAAAGTGTGCAAGTTCATTCGGGATGAAGGGGGTACCTCTGTCCCAGTTTAATTTTTCTACTTGTCTTATCGATTCCTCCCAGTTAACTTTGCAATTCCATAAATGAAAACTAATTCCCACAATCTTCACTCTCAACCTCAAATCTCCACCTTTAAAAAAGTCAAAGAAAAAGCAAAATCTATTTTTTCTTAACATCCGTACCCGATCAGAGTTGCAAATTTAACCGAGAGGGAAGAAGTATATTGTAAGATATCATATGTTTGACTATACACCTAGGATCTCGGTTGCAGCAGTACCCGATTAGCTCCAACTAATTCATGTACATAGGCATTAGATTTTCATCGGCTATCCATTTTTCATAGTCCTCCCCGTCTAATCACATATTCTCCCGAACTAAGAGTTATGCCATAATCTGCCATCCAACTAGTGTCTAGTAATTTATACAAAATTATCTAGCACAAGTATCCTTGAGCATTTGCTTTTGAAGCAGGGATATGATGTGTATTTAGCTGCCACTTAAATAGGGTGCTAACTCTAGTTGTTCAACATATCGATATTTTAACATTATAACTATGAGTAGTTCTCTTCTACATGAACTGTACGGACGTGCAATTCGAATAATGGGTTGTGTATAATTGGAAAAGTATTAAGGTTTACATTGAAGACTATAGTTACTTGTACTAAAGTAAGGTATCATGTTGAAAATATATTAGTGTTTGTATATGTTGAAATACATTACTTGATATGAAGAAATCAATTATACTGAATGGTAATATCATTTTTCAAATCAAGTAATACTTTTTAGTATAAACTGGAATACCTTTTTATGATAAAAACTTCACACAACCTACGATCCACTATGCATCAGCAACTCAGATCGTACAAAAAGACTCGTGCATCTAATGTACATGAAACTTTGCGTATGCAGCCATTAATATAATTTCTTTGCAAAAGTTGCCATAACTACAGAGTGGGAATAGTATCCTTCTAGGTAGTCTCTATCAAAGACTTGAGAATAACACGTGGGAGTTTAATCCTATTTATGTCCTCATAACATCATTGTATTGTTACTCCTACAATTTCTGCTAAAATTAAAAAATAAAAATAGAAAAATAAGTTGATATCCAGCAACTTGTTAAATGAATTAGGCAGGACCATGTGATTTGTTTTTTTTTTTTTTCCCCGGAAAAACAACGTTTTCGGATGGCCATGTGCACTAATTGCACGGTGCAATTTAAATTAGATATAATGATTTATGCTTAAAGTATTACATGTACTGAGTAAAGGTATTATCAGTATACTTTTGAACATTAATTGTGATACTAATTCAGCATGATACATTTACACATCACATGTAATACATTTAGGTATAAATAGTACTCCTTCCGTCCCGGCTTAATTTGTCTACTCTGACTGGGCATGGAGGTTAAGAAAAAACAGATTTTGTGAAATCTTTAGTTTCAAAAGTGAAGATTGAGGGTAGAGATTGTAAGAGATTTTTTTTTTTTTTTTTTTTTTTAGGCTTGAAAAAGTTATTTCGGACAAATCTAAAAGACTAGTATGCAAATTAAGTCGAGATAGAGGAAGTAATATCTTTTGACTCATAACTCGGATTACACGGATTTATAATCCGTACAACTGATGCACAAGAGACTTCCCTTCGAATTTAGTGGGCATTGGAAACTTATTTAATTTACTTTAGATTCCAAAGTGAATAAACCACAAATATGCGCGCGTATATATATATGTGTGTGTGTTTTTTTTGTGATTATGTCACAAAAAACATTATGCGACACCAAATTAGTCATTTCCAACATTACAAATACCCATCTTATACTTGAAGATAAAATAAACCATCTTTATTAGGAGTTTAAATCTACCTACAACTACAAATAGGCCCCCTTAAATAATTATGTCAGCGTTTATTACTTCATCCGTTTTAAAATAAATGTCATTTTAAAAGTCTCACAAAATAACTTGTGTACTCTTATTTAATTTAGTTATATATTGACCTGTCTTCTTTTATAGATTTTGTTTTCCTTTATTTTATTGATAATAATTTCCTATTTCTAATGCTCATTTATAATACGGACAATTCTGGAAGTTTAAAGGAAAGTAATGCCTCGAATTCTAGAACAATACATAATTTGATTTTTTATGCTAAAACGACACGTGCTAAGTAATATTTATAGTCATGTTATATTGTCCGTTCATATTAAACAAACTTACACGAGGTTCACATGAATCTCATTCCGATGAGTCAATGACAATCCTCACGTGGATGTCATTTTATTTTGCTGTCGGTTTGAAAGCATAGTAAGTGAATATTCAAAGTTAAATAAATGTTTTCGAATGAAACATTTCAACTACATTCAATTGACTACCTAAGTGAGTTTATATTGAGTTTTTATAAGTGAAATGTGGCATTTTCCCACAAATTTCGACATAATTATAATCTCGATAGTATAATTTTAGTCTTTCTTTTCATTATTTTTTAGATTATTAATAAAGTATTTTTACCAATTTATCCTTTGCTCCAATCTCGGCCCCGTTCCCCCAACCTGCCATCAAACCCCCACTCCCACCCCTACCCCTACCCAAGCCAGTTTTTTATTTTTTATTTTTAGATTTTTTTCATAATTTTTTTATAATATGTTAACCCCACTTAAACAACCCTCTCCCCCCAACCACACCTCCTATTACTGAATTTGTCATTGTGGTGTTATTGTCGCAACACAAACTTGTCACAAATAGTGTCACGATACACGCTTGTCAAAATAAAACACTTACCCCAGAACAATTTTTTCAAATTTATTTGTATTACACCATCATAATTTGATACGACTTTATATACACACTGCAAAAAAAAACGCTATTTAGAATCTAGAATGTAAGACGTGACAATATAACTTAATTTTTTATAATGACAAAATAGATAATGAATGTAAGACGATATCGTCAAAGTGCATCTAATGAATTTGGATATCGAAAATATATTTGATATTGTAGTTAAAAATTGAAACAAGCATTTTTTTTTTCGAACATAAAAGTAAATAAATAAGTATTTTATGTCGGAAGAAACTCATTACAAAAAAAAAAAAAAAAATGGTAAAATTATAAATCAGTGGTCCCTCGAAACCCTTCAATTATCCATTATATACAATAAATATCTGAAACCAGAATAAATTCCTCATGGGATATGAATAGTGGAATTGTTCTTTTGAAATGTCAACTAGTATACAAGCTTTCATTTTTATGACATGTGCTTAATATTATCAAATACTCCCTTCGTCTCGGCCTAATTTGTCTATTTTATCGGTCGAAAGTTAAGAAAAAATAGATTTTGTGAAATCTTTGACTTTTTTAAAGGTGGAGATTGAGAGTAGAGATTTTGAGAGTGAAAATTGTGAGAGAAATTTGTCATTTATGGGCTGACAAGTTAAGTTGAGACAAACTGAAAAAAAAAAGTAAGTAAGTTAGAACGGGACGGAGGTAGTAATTTTTTTTTTTTTCCTCTTTACTTTAATGATTGTAGATGATAAAAGAGTAAAAGAGACATAGAATCTAGATATTTTGTTTAATGTTGTATAAAATGTCAATTAAAATTTTCTGTTTACATTTAAAATCCAATTCTTTAAGTAAATGGATAAATAATAAATATTTTAATATATTCTATGGATCAATTGCATATTGTCTAAGTGTGTATATTTGGGAATCAAAGATTAAATTTTGTGATAAGTTAATTACCAATGCTTTTGATAATCAAATCATCTATCATATTGAAGGAACGAGGTGTTATTCATTAAATCGAGCATAATCAATCGAATCGCGTCATTCAATTAAGTACATATGAAAAGAAATGGTATGGCACAACTATAAAAATGGATCTCTTTATAATTCAAATCACACAAAAATATAGGGCAGAGAATTCCTAAATATTTCTCTCCAGCAATTCAAGGCTTTCTTCAAGACATTCAAAGCATTCATTAAGAAGTTCGACAAAAAATAACATTTGATCCAAGGTGTCAAGTTCCTCTGATTATCCACTTGGCAGCAGTCCATCAAATCATAGAATCGTACTTTGTCGATTCAACATGTACTTCACATATTTAAAGACGTTCGTCGCGGATATACTAGAATAATGTTTCATTACAAATGAAGCCACTAGGCCTTCGAGTTGACATTATATAAGTCAAATCCAAGTGCAGAAAAGATCGAGATGTCAACTTCTTCATCAAATTTCAAAGTCAAGGGAAGAATAAAATATTTACACTAGAGAGTATAACTCAAAATCCTCCATTTTATGTGGAATTCCATTACTTCTAACACATATTGCGTGTAAATTAATGATCTTATTAAATACATGTGATGTGCGGTGATTATTTTAAAATACTACAAGTTCTATTGCAAAAATTTCCAATCAATAATTCTTAGCTAGGCGCTAGGCTCAGATTGACTGCGGTTTTTTTTCCGATATCTCTCTATCTAAAGGCGCCTATAGTCCATACAACTCAACCTAAACCTCGATTAATCGCTAAACCCAATCTATCGTTTAATTAGCGCCTCCCCACCACTTCAATATTGATTGCAATGAATATCATACTGGATAGAGGATCCATCTAGATAAGGTGGTAAGTATTGGATGAGTATGAAGTAGGGTCATAACATGAGAATAATATATATATATATATATATATATATATAAAAGATTTAAGTTGATCCATGGTGATAACATAATGGATAATGTGTCAATTAAACCGATCGAAGTCTAATAAAAAAAGATAGGTATATGTTCCCTCCCTCCCAGTTAATTTTTTCAGCACGTTTTTTTAAATATTTCGATCGATGTACTGTAGATATACATATACAGCGTAATTATAGTTAAAAAAATGATTTCGCCACCCTCAAATTCTCGAAAATGTTTATATATATTTTTAAAAAAAATATTTCGCCATTATATATATATTTCAAAAAAATTATTTTGCCTCGTTGATTATAGAATCCTGGCTCCGTCCCCGAACTTTCACAGTTGATCGGACACAGATATTAAGAAAAAATAAATTTTACTTTTTCTTTAACCTTTTTAAAAGGTGTAGATTGAA
Organism: Ajuga chamaepitys; assembly: GCA_958295605.1. Taxonomy (NCBI): domain Eukaryota; kingdom Viridiplantae; phylum Streptophyta; class Magnoliopsida; order Lamiales; family Lamiaceae; genus Ajuga; species Ajuga chamaepitys. The sequence continues at coordinate 2,480,564 of OY282504.1, read as the reverse complement.
TGTGGAGATTTTGAGGGTGGAGATTGTGAGAGAATTTTCTTTTTTAAGGGTGTGAAAAGTTAAGTGAGACGGACCGAAATGGAAAGTATGAAAAGTTAGCCGGGGCGGAGGAAGTATATGAGATGATTATTTTTTTTTAAAAAAAAAATATTCAATATTCTCATTCTCTAAGAATAAAGAAAAAATCCTCTCTTCCCTTTAAATTAAAATGACTTGAATCCAAGATCAAAGGTCTAGATCAGGGTCGGACCTACCCCCATGGTGAGGGTGGGCATGTCTAAAATATGTATAATATGTGTATTATGTAATCATTTTTAATAATATGTGTGTGTTGGTCCCCCTCAATATTATGAAATATTATGATAAGTTCAAATAATTTTCATAATACCATATACTCCCTCCGTCTCGGCTCAACTTGTCTACTTTGACCGGGCACGGTGGTTAAGAAAAAACAAATTTTGTGAAATCTTTCACTTTTTTAGAGGTAGAGATTTTGAGGATGGAGAGAAATTTGTCATTTATGAGTTGACAAGTTAAGTTGGAACAAACCGAAAAGGAAAGTTAGCAAGTTAGAGCGGGAAGGAGGTAGTAATAAAAATGCTCTAAGTTTTAATATATAGATAACTAATGATAAATTTCGACATATTTAACAATAAATATTATTGATATTCTATTTAAATAATAAATATAAAATATTTAATATTTAATATTTATTATCACGTATATATTAATGTTGGTCGAAAATTCGTTGTTTGTCAGACCCCCTAACTTTATAATCTGGGTTCACCCCTGATCTAGATAGTTGATGTTCTCTTACTTGAATTGTTCAACTTCGTCTAAAACAAGATTATTGTTTTACATGTGAAAAAGAGGCCATCTAATCTAATCAATGTCATTTCTACATTTTGTCACTTTCCAAAACAAGGCAAGATAACTATGCCAAGTGGCAAGGTGTATAAAGACATCAATCCTTCACTCATGCTTTATTTGGATAGATAAGTAGGAAAAGAAAAGGCCCAAATATATGGGGGAAAACAATATCTTGTTGGTACTCCCTCCGACCTGCTCAGTTTTACACGTAGAAACGAATACATATATTAAAATAAAATTATTTTTTGCTTTTAATTGACTTTTTAAAGGTGAAAATTGGGATGGAGATTTTAAGAGTAGAGATTATAAGAGAAATTTCATTTTTAAGGGAGTGCAAAACTGAATGGGACGGACCAAAAAGGAAAGTGTACAAAACTAAGCGGGGCGGAGGGAGAATTATATACCACCTTTTTTTTTCCTTAATTGCAGAAACTTTCAACTAGCCCTAATTATTCTCTACTTAGGCGACAATCTACTATTAATCGTCTATATTTTTTAGTTAATCTTGTAACAATAAAAACTCTTTAAAAATCTTATTTAAAAAAAAAAAAAACTCTTTCCGAAATTACAAGTTATACATCCTCCATCCTAATGAAGTTTGCACGTTTGACCAGATACGTATATTAAGAAAAACTTTTTTTTATTTTTTGGTTGACTTTTTTACAGGTGGAGATTTTGAGGGTAGAGATTATGGGAGAATTTTTTTTAAAAAAACATATACAAATTAATATGGGACATATTAATAAAGAAAGTGTGCAAATTTGGATGTGATGGAGATAGTAGTTTATTTGGCAACTGAAAATTAGGTTCCTTAATTTGTTCTTATCCAATATGCATACTCTAAATTGTGGGGTTCTTATTATTATTATTGAATTTCCTTAATATTCTTATTCAAAACTAGAATGACAACTAAAAAAAACGGAGTTAGTATGTGCCCAGTATCAATTTTTGGCACATAAGATTGATGAAGGAAATCTTCACACACAATTAAAAAGATAAATTTAAAGATTTGTAGAATACTGAAATATGGACTTTATAAAATGCTAAAAGAAAATGGAAATTATAATTGTAATTAAAGATATTTTTCGGTTAATTGCAAAAGCGTCCTCTAACTTATAGGCTATCACAAAACCAATCCTCATCTTTTATGTATGAATTTAGTCATTTTACTTCATAATTGCTCGAAGGTATATTTTTCTAACCAAAATTTAAAATTTTCATTGAATAAGTGTACATATGGCTATATCAAATTTAATTTTTTTCCGGCGTTGAAGACTTATCACCTTGATCAACGTGACACGGAAAATATCAAAGTAATCATGGGACCACAAATTCATCGACTAAATGAAAATCTCTTATTTAACGATGTTCTGTGTAGTGCACATCATGTGATTATTCGATGAAAACTTTAATTTTCACCCAAAAAATCAATAAACTAAAAAGATGATGAACTAATTTTAGGAGTACCTAATATTACCGGACGAGTTTGGTAATTTACCTAATATTTTGTTTGAACAAAAAATATCTCGAAATTAGGAATACTATAAAGAAATATATCCATTTTTTTTCCAAGCATTGACAAGAAACAAAATGAATATAATAAAGCAGCTATATACGAGCTTTTAATTACTCCCTCCGTCTCACCCAAATTTGCACCCTTTCTTTTTCGGTACGTTACATACTAATTTGTACATTCTTTAAAAGAAAAGTTTTTTCACAATCTCCATCCTCGAAATTTTTACCCTTAATTTTCACCTTTAAAAAAATTAATCATAAAACAAAAACAATTTTTTTTTAATATATGTATCGGATCAACGATACCAACTTCCGCGAGACGTTGGAGTATATGATTTCATACTATGCCACGTCCCAATTGCATGTACTTGAGAATAGTATGAAAAGCTACGACAAATAGAGAAAGAAAAAAAAAAAATAGAAAAAAGGAACACGTAATATTTTTCTTGATATTTGTGAGGTTGCATTTAAATTCAAGAATTTGAGTAAGAATTTGGAATTTATATGACCTAAGCTATTAATATTGTTCGAGTTGATATGAATTTAATTTGAATCCAACTTTCATTTAGAACTAAAATTCGTAAAGCATAAGTAAGGAAAATATACGGGATAAAATTATTTTTCGTCCCATAACTTTATGTTGATTTAATTTTTTCTCAAAATTTATTGCTTTTCTAATATTGTTTCATAATTAAAGAAATTACTTGTAATTTTTGTCCTCGATGAGCGTCAATACACGTGACATCAATTTTCAGTAGATTTTAATTTGTGTGGCACCGACAAAAGTAATTTCACATGCGCTTTCCCGATGATTATGAGATAAAATTTAGAAAAGCCAAAAAAAGTAATTTAAATAGAAATAATTTCTTTAATTATGAAATAAAAAAATAATAATAAAAATTAAATGAAATTCAAATGAAGCAAAACGATATAGAACGAAAAGTGATTTTAGTGTATTACAACAAATTCTAGCTTTGAATATTTCATCTTCTAATATGATCAACAAATGAATCTATCTCGAGTCGCGTAACGCCGCCCTCCGCCACCGCTCTCCTGACAGCGCCGCCTAGCTCCTCCGCCCTCCGCCGTATCTCCTCCGACCCCATCAATCTTTTCAACGCCCCGGAAATCGTCGCCGCGGTCACCGTCTCATTCCTCTTAGCCCAATCCTTAACCACTACACCGGTTTTCAAAACTTCAGTTATAAGCACTGCATTTCTCGGTTGATCCGAATGCATCGGCCACGCTGCAATCGGCACACCCATCGATATACTCTCCATGCACGAATTCCACCCACAATGACTGAGGAATGCACCCGTTGTAGCGTGCGCTAAAATCGCCAATTGCGGCGCCCATTCTCTCATTACAATCCCCCTCTCTCGTACTCTCTCTTCGAACCCTTCTGGCAGCTCATACTTTCTTGTATCGTTTTTAGTGCCATCAGCTTTATCTGCGTCCCGCAGGACCCAGATAAAGTTGATCCCACTTTCTTCTAAACCATTAGCCATCTCTGTGATTTGTTGATCAGGTAATGAAGTTGTAGACCCGAACGAAACAAAAACCACAGATTTCGGTTTCTGCTCGTCTAACCATTTCAGACACTCGTGTCGGGTTTCTTCATGTTTAGGTAAAAAAACAGGATTGAACGGCCCGATAGCCCAGTGCTTCTTGTTGTCATCTGACATCTTCTGAATGAGATCCATGTGATCGCCTTCGACAGCTCTGCACGTGTTGTACAGACTTCCAGAGCTCAAAGCAACGTACGCATGCTCTGACGCAATTAAATCCATGAACTCTGACGTGAAACAGTCTTCCAGAGTCGGTATTTGTTTGTGCAACCTCTCCTCCACAGAAAACGGCTTTCCCGATCCTTCCCAGAAGAACCAGAAGATCGAGAAAGCAGAAACACTGTGGAAAACGTACGATTCAGCACGTGGTACAGATACCACGTCCTGAACGACGGAAGACATCATAGAATCATGGATGATGACTACTCTGTGTGAACTGTGTGATAGAGAGTGGAGGAGTACGGTGAGCGGCTGCCGGAGATGGCGGACCGAGTCGAAGAGTGGCTGGAGGTGGGATGGGAATTTGTTGGTGGCGTTGGGGTTTGGGGTTGGGGATTGGAATTCCGGCATGGGAAGGTCGTGGAAGTGGAGGTTGGAAGCGGCTAGTGGGTCCCAACCTTGGGCTCTAAGCCTCGTCTGGCGGTTGTGGGAGGCGGTGCAGACAAAGTGGACGGGGATGTCGTAGGCGGCGATGAGGCGGCTGAGGTGGAGGAGCTGGTTGAGATGGCCTTGAGCCGGTAGAGGCACCATTACTACCGTTGTAGCCATGGAATTCAGTGTGTGTTTTAGATGAGAAAAATTGGCAATGTGTGCTTTTTAAAATGCTGGTTGAATGATTTAATAAGATGGAATCTTTATTTTTTTTTATATTGTCACTTCTGCAGTCTAAATCGATGTACTCGGATTATCTCCTACATAATTCTCGTACATATATCGTTGTATTATTAGATTGTTGTAATAGGGAAACTAGGTGAAAGCCCAGAAGAAAAGTACAAATCACATCATATAAAAGAAAATTTAGAAAATGACAAATCACTTATGTAAGGAAATTAAATTTTACGCAGCAGCAATCGAATGGTGCAACAGAAGATGTAAAAGGATTATGGAGGAGATGATCCGAATGAAAGTAAAGGTTATGTTTGAAAAAAATTATTATCCTGAAATAAGCATCTTGTTATAAAAATAAATCTCGTATAAATTAAACTAAAACTTATCTAATTAAAATATTTTAAAAAAACTATAAAAAAAATTATTAAAAAAACTCAAATTTTAGTTACATAAAAAGTTAGTATATTACATATTTTTGAATAAATCAAGTTAATAAACAAATGGGCTCATATAAATGAAACTTTAGAATTTTTAAGATGCACCTTAATTTAATTAACCAAAATTTAAAAAAAAAAAGAAAAAAGAAAAAAAAAAGAGTGAGACGTGTGTGTGATCGTATGGACCACATAGCGTGTGCCGAGCTAATTTGATAAGAAAAGTGTTAATTTAACTGTAAATAAAAGTGATATTTTTATTATAAAAAATAATATATTTTCTGCACAAATTTTTGCCACTAAAAATTGCATCTCTCATTTTGGACGAAGAATATTATTGAATATTCTTTGTTATAAATTAATGTACTATTCTTTTCTTTTGGAAATAATGTACTCCCTCCGTCCCACTTAACTTGTCACACTTTTTATTTCGATTCGTCCCACTTAACTTTTCACACTCATAAATGGCAATTAAAATCAATAATCTCCATTCTCAAAATCTCCACATTCAATCTCCACCTATAAAAAAGTCAATGATTTCACAAAATTTATTTTTTCTTAACATTCGTACCCGATTAATTATGACAAGTTAAGTGAGACGGAACTACTTAGTATTCTCGTTTGGCAAATTGCTTATACATTTTAAAGAATATAATTGGTGATGATTTCAATGAATGTGAACTTGAATTGGACTCTAATGTTTGGAATTAGCACAATAATCTCCTTTCTTTATTCCGGACGAGAATTTCTATTTCAAATCATGGGAATAAAATTCTGACATTATGAGAGATCCACTTTTGAATTTTATTACAGTTTCTTTCGAATGCGCCACTTGCTTAGTCCAACATTAACTTTTTTTTAATTAATGCCACCAAATTAAATTTGTAGTTTTCAGTGTAAAAAATAGTTAAAAAATATTGTCTGCAGTGAATAAATTTTTAAAAATAAATGGCTGACGGAGAGACCAATTCCTAAATATATAAATAATAAACGTCGGTTTGAAAATTTGAATTATAATTTTATATTAGTACCTCTTATATCACCATTGTGATATTATTTTTAATGAACAGATCCAAGTTCCAATTATTAGATAATTAATTATTTTATATATTTCTATAAATTTGAATGGTCGGTTAAGAGGGTGTTTGCAAACTCAATTGCAACGCAAAAATCACTTTTGAAAAGCAATTCTAATTAAATGAGTGTTTGTAATATCATACTTAGGGTCTCAAATCACTTTTCAAAAGTGCTTTTGAGAATTCTCAATATCATATTTGGTAGCTTTTAGTTTTTTACAAATAAATTAAACTATTTATTTATTTATTTATTATTTTTTATTTTTTTAGAATCACTTTTTCTTCCAAACACTACCAAATTCTAATTTTTTCACAAAATCAATTAAAATCACTTATCTAAAAGCACTATTGTTTACAATTAAAGTCTCACCACTTTTTATTTAAGAAAATTATCTTTAGTTATTTTGATTTTTGGTCCTTTAACTTTTAAAATTCGATAAATTAGTCATTTAACTTTTGAAATTTGACATATTGAACATTATTGTCTAATATAATTAGTCTGTCAAATCTCCGCCTTCAAAATCTACATCCTCAATTTTCACTTTTAAAAAAGTAAAAGATTTCATTAAATTTGTTTTTTCCTAACCTCTATACCCCGTCAAGGTAGGCAAATTAAGTCGGGACGAAGGTAGTATTCATGAAAAATAAAAATAAAGAGAAGAAAGAAAATTAATTGCAGCTTCTTTTCTGACTACAATAGTACTCCCTCCGTCCCGCTCTAATTTGCCTACTTTCCTTTTTGGTTTGTCCCAATCTAATTTGCCAACCCATAAAAGGCAAATTTCTCTCACAATCTCCACCCTCAAAATCTCCACATTTAATCTCCACCTTTAAAAAAGTCAAAGATTCCACAAAATCTGCTTTTTCTTAACCTCCGTGCCCTGCCAAGGTAGGCAAATTGGGCCGGGACGGAGGGAGTATATCCAATGTATCCAGCCTGCTTCTCCATATTTCTGAATCTCAATTATTGAAGAAGACTGTACCCATGGAATCAGACTGTTAATAGACTTTTTATTGCACTGATATATACAAATTATACGGATTTGTTAGATGAATCACTGAACTTATTCTCTATACACGTGATAAATTTTTAAGGGCTTGTCCACACAGTTGAGTTGTTGTTCTTCCAGCTACATACTTTTGCAATTTACACAGTTGTGTAGATAAAAATACTCGTAAAAACTTATCACGCGCAAATCACGTGCAGAATGCAAAAGATGGCTGGAAAATAAGTTCAGAGATTTATATGCAAAATCCATATAGTTTGTACATATTTGTGTCCGGAAAAACGTTTAGTGATTTATGTGCAAAAACGTTGATAGTTTAGTTGGGTTGATTTTAATTAACCTTACTTTTAATGTGAAAATGTTATTTTTAGTCTGAACCTTAATACAAGGGCAATGATTTGAAAAAAGAAATATTATGATAAAAGGTAATTCATGTCTTACGAAAGATGAGTTTACACAAGTTTTGCAATTAGAGGTGACAATCATGTTGTCCAGTTCGGCTCAACTCGACCCGAGCCCGCGAATAAGTACCATATGTTAGGTCAGGTCTACCAAGTCCAGAATTTTATCGAACCAAAAAAATATAATATAATTCTGGCCTGCCTCATAAAAATACACTTTTCGTTGGTCAGCATGCGGTCCTCCGGACCCACCGAAATTTTGATCCATCAAGTCGGGGCGGCACTTGCCTCCCTTGGACTTAAAAAAATACATCTAATTTTCATTAATACAATTAATATATAAGAGTTCGCTCTTCTCACTTTTTCAACCTTCACCCCACTTGATAAAAAAATCCATCCCCATACCCTATGTCATGGGTACAAAAAGATCGTCCTCGTAGAACGAAATCTTAGATTCATTCCTACTTTGAATGCACATGCTTATTGTTCAGCCCACATAACATATAAAAAAAAAAATTGATCTGTCCCATTTTGCCACCTCTGGCTAGGAATATAAACAAGTCGAATCAAGTCGAATAGTACAAGGTTTGAGTTTGACTCGTTTGATTTTTCGATGTGTTCGAGTCTGGCTCGAGTTCGATCGAACTTTCAAAATTATGTTCGAGTCGCTTCATTTTGTAATTACTAAGCTTGCAAATAGTTCGAGCTCGCGTCCGTTTAACATCTAATTACCAAGCTCGCAAATAATTTGAACTCGATTAAGAAAAACTCGATAACATAATAAACGAGCATAGTTCAAGTTCGAGTTCGTGAAACACGTAATTGAGCTCGAGAACTCGTTATCACAAGTATATACTTTTTTTAGATTTACGTTGAACACAAGTACATATTTTTTAAAATTAATACATATAATCGAGTTGGGCTCGCGAGCTCGACTCGGAAACCTAGGTTTGTGAATAAGCTCGCCAACTAATGAACCACATACCTGTAAGCGAGTTCAACTAAAAAATTTGTGGAGCTCAAGATTAGGCTTGGGCTCAAGTTTAGCAATTCCGAAAAAATATACTGCCTCCGTCTCACTCTAATTTGTCTACTTTTTTTTTCGGTTTGTCCCAACCTAATTTGTCAACCCATAAATAACAAATTTCTCTCACAATCTTCACCCTCAAAATCTCCATCTTCAATCTTCATCTTTAAAAAAGTTAAAGATTTTACAGAATTTACTTTTTTTTTTCTTAATTTTTTTATCCGATCAAAATAAGCAAATTAAATTAAGACGAAGGTAATATTTTTCTAAGTAAAGATCCGAATAGTTCGATTTAGTTACATTCCTACCTCCTATTACTAGGCATGTCAAAATCGATCCGCCCCGCCCCGTCCGCTCTGATCCGAGGTCCTTGGACGGGGCAAAATCCGCCCCGATGAAGAACGGGGCGGGTCAGATGCGGGTCATGACCCCTGACCCGCCCCACCCCGCCCCGCCCCGCTCCCTCCCTTATATATATAATTTATTTTAATTTTAAATATATATTATGTAATATTATATAGATATATATATATACACACACACATAAATATTAAATATGTGTATATATGTATTTATAATATCAAATTTTATATATGATATGTTATATATATGCCATCCTAATACATTAAATTATGATTAGAATAAATTTAAATAATCAAATTCCATTTTCTAATAATTAATTTTACAAAATATAAAAAATGTTAAAACAAAACTAATGTAAACTTAAAAATTAAAACCCTATTAATTTCAATTATAAAAAAAACAAGGTTTTTAATTTAAAAAAATAGTTTTTTTTTTTAAAAATAAATAAAAATAAAGGCGGGTCGGGTCGGGGCGGGGCGGGGCGGAGGCGGGGCAGGTCTAAAAATCCAAAATTCCGCCCCGCCCCGTTGACATGCCTACCTATTACTACTCTTGTCACATAGACATGGAATTTACCCCTATGTTTTGTATGGACATGTGATGTCGGCAGCGTGGCAATATAATTGCTAATGCCAGATTACCATTGCATCGCCGCCATTTAAGTACGTATGTTAACCACGTGACACTCCTTTATTACATCAATGTTTCTCTTTATGGTCTGAAAATTCACACGATACACAGCATCTAAAATACTTCCTCCGTCCCGAATGAACTTGCACACTTTTTGTTTTCATTCGTCCCAAATGAACTTGCACATCCTTAAAAAGGAAAGTTCTAACACAATCTTCACCCTCAAATCTCCACTCTCAATCTCCACCCTCAATCAACCTTTGAAAAGTCAACAAAATCCAAAAAAACAACTTTTTCTTAATATGCGAGCCGAACCCTGTGCAAGTTCATTCGGGACGGAGGGAGTAGCAGATCTGCTAACCTGGAAAAGGATATGCTGTTTTTCCTTTTACTCCATTCGTCCCGTTTAAAGCTGCCTACTTATCTTTCAGTGAATCTTGTGCGTGGCGATCATACGTATAACGAAATACACTTTTACAGAAAAAATTAATACTTTTATCGAAAAATGTTATTTTTACAGATAAAAGTGATATTTTTACTACATTGATACTTTTATAGATAAAGGTGATACATTTACTACAAAAAGTTATACTCCCTCTGTCCCAGCTAACTTTCACAGTTGACCGCTACGAATGTTAAGAAAAAACAGATTTTGTTATTTCTTTTACTTTTTTAAAGGTGGAGATTGAGTGTAGAGATTTTAAGGGTGGAGATTGTGAGAGAAATTTTCTTTAATAAGTGTGAAAAGTTAAGTGGGACGAATCGAAATGGAAAGTATGAAAAGTTAGCTAGGACGAAGGAGTACTTTTCTTTTCCAAAAAAAGTGATACTTTTACATATAAACGTGATACTTTTACCACAAAAAGTGACATTTTTTTCCTGTCACACCGTGTGACGGTCACATATAAGTTTTTGCCCTTCTCTTTGAGTTCGTCCCAACTAAAGTTGTCATCCCAAAAAATAAAACTAATCCCACAATCTTCACCCTCAAAATCTCAACGCTCAATCTCAACCTTTAAAAAAGAAAAAAAAAAACTGTTTTTTCTTAACATTCGTGTCCGATAAAGTGCCTAACTTTAATCGGAACGGAGGGAGTATCGTTTCTGAGGTTGTTATGTCGCATACATGGTGGCGCCACCACCGCTGCTCCTACCAAATTGGTTTGAGGGGCCGTTATTTGAGCAGTTTTTTGTGCTTTTGTTTTTAATGATTGCCATTTGAGCAGTTGAGATCTGTCTAGTGGTGCATAATAAGTGATGATTCATTTTGGAGTGGGGATGCTTTTTGTGTGTCCATGGTGACATTGACTGTGGTGAGAAATATCTCACCTACTCTATTCCAAATTTGTTGAAACACGTAATGGGATGCTTATAGGGCGGATTTTGCTAAATTTGTAACGTGGAGTTTGAGTTTGACTATTCATAAGATCAAGATAGTTAGAGTTAGAGTTGTACGTTGTGTATATAGTCCAATGATGTACTTGTAGATAATTAACATTCTTAAGAAAATGAAAATGCCTGGTTGGTAGCGTCTCCAGATGTACGTAATATGAGTTGGGTAAATAATTTTGTGTGTTTTTTGTTTTTCTCTCTTATTGCTATTTGTAACCCAATAGCTGATACCAGAGCTTGGGATGTAGGAGTAAATATGATGAGCGAAGAAAAATTACTAGTAGAAATTTTTGATGGAATGCTTTCTGAAAGATGCAGATTGAGAATAGTATGTACTGTAAAGACCTGTATCAATCTCTGGATAAAAACCGAAGGACATGAAAGAGGATGACTGAAAATTGTTGGACATGAATGCGATGAGCGTGATACGCTTATCTCTGTCCATGAATGTTGCGCTTCGTACAGTAAATACGAAAACTGTCAAGGAGATACTGGAGATGTTGTCAAAGATGTACGAGAAGGCATCAGTTAGAATAAGGTTCATCTGATGAGACGCTTGTTTAATCTAAAGATGGAAGAAAGTACCCCGGTTGCCAATCATCTGAACGAAATCGATAAGATAATAGCTAAACTAAGCTGGCTTGAGATCGGTTTGATGATGAGATACAAGCCCTAATTTTGTTGTCTTCCTTACTAGAAAGCTGGAGCAAAATGCTTACTGTTGTAGTGCTTCAGCAGGGAAGGTGAAACTTAAGCTTGCCAAAGTTAGAGATCAGATTATAAGTGAATAAATTTTCAGGAAATGATCGGGTGTAGCTTCGGGATCAGCTTTGAGTATGAGAAATAGAGGCAGACCAGACTCAAAGTCGACATCAAATCGAGGTCGATGAAAGTCGAGAGGCAAAAATAAGTCGGGGAAGTTGGGGGATGTTTGAACCAAAACATCTAACGACGTCGTTTTACAGTTACGCAAAGTGAACACATAAGACAATCGAAACTAGCTATGATGATGAAATAAATTCATTAGAAAAGAAACAAAATTTAAAATTATTTATGTATTTAATTTTTACGAATCGGGTTAGGAGTGGATTTAACAAAACCTTTTACTCGATACTCACTAAAGACTAGGTGAAACGAATTTTAAAGAGTTTGACCTACACATGTTTCATGTGTATTCGAATTTGACCCGTCTCCATTGCCATCCATATTTAAAATATATATAATTAGTGTTGCATAGTGAAACAATATTTAAAATGAATACAATACGCTATATTAAATTTACATGCGAAGCCGCCAACATTGATTCTTTTTGTTTGGTGACAAAATATGAATACTCCATTTTATTAAAAAAAAAATCCATTTTATTATTAAATCACTAATGAACTACTTAATTAGAATAGGCAGCTGATAAGTCGAAACATAATATAAAAATCAAGGTTGTAAAACTCGTTAGATGGTAGCTAGACGGTGTACTGGGACCTAGCGACTAATCAGGATTTGGGCGGAGCTAATCGGGATATAGGCGTGGTCAGACGGGGAAGAATCGAAAAATAAACGTAGACGGTCAATGAAAACCTAGCGCCTAGGCGGAGATTAATTAGAGTTAGTCGGAGATTTCTGCAACAGAGATAAAAATAAATCAAACCAAACATGGCCCAGGATTTAATCATACATGCTGCATATATTAGTAAGTCAAGGTGTCGTTTTGGATTTCGGATCTTCAACTGCATATGGTGTTACATTTCCTATTACAATTATATAAATATAGTAGATGTATATAATTGTGATGTATTAATAATGTCATTGTGTATATGTATCGGTGTATTATGCAATTTCAGCAGAAGATGTAACACTATTTATAATAAAAGATCCAATGCGACGATTTTGAAAGATGGGTATATTATTATAAATGTCAAACATATACACTTGAATAACTAAACAAAGAGAAATTAAAACTAGTACAAGAACCTATTGTAGAAAAAGTTGGGGATTCTTACATCTATTTAAGAAATATATTAATTTATTTTTCGAGTGTACTGATCAAATACACTATAATCTACTTAATTTGGTTTTTAAAAGTCCCGCATAGTGGTACTTTCATTTTATTTTGTCAGGCGCAGTTTGTTGGTCCTAAGTTTCAAACCGAAAGTAATGGCAGTGGTTATCCCATATTTGTTTGGGAACAAGCCTTTTATACTTTTTTCTATTTTCGCACTTAGGATCGACAAGCTCTGCCTTAACAAAATAAAAGAATCACTTAGAAACAACAACCTATATTTTGGCAAAATAACAAAATACTCATTTCATACAGATAAAATTAATTATATTTGTAATTGGGCCATGAATTGGGCCTAATGGCCCAACTATAATTTCATATGAAAAATGGGCCCGAAGTTTCAATCTCCAATCCTCTTTTTTTTTTTGAGTGAGGTGAAGGGGAGCGAGTTCGAATCTATCACCTTCATCATAAACTAGTTATGCAATACGACTGGGCTACCAAGTCTTAGGACTTAAATCTTCATCTTTTAATTTGGGCAATTGAAGAAAAATATGTTGATAATATTGCTTTACAATCATGGACCAGAAGACCCAACCCCGATGGGTCGATGGCCCAATGGCCCAACAAACTACAGGCTGCTCTGACAATCTTGTATTTTAGGGAATGGATTGAACCGACCCTACCAATCATTAATTTTTTATCCGATGAAATTTCGGATCGACCCAACCCAACTAACATATAGCATTGACTCGATTGGCTAAACTAGGCTAGGCCAAACCAGACGGGTCGAATTGCCACCTCCGCATATAGTCATTCCAGACCATGTGGATAATAAAGCTTTGAAGTTCCTCGTGTATCTCAAGTCTCATAAAATATATAAATTTTAAAAAATACAAAATAAAAGATCTTTTCAAACAATTTGATTAAAATACGCACTGGCTTGAATGATTCTTCTATTCCTCTTACCAAGGAGACAACTTTTACTTAACTTTTGAGTAAAATTCCTTGCCATGGCGATAAAGTTGGATAACTCTTTCGCATTGTTATCCAACCTGGATGATGAACCCGGGCGCGAATCACCCTCGGCCGCCCGGAAACCGACATTGCCAGTCGAGGAGGCACGGCTGAGCAGGAAAAAGAAGGCAGCCCGAAAGGTGCTGCTGCCAGAGAAGCGGCTGAGCAGGACCGAAAAGGCGGTGCATCGGCCTTTTGCAGAACACAACAATGGAAGGAAAAATGCTGACAAGAGTAAATCTAATGGAGGAAATAAGCTCTGGCCAAGGCTGAGAAAGTTTTTCAGTATTTTCATTTTATTTGCTGGGTTTTTTGGTGTTATCTTCTCCATTATTCGTCGTAATTATTTCTAAATTCTTGCAGTAGATGGATTCATTATGAACAAATAAAATCATGGATTCGTTAGTGTTCTTTTAAAAAGTATTAGCATTTAGGCAGAAACTGTATTAGTGTTTATGCCAAAAGGTACTACTACTTGTTTTGAGAAAGGTGTTACGCTGAAATATAATACCTTTCTTTAAGAAAAAGTGATACCTTATAGTATAAAGCATGATATCTTTTCATGAAATCCCTCTTTAACGCAGATTACACGGATCTAAGATCTGCGCACGTGGTGTACATGAGTGTTAGTGATAAATAAATAAGATGAAACCGTTATCCTCTTCTTTTTCTTTAGGTTATACCTTCCTCAAGTTTTCGAGTCTTACCAGTAATTACGTCTTTTATTCAGTTCATTAGATGCTACATAAAAAAAGAAGTGCACCATGTATTATGTATTACATCCCCTCTGATTTCAGTCACACACATACCCTTTAATTTACAGTCGCACATACATTGATGTGTGTCAAATTAATGGTGGATGCTACACGTGGTGTACTCCATCAGATGTAGCATCAACTCCACCCTTACACGTGGCTTGACATGTGTATTTTGATGAAGGCAAAAGTACCAAGATATTGATTATAATTGCCTACTCATTATAAATCCACGCTAAACTACGTTTAGCAAACTCAATATTTGGGGTATTTCTAACAAGGATCACTACTTACATTGACCTACATCTACCAAGAAAAAGCCAAATACAAGTGTATTGTCAACAATATCTAATATCCCATGATTAGCTTCAAGTTAGAAGACCCTGCTTAGACCAAAACATATACCAATTTATCAATAATTACCTGAAATAAGTAGTTCTGAAAATATGTCAAGGGCTGCAGAGACCCCTGAGATCCCCTTCTTGAGCATACCAATTCGGTATTATCTTTGAAAGGTGGGGGTGTAGATCTTTGTACGAATTTCTTATCGTCCCTTCTGCAACTCCTGTCGCAAGTGATACATCTGCAATAAATACAGTTGGTTCAAATATAATTCATTACAGCTGATGCAAAAGAATACAGTGTGAGTTTTCATGAAACCAAGGTACCTTTGAGGGGCTTTTTTTCGTCTGAAAGTTGAGTGACTATGTAAATAACTGTTGCTGCTATGGAGATGGGGCTCCTCCTGAGTGGTCAAGATAGTACGAGGGTTCACATATTGTTGAATTTTATTTATTTTCTTGGAATAACGATGACCAGTTCTTACGACAATCTCATATACTACCTTGAGACAGGGATGCATCAATATATGAGATAAAGAAAGAAAAGACTTTGAGAAGACAAGCATACCTAATGTCAAACTGCTCAGCCTTTGCAACAGCTTCTTGGGCAGCTTTAACTGTCTGGTTCGCCATTCCAAGATTGGAACAAAAGCGCCTCTGAAGAACAAAGATGTGTTAGATGGAGGGGAAAAGAGTTTCCCAAAAAAAAAAAATAATAATAATAACCTTACCATGAAATCACCAGCATGTATAGTCCCTATCTCCACAGACTGACCCATCTCAAGCTCCAGTTGTTTCATGATATATTCTTTCGCTCGTCCAATTTCCTTCTTGCTAGCCCCATTGGCAACCGCACAAATTTCTGGTTGAAATTCACAACTTAAATAAAGTTCATTTCAAAGAGAACTGAAAGATGAATCTATTACCCTTTACGGTGCGAGGCTTGTCTTCTTGCCTGCAAGCTATGTACAAGCAGGCAGCCAATAATGCATCCTGGTTTCTTCCTCTACTCGACTTTTGATCCTCCACCTTCTTGTATATCTCGTTAGCCCGATCCTGCAGACATTATAGCATCACCAAAGAAGCTATTAATTCATTAATAATAAACATACAATATAGGAGAAGAAGATGAAACATGATGTCCCAAAATATGTGTTCATCTGTAATAACTACCACGAAAGGAATCACAGCAAGATTCTCTGGTTTGTATAGTATAAAATGGCTAACAATATAATAATCAGAAAATCAGACATAGCCTCATGACTGAATCGAGATTCTGTACTTCATATACCATGGCTAGCAACATAAGTAAACAAGTTAACCTTCACATATTCGACCAAAAAAAGGTAGAAAAACTAAACAATGGGATCACTAATCACCTATATGAGTTAATTATTTTTAAACAACATGTTGATCGCGTCTTTAGACTTATTGGATTGTTAAACTACTATTGAGTCATTATTATTATTTCTATATTATATTCGATTAAAGAAAATCCCGCCTCCCATGGTGACTTGAACCCCTAGACCATTGGTTTTACACGGTGTGCATTTAGTAAAGCTACTAATAGGAAGGCTCATACAAGTTAGGCTGAAAAATTAGGCTCATTAATGGGATTCAAATATGCAATTTGATGAATTCAATTTTTTAAATATTAAAAAAGTATGTTAATAACCAGTAAACAAAGTACCTTTATAGTTGCAACAAGGCCCAACCTGAAAGAAAATTAGCTATATATCAGATACATTTTTCTAATATTTCAATTTCAATTGTCAGAATAATCTTTCTTCTTTTCAAGGAACTAAAAAAAAAAGCTTGAGCAAAAATCTAAATGGAGAGTTTTCCAGTAGTCAAGCCATTACAGTGTGATCATTTACAGAAATGCTGATTCCCAATGAACCTAATTCGTTTTCGATGTTGATTGATTGTTTAAAAATTAACAAACATTCAATCATTATTAAGTTAATTAGTATAAAATCTAGGCAAAACATAAAACAGAAGGGGAAAAAACAGAACAAAAAGCATCATGAAGTTGACTTCAAAATCAAAATAACAAACTAATTTCAATTAAGAAGAGCAAATTTAAGGGGGAACAAACAAAATTGAAAACCTGTCTGACATAGTAGCAATACTCTTGAAAGCCAAAATGAGGGATCGATCAGGGTTAGAACCGTAATTCTGCCAACGTCCAAGCGAAGACGTCAGGAAATCGCTGGTGGTACCGTTCGGCATGGAGATAACTGTAGACAAACCGCCGTCAGTCAGGAGCGGGTTCGCCGGTCCCCCGACCCGAACCGGATCATTGTCGCCGGATTCATTGGCGAAAGTCCGCCACTCGGATGTCTCGTCAATTGAGTGAGATTCCAGTACGAGACCGCACTCGGAACAGACGGTGTCTCCCGCCGCGTGATCGACGACCACCTCCGTCGTCCGTTTGCAGTCGGAGCAGTAGACGTCCGCCATTGATGTTCGAAATTTGTCAATTCGACGCAGAATTAAGAAATGGAGATGAATTTGGGAGGGAGAAAATGAGAAAAGGGGGGAAGTTGAGTGTAATTTATTAAGGCGTTAAGGGGTAGAAAAGTCATCGAAGGGTCATTGTAAACTTGTAATTGAACTGCTTCAACTTGCGTTATCCGTAACGGATTTTATTTGTTGACCTTTTTTTTCATTAAATAAAAGTGCTTCTCACGTGTAGAAGTAGAAGTCTATGGTCGCAATTCAAGCGGTCCGGTTTACAGGTCTGGTATATCTCAGTTCATCGAATCAATATGATATGTTGAGTTGAATTGGATCGGATCGATCAATATTTATATCGAATTAAATAGTATTAGGTCTAACTCAATCCATTCTTCTTAAAAATATTAAGGTTTTTTAACTAGCATATGGCTCGTCGGACTTTCGACCCACTAAATCGTATATATTGAGTTCGATAGTACTTCCGACTAAATTTTTTATCATTATATGACTTAGTCAATCTAAGATATTGGGCGGACTGGATTAGTCCATTCAGCCGAATCGATTTTATTAGCTTTAGGTGTTTGAAGCGAAGTACACATGATTGGCGAGCGTTAGATGCTTCTTAAGATCTATTTTCAAAGTCCGGGCTACCGTCAGAGCTGCTGGTCAACATTATATATCAAGAGTCAAGATTTTATTGGGTTGAAAAATATTAATCCTAACCAACCCATCTTCTCAACTACACTAAGATTTATCGGATCAATTTGCAATCAATCTGACCTGTTGGACCCATTGATACTTCGAATTACGATTTTTACAGTCTAATCCACCTAAAATATCATCTTAGTATTCAGTTAGAACTGATCGAACACTTTTAAAATTTAAAACTAAAGTGTTCGAATACATCAAGCGTTAGACTTTCATTAGTCGCTTATGTTTATTTTTTTATTTCTATCTGTTTAACCATGTTTTTACACCGATCAACTCCATCTAAATTTTGAGTTAGTATTGCTAAGTTCGCGTCTACGTCTAACTAGTGGATAGCAATCAGACCATCTCAATGAAAACAAATAGAAGCACGTTTCTTCCGGGGAAAAGTACAGGAAAATTTAGGTTCATTAGCGACAAGTTTACATGACGAATGACATTTTGGACGGTTTATAGTCATTAGCTTTGTCCTATTGGTGGTTGGAGAGATGGCTAAACTTCAAATTATAGTCAAATTATAGTCAAGAGTAGTATAAAAGTTACTGAACATTAGTCGGATAGCAAATTAAAATTCAACAATTAATTGGAACCTAGGTGAAAGTAAATTGTGCGTAAACACGATCGAGTATGGTGGAATCAAAAAAAATCTTATACACGGCCAATGAGAATTAGGTCGGGACTTGTGCACGAGCTCCACCAAATGCTTTATTGCTTTACGATCCAAGCAGGACCCCATGTTGGGCCTTAAATTGGACCTGGATCTCTACATTGATATAATATTATATGTTTTGGTCCAAGTTCGAGCGAATTTATTTTTTGACTAACTCCTAAATGACCTCATTTTTTAAAAAAAAAAGTCTCTTAATCTAAAAATAAAGAAAAAAAGGTTGATCTGTCCAACTTCGTCCTCCCAATTTACCTCATACTAATAAAAATACTTCAATCTTTATATGCCTTAATCTTTCCCATATATTTTCGATGTGAACTTCTTTGGACTATTCCAACACCTTACAGTGTGATTTATGCCCTATACACCATATACCATTGAATTAATGTATAAATATAAAATTAAAAAAAAAAATTATTTCAATGTACATCTACACACTTATCTAATAATATATGATACATTATTATCCACGAGAGCAGGGTAAAAGAACTGATAGAAAATGATTTAAATTAGAGTCAACGGTTGCGTTTACTATGGTCGGTTGCCTCCCGAATTTTTTTAAGTTTTTGACCAGCCGGCAGCAGCTTGAAGACTAATATCCCACTGGGTTACACGTGGCAAATGTACACGCAAAAACTAAAAAAAGGTTTGCCTTATTTGCAAAGCAACTCAGAAGGTTTGGAAAACTTAGAAGCATCTCCATCTCTCAATCCAGCTACAATCGATTCCCGTCAATCCCATCCCAATCAAAAATTGTACTACAAACCCGCAACAGTTCATACGCATGGAAACCCTCAACATTTTCAGTTAAATCTTATCCTCATTAAAGATTATTATGCTCACATGTCAATATAATTCCCAAATGTCATAGTTTTGATCCGACCAAATCAAAAATAGGAATTTCTTAACTAGGCAAATATAATTAGGACGGTTTCTAACAATTTAGTGACCTGAGTCCAGTAAAAGCAATTGAGCCCCAAAAAGGTAGAATTAAATAAATAAATTTAATAAAGTAAAAGAAAGCAAAGCACGAGGGCCCGAAATAAAATGATTTTATGAAAGTAAAAGAAAAACGCAGCCACAACATTTAATCCCGTGTTGTTGCATTTAATAGCGGAGAAGGACAATGCCGGTTTTGGCTAATTAATCCATTGGTATGGTAGCTACCTTACCTAGCCAAATGCACTTCGTAACCACTAGGCTACTTGGACAATTGTAACTTTTTATTACATTTATATCTATATGTAAAAATAGTATTATTGAAAATTTTGAGGCACCTAAATTTCTCGTTTTTTCAGGGACCGAGGCAACTGCCCCTTTTGCCTGGTTTGATAAAACAAGAAGAGAAGGGAACTGTGAAAAACTCAAGTAGATCTGAGAATTAAATTTCAGAATTGGATAGTACGAAAAAGTATATTGTTGTTCTTGTATGGGACTATCACGGCTCAAAAACAGTTTTGCAAGGGGAATACGATACAATACTCAACAATCGAAACCACCTCAGTTAGGCCTTAGGGCTGCTAAGTTTCTTCAAGTCCCTCTCCTTTGCATACCATTCCGGTATGATCTTTGCAGCGTGCGGGTACAGATCCCGATACGCATTTTTGATCGTCCCTTCTGCAACTGTAGTTGCAAGCGATATGTCTGCAACTCAACCATTTGTGTGTTAGTCAAGCATAAAAGCCACAAAAATGAACCTCAAGATATAGGATCAAAACCTTCAAAATATATAAATAAAAAGATGGTTAAAACTCAAACCTCGTAGGGGTTTCTTCGACTCAGATAGCTGAGTTACCATGAAAATGATAGCTGCAGCAATAGATATAGGGCTCCTCCTGCAGTTACATATTTCGTTGTCAAATGTGTACTTACAGAAGCTACGAGAACTTTTTTTTTAACTTTTTCTTTCTTTATTCTTTTTTAACATCACGCACAAATAAGAAAAGATTCTTATCGCATTCTCACCAAAATCTATTTCCATGTTCAGCTCGACTGAAAAGAAAACGTGCTTGTCTTCTGGAAAGATACAGCATTTCTAAACTAAACTAACCCATTTTTATTGTTTAGACTAGTGACTTCGGATTCTTACATTTTCCTTATTTATTTATTTATTACTATTTTCCTTTCTCCCTGGGAGATTTTTCTTACATGTTCATGTTAATGCAAAGTCTAGAAGTACAACAGATACCATTAAACCATGATGAGGGACGGATACGATAAACATAGAGTGCCCCTTGTACCTAATATCGAAGTCCCCTGCCTTCTGCACCGTTTCTTGGACAGCTTTGACCTCTTCATTGCTCATACCTAGATTGGAGCAGAAACGCCTCTGCAGAACACAAACACGCATTATAGTCTTTTATATATGTATGTACATAGTGACTATCCTACTTAATATTAATATATTTTAAGGCAGACTCACCAAATAGTCTCCGGCGTGAATGGTACCCATCTCCATTGACTCACCCATCTCAACTTTCAACTGTTTCACAATAAATTCTTTCGCTCGACCAATTTCCTTTTTGGTAGCTCCAGCAACAATAGAGCATATTTCTATTCGAGACCCATGTGTTCAGATGATTTGATAAATGCATAACTGTACACAATAGAATTCGACATGCAAGTTATTTAAGGTGGCACCTTTTACAGTTCGTGGCTTGCCTTCCTGACGACAAGCGATGTAAATGCATGCTGCCACAAGAGCCTCCAAGTTTCTTCCTCTTGTACACTTCTGATCCTCCAACCTCTTGTATATTTCACTTGCCCGATCCTTCAGAATAAAGCACCACCAGAAAACAAAGTTGAGACAACTGCAGATACCAAATACTGAAAGATGGATAGATAATTGGATTACTATATGTATGCATGAAAAAAGGAACCGTTGAGTACATCAACACTTAACAGTCAGTTTCATAAGTGTGAAAAAGAATGGAGATAAGAAGTTTCTGGATATTCACTTCACACCAAACCTACTAACAACATAGTGCAGCACTTCTAGTGATATACAAAACAAAACATTCAGCCTCCCAAGGAACGTAAAAAGGAAGGGTGAAGAAGGCACACCATAAGATTACGCATGAGAGAGAAAGAAACAAACATGAAATAAGATATGTATGCAGAGATGTTGAAATTAAAAGATACTCATTAAGAATTGAAGAGCTAATTTTCACAGTGCAATCTGTACACCTGACCCTTTTTTACGGAGGAAAATTAATCAACAGAAATGCATACCTTAATCGTTGTTACGAGGCTCAACCTGGAAGAGGGAGAAAACAGCTACTGTTAGTTCCACATTTGGGAGAAATAAAAACACCCATGAAAGAGAGACCATGAAAGTTCCATTAACATTTTCATGATCAAAACAAACTTAGAGAATTTGCCCGTCTAACATGATAATAATTACGAAAAAAAAATGAGCATCATCAGTCTTGGCAGCAAATGGTCTTTGTCATTAAAGATAACATGTATACATTTACACTATAGAACTCCTAATACCACATTCCAACAATGTAATGCAGGTGCAATCGAATCCGGAGAAGACAACATCAAACAAACAGGAAAGCAGAATTCAAGCCCAGAACAAACAAAAAAACAACTTTTCATTCTCGTGTAAGATGCTGCCAACGATAACAAACGTCCAAGAAGAGATAAAAGCGTCAAAAACTAGCATTTGCTTTCCATCTGTCAGCTCAGTATAGAACAATTCGGATAAATAAAGCACCTCTTGTAGACCAATCCGAATTTCCAGTGATAACCTAGAAATGATTCTCTTCAAAGTACTAAAGCATCCAAAATAATTCAACACATTCTTGACCTATAAACTTTCCACTATTGTCTTTTCTAATTCACGAAAAGTTCCACTCATTATTACTCCACATACCATTTCTCATTGCATCTGCAAACCCGAAAAACGCAAAACTTCACAACCATCTAAAAATGTGTAAATTCTACCCTCACATTCAATCAAAACACTCAACAAAAGCACAATTGAGAAACAGAACAGCGACCGACCTATCAGCCATGTTAGAAATGGTCTTAAAAGCAAGGACAATAGCTCGGTCCGGATCCCCACCCCGATTCTGCAAGCGCGCCAAAGACGAATCCCCATTAGACCCGTTCGGACCCCGAGATATAACCGTAGTGAGCGCTCCATCCCCTAACAGCGGATTAACCGGTCCACCGACACGATTAGGGTCATGATCGCCGGAATCATCGGCGAAAGTCCTCCACTCGGAGGTCTCATCAATGGAGCGGGCTTCCAGTACGAGGCCGCACTCAGAGCACACGGTGTCGCCCGCCGCGTGATCGAAGACGACCTCCGTGTTCCGCTTGCAGTCCGAACAGTAGATATCCGACATCGTGATCGGATTCACGATCCAATTGCGCTGATCGAAGTGATTATCCTGGGTTTTGATGTAATTTTGGGGGATTTTTTCGCTCCTCTCTCTGAGCTGGAGAAACAGAGGAGCAACAATGGATAGGTCAAGGGGATATATATAGACGGATGAAGATGAGGGCGGCGGGCAGGGTGGGGCCCACCCGAATTGAGATGTGTTCACATCCTATTTTGGGTGGCTTCCATTGTCTTTCTTTTATATTGTTTCTTTTATTTTTCCCTTTTTTAACCCGTGTTTTCGGGGAAGCTCTTACCTACCTCTATCAACATTGAATACAATTTACTGTTTATATAGAGAGTGGTTGTAATTATTTTTTTAAGGAGATACTTAATTTGGGATGTAGTGGCATGTATCACGTTCGATGGGGCACATTCACGGATGAAACATCCAATAAGGTATTTTAGTTTGAGAGTATAGTAGGGTAAGATGTGTATTGAAATTATAAAAGGTGTGTTAGAAGTTGTAAAAGGTGGTGTAGACCATAGAGTGTGGATGTGGAGGGATGGGTCATCCGGTGTAAAGTGAAATACGCTGAGGATGACCCATGCCACATCCGGAGAACATCCCAAAACAATATCCCCTAAGTGTTTTTCAATTTATAGTTTGGGAAAAAATTACTGGATATATAGGGGATGGTTGCAATTACCTTGTTTAAGTGTTTTTCAGCTTATAACTTGGGAAAAAATATTTTGAAGTGTTTGGCAGCTTTAATATAAGTGATTTCAGGTCAAAAGCTAAAAATAGAAAATAATTGTTTTTTCTAAGTTTTTGGTGTTTTGATAAATAAATAGAAGTTTTTACTCGTCGCTAGGCGCTAGTTAGGCGGTGGACTGGGGCCTAGCGATTAATCGGGGTCTGGGCGGGACTAATCGGGACATAGTCGTAGTTAGGCGGGGAGGAATCGGACAATAAACGTAGGCGGTCAATGAGAGCCTAGCGCCTAGACGGGGATTAATCGGAGCTAATCGGGGATTTTTAGAACAGAGCTTATAAGCTAAAAAGTCACTTAAGTATCAAACAGACCAACTTTATATTTAATCAAAATTATTTATATTCTCAACCACTACTTCCTTTTGATTTTAAGCAATTATACCATATTATTTACTTTTAATCATTTTTTCAAGAGTAAAAGCAAATGAAAATACCCCATAATACTACATGGCGAAAATAGATTTTTTACACACGTGAATCCAATAGAGCTCAGGCAATGTCGATATAAATATGAAAGAATTTCTCTTATTTCGTATATCGATAGGGGTGTTAATTCGGATTATAAGGCAGATTTCGTATTCGATTTTAGAGTATTCTAGCTATATATCAAAAGCTATTAAAACCTTATAGTTGTTACGTTTTTAAAGGAAATAATATTGATTTTATATCTATTTGAATTAATATCATGTTAGTCGCATTCGTGCTAGATTAATTTCTATTTGAATCAAAATCAAGTTAATCGCATTCATGTTAGATTAATTTTAAATTGTATCAGTACAATTATATCGAGTCGGGTTCGTGTTATTGGGTCAAGGTAGGAATTATCATATCCAACAACAAAAACATCATATTTTTGTTTTGCGAAATATTGTTTTGCAAGATGCATGACATGGCTTTGTTTTGTAGAAGTATTGTGTCTTCAATAGTTAAATTAAATGAATCTAAAGTTTGAGAGACCTCAAGCATCGGCAAATTAAAACCTCTAAGGCTTTTACAGCTCTCCAAATTCGAAATTCTATAGCTTCTCTACTCAGTATAATAGTATAATTTGCCAGAAAATCAATTGTTTTGTTTCCTCACGATAGATGTGTGAGGTTTCCATCACAAGTTTTTCACGAGCC
The DNA here is from genome assembly GCA_958295605.1 of Ajuga chamaepitys. Classification (NCBI taxonomy): domain Eukaryota; kingdom Viridiplantae; phylum Streptophyta; class Magnoliopsida; order Lamiales; family Lamiaceae; genus Ajuga; species Ajuga chamaepitys. The sequence continues at coordinate 2,455,281 of OY282504.1, read as the reverse complement.
TCGTAAAGTCTATGTACGGACTTTGGTAAAGCCAACTCCCCTTATCTTCATTTAGAGCGTGGTCAAAATTGTTGAAGCATCCATCTCGAGTCAAATTTCTTTTAGGCCTAGTTGAAGGCATCACTTCGGTCCTTAAAAATAGCAACAAGTTTTGCTGCAAAATTATCCCTTGTGCCCAAAAATTTATAAAATCCGGCAATCAATTTGCAATTAGCATCATGAATAACACCACCTGCTCCAGCTAGGCCTAGATTGCCTTTCGACTCCCCGTCAGTTTTTATTTTGAAAAAATCATCATATGGTGTATCCAACGAACCAAATAAGATTTTGTTTTAGTTTAACCAACACGTAAATCTTCCAAATTTCAGCCAAATATTGAACGCCTCCCTGAAATTCAACTGTTAACAAATTAGTATTCGATGCAAGTTTAAGCCTATCAATTACCATACATCGGATTTGGGAAGAAGAAGGCTTTCGATCTTGAAATTTAAAAGCATTACGAGCACACCAAATGATTCAAAGAATAAGGATAGGAAGAGAAATGTGAATGTGCTCATAAATCCTTTGTTTTTGAGGTTGTCATCAAGGGCTAAGAAATTATTGACTAACCTTCAAATAATATAGCATGGTTATTCTGAACAGATTTGGGTCACATCATTGATTATCAAACCGTTAAAGGGGTTGGACAAGCTTAAACAAAAGTAAAGAGACCACACGGAGAGAATTTTCAAAACGACTTATTCTAAACATCAGGGTTAATGAGTAATTCAAAAATACCAACAACAACAGACGCAAGTAAAATCAAATCAAGTTCATCATATTTCCAACCATTTTCAGACCCGTAAGTACGAACATTGTCATCCCAATTAACTCTATCAAAGATATTACCTAACTCATTCTTGTTCCAAATTTTATGCTCGATTTTGATCATTTTCCCTTTACGAGTAGGTTGACTTCGGGAGTCTTCCACAGTTTTCATGAAAGAATGATGCTTATCCCAGACATTCAATTAGTTATGTACTCCCTCCGTCCCGACTAACTTTTCACAGTTGATCGGGCACGGAGGTTAAGAAAAAGTAAATTTTGCTTTTTCTTTGACTTTTCTAAAGGTGAAGATTGAGTGTGGAGATTTTGAGGGTGGACATTGTAAGAGAAATTTCCTCTTTAAAGATGTGAAAGTTAGCTGAGACAGACCGAAAATGAAAGTAGGAAAAATTAGCTGAGATGAAGGGAGTATATTTTATCCGTAATTTGTACGTATTCAATTGCTATTTGTTGTTAGCATTCTTCTTATTACAATCCTCACAAACTTTCCCTTTCCCTTTTGAGTTAATTTTTCTAGCGGGTGTTCGACTAAACTTATTTAAAACATTTTATAAGATGTTTTAGAGCTTATAAGATGTTAAATCTTATTTAAAAAACAAGTTATTGAAACTGTTTGGTTATAATAAGACAATAGAGCTTATAAGATGTTAATAATGACATTTCTGTAATTAAATTATAATAAATTAAAGTAGATAATCAAAACAATATCTTATTTGAGAAATAAATTGGACTCTCCTTACTTTTTTTTAAAATAGCTTATAAGTTGTTAACAACTTATTCTGAAATAAAATAACATCTTATTTAGATAATGTTGCCAAACACTTCGAATAAACTTATAAACTCTTAAACATTTTATAAGATTTTTTGAAGAGCTTAATTATAAGCTCAGTCAAACACCCTTCTAGTTTTATTATTAGGGTTTATCTTTCCAGATTCAGCCTCATTATTTTTTGGCACCTACTGTTTCTCAGCCTACAAACTCAGTGTTTGTGGGATCGGACCAGTGACCGAATCGGACAAGTCACCTGTTCAAGGTTTGACCTGTTCGACCGATTTAACCGGTCAAAGGCAACTTGTTGACTTTTGAATTTCAATAGTTCCTTTTGTGTAATACAATCTAATTTGATACTAGAGTTTAACTTGTACCAAAAAGGTTTAACATATATCAATATCAATTAATTCAAAGATAATTCTAACTCTAATTCTTTAATAATATCCTAGTGCCAAACTTAAACTAAATAGGAAAAATAAGGGCAAATAAAGATAAAGGTGAAAATCCCATTTTTTTACATAAAACAGGCCCAAACACAACTTTATTTAAAAAAATAAATATAATGGCAGTTCTACCGATTCGACGGTTCGGCGATCGAACCGATTTTCACCGATTTTAACCGATTTTCAACGATTTTGTAGCATTTTCAATTATTTAAAGTTATCGGACCGATTATTTCTTATGTAAGCTATAAATTCAAAATTTTAAAAGTACATAAATCCAACTAAATACACATATGACATTAATAGATGGACTATTATTTATGACTAACATAGTCTATGGTTAACTAGATCAACTTTGTGTACCATGCACTAAATGTTTATACCAAACTAGTGCAACACCCGTGTAACACATGAGTTTCTATCGAGTCAGATAAAAGATAAATAAATAAATAAGGATATATTTTTTATGGATGAAAGTGGACATGGAATTTATGGTTATATAAATTTTAAGTTTAATATTTATTTTTGCAATAGAATATAGTAACTTTATATATATTGTCAAATCATACTTAAAAAATGAGCAAAGTATATTAAATAATTGTGTAATAATTGATATAATTATCAAGATTGGATCCGCCCATCCCCATTTGGAATGGTCTAATCTATAAATAAACATATGTTGCGTATCATGTCGTGAGCTTGTGAGTCACAGTCAATTGAGAATAAAACAACTCAACAAAAAGTGAAGGCAAACATGATAATGTGCTATTTTTGCAGTTTATAAGTTAAAGTGGCAAAAAATATATTTGAGACTTTCTGTCTGGGCCGGCCGCTCCATTACCACGATTGTTTATATGCAAAAATATATATTCCCGAATGCAGCGCAAATAAAAACATAAAACCCAAGATTCATAAATAAAAATATAGAAACGCCAATTTACAATTTTATAAATATACCTAAATGACTTCAACAAATGTTCTTCATTTTCTTTTTAAGATTACAATGCCCACTCGAAAGACATTTTGAATCTCCTACTTTATACAATACAATATTCTTTACCACAATTCAAATTTATACGATACGTGTATATGATGACATCAAGAATACATCATAAGTAATTATGTGACATAATTAGTATAATATGTTGTAAAAATATTGTACCTAATGTGGTAGAAAAACCGAACCTCAAAAAATGCTAGTTTTGGACTTTGGGATATCTAAACAAAAAAAGATGCTCGTTTTGGACGTTATGTGAGTAATCAAATGAATTACCAAATACTATAGTCCTTATTCAGTACTTAAAAAATCATTATTTTATGGGCTCGAGGACTAATTCATAAAACATAATATTAATAATTTGGCATTTTTATTTATATTTTTTTCGTTCCGAGATAATTTGCACATCACTCTCGTTACGTGGAAAAAGAAAAAGTTGTATTTTACTTTTTAGTTGACTTTTCAAAGGTGGAGATTGAGGATGAAGATTGTAAAAAAAAAAAAAAAAATTTAAGGATATGCAAATTATCTCGGGACACCTCAAAAAGGAAAATGAGCAAATTATGTGTCCTTTTTTTGTTTTGATTTGATGAAGGGAGTTTTAGGTAAATTAAGCTAAGATTCCATTACACAGTTTATGAGCAAAACTTTTCTGCTGTACTTTTTAAGGTTCTTACATATTACAGCAATTTTAACTCAAATAATCACAACATACCATTGTTTTCGCAGCTTAGTAGTTAGGAGTGACAATTCTGATTATCGGATCGGATACGGTTTCGATTTTGGGTTGATTCGGATGATATACCAACAGTTATTTCAAATCTATAATTATTACATTTTAGATACCGTATAAATTTCGTAACGTTTTAAGTTAGGAACAGATTAATATTATTCATATGAGTTAGGTAAATTTATATTAGTCATGTTATCGGTAGGGGTGCTTCAACCGTACCGAATCGCTCATACAGTTATCGTACCGAAATATCATACCAGAATTTCAGTATAGCGAATATTGTATCGTTATCGATCTATACCGTTGATTTTGTTAACCGAAAATTTACAGTATACCGTAAGAAAATTAGTTACCGAACTACTAAAATATGAAAAAAAAAATCGGTATACTGCTATACATCGAACTTTTTCGGTATTTCGGTATATACCTAAATATCAAAATTTTCATATTATCATACCATTAAGGTACCAAATTTTTTTGATACGTATCATATCGTACCAAAATTTTGATATTTTCAATAAAAATTTTAATATGCTATGAGTTATATTTCGACATTTCAGTATTTTCCGCTCCCTGATTATCGGGTTGATTTAGGGATTACTTCCTCCAGTATTAATTCGATAATTCCCGAAGAAATGGACCGTTTTAAATGAAGCCCACAATAAAACCACACATATCGCTAATAACAGCCTATCATGGTTTTCCTTGTTAGGCCCATTCATTTTTGGGCCCACATGGATAGCCCACTTTAACTGGGTAACATCCTTCACTCTTGGGCCTGGCTCATGGGCCGAAAAATTGAGTCTTTCGTCAATAGAGCTGTAAATGAGTCGAGTCGAATCGAGTCGAACGTACTATTGTACAAGTTTGTTTAGAATATTTTCAAGCTATTATTATAATATTTGAGTTTGTTTGATTATTAATCGATCGAGTTTAAACGAACTTTAATCAAACCGAACACCAGTCGAACTCGAGTAGTTTGACATTTTTACAACTTTTTTCATCATCTTTAACTTATCGAGTTCGAGTTGAAGTTAAGCTTTATATTTTATCAGACGTAAAAGTATGTTCAAGTTTTTTTTATATTTTTAATGAAATATAACCCAAACGAACTTCTAAGTTCTAACAAATAATTTTGAATCGATTATCGAGTAATTTGATTTGACGTTCAGCTTATTAGTCAAACTGCTGATGGGATGTGACGTTTCCTATAACATCAAATTCGTCATGTTTCTGGGGAACGTTGCATCAAATTGCCAACTTTGCTTACTTTTAAAATAAAATAAAAATAGAAAATGCCCAACTTTGTGGTTCCGTACTTCCATTGTTCTTATTATCCAAATACTGACAACTGACGTGGTTGATAAGTACAAAAGGCAAGGGATCGGGAAAAATATCGAAATGTTAAGATATTGCGTATTATATTGAAAAGTTAATAAAATACTAAAATTTTCAATTTATTGAATTTCGGTGCGGTGTAATATTATATAAAAAAATTTGATTCGATAACGATATGAGAAGTACAAAAGAATTCAGTATTTCGCTATATATCGGTATGCCGAACGTTTTTTAAGTATCTTAGTAGTTGGGTATTTTGGTATATACTGGGGTATTAATTTATATTTTAATATTTCGGTGGTTCGATAAATCGAATATCGTTATTTTCTAAAGAATGTACGTCGAAATTTTGGTATGCTGAATAACGTTATACACGACCGACATAAAATTTAGTATATCGAAATTTTCGATACTGTAACAGTATAGATTTTCGGTATATCAGAATATGCAGATACCAACACAAAAGTCGGTATACCGAAATTTTCTATACAATAACAATATAGATTTTCAGTATTTTTCGTACGGTAACGATATGAATTGTTCGGTACGAAATACTATACTAAACTACCCCTAGAGATGATAATTCAGACAACCTTGTCTCACCTGAATCCACTAGGTTAGTGTCATATATTAGGTCAGACTGAGTCGATCCAATTCAATATTTCATTTGACTAAAAATATATTGATTCCAGCCATCGTCATCTTCCTAAAATACATTATAATTTTTTAGGTTAACCCGTGGTTTGTTGAACCATTGACCCTTGGTTTAGATCTATTAGGCTCGATAATACCTCGTGCTTCTACGATCCAACCTGCCCATAATATTGGACAACCTGACCTAGCTTTCGTCACTAGTCACACAGGAGAGTAATATTGGAAAAAGTGTGAAAACTAAAATTATATATTTTTGTCTATGTATAAATGGATTAATTACGTTTACACCCTCAAAATGTAGAAAAGTTACTTCTTTTTATTTTATTAAAAAATATTATGTTTTATGTTAGGTGGAAAATCGAGTCGAGTCAACAAGAATTGCCAAGCGAATACCTTTTATTCTTGAATCGAATCAAATCTAACATGTCTTCTTAATTGATCGGTTCTGTTCAATTGTCGATTAAGACTTATAATTTTTTCATTTTTTTTATTATTGTTTAGTAATTATTCATTTCCATTACAACATTTCTCCGGAATCGCTAAATTAAAGAGACCAAAACATAAGCATAACTATCTAATTTTCATGTATGTTACAATCTCTATATTTATGTCAAAAGAAAATATTGTACATCATATAAATAGCTGAAAAAATATAAATAACTACTTCAGTTAGACCAACTAAATTTTTAGGGCAAGAATCAAACCGAATTATAAATCGATCCTAATTATGTAACCAAACCAAATCACTCAATTATTCCAAATTTTCGATTTCGGTTCGATTTTTCTTAAGTATACAATGATTATACATGATATTTAGGGCTGTAAATCAGTCGAGTCGAGTCGAACGTACTATTGTTCAAGCTTGTTTGAAACATTATATATGGAGCTTTTAATATTATGATTGAGCTTATTTGATTATTGATCGAATCGAGCTTTAACTGAGCCAAACACGAGTCGAGCTCGAGTAATTTGACATTTTTAACTTATCGAGCTCGAGTCCAGCTTTAAATTTTATCAAACGTAAAAATATATTCAAACTTGTTTGATATTTTTACTTAAATATAATTCAAATAAATTTAACCGAACGATCTCAAATCGAGAATCGTGAAAGTTGGTTTGATTTTCCACCCTAATGATATTAGATGAAAAAAGGAGATTGTAAAGACCCATTTATGGAGAAAATGGGTCGTGGGACATAGTTGGTATTATTGGTTATAAACAGAAGCAATAAATGAACACAATCCTAAGCCTAAAACATGTTAACATTTCATGTGACTTTCTGTCATCTAAGTGGTCCAAAATAAAGCTAAGAATTCCACAACTGTCAGAAAAAAAATAAAATAATACTTCCTCCGTCCCGACTTATTTTGCATAAGGGTGAGAAAACATACCGAAATGTCAAAATACCGCATATACCGTATCGAAAAATTATCGAAAATACAGAAATTTTCGGTATACCAAATTTTCGGTACGGTAACGATATAATAATTTAAATTTTTTTGTAAAAGTTCGGTATTTTCGGTATATATCGGTATACCGAAATTTTTTCGGTATTTTGGTAGTTCGGTATTTCGATATCCCAGATTCCTAACGGTATACCATAAATTTTCGGTATACCAAAATCAACGGTATGGATCGGTATATACCGATACCGATACAAAATTCGATATACCAAATTTTCGGTACGGTATCGGTATTTACCGATATCATACCGAATTTTCAGTATGCCGAATTTCGGTATACCGAAATTTTCGTTACGGTAACGGTATGAATTTTCGGCGTACCGAAAATTTCGATACGGTAACGGTATGGGAAATTCGGTGTATCGAACCACCCCTAATTTTGCACACTTTTCGTTTTTTTTCGTTCCAACTTATTTTCCAAACTCCTAAAACAGAAATTAATTTTCACAATCTTCATCCTCAAAATCTCAACCCTCAATCTCCATCTTAAAAAAAAAAAAAAAAAAAAACAATTTTTTTAATTTTTTTTTAACATCCGCTTCTAATCAACTGTGTAAAATAAGTCGGCACAAAAAAATAATTAATAAAATAATGCTTTAAAATAAAATAATGGGTTTTGGATAATTTATTAATCAATTCAAGATCCTGAGAATTGGGGTTCTTGAACTTGTAACGGTCCAATTGTTGATGCTCATTGGTTGTCAGAATTTTCTACTGACAAATTGGTCAGTTTTGGACCAACAGAGTTATCTTCTCAAATTTCCCACAATTTTTTTAATGAATTTGATCTTAACCGTGATAAATAATTGTGCAACATGCGCTACCATGTAGTTACTCATTCTTAATTCGTGATTCATCGATTCATGAGTTTATAGTTTAGCAAATTTACTGTATAAGGTGTTAGCTTTGTTGTTAGGCTATAATTTTATTCCACGCTTCATGAATTCATGGTTCATGATTCACGTTTATGTTTCAAATGTTCAAAAATCAAAAGGAAAAAGAAAGAAAAAATGAAGAATGAAATAGTTTGGTTTGTGGAAAGGAAAGAAAAGAATGAAAGAATAAAAAGATGAGAGCGAGCGCCACATTGGATCCTCTATCCTACTTTTACTTTGTCATAATTGTGTCCTACTTTAAAATCGAGTCAATTATAATTATTTTTTTACGATTTGCGAATTTAAAGTTCATAATTTAGGTTCAGGATTCAGTATTCATGTTTAGATTCGATATTTAAGGTCTAGGGTTCGACTTTTAAAATTAGGGTATTATTTCTTATTACATACTTACGATTTCACGATTCATGGTTCATGATTTGATGGTTCAATGTTTATAATTCAATAGTTCATAATTTATGGTTCATGTTTCATGTGTTCATGGTTCACGATTCATGTTGTATAGTTCAATTTTATAGTAAAACTTCGGTTAGAAAAAGATAAATATGAGACAGAGAATCCGAACACATGTAGTGCATGTAACGTAATTATCTGTAGCGTTAAATATCATAACTATCTTTCTTTAAATCCAAATGCAATTTCCGGGTTATGTAAAATTAAAACGTAAATAAATGGATATAATCTTGCAAAATCAAAGTTTTCCAATGTTACCTCTAAATAATCAGATGAGATCCTCTATTCCAATCCGTGTTTCAGCTTGTATTCTAAAACAATCACTATACCCACGTGTATATAATGACATCACTAACTAACACATAACTAATAGTGATCGAACTTGCAAAATTTGCAGTCGACGAATACAACCGAGATAACAAATCAATCTGGATTTCAAGGCCGTGTGCGCCGCGGATTGCGTCGACGACGACAAAACAGATTACGAGCTCGTGACCAATGAGAAGAAGAAACTGAGAGTGCGCTTGATTGCAAATCATCAATGACAATGATAATGGGTATGAATGAGGAGTCAATCATATTATGGAATGAGATGTGGGGAATCTACCTTATTCTTAAAAGTAAAATCTTTGAAAAGTCAAACTGCTTATGTGTCTTTTTCTTAGCTTTTTGAGTTTTTTTAAATTCTAATTCATTGATAATTTAATTTTCTTTGGCGTAAAAAAGAAAAGAAGGATGGAAAAGAGAGAAATATGAGGGAGTTGGTTAAAAGCCAACCAATCACATTTTTTTCGCTTTTTCCTTTAATATTTAAAAGTCGTGTAACTTTTTCGACTCAACTTCGTTTTTTGTAAGAAATATACTGAATTAATCTCCGTTTCACAATCTTCGATTTGACATCCATTATGCATATATTAAATATTATTTTTTAAGTGTAACTTACTTTTTTTATGATTATTATGATACATTTCAATTTGAATTATTTTTTATTTTTGTATATAAAATAGAAATATCAATTATTATCAAAATAATATTTTATTTGAAAAATTATCTACTCTTTTCTAGAAGATTAATTTCTTTTATTTTAATTTGTCCTATTATAATAATTTTGGTGAATCATTTTGTTCTATAGAAATTTGATAAAAAAAGGGTCGATTTGTTAAAGTTACAATTTACAGTCAAAAGATTAGATATAATAGTTAAAATGATTTGATGATTGAATTAGTGCCTCTTTTGTGAAAAGAAAAATGATGTTACAAGTATAATAGATTGATTTTTTTTTTTAAATACATCACGATGTTATATACTTTAGCACCATTGATTAATAAACTAATACCATTGCGCAATCTTATGCTAATATTACTAAATACGAAATATAATATATGTGACTTCTCGCATTACTTTGCCTTATACGAATATGTAATTGCATTAGTATATTATTTAAATATCACAAATATACAATTATCACATAACCAGTGTCATGCAATATATTTTATACTCCCCACGTCCCGCCTAATTTGCATATTTTCTCTTTTGACCCGTCCCACATAATTTTGCACACCCTTAAAAAAGAAAAGAAATTTCTCTCACAATCTTCACCCTCAATCTCCATCTTTGCAAAAGTCAACTAAAAAGCAAAAATAACTTTTTCTTCAGCCGTGCAAAGTTAGGCAGGACGGAGGTAGTATCAATATTTTACCTATTATAGTACAACATTTCGTACAAGTCATATCTAATATATTTTATTCATTACTTATTTTAATTTTCATTATTATACATATTTACCTTTATATTTTAATAATAATTTAATAAAAAAATTCTAACCCGTGCATCGCACGGGTGGAAAACTAGTTATTAATAAAAGAGGGTAACGATTAACTTATTTATTATGTACCAAGCACCATAAATGAGAATGAGTCATCATTCATTTTCATTCCTTACCCCCGAACCCCGACCAAGCGGGGGTGAATGTGTTTTATGTTAATATGTTTGTTTTAAACGATGAGAAGAAGCTTATTGTCTTTACATTAGATGAATGAGAATGTAATAATGCATAGTTCAATGTAATAATTTTTTGTTTAGTTTAAAAATATATGGGCAGATGTTTTTATAATTTGTTGTTATTTCGTGGTGAAGTTGTGTTGTTACAATCTTATGGTACCGGTTCGGTCTAGCCTGACTCACATTTTATGTAGTATTGGTAAGACTCACATTTTATGTAGTATTGTTACTGAAGCGAGTTGAACTGAACTTTGAATTGTTTGAGTAATATTTGCTAAATTTTGAAGTGAATTGCATTTGAACCAAGTTTGTTAATTTTGTGTTAGTTAATGTTGGAGAACGTTAATGTAGACCAAATTTATTAACATTTTGTGTTCATGAACAGGAATATGAGTTGAGCTGAACTTTGAATTATTTGAGTAATATTTGCTAAATTTTGAAGCAAATCATATTTAAAGTCTGTTAATTTTGTGTTAGTTAATGTTCGTTAACGTAGATCAAGTTTATTAACATATTATGCTCATGAACGGGGATATAGGAGATTATCTTAGATTGTAAGAAATTAGTTTGGAATTTTATGAAAACAACAAATTATCTAGTAATTTGAGGATTGAAATTATGGATAGCACAACTACCACTTTATGGTGAGAACTTCTGCCCTTAAATAGTGGTAGGATTGCAAATGAACAGAGCTTTCATCGAACAACTCGTTAACGAGCTCTTTTATTTGGAAGGAACAAATTTTTGAGTTCGTTTTATAAACGAATAGAACTTGAACATGAATTACTCGTTCATTAGAAGTTCGTGAACAACCTTGTTCAAAACTCAATTAATAATAACAGTAATAAGAAAATAACAACAAAAACAATATTCACATTACCTCTTTTTATAATGAGCATTTTGTTAAATTCGTTTATTTATATGAAATTTAGAAAAAAATGTATTTATTTGATGTTCGTAAATAAAGTAATTAGTTTTTCACGAACACGACTGTTCATGAACATGATTAAACACGTTTGTGAACATAATCAAACACTCCTAAATTTAGCTAGGAAAGGTTTGCAACCCTAAATAGTGGTGGCGGTGGCACCAAATTGTCACCGCCGGCCAAATTAGGATCAAAAGGGATCCAATTCAAGAGTTGTGGGACTAAATTAAATTCACACTTTTTTTTGGGACTAAAATAGCACAAGTTAAAAGTTACGGGACCAAAAAAGTTTTTAGCTCTAATTCTGAGATCTTAAAACTTATGATTTGATTTGATTTACATTAATGAGTCAAACTAAGTACTCCCCCGTCCCACCTTATTTTCTGCACACTTTTCTTAGACGACCGTCTCACCTTATCTTGCACAGTCTAAAAAATAAAAGATATAACATAATCTTCACTCTCAAAATCTCCACTCTCAATCCACCTTTAAAAAGTAAACAAACAATAATATTTTTTTTTTCCTAATACTTATAACGATCCTCCTATATAAGATAAGTCGGGACGGAAAAAGTAGGAAATAAGATACTCCCTCCGTCCCACCTTATCTTGCACACTTTCCTTAAACGGTCGTCCCACCTTATCTTGCACAGCCTAAAAAAGGAAAGTTATAACATAATCTTCACCCTCAAAATCTCCACTTTCAATCTCCACCTTCAATTTTCACCTTCAATTCACCTTTGAAAAGTCAACAAATACCAAAAAGTAATTTTTCTTAATATTCGTGCTGACCCTTCCTGTGCAAGATAAGTCGAGACGGAGGGAGAAAATTAATGGTTTTAGGTCATGGGCCGAAGTTGTTGACCGTTAAGTAGTAACTCTCCTAATATTGTTGGAAACTTTTATCTATCCAGTCAGGTAAACTTGCACTATCCGAGTGTGATAATTTACCATCGACTTAGTTGCGTTACGTTACCAAATAAATGGTGCATTGTTACTAGAGACGACAATTCAGGTGAACCAGCTCAGTTCAGTTTAACTTATCGAATCAATATCATATATTAATATTGGGTTAGATTCTATTAAACATATTCTGTGAGGGTACAAATTTTAATTTATATTATATCCAATCCATAGGTACAACACCATTATGGTTGTTTATAAGGGGTGTTTGCAAACAATTGTGCTTTTACAAAAGTGCTTATAGTTAATTTTGAAAAAAAATTAGAATTTGGTAGTGTTTGAAAATAAAATTGTGTTAAAGCTAAAAGCTGATAGAATCTGAGTGTTAACAGCTTCTGAGAATCAGCTTTTAATTGCTTTTCAGAAGCAATTTTGTGTCCTAAAGTGAGTTTGCAAACACTCCAACTTGTAAAAAGTATTTTTAAAAATTGATTTTGGGAGTTTAGATGAGTTTGCAAACACCACCTTAATACAAAGAGATGAGAGAAAAGTTGGGTACAATTAATTGTACCCACTTTTGTTGAATTCAGCGAAGCGGTGTTGCTAATCGCCGCAATTAGAGGAGCATTTGAGGCGCGTGCCTCCCACGTGCACGTGGGTGAGGTGCGGTGTGGGGTCCGCGCCTGATAATTGTCGCTGCGTCCACTTTTTTTTTTTTTTTTTTAATAATAATAATAACCTTTATTATTAATAAGAATGAGGACCAATTGTAACGTTTAAATTCCATCCCCCTCAAATGTACTACTACTTTCGTTCCAACTTAATTTGCCTACTCTAATAGAACACGGAGGTGAAGAAAAAAATAGATTTTGTTGAATTTTTTATTTTTCAAATGTGGATATTGAGGGGAAGATTTTGAGGGTAGAGATTCTGAGAGGAATTTTTTTTTTTTGAGCTGACAAAGTTCTTTGAAACAAATAAAAAAAAATTGCAAATAGACAAATTAAGTCGAAACGGAGAAAGTATAATTATTTTTGAGCCGGATTATTGGCTTTTTAACCAATGGAACTAGATCTATTAGGTTGATGACACTTCAAATCAAGAATTTTACGACACAACCCGTTTAAAATATCAAACGAACTGAACAGACTATCAAGTCGCACCAATTTTAATTGCTACTCAAGTAACTCAACTAGAACTAGCCCAATTTTGTACCCTAAGTTCATTGAATATTATGAAGTTTGACCAATACCTATTAACAAAAATAAGGACCCCTAGAGATGCTCTCCTATGTCCCTAGTGTCTATATATATTTTTTAATACATTTTTATAATTTCATGATAATTTTTTATATATTAATTGTAGTGTGCACTGGTAATATTTTTATTTTTTTTCTTAAGAAAAAGTCAGCATGCACTGATGTCTAGATCTTGATCGAATTAATATTAATTTTCTGTTAGAAAAGAATAGTTATATACAAAAAATATGCATTCACAGATCATCTATTACTGTAATTACATATCACCCTTTCAGATTCCAAAATGTTTGATTTGGGTCGTCGAAGGGACCAAGGGGCATCAGGGACGGATTTAGGAATTACTTTTGACGGGGACGAAATTTTACATATAAGGAGAACTAGTAGTATCCCCGTGCGATGTACGGTTTGTAAATGTAAATGAATAAATAATAAGAATTCTATATATTTATATAATGTAAATATAATAAAATATTACAATCAATCTATAATAAGAGATGAAAAGTTATATGCTAATGAAAGAAGAGTCAATAAAAAATATTAAAAACTAAAAATATATAAATTTGAGCAAGTTATAGAATATAATATTTGTTTTTCTTAATGTATGAATATCTCTAGCATCCTTGTATGGAGGTCATGTTGATCATCTTGTACAAAGAATGAGTGTATATATATATATTTAAATTTTATGATAAACTTTTATATTTATCCAAAGTATCTAAATTTTTTATGTTTTCAAATATAGTGTTCAAGAAATTTTCAAAAGCTTTTAGTGAGTACCAATAACACTACATTCTAATTTCATACAATTTTTATTTGTAGCACAAACACACTAATAATTAACCCACATAATCAACCAACAAATAATTATTTGTCTTTAATTTTTAATTTTATTTATACAATATTGTGTCAAACTACATAGCGATAATAGATGACTAATTTAATTTATTATATAGGAAAATCACATTAGAAAAATATTTTTTATTTCAAAAAAATTAGATTTTTTTTAAATGTTGAAAATTATAAACTGAAATTATAAAATATTTACTAAATAATTTAATTTTTATATGATTAAAAAATTAATAAGAAAAATAGTTAATAAAAATGAAAAAAAATTCAAATTAACATTAAATATAAAAAAGACCATTAGAGGTTTATTTGATAAATCGTACTAAATCTTTTTTTTTTTAATTTTTTAATTTATTTATTTATTTTTCCGTTCTAGGTATGAATATACTTGACCATAAATATTTTATACACATAATTGATACTACACAAATTAAAGGACACATTAAGTGAAAATAAAATTAAATAGAAGAAGAATGAGTACATTAAATATAATACATAGGATTTTAGAAACAAAAAAATAGTAATTTAATTTTTACCGAGAAACTTACTCCCACCCCCACTCCCTTCCCCACATCTTCGCCTCCTCCCCCCATTTTAGATTCTAGATAATTCTATAGATTTCTCTCACACAATTTCGATCACACTTTGTTACCCTAGTGGGTGGTGATGCCACATCGCTTCTCCCTCAGTTATTTTAGATCTTTTAATCTTCATAGCAAATAAAATTTGGAAGTAAGACACAAATTTTGATTAAATCAATGACTTGATTAATGTCGATTTCAATTAAAAAATAAATTGATTTCGCGGAACAGATTTTGTGGGATATGAGTTCGAATCTTTTTTGAAAAGTTGTGCGAGTGTTTCATTTTATAGACTTGGACAAATTAAGCTGATTGTGAAATACTTACTATTGATTTGAGATAATGATGCCTAAATATATGTAGATTTATTTCAAATTAAATATTTTATACTAAAAATAATATTTTCCAACAATAGCAAAGGGATTTGGGCAGGAAAATTCTTAGGTTACCATTTTTGGTGGATTTTATTATTATATATATATAGATAGATAGATAGATAGATAGATATATAGATATTGTGATTATATGTATAATTTATTTATAAATTATAATTATAAATAAATATATACGAATGATACTACTATTTTTATCTAAAAGAAGAGATATAGACTTTGATTAGGCTAGATTTTTTTTTTCTTTATTTAATTCAAAAGATTAAGATAATATTCATTATTTAATATTGAACCCTATGGTTGATGCACAAAACCATAGTCGAAGACAGGCAACAACAGCAATGGGTACATAAAATCTTTTGTCGAAGTCAGTCAACAACAGTAATCGGATGAAGGCATCTCAAGACTCCATGCTTATGATAAAATCTGCCTTGTTATTGTGCAATTTATTCTTTAATTTATGATTTAGTTGAAATTATGAATTATTTATCTATATATTGAATACTTTTTACATTTTTTCTTTTGGCACCGATTAATTAATTAAAAGATATTTGTGTTCTTTTTATATTGTCAATTATTGATTTTTTATTTATTTATTAGTCAAACCGACCCAGTCCAAACCGAGTCCGATATCTTTGGTTTGTATATTTATTGTTTTAGTTGGTTTTGTTAAAGTTTGAGATATTTAGAAACCGACTTTATTAGTTTGACTATGAAATTTTAGTCGAAACTGACCAAATCGAACCATTAACACCCATAAGTGATTTGTTCAATTTTACGGCGCATATGTGATGATTAGTTATGTAATTAATGATTTATCATAATAAAAGATTGACCAATTGATCAATTAAGGCAGAGAACTTTTTTCCATATATCTTAATTGATTTGGGCAGTTAAGGCAGCAAACGTTTTCCATATATAAAGGATTGTGTTAATTTAACCATAAAACGTCAGATTATATAATTAGGAGTCGAATAACAAATACGCTTTCAATATAGATTAACAAACGCACTTTCCAGTATTAGCAAGTTTAATTTGGGCGGGAAATTGTACTTATTTCTATATTAGGTGGATTTTGTTATATTATATAGTATAGATGAGTTTTTATATATAAAGAATATTAATAAAAAGAGTTTTTATCGATCAAGGACCTGGAAAATAGGTCAACTATCAATTCAGGTCCTTTTTAAGATACTTTTTATCAATTCAGGGCTCAAAAAATTTAAAACTATCAATGGAAGACCTATAAGTCTAAAATCATGTTAATTTGATGTGTTGCAACATTACATTAGAAACCATTTTTTTCCACTAAAGCACTTAAAATATGATTCAGAAAAATTATTAACACTCAACTTTTACCAGTTTTTGGATTTAAAATCACTTTCTTTTCAGACGCTATCAAATTCTGTTTTTCAAAAAAATAATTTAAATCATTTATCTAAACGCATATTTATTTGCTTACACGGTAACAGTTATGTAAGGTTTTTACTGTTATCCGTTGCTTTTCTCAAGTGTTTTTTACCCGAGTTCTTGATATTTTGATAAATAAATCAAACTTTTCATCACACTTTTAAATTAAAAATTACTTAGATACTAAACACCCTCAACATTGAAATTTAACCAGAATCACCTAAATTCTCTAACATTATAGACTTTCGATTATAAGTAATTTTACTATAAATTTTACTTTTAATCAGTTATTGAAAAGTTTTAGGAAGGAAAAATGCCCCATATTCTACATCTTGTATTAAAGAAATTTTAGCAGAAGCTGTAAAAAAGGCAAAGATGGGATCCGAACCCAGTTTGAATATTTATACATCTATATCTATATATACTATCAAAGTTGTAAAAGTCGCTAGACACTTGTTAGGCAGTGGATTATGGTCTAGCAATTAGTCGGGATCTGGACATGATTAATGGGGACATAGTAGGTGTTAGGCGGGGAGGAATGTAAAAATAAACGTAAACGATCAATGAGAATCTAATACTTAAACGAGGAATAATCGAAGATAGTCAAAAAATTTTACGACAAAGTATACTACTATAAATAATTTGGGCCCTAAAATTTTTGGTTGCCTCTTTCTACTCAAGGAAGGAGTACATAGGGTTGGCAGTGGGGCGGGGAATCCCCATTCCCCGCGGGGATCCGTCCCTAAAATAAATATTGTAATATTAAAATGAATTAGATATATTATATCCTCATTTTTTTGTCGACTTTATTAAATTTAAGTCTATTTATTATTTCTAAATTTATTTTATTTTAAATTTTATTTGTAGATATATTAAATTTAAAAAAAACTACGAGGACGGGGATCCCCACGGAGACGGAAACGAAGATGGGGATAAAAAATCTCCGTCAGTTTTGCGGGGACGGGGATGGAGAATCCCCGCGAACGCGGGGCCGGAGATGGGGACTTGCACCCCGGCCCCGCCACGTTGCCATCCCTAGGAGTACATTACTTTATTACAATATAAATATATTATTCAACACATAAGCTGAATATGCTTATATGTTGCAACGTTACTGGATGGTAGTTAGGCACTAGACTAAGACCTAGCGATTAATCGAAATTTAGAGATGATTATGCTTCGGATGCCTGCAACACAATTTAAACATCCCATACGCGTGCAATTTGGGTAAAAGTTGTCACCTTTTAGTGTGTGTGAATAAATGAGATTTGCACTGTAAATGACGCCGCCAACGTTGGCTTTACTTTCATCTTCTTGTTATTTTAAATTTTAAATTTCATCTAATTTAATACTCTGCATGTTTATAGCATCCTATACCTAATCTCACTGAGTTTCCCAACTGTAAAACATAAATATTATACTCCCTCGGTTAACTTGTCGATCGGACACGAAAGTTAAGAAAAAAAAATTTTATGGAATCTTTGATTTTTCAAAGGTGAATATTGAATATGGATATTTTGAGGGTGGAGATTGTTGACTTTAATTGTCATTTATGGGTGTGACAAGTTAAGTGGGACGGACCGAAATGGAAAGTAGGACAAGTTAACTGACACGGAAAGAGTGTATACTTCCTCCGTCCCAACTAATTTTGCACGGTTGATCGGACACGGATATTAAGAAAAAATAGGGGAAATCTTTGACTGTTTCAAATGTGGAGATTTTAAGGGTGGAGATTGTGAGATAAATTTTCTTTTTAATGGTGTGTAAAATTAAATGGGACAAATTGAAAAGAAAAGAATGCAAATTTAAGTGGAATGGGAATAATATATATTTTATATTTTAATTTTTATATTATTCCAAGTGGTGAAATCGAAACATCGTAATTCGGTTTGACATATTCTTACACAATAAAATTAATAATTCAAGAATTAGACCCATATCCTCTTGCTTGCTAAGTGGCCTTGGACTCATAAACCTACTTTTTCACTGTGGCATTTTTTTTCCTGCTTTATCCTTTCTGTTTTTCTTTAAATAATTTATTTAGAAGTCGATAAACGCTAGTTAGATGATAACTGAAACTATTTCTTCTGTTTCGGCGGAGTTTGTACACTTGAATCGGCACGTATATTAACAAAAAATGATTTTTGCTTTTTGGTTGACTTTTTTAAAGATGGAGATTGAAATTGGAGATTTTAAGAGTGGAGATTGTGAGAAAACGTTCCTTTTTAAGGGTGTGCAAACTTAGATGGGACGTCCCAAAAAGGAAAGTGTGCAAACTCAGTCGGGACGGAGGGAGTATTACTTAATAAGGGATTATACGGATTGAACGGGATCAAGGCGGAATAAAAGGGTGTTTGTAATTGCTTCAACTTCTGAGAAGGAGATTAAAATAAGTAATTGTAAGAAACAACAATTAATAGCTTATACTTCCTCCGTCCCAGCTAATTTTGTACGGTTGACCAGACACGAATGTTAAGAAAAATAGATTTTAGGGAGTCTTTGACTTTTTCAAATGTGGAGATTGAGGGTGGAGATTTTGATGATGGAGATTGTGAAAGAAATTTCATTTTTAAGGGTGTGCAAAGTTAAGTGTAACGGACGGAAAATGAAAATATACAAATTTAAGTGGAACGGAGGGAGTAACTTCTATCTCAATTTACTTACGGTTAAGCAGAAGTTGTTACTTGCAAACACTCACTTTTAGGTTATTTAGGAGGGAGGGGGTGTGCAAACCCAAATTGGCCACTAGAATCACTTTTGAGAAGTACTTCCAAGTTTAGGGGGGTGTTTGTAATATCATCTTTGGCTAAAAGACTTTATTTTTAAAAGTGATTAAAACTGATTTTGAGAAGCAAAAAATACCAAATTTTTAGAAATTGATTTTAAAAATCACTTTATTATCAAACACTACCGAATTCTGATTTTACTACATAAATCCAATTCAAATCACTATTTCAGAAATACATTTATTTGCAAACACCTTTAAATCAATAGGAACCGAAGAAAAAATATAAACTGACAGTAATAATCTACTACCTCCGTCCCAGCTTAACCTGTCTACTTGTCATTTTGGTTTGTCCCACCTTAACCTACTAATCCCATAAATGGGAATTTCTCTCACAATCTTCACCCTCAAAATCTCCATTCTCAATCTCCACCTTTAAAAAAGTCAAAGATTCCACAAATTCTGCTTTTTCTTAAGCTCCGTGCCCGATCAACCTAAGCAGGTTAAGTCGGGATGGAGGGAGTAAGTCTTAAATTACATACAATCGAAGGTGGTCGGGGATTTTTGAGACATTGTGAAAAAGGAAATGGATTATTATATTTCTTACTTTGTGTATTGAGATTCTCGCCCTAGATTGAAAATTATGGCCAGAACGTGGATAAATATTTTATGCCATTTTAAAGGAAAAAAAGTTAATTTTCAGAAATTGCAGATTACTCACTTTTTGCCTTTTTGGGGTTCTCTGATCGCATCTTAATGGTTATTTTTTTTATTTAATCTTTTCGAAAATTTAATTATGTACTTACTCGTCTCAATTTAACTTGTCTATTTATTATTTTGGTTTATCTCAATTTAACTAGTCAGTTCATAAATAATAAAATTTTCACACAATTTTCATCCTCAAAATCTTCACTCTCAATTTTCACATTTGAAAATGTAAAGATTCCACAAAATCTGTTTTTTCTTAAGCTCCGTGCCCGATCAACTAGGCAAGTTTGGACGGGATGGAGGAAGTATATTATATTCCTATATACTACTCCCTTCGTCTCAGCTAATTTTGCACATATGAAGTGACACGAATATTAAGAAAAAATTATTTTTCGTTTTTTAGTTGATTTTTTTAAAGGTAAATATTGAATACGGAAATTGTGTGAGAAATTTTCATTTTAAAAATGTACAATATTGTGGGAGGCGAACCAAAAAAAAAAAGAGTGCAAAATTAGAAAGGACGGAGGTAGTATATTATTGTTTTAACTAGTAGGTAATCCCTTATTTACGTTTGAAGTAAAACCAAATTACATGATAGTTAAAAAATATTGCTAAAAGCTCGTTTAGGCTATGTCAAATTAAAAATATCAAATAATTTTTAACATGTTTTTACATTTAACAAAATAAAAAACATGACAAGCTTGAGTTCGATAAATAAAAAACATTAAAGTGATTAATGTCAAATACTCAAGCTCGATTCATATTCAATTAAAGCTTAATGTGTTTAATAATCAGACAAGCTCAAAAATAATATTAGAAACTTGATAAGATTTTAAATAAATTTGAGTAATCGTATATTCGGTTAAAATAATAAAATTCAAGGTTTGTTTAAATAGGGGTCGCAAAACTCGACACGACCCGATAGCACAACACAAACTCGCACGATAATTTCGGATTTTGGCCGAGGTTTATCAGGTTCAGGCTGTTATTAGATCAATAAGACACAATAAAATTTGGGTCATATTGGGCCAACCCGATTAACCCAATAATGACCCGATAATTTTTTAATTATTACTTATTTCTAATAATGTTGCATCATCCTTTGAATTCAAAACTTTCAATAATGGGAGCTTCGTGCTAAAAAAATTCATGCGGAGCATTATTTTTATGAACTTAACATAAGTAGCACTTCTACAACTTCATTAGGTTAAGTATATTTGCAAATCACGATACTTATACAATTCTATTTGTAATGGATGAAGTTGATTAATTTAACGTAAGAAATTTACTTGAGGAAGAGTTTTGGAACAGGAACGTAGCTGGCTAGAAGGGAAATTGTCATTAGAGAATTTGGAATATTGCTTAATAACAATGTTTTGAGTTATAGACCTTCGTCGTAAGTCATAACGTCCTCTTCTTTTCGTTTTAATATTTTTATTCATCTATTATGTGAATGAAGATTAAATATAAAATAGACGGCCTACTTATTTGAATATTTAAATTTATTTTGTCCTTTTACAAAAACTAATAATAATAATATATTTAGTGAGCTTGAACAAACAATAACACATCAATATGTATGAATGTATTAGCGGGCATATCGAGCGAATTGAGTTGATGTTTTTAATACACTAAGCTTAATAAACGGGTTTGCAGTTAGTCCTTATCAGTTTAGGTTTTATCGAACTGGTACGATAATAACTCAATCCGCACGATTTGACATCCCACGTTTAAAGCATATTTTATACAAAAATAAATAAAAAAAATAAAATTGAGGACCATGCTGCGGAAATGACGATTTTACCGTTGGTACATTTATTGCTCATAATTCATCATCTAAATTTTTGTATCGACTAATGTGCGATTCCGATTCATTTATAATATACACGGGAGGGGTCGGCACAGATATTAAGAAAAAATATTTTTTTGTTGTTTTTTAACTTTTTAAAGGTGGATTGAGAGTGGAGATTTTGAAGGTGGAGATTATGTTATAACTTTCATTTTTTAGGCTGTGTAAAATAAGGTGAGACGGCCGTTTAAGAAAGATGTGCAAGATAAGGTGGCACGGGGGAAATATTTACTAAAGAGAATATAAACTTCAATAAATGAATACTCCCTCCGTTCCAAAATAGATGATGTTTTAGAAAAAAACAGAATAATTAAGAAACAAATATATTACCAAATATAACCCCCTAAAATTTGTGCAGATAAGATTTAATGATATCAAATGTGAGTGGGAGGTTGAAAAGTCAAAGATATTTTTGGATTTACATAGGGGTAAAATAGAGAGAAATGGTAAAAAAAATCTAGAACATCAATTATTTTGTAATTTGTTTAAGAAGCTAAAACATCATCTATTTTGGAACGGAGGGAGTATTTGTTTTGGATTAGAGGCTTGGGAATAAGTCTCGTGTGTGGCGGTCTCACGTATCACGAAATATATTTTTATAAATAAAAGTTATACTTTTACAATGATATTTTTACAAATAAAAGTTATACTTTTGCTACAAAAAGTGATATTCTTTTTTTTTTTTCACAATAAGTGATATTCTTTTTGTTCACAAAAAGTTATACTTTTACATATAAAAATGATACTTTTCATCGTACGATTCTTACACTGTATGACGGTCTCACCCAAGTTTTTATCGAGGCGTAGAATAGGGCCTCCCTCCTTTATTTAAAATATGTCCTCAAAATGGTGATGTGGTATTAGCTGTCCCATGTTAACTTGTTCAATTTAGTTAGACCATATCTTCAGTCTCCTCTCCTATAACGCGTTCAACGCTTCTTCTCAAATTACAACTTTTAATCTCTTATTTAATAAATAAAATAATAATATTACACAAGTTTATTATTGTTATTTTATTGATTAAGATAAGTACTCGGTCATTTGATGTTGTTTTCAGAAAAGGGCACAATCAATTAAAAATTATTCTTATACCCGAGTACATCAGTTACATGAATTTTAGGTTCATATAATTTTAGTTATGAGATTCTTTTTATAGAAATGTATTAATATTTATGCCGAAAAGTCAAATGTATCATGCTGAAAATGTATTAATGTTTATGACTAAATATAGTATATACTCCCTCCGTCTCGCTCTAATTTGCCTACTTGTCTTTTTCTTTTGTCTCAATCTAATTTTTTAGTTCGTCTCACAATCTCCACCTTTAAAAAAGTTAAAGATTCTATAAAATTTATTTTTTTCTTAAACTTCGTACTCGATTAAAATAGACAAACTGAACTTGGACGGAGGAAGTACTTGTTCGATAAAGATAAAAATACTAATTCATTCTGAAATGACTTGTATTTGGAATTGAAGCATTATTAGATTAGATAGAGGTATATTAATTCATTTCAAGAGTTTAATTTCTCCTGCAAAGTTTAAACCGAATTGTATTTAGGAATATGTTATGATTAATTACGTAAGAATTCACGAAATTTTGCTCAATTATTATTTGCAATATGATATTTTAACTGTAATGTAGAAATGTACAATAGTTACAATTTTGTTTTCAATTCAATTCACGTGATTAAATTTTGAGCTCCAATTGCTAACACGAAGCCTGGAAATAATTATGACAACGACATATTTTTATCACTAAACATAATAATTAAACATTATCATTTTCCTTTAACTAGAAAATATTGTATGATTACACATTCATAGTTGGAATAACAAAATCCCAGTTTCAGACCACATGTCACTGGAACAAAAAAACTTATTCGAATACATCACTCTAAAAAATTATAAAAATGCATATATTTCTATATCATGTTTGAAAAATTATACTAAAATTGATAATCAAAATTCCTAAATTTTCACATATTTAAATTAATACTCCCTCCGTCCTTAATGAACTTGCACTGACAAGTAGACACACATATTAAGAAAAAATTATTTTTTAGGTTATGTTACTTTCAAACATATCTTTTTGGTTTAATTGGTAAATAAAGATGTATTATGGGGTAAAATTTGTGTTTTCCTTTTAAAAAAATGTGCACATTAGTTGAGACAAATCGAAATAGAAAGTGTGCAAGTTCATCCGGGACCGAGGGAGTATTGTCTTACTATTAAACATAGTTGTAAAAGTCGCTAGGCGCTAGTTAAGCGGTGGACTGGGACCTAGCGATTAGTTGGAGTCTGGACGAAATTAATGAGAGCATAAATGTAGTTAGACGAAGAGGAATCGAGAAATAAAGGTAGGCGGCCAATGAAAATCTAACACCTAGACGGATTTCATTGAAGCTAGTCGAACATTTTTACAGTGGAGCTATTATAGTGTCCTCTCGGAGTATCTTTCTATAAAATAATATTTCATATCCTAAAAACAGAAATTAAATCAGCCTAACTTTCCTTGCACATATCCCCTTCACCCCCCTACCCCCACCCCCACCCACCCCACCCCACCCCACCCCCCCTTCCAAAGAATAAACACAGGCAGTAGCCACTAAGCCACCCCAGAAAGCACTGAACACCTTCATTCCCATAGGCAAACCAGACACACACCCATATTCTCTCTCTCTCTACAATATAAAGCCACCTCCTTTCCAACTATTCACACAATCCCCCCTTTCTTCTGTAAACCAATCTCCAAGAAACAAAAAAAATGGTGAAGTACCAGAAAAAAAATCTGTGGAAGAAAAACAAAGATTACATGGTGGATGAAGATGAAGAATCAGGATTAGACCCTTTTGCTTTCATCTGTAGAAAAAGAGCAAAGCCCAAGTTTTTGTATTTTACTGTTTTTATTTCTCTTGTTTCTTGCTGCTTGGTTTTAGCTCCCCTGTTTCTGTTCTTCAGCCCTAATTTCTCCTTGCTCTGTAAGTCCTCTTTTTTGTTTTGGATTAATCTGTTTTTCTTTATGATTATATTTTGCTGATTTGTGTTTTTTATGTTTTTGTTTTGTTTTTGCAGATTCGGATAAAGATGGGCTTGGCTCTGGAAATGGCTTCCTTTGCTCCTCTGTCGCTAATGGTGTGTTTGTGTTTTCTTTAGTTGTGTGTGTGTTTTGTGTGTGTGTTTGAGTTTGTTTTGGTCTATCCTCGACTAACTCCGATTACTCCCTGCTTTCTGCGTAGCTGGTAGGCTCTCATTAACTGTCTTTTCTCCCGATTTCTCCCAGCTCAGCTATGTCTAGTCGCTACGTCCTAGTCTACTTCTTTGTGCTAGTAATATTGTAGAAGTTGCTATGTGCTTGTCGAACGGTGGACTGGCCTAACGACACGAGGATAGACGGGTCGATTGGGGCATAGATGTAGCTAGCCAGGGAGAAATCGGGGAAACATATATAAGAGACGTTGAGAACCTAACTCCTAGTTGGAGATTAGTCGGAGATTTTTGCATCAGAGCTCCGGTGTAATCATGTCTTCTCCGACTAGTCGCTAGGTGCTGGTTTAGTCTCCCGTCCCATTAGCGCTAGCCACTTTTACCTCTTTCTTGACCATGTCTTTATTTCCATTCTGAGATGTGTGTTTTAGTGTGTGAGAGAGAAGGAAAGAGAGAGATAGGAGAGAGATTCTTTTCTTGTGAATTTGAACGCGTGAGGTGGGGGGAATTTGGGTTCCTGTTACAGTGGGGTAGGAATATCACTAACATAAGATTATTACATTTAATCAGGCTACCAACATCATAATCACCAACTTTTTTCTTTAATCTGATATCATTTTCAAGAACCAAATTTTGACAGAATCATATTCTTAATTACAGGCACAATTTGTTGCGACAGAAGAAGCAGAAGATCTGACATCTGTGTAATGAAAGGAGATGTTAGAACACACCCCACCACCTCCTCCATCTTCCTGTACCCCACCCCCGGCCCGACCGATAACATTTCGCGCCAATCGGATAAGGCAATGCCGGTCCAGCGCGAAAAGATCAGGCCGTATACTCGAAAATGGGAGACCAGTGTGATGAGCACAATCGACGAACTAGACCTTGTCGTGCGAAAAGACTCCGGTGCTCACCATAGGTGTGATGTGAAGCATGATGTTCCTGCTGTGTTCTTCTCGACTGGAGGGTATACCGGTAATCTTTACCACGAATTTAACGATGGGATTCTGCCTTTGTACATTACTTCTCAGCATTTGAAGAAGAAGGTTGTGTTTGTGATTCTTGAATATCATAATTGGTGGATTACTAAATATGGTGACATACTGTCTGAGCTCTCGGATTTTCCCGTGGTCGATTTTTCCGGGGATAAAAGGGTCCATTGTTTTCCAGAAGCAATTGTGGGGTTGAGAATCCATGATGAGCTTGCTATTGATCCATTGTTGATGCAAGGGAATAGAACCATAGTCGATTTTCATGATCTGTTGGATCGGGCCTACTGGCCGCGTATTAAAAGCCTCATCGAGGATGAGGAACGGGAGCGTGAGGCTCAGCCGGAGCTGGCAATGACGACAGAGAATCAAGAACCGGTTAGACCTAAACTGGTGATCATATCAAGAAACGGGTCAAGATCAATCACCAACGAGGATTCGTTAGTGAAACTTGCTGAAAATATCGGGTTCAAAGTTGAGGTCTTGAGGCCACAAAAGACTACTGAGCTTGCTAAAACTTACCGGGCCCTAAACTCAAGCGATGTTATGGTAGGTGTCCACGGGGCCGCCATGACGCACTTGCTATTCATGAAGCCTGGTTCGGTTTTCATCCAAATCGTACCTCTTGGCACCGATTGGGCAGCCGAGACTTACTATGAAGAACCAGCAACTAAGTTGGGTTTGAACTACGTCGGTTACAAGATCCTTCCGAAAGAGAGCTCTTTGTACGAAGACTATGATGAGGATGACCCGATCTTGATGGACCCGACTAGTGTTAACAAGAAGGGATGGGAGTTTACAAAGAAAATCTATCTTGATCGGCAGAATGTGCGGTTGGATCTTCGCAGATTTGGGAAGCGATTGCTGCGCGCTTACTACTACACGAAAGCTAGGAAGAGTGGGCGTTTACGTCGGCAATATAGTAGGTTTTGATCTTGTTTGAGTCCTCTTTTCTAACATATTCTTTAGACATTTGTACATTAGTAACTACAAAGGTAAGAAAATGGTTGTAAAGATTAGTGTATTGGCATTTGTATATCAAACTCTTTAAGGTTCTTTTTTTGGTGCATTGTGAGATGCTTAAGGTTCTTTTCTTGGTAAAATTTTAGGTAATTTATGATGAAAATCTCGGTCCTCGACCGTCTGCGTTTTCTTTCCTATCGACTAAATTCTACTTAACCTCTTAAGCTGCGATTAGACATTAGATCATAACATGCTGCGTGACTAACACTTGACGTCTATTAAGAGTTAAAAACAACTATATCTAGATAAGTCTATGTGGGGTTAATCTCACTTCAAGTCAACCCTAATTTTATTTTATTTGGGATATTAAAGGCAAGAAAGAGGAAGTCTAAACTCAAGATTTGACATGAGCTGATTTTTCAATTGAGGAAAATTATACCCTTCTAGAAAGTCTAATTAATCTCACTTTGCTTCCCTCAACTAGATATGACAATTCGGGTCCTCGACCCGAGTTCATCCTATGATATTATATGTTGGGTTAGGTTGGTCGGAATTGAGATGTTGCTCTCCCAAATTTAAAATGTCCAGTTCATCCCTTTAAATACACTAAAATTTGTCGGGCTGGCTAGTGGAGCTCGTTTGACCACTGACGCATTGGGTCTAGATTGGATCGGTTGAATCCAATGATACTTTTAGCTAAGATTTATATAGTCCAGTTCGTCGGGTCGATTTTGCCACCTCTATTCTTAATTATATGACAATTCTTAATTACTCCCTCCATCCCACCTTATCTTGCACAATTTCCTTAAACGGTTGTCCACCTTATCTTGCACGGCCTAAAAAAGAAACGTTATAACATAATCTCCACTCTCAATCCATTTCTCGAAAAGTTAACAAACAACCAAAAAATAATATTTCTTAATACCCGTGATCGACCACCTATGCAAGATAAGTGGGGACGGAGGGGGATATGGCAATAGAGTGGGTAAACATGTAATTTTATGGTTTGAGGGAGTCATTTGCTATCATGCATATATTTGAGGGGTAAAGTGGAATTCACCCTCAAAATTTGTGAATAATGGCCAAAAGTGAAAACGATGTAACAATGAGAAATGTCAAGTGTAAAGAAATTGCATTTGTCTTAACTTGATTTTCAGCACATTATTGGAGGGAGAAAAAAATGACTCACTTATTATACTCCCTTCGTCCCGGTTCAATTTATCTATTTTGATCGGGGTTAAAAAAAAATAGATTTTATGGAATCTTTGTGTGAGAGAAATTTATTATTTATGGATTGATAAATTATATTGGGACAAACCGAAACGAAAAGTAGGTAAATTAGAGCGGGACCGAAGGAGTATTATTTAAGAAGATATTGATTGAATTAATAATTTGCAAAAAAAATTATTGGAGTTGCATAAGATGGTATGACACAGCACGTGCTTGGTCATTACACAAACAGCTACACATGCTTACTTTAGGGATACCCTCTGCCTTAGTGGCCATTACCAGGGAATCTGCTGACTGGATTCATCTCAATACCGATGTAAACGGAACGGGTAGGGTACGGGTGTGTTTTTCTCATATCCTATTCTATTGGGGAATTTTCAGAAATGGCCTAGTCAAAGTATGACTTATCAAGAATGGCCTTACTTATTCTAAATAATAAAAAATGGCCTCTTGTTTAAACAACTCATTTTTTAACATATTAAACAACCCAGTTGTTTAAACAACTGCCGAGTTGTTTATCGAGTTGTTTAAACAACTATCGAGTTGTTTAACGGTTGTTTAAACAACTATCGAGTTGTTTAACGGTTGTTTAAACAACTAGGTTATTTGATTAAAAAACAACACCAGTATTTTAAACAACCTGGTTGTTTAAACACAAAACAACCTTGTTGTTTTAAACAACTCAGTCGTTTTTAATACGATCTACCATATTATTTGCACAACTTGAACAATGGGAACGAAAAATATCATATTTGTATATAATAACAACCTCAAATCTTCAAAAAACATAATGTTTATAAGAACAAACACACACCTGTAAAAATTAGCCGAACATAATGATGGAGTGATGAAAGAAAAGAAGAAGAAATGGAGAATTGAGAGAGTTGGGAGAAAAAAGATGGAGAGAAAGTAATAAGAGAAAGACAAAAGAGAACACATATGAGGAAGAAAGAGGGGGAATCAAGTTTATTTCAAATTTGAACTTTTAAAATCTGAAAATATTTAATTTTTTTTATTTTAAATTAAGTCAAATAGAAGGAAGGCCATTTTTTATTATAAACCGGGTTATAGGGCCATATTTGATATATATCACTATTCTATTTAATTTTAGTAGAGTTTGGATAATACTCGTTCGGATAATCGGGTTGCATATTTGATCTTTTTGTTATTTTTAACTTGCAGATTTGATTTATGTTTGATTTAATTGGTTAAAATGTGCAAATGTAATTTGATTTTTGAGATTTAAACTCAAGATTGCTTTTTTAATGGTAGATTTTGATTTACATTTGTTTTAATTACTTGAAATATTATTACACTTTGGATTCGTTTACTTAAAATTAAGCTCAGTGAATTTAGAGCATCGAATCCCAATAAAGTACATGCATTAACTCGCTCAGTCAAATTTGACCCAACACTCAAACGGACCATTTTTGTTATAGAAAGATAGCCATATTTTCTCTTACATCAAGAAATAAAAAATATGTAATATATGTACTTGGGATTTACTATTGGAATCAACATCCTTTACAGGTGATGATTTAGATGGTCCTTTAAA
Source organism: Ajuga chamaepitys (assembly GCA_958295605.1). Taxonomy (NCBI): domain Eukaryota; kingdom Viridiplantae; phylum Streptophyta; class Magnoliopsida; order Lamiales; family Lamiaceae; genus Ajuga; species Ajuga chamaepitys. The sequence continues at coordinate 2,425,168 of OY282504.1, read as the reverse complement.
TGTAGTGATTTAGACGTTCCAAACTAGCTTGATTCAGCTTGTTGGGCCTATGTCATATGTCGACCGACTAAATATTCTATTAGGCTAAAAACTAGTTAATTGAGCCTAGCTCAACCCGTTGGGCCAACTTTATATGTCGGTTGGGCCAAGTCGGCTCAATATTTCATCGGCTCAAAAATCAATAAACAACAACCACACCACCCTTAAATATATTATGATTTTCGGATCGACACATGACTCATTAGACTTTTAGCACATCGTGTTGGACTTATTGTGAGCCACATGGTGATTTAGACCAAGAATTCTAAGACTATGTCTATCTAAAAGTATTGGTGGGCTAGGCAAGCTCATGGAGACAGACCCAATTTTCTCACCTCTAATGATTATATCGTTGTCGATGGAAAATTGATAGATATTAATATTATTTCTAAAATTAATCAAAGTAGTTAGAGGATGTTTAATTAACTTATTTTAAACATTTTATACGTTGTTTGAAGAGTTTATAAGATGTATTTTCCAAGAATTTATAAGCTTGTAACTGAATGAAGATTTAGCCATGAATTTGGGCTAATTTGCAAGCCACTACGAAACACACATTTTGATTAGTTGTAAGTATATATATAGTACGTGAAATTTAAGTATAACTTATAATCTATACACTATTAAAAAGTGCCTTAAGTTTCAGCCAATTTATGTTTGACCTGTTTTACCCTTTCAAATTATAATATTGTAAGGATAATATTGTAACTACATGTTGTGTGTATCCTAATTTTATTCTAAAATTATATTCCTAGATATGGTTTGCATGGCATCCGTAAAACAAAATCTTTAACAATTCTTATATATGAAGCATATCTGCTAATATTTACACCATCAAAAGTTTGCATGGCATCCGTAAAATAAATTTTTTAATAATTATTATATATGAAGCATATCTCCTAATATTTACACCATCAAAAGTTACATGTTCTCTTAATTCTTCGTGTAAAACAAAATCTTTAATAACTATTATATATGAAGCATATCTCCTAATATTTACACCATCAAAATTTACATGTTCTCTTGATTCTACGACAAGTTATTTAATTCGCGTTCATATATATACTTATGAAGCAGAATTTGGCAGATAATTTGTGAATTACGCCGATAATTTAATCGTCATTCTCAGTTTTGGCTAACCACGAAGAAAGCAAAAAATAAATTGAAGCGCTTATTAAACGAGTTTTTCGTTTATTAAACGAGATTTGTTGGAGTGCAGTCTCGAATTTAGAGGTCCGTTTTTACTAATTCTTTACATTCTAAAATCAATTTCTAATAGGCATTATTATTATGATTTCTTAGTTTTAACCGATTTACTTTTTTTTTTTTTTTTCGATTTGTTTGAAGTGTTTAAAAATTGGATATTTGAATGATTAGTAGCGGAGATGATGAATGATAATATGTTTGTTCTGGTTAGGGTTTGAAAAGTTTGGATCTTGTGAGTTTGGAAGATGAGTTTTGGGCTTATAGTGATTTTGAATTGGGGGATAATTATGTTCTGAGCCCTAAACCATGATATTTAATGACTTGTAAAAATTACATGAAACCTATAAGAAACAGGGCAATTGGGGTGGTAAGAAAGTCAAACAGTTGGTTTCCGAAAAGAAAAAAACAGAGATAATTTCTTCTATTGTATTAATGGTTAAACTTATTCGCGTAGCGGCTCTCTCGCGCTTGTCTACGTTTTGGTGACCGCCAAAATGGTGGATCCACCATTTTGTTATGAGAGAGGGAGTCATTCTTCCTACTGAATATATCTATGAAGTTAGGGATGTAAAATTGTAGTGGAGGTAGCCGGCGTTTGGTTTTGTGGTGGGGGGGGGGGGGGGGGGGGGGAGGAGGTGGGGTTGGGGAGGTGGGGGTGGAGAAGGGGTTGTTGAAGGGGTAGGGTTTTGGGGGGAGGGGGGCAGGATTACAGGGTGGAACTGTTTGGGTAAGGAAACAATTTGATTATTATTTTTAATTAGCTTAGATTTTTAGATAATATCTTAGATATTTAAAATAATTTAAGATTATTTTAACATTACTTTTACTTATATAACTTAAATTTAACATTTCATATTTTACTATAAAAAATGTGAAGGTTTGGTGTAACTATTAGTTTCATTAAATAACTTTTTTTGTGTTTACTATTTCTTAAAAGTTTTTATGTTTCTTTTGATAATTATATTTTAGTAATTTAAATTTTTACAAACAATAAATTTTATCAAAACTTCTTATTAAACATCAATAGAATAACAATTTATGCATTATTGTTAAGAGAATTCAATAGTGAAGTATCTATTATTAAAATATTTCCTATAAGGGAAAATTAGAAAAAATGTCTTGTACCAATCAACATAGTACTTGTTATATGTATATAATTTAATATATATATATATATTGTAAAATCAGATGTCTACGACAAGTCCAACAACAACAGATGTATACCGACAAAAATCTGATCATACAGTACCCATGTACTATTATTTATATATATATATAAGAATTTGAACACAATTTATAATCACAATTTATCCTACTTTTATTACATGTATCTTATAGATGAAGTGTATCGTTTATTTGTTATATTTTATCCCCTTCAAATTAATTAGTTTAGTTAGTGATTGTAAATTTCTAATTTTCCTTCATACTTTAGCCTAAATTTATTATGTCTTATATACCCCCCACCCCCAATTACCGTCGCTAATACCATGGAGAACACGATTAATTGATAAAATTATAATTATTGTCCTACTATACAATCTACTCAATCTAATTTGTTTATTAATTTTACAGATTCCAATTCATAAAAGTCAATCTATGGGATGATATGGCAAAAAATGAAGGACAAACATTAGAAGAAATTGTCAATCAAAAGCCAATGATTGCCCTAGCAAAGATTACAATAAATGAATTCAAAGGTAATCAATTAAAAAATAAAAATATAAAAAATTTAGAGAATTTCAATTAATTGAAATATATTTTATGTTAGGCGAGCTTCAATTGCAAACAACACTAGCCACAACTATACAAATTAATCCACCTTTCGAAGAGCTTAAGGACATGCAACAATGGTAAGAGCTCTATATATAATTTGAAACAAAAATAGTATGAGTAGTTTCTTTTTTAAAAATATATACTGATAGTTGATATATTAATTTTTGTGCAGGTCATGCACCATTCAGGATTCGTTGAATACGTGCAAACTATCAATGATACAAAGGATAAAAAGTACAGAAGAGAAAACACTTGAAGATTTCGTAAAGCAAAAAGAAGGTATTGTAAAGGTAAAAATAAAAAAACATATTAGTAGACAATAAAGTATAATAAGAAAAAAAATCAAAATATACATAACAGTGAATTTTAACGTTGGTTACAAACATATATTAATCGTTCAATTAAATTAAGAATCAAATTAACTTAACAGTAGTTCTATTCATAGGATACCTACTACTATTTCACTGGAATGGTTGAAGGCGTTGAAAATGAGGCTAAGATATGGTATGACTCCTGTAAAATTTGCACTGGATCAGTGCACAAAAGTGAGACTACTGCAAGATGCAACAAGTGTTCCGATGAGACAGCTGAAGCAATACCAAGGTACAAATATGTGTATAATATAATATTCGTGATACTTTCATATAAGTATACACTAACATTAAATGATATTTAATATACTACAGGTACATAATAAAACTAAACGTTCATCAAGGAATCTATAACGCAACAATAACAATGTTTGATGAGATAGCAGCAGTATATGTTGAATGCTCAACACAGAAGTACATTAAATCCATAGAAAATGTGATTAATTACTTTGCAATAAACAACACTAATAAGTTCGTACATTAAAAAAGCAACCTTACTAACATAAACCTATACAGGGACAAAATGAATCCAAATACTACAGAAAGTTGATTTTACAAAATGAAAATTGTGTGAGGTTCTTGATCGCACAAAATAAAAATACTAACGTTGTCGAAGGAAGACTGAATGCAATAGCAGAGGCAATAGAAATGATAGAACCAACAGAGCAAAAAGAAGAGAATGAGAAGGATACAACCACAACAATATTTGAGGTAAACACTACAAAAGTAGAGGAGAAGAGACGAAGGAGAACAACAAAGAAAAAACAAGATAATGAAGAAACTACAAGAATGGAAGAAATGAAAAAACGACGGAACACAAACACAAAAGTAGAAGATTACATTCAAATTAGAAGCAATGATGAGGTCATAGAGATCACAAAAGAAAAAATAAAGGGGTACAATGAGAACAAAATAAGAGCAACATCGAAGAAAAAGCAACATGAACAAATAGCAAAAACGGAGGAAAAAAAAAGAAAGGAAGAAACACAAAGAGAAAAATAGAAGACAACATTCAAACAAAGAGCGATGATGAGCAAACCTCAAAGAAATTTTTAAAAAGTCACAACAAAAAAAAGTTTCGGCAACAAGAAAGATCAAGAAGGAGAAAAAATAGTAGCAAGTACATACTTAAAAAAAAGAATTACATCATGTCAAAATAATTTCCACGATAAATAGATTTTTTATTTTTCTTTTTTCATGTGATGTTACAATTTTCCTTGGATTACATCTTATTCTACATACTTTGTTTTGACTTTAAACTAATATTTTAATAAACACACTATTTTACGATAAAGTTTATCGAATAGGGTTTTTAAAAATAGGTTATTATTGAGTATTGACATATGATCAATTTCACAATTATATGATCTTCTGATAACATTATGATTCACTTACTCAATTCTTCACGTAAATGATTTATTCTGTGAGTACTACCTGCAGAAAACATTTTGAAATTATCAAACCAAAAAAAAAAAAAAAAACAAGTGCAAAATACAATTTTCAAAATTAATTTACTTAGTATTGCACGTGCAATGCACGTGCCAAATTCTAGTACCTTAAAAAATAAGAAATATGAATGATTTCACCATTATCAAACTACTTTTGGTAACATTTCAACAAATGATACATTTCTTTTCATTGAAATCTCACAACATTGACAACTATGGTAAGAATTACTACACCAAATTCATGTTTGTTCCTCTGTTGTCTGTACAAGAATTCCGCAATACCGTTTTTTCAGTTAACTTGTCAGCAAATGTCAACATGCTTCGAGCCAAAGCAAACCTACCCTCCCTAAAGCCATCGTTTCGTCGACTTCGTCGATGCGCGAACCGGAGGCGGCGTCTTGGCTTTCCGATTCTCATTCCCATCTGAAACAAGAAAAGTGTTAGATAAAGATCTGTATAGATCATAATCATGATCAGAGCTTCAGAAAAACAATACTCACAAGAATCGGTTGAAACACCGCCAATCGAAGACCGCCTGGACATTTCCGGTGGTAGTATGCCTGTTAACGATTGCCTTCTCGACGCCCTTACATTAGATGAAGTTGGAGACTTTGGTTCATGTGTAAAAATCCCTGTTTTCTCTTCAGTTATCTTTTGTTGGTTCTTTTTCTCTGATCCATTGATGAACTTCCCAATTGTTCGAAGAGACTTTCGTATCTGAGAGCCTCTTCCATGCGTTGTAACCGGTGTTTGGAGGATAATACGGTCATTTGGCAGCGTTCGTTGGGTCTCATTCCTCGGCTTTAGTTGTGGTTCGGGTGTTTTTGGAGTTTGTACAGATGCAACTGGAACAACCTTCATTGTTGCTGTATCGGTTTTGATCATCGGGCTTCTGAAGGCCGAGCTAATGGGGCTCCGAGGAGGAGCCACATTTCTTGGCCCTTCTAGGCTTAATCTTCGAGAGCGTGGTTTTGTGGAAGGGGTTTTGGCCCCCTTTCTGTCTTCAATTGGTTCTTTGATTCCATTTTCGATGCTTAACCTTCTGGTGCGTAGAGGGGTTCGTTCCGTCAATGGTTTAGGCCTTCCGGAAGGGGTCTTCACCCCCTTCCTGTTATCATAATTCACCGACTTCTCTGTAGCTAAACCGTTTTCAATGCTTAGTCTCCTGGCTCGTGGAGGCGGTGTTCGTTCTGTCAATGGTTTCGGTTTCTCTAAGGGCGTTCTAGAAGCTTCCTTTACTTTCTTCGTCGGAGTAGTCTGGATTTCCTTGTTACCCAATGCCTTTTTGAGGCTCTCGATCTGTAAACGTATGGTCGAATAGTCAAATATGAGTTAAATATGCTCAACACAGTTAACATAGTTTACTATAGTTAACTTATTTAACTATGCTGTCTTACTGTCAAACCGTCTAACATAAGTTTTTGCCGAGCAATTAATAGATCTTTTCATGAGAAACAAGCAAATAGAGTATCTATACCTGTGCTCTAAGCTCTAACACCTCGTTGCTTTCTTTATTCGCCCGAGCTGCACCAAGTTCTACAGTCGATACCCTCTGCGCAAATTTCAACGTACTCATCGTCTCTCCAAACGAATCGCCTTCTGGGCTTACGTGGGCAAACATCAAGGTCTTTGCATTTCCTCCTGTTCATGCAAAAACTGCAATCAATATGTATATTGCACTAACATGCCATAAAGCCGTAAACAAGCATTTCGTGACACATATTAAGCGGCAACCGCCAGCCCAAACAGCCTGAAATTGCTGGGCCCGCCGGGTTCTACTTCTTGGCCCTGTGGACCCGGCCGGCCAAGGAGTCTAACCTGTCAGCCACTATCATAGTGATACAAAATTCTGTAGCATTGAATTCAAAAAAGATTATGCCAGATTGATAAGAATAAATAGAGGTGGCAAAATCGGTCCAGCCTGGGCCGCAGGAATCATAACCCGAGGTATCTTTTGACCCACCAGGGCCGAAAGCCCACCCCGGAAAATTTTAGTATATTTTAGGGGGTGGGTCGAGCTTCGCTCATCATTTTTCAGCCCAACAGAATCTCAGCTCGGCCGGACATATGGCGTTGGCCCAGTGGGACTGGGTAGGGCGGGCAGCCTGAATTGCCACCTCTAACAATAAATGCATCATAATACCTAAAGAGTTCTGGAGAAGTAAAGTGAGCTTGCTGTTTCTGTATGGAATATGAGAATTTTTCTGTGCCAAAGCTGTGATAACATCCACCAAACAAGAAAGAGATTTGTTTATGTGCTGTGCTTCTCTGAGTCCATCCCCCGTAACCTCCGACTTATCAACCCGTTCGCTGCCAGCTAGATCCACCAGATGGAGACAACTGTGCAGCACGTTTTCGGATGCATCCTCGCCGTCCACGTGGACAGATAATACACTGCACGAAAGTGTTCATTGTGTGTTCCAGTCAGATAGTGTGGCAAAATCGCCCGGCTGGACCAAATAGGCCAAAAGTCTGATGGGCCAGCCTGATAGTCAGTATATTTTTAGGGGGATGGACAAGCTTTGTTAACTAATTTCGTGGCCCAGCTCGACATATGATGTTGGCTAGGCCATCCAAACTGCCACCTCTATTTTTTATGACAATGAATTTGTCGAAGGGCTGTGAGAATACCGACCTGTGTGAACGGCTGCTTCTTGCATTAATGGCAGTGGAGCCCACTGCACGGTTTGTTTCGCCGAATTTCATCAAATTAATTACGTCGCCTGTAGACTTAACGGGATGCAATGAAGCATCTGGGAGAGCCAAGCTATTGCCGTTGCTCACGCAACTCCGGATTTCTAACTTCTTAGCACCCGAATCTTCAGCAAGAAGATCATGGACTTGTTCGTTGTATATCTCAACCATCTGTACTTGAATTTCGTACTTCGTTATATCCTTCCTTTCGTCGGAAAGTTTAAATAGATCGTTAAGCGCCAGATAACTGATTCCCAGCTCCTCAGCTGATCCAACCGGAGGCCCATACTGTCGACATGAAAGTATTTATTGATCAAACAATGTATGTGTGAGTGTTTCTAAAGATGTTTCTATATATGTGTGTATGCTCACCATGGTATGTGTTTTGCCCGATCCAGTTTGGCCGTAAGCGAAAATACAGACATTGTATCCATCCATAACAGATCTAACAAGGGACCGCGTGTTTTCGAATACCTCGTCTGTAAGATTACATATAGTCAGTCACATACAACACATTGAGATAGGGAAAAGCCTTTTCACTATACGATAGAATCGCATACCTTGAGTTGCTGTTGGACCGAAAACACGGTTAAATTGGAACACCTTTTTGCCATCTTTTAGGGGGTGCGGGTCTACGACCACCAGAGAACCATCTTGTCCGATAAAATCGACTACATTTTGAACCTCAGTGCTAGAGGCAGGTCTAATTCGGCAGAAAACTCGAATATTTCCTGAAAAATGAAAAAGATAAATTAAAAATGAGTGTTGAATCACTAAATGAAAACCCTCCATAAATGCAAGTTTAATAACTAACCTTTTAGATCCTGAACCATGTTGTACAGATTCCGATTCTCTTTAACCGCCTTGTCGTAGCCTAGAGCAGCGGCCGACATCTCCACCACTTGCTCTCCTGAAACCGTTTTAGAAAAATATACGGTTATAGCAAACATTTCATGTGTATGTTACTATTTTCGAAAAAAAGAGGTCCGAATAGAAACATACCGAGCTGTTTAAAATCACTTCGAATCTGAGATTGCAGGCTTTCGACCTCCTGTTTTGCACTCGATAACAATAGTTTAATAGTCTGCGACGAGAAAATGAATTCAGTTGCATCAAAATGTTGTTTACTTACTCGAAAATGAACTGTAGAACATTTGAGACATCCCCACAATGTAATATTAGACGAGTCGAATATTGAGAGCGAAAAAAAATCTTACCGAGAGTTCTTTTTGTTGCTGCTCGACTAGATTCCAGTGATTGCAGTTACCCTTCTTCAGGCAAGCTCTGCAACACTATTGACCAAATAATTTATCGGTGATCAAATGGATCGAGAAATTAATGTATTAATTAATGTGTGCTGCCATTATGCGAAAACTACCTTGCGGTTTGCTAGATTGGACAAAGGCGCAAGTGGAACGACCATGGACCGGACAGGTGAGCTGCTTCTTTCTCTTAAATGGTCGAATACGCTCGGTTTCATCTGTTATGGACAGAATGTCAATTTCTATCAACGAATGCAAGAACATATAATTAGACTCGTATATGCGGCAACTTCATTACCTCAGGAAACTTTTTTCGAAATTGTTCCTCGAAACAATTCGATAAAACCTTGTAGAAGAAGTCGACTGAGTCCTGTTAAAAGGTGAAACAACACCATGAGCAAATTTTAACTACTTAACTGTATTTAGGAAACAAAATTGAAACAACATAAAATTTGACGTTGGAAGTTAGTTACGCACCGCACTTCCTTTGCGATACGTAGAAACTAAATTACAATCGATATTCTCCTTTGTGCCAACCATATGTTCAGCAATAGCCTTCACAATTGTATCTGTAGAATTATAAATCCAATTTTTTTATAAATAAAAACTTGAACTAGGATATAATATAAAAATAAAGAGACTAGTTTAAACGAGTAAAACTACCTTCAAGTCTCCTGATATCACTCTCCGATGGCATCGGTTTGTTGCTGTCTACTGACATGTCTAATCTCCTGCAACTATCGTGAGAGATAAATCCTCGATTTTGAGGATAAATTCGGCCAGCTGAATGCACAACCAAGGGCGATCTGGTCGGTTTATATATTCCGTTGCCACCTGTCATTTGCTTCCACTCATGGTAAGCCTTCAGTTCCAGAATGCAATCGACAACCTTCACCGACGACCCCTCTTTCAAATTTTCCTGAGCAGACATCATATGTTATTCATTGAATTCGTGTAATAATGTAGTAAAAGGGCATTAAGTCTTTCTTACCCTTTCAAAAACAGAAGCATCGAAGATAGGAAGCTTCAGTTCTTTTACAGCCACCAGAAAGTTCCGGATGTTCTCGAAGTATTGGTAAGCTGGCAATGGCTGGGAATCCCATGGAAGTGATGGTGAAGTCGAAGGTGTCGTAGTTTCTATGATCTAACAGTTTAACAAGAAAACGAAATGAAAATTGTGAGATCAAAGCAATTAGAAAATAAAATGTTCAAGTGCTTATACCTTTGAAACTGAGCCAGGTTTGATTTTGTTGATCAAATTGCAAAGGACTAAGCCATTTCTCAAGCAAGAAACGAAATCCTTCTCTGACGGTTGGCTCGGTATTCCAAGCGGGCCCACAAGGTAATCGAGCCAATGGACAGCTTGATATCTTCTCAAAGCTACGAATAAATACGAGATACATAAAACGACAAACTTATGTAACCATAGATCTCTCTTGAAGAGTTAATTAGGCAAACAAAGCAACAAAACCAGAATTAGATCACACATGAATCTTCCTATAAACAGACTGAATGACCATAAATAGCATACTATCAAAGATGGTATACTTCGGGCCCACCGGACCAACATACCAAAATTTAGTATATTTTAAGGATGACCTGGGCTTGGCTCACCATTTTTTCAGTCTGGCCAAATTTCAGCCCGGCCCGACATATGGCATTGGCCTGGGGGCTTGGGTTGCCGAATTTGATTTGTTACTAGTTACATCAATCCAAAAAGATACTAAAAAACAACTAAACACTATTGCACTATATTGCATAGTAAACACAATCAGAAAAATCAATCAAAGCACATGAATAAAGAATTAATTAGCCTCAGAAAGCAACAAAACTAGAAGGTCAACATGAATAATCAGAAGATCAAACATGGCAAAATGGCCCCAGCCTGCCCGACATTTAGGCATGCCGGGACGTAGGAATCGTAGCCCTCAAGTATCTTCGGGCCTACCAAGCCCAACCCAACAAACTTTTAGTATATTTCATGGGATGATCCGGGCTTGGAATCCCACAGAAGTTCAATCCAGCCCAGCCCGACATATGGCATTGGCCCGGGCAAGCTCGGGCTTCCCGACTTGCCACCACTAAGTTGCATCAATCCCAAAAGAAACTAAGAATCAACTCAACACTATTGTACAATATTGCAATATACACACAATTAGAAAATTAACCAAACAAAGAAAATAAAATGCATCAAAGGATCAGTTTTCCACAAAGCAACTAAAAACCCAAAATCAAATATGAAAGAATTAATCATGCATGGATCTTTTCAAGAACTAACTGCACAAAAATAAATAAAAAATAGCAAATAACAAACAAAATCAACGTAAAACAGAGAAACCATACCTGCTTCTTCAGCTCTTCTTGACGCCAAATTCAACTCACCTCTTCTTGTAAAATCCTCCATTAAAGCTGCACTAAATCACCATTAATCCGTTAATTATCTTAATTACACAGTATTGCATATATACAATCATCAAGAAAAAAATATCCAAGAACATACTTCAAAGATTTATTTCCACAACTGCGCCTGATAACATAGAAAGTAAACAAACCCAGAAATTCTAGAGAGAGAGAAAATCAAGAACGAAATGGGGTTTGTTAATTGCAATCAAAGTTGGAATCTTTTCCAGTTTGAGGTTATTAGAACATTTTATTTTCATTCTTGAGGTGAAAATATAGGCTCGGGATCCGAACCTGAGGCTCCGGAATCGTAACGTTACTTCTGTGAATTTGAATTTGGACAGGAATTGATCTGGGCCGTTGATCTGAGCTGAGAGACTATAAAGGTGCTTTATGGGCCGTGTGTTGGGCCTTGGGTGTTGGGCCTTTGTAATTGTGACTTTCTAGAATTAATTCATTTTCTTTTCTGCAAGTTTTGTAATCCCTCCGTACCACCTTATTTTGCACACTTTCCTTAAACGGTTGTCCCACCTTATCTTGAACAGTCTAAAAAAAAAGTTATAACATAATCTCCACCCTCAATCCACCTTTGAAAAGTCAACAAACAATCAAAAAATAACTTTTCTTAATACCTGTACCGACCGCCCTTGTGCAAGATAAACCGGGACGGAAAGAGTAATTAATTTATGGGGAGGTCTCTTGTGCATGAATTGCACGGATGTTCATGAGTCAAAATGTATTACTATTTATGTCTAAAGGTACTACATGTGATGGGTAAATGTATCACGGTAAAAATGTATCACTATTTATGCTTAAAGGAATTGTAATACCTTTATCTACTACATGTGATATCTTTAAGCATAAATGTAATACCCAACCTGAATTGTACGGTACAACTGGTGCACATGAGACTTCGTCTTAATTTATTGCCTATTATGCAAATTTGGACCAATTTATTAGATTTCTTGCTGTTTATAGAAAACAATCAAAGATTTGAAGTGTAATTAGTCAAATTAATCAATTTAATGCTTTTATTTTACTTGGTAGTTTTCTAAATTATTTAGCATGATTGATTTGCTGATATATAGGGTTTTTAAGGGCAAATTGCAAAAGAGGTAGTCTAATTTATAGATCGGTCTTTTATCTTTTTATTACTTTTACAATTTCAGTCATTCGAATTTGCTATTTTTCGATCCGTAATTTGAAAGTCATTGTTGAATGACTGCACGTACACCTCGTAGACCGCAATAAATTAAATTTTTAAATATTTTTCCGACATTGTAAGTGATATAAATGCATAATACCAATAAACGAAATACCATTAGACATGCACCAAAATCATGGTTGCAGAAGTTGGAAATAAGTAGTCAGACGGTTTTGTGCCGCTTAGAGAATACCCCTTTATTTTTTTAAATATAATTATTACATGTCTAAGTTATATAGATTTATATTTATAGAAACTTCACTACAAAGGTTCCTATAATTAATTAATTTATAGTAGACTAAATTTCAATACAAAGGTATCACATGTAATTTGCCAGGTCTGTATATGCATGATTGCACACACCTGCATGTATTGACGGACCCACACTTGAGCTCGGGGGCATTGGGCTCGCCGTCAAAATGTGATATTATATGTGTATTTTAATCGATTTTAACATTATTTAAATTAAATAAATATATTATTATGTATAAAAAATAGAGATAAAGATTTAAATATAATGAATATAGAAACATAATATCTTGATTATATTTATGGGCCCATGGACATATTTAGGGGGCATACAACGAATTTAAATTTTCTAAAATAATATTTTTAATGTAATTTTTTAATATTAGTTTAGTTTAATTTAGTTTAGTTTAGTAAAAGATTGCCACATAATCTTAAAGCATAATTAAAAATAATTATTCCATAAAATAAATTTCTAGATCCATTTATAAATGAGTCTCCATCGACTAAATTTCTGGACCAATCACTGGTGTATTTCACTAGTTTTTAAAAACACAGTTGCCATTTAGCAGTTCATCTTCTCCAAAAGTGGGTTGTCGCAAGACTCGCAACCTCCATTTAGGCAACAAAAGAAGGGAATACCATATATAAATTTTATTTTTTCTCTTAGTACTGAAAATGAAATCAAACTACTCGATTCGAGATTGTTCGGTAAAAGCTACTCTTTGAGATTTGTTTCTCTGGGCTGGGCTTGTGGGCCGTGTAGTGCAATTGTTTTTTTTTTTTTTTTTAAATAATTGGGTCACAATGGTTAGATACATTTTTGAGAAGTTTTATTTTAGCCACTTATAATATACCTAGAAGTATAATTTTAACCACTCTTTTTTATATATGAAACAAAATGTTATTAGATAATTTAAAATTTTTATTTTAAAAAAATAATTACTCAATTTATTTTATTCAACCATCCAATCCTAATTTTTAATATAAATAAATAAATTTTAAATCTTTAATCACACAAGAGAATATTCTAGTAATTATCATAATAGGATCTTCAAATATCTCAAAAAAATATTAATGACTGTCCAAAAAATATATTGTAATACCAATTACTTATTAATTTTGATTTTTCTTTTTCACAAAAGTAAATATATAATATACATTGATATTAAATATATTAGGGTTAATTACAAAAAAAAATCAGGATTTTTGGACCAATTTTCAATTACAACATTAAAACTTATCAATGTTGGTCATCAACTATAATTTTTTTTTCAATTACACATCGACTAAATTTTTTAACACATGATTGTGTCGTCATCACTATCGTTAGATGCGCCTGCACAAGTCCTTCATTTACCCTCGATTAACTTCATAATCCGCCATTTTCATTGTCTTTAATCGATGATTGAAGTTATTATGCCACTTCTTTGACTCTAAATTAACGATAATGAAATTGACGAATTTTGAAATTGGTCGAGAGGGTATATGAAGGTCTTGCCCAGACGCATTTAACAGTGGTGAAGGTGACATAATCAGATGTCAGAAATTTTAGTAGATGTTGTAATTGAAAAAAAGTTATAGTTGATGACCAACATTGATAAATTTTAAAAATCATTTTGTAATCGAAAATTGGAACAAAGATTGTCATTTTTTTAAAATTAACCCAATATATTATTTTGCAGAGAACACAATAGTATTATCATGCAACTAACAAATCAAACTTAAAATTATCTCCAAAATGAAAATTAAATATTCACAAAAAGAATATGAATAGAGTATGAATACACTCTAATTTAACTAGAGCCCTTTCAACTATTAAAAATAAGGCTCGAAATAAGTCGAGTTGAGATGGACTTACTAATGTTGAAGCTTGTTAAAATACAATCAAACATTTACTATTTTGTTTGAGCTTATTTGATTACTTATCGAGTCGAGCTTGAACAAATTTTATTCAAGTCAAACTCAAGTCGAGTTCGAGTAATTTGACATTTTTATACTCGTCTTAACAAATACACCCTCCGTCCCACAAACATAGGCTACATATTATATAAAGCACATCATTAATTGCTCATTTTCATGTTTGTTCCTAATTAACGTGTCTTAATATTCTTTACATCAATCAAATATAATAAACAATAAATGGGATATCGGGGTGTAAAAAGGAAATACAGTCGAAATTTAATGTTTTAGCTCTATTAACTACCATTTCTTCACCTACGAGAAAATACCTATAAGTCTATTTTTGTGAGAGCGAAGGGAGTACTATATATCAAGCTCAAGTCTAGTTTTGAATTGTTTCAAACGTAAAAATACGTTCAAACTTGTTTCATTTTTTTATCAAACGAAGTTCAAACAAACTTCTTTAAACAATCTCACACTAAACATCGAATAACTTGGTTTGATTTTTAGTCATAATTAAAGGAAAGATCTAATCAAAAGAAGGGAAAAAAAAGCCCATGATAATTAGAGGTGGCTCCTCGGTGGATTGGGCCGGGCCCGTGTGCCAACGCTAGGGTTGCAAACAAATTAAATATGTTTATTCGATTCGTAATTCGAATTCGAAAAAATCGAATAATTTTCGAATTCGAATATAGTTGTATTCGATTCGAATAATTCGAATACTCGTTTCGTTTATAATATAATATATTTTAAAAATTAAATAATATATATAATAATAATAATATGTAAAAAAATAAAATATCTATAATGTAAAAATATAAAATAACTTTTTGAATCTCGAATCGAATCGAATAGTTCGAGTATTTCTCACGAATCAAATTCGAATCACCTATTTAAATTCGATTAATGATTCGAATACAAATTCGATTGTATATTTACGAATTCGAATCGAATTTCTTAATATTCGATTCGATTCGATTCATTTACATCCCGCCATATTTCAGGTCGGACCTAAAATTAATCGGTTCGGCTCGAGATCCGTCGAACTTTTGACCCATCGAACTAAATAATATTTCGAACTTACATTTCTATGACTTAACCCATTTAAAATATCAGACCTACTGAACCGACCCGATAATCCTTACATTCTAGAAGAGGAAAGACACAACCATAAAATAATTGTGGGCACAAATATGATGTGACATTCCAAACATAGCATTCCATATTTCATTTCCCATTCTTTCAACCTTTTCCCATTTATAGTGATAATCCCAAAAAGGGAAGGGGAATACAAAAAGCATTCTTTTTCATATAATATCAAATATAGCATCCTCTATTTAATTGAAATCCAAATTAAGGTTGTTCCCTACACATCATTTATTTCCTTTCCTTATTTTATGTTTCTAAATTTAGTCATATTTTTTTTTTAATTTTTTTTATAATTTTCCAAAATTAGACCACAACGGGTACGTTAGTCTAACTAGACATAAAGGGCATATACACCCAATATATTTATACCCTATTTATATCATTTTTTCAATCAAGAAAATAATGCAAAAATTATAAGTTGGAGTTCTATAAATATGGTATTAAAGTTTTAATCTTGGAATATACTTTTCCATATTCATGCCACTAAAAATTCATACTCCCTTCGCTCCGGCTTATCTTGTACAGGTGGATCAATGCATATATTTAGAAAAGTTATTTTTTGGTTGTTCGTTGATTTTTCAAAGGTGAATTGAGGGTGAAGATTGAGAGGGTGGAGATTATGTTATAAGTTTCATTTTTTAGGCTGTGCAAGATAAGGTAGGACGATCAATTAAGAAAAGTGTGCAAGATAAGGTGAGATGGAGGGAGTATAATGTACTTCCTCCGTTTTAAAATAAGGGTCGTTTTAACTTTTTTTTTTTTTCTTTTTTTGGTAAAAATTAAGGATCGATAGAAATGACGAATATATCCATACCAAATCCATTTAATTTGGTATGTTTTGTGGAATAAGGAAATAATCAACTAAATTAAGTAGAATGTTTAGGGTAAGATTGGAAAAATTACAGTTTTTTTGTTAAATTGACTCTTATTTTGAATTTTTTATCTTCTTTTAAACGGCACTTATTTTGAAATAAAGGGAGTATATATATATATATATATATATATAGTCATCAATCTCACTCCCCCGCGGTGAGCACAAGTTAATATGTCCACCAACTGATGTGTCAAGATCTCATTAATAGTTAATTACCTTATCTTTAATTTGGGGATAAGATCCTTATACGTCAACGATGAATATATTAACATGTGTCTGTCGTGGATAGGGGAGCATTTCCGATATAGTCATATAAAAAATAAAAGTTTTAATGTGAAAAAACTTAAATTTAATTGAAGACAAAATTGATTTGCTCACAAAAAGCCCTTTAGCTTTTCACTCACAAGTGTTACGCATGCACACATCAGTTACGAGTCACATTCACACTTGAAATATAAAAGTTTTTATCATCTTTTTCTTTTTTCTTGAAATATAAGGTATTCCCTTCGTCCCGTCCTAATTTACACATTTTTTCCTTTTCGGTCGTCCCCTCTATTTTGCACACCCTCAATCTCTACATTTGAAAAAGTCAACTAAAAAGCAAAAATTATATTTTTTAATATATGCGTCAGAACATGTGTGCAAATTAAACCGAGACGGAAAGAATAACAGTCAGTAATATAATATACATATATATATGGGTAAGATATGAGTTACACTTATTGTAAAAAGACTTGTTTTTTTACGTTAAAATATTATTTTGACTGTGAAACTTTATAGGAAAGCAACAATTTTTAACATAAAA
This sequence comes from Ajuga chamaepitys, assembly GCA_958295605.1. NCBI lineage: Eukaryota > Viridiplantae > Streptophyta > Magnoliopsida > Lamiales > Lamiaceae > Ajuga > Ajuga chamaepitys. The sequence goes on along the minus strand of OY282504.1, from coordinate 2,407,795 downwards.
GTTACATTTTTAGGTTAAAGTGATATTTTTATAATCAAAACTTCTTTCTATCAGAAAACGGTCTTATACAATTATTACTCTTTTCGTTTCTTAATACCGGCGTCAAACATGAAAAATCCTATTCAAAAAATAGATAATCTCATTATAGTAAAATATAATGTAATAGTCAATAATATATATATATATATATATATTTATATTTATATATATTTTAGGGTAAGATGTGAATTACACTTATTTTAAAAAGACTTGTTTTTTAAAGTAAAAAATATTACTTTGACCGTGAATCTTTATATTAAAGCAATAATTTTCACGAAGAAATAATTTTTTTAACATAAAAGTTAATTTTTTTTGGCTAAAAGTAACTTTTTATAATAAAAACTTCTTTCTATTAGAAAACGGTCTTATACAATTATTACACTTTTCGTTTTTTAATACCCGCGTCAAACATGAAAAAACCCTATTCGAAAAATGGATAATCTCATTATAGTGATTTTGATCATTTTATAAACCGTAACGTTTATTACTTACTCTTTTTTAAAAAATTACAATTTTTCATAATAAAATTTACAAAAGTTTTTAAAAAAGAATCACATCTAGAGATATAATCATTATTACAAAATTTGCATAATTTTATTTTAAAAAGGTTTATAAGAAGAAAAATCCATATCTAAAGAGATATTTATACTCACAAAATTTGCATAATTTAATTACGTGTGACAGTTTCACGTGTGACGAAATACACTTTTACAGGAAAAATTAATGCTTTTACAGAGAAAAAAAATGATACTTTTGTTACAGTGATACTTTTACAGATAAAAGTGATATTTTTGCTACAAAAAGTAATACTTTTATAAATAAACGCGATACTTTTACTATAAAAAATACTATTTTTTTTCCATCACACCGTGTGACGGTCTCGTATAATTTTTTGCCAAATTTTTTTCTAGAAAAAACTTCCTATCTAAAGATACATTTTCCAAGAGGTGGCAATTGCCACAACTTCATTATAATTGGCCTTGTCACACAAGGTATTTATTTCCATTTATAGCAAAATAATCCCATATTTCCTTGCCAATTTTCACAACTATTACCTTTACTTTTACACCCCATAATAAGGAAATAAATAAAAAATAATATTTTGCAAATTAAATTCTCCAAATATATCATACTTAGTAAGCCTCAACCAATAAGCAATTCTAATTTCCATATTTATTTTTACCCCCCCATAATTAGGATAATTTCATTCATAATTTATTACCCCCACCCCCCTATATATATACACACACTTACACAAATAAATATGTGCATATACAAACCAGAAACACACACTCCATATTTTTCAAGCAAGAAAAAATTATTTATGGGGAGGGGAAAAATAGAGATCAAGAAGATTGAGAACGTTAACAGTCGTCAAGTGACGTTTTCGAAACGGCGCGGCGGGTTGTTGAAGAAGGCGAAGGAGTTGGCCGTGTTGTGTGATGCTCAGGTCGCCGTTATCATCTTTTCCGGCACCGGAAAGTTGTACGATTATGCAAGTTCGTGGTAAGTGTGTTTTTTTTGCTTTTTAGGGTTTTGTGTTTTTGGATGGTATAATATCTGAAAAGATATCAATTTGATTTGATTTTATTAGATTATTTATTTTGTGTGTATTTTTATTGTGAAAATCTTGCGAAGTAGTATCATTTATCATGGACGGATTAGAAAGAATTTTTTTGGATGTGCATGGGACTGTACCAAAAATTGAATCGAAAATATGCCAAAATCGAAAAACAGAAAGAACGGTTGCCTTTTCACTATTAGGAAATCTAATTATAACCTTTCTTCGAATCCAATTGTACCCAGAAAGTTGTTGACTCCGGGATCTAGTTGTACTGTTGTAGATGGGTTAATTTAGGGAATCGTTGGGTGCCCTAAAATTTATAGATAGTACTAGTCACGACGGATCTATGAATTCATTGTCGGGACCTAGTTGTACTGTTGTAGACGGGGTAGTTTAGGGAATCGCTGGGTGCGCTAAAATTTATAGTAGTGGTCAGGACGGATCTAGGAATTCGTTGTAACTTAAGGGGGTCAAATTTACAGTAATAGTCATGACGGATTTAGAAAGTCACTGTAACTCGTAAGGAGGTCAAATTTATAGTTATAGTCAGGACGGATCTAAAAATTTAGATCCGTCTAAATTAATCAAATTTATTTATAACTATGTTATATAGTAAAGGTGCGGAATTATTTTTTTTTTGTTGAAATTGTTGGTTAGGAATGTTAGAACGTGATTGTATATTTCTGAATTTTATGCCCTTCAACATGTACAAGCGAGTAGTTTAGGGGGACAATTGCTGGGGCTACGAAATTATGTATTAGGGAGTATTAGATGTGGTAATTCGGGCGAGCTCCGACCAGGTCAACGTCATATGTCGAGTTGGATTAGGTCGGATTGATCGAGCCTAATATAAGTCGTCGGTCCGGTCCAATCTATCCCCTTATAATATACTAAGATTATCATACTGGTCCGTAGTTCGTCGAACTTTCAGCCTATAGGATCGGGCTCGTGTTGTCAAATAGTACTTCGAGCCACTATTTCTATGATCCAGTCCATCTAACATATAGAGTCGAGCCGATTTTGTGTAGTATATATGTGTGTATGTTTATATATTATTTTATTTTATTATTATATGACCCAGTAAGATTTTATAGATAACTTTGGTGGTCCATCATATTATTTTATCATAATCCACCCATTAAATATCCAAATCTAGTAAAATTAGATAAATAAATAAAAAATAAAGTAGGCCCAATAAATTTTCAAATCTAGTAAAATTAAATAAATAAGATAGAAAAGAAAAGAGTACTGCAAACCATAAAATAAAATATAATATTTCCTAACCCAACATAAAAAACTCACAACCTTCAATATTTTCTTCCATATTTTTTCTTCAAAATTCTTAGAAATTTTTATATCTAATTTCTTTTCCTTTAATTTAATAATTTGTTCAAAATTATCCTCTGCTACAAAATTGTGCAAGACTGTGCTTTGATAATTCAGCGAATGAGGATTTCGAAGTGTAGAAATGGAATGTGCTTTGATAATTCTCACCGAATGACGATTTTAAAGTGTAGAAATGAAATATGTATGTACAACTTGATGCAATAATATTTCTTAATTTGTAAATAAACTATTACATTGTCATGTTACTTTATATTCCGATTGGTTCACGTGAAAAAAATTGTTGATTGAAGCATTCTTTATGTTTACACGCCACGAAAATGTCAGGACCGATGCTGATTGTCAACTTTCTCTGAATGTAATTAAAAATCGAAGAGAACAAGAATTTGTTGACTAAGAATTGTTGCTTTTTACTTTCCTCCGAAGCTAATTGTATGATTCTCAATAGTCAGTAGATATTCGTACTAAACTATACTGAACCGAGCCATAAGACTTTCTCTGAATGTAATTAAAAATCGAAAAAGAACAAGAATTTGTTGACTAAGAATTGTTACCTTTTACTTTCCTCCGAAGCTAATTGATTGATTTTCAATAGTCAGTAGATATTCTTACTAAACTATAATGAACCGAGCCGCAAGATAATTTCGTTAAGTTTTGAGGTAGGATGGTATAGATTTTGGAAGTTTCTGGGGATTTTCGTAGTTCAGTATTTACGTATAACAAATTTTTAACTGTATATCAATTTTTTTTGGAATATCGAACTTTCGGTGTACCAAAATCAACGGTATGTATCGGTATATACTTAAGGTAACGACATAGGTTTTAGACGTATCGAAAATCTCAATACGATAAGGATATGAATGATTCGATAATGATATAAATGATTCGGTACGATATAACCAACTAACCACCCCTAATTATAAATGTTTTGTACATAATTTTGTATCCTTTTCAATTAATAATGATCCAATTTTTTGAAGCATGGAGCATATTCTTAGAAGGTACAATCAACATAATGGAAATATAGACGTTGCAACTGTTGAGCATGCAAATAGTCAGGTAATTGGTTCCCTTTTCTTTAATATAGTTATTCGGAGTCGAGTCGAGTTTGTATGTGTTATGTATTTATGTTTGATTCATTTTTTAGTCGAGCTTGAACTTAGCGATATTTGAAAGTATTTAATTTTGTTCATAAACATATTCGTGAACATGGTCAAATATGTTCGTAAACGTATTTAACCATGTTCGTTAGCATTTGTGCTTGTAATTAATTAATTATCCTGCTTAAGAAAGATCAAATAAACACATATTTTCCTAAATTCCAGGATAAATAAACAAATTTAACCAAATACTTACTAGCATAACAGGTAATACAAGAATATTTGATTACATATAGTATGAATATTGTTGTTTTTATTGTTATTATTATTACAATTATCATTAAGTGGATCATGAGCGAACTTATTCATGTTCTATTAATAAACGAGCTAATCAATATTAAAAAAATGAGCTCAAAAAGTTATTCGTTTATTCACGAACTGTTCAACAAAAACTCCGTATATTTATAGCCCGATCTATACTTATAATTTCTCCTAACATGATATTTACTTTTGATTTATTGTAAAGCATGACTCAGCCAATGAGATAAATGCCCTCAAAGAAGAGATAAAAAAGCTTCACAAGTTGCAACGGTACATTTTCATTATTTTCAATTTTTTCATTTTACTCCCTCCGTCCCGACTTAATTTGCACATTTTTCGTTTTCAGTCGTCCCATCTTATTTTGTACACCCCTAAAATAGAATCTAATTTTCACAATCTTCATCCTCAAAATTTCAACCTCAATCTCCAACTTTAAAAAAATGAAAGAAAAAATAAAATTTATTTTTTCTTAACATTCGTGCCCGATCAACTGTGCAAAATAAGTTAGGACGGAGGAAGTATTATACTTATATTTACATGCGTCCTTATAGCTTTTTACATTTTTTTGAGGAATTAAATTTCTTATTTCATGAAAATTGTACTCCCTCCATTCCGAATGAACTTGGATACTTTCCTAATCGGGATGTCTCACCCCTTTTGCACACTTTTCATTTTAGGAAATAAAACTTTACATCTCTACCCCACATTAATCACATAGTTACAAATATGTCATCACATGAAGGTAGAAACATATTTAACTAAGTCAACATTTATAAAAATATATTTTTTCTTAATATGTGTGTCGGGGAATCAGTGCAAGTTCATTCGAGACGGTGCGAGTAAATATTAATATTTATTCAATTAAAATAAAATAAAATTGTCTGAAGCCAAATGATGGGAAAAGAACTCGACGGGTTGACTCACGACGAGTTGCAAGCATTGGATCATCAACTTTCAGAAGGACTTCTATCCATCAAAGATAAAAAGGTGAATTCTTTTTTTTTTCTCTATTTAATTTTTAAATATTATATTTCAATTTTTTGTTTTTATTTTTATTTGTACGCAGATACAAGGGTAAATATGAGATATCAAGGTAAGTTACTAAGAAAAAATATTTTGTATGCAATTCTTTTTTATTTTTATTTTTTTCATGAGAAAATATGGTTAAATCATGCTAGAAGCATAAATGAAATAGTTTTTGTGGATGCAATATATGACACATAATATATAGGGGGATTATTATCAACAGGATTGTAAATGATTCGAGTCGAGTTCACTGTTAAGTTTTGCTTGTTTGTTCGTTTAGTTAGAGCTTGTCTCAAGCTCGGTATTGCTTGATTGAACTTGGCTCGTGCTTGATAAGATTTGTTTGTGTTCTTTTAGTATTCGCGGATATATGTATTTTATAAAGTGAGCTTGTTCGTGAATATTAGCAATATTCACCGAGTCTATCTATCAATCACATCAAATACACATAATAAAATAAAAATAAATAGACAAGCCGCGCACATTAACTTTGTGTTCGGTTCGTTTATTAAACGAACACAAATTACAACTTGTTTACCATTTGTTTAATAAATGAACTAACACAAATATGCTCTTAACGAGCTCGTTCGTGAATAATTTTGTTCGTTTGCAGCTCTAATTTTTAATGCATTACATTTGTAAATAAATCCATTCGACATTCAAATTTTGGACGGAGACTATAATTTTATTTCAAAATTCATTTTGAACATTTTTTAAAATGCTTAATTTAACAAAATATAACAATTTTGCCCATATTCAATTTCAGGAAAAAGTACTTTTGGAGCAGCTGGAAAAAGCAAAATTGCAGGTAACCTTTTTGCTTAAATATAGACACTGCCTAATTGACATTAATGAGTTCAACTTCGGCACAATTGTATTACCGATACTACTATGAGAGAAGAATACATATGTATTTAAATATGAGGAACCCACTAAATTATATAATTTCATTTTTATCTCCCAGTGATACTCCATTTAAATGATTTGATTTTGAATATAGGAAAAGAAAATTGTGCAGCAAAATGAAGCTCTACTGCAAAAGGTACTTAACTAACAGTCTTGCTCCACTACCGGTCGACATATGTTAATGTGTCAATCGTCTAACGTGTAAATCTCATGAAAAAAATTAGTCATCTTCTCTAAAATTTAGAAAGAAATCTTTATACATCAGCAATATACACATAAACATATAATTACAATAAGTAGAGGAGCATTTCCGACGTAAATAAACTAGTTAAAAGTACGCCCAAAGAACAAATTTCTAAAGTAGAGGTATAGTTATATAAGTATCATTACCATCATGATTAATGTCATCATCTTGGCTAATGATTGATTATCATCATGCTAGTTAGTGAACTAATTATTTAATACTAGGTTATTAATTACTCCATCATCCCACAAAAATAATCTCATTTTCCTTTTCTCATGTATAAAAAAGATAGCCTTCATTAAGGAAGGAATGATGATGGTATGGGGCGGATTTTGCTAAACTCATAACTTGCTCCGTGAAAAAAAATTAAATTCATAAATCGCTTCGTTTTGTCAGTCCGTTAGATTTACTTGTCCCCGTCCCGTATTTCTTTTTTACTGTGTATTCTGCAAAAATTTCAATACTACTACTATTCTTATATTATAAAACTAAAACATAATTTAAAAAATGGAAAGTTGAATCCGTGGGTAATACCCGCATACACCATTGCACCATTTGATTGATGTGTATGTATAAAATTAATTGTTAATATTATTTTGATTTACATCTACACAGCAATCTAATAGTGTATGGTGTGTGCGGAATTACCCACGTGGGTAGGGTAGGAAAAAACATAAGATGTTATTATGACAACACCTTCTAAAATTTATAAATTACTACCTCCGTCCCATAAAAAGAAGTCGTTTGAAGAAGGTACAACTTTTGTCTACATGTGTCAGGTTTAGCAAAACTCTTTACTCGATTCAAGCCAGCTAAAAACCTGGTCAAACAATTTTTAGTGGATTTGACCATGACGGGTCTCATGTAGGTTTAGATTTGAACCCACATAATTCCACCCCTATATAATGTCCCAAATTTTAGAGGGTTTGAGCGGGATGGGTTTCATGCAGGTTCAGATTTGAACCCACATAATTGCAACCCCTATATAATGTACTAGATTTTAGCGGGTTTGACGGGGACTAGTTTCATGCTGGTTCAGATTTGAACCCACATCATTGTCATCCCTATATAAAGTACCATATTTTAACGGGTTTGATAGGAATGAGTTTCATGCAGGTTTAGATTTGAACGCACATAATTGCCACCCCTATATAAAGTACCAGATTTTAGCGGGTCTGACCAGGACAGGTTTCATGCAACTTCAGATTTGAACCCACATCATTACCATCCCTATAAAGTACCAGATTTTAGTGGGTTTACCCAGAATGGATTTTATGCAGGTTCAGATTTGAACTCACATTATTACCATCCCTATAAAGTACTAAATTTTAGCGGGTTTGTCCAGGTGGGGTTTTATGCAGGTTCAGATTTGAACCCACATCATTACCATCCCTATATAAAGTATCTGATTTTAACGGGTTTGCCCAGGACGAGTTTTATGCATGTTCAGATTTGAACCCACATCATTGCTATAATACCATCCCTATATAAAGTATCAGATTTTAGCGAGTTCGCCCAGGACGAGTTTTATGCAGATTTGAACCCACATCATTACCATCCCTATATAAAGTATCAGATTTTAGCGGGTTTGCCCAGAACGGGTTTTATGCAGGTTCAGGTTTGAACCCACATTATTACCATCCCTATATAAAGTACCATATTTTAGCGGGTCTGACCTGGACATGTTTCATGCAGGTTCAGATTTGAATCCACATCATTACCATCCCTATATAAAGTACCATATTTTAGCTAGTCTGACCTGGACAGGTTTCATGCAGGTTCATATTTGAACCCACATCATTACCATCCCTATAAAGTACCAAATTTTAGCGGTTAGCCTAGGACGAGTTTTATGCAGGTTTAGATTTAAACCCACATCATTATCATAATACCATCCCTATATAAAGTATTAGATTTTAGCGAGTTTGCCCATGACGAGTTTTATGCAGGTTCAGATTTGAACCCACATCATTATCATCCCTATATAAAGTATCAGATTTTAGCGGGTTTGACCTGAACAGGTTTCATGTAGGTTTAGATTTGAACCCACATCATTACCATCCCTATATAAAATACCATATTTTAGCAGGTCTGACCTGAACAGGTTTCATGTAGGTTTAGATTTGAACCTACATCATTACCATCCCTATAAAGTACCAGATTTAGCGGGTTTGCCGAGGATGGGTTTCATGCAGGTTCATATTTGAACCCACATCATTACCCTCCCTATAAAGTACCACATTTTAGCGGGTTTGCCTCGGACGGGTTTTATGCAGGTTTAGATTTAAACCCACATCATTACCATCCCCATATAAAGTATCAAATTTTAGTTGGTTTGACCTGGATAGGTTTCATGCAGGTTCAGATTTGAACCCACACCATTACCATGCCTACATATAGTATCAGATTTTAACTCACATCATTACCATCCCTACATAAAGTATCAGATTTTAGCTGGTTTGATTCGAACATGTTTCATGCAGGTTCATATTTGAACCCACATCATTACCATCCCCATATAAAGTATCAGATTTTAGCAGGTTTGACCCGGACACGTGTCATGTAGGTTCATATTCAAACCTACATCATTACTATCCCTATATAAAGTACCAAATTTTAGCAGGTTTGACCAGGACGAGCTTCATGTAGGTTTATATTTGAACCCACATCATTACCATCCCTATATAAAGTATGTATTAAATACTTATTTTTTCGAGTGTAAAATTTTAAATGGAACTATCATTGTAAGACAGAGGAGCAGCTAATTAATTTATTTTACATATTAATTAAAAATAATATATTAATTTTATTTAAATTTTAAATGCAGATTGAGGAGCTTAGACATCATTCAAGGAAGAAAAGTAATGAAACTCGTGTGCATGTGAACAAAGATGGTTGCACTAGTTCAGATAAAGAAGCCACTTCTGATACTTCTTTGCGTCTAGGGTAAGTTACATATTTCCTCCGTCCCAAAAAAATTATCTTCGAAAATGTTATTCTTAGTCAATATGATGAAGATACGATTCTTCAAAAACTATTAATACACGTCCACGCAATTTTAATTTTTAACTTACTTATTCAATCATATCTAATTATCGTGCAAATTAAAAGCTTAATGTTCATTTGAACTAGTAATTTCTTGAAATATGAGTCTAGTTGGGGACATTAAATTCTTTTATACATGATTTTTTTCTAGGAGGGGGAACATTTCACTTGAGATAGTATATATATTAAAAAAAAAAATTTGATGCAATAATAAATAATTTAAAAGAAATGACTTCAAAGTTATTGCTAGAAGAGTATTTTGGAGAGAGAGTTGCGTATTTTACGTGGGGTCCTACATTTTTTTCTTGCTTTTGTTCATATATAAGATGCGTCACTCTCTCTTTAAAATGCACGGTAAAATACTCTAGAGGATCCAAATTCATTCTTCATAGTATCTCGATAACTCGTATGCTCTTTCCTGTCCATAATTGAGAGTATTACTTTATAAATATTTTTCGTCATGAAATAAGATTTTTGTTTCGAAAGTGAATTTCTTATTTTCTTAGCCAAAGTAAAATTTAAATAACTCTAATCTCGCCAATGTAGATTGCATATGATTGAAAAAATTAAATTAACTAAGTATAAATAAAATATATGACCTTGGTAAAGTAGTACACTATACCAAAAAATGTCTCACATGATCTATTTTTTAAGACGATAATTGTGATCACGCAGTAGTGAGCTATATATGTGGACACATGTTTGACTTTTATTATTATTTTTAATAATTGATAATTAAAATTATATATTTACAGACTATCATCGGTGGTTGTTTCGGAGAAGAAGAAAACCCTAAAGATAGAAAATAACGATGACCTCAAGACATCAATGCATGTGGATTGAAGATTATGTATCATCCAACCAAGACCTTGTTGCATTTTTCAAATTATAATCATTTTTATTTCTTCTTTTCTAATTATTTTTGTTAGAATTACAGAAGTTCAACTGTGGCTGAATATTCTTATTTATTTTTTATTTGGACTTTGTGATAAAACTATGTTTGCATTTATACATACAAAATTTGAAGAAAAAAAAAATCTTCTTTTTTGACTTTTTAATTGGATATCGTGGAATTACGTGTTAAGTGTATGTTTGTTTATGAATTATATCCGTATAAATATAGGACTGGCCGATCTAATTCAAGTAACTATGTTAATTATTACATAATTTTAGTACATTTTAGTTATTTATTAAGCATAAGTTGACAATATTTTATAAAGTTTATAATTCTATCTCAAAATAAATTGTAAATTTAGAATTCGTGCAGCCAATTTTTTACGGATAGATTTATCGCTCACCCCTCCATCCAGGGACGGAGGGAGGCTTGGCTTCTTCGAAGCTTCAAGCCAGCCCTCCCCTTTAGTGGTACATTAGTATTAGTAGTCTTAATTAATATTAAGTTCATTTCAAAATAAAATTAAGTCATCCCATTAATAATAAGCTCACTCTCCATTAAAAATAACGGCAACAACAACAAAAATTATGACCTTTAGTCTAATTCTCAATTGCAGCATTACTTTTAGAACTAATCAATGTTGATTACCAACTACATTTTTTCAATTACAACGTCGACTGTATATTTCGACATTCGATATTGTCGCCATCACCACACTACAACAAAAGAGGTCTTTTGTATAACATTGTTTGAGACCACAATTGCGGTCACTAATAATAAGTTATTTGTGACCACTTGTTGTCACAAATCTCTCTACAGATTATTTGAGACCATATTAAGACTACTTTTAGAGACAACTAGTTGTTACAAAAAATATTTGAGACGCATTTGTAACTACTTTTGTCTTCACAAATATATATTATTTGTATCCGAGTTGTTGTGACATCAATAAAGTTGTGACAAATACTCAGTATTTCAGATCACTTCTCATATATAAGTTGTATTAATGTTTATCTTGAAATATTACTTGTTATTAGGGATCTTCATGGTTCGGTTCATTAGTTTTGAAAACCAAAAAGATCGAATTCTAAATATCTCAAACTTTATAACCAACTAAAACTTAACATATACAAACCAAAGCTTCAATCAATTATTTATTTGTGAACTAAAGGTGTTGTGATAAAAAAAATAATAATAATAATAATAAAAATTTAGGGTTCAACATTAAATAATGCATGGATATTAATTTAGTCTTTAAAATTAGATAAAGAAAAAGAAAAGGATTATATCTTTTCTTTTGGACTAAGAGAAGTAATATCACATATATTTACATATTATATCAATTTCGATTGGTTTTAATAGTTTTTTATTTCTTAATCCATATGCAAACCAAATATTCGATTTGTATAATATTATAATCCATAACTATCCATAAATTAATAAAAATTGCGGTTCTCGAATTAGGTTGGATTGGTTCAATTTTCTTTGGTAAGCTTGGTTATATTTTGTACAAACCCTCCTTGTTATGAAAAAAAGAAATCATGCCGAAAGGCAATACATTACTTCAAAACAAGTACTCCCTCCGTTCTATATTAACTGTCATTTTAGAAAATAATAAAAGAATTAAGAATGAAATACATTGACAAATGTACCCTCAGCTAATATTAGGAGATAAAGATTTGATCAAATAAAATATATGTGATAGGTTAAAAAGTAGAGATATTACAATTTACAAGATTGAGCCCAGAAAAAAAATTGGTAGAATTCATGAAAAATATCTAAAACATCAATTAATTGGAAAAAATGAAGAATTGGCTATAATGATATTATCTTCATCCCGCTCTAATTTACCTACTTTTTTTTTTCGGTTTGTCTCAACTTAAATTGTCAGCCCATAAACAATTTTTCTCACAATCTCCACCCTCAAAATCTCCACTCTCAATCTCCACCTCTAAAAAAGTTAATCTATTTTTTCTTAATCTCCGTAAGGCCAAAATGTAGAAAATATATTTTTACAATAGAATTTTACATAATTTAAATTGTACGAATTTAAGATCTGCGTACCACCCGACCCGACTATTGTGCATGATAATTGTGAAGAAATATATGCTGACAGAAGCAAGTTGACTTTGAAAAGGATAATAATGTCTGCTTGTGGTAATAAAGAGCCCACGTGGCACCATACTTAAATTAGATCATTAGCCATAAAAATGGTAGGCCAACCAATAGCACACGCACAAGCCCAAGTAACAAGGGGTTTGGAACCGGCCCAATTTATTTTAACTAAATTTATACTCAATCAACAACACTAATTATTATAATAATCGAGGTCTCTTGTGCACCAGTTGTACGGATCTTAGATCTGTATAATTTGGGTCATGGATCAAAAGCTATTACTATCTCTGTCCCGTTTTAATTTGCCTAGTTTTCTTTTTGGTTAGTCTCAAATTAACTTGTCAGTCTAGCTCACAATCTCCACCCTCAAAATCTCCAGTATCAATCTTCACCTTTAAAAAAGTCAAAGATTCCACAAAATCTATTTTTCTTTAACCTCTGTGCCCGGTCAAAGTAGGCAAGTTAGGCCGGGACGGAGAGAGTACTATTTATGCCTAGAGTGAGTCTTGTGTGTGACTGTCACACGTGTGACGAAATATACTTTTACAGGAAAAAATGATAGTTTTACAAAAAATAGTGATATTTTTACGGATAAAAGTGATACTTTAGCTACAAAACTTGATATTCTTTTTGTTAAAGAAAAAGTGATATTTTTACATATAAACATGATACTTTTATCACAAAAAGTGATATTTTTTCTCCGTCACATCGTGTGACGGCCGTGTGACAGTCACATATAAGTTTTTGTTTTATGCCTAAAGGTATTGTATGTGATGGGTAAATGTATCACGGTGAAAATGTATCACCGTTTATGCTTAAAAGTATTATATTGTGTAAAACTATAGTAATACATATAAGTATAAATGATGATACACAATCTGAATTGTACCGAGCAACTGCTGCACACAAAACTTTATCCTATTATTAAGATAAAGACAATGTCTCGTTTTAAAATTTAGTATTAATAAATTTTTCATTTATTTAGCAAATGAATTGGTGATAATTTGTTACAAGTTCGTCAACCAAATGTCACTTTCAGATTAAAAATAAATATTGTAACGAAATATTTTAGATTAATAAATCAACTCGATGCTGACGCAAACCTTCACTAAATTATCATTGTTTTTAATTGTATTTTAAGTTGCAAATTGTTCAAATTGTATTTTAAGTTCCTATCAACAAAATTGATATTTTTAATAGTCGAGCGGGAGACTGACCTAGCAACTTGTTGAGGCCCAAGCAAAGCTGAGCAAATATAGAGGATCGGTCCTCCCTTAAGATCAAAGAGGCAGTCTCTTCACGCCTCTGAGAAAAGGAAATTTTTAAGGGCCCCAAGTTCTATAATGTTAGTTAATAGTGTGTGTGTATATATATATATGTGTGCACGTAAAACTTTGTTGTAATGGTGTGGATGGTGTAGTGGTTAAGTAGCGATTTTGTTTTGCAAAATGTAGATTTGATCCTCCTACTTAGCGTTTTTGTCTCTTCTTATTTTGACTTTATTAATAGTTTATAGTGCAAAATGATAATTCAACCAAGGATATATATATATATATATATATATATATATATATATATATTAAACTTTCTAAATTTATTTGGGTTTTTTTTTTAACTTTTTGTTTTACTTTCTTAATTTGGAACCTCATTTTTAAAAGTTGTGCGACAGATTATATTTAATATGATAGTAGATTTTTTTAAGATTATGTATTATTTAATTAATTTATTTATATTTTAATAATACGGGGACCATTTTTTTAAACTTGACTCAGGTCACTAAGGTGGGATCGGCCTTGGATATAGTTGTGATTAGACAAGAAGGAATCGAGAAAAAAATATAAATGACCAATAAAAAAATTAGCGTCTAGACAATAACTAATCGGAGCTACTCGGAAAAGTTGCTATCTATTGCCAACAATTGTGACTGCCATATTATGGTCAACCAACAATAATCAATAATTAATAATTAATAGTAATAAAAATGGTTGCATCATTTTTAAATTTTATTATTAGGGTTACGTAATAGTGTCCCTTGATATATAATTTCTTTTTAGAGCAATTCAAAGGCCTTTGCAATGTTTTGATCGCTAAGTTTGAACTCTATTATTGGATATGATTTCCTATTATTTCAACTAATATTATTAGTCCCGTACGATGCATGATTTTCATTTTTAATTAAAATCATTGTTCAAACTCAACTATCACAGATATCAACCTAATTTTACATTTGACTTTCATTCTTCATATATTTTTAATAAATATTTTCTTCGTTACAAAAAAAATAACTATCTTTATTATTTTAATTTTTTTGTTATTGGAAAAAAATGTAAGAAATAGTCACGTTAAGAAAAATAAAATTTCTTTCAACTGAAATTAATTTCTAGAATGTCCTTCTGACAAAGTAATTTTCCATGAGATCATCTGTTACATCTTCTGTTTCATCACATTCATCAACCGATACGTGTATGACATGAGGTCATAAATTAAGTGTAACAGATGATGAAACACTTATTGTAACAGAAAAATCGAATTGAAGTAGTTTAGATAATGTGGTTTGATAATTTAAACAACCATATTGATAGAGAAAAGAATTAATTGAAAGATTATTTGTCCATTTCTTATAATCCTTATTTTTGTTTATCCTTGTATGCTAAAATTATAACTTAGGTAGAGCTAGTAATATATGTCCGGTTCGATGGATTATTTCAACTCGCTCAATATTTTAGATGACCTAGGTCACAGGAATATAAGTTCGAAGTATCATCAAACCTTACAAGTGAGATCCTAAAAAAAGTCCAACATGCCACAAATCGACTTAGAAAATTTAGTATATTTAAGGAGATAAACTGAACTGAGCTCAATAACATTTGACCCAATAAAATTTAGAGTTAGCCCGACTTATAATATTAAGTTGTTAACCCAATGAGCTAGATCGGTCGGGCCACTCGAATTCCCACCACTAAACTTAGGTATAATTTTGATGACTTTTCTGGATGTAGAGGGTCTAATAGGATTTGCACGTGTATATTATATAGTGGCTACATTGGTCCAATAGTAATTAAAATATGTGACAAATTAAATACAATCATAACATTTCCCTATAAATATATGAAGCATGACTTACTCTATTCATGAAATGATTCACCATCATCACTAACCTCCACAGTTCCCCTTTATATTTCCCCCTCTCTAAAACACATATTTTAAATTAACGTGTATTCACAATGAATAAATGCGACCAAATAGTCCCAACTTCTCTTGCAAGAACCAGCAGCTGCAAAAGCACCAGCAAAATCATTCCGGCCAACTACATAAGATCAACCTCGGCCTCGTCCGACGGTTTCCACCTCACCCGCGGCTCCTCCGACCCTGTACAACGCCTGCACAAATCCCGACTCGGCGTCTCCGCCTTGTTCCGATCACTCTTGTCGATTTTCACCATCCCCTCCTTCCTCCCCTCATGCAGATGGCTTAACATTAACACTACCCACCTCTCTATTACTCCGACACTTGGCCGGAAAGTCACCGGAACTTTGTTCGGCCACCGCCGCGGCCACGTTAGCTTCGCTGTCCAGGTGATTGTTCTGTTCATGGTATTCTTATTTAGGTGTTATTTGTGACTATGATGTAAATTATCCAAATATTATAGGGCTAATTAAAATTATTTTTTATGTCGAAACTTTTCATTCGTACAATTTTGGTCCTCAAATAAAGTAATATTTAATTTAGTCATGTATATTTAGAATTTGTCCATATTTACGGGGCGTTTGTAAATAATTAAACTAAATACTTTATAATTTTAGCTAAAATGAAGCTGAAAAAAATGTTTGGTAAACAGTTTCTGCTTAAATTTAAATTAATTGCAATCAAAAGCTGCAAACTAAAAATACTATTTGTAGAGTCACTTATTTTAATCGTTTCTTTAAAAGTAGTAGTAATTGTACATACCTCTAAGTTTTTTTTTTTTTTTTCCGGTGATCAATTTAATCGGAAAATTACATGTGTTGGTCGCTCGTCGGTGCCACATATTTCAAAATCTGTCGGAAAAAAATGATTACGTGACCGACATGTGCAATTTTCCAGCCAAAATGATCATCAATGTTTAAAAAACGATTAAATACGAACAAATTCAAAAATACTAAATTAAATTGAATTTTTAACTAAAATTATACGTGTAAAAAATTCCGGAACTAAAAATAATTTTTAGGTCAAATATTATACATTCAATAACATAAACCCAATTACAAGTGATTCAATCTAAATCTCTCAATATGGTATCTCTCTCACCAGGACGACCCGAGATCCGAACCCGTTTTAATAATCGAGCTCGCTGTATCGACATCCGCATTGGTGAAGGAGATGTCTTCCGGCCTAGTCAGAATCGCGCTGGAGTGCGAAAAAGTCCGCGGCGGCGGTAAGGCGGCGTCGGCGGTGCGGCTGTTCTCGGAGCCGGCGTGGACGATGTACTGCAACGGTAGGAAGTGCGGTTACGCTGCTTCGAGGGAGTGTACGGAGTCGGATTGGCACGTGCTGAGCACGGTGCGGAGTGTTTCCGTCGGGGCGGGGGTGATTCCGGTGGTGGACGACGGCGGAAAACGGAGCGCGGCGGAGGGAGAGTTGCTGTATATGAGAGCCCGGTTTGAGAGGGTGGTGGGAAGCCGTGACTCGGAGGCGTTTTATATGTTGAACCCGGATGGAAACGGAGGGCCCGAACTCAGTATTTTTTTGCTTAGAATTTGATTTAATTGTGATTTATACCGGCCCGTCCCGACCCGACCGGGTCCGTGTATGTTGCCTTTGGAATTTGGTATGTTTGGTACTTGTTACAGAGAAGGGTGTGTTGTTGAGAAATTTATGTCTAAATCGTTTATATTTGTATTTTACGGTGTTTATTAAATGCTATATGAGGAGACGTACCTACATTGAGGTCAAGGGAGCTATTTGGCTCTCTCGGCCCTGAAAATTTGCTATTATGTAGGTGTAATTAGTCAACTTTAATACGGTTTAATTAAATAATTGAATATGAGGCTCATTGATAGATTTAGGAGGTGTAAACTAGTGGTATATTCTTATAGATTTTCTAAAATTTTATTTTCAAATGTAAGTTATTCAACATTTTAATTTAGAACCTAACATATACTTCCTCCGTCCCGAAATAATTAGATCATTTGCTGGTTTGTTTTCCATTTGCAAAATACACATTTTCTTTTGTAATTTGTAAAATATATTGACAAAGTACATAGCATGCTTAAAAAGTAAACTTTTAAAAATTCTTAATACTTAGCAAAAGTAAACTTTTATACCATCTCCATTTTTATATTGATCGTTTTAGAGTTGAAGGAAAAAATTAACCATAAAAAAGGACAAAAGCATCTTTATTAGGGGTGAAAAATCTTAATATGGTCCGATAACTCGGCCTAACCCTAGAGCTTCAAATCAAGTTACTCGATGTTTGATTCGAGATCGTTTCTTAAAATTTCGTTTGAACTAAAGATACTAAACAAGTTTGAACATTCTTTTATGTTCGATAAAATCTAAAGCACGACTCAATTTCGAGTTCGATAAATTAAAGATGTTCAAACAAGTGTAAAGTTTTCAAACTACTCGAACTCGACTTGTGTTCGACTCGATTAAAGCTTGATTCAATTAATAATCAAACAAGCTCAAACATTATATCAAAAGCTTGATAATATTTCAAACAAACTTGAATAACAGTACGTTCAACTCGGTTCAACTCGATTACAGCCCTACCTAACTCGACCCGAATTTAATGAGAAAAACATGAAACAAATCTAACACGAACATGGTTCACCCAAATTGGTCCGAAAGCGATTCAAAATTAATAATTTATCATAAAATATACTCCATCTGTTCAAAAAAATAAGTCATTTTAGATAAAATAATTTTCTTATCCTAAAATAAGTCAGCAAAACATCTTTATTTTTCCAATATACCTCTTAAACAAATCGGCCACTAATCGGACAAATTGCTTAACTAACTGAACTACAATCGGTTTTCCTGATTAGTCTTTTCTCGTTCCATTCAATTCATAATTTTTTTCTCTCCACTTCTTTTAAAGTTGATTTTCATGTTTTCCATATAATTTTCTCTCCTGCGAATGAAAGATAATCAATGATATTTTAGGATAATTAGTCGATGACAAACTCTCATGTACGTCAGTTGCAAGATACAATTTAGGTGGATATTACCATTTATGCTTAAAGGTATTACACGTATTGGATAAATGTATTGTAATACATTTAAGCATGAATGGTGATACTCTTTTACTATGTTACATTTACGCACCACATGTAATATCTTTAGGTATAAATAGTAATATATTTTGACCCATGATCCAGATTGTACGGAACTAAGATTCGTGCAATTGGTTCACAAGAGACCTCCCTTTTAAATCAAATAATATATGCATTTGATTTTGTATCCCCTTGCTAGATTGTGAAAGATAATGCAAACTAAATAGGCAAAAACTTGTATGTGGCCGTTACACGATGTGACGGGAAAAAGTATCACTTTTTGTGGTAAAGTATCACGTTTATCTGTAAAAGTATCACATTTTTTTAACAAAAAAAAAAGTATCAATTTTGTAGCAAAAGTATCACCTTTATCTGTAAAAGTATCACCTTTATCTGTAAAAGTATCAATGTAGTAAAAGTATAACTTTTTCCTGTAAAAGTATCAATGTTTTCTGTAAAAATGTATTCTGTCACTCGTATGACCGTTCACGCACAAGACTCACTCAATTAAATAAGAGAACACAAATAAATAAATAAATAAATAATTAGACTGCTCAAATAACTTTTGATAGATAACTTAAATTGATTCGAAATCGAACATGAACCCAACGCGATGATTCGAATTATCAGCATAGAATAAGGTCAATGGATTACGATAAAATATGACTAGATTTTGTAACTAATTAATCCATGTGCATTTTTTTGTTAAAATCTTTTAAAATAGTCTACAAACAATATAATATTTACTTTGTACCATCAAATAATTCACATGACGTGGCTAAACCTAATTCATCAATTAATATTACATAATTAATTAAAACCTTTCTTAAAATAATATATTATACTAATCATGTTTATTTTCCAAGAAATATATAAAGTAACTTTTTTTATTTTTTATTTTCCTTGTAAACAACGATGTACAAAGTGACGAGGCATCCCTTCAGCCACAAATTGCCAATCATGATTGCAATTAAAACGGTAGATTAAGATCTAGCAATTAATCGAAACCTAATCAAGATCGGACAAAGCATAAACATAGGGCTGGTATACCGTACCGAATTGCCCATACCGTTACCGTATCGAAATTTTCGGTACGCCGAAAATCCATACATTTACCGTACCGAAAATTTCGGTATCCCGAAATTCGGCATACCGAAAATTCGGTATGATATCGGTAAATACCGATACCGTACCGAAAATTAGATATACCGAATTGTGTATCGGTATCGGTATATACCGATCCATACCGTTGATTTTGGTATACCGAAATTTCGGTATACCGAAAATTTACGGTATACCGTTAGGAATTTGGTATACCGAAATACCGAACTACCAAAATACCGAAAAAAATTCGGTATACCGATATATACCGAAAATACCGAAATTTTTCCGGTATTCGGTATATACCGAAATACCGGAAATTTCAAATTATCATACCGTACCGAAAATTCGGTATACCGAAAATTTCGGTATTTTCGGTAATTTCTCGATACGGTATGTGCGGTATTTCGGCATTTCGGTATTTTTTCCCACCCCTACATAAACATCCTTAGATAGGATAGAATCGGGCTTTATACATGTCTGACACTATAATAAAAGTGGTATTTTGTATACCACTTTTTGAAATTATAATTGGGGTCACTAATAATAAGTTATTTGTGACCACTTGTTGTCACAAATCTCTATACAAATTATTTGAGATCATTTTAAGACTACTTTAGTAACAACTAGTTGTTGCAAAAAATATTTGAGACGCATTTGAGACACTTTTGTGGTCACAAATATATTATTTGCGTCAGAGTTATTGAGACGATAATAAAATTATGACAAATACTCATAAATTGTAATAAATATTTATTATTTAAGATTATTTCACTTAAATTATGATAAATACTCATTATTTGAGATCATTTTTATGATCTCAAAAGAACGTTTTTCTTAGGGTGTGAATAAGTAAAAGGGTTGCTTTGGAAATGGGAGCAGTCTAATTTGTCCTACAACATTATAGTTTTGGATGATAACTTTGTAATTGGGTTTATTCCTGTTAGTCCTTCCGTCCCGACTAATTTTTCACAATTGATCGGGTACGAAGATTAAGAAAAATAGATTTTATTTTTATTTTTATTTTTTTAAAGATGGAGATTGAGTGTAGAAATTTGAGAGTGGAGATTGTGAGAGAAATTTCTTTTTTAAGAATGTGAAAAATTAAGTGGGAAGGACCGAAATGAAAAGTAGGAAAAGTTAGCCGGGATGGAGTAAGTATGTCTCTTTTTATTCAAATTAAATTCATTATGTCATGCATTTTTTCTCATTTTTGTTCCATATACATCTTTTTCTTTTGCTTTTTTTTTTTTTTTTAATTGGAGCTGAATTAAATTTCAAATACAAGGGTGAAACTATTATTCCTCAATCTTAATTTATACTACCTCCATTTTTTTATAGACGTCTTTTTAGGTTTAGATAAGAAAATTTAGAAGTATAGGTATGGACAAAGAAATCATCAATTATATTATATGGGTATGATATGTTTGATAATTAAAAATTATTTATGAATAATTATAAGGGTAGTACTCCCTCCGTCCCAGTTAACTTGTCATACTTTCCATTTCGATCCGTCTCACTTAACTTGTCACACCCATAAATGGCAATTAAAGGCAACAATCTTCACCCTCAAAATATCCATATTCAATCTCCACCTTTAAAAAAGTCAAATATTCCACAAAATTTATTTTTTCTTAACATCCGTGCCCGATCAACTGTGACAAGTTCACCGGACTTGAGAAAGATTGAACAAGAAGATTGAATCGGAAATATCGACAAATTCTTCTTTCCAAGTCCGAAGAAATGAAATTAAAAAAAAAAGGTGTGTCAACTAACTGTTCTAATTCAAATTTTACCTCTATTGAATTTTAATATCAGAATAACGAATATAGTTATAATTAAATGGGTAAGGTCCACTTACTTTTTCTTTTGTTGATTTTAAATCTTTCCAATGAATTTGCTTGGTATAATGGAAAATGAGGATCTTTGGCGATTCAAGAGAGGGATTACAATCATTCATAATAATGTAAATTTACTGAATTCTGACTAGAATTACTATACTCTAACTCAACTCTAACTCAATATAATGATAACGTATTATCTGATTAATTCCTTTTGTATTCCACAAAAGACTCCTAGCCCTCACTCACTCTTCGGTTGAGGTTTGCTATGTCAAGATTTCTTTGTATCAGTTCGGGATTGTAACTCTTAATCGATGCTTATTATGAGTTACGAAAGTTTATGTAAATAAACCGTTCAAACAAGTCGAGTCGAAAATTCTTCCTTTCCAGTTGGTTGGTATGTGCACTATCGAATTGTTGCAATTAGCAATTCATATGTGGAGGAATACATTATAGTAGAATTTTGAAACAAATTAGTTTATCGTGAAAACCAACGAACATGGGAAAGAACGGAGAAGAAAAGTTCATTCATTCGACATTCTACCTGTGGAGCTGCAATTTCTTCAATTCTGGACTTAATTCTGTCAAGTGTTCTCTCGATTGCAAGAGGAATTCGTCATTCTACCCTGTGGAGCTGCAATTCCCGGTGGAGCTGCAATTTCTTCGATTCTGGACTTCTTTGATTCTGGACTTAATTCTGTCAGGTGTTCCCTCGATTGCAAGAAGAAAAGTTCATTCATTCGTCATTGGTCCTTCTACCCTGTGGAGCTGCAATTTCTTCGATTCTGGACTTGATTCTGTCGAGTGTTCGCTCGATTGCAATATCAAATGCATCTTTCTTACTCCTCAATCCCAACGAACTCCCATGCTTTCTGTACATTATTCTCTCTATCATCTCGATTACTTTCTCTCTCTTCCTTCTCACCTCACCCCTGGGTATGCTCATCAACACATCCAAAATCCTCACCCCTTTCCCCACAACATCCTCCTTCGCTACATACACTGAAAACGCATCGTACTCCTCCCCGAGATGCCATGTGTACTGCTTCCTCGCCGATATCTCCTCGAAGAATACCGGTATGCATCCAGCCAGAATCCCGTCGAATGTGGACCGCCTAGTCGGAGTATCTCCAGGCGGCTGCAAGCAGAAGCTAGCCTGAAGCATTGGCTTCATAAACTTGATCGGATCGTGCTCACAGATCCCGTTCGAACAATCCACAAACTCACACAAGTTGCTATATCCACTGCTGTTGCTGCTCAAACTAGTCACTTCGTCGCACTCAAGCCTAATGCTTCTTCTAACATTCGGATTCGCCGAGATTCCGCCGCCGCCAGCGAACAACATTAGGGTACTCCTCCTAGATTTCCTAACCCTGTTCAACCAGGACTCGTAAAACGCTAGATTTGGGGGATGAAACGACGTCGGATAGGGAATAGCCTGTTCCTGCCAAGGGTAAGCTCTGCCTTCGAATGTGAGTGCAGTCACGTTGAAAAATTCCGGCAATTCAAGAAACGAAGTACCAAAAATTGGCGGATCGTAAGACAGAGGCTGGCTGAAATCCCAAGCCGGACGCGCCATGACGAGGAAATGGTCATGGCCGAGATTCCTGTTCCAGATCGAAGGATTGTCGGTGTGCGCCAAATAGTCATACAAATCTAAGCCGTGTTCGAAGCTTGAATTGATTTCAGGGCCGTAGAGGTATTTAAGGCCGTCGATGGCGGCGTAGTAAGGGAGGTAGATGGCGTTAGCGAGATCGGGATCGGGAGTTAGGCAAGGGTATTCGAGCATGCGGCGGTGGAAGATGAGTTCGAGCATAGAAGAGTCGGTTCTGTACCAGCTATGGGAGGAGTTGTGGGTCTTCTGACCGAGGCCATGGTTGGCGATGTACGGGCAGAAGTCGTCGAAAAGAGGGTATTCGGAGCAGTTAGAGAGGAGGTCGCGATTGAATTTGGACGGCAGCTGCCGGATGTGGATCCATCTGTTGGTGCAGTCTGATTCCAGATCCGAATCTTGGGATGTGGCGGCAGCTGCGGCGGAGGCGGTGAGGAGGAGAAGGAGGAGGGTGGGGGTTACCGGAGATGGAGATGGCATTGTGGGTGGTAGAGAGAGAAAGTCGTGGGTTTCTACTTTTATTGTGAAACTGTAAAATGTAACTGAACTTCCCTCCTACACTCAATTCACACACGTATAAATTTGTGACTTCCTACTATACACGTGTCGGTATGAATGTGGTGAAAGACGAAATGTAATGATCCTGATTTCCTGGGGAATTTCCCTAGTCTCATGAAGCTGCCTCATTCTAGACATTTGGAATTTCGACAAAAATATTAGTACTACTATGTAATGTAGATGTACGTGTTACTACATAATAACTAATTATAACTGGATGGACAACGTCTAAAAAACGAGATTGATAAAAAAATATATATATATATATATATATATAATTTTGTCAATTTATATTTACATGATTTATATTTTTATATTTACATGATTTATATTTTTAAACGACTTATGCAACCATTTATATTTCATTTATAAAATTATTTTTTTTAATTTTTCACTTAAGTAGTAAAATAGTTTATTAATTTTGAAACAACTTAGTTTTAAAAAAGAGACTTATTATTAATCATGAATTTTAATACATAGAAATGAAAATATATCATAACAACAAAACTACTCCCTCCGTCCCAGCTAACTTTTCCTACTTTCTCAGCTAACTTTTCTTACTTTCTATTTCGATTCGTCTCACTTTTCACACCCTTAAAAAGAAAATTTCTCTCACAATCTCCACCCTCAAAATCTTCACACTCAATCTCTACCTTTAAAAAAGTCAAAGAAAAAGTAAATTATGCTTTTTCTTAAGCTCCGTGCCCGATCAACTGTGAAAAGTTAGTTGGGACGGAGGGAGTACTATAAAAGGATATGCAAGTTTTAGAATTAGAAGAAAAAACATATTTTATAAGGACAATAAAAGGGTTGTCCGTGGGGTAAGGTTTATTCAAAAGTAACTTAGAATATACTCCCTCCGTCCCGGCTTAACCTGTCTAAGTTGATCGGACACGGATGTTAATAAAAAATAGATTTTGTGGAATCTTTGACCTTTTTTAAAGGTGGAAATTGAGAATGGAGATTTTGAAGATGGAGATTATGAGAGAAATTTTCTATTTATGAGATTGACAGATTAAAGTGTGACAAATTAAAATGGTAAGTAGGCAGGTTAAATTGAGACGAATGTAGTAGATATTGATAATGTTTTTTGTGGGAGGTGGGTGAACTTGGTAGTGTATAAAATAAACTTTGTTATGAAATGTCTGGCTGAACTTGACTTATTTTTTCTCCCTCAAAACAAGACTAATTTTTTCACCCTCAAAACAAGTCAATTTTTATTATAAGATTATTATTTATTTGTTTATTTATTTTCTTTTGTGTATTTTCTGATTTTAAAAAAAAATTGCAAACTAGCAAATATATATTTATTATGCAACAAATTAGAAAGAGAAAAGTCGCTATAGTCCCTTATACCCAGTCTTATTGTATGGGTTTTAAGAACTTATTTTCCTTAGACAGAAGCATAGTTGATCTTCCTTTAACATTTTTTTTCATGGATCCGTATTATATTGTCAACCAGCTGCCTTATTAATGATGTGGTGTGTTTAAAAATGACTCTAAAAAACGACAATACTGGTAAAGTCGAGGCACGAATTTGACTCGTTGTCCATAAGACGATATTACCTCGCATACTGATGCTCACGGTCTTCGGCAATCGTCCTCATGATACAACGATTTTTAGTTTTAGAATCGCAGCACAACGAAACTAAAGTTTTCAACGACTGACTCGATACTCGGAACTTTCTGGTAAACTCAAAACCACAATTTACAAAAATATGACAAATGGACCAAAGTATCGCGTGCATCGTCACCCTAAACCCTTGCACGGTTTATAATTATGCGTCATTCTCTCTTCGAAATTCATTAAGAAAAAAATCATCTAGAGGATCCATGTTTTTCAATTCCTTATAACTTGACACCCACACATATTTCAATTTTTTTGAATAAATATACTAGCAATTATTTCGATAAATGGTGACAATTTAGGCGGTCCGACCCATTCTGTTGGGCTAATATCATATGTCAAGTAGGCCCAAAATTTTATGGGACCGAAAACTTATGAGTAAAGTCCAGCCCATTCCCTTAAAATAAACTATGATTTTTGGGCCAGACCAGCTAGCTGGACTTTTGATCCATCGAAACCGCATGTTAGGCGTGAAGGTACTTTAGACCAAAGTTCTATGATCCATTTCCGTCTAAAATGTTGAGCTGGCTAGACCCGACCCAGCAACATATCATGGCATATCAATTTAGAACAATTTCATGTATTTGATTACCAAGACTGATAATCGAAAAAATAGTGATTTTTTACATTTGAATAATACTATTTCGAATACACAATCTCAACAGAAAGTAAAAGGCATATTTGAATAGCCAAATTTTACATATCAAAATTGAGTTGGCATACTACAAATTGGTACCTGGGTGACTGATCACGTCCTATTTATTTGCTTCGATCAATTCTCTGTACTCTTTCTTCATCTTTACGCCCGATACAGTCCTGCATTTCAGGTCGAAATCAGAATCGACTTATATATTACACAAATCCAGTCGAGTTGATGCCAGTGGCATTGGAAAACCAATTCAAAGGGCTACAATTTTTTCAGAAATAGTCAATGCGAAATTCTGATCCTGAAGAACTCCAAATATAGGTTTGAACTTTGAAGGAGGGTATTTCAGTCTTTTCGACCTCGAGTGAAAAGATAGTCATCTGAACCATGTGGTATTTAGCACTATCACAACAAAACTTTGAATCTTTGCACACTGGCTAGTTGTTACACTGCACCATCTTATAATCACCACAAAGCTGACAGACAAATACTTAAATAAAACCGTCTTACATCACTTTCGTAAGACGAGAGTTACTTTAATATAAAAGTGGTTACTTTGAAGTAAAAGCGTTGCTCTGAGTGTTGGCAGTCATACAAAACCAACAGTTCAAAATAGTAACAGTTTTTCGTGATTAAAGTAACATTTTTACGTAAAAACAACACTTTTTATGCCAAAAATAACTCCCGTCTTACAAAGGATAGTCTTACACAAGTACTACTCAAGCTGACAAGTATTCGTGCAGTTTATATGGCAAAGTGCAAACATCTAAAGTTAAGTTGGTTAAGTGCCAATACCAATAGTTCAGCAGGCAAAGTATTTTTTTCCCCTTTTCTGGTAATGACGCAAAACTCTCGAGGATAGTGTCATAATTTCGCTAAATTTAGAGGAACAATCTTTAAGATTTTCTTTTTATGTACAGGACAAGAAGCTCAAATTCTAACCAACCTGATCATTTCCTTGTTCTTGAAAAACTGAACACAAGGTGTACCCATGATTCCAGCGGCCTCAGCAATCTCGGGATCCTCCTCAATGTCAATCTCGACGAAATGGACGTGCTGGTCATATTCGTCTATCACCTGCCAAATAAGTTCAGGCCAACAAGAACTTGTTATGCAACAGTTCCTCAAAGCATCCTGATATGGTTTTCTAAATTACATAATCTAAATATTTATCTAAATTACATAATCTAGTTCAGTATATAGAGTACAATCTCCGTATATCATCGTCGAATTGATGGATCTTGTTATGCTTTTCTAGAGTTATTTTGTCGATGTTCTTTGATAGTCAATAATTCACTTTTATTACTTAACAAAATTGGCCTTACCCCAACTAACCAAAAGATAATAACACACACATTTTATGACTTGCTATGCAGAAGGAACCAAACCAGCACAAAGCAAGGAAGTTTGACATCATCATCATATATAATTAGCTGAAACTTTTTTTTTTTTTCCTTTTAACATGGGTCGAAGTATGATCAAATTTGATATCCCTATCTATATCACTAATCCATTGCTTTTTTTTTTTCAAAAACCAACAAATCTCTTAGCACTCTTTCATAATATTTAAAATAATAGATGCGATATGGGTCAAGAATTTTCTCCACCCTTGGAATAAAATACATACCTTGCTAAGAATAGGCTTCAAGGTCCTACAAGGACCACATGTGGGTGACGTATATAGAACACATACGATTCTTGGGCTTTCATGGTACAACTTCCGTAATGCATACTGCAAATACAGAGACAAAACATAAAACATATATACATGTTCATGCACAAATATATATATATATATATATATATATATATATATATATTTATATAAACATGTAAGCTTCTGTAGAAGAACTCATACCCCGCCTTTGTGCTTCGTCTGTGTGATATCGAAACCTTCTTGTACATCTCTGTCAGTAAGTTCTTTCTTAGCCTCTTCCCTCACAACCTGTCGGCAACAAAAGAACATATAAGATATAACTTCAATTCGTAGGAACATGTACAACAATTCACTTTTCGACAAATTTTAAAGGACAATGACAAACAGAAGCAGTGCCTGGTGAAATTCGATAAGTAGATTTTCGCTTGTTAGATATCTTTCGACTGAGAGAGCTGCAATACATCCTGATCCAGCTGCAGTTACAGCTTGCCTCCATTCATGATCCTGTTTATTTATCAAAACGTAAAATAGTCCATTACGGGTCATTTACATGTTTATGAGAAAACGTTAATTACTAAGATTGTTGCAACTCGCAAAATAAAACTGCATGTTGCTCTCTGTGTCATAAAGTGGCATATTCGGAAGAAAAACGCTTACAACTCAAATTAATTAAGTCTTAGTTCCAATGCAAATTAGCATATTAACACATACTTATAGAAAATACACATTTGCATGATTAACATATGAATTAAAGAATGTGTTGTATAGGATCCGCTCAAGGACCTACTGGTTTAGGAAAATATCTAACGTGTTCCCCATCGGAGAAGTCGTTTTTGGAGGAGAAACTTAAGCCATATCATCAATAAGGAAAACTGTAGGTCTGCTATCTAACAATTGCCATAATGAAAGGTATGTAGGAGTTTGTCACTAGGTATTTGATCAAATAGGATCGACCAGTTCGTCAACTAACATTTCATTAGGATAGTGAAGCAACTTTGAATTTTATTTGGTTAATCTTTTTCCAATTGGACAAAAGTTCATAATAATAACAGTAGAAATAAACTCTTAATATCAAAGATGATTTCATCGAGGTCTCAGATATTAATTTCCTAAAACCATGACAGAAAAGCACGACGACTACTAAAGGGCAATAAAAGTATAAAGGTGATACTGATGCATGAGAAGAGGAAACAGCCTATGCAATATTATACCTGTACATCACCAGCAGCAAATAAACCCTCGACCGATGTTCTAGCAGAACCTTCCTCAACCAAAACATAGCCAGCAGAATCAAGATCAACCTGGCCTTCCAACAACTGGCTATTCGGTGAATGGCCTATCCCGTAAAACAAGCCTTTCACTTCTAGGACAGATTCTTCATTAGTGTCAAGCTTCCTCAACAATATGCCAGACATCTGCCCTTTTGTGTTGCTGACAACATCCACTGCCTCTGTATTGAAGTGGACGGTGACGTTTGGATTGTTAAATACTCTGAAACATTCGCCATAATCAACCTGTTAAACAAACATTCAGGAAGTTGAAACTTAAAAACATATTGCTCATTAGTAATTTAATGGACCTTGAAAAAGTCACATAGAAAATGACATTGAGAATGACCGGCTGGAAACTATAGGAAAAGGCAAACTACGAACAAGAGAAATTCAAGTGGAGTTATGAAATTTTCCTTTTCTCCAAATTCAAGTACACCTTGTAATATGCACATGTATAGCAAAGCACCATTTATCGGTCAACGAGGTCACTAGAGCATAAGATAAGTGCCTTATGGACAAACTAACATTGTTGATTCATTAAATGAGCCAACATCTGAAATTAGGAAGGAAAACATACGCATCACCATTAGCAGAACTAAAAGTTAGCAATCAAGAAAAATACACTGTTTTCATTCTTATTAGACGGAGCAAAATTCTCCGAAAGATGTCTATGCAGAGTACAGTACACACGAATCAACAGAAAGACAGTAGTCACTCATACTATTGTTTAATTAGTGAATTTCGACAAATTCTTTGTGTGGCTGCAGAAATTGAACATGAGAAATTCACTGTTTTGCACGTTGAAGCAAGAAAGGCGATGCCTCATGTTTCTGGTTGCAGCTTTCACGTGATAGCCAACTCTTTATAGAGATAATAGGAGAAAAACGGAACAAAATTGCAGAACCCTTAGAAAAGGAAACCATTTTCCAGCGAACAATTTTTTAAAACTAGTGCATTTATTGAAGCAAAGGGAAATCGAAACCTCACAATCTGGAAAAATATGATGACAGAAGCAAGCAATTCCTCACCTATCTTGCATGGCTTTCGATGCCCTCAGTTGGTCCCTACGAACAAGTAAGTGAACATGACGAGCATATTTAGTCAAGTACAACGCTTCCTCTGTAGCTGTGTCGCCTCCTCCGACAACAGCAAGGACTTGACCTTTAAACAATGGCGATGCTCCATCGCAAATTGCACACGCGCTGATTCCTCTACTCCAAAATTCTTCTTCTCGAGGCAATCCCAGTCTCCTCGCAGTGGCTCCAGTAGCATAGATAATGCTGTGGCATTTTACCTGTAAAGTCAAGAAAAATTTCGTATAAATAAGTAGTGTCTTAATTGGAGGGTTTTAATCAGTAGAGATGTAACATCATGATGTGGTGGATGCTCAAATGAATGTCATATCACAAGGAAGCACAAGAATAATAAGGATGCATAATTATGTAACTGAAAATGAATGAATAATGGAATACAAATACGATTAAAGTTGATTGTGCTACTTCATAAAACATAACTATCTTTCACTAACAAAAACTTTTAAAAAGAAATTAATAACTTCAAGAATGCTCTTCTTGAGACAGTCGACATTAGCCTAGGAAGTAAAATGAAAATTCAAATATCGTATAGGGAATCAAACCCTAAAGAAATGTTAGTAGAACTTCAAAATTTCACCATTTTGTAAATCCTACATTCACCAATTTCATGAAGATGAATGATCTCCACCCGGAAATGCAAATTTAGATACTTATACTGCAAAATACGACAACCCATAGAACGTCCATCACCTTGCGGTCACTACTTTTAACTGTAAAAGGTCTATTTTTCAGATCGACGAATTCCACATCTTCTTGATGTAATTCTGCTCCCCAACGCTCAGCTTGTCGCCTCATCCTAGTGAAAGAAATACAATAAAGCTTCTAATCTTTTAACAGTAAAGAAAAAAGAAAGGAAGATATCGAAATACCTATCCATCAAATCTGGACCTGTTATCCCATCTGGAAATCCGGGGAAATTTTCAACTTCAGTCGTCGTCATCAATTGTCCTCCTGGTACACCACCTATTTGATATCCTTCAAACACTACAGGCTTTAGGTTTGCTCTTGCAGCATATATTGCTGCTGTGTATCCGGCAGGCCCCGATCCTATTATCACCAAGTTCTCTATCCCCTCTGCTGCAAATTTTCAAAGATTTAATGCACTTAATAATGATACCAAAAAAACAATCCAACAACAATATTTACAAGACCAAGAGCATTCGCAAACCGTTCGCGAACGCTAGTTAATGAACATTCACTTATTAAACAAACGATAAAAATGAGTTGTAATTTGTGATCGTTTAATAAATGAACCGAACACAAATATTCATGTGTCCGGTTCGTTTATGTTCACGAACAAGCTCATTTATGACTCGTTAGACATAGTTATCATTAGTATTTTTATTATAGATATTAGTAGTATAAAAGGATGAGACTCTCAATTAATTCCATCTAAAACCTAACACCATTTACTGTTGTGTAGTGTATACGTTTTCTAGCAGCTCGGTTTGTGTTTGATATGGTTGGCAAATATGGTTTGAAATATATATACATCAATATGTTAATGACATTTGCAAGAATTGCCGAGCACCACTAAATGTTCTCAACAAGCTCGTTTAATTAAAATACATATGTTCACAAACATAAACAAACGAACGAAGACAAATCTTATCGAACATGAGCTCAGCTCGAACAAGCGTAACGAGCTCGAGCCAAGCTCTAATTAAACAAACAAACATGAAACAAGCAAAACTCAACTCAGCTCGGATCGTTTGCAGTCCTATATTCGAACATGAGCCGAGTTTGAACAAGCATAACCGAGCTGGAGCTAAGCTCTAACTAAAGAAACGAACAACAAACAAGCAAAACTCGACTGAGCTCAGATCGTTTGCAGCCTATTTTCGTGCAACAAATTCGATTACTCAAGTGACAAACACAGCATTATCAGTATACAGCTCGAAACTAACAACAAACAATAAATTATTCCCCAACCAATCTCTACTGTTAAGCTACGCAATTAAGTAATTCACGTGAAGCACATCAACACTGCTTACAGAAAACACAATACTACAATCGATCACAACACCAAATCAAAGCACTTATTCAACCACTTCAACGCAAATTGACAATAAATCATCAAGTCAAAACTGTTCAGTACGAAATGTGAAGCACCTGAAGAGCTAGGCTGTTCCTCGGTCGAACTTACGGCGGCGACGCGGAACGAGCGGCCATTAACACGAAGATGACTCGGCCGAATTGGTCGTCGGCGAGTCAAGCTGCCATTGAGGAAGATTAAGCTGTTGCGAGAAGGAAGGAGAGTGGAAGGAGTCGCCATTGAAGTGAGAGAAGAATGGGTGATTACGGGCCGGGCCCGAGGTCCGACTCCGGTTCGGATTTCAGCGACGGCACCAAAAACGAGGCTGCTTGTTATCTTTGGGTGGGGAGTGACTGCCATTGGTTTCGGACAATACGATAACAAAAATCTCTTTTCACTGAATATAAATATAAAAATATATTATATTTGGTGACAAAATAAAATTCTGGGTCTTCATAGGTTGCGTATTTATATATCTATCTGATATCGTATTTTTTATATATATAATATAATGTAGTGTATACTTCTTTATTATAGTATTAATTGATAAATTCTAAAGGCCTACTTTTCTGTTTTATGTGACTATGTCACTATAGCTGTTTAATTAATACTCCCGTCGTCCCGTCCCGGCTTATTTTGCATACTTGTCCTTTTTCGATCGTTCCATCTTATTTTGCACATTCTAAAAAAGGAAGCTTCTCCCACAATCTTCACCCTCAAAATCTCAATACTCAATCTCCACCTTTAAAAAAGTCAAAGAAAAAACAAAATATGTTTTTTTCCTTAACATTCGTGTCCGATCACCTATGCAAAATAAGTCGGGACGGAGGGAGTACTTACTCCCTCCAAGACTAATTGACCAATCTTGATCGGATACGAAAATTAAGGAAAAACAGATTTTGTGGACTCTTTGACCTTTCTAAAGATGGAGATTTCGAGGATGGAGATTGTGAGAAAATGTGTCATTTATGGGTTAGGCCAATAAAGTTGGGACAAACAAAAAATGAAGGTAGGCTAATTAGGCCGAGAGGGGGAGATTTTTTTTTCCTTTTTTAGAACGAAAGTAAATGTTATCTCCATTTTTCCACTTAGGATCCTCTAGTCCATTTTTACCCTATTTTATTCGTGTCTCACCCTAAAATCGAGCCAATTATAATTATTTTTTTGCAATTTATGAATTTAAAGTTCGTTATTTAAGTTTAGGATTCAGGATTCAGGATCCATGTTTAGATTTCATGTTTAAAGTCTAGGGTTCGACTTTTTTGGACTAGGATATATTTTCTATTATAAACTTACGATGTCACGATTCACGGTTCATGGTTCATGATTTAATGATTTAGTGTTTATAATTCAATAGATCATAGTTTAGGGTTCATGATTCATGTGTTCGGGGTTCACGATTTATGTTGTATGACTCGATTTTGAAGTGAGACAAAATTGGGTCAGGATAAATGTGGGATAGAGGATCCTTTCCCCTGTCACCCCTACTTACGATTCCAGCTTTGTTAAAACCTTCCCATGAGAAAAACCAGTGGGAAAAACTCTTGAGAAGGAAAAAGAGTACCACAAAAGCCTCCAACTAAAAAAACGAAAAACCACCAAGTGAAATGCAATCCTAAGAAACTGTTGTATGCAAGACTTCTGGAACTGAAGACCACCAAATGTAGTCCTCATAGTCCTAGTAAATTGTTCATTCCAATTGTAATTTACACTTAACATATTTGAATTCACCGTATTAAATAAGAGCATAACGGGAATTTTCAGGTGTATTAAATAAATTTTCTTAATCAGTGTGAAACGTGGATGGAACTTAACTTCTTTACACGAAAGGAGTGTATGACTTAGCCTAAACAGGAATCACCCAGTAAAATGCGGCGAATATACTATTTGTGATTCGAATTCGACTAAGATAATTCGAATTTAGAAAGTTCGAATATGAATTTATTTTTAAAAATGCAAATTAGAATATCCGATTCGTTTATATATCATATATCAAATAAATTACATTACATATATATAACATTATTTTTAAGATAAATCTATATCGATAATATCCGATCCAACCCGACACTAATTTTATTAGGGAAATTCGTAGCCAATCGATTAACCCGATTTTCACCCGAATAGACTCAAAATTAATATTTTCTTCTCAAAATATAATAATTATAAATTTCAAATCATTTTTAATATATAACTTAAATCGATTCAAAATTAAACACGAACCTAAATCGTTTACCCGAATTGTCACCCCTACCCGAGTTCTATGAGACTCAATTTTGACCGGGTAAAGTCAAGCTGCCGATCTGGGCTTTTTCATCCACCTAGTTATCTATCCAAGCACGGCCCACATATCTGACAGGCCCAACTATTTGTAGTTCTATTCATATTGGTAAGAAACAAATTGAGGTTGTACATGATAATATTTGAATAAAGGTCTCAATTCTGGTGGTCCGACTTAATTTAGTTGATCGGGTCAATATTATACGTGAGATTGTACGATCTAAAATTTGATCAAGCAAGAAGTTAGTATGCAAAGCATAGTTAGTGATTCCATTCCGTTTCGGCTGGAATGTTCATAAAAAGGGAATATTTTAGAAGTCATTCGTTTCGACCAACTTCTCGGTCGTTCCGGTCCAAAATGGCCGAAATTCCCGAGATGCCGAGATGACCGGAATGATTTAAAAAGTCATCCGTTTCGACCAACTTCTCGGTCGTTCCGGTCCAAAACGACCGAAATTCCTGAGATGCCGAGATGACCGGAATGATTTAAAAAGTCATCCGTGTCGACCAACTTCTCGGTCGTTCTGGTAAAAAAGGGCCGAAATTCCCGAGATGCCGAGATGACCGGAATGGTTTAAGAAAAGTATTGTGTTTAATTTTTTTTCCAAATTTCACACACATATATGTTAATATTAAAAAGAAATGTTGAAAATATTATAATAGACTACACATAAGTAATCTTTTGGGTAATTTATTCAATTTTCTTTATTTTTGAATTTTGTGGAGTCTAAACTCCAGTAACACAAATTCTTAAACCGAACAAATTAACATATGATTTGAAAATATTTATAAGATATTAAGTTCTAAGAATATTTTAAAGTATGTATATATATATATCCAAAATGGAACACTGAAACGCTTCAGTACCGAAATATCTCGTTTTAGTGGCAAATTCGGAACGATATTAATAACTTTGAAGCAAAGTCCAACCCATTTTATATAATATACTATAATGTCGGGTAAACGTAGATCTATCGAATTTTTGATCTATCGAATCACACCTGTTGAATCCTATAACAATTCGAACAAAGATATCTAAGGTCCAACAGGTCGGGCCAATTTTGCGAGGTCTAAGTTAAAATAAACTCATTATCCAAAAGAACCCATGTTCCATCTTCTATATGAACATAAAAAGAAAAAAAAAATCATATTTAGTCAAAGGTTTGATGGGTGAAAATGGACCTGTTATAAATATTGTTTTAAAAGAATATATGTATTATAATTATATGAACTTTACATAATTTTATTAAGTAAATACTACATTTACTTTTTTTGATATCATTTTAGGTTCGGATAAAAAAAATTAAGGAGTATGGAGAATATTAAGAGTGGAGCCTGAAATACGAAGAAATTGACGCGGCCGTGCAGGGAATGAACGTTGTCGCGTCAATTGGTGCCCAAGATGGGCTGACGGAGCAGTAAGTGCAACGAGACCGAGCCGGGGTCAGGTGCGCTCGCGCCAGAAGGTGTCGTGTTGAGCAGAAGCGACGCAGTCGCGTCAGGAGAAGCAGCAACGCGGTTGCGTCGAATAGGGCAGCAGATTTGCGTGGGCCTCAAGTTGAGGTCGAATTTTAGGTCCATAGAACTATTATAAATAGTTGTTTCCTTCACTGTATCATGTAATCCAATTATTTTAAATACAAAAGTGAATCCCTGACTTGGTATCGCCCAGTTACACATCGTAACGAACCGGTAACCAAATTATTGTGTGTTCTCGTTCTTTATTTTCTTCAATTCCGTGATCGTGTGTTGGTTAAATTCCTAACAAAGAATCGATAAATAAGTCCTTAAAGAGATTATGTGGATACGGTAAGTTAAATAATTATAAGATTTTCAAGAATAAATTAAGCCTGTAGGAATAGTATTGGAAAATATACGGAAAAAAACTAAAGCAACAACTATCTATAAACAAATTACAAAAGCGAAAATAACTTCTAAAAGAAAATAAAGATAGTATTACATAATGATACCACCAAATAAATTTTATGTGCTCTGGTTACGAGTATAGTAGTAAGTAAGGTCGAATTTATAGGCAACGAGAATTTATTGATGTGAGATGAAATAAAAAGAAAAATAAGGGAAATTTCGGATTAATTTTATCTAATAACTAAATTTCTAGTAGATTCACCCACATGATTAGACACCACAAACAAATTACTCTACTAGAAGGGATATTAATTTACACTTAATCATGGTACAGTCTGACTAAATAATTGGGTCTGTACTATTTTGAAGTCATTTCATATAATAATAATAATAATAATAATAATAATAATAATATTAATATTAATATTATTATTATTATTATTATTATTATTATTATTATTATTATTATCAGTAAATAGTATCGCTATCGGATGATGTACGAAAATTTATTTAACAAGTAATGATTTAATTAAACTAAATATCATACTCCCTTCATCCCGCTCAGTTTTGCACGTAGGGACAGACACATATATTAAGAAAAAACTGTTTTTTACTTTTGATTGACTTTTTTAAAGGTGGAGATTGATGGTGGAGATTTTGAGGGTGGAAATTGTAAGAGAAATTTCATTTTTAAGGGTGTGCAAAACTGAATGAGACGGACCAAAAAGGAAAGTGTGCAAAACTGAGCGGGACGGAGGGAGTATAATCTAATATTAGAAAAAGGAACTGTTGTTTTTAACCAAATAAATATTTGTATAGTTTAGACTAAACATATAAAAGATTATAAGTAACGTAAATATTAGTTTCTCCAGTGTAATATATGGATTAAATATAATTCACTTTTAAAAATGAATTGTAATGTAACTTTACAATTCGTTATAATATTCGTGATATGGATGTCAAATGAAAGATCTTAAAAAAACTATTAAAATGATATATCTTGCATCACGGATTAAAAATGAAAAACTTATTAATATATAAAAAAATGAAACAAAGTTTAAACTTACCAAAACTACAACTTATCAAATTATAATATAAAAATTAAGCGAAAAAGTAAAATTACAAAAATAATCTTTATTTGGCACTTAAATTTATTTATTTATTTATTGAGTAGGAATATTGAAAAATTAAATTGATAACTGCCAAGACCAATTCTTGCCCAACCAACATTTAGAACCTTCTAATAAGTCAATTTCTCGTGGAAATAAATAACTAAATAAATTCCTTAGAAAGAGTAAATAAACCAACACGCTCAACATTCAAATAATGGGAATATTTAATGAACTAATATCGTATTGCCTACATTCCATATTAATTGACGTTCCGTAAATAATTGATGTTCTATCTAATTATTTATTTAGAGAAAAAATAAGAAGAACCCATCATAACGCAAGTTCAAAATTACTGATAATTGGCTCTAAGGTGGGACCTAAAGGTTACAATTTCTAACTCGATCCAACGATTCGATCTAAATTTAGTGAGAAAAACTTGAAACCAACATACAAGAACCTGATTAAGCAAATGGAGAAAATACGTAATATTCATAATGTAAAGTTTTATATTTATTCCATAAAAAATACTCCTCATTTAAAACCTATGAATATAAGGTAAAGTTTTATATCTATTTCTTTCTAACATATCTTTATTAGAAGTCATCACATATAAAAAAGCTCATAAAAAATCTTGAAACTCATTTCTCCCTATAGTAAAAAATATATGTTATTTTATAGTGTCTTACATAGAAAGAAAGTTATTTAATAGCTATAATTAATTACTTCCTTCGTTCCGAGATAATTTGCACATTCTTCTCGGCAAGTGGGATAAGAAAAAACTGTTTTTTACTTTCTAGTTGACTTTTTTAAAGGTGGAGATTGAGGGTGGAGATTTTAAGGATAGAGATTGTAAGAGAAATTTCATTTTTAAGAGTGTGCAAATTATTTCGGAACACCCTGAAAAAGAAAGTGTCCAAATTATCTCGGGATGAAGGGAGTATATGTCAGTTGGGTGGAAGATTAGAAATTAGTGCCTAGTTAGATCATAAACGAGGTAAAATAGAATTTAGGCGGAATTAAGCTTGGTGCAGCTAGGAAAGAAGTATAACGGCAGAGTGCGGTTAAACACCTAGCATAGTCTAATTGAAACTATGTGGATGTATCTAGTGTTTATACTCTGTTGGATGTGAGACACGTGAACGAACAAAAGTAGAAAATATTATTTTTGTGTCCATGTATCATATATTTAACGAGGTACTAATAGTATCGGTAAAAATGTGTAAGAAATTTCTAGTATGGACACTATTTATATGGTCCTTTATAATTAATGTTTATCCTTATCAAGAAGACTACTTTAGAAGAAAGAAATGAAATTATCCAAAGTCAACAAAAGTCACCAAAGAAAATTCAAGAACACCATCAAGATTAAGGTGGAACTAACATTCAAAACCTAAAAGGTAATCAAGCAATTACCTAACTACTACGATCAGTGACGGACGCATGATTTTATCTTATCTTAGGAGAACTATCATATAAATATAAATATTTGTAACAATAATTCTTTTAAATAACATACTATTATTATGCACTAAATTTGATTTATTCAACTTTTTATATATCAGTATCTATACATTTACATATATACATTAATATATACTCCCTCCGTTCCAAAATAGATGATGTTTTAGAAAAAAACAGAATAATTAAGAAACAAATATATTACCAAATATAACCCTCTAAAATTTGTGTAGATAAGATTTAATGATATCAAATGTGAGTGGGAGGTTGAAAAGTCAAAGATATTTTTGGATTTACATAGGGGTAAAATAGAGAGAAATGGTAAAAAAAACCTAGAACATTAATTATTTTGGAATTTGTTTAAGAAGCTAAAACATCATCTATTTTGGAACGAAGGGAGTACATAATAAACACATATGAAACAAATTGTCATTGATTTTGAGGGAAGGGAGAATCTTCTATACCAGTACCCATATATTCACATATAGATATAAATATTCATATTAAATACATATAAAAAGTAAAAATTGATATATCCGTATATCGAAACTCATTGTGGTATTTTGATAGTTTGATATTTTCATATACCAAATTTTTAAAGATATATAAATAAATTTCGATGTACCGAAAATTCGATATACGAAAATCATTGGTAAGTAACCATATATAACGATAGACAAAGTCTCATGTGTACCAGTTGCACTGTGTAATTCGGGTTGGGTATCACAATTTATGCTTAAAGGTATTACATATTCTGCGTAAAGGTATTGCGATGCTTTTACCCAGGACATGTAATACATTTAAGCATAAATAATACATTTTCAACATAATACATTTATCCATCACATGTAATACCTTTAGACACAAATAATAATACTTTTTGACCCATGATCCAAATTATACGGATTCAAAATCCGCACAATTGGTGCACAAGAGACCTCCTCATACCAATATAAATTTCACACAATTTATTAATATAAATTTATAAAAATTATTTTATATTCACACGTATAATTTATTAATTGGTCAAGAGTTGCGACTCGAAAGCCATTATTAATTCCTGCAGTTTCAACGACATCATGCTGAATTTTGTCCTTCCACTTTCAAAGTATAAAATAAAAATAAAAAAATCATAAAGTTTTGCATTTTCTGCGATTTAAAGGGTGTTTGGCTAAGTTTATACACTCGTTAAATTTTTTTATAAGATATTTAAGACTTTTAATTTTTTTTGAGAGTTTTAAATTTTTGAAATTTGTTTAGCAAAATAAGATATTAAACAACGATGTAAAAATAAGCTCAGCTCCAAAGTAAATAAGTTTCTCGAGTCCATCTTATTTTTTAGTATCTTATAGACTACACTCAAATTTCATATACTACACAAATTTCACACACACTATACACACACTATCCATATTTCGTACACTTCACACATTACAAACATTTCACACACTACACACACTTCTTTCATACGCACTACACACATTTTACACACACTTCTTTCACACACACTGCATACATTTTACACACACTTCTTTCACACACATTTTACACACACTTCACACACTAATCAAAATGGGGGTTGAGTATTAGACTCAAATTCATAGTTAAATTACTCCATTCAATTGCAAGCTTATAAACTCTTTTATGTTTTATCCAAACACTTAAAAGCTTATAAGCTCTTGTGAAATTAAATCTTATAAGATTTTCAAGCTTATAATACTGAACAAACTACAACCATAGTAACTGAACTTTATAACCAATCTATAGAGAAATTAGTAGTGAGTAAAAATCCGACCCGAACTCACCTCTACTAATAGATCGAACCCGTATTTAAGTTGAACATAACCCACACATCTCGTAAGGCTCGAACCTGAGACCTCGTAGAAACACGGACAAAAAGTTGCCACATCTTATTATCTAGACATGCACAATTGCTTATTAACTTGTTTATTTTTTATTTTAATTTAAAACAAAAAAAATCTGACTAGTCAAAGAAATGTGTCTGGATAATAGACATGTTCGATTTTTTACCACATTTGGTATAATAGTTTCAACAACATATTATATTAATTATGCCACATAATTGTTCATGAATGACATGTTCGAATTTTCTACCACATTTGGTATAATATCTTCAACAACATATTATATTAATTATACCACATAATCATTTATGTTGTATTTGTGATATTATTATATACACGTGTCGTGTGTGAATTGAAATGCGGTAGAAGGTGTTGTATTATATAGGGTAAAAGATCCAAAATGATTAAAGTGACATTACTACATAACTACATTGATAGAAGTTTCTAAAGTTCAAAGATTTTTTTTCAAAGAAAAAGAAAAGTTTGAAAATGTTTTTCTTCTTTAATACTTCCTCCGTCTACAAAATGAGTCTTATTTCTAAATAATTTCTTGTTTCAAAGTAAAAGTCATATTTCAGATATCAATGTCTCGTTTTCTTAGTTCAGTAATTTTTTTTTCTTTTATTTCATGAATTACTTATATATAATTGAATGTTTAATCCCTGATCACTAATCTAAATTACAAAGGATTTAGCTAACTAACGTACAATTCATTTTTATTACCATATACTCTCTCCGTCCCGAATAAACTTACACTGACAAGTGGGCACACATATTAAGAAAAAATCATTTTTTGGGTTATGTTGATGTTTCAAATCTATCTTTTTTCTTTATTTAGTAAATAAAGGTATATTATGGAGTAAAATTTGTGAGATTTGTTTTCTTTTTAGAAAAGTGTGCAAATCACTTGAGATGGACCAGAAAAAATGTGTGCAAGTTCATTGGGGACGGAGAGAGTAATAAATACTACCTTCGCCCTGCTCTAATTTGCCTACTTTCCTTTTCGGTTTGTTCCAACCTAATTTGCCAGTCCATAAATGACAAATTTCTTTCACAATCTCCACCCTCAAAATATCCACTCTCAATCTCCATCTTTGAAAAAGTTAAAGATTCCACAAAATCTATTTTTTTAATCTCCGTGCCCGACCTAAGTAGGCAAATTAGGTCGGGACGGAGCACTTGGGATCTTCTAGCCCACTTTTACTGTATTTCATCCGTGTTCCACTCCAAAATCGAGCCAATTGTAATTATATTTTTGCAATTTATGAATTTAAAGTTCATTATTTAGGTTCAGGATTCATGTTTAGATTTTATGTTTAAAGTCTAGAGTTCGACTTTCTTGAACTAGGGTATATTATCTATTGTAAACTTACGATGTCACGATTCACGGTTCATGCTTTAGTGATTTAGTATTTATAATTTAATTGATTATGGTTCAGAGTTCATGATTCATGTGTTTGCATAGGATTCACGATTTATGTTGTATGATTCGATTTTGAGTTGAGATAGAGTAATTGTGAGATAGGGGATCCTTACCCGGAACGGGGTGAGTAGTTCTTTAACAAGACTGAGTATGCCAAATATGTAATTAAAGATGTGTGGAACATTCTACTAGAAAATAAAACAGAGTGAAAAAAAGAATTTCTGGAACATTAATTCAATCAGTACGTCTGATTTTGACTGACTTTCAAGGTTGAAAAATTCATAGCATGCTAGCAAAAAGTCATCTACATATACCAAAATTCACCAATTTTCATTATTATACTATTATAGGTCTCAAAAATAAAATATTACTATGATCATGTAAGTACAAAAATTAGAATGTGTAGAACAGTTCAATTAACGTCTGATTTTGACCAAATTTCAAGGTTGAAAATATCATGTGCAAAAGTCATCCATATACACCCAAAATTCACCCTTTCATTTTTATATATTTTTTTCTTTGAATATATTTTTTGTTTTTGTTTTTTTCTAGAGTTGAACAAATTGTTTTTCTGTATTGTAGCTTAATACGTGTTGATCTCAAGGACGAAATGTTAAAACGATGCTTATTTTGAAAGGTAAAACATGTTTAGATCTTTTAGTTATTCGTGAATATTGGTAAAGGTTCCTCAGTTATTGTAATAGTGGTAGAGGTCCCTTAGTTATTGAATATGAATTTGTATAGGTCCCTCGATTATTATAATAGTGATAGAGGTCCCTCAATTATTGAATATTCCCTCCGTCCCGACCTAATTGTCCAACTTATCATATTTGTTTGTCCCAAGCTAATTGTCCAAGCTCATAAATGGCAAATTCTCTCACAATCCCCCCCCCTCCCCCCTCAAAATCTCTACTTTAATCTCCACCTTTGAAAAAATCAAAGATTCCACAAAATCTATTTTTTCTTAATTTTCGTGCCCGGCCAAGGTTGGACAATTAGGCCGGGACGGAGGGAGTATGAATTTGTATAGATCCCTATGCGTTGGAATGTGACTGAAGTTTGTCTGTTCGCCATGCTTTCTAACTTAGCAACCGACATGTCCTTTTTAATTATGTGGCATTAATACTCCTTATTCATTCACAAACATCGGCGTGTGTGTACAATACTAAATTAAATAAAATGGAAGGACTTATACAACTTCATATTCAATAACTAAGGGCATTTATCACTATTACAATAACTTAGGGACCTTTACAAATATTCACGAATAACTAAGAAACCTAAACATGCATTTTGCCATTTTAAAACTGAGGAAATATACTATGGGATATTATCCAATCATCCCTAAAAAAGTGGTAGATTGTATAAAAGAAAAATATAATAATTAATAAAATTATTTGAATTAGATCGTCTTGTCCCTTATCCGGACGAACAAATCATAAACAAGCATAGCGGGTAGGCAAATCCAATAAAATACAAATAAACATAACCTTAATGTCATATTATACATGATGTCACGTTATACATATGTCATAAAATGGTAAAATTATTACAAAAAATGTTGCACAATAAAATTGTGCCCCAGATTTCAATTTTCTTAAAAACACTATATACTCCCTCCGTCCAACTTTATCTAGCACATTTTTCGTTTTCGTTCATCCCAGCCGAACTTGCACATTCCTAAAAAAGAAAAGATAATACAATCTCCACCCTTAATCAACCTTTGAAAAATCAACAAAATCTCAAAAAATAATCTTTCTTAATAATTGTGCCAACGTCCCCTATGCAATTAAGATAAGATGAGACGAATGGAGTATTATATATTAATTGTGTCCCTTTATATATTAAGAGGGTGTTTGCATTTGTTTTTTCCAAGTGATTTTCCACTTATAACTTGAGAAAACATATTTTGTAGTGTTTGCAAAGCCAACTTCTGCTTTAAAAGAATTGCTTCCAATGTAAAAGTTAAAAGCAGAAATTTAATTTTTTTTTCACTCAATGACAATTTTGTAAATAATATGATTTTTTAAAAAGACATAAGTGATTCTATAACAAACACTCCAACTTCTACTTTTATTAGGAAGTCACTTTTTTCACAAACACTACCTACTTCTTACAGAAATGTTTTTTGTAAAATTTCTAATTTTAATCACTTTTTCAGAAGTAAAAGCAATCACAAACACCCTCGAATTCCCATCATATAATTTTTTTGAATCCATCACTACTAACAAAATGTGTACTCTATCCAATAACCCGAAATCCGTAAAATCCGACCCGAGCCCACCTCCTCCCACATCTGTACAAGGAAAAGAAAAGAAGGTTCGGTAGCTAATAAGTCAATACGTACACAAATTAATCGTTTTATGCGTTTACACTTCACACGTTTTTCTCACACACAAACACACACACATATATATACATATATTCTGTAGATACACACATACAATGAGGCCATTTGTGTGAGAAATTGCAGAGAAGAAGCAGTTACATTTCTCATGAACTGTGGATCAGTCGTGTTGGGTTTCTATTGCTGGGGTTGGGAGTTTCTAACCGCCCTTCTTCTCTTCTCCGTCCTCTAAATCTCCACACTTATCGTATATAAATCTCTCAAACTATACGAATTTTGAAAAATATAATACGTAATCAGGTA
Organism: Ajuga chamaepitys; assembly: GCA_958295605.1. NCBI lineage: Eukaryota > Viridiplantae > Streptophyta > Magnoliopsida > Lamiales > Lamiaceae > Ajuga > Ajuga chamaepitys. The sequence continues at coordinate 2,362,846 of OY282504.1, read as the reverse complement.
GGATATATATAGATATATACATGATCATAATGGAGGCGGGGGAGAGTGAGAAGGGGCTGCTGGAATATGTTCGGAAAGCGTCGCCGCCGCCGTTTCTGCTGAAGACGTACATGCTGGTGGAGGATCCGGCGACGGACGAGGTCGTGTCGTGGAACGGAGACGGCACGGCGTTTGTGGTGTGGCAGCCGGCGGAGTTCGCCAGAGACTTGCTTCCGACGCTTTTTAAACACTGCAATTTCTCCAGCTTTGTTAGGCAGCTCAACACTTATGTGAGTCTTTTCCTTTTTTCTTTTTTTTTACGTCACGTGCACGGTACCATTCGAGTTATTCATAAAAATATATAACTGTTTATAATATCATTAAGTATAAATACTAATACGTTCTTTTGAAAAAATATATATGATCTGAACTGCACAGATCTTAGAACTGGCCGTACAAAAAATCTACTTGTTAAAAAATATCATATCTTCTAGTTTTTTTCCTTCAAGAGGCTAAACAAAAGAGTTTGTTTTTTTTTTTTTCTATCAAAATATTATTCTCTTTTTCTTTTTCTTTTTTCTTTTTAAGTGGGGATGATATAAATTAATTTCTTATGAGTATGGTTGTCAGAGATAGATCTAAAATTTAGCGATGGGATGAACTAGAATGTAAAAGTTAAATTACGTTAAAAATTAATTTTAAGAGAAGTTGCGTCTGAAAAAAAACTTATTCGTAATAGAATGTACAAGAAATTTGATTTTTTATAGAAAAGTTACTAAATAATTAATAGATTAATCTAAAAAATAATAATTGGCATGATGTTTGGTTTGAGATATTTATTTATACATAGGATAGACAAAGTAAAAAAATGTGAAGTGGGAGTATTTATTTATAAATGAGGTATTAAAAATTAAAAAGAATAACAATTAAAACAATAATAATCACGCTTCCAATAAAAATTATAGTACTAAAAATAAGGTTGGACAATTTTGCCCTGGGAATTGTAATATTCCTTTTCATTTTTGGGGAGTACAAAATAGGATGGGACGACCTCAAAAGAAAAGTGTGTAAATTAGGGCGGGATGAAGGAGGTATATATTTTGATTTCAATGAGTTTTCTATTTTTTAAAGTAATACCCAAATTACTCAGTTCCTTAATGTTGAATTTTTATTTTTATATCTATAATATCAATGTATATTTTCATAAAAAACACACACAACCACATATATTCTTGGTGGTTGTATATATATCCATCATGCAAAGCTATTTTTAAGCACGTGTTTTGGGTATTGAGGTGGCCTATCATTATCTAATACTCCCTCCGTCCCACTTTATCTTGCACACTTTTCTTAAGCGATCGTCTCATCTTATCTTACACAGCCTAAAAGAGAAAAGTTATAACATAATCTTCATCCTCAAAATTTCCACCCTCAATCAACCTTTGAAAAGTAAACAAACAATCAAAAATTAACTTTTCTTAATACCCGTACCGACCTCCCTGTGCAAGATAAGCCGGGACGAAGGGAGTAATTAATAGATTCATAACCTTAATTATAGTTATATAAATTAAATGGGAGAATGCTATGTGTGTGTATATAACCGTTTACATAACAAATTAATGATACATATTTAATGATCCTCGTCTATAGTAGTTTGATTTTAATTAAGTTGCTACATGCTAATTAATTCCTCCATCCCAACTTAATTGGCCTACCTTTCGTTTTTATTTGTTCATAAATGATAAATTTCTCTCACAATCTCCACTCTCAAAATCTTCACCCATAATCTTCACCTTTAAAAAGTCAAAGATTCCACAAAATCTATTTTTCTTAGTCTTCGTGTCCAACCAAGATAGGTCAATTAGACCAGGACGGAGAGAATAGTATATTAGCTGGAACAATAGATCAAGGAATTTTTATTTTATTTTTTACAGAAAAATAGATCATTGTTTAAGTGCCATTAATTTGTGGAAGATTCAATTTACTAGCTAATTTAGTAAAAAAAAAAATTAAATGTCAAGTGATTCTTATATAATTTTTAAGCTCCAAACCTCTAATCTCCTTTACTAGGATTACAAGAAAAAAATAAAATTAGAGACGAAAAATCGTCTCTAATAATATGATATTTGTTTCTAATATAAAGTAGTAACATACCCGTGATCTTTGGTCTCTAAAATACTCATCTTTATTTTGATCTCTAAAATGCTTGTCTCTAAAATTTAAAGACCAACTTTTTCCGTCTCTAAATTTACTGCGAAATTTCAGTCTCTATTATAAAACTAGAGACTAAATTACCTAATGAGTTAGACAGATTATATCAGTCCCTAATATTCCATTGCTATTTCATCACTATTTGGATACTAATAGATCGATACATTTAGGGTTTCCGCAAAGTGGCAACAAGCCGGTGGGAGTTCAGCAACGACATGTTCAAAAAGGGCGAAAGAGATCAACTATGTGATATCCGGCGAAGAAAAGCACTCTCCAACAAACAACAACCCAACCTACAGGCCCAAGCACCACCCCAGCCACCCACTCAATCCGAAAACGACGACCGCAGATCATCCTCAACCTCATCCTCGTCCGAATTCGTCACCCTTATCGATGAAAACAAGAGGCTCAAGCAAGAGAACGGAGTCTTGTGTTCTGAACTAGCCACTATGAAGAAGAAATGCAAAGAACTTCTTGATTTGGTGGGGATTTACGGCGAAAATTCGGAGAAAGAGGACGAAGAAAAGGTTAAGGGGCCGAAGTTGTTCGGGGTAAGATTGGAAGTTGGTGGGGAGATAGAGAAGAAGAGAAAGAGGGGTCATGAGAATAATATTAGTGATAGTTTTAGGCTTATTCATGCAAATAATTAATCTTATAAAATTAAGAATAATTTGGAATATAAAGTTGAAAATTATGTGGGGACATTAATTAAAATGTAGTATATATGTGTTGTGTAGATTTAATTATTTCATGCAAAAAAAAAAAAAAGAAAAAAATTGCATGAGAAAAGAACTGTGAAGAGACAGTTCATGTCTTAAATTGTACATGTATTTTATTGCAATATTGTAGCAATAAATAATGACATATTTGAGATTTTATACTACCTCCTTTTTTTTTAGATGTCTTTTTAGGTTTTGTATTTTGTTTATAAATAATATTTTTTTTAGCTTTTTTTCTTTACATTTTTTTCCAATGGTACCCCTATAATTATTTCTAAAAAAGCTCTAATTATCTAACCTACCATATCTATATAATTTAATTGACGACTTATTTGTCCATTTCTCTTACCTCTTAATTTTCTTATTCAAAATCTAAAAGAACATCTTAAAAAAACTGAGGTGGTATTTAACTTGGTGTGGTTCTATTTTAGTTTCCACGTCATATATGGACTTTTATCATTTTCAATCATGTTATACACACACATATATATATATATATATATATCCTGATCTATTGATGTTTGAATTTTTTTAGGGTAAATAGTTATTTTAGTCTGTTAAATTTCATCATTTGTTATTTAAGGATATTATTTTTGGACATTTTGATCTTGGTCTTTTAAATTCTGAAATTCAATAAAATTGGTCCTCTCACTTTTGTAATTCGATAAATTGGTCTTGTCACCACCTACGATGACAAAATGTCCAATTTGTCGAATTTATCGAATTTTGAAAGTTAAATAACCAATTTATTGAATTTCAAAATTTAAAGGATTAAAGTCGAATTGACAAAAGATAATGTCCTTAAAAAAAATGGTGAAAATTAATGGACTAAAAAAACAATTTAACTTTTTTTATAATAGAAGAAGTAATCCTAGACGGTATTTTAAATCAACATGCTCAACCTCCGTTGTAAAAAATCATCGGCTCCCCACTTCCGCGCGTTTTTATTGATAATCTATATTTTTTTTTCGATTTCTCTTTGCTTAAGGATGCCCATGCCCTACCCGGTCCCGCATAAGTCCCGATTAGTTGCTAGACCTCAATCTAGCGTCTAGCAACTTTTGCAACAGTAAACTCGACTCAAAAATCAACGTTGGAGATCATTACATAACTAAACCTTTTGACAATAAATATAATATGTTAAATTCAATCTTGAGCATCACTAAATTCATCTAAAACCACAAAAAAATTAGTTAACTTAGCTCAAAGTTGAACATAAGTTGGAGTTTATTTGAAGCTATTACTTAAAGTCAATGACTTTAAATTACAGCAAACTTTATTTATTCAAGTTTGAAAAAACAAATTGACTAAGAAAATGATGGCTAACAAAACCTGACAAATCTGGAAATACTATTGAAAGATCGACAAAGTCTCGTGTGCATCAATTACACGATACAATTTAGATTGGGTATCACATTTATGCTTAAAGATATTATATCTTTATCCAGTACATGAAATACCTATAAGTCCCGTTCTAATTTGTTTACTTTCCCTTTTTGTTTGTCTCAATCTAATTTGTTGGCCCATAAATGACAAATTTATCTCACAATATTCACCCTCAAAGTCTCCACATTCAATCTTCACCTTTGAAAAAGTCAAAGATTTCACAAAATCTGTTTTTTCTTAACCTCCGTGCCAGACCAAGGTAGGCAAATTGAGCTGGGACGGAGGGAGTAATATTTTTTCACCGTGATATCTTTACCCATCACATGTAATACCTGTAGATATAAATAGTACTTACTCCGTTCCGCTCTAATTTGCCTACTTTCCTTTTCGGTTTGTCCCAACCTAATTTGTCAGCCCATAAATGACAAATTTCTCTCACAATCTCCACCCTCAAAATATCCACCTTTGGAAAAATAAAAAATTCTACAAAATTCAATTTTTCTTAACATCCGTGCCCGACCAAAATACACAAATTAGATCGTGATGGAAGTAATAATACATTTTAATCCATGATCCAAATTGCACGGATCTTAGTGCACAGGAGACCTCCGAAAAATGACAAACTTGAAAGATTGTTGCAAACAAGGAAAAACATGGAATTAAAACATGGAATTATTTTGTCTAGTCACTTTGAATAAGTCAATTTTCAGAATTAAATAAATCAACGACCAAGAATAAATTTTCTTCCTCATATAACGTAAAAAAATAACAATTCATGGAAAAAGAAAGGAAATGGTGAGAAAATTCTTAATCTAGAAGTTTCTTAACTGTCAATGTTGATTTTTTAACCAAATACAAAAAGAAAAGGAAAAAAGAAAAAGGAAAAAGGACAAATAATACATAAATTAATTAATGAATAAATAGAAGTTAAAAGAACGGATTTCCGACTAAACTACTGTGTATATACATATATATATAGTGTAATTATAGTTAAAGAACGAATTTCGCCACCTTAACTTTCAAAAACTTTGATATGTATCTCAAAACAATTATTTCGCCTCCTTTATTATGACATCCAAACTTTGATATATCTCAAAAAAAATATTTCGCCCTGATATATTTCAAAAAACTTATTTCGTCATCCTCATTATGAAATTTTGGTTCCATCCCTGAATCCCACCTTCAAAATTATGTTGTTTTTTATCCCTTTATTGTTCATGTTCCACAATCAAAACTATGTCGTTTTGTGCTTGGTAAGAACTAATTAAATTTTGGAAAAATAATTTTGACCCCTTCTCACTTAAATAGTTGAGCAAAATCAAATTTCCTTATGTTTTGTTCTTTAGACAGTTTTTTCTACCCTATTCCCGTAGGTATTAACCGCATATATTATACACCATTGGATTGCTGTATAAATGCAGAATGAAAATAATATTAATCTTTTATCCTGCGTCTACACACCACTACAATGATATATAATACATAGGGATAATACACCAAGGGGTTAGGGTAGAATTAATTTCAAACTAAAATTTAAATTTCAATATAAAATTATAATGAGAATATACTTAGGTAAATAAAAAACACGAACTACGATTTTAAATTTTCTACTAAAATAAAGATATATAAGTATATTAAAAAAAAATAAAAAAATTCAAGTTCCAAACTAAGGTACAAACTTTTGTAAATCAATCAATAAATTATATTGAAAAGTTGAAAACCATCTAAATAAACTTAAAAACAACAAGATGAACCTACAAATTAGTTAAATAAAAAGTTACTCCCTCCATACCACCTTATATTGCACACCATTTGTTTTTGTCCGTCTCAGACGAACTTGCACACTCCTTAAAAAGAAAAGTTATAATACAATATCCACCCTTAAAATCTCCACCCTCAATTAATCTTTGAAAAATCAACAAAATCTCAAAAAACAACTTTTTTAATACTTGTATCAATCTATCCCGTGCAAGATAAGGTGGGACGGAAGGAGTATTATATTTGAAACTTGAAAATTTTAAGAATGTTTAATTAGTCTTAGTTTTAGATATATTACGACAGCCCGGTCAACCAAAATAAAAGAAACTTTATTCCTATTTAAATGAGTATTTTAGACGTCATAAATAGAGGTGACAATTAGGATGACTCGACCAGTTAATTGGGCCAACATCGTATACAAGGCTGTATTGAGCTAAAATTTTATCCGACAAAAAAATAGTGAGTAAAATTCAATCCACCCCACTATAATATATTATGATCGGCTCGTAACCCATCGGGTTGCACTTTGAGTCGACAATTCTATAGCCCAGTCCCGTCTAAAATGTAGGATGCGCCGGGCCAACTTTGTCAACTCTAATCATAAGTGAGACAAAACATAATAAACATATATTCATAAAAAAAGATTAAATTTGAACGGCCGGACCAATTTTGCTACCTCTAATCATAAGCTCTGTTGCAAAAAACCCGACTAGCTCCGTTTAATCCCTCTAGGCGCTAGATTCCCTTTGACCGCCTACGTTTTTCTTCCCGATTCCTCCTTACCTAAACACGCCTATGCCCTAGTTAGCTTCGCCCAAATCCTGACTAGTTGCTAGGTCATAGACTCCTAGTTCATTGCCCAACTAGCGTCTAGCGACTTTTACGACTTTTATAACCATATATTCAGAAAACTAAGGCTGAAAATAATACTACCTTCGTCCCGTCTTAGTTTGCACACTTTCATTTTTCGGTCGTCCCACCCTACTTTGCACACCCTCAAAATGGAAAGGAATCTTACAATCTCCACCCTTAAAATTTTCACCCTTAAAATCTCCAAAGTCAACTAAAAAGTAAAAAGTAATTTTTTTTTTTTTAATATACGCGTCAGAACAAGTGTGCAAATTAAGTCGGGACGATGAGAGTAACATTAACAGTGCTCATACACATAATTCCAAACTTCACAATCATTGCACTTTAGTCAAATTTTCACCACACATTTCACACAGTGGGTGTGAGTGAAAAACACACTACATACAATGCACATATTGAAATGTTGTAATTGAAGTCTCAATCACTTGTCATATGGAAGCATTATTCCACCAGATTCTCATCAAAGTGCATTTATATTCCCAAACTAAACAAAAAATTTCTTAGTGTAGAATGTGTAGTAAAGTCAAAAAGAGTGATCTTTAGCTCTTGTCGGCACCAAATATCAGTGAGTTTGTCCCTCCGAACGATAGTTTCCGTCCAAGTTTCACACAGATTAAGAAATTAACTTAATACACGTAAAGGTTTCGGTTGCACCCTCGTTTAATATGGTGACCTAGAGTATATTAAGTGTAAAAGACTAATAAATTATTTAGGAGTATATAAAGAAATAATTAGCATTTAATACACGCTTAAGGATTTTTGGAGACATAAAAAGAAAGGCTACTATTTCACAACCTACAGAATTTCTTAACGGACCTACTTTTACTTAAAAAATAGTACAAGTTCTTGATATAGCACACTTAATACCAATTCTACCCTTCTTTAGTAAATTAAATTATCCAAAATAAAATAATAATAATAATAAAAAAATACTAAAAAACACTAAAAGAATACTCCCTCCATCTCGGCGCAATTGGCCTACCTAGATTAGGCACGAAAATTAAGAAAAAAACAGATTTTGTGGAATCTTTGACTTTTTCAAAAGTGGAGATTTTGGGGGTGGAGATTGTGAGAGAAATTTGTCATTTATAGATTGAAAAGTTAAGTTGGGACAAATCGAAAAGGAAAATAGAAAAATTAGAGCGGGACGGAGGAAGTAAGAAAGAAAAGAAGAGCGCAGCAATTCTAACAGAAGAAAAGTAAGAAAAAGGGAGGAGAGAGAAGAAAAGAAAAAGGAACAAAGAGGAAGATATTGTAAGTGTGAATCTTTTGATTAGTTATGATTTGTTGTAGACTTGCTTCACTTAGGTTTTGGTAGTTCTAGATTGAAGTTGAAACAAGTTTGATTTTAATTTTTGTTAAAATTTAAAAAGTCTTGATTGTCTTTCGAACATGCGTATTCGAATAATGTAAACATTGTTCGAACATTTAGACTGAACAAGTTGAGCATCGTTCAACTATGGCAGCCTAACACTAGTAACCACAAACATAGCGTGCAGTGTTCGATTATTTTGATCGAATGTAGTAATGGTGTTTGATGTCTTGAGTTGAACAGGTGGCTCCTATTCGAGATTTAAAATCGAACAACTTAGGTCGAACAAGCTGGATTTTATTTTATTTTCTTGCAGCAACAAGTCGCCCACAAGAAAGCCATCAACGGCCTCTAAAAGAAGAAGACTGGTTAAAGGGAATGAGCAACAACAGCCAAATGTTGGGGTCGTTCTTGTTGAAGGGGCAGCATAATACTTTGGAGGAGAGGAAGAGTATGCACACAATGCAAGTGAGGAAGAAAGTGAGTCGGAGCGAATCTAACTTTGGATTCTGAGAATGAAGAAGGGGACAACTTTGGATTCTGAGCATGAAGAAGGGGACGAGGACGAACATGATGAGGAAGACGAAGGGCACAACAGCCACTTGATAAGCCGAAGCCTGTACTAACCGAAGCCCATGAAGGTGGACCATACCACCCAAGATTGTTATCATGCTTTCTAACACACGTGGCAACAAAGGTGTGGGTTGCGGAAATCGAGGACTGATTAAGTGTTTGTGTCACACAAAAAAATTATTAGAATGGGACACTCCTAGGACTAGAACAAGCCAAATTTGGAGGGACTTGATTATGGAATAAAAGAGTCAATGTCAGGGTTGTAATAACAGAAGTTTGATTTGTACATTTGTGGAGCTTCTGCACCCAGAGAAAACACATTTCACATGTGGTGGGGTGAGATAACGATTACGTTAGAGCATGTGTTACTTATGCCTCTATTATTTACTATTGAAGAAATTACTGTACATATTCTGAAGGAATACAACAGTTTGCAGAGAGTATGATTTGGAAACATACCGGCATCATCCTCTAACGTAATCGTTATCTCACCCCACCACATGTGGAATGTGTTCGTCTTCGGATGCCAACACTCCACTAACGTAAATATTAGACTTTCATTAATATCTATATACGATACATCTCTCAAACATTAAATATTTTATTCTATAATTAACTCCCTCCAAATTCAGCTCGTCCTAGTCCTATGAATGTCCTATTCCAATTTTTTTTTTTTTTTTTTTTTTGCTGTGTGACAGCAACACTTAATCGATCCTCAATTTTCTCTGACCCATACCTTTGATGCAACTTGTGAGAGCTCGGCAACAAACTTGGGTCAAGTGGTCCACCTCCATTGGCTTCGGTTAGTATAAGCTCCGGCAGATTCACTCGCCGACACTTTCTTCCTCATCACTTGCAATGTGTGAGGGCTCTTCCTCTCCTCCTACATATTGTGTTGCCCCTTCAATTTCTTATCCTCTTCCTCCTCCTCTTCTTCATTCTCAGAAACAATGTTAGATTCACTGCCCGACTTACTTTCTTCCTCATCACTTGCATTGTGGAGGGCTCTTCCTCTCCTACGTATTGTGCTGCCCCTTCGATAGAAACAACCCTAGCATTCAGCTGATAATTATCTTCAACCCGTCTTCTTTTTCCAGAGGCCATTGGTGGCTTTCTTCGTCGCTGCAAAAAGTTAAGTAGCTATCAGTCACTTCACATCCTTATGTGTAAATTCCAGATGAAACAGATAATCAAATATTAGAAAGAGCATAATATTTAAACGAAGTTGTTTGATCATCAAGAGAATAAAATTTTAATAAAATTGAATACAACCCAATCCTTCACAGAGCCAGGGACATGTCGGAACAAACACACATTTTCTAACAATGTTTGGTACCATTTGTAAACCAAATTCAGCTTGTTCGACCAAAAGGGCCGAACAATGTTTAGGTTGTTCGGTTTTAATACTCGAATGAAAGCCACCTGTTCAGACATCGAACACTCCTATTATGTACGATGCTCAACTTGTTCTGCCTACTTGTTCAAACAGCGTTCACCTTGTTCAGATATATAGGTTCAAACCACAGTCCGGATTTTGAAATTTTAACAAAAATCGAAATCAAAACCATTTCACCTTCAATCCAACACTACCTAAATCTAAATGAAGCAATTCTACAACAAATCATAACTATGGCATGTAGTTCATGACATTCACACTGTCAATTTCGAAATCTAAAATACACAAAATAAGAGAAAAATGAAACAAAAAACTTACGCGAGCTTTCACACTTTCTTCCATGATGTCGTTCAAAATCTGGCGGATAGCTTCCTCTTCCTCCTCTTCTTGATCTCTTCTCCTTCTTCCTACTCTTCTGATTTTTCTTACGTCTCTCCCATTAGAACCGCTGCCCTCTTTTCTTTTCTTTTGCTTTTCTATTTGTTTTTTTTTTTTTTTTTTTAATTTTTTTAATTAATAATGTTTATGTTAGATGATTTAATTTAATAAAGAATGGTAGAATGAGTATTAAATGGACTGTATAAGAATTTTGTACTCATTAAATAAAAGTGAGACTGCATTGAGAAGTAGGCTAAGTTGATATTTTCTGGGCTGCGATTGTTGCTGCCAAATTGAAACCAGGAACTGTTTTTGTGAGACGGAGAAAGTACAATCTTAGTATGCCATGACACCTAAAAATGACCATATTTATTTCTCGAGAAAATTAAGGTTTGAAAACGATACCAAAACAATGACCATATTAAGATTAACAGGTCCAATGGAGACCCTACTAAGACACCATATAGGAAGCAAGTAAAGCAATAAATTTCTACGAGAAGGGACATCTGGATGAAATTCGAAACAGTCTCCGCTGTATCAAATAATGCAGTTGACATATGAATAATTACATTATTTACAATGGATAAAATACTGTACGCGAGAGAGCCAAAACTATCTAAAAATTAGTAGACCTTTCTCGAACAAGTAGGCCCCATCATAAACCAATGACTGAAATCCCGTATATATGGTTTACCTCATGGTCATGGATTAGTTGCAAAATGGTTGAATATAGTGTCAAGTGTGGATTGGCTGACGCTATACTCTGATATGCCTAGCTTGTTTCTGGATATTTCGAAAGAATCGGTACAGATGATTAGAGAGCCATAATTTTTTCATTTATTTACTTTTGAGAAAATATAGCTACAAAATATGTTACCTGTTTCTTTCCATGTGGCCGAAAACATCAGCAAGTGAGAGGTCTTCATAGTATGGCAGCTGAAATAGACGTAAAAGCGAATTCGTATGAACTCAAAATAAGGATGCTGGGAGTTTTTGTCGAATCTTAAAATTTGTTCTTTTTTTTTTTTTTCTTTTCTGAAAGGGATTTCTGGCCCTCTTGATCATTAGAAAGAAAATGAAAGATATGAATGACACAAAGTAGTCGTGCGTCATGATTAACGAAATTAGGATATCCTCGTCAATGTCATGTAGTAGAAAGATCAAAATGATCTACTGTTTGAAGAATTATTACCTGGTATTTAACACTCAAGCCATCACAACCATGGTAAGTAGCACCAGGAAAGGACGACTGAATAAAAGAATCGATCGCTGCAAATTTTTCTTTGGTTAACCACCACTCTGAAAATACTGGAAGTTGGATACCACCTAAGAAACAGCCAAAACACAGTAAGATATTATGAGAACAAATAAGCAAAACAAAGTAGATTTAGAATTTTGCATTTGGCAACCACATGCTTCACCTATACCCATTGGGTCATAGGTCCGAGTTATGTGGAGGGAAAGTTGGGAATCACTATTGATCCTCCTTAAACGAAAACGAAATATTAAATAAATAAACAAACTACCCCTAGGTAACCTCAAACATTTTAAGTTTCTAAATCTAATATCGAATCCAAGGAAAAAAAATAAGGAATTTAAGGTTGTATAGACTATTGAGTTCTCAACTACTCTGAGTTTCCTGGGATGCAAGATGACGAGGTCAATAGGAACCCACATAAACTACCCCTAAAATTTATCCTAAATAAAGGGGCTCCATCGCAAACTTACAATCCTCAAGGTGTGATTTGTAATTCCAAAATACAGCAGGATATTTCTGTAAATGGCAAGGGTAGTTTTTCTGAATGACCAATAAATTGGCATGGGAATGTTAATGTAGTACCATTTTGAATCTCAAATGTGTGAAACGCCTCTAGCACCAAATGAAGTTATTCTTAAAAAAAAAAAATTATGGGACAAAAGAAGTTGTTATACCGTCGCGAAGCAACTGCTCAGACAATTGTTCACCAAACACCCCACGAGAATTAGTGTCTGCTGCTACAAGCGACTGCACTCTTTCTTCATTGCCAAACCATCGTCCAATTGTTACAATCATGTCATTTGATAAGCTGATCTCTGCTGCTTTTTCAGCAGGGCAGTCGGTACCTCCTATGCAAACTTCGAGGTCATTGAGTATGCTTCGCGGATGAGAAGGAACGTGAAAGAACTTCTCTTGAATTGCGTGGCACATAGCATCTAAGTCCAATGAGCTTACTTCAGTAGGTTTAACCTGATACAAGAATGCAAAAATCAAAAGATGAACATACTTAACTAAAGCTATTAAAATGTTAAATATAAGACAAACCACCTCTAGCTCTAGATGATTGCCGAATCTGTTTTTCAGATGCTGAGGACTCCCAATGCATCTGAGCTTGCCTCCGACCTACCAATTCATGCAATTCAGGAGAATTAGAAACATGTACGTATTATTAGGCAAAAATTATGTTTTTGGGTAACTGTATACTGTATAGAAAATTACATTTTAGGAGATCTGGAACACCTCATACTTATTATTAGGAGAAAATTACTTTTTGGGTAAATATATAGAAAGTTACCATTATTCCGATCCTGGTGCAGAGGGCTTGAGCTTCATTCATGCTGTGGGTAGTGAGAATGACAGCAGTCTTCCCTCTTCTGGTTGATAGACGTGATATAACTTCCCACATGAATCTTTTGGCAATAGGATCCATTCCTACAGTATCATGACAGGAGTAGAGTTTCTGAAGCCAAATCCAAGGGTTTCATAGAAAATGAACACAATACTCTATCTGAGAACAAAAAGCAATGGGATTCATAGTGCCGCTCTCTCTCTCTTACAGTGTCTTTCTGCCATGCAGGACATTCTCCTTATTCCCGCTGTGTGTTTCTATCATAATACATTCCCCGAATCTATGCATTCATAAGATGCTCTTGCCCTATTTCACACTAAAGCTGCTGAAATGGTATGTATGAATAGATTTCAATAAATTGATGTCATCTAGACCAAAGTTCAATCTGCATGTCACTCATCAAATTCCTATATAGATATTTAAATATTATAAGCCTAAACAAATTTCATTGATCTTCAATGAGAGAAGAAGCTGCTCTTTTTTAGTTTTATAACAGTGGTATGAAGGTTCAAATTGCTAAAGCTAAATACTGAACAATAAATTTGACCTGATAAGGCAGAAATCTCCACCTTCCCTATTTACTAGGAGGTAGGTCTCTCATAAATTATGGTTTGCCACTTATTGGCTGTTCATGCATTTAAGGAAAAAAAAAAACAGTTTTGCATATCAGTAGGAGACGTTAAACTTCTGCATTCAAAGAGACGTCGAAATCAAAATGTAGTAGAAGGGAAGGAGAATAAACAGATTCCAATACCAGTAGATGGCTCATCAAGAATTACAACTGGAGGATCCCCAATCATTGCAATTGCAACAGATAATTTTCGTTTGTTTCCCCCACTTAAAGCATATGATGGCTTATCAGCATGTTTCAATAAGTCGAATTCCACTAACTTTTCCATGACCACCTGCATCCACACCATCAATCACCACCTACCCGCGTTTAAATTGCAAAAATGTAGCACACAAAATATTCTTTGATGTTTTTGTTATTAAACACATGACTATGTCTCACTTGTGTAAACAAAAATATTAAGACGCAGTTCCCCGGGAAAAGAAAAACCATTAAGAAACTAAGAAAATTTGAATACCTGTATCCAACTGAGTCGGATACAGAGGCCACATCACGCATGATTCAATAAATTTTATTCAGTTACAAAGTGATGCAAGAGATGCTGCTTGTCTGCTAATGGAGTATCAGCAAAAGTGGTCTATTGTAGTTAAGCCTTGGGGAACTCAGTAAACTAGAAATCCATGTAAAGGTTCAAGAGAAAAGAACAAAAGTTGGACGGATAAAAAATTAAAAATTCGTATCTGTATAGTGCCAAACATATGATAAACATTAATAAACCAAAAAACAGAAAAATGTTGTAAAACAAAAACAGGAAATGTTGTAAACAGCGGAAGGTCATTCTGAGGCAAAAACCACAGGTGTTGCAATGACTTGCTATACAATACTCATTTGTTGACATTTTTAACTAATTAAAAACAAGCTCCCACTATACTGCAGACCAACTTCGTTCTTTTGACTATAAAGCTCAAGAATCGCTTACATTGTAAAGCTCATACTCTGGGACTCCTTTTATTCTAGCGTAGAGTTCAAGGTGTTCTCGAGCAGTAACAAATTCCAGAAGAGCATCAAATTGAGGACAATATCCAATCTACAAGAGAAAATGTAAAAGATGGTGTAACTTCGGTCTGCCAAAAATAAAACAAAAAATAAAGGAAAGAGCGAGAAATCAGTCAGGAACACCAGAACATACATGCTGATGAGCAGCCTTTGGGTTTGATTTTATATCTTTACCAAAAATATATGCTGTTCCGTCACTGGGGCGCTCTTCTCCTGTAATCAACAATTCAATAAGAAAATATAACTGTTTGGTTAAGCAAAGAATGTTCTATGATAAAATTGGGCAGTTGCATTAGTAAAAGAGCCAAATTGTGTGGGGGTATTGTGGTACAAGCTTTATGTTGGTCAATTTGGCTAGAAAGGAATAGGAGAATATCTTGTAATGTTGGGGAATCCTCGAAAGAAGTATGGGATAAAGTCAAGATTAGGGTTGCATGGTGGATTTCCATCCATAAGAAATTTAGGGGTTTCATATTTCTGATATCCCAAGAGATATGAGAATTGTACTTTGGCGGTAGGAGTTTTGTTTGTGTTTTCGGGGATTCCTCATCCCTCTGTAATTATGTATTTTATTAATAAAAGTTTCGTTTCTCATCAAATATATATATATATATATAGAACAAACATGAAGCCAAAGTTAACTAATGCAATAGGTTTTAACAGTAAAACTTACACAACCATTGAAACCAGCACATGCATATTTTTAATTTGAAATACATACGGGATTTAGTACAATAAAGAAAAATATCTTTAGAGGCCCTCTTCAATGACATTCTTTTGGCGAAACAAAGTTGTCAATTTTATGGTAATTGGTGTAGTTTAAATGTGGGATTCCGTTCTCAATGGATCTTCAGGTCACAAGGTTTCCTTTCTTTCTGCTTTTGCTTTGATTTTGTAAAAGTACATGCACTTGATCACTTCTCACTGAGAGGAATAAAGGCGGTGAACATAACACACAGTATTACCTGACAGCATTGACAAAGTTGTGGTTTTTCCTGCTCCATTGGTTCCTAGAAAACCGAAACACTCTCCTTCTTGAACTGAGAAAGTCAGTGAATGCACAGCAATTTTTGAACCATGAAGCTTCCCTCCTGGATACACCTGAAACCAGAAATATATAGCTTCTTAATACCTGAATTCGACTCTAACCACAATGTCGAGAATTGCAATATGTTAAATACCTTTCGAAGATTACGCAGGTAAATAACTGCACTGCTAACTCCACCGGAAAGTACCCTGTCTCTTTCTGTTTGCACATCAATGTCCTCATCAAGATCGGAATTATCAACCGTAGTTGATTTAAGAAGGGGTTCTAAAGAGCTGCTTGAAGGTCTGGAAAGAAATTTCCTCATTCTCATCCAAAATTCGGAGGCTGTTGCAAAATTTATCTTGTGAGGCAGCAGCACTTCAAGGCAAAGAGTGAAGACAAAGTAAATGATGCCCTACACCAGGTAAAAGAACAGTTATTGCAAATTGTTACAGCAGGAAATATAAAATTCATTATGCTCTTGCAGAATAAGCAGGAAACTCATGAAAGCTAATTCAAGGACATGATAGTAAAATTGAGAAGAGAACAATTTTTACTTAATATCTTTTCTGTAAGTACATAAAAAAGCTAATTTGAGTATGCAAATACATTTTACAAATGTTTGAGGTCTTCTCCCATTCACTATCTATTGTAACTTCACCGTTAAATATCATCAAACTACGGTCCAAGTGATATACTAATTTGTCATTGTATCTGGCTACTTTTAGCTTTTTTTCTCCATGTACAGTTGTCCCTCGAGCCCAAGCAGAATTATGGTCAGATATGGTTTACCCATGTGGTGTATTCCAGCTATCATGCAGAGTGAGCACACACTGGGACCATTGGCCTTCTCAGCACAGAATTTGTGCACCTAACAAGTTGCATTGACTGAAGGAAGTGGAATAACCGACTTACATATTCTCATGATGTGATTCCTATCTATGTCTACAGAAGTGAAATTATGCCTCAATATATGAACCCTTGGATGGTTGCCCTTTTGCAGCAGTGAATGATAATTCTCAAACAAGTTTTTATTTGATAAATATTCTCAAAAAACTATTCAACAACAGCAAGTAAAGATTATAAATCTTATGACTTATTCTGACTGGGTAGATGAATTCATCTAAATCTGCAGAAGCTGATGAAATCAAAGCAAATGACCTTAACGTAAATAATCTAGCCAATATCTCATAAATAATGAAATGCTTACAAAATAAAATATGCTACAGCAATATGATGTAGGATAAAATATGGATGAGGTCAAAATTTCAAGATAACTGCAAATATATAGCAACTGTTATTACAAAGATAGCTAAACACTAAGTTTATTTCCTTCCATCAATTTAAACATTTAGATGAGATGCCCATTTCCTTTTTTTGTTTTCCTTTAGTACTAGTGATGTCCATTTCAACCATACGTAAAGGCGGCCAACTATATTAAATTACTGAAGCCAAAATTACATGAAACTCGGAACAGCAGTTCTGACATGACAGAGAGAGAAATTGGTTCATGCACCAAAAATGGTGGTGAAATTGATGAAGATACTGAAATTAAAGAAGCACCTCAGCTGCCAAATAACATATAGAGGCACCAGTGACATTCCAGTCGAAAACGCTGTCACCAGATCCTTTTTTCATCCCTTGTCTCAGAAGAGCTAATGATGCTAATCCATCAGCAAAGCAAAACCCCGGAGATAATCTGAAGAAATTCTGCAAAACCAATATTCGTCTCTTTAGAGACATACTTCATTCCCACAAGTAATGTAATGTATGCACGAAAACATGTGAAAAGTAAAACTGCACACATAACATGGAATACATAATGATTTTATTGCCTTAATGACTATACACAATTCGAAATTAAGTTGTCAGTTTTTCAACTGGCACATAAACACAACTTATTAGATAAGACATATCCTAAATGATTTATCTCTGAAAATTAACAAGATCCCTGCAAGTGAAGCATCCTGAAACTGTATCAGGTCACATCTGATCCAAGTAATAAAGAAACGGGCAGCCATATTAATCATTTAGAAAGGGTGAAAAGGCAGTCATTGAAGGGACGTATCACCAATTATAGAAATGATAACTCTAGTAGGGGCATATTCAGTGCTGGCCACCTCTTGTTATATAAGAAAATAAACTTTGGGCAAAGAATCAAATACATTGTATTCATGACAAGAGTAAACCTAATATTTAGAAGAACAAAGATCCAACCTTGAGAAGAGAATTGAGATGTGCTGTTGACTCCATAAGCCCCATTATGAAAGATATAACCATAAGAATGAGCCCGGTGAAAAAATGTACCAAGAGGACAGCATTCTGTAATACACAATAAGAATATTCAGTTTAAGCGTAGTCTCTAACAATCCAAGCACAATAATTGGGTTCAAATACCTGTGCCATGCTATGTTCAGAAAAGAAAAAAGTGAGGCAATAAGTAGATGATGCTATGGATGATCCATATCCTAGTAACATGAGGACAGTCGAGAAGAAAGAGTCCCTCCCAACGAATTGATCTAGACCTGCACACCAATGAATCTCAATAATGTTACGAGAAAATTGACGCTTATCAATAGAGACAATGATAGTGACCCAATTACCCAAAGGAAGATTTCGTTATATTTAATTTACAAAAGAAACAAGCATATAACTTCTACTATCCCTGCAACTTTTTCACGTCATATCATTCAGCTATCATCAAAGTCTCAGCATATCTTAAGTAAATAAAAAAGCCCATTATTTAGAACAACATATACCAAGTACATAATGTAACTAGGAAGAGTGATAGCAAAAAGTCCACGAACGCACCGAATATGCAGAAGAGGATGATCGCAAAAGATGAAGGAAACAAGAAGCTGATGAAGTCCCAAAAGTATGTAGAAGCCCAATATGACAGTATGGACACCTAAAAAGGAGTCAAATACATAAGCATAAAGATTGCCAACTTAGGTAGCCTTGAAAGGACTAAAGTTAAAACATTTAAGGAAAATAGTCATACCCCACTAATAAGTTGTTGATGCTTAGCTTTTACTTCACGTTCCTGTATCAAGAAGATATACACTATTAGAAAAGCATATTACTATAAGAGATTGGGTAGCACCATATTTTATCAACCTAAAATTATAGGTGACGCTAATATGCTATTAGAATGCTCACATATAGCTTCTACATTGCAGTCAGGACAGCAAGCAATTCCTAACCCCACGGCACTAACATCGTAACTCTATGTGCATTCAGTAGTACAGGAAAAACTGTAACATTTTCAGACCAAGGGTCCTCATTTCCATTTATAGACCTCTATTAACAATTCTGGAGACACAAAAGTCACAACGGCGCCCCGTTTAGCATCTAGCAGACCACCAACAGCCTGAATGATAACTTTGAGAAAAGGTGTTGTTAATAAAGCATACGAAGCTAAGAAGATGGGTAGTTCCTATTCAGATCTTGATTCCTTTTTGGTCAAGCCTAATGTTCATTAAGATATAAGCTAAATTTAGATGTAGAAGATCATTCAGAACTTTTATAAGCGATACCTTCTTGTATTGTAAAAAATCAACAGGCTGTAGCACGCATCAGATTGTTTGGGTCTTTGCATGAGTGTCTAGAGCAATTCAAAACCCATGCAACAATGTTATAGATATGTAGCTGCTGCATCAGCTCTACTATATTTCTTCGGAAGGCGGCAATCTATAACTACCACAATTTTCTCTCTTTTCTTCCTAACCATCTACTACAAGCTGAGATGTGATTGCTATACCTCTCGGTATCAGATAATAAAGTCTTGGCAATAAAATTTTCACATAAAAAGTTCCACTATGTGACAGGTGTGAGAAACACATATAATCTTCCATTATCTTGCTCAAAATATTTACAAAATATTTATGGAACATGCTATAGAAAATAATGAGAAATTACCTTCACAATAGCAACAGCAAATGAAGCAGGAATGAATGAGAAGGCCATATTAACGACAATAGCAACTCGGAAGGCATCCAAATCCTGCAGATCATACTCAATAATTAATCAATAGACAGAACTCGAAGTACAAAAAATCACAACTCTCACCAATTAGATTGGAAGGGTTTCGGGTGTGGCACCCACATGAATCAATTGTTCTATAAATCATGAAACTAAATAAACAGGACAAATTTCATTATTTTTTTGAATCAGCAACAACCTTAACGAGAATCAGATTTTTTTCGAAGCCATACTGATATTTTGAAGGCATTAAATCTTAGATGCTTACTTCTCCCAAAAGGAGCATCAACACCAAACCAAGATCATATTCAATGTGTCAAAAGTGAAATTGTTACGATCAAAGTATTTACTAAACATACATGGCGTTGCTGGATCTGACTCGTTGTCATTGGCAATGGGTGATTACGTGTTTGAATGGTCATATTCTCATTAAGAGTAGCAAGCCTCAGTATTGCTGAATTCATCAAATTAATAAAGGTCGGAGCACCATGCTGACAAGTACTGTTGTGGAGAACAGTATATCCTAGACTTCCATCTTCGCTCTGTTTGTCCATAACAATTGCCCCATACCTGTACAGAAACATTACATTGGCGAGAAAAATGAGAAAAAGAAAAAGATGAAACATCTCAGGATGGGCAGCCAAAAATGAAATTTATGGATAGTCCTCTTCATAGATTAAAAAATATCACAATCAGCAAAGGAAATCCAAACTTGAGTTCAATGAGAGAAATATGCACATACAAGCAACTAATAAAACATCAATTGTTTGATGGACTAATGATGAAATGCCCTAAATTGCAAACTGTGTACTGATATCCCACCTGGCATTCCTGCTCAAGGGTGCAGCGTGCAGCCACTAGAAGAAGAGAGAGAGAGAGAGAACTTACCCTATTTATGCTAATTGGTAATTGGGATCCTTGACATCACACACACATATGTATACACACACGCTCAAATATCAAAGATTTCGAATCAGCACTATCTAGAAGCACAAGATGAAACATATATTCATGAAGAGTTAACATACACAACAATAGGAAAGGATCGCTGTTTTTATGCGTTAAATGGACTGGGCAACAAATTGTTCCCATTTGTACCACACGATTTATGAGGCTGGTTTAAAAGTTGGGCAATTCTATTTGCACCTGTTCCCTTTAGAGGGTCTACATGGTCCTCATCTGTTCCAGATTATATTTGGACTGAGGAGGTACACATCATTCGAACAGAATTGGTTCAACAAAATTACCCAAAGCAACTTTCATGGTATCAAAACTAGTAACAGTTTAAAAGTTGTAGAGAATATTGATACTTGAAACCATTTAAAGATAAAGGTGATAATGTGAAACAAAATTGAGAGCAGAATTTAAATTACCTTGACTGATAGGATTCATTGTAGCTGGACATGAGATACTCACTCATAGAAAGTAAAACTGGGCCTAAAGTTGGCCCCGCAGCTTCAACAGCATCAACCAATGCCTTCTCTGCATCAGGAAATCTATATGCTGTTTGTCTAAATTCTTGAATCCAGCCTCCATGCACATGCTCTGAAACCTGTGGAGTGCAACACATTACATATGTAAAAAACATATTTTTTTCATTTTAAATAAAAACAAACCTAAAGTACAAATAGAAAGTGCTAAAACCTCTTTGCCAATGTGCAAGGACAGGTCAAACGGGATGGGTCCACCACCACCTCCACCAGTTAATAGAGGATTGAAGTGTGAGGTTGTGAAGGTTACTGGTTGCTGGTCAGGATGTGACTTAAGGGTAATAACAAGAAGACCAAAGAGCAAAAATATTGCCGGAATTAATAACTGAAAAACAATTGTCTTTTGATCTCTCCGAGCTGACGCTGCTCTCTTTATCAGTAATGCTTTCGAGTGTTTCCAGAAAGTTGACCTTGAAAGTATACCGAGGCAACAACACTGCATACTAAGGAACTTCATAACATGTAGAGTAGTTGCTAAGAAAAGAGTACAAGCTTTGGCCATTATGGAGAACATGAAGCAAATAACTTCGGTATAGCTTTTACAGACTTTAGAGTAACAGATTCTTTCTGAAGCATTATTTTGGCTAGGTTGATTGATATCTGAATCAGGTGTAACTGGAGGCTTCTCCTCGACAAGGGACTCGGTTTCGTCAAAATCACCTCCAGCAACTCTTAAAAATACTTCCTCCAGAGTTGTGACAGAAATACCATAACTCTCAATGCCAAGGAAACCATTGTCCCCATATACTGGAGTCTCAAGACCAGGATTTGATCTTTGCATACAACGCTCTATTTCACGAAACATGTTCTCAAAGGATGATGATGATGCAAGAGGGAGTTTGAATGAGATTTCATTACCGACCTGCAGAAAACAAAAAAAGGCAAGTGATTGTTTCAGAAAAGAAGACAGTAATTGTGGATATCTGCATTGCGTGGAGTAAATTTTATTTTTCAAGAGCATGTTATGTGTTCCATATAACATAACATTCGACAAATAAGACCTTCTTCGTACATCAGTTGAAATGGAAAAAGTGCTCCTATTAGTTGAATTAAAATTTGAGGATTTAAATTCAGAAGAGTACTTCGCTCACGCATGTTGCTGATGGAATGTGACTGTAAACGATATCAGCTGCTGCAGAGGCAGTTGGTGCAGACTGAAGACAGAAAACATCAAAACAGAAAGAGAATATTAGAAGATCGAAGACTCCAATAGAATAAATAAAGCGATGTTGCATACCTTCACCAGAGTAAGAGTATATCCAACGCCGTAATGCTGCTTCAAGTAGAAGGAACTGTTGGAAAATGGCAGTAAATTATGGACTATATGAAGGAAGAAACATATCAGCCTACTTTTATGCATCAGTAATTCCTATTTGGAAAGCTAGTTGTTCCTTCATTTTGTCTTTTTCATTTGTTTCCATCATAAAGTTCTACATATATGTGTGTATATATACATAATTGGTTTTTCATATGTTCCGCCATTAAAATAAATTAGTAAGTAAAATAAAAGAACATAAACCGAGTAAGAATTACCTCCCACAACATTTTAGAGAACCATTAGCCATGATAGCTATCCGATCTCCTAGAGCATCAGCCTCATCCATCGAATGAGTAGTTAGTAGTATAATTCTTCCCTTCTTTATTCTTTTGATTGTCTGCCACATCAATCTCATCGAATACGGATCCATTCCACTTGTGGGTTCATCAAGGATAATAACCTGTAACATATAAGAAACTACTGTATCACAAGTCACGGTCAGAATTAGCGGATATAGTTCAAAAGCTTGTAATAACCTTGCTGTCTCCGATGAGTGCGATTCCCAGAGATAACTTCCTCTTCATGCCTCCAGAAAGAGCGCTTACAACAGTATTGAGTTTGTCTGACAATCCAACCTAGTGACAGATTATTTGCATGATGAATCTCTCATCAATATTAAAAAAGTAAAGTGCTGAGTATAAATGTAGCTCTCAAAGGGAAAAAAGAAGGAAGACAAAAGAAAGAAAAAGCACACGCACACACACAAAAACAGGTGGCTTATTGGAAAGCCATGTGAAGATATTGAAGCAAAGAGAACTACACATTAGAAATGAGACAACAATGGAGCATACTAGCTTCTTAGTCTGGATAGTGTAAGAGGACAAATATTCTTTTATTTTTAGAGCTATTGAGTGTTTTTTTTGTGCTTCCCATGTGTTGCATTCATCCAACAAGATAGTTTGAACAATTAATTACCTGTATACTGGACTGATCCGTCAGAATTGAATAAAATATGTAGCTCATGAGGATCATCAGATGCACTTTTGTTTAATTAACATGGTGATTGTGTGACAACATTTAACTCTGGCCAGCCGGACTGACATGTAATCCGAGCCTCAATATGAACTACAAATGATGCTATGATTATCAAGATATTGGCTATAGTTGGTAAATATTAGGGAGGATGGTTATGTTGATGATCATATTCTGACTCAAAACAAAGGAACTATCATTTCTCTTTGCTCTATTATTAGTTTATTATTTATATTTATTTTTTTGTTTGAACTTTTCTTTATAAAGAGTGGTGCGCATTCCTTGCAATCTCTAGTAAAGCTCTTTCCCACTTTCCAGAATTTGTCACTTCCAATCACATCTAAAAATTCTCAGGCACTTAATAGTTAATATGCATCACTCTTTTCATCCTTATTTGCTAGAGCAGGAGCGAGGATTTTCCAGCAACAGATTTTGTGCCTAAATATCCTTAAAAGGTTACTCTTTACCAACTCTCAGGCAAGAGGTTCTACTGTATTTGGGTCAAGACTGCAGGAGGCTCCGCACGTATCCTTCACTTGGATTCCTAAGTCGACAACTGACACTTGAAGGCATTTACTCCTTCTACCGTTTATTTCACATTCAAGAAAACTCTACATTTTCTTTGGATTTTCTACATGGACTGATATGTTCATATATACTTGAAATCATCAATACTTAAAACATTAAAAAATAAAGCATACGTCAATAATTGTTTATCAATTACAGAAGAGCAGTTGAGAATTAATTTGCATCAAGGTCCAACTTTCTAGATCTGTGAAAAGCAACTTACTTCTTCAGCCATTTCAATGACAACATTCTCCAAGCAATCTTCATTCACTCCCTTTATATTAGCAAATATTTCTAGATGCTCTTTCACCTGAATAACAGCAAACACCAATTTAGTACATATATAGCTGGAATACTTAAGAAATGAACAAGAAGTGGACCAGACACCTAGTGGACTTCATATAAGAATGATATTATATTAATGATATTGAGAAAAAAAATGGAGAAAAAAAAAGAAAAGCAACATAAACTGCGCTGGAACAAAAGTGAAGCTAAGAGCATTTTATTTACTTAAGAGTCAAAAATCAAAATGCATAATAAGTTGACAGCGAAATTGGCAAGCTTGAGAGATACTTCACTTACAGTCAATTCAGGAAAAAGAATGTCATACTGAGGACAGACACCCAAACTTTCGCGTATTTGTTCCTGCAAGACCAACAAGGTAACTGCAACTTAGGCACCTAACTCGCAAACTATTACTAATACCTGTAAAAGTTAACTGGACTATTAGATAGATAATTTCCTGCTGATATTATGATACTGTATAGACACAGCATCAGCAAAGGCAAATGGTGATATAAAGTACCTGTTGATTCCCAACATGTTTGTCAATACTACTATCCAAAACATATGGTTACCCTAGAACAGCAGAAATAACTCTACATTGTGTTGAGTTTATGAAGGGAGAACAGAATTTATATTTAATGTCCCCGACAAACCCTTAGAAGGAGGTTGTATTCTTTCTCATAAGTGGGTAGAAGTGAGGGTGAAAACAAGACCTCCAACTTAGCCATGTCCTAATACATACTCAAATGTCAATATCTTCAAAGAGCCTGAGCTGATACTAATGTACCATTACCACTTACTTTTTTTTCCTTTTGACAACATTTAATGCTGAAAATATCCTGTCCGAAAGATCTCCAGGAGAAAATGTTATGATTTACTAGTTTTACTTTCTCTAGAATTGGTTTATTTTTCATATAAGAAAAACAATCCTTTTAAGCTTAAGTAATCCTTAAAATCCATATGGAGTACTTTTAATTCTATTGAAAAGATATAATAAATGACTAAGAGCTGATGCTTTGAGTGGATATCTTTCACTTCCAGATACCTTAATGTAATGCCAAGAATGATCACTTGCTTATCCATCAAGTTTTAGTTGTTCATTCGGCATCATAATAAATATGTACACAGAACACAATCAACAATCTTACCATGTCAGTTAAGATACTCTTTCCAAAAACTAATGCATCTCCAGAGGTCGGACGCACAAGGCCAACAAGCATCGATATTGTTGTGCTTTTACCAGCTCCATTATGTCCTGCAAAATTTACAAGTGGAGAGATGCATTATTTCTTAGTAACTTGCTTACACATGGTCAGGTGAATTCTTAAAAGCATAACTTACTGACAGCTTGGACATACAAAGGTAATCTCAGGAGAATAAGAATCATTCTCGACAATGCTAGGGTTGCAATGTAACTGATGTTGCTCGGGACAAAAATAATGATTTTAACAATAATTTTATCCATTTTACTGATCCTTCAAATTGCACTAACAGGACTGGATAATCCCAAGTGAGGTAAAGTGTCTTGGTTCACTATAGAATGTGATCATCTTAATCAAGCTTGCATTTATAAAAGTACGTCTCATGGCACTAAACCTGGTGAGTTGTTCAGTGACTGAGAGACCTATTGTGTAGAATAATGATTTCAAGGAATAATTTAGCTTATGCCTAGATGATCAACTATCAAATTCACAAAGCATATGAGCAAACAAGCAATTCATACGTACAAATTTGAATCACTCAAGCTGCAATAATGTGGTTACCTAAAAGAGCCAGAATTTGATTTTCGTACAGTGTCATCTCTAAAGAATTCACAGCACAACAGTTTGCCTTCCTAGAAGTGTACACCTTGTGCAAATTCCTAATCTGAATACATCTGGAGAGAAGATTAATCAGTAATGAGAATAAAAGCACATCTTTTCATGTTCAAGAGCACACAACTTTAGGTAGCATTGCAAAATATTTACCGCCCATCAAGTTCTTGTTGCTTCATTTCAAAACTTACTGCTTCCACAGCCGATTTGCATCCATTATTGTCCGAAAGACAAGCATTTTCTCCAGAGTCACTATCAATTAATTTAACAAGTGAACTGGAGGAGAACTGTTCAACTGTGTCGTTCTTCCTCCGGAAGTGCTTAAACAGCGAAGAACTCCAAGAGTAGCACACCCCATTTTCCTTATGGAGGATCTGGTCTCACAGTGAAACGGTACAAATTAAATCAATATATGATCAAGTGTGGCCCTATTTTCCCCGTCAATAAAAAAGATGAGAATTTTCCTTGAAATGCTGAAACATAATGGACAATGATCACACTTTGTATATAGATATTTTGGACCCCCAAGAAAAAAAGATCCTTAAAGCATAAGTAAAGAACAATCACCTTATCTAAATATAGACCAATTGCACAATATAAGCAAGCATCAAGCAACATCATCAGAAGACAAACCAAGAAGCAAACGCCAGAAGAATCCTGCAGCCAGATCAAACTTGTTGAAACTGAAGATTTGAAAAAGAACAAGTTGTGAAAAGCATACCCGCCACATGTTACTCCACCGTAGTCCAACATGAGCACGCTCATAATCAGCAAAGTTGATTGATCCCAAGGCGAATGCCGTGGGCGAAAGAAAAGATGCCAAGACCTTAAAGAGCCTACAGAGATGTAAAAACCAGATTTATGATGCGCCATCAAATGACATTATGTATTCATATTATCGGTTTACTGTGAAACACTTACATAGAAACAGCCTCATCATCCACAGAATAATAAGGGAAAAAACCTGCAAGAAATGCAAGTGTCCCAACAGCTACGGCAGTTTTTGCCCGTGTGAAGAATGTTGAGATCAGAAATGATAGTGTTATCGCGCTCAGTCCAAAACAGAAGAAGTACACAAATACGAGAGACTTGTCACTATACTTAAAAAGTGTTCCCATCGTGCTAAGAGTGATGATTCCAGAAGAAACCGCAAACTGCGCAGGTAAAAGCACTTCTCCTTTAATGTGAGACTTAAAATAGAAAAATAAAATAATCATTAAACTGCTAGTTTTCAATATCCAAATCTGATCTACATATCAAGCAAGATCAGTGTGATGGTAAATGGAACTTCAGAAAGATGAGAATGGGTGAATTGAGTCCCTTCAGGGTCCACGAGATGCAATTTAACTTAGCCACTGTAGTGAACATAATAAATAACAATCAGAAGAGGTTTCCCAATCTTTACTCATACAGCCGTTCAACTATCATCAATCTATCTATAAGAGAGCAGTACTAAGATCTCTTTGCAGGTCAGCAATGAAACAGCCCCTAAAATATTTATGGAGTAATATCCAACAAGCTACCCTAAATTTAGTTTTTGCCCCCACATCCTCTAATGATTCTTCTTAGTTGTCGAAGATTCTCTTATAGATGAAGGATTTAAGTTACAGGATTTGAAGCCCCTTCAGATTTTTCGTTATTGCTTTTTAACCTGCTAGTCATATACTTAATCTCATAATGAGAGATGATCCCAAAACTACTCTTCCACATAACATACTCAATTGGGAAAGGTTATCTATTGACATCTTTCTAGTTCTCTGAGATTTAAAGGGCCATGCATTAGAAGTATCCTTGATGGTAATGAAATCATATTACTCAAACCTGCAGGGTATATGTTAGAAACCACGAGATATTGAACATATTGTCTTTGAGACCCATCATGTGGAGGCCTTCCTTGATCTTCTGCTCCTGGTGTATCAGAAAGTAACGGTGTTTAGCACAGAAAGATTACATGAAATACATAATTCCACCCTGAACCCCTAAAATTGATCAAGTACCTTTTCATAAACGGAGTAACTAATCAATCGAGAGATTGGATAGAGAAATCCCAAAAGGTACCTGTTAAGCAATGAGGAAAAGAATGTTAAAAAAACACTACCTAAGAATTATTAGCCAAAAAGCTGAGTAAGCAGAAAATGGCAAAATAAATATGCCAAGGAAACCAAATGTTTAAAGACACATACAGCACTCCCATGACCCTTTTGACAATGGACTGAAACTCATCATCTGTATACTCAGGAGTTGGAAATGGTGCAACTCTTATATTCGAAGGGCTAAACTGTGTCCACGGTGTCTTGAGTTGCGTGTGCAATAAACTTGAGTCTGAAAGTGATATTAGCTCTTCACTGTCTGAGTTTGCCATATTTTGTTGTGCAGCAAATATAATGAATGAATCCATTACTTGTTGAAGCTGCAAATAGAAATAAAATGAATTAAGATGAGCAACAGCATCCAATTTCGTAAATTTCTGGATCTCAAACCAAGGAACTTGAAACATATCCATCAATGTAGCTGCTTAAATTCAAAATTGTGAAGTATATGAAGGCCATTATAATTTCTAATAAGTCAAGAACCCATAATACAAGAAAACAACATATGCAATTCAAATTTATAATTCACCCCTGCAAAACATTCATGTTATCAATTGAAATTGTGGGATGATCTCAGGTAGTCCATATCATAGGAGCTTTTCTTAATCTACAATTTTGAAATAAACTACTAATAAGAAGGTTGCACTACAACACTGCAAGAAAGTCTCAAAAGGTTCTATGACAGGCCTCGCCAATGAATAATGGAGCTTGTTTTACAGTCAATAGAATGACAGCATGAGATCAACTATCAGAATCGAGCTTGTTTTACTGTCACTCAACCATTAGATACTTTATTCACACAACATCATCACATTCATTACTTCACTTGCCAGCTCCACTTGATAAAAGCTAAAGAATAATGGAAGCATATCAATCATATTCAGAGCAAATTTGCTGCAAAGTTCACCAAGCTAAAGAACTAGAAAGTAAATATCCCTCAACCTCTGTAATAATGGCAAGGAAAGGGATACAAGCAATAAATTGCTTAAACGGGATAATAAGATTACATTGCACCGGGAATGATGTATTAAGAGCGGCAAATGAGCCATATAAATAGTAAATGCACATTGTCTATTTCAAAAGGCAAATAAATGTCTAGAAATCTAAAGAAGGGTAATGAGGCCATACAGTTAAAAAACCACTGAAGCCGTACTGCATGATTGGTATTATGTTCACACCTAATTCCAAGTCATTGAGATAAGGACCATTGGTGTCCATGATCGATTTGACATCAGGAAATCCGGAAAGCGCCCATGTGTGATTCAAGCGTATGCTATAATCAAACATCTGAGGCCCTTGAGTATGAAACACGACTGCTCCTTTGATTTTAGGGTTCGTACAATTCCTACAAGAAGCAAAATTAATGTTAGTTTCCTTCTTGTCATACTCCTGACCAACAAAGGATGATTGGGCTTAGTTTATAAGAAGAGAAATTTTGATAATGCAAAAGAATGGCCCCTTCAATATTGATCCATGCTTCATCTGCTTGATTAAAGGATGAATTAAATAAATGCAATCAGTGTTATGAGAATATGCTATAATTAAAGGAAAACAAGTTAGAACAATAAGGAATTCATTTGCCCGACAGTAAACCCAAATTCATACAACAATAAGGAATTCATTTGCCCGACAGTAAACCCAAATTCATACAACCCATTAGCTTGGTATCACTGGGATATCCTCTCCCAGAAACAAGACTACTCAACTTCTTGCCATCTTTATGGCACGCTTCACCAAAAAGAAGAGGTTTACTTTACAAATATCCAATGAGAAACTGTGAACGGTGCCCAACAGATTTTCATAATTGAGTGATGCTTAAGGCACTCTCTCTCTCTCTCTCTCTCTCTCCCCGTGGGTGGGTGAGGAGGTGAAAGTGAAGCAGGAAAGGGCATAGGCTCACAATGCAGCAATAAACTGTCCAGTCCCATGTTACAGGTTACTCAATCATACCCTTCTTCACTGCATACACTCATATATAGCCAAACCATATAAATTCTCCGCAGCACCTCTTCTCTCACATTCTAGTCTCACCTGTACAGCATACTTCCATTGCTCTACACTGTCACCAATAGCTCAAAACCATGGTTGGCTGCCTTGCAGCAGAAGTCAATCAGGAACCAAAGAAACATAATTGCAACAAGATCATTACTTGCAGCCGGATCATCATAATGCAATGTTGGCCACTTATAGCAACGTCACAGTACTATCCTTTTATTATTGCCTCATTCACATTAAAAAAGGAGAAGAGAGAAAATCATTACTGACCTCACTTTATCATAAGCACCATAAAGATCAGACTCTATATATGTCTCAAGCTCTTCTTCATCTTTGTAAATTTTGGCTGCCACCTAGATTAAAAAAAAGTAACCATTACCGAAACTAAATCATAAAAAATAGTGATCCATTTGAAGTAAATGAAGTAGAAACCAGCCGAATGAATACGACTCTATTACATAATGCCATAATTTTACAGCAATCTAAAAGTATACCAACTGCTCATATGTTATGGAAGAGCATACATGTTGAACTGAGCAAATGAATGGAATAACAATGCAGATATGAGATAAGAATTAGCATCGATGTTCGCTCCCTTATAGAAGGGAACCAATAAGGTTCTAGGTTAAAAATGCGTTCAAAGATTGAGTGGCCTTTTTCTTGTCAAGATTAAGAGACTCAACAGGATTCTTCTTTATAAATTGAAAGACCACGAGTTCTTATCAATCTATTTGGGAGGAGATGGTAACCTAGAAAGTCAGATCCTGCATCTATCTCCGTAAAAAAGATTATACAGTTTTCTATGCAACTAAGACAAACCCAACACAGGTGAACCACAAATTTCCCATATAATAAAGTCACTACAAAAACCTAAAATTCGAACTGCTCAGGTGACTATTCTAACAGTTACTATTCATGATAATGGAGGAGATGGGCACCTTTTATATTTTATCAGAACATAACTTTTGTTATGTAACTCACACGACTTTGCTTAGTCAATTCATTATGACCCTTCCACTTCTTAAAAGGAAATGAACATTCACAATCTACTAATATTATTAACATAAATGGAAGAGAAAAGCAGCTGCATCCTATATTAAAAGAAGACCGGGCAGAACTAATTTGTGATCTTCTGAAAAAATCTATCAAGGTCAAGCCCCTAGGGCTGAGAAACTGGCCAACATAAGAACCAGAAACTAGATATTCAATGCAAACAAAAGTGAAACAGTTTGAGGATGGCATGCAACCAAATACACATATATTGAAATGCCTCAAAACCTAAAACACAGGGAAGGTGGCACAAGTGGCGTCACCATCTACCATGGGGCTCTACAAGAAGCAGAAGCACGCTCGCTTTGATTACATACAAGAAAGATATAAGCAAACTAACAGTATCAATGAACACATAGCATATGGAAATCCAAACAATCACCTATAAATCATAATTGTATGTCACATGCAATAAGAACGGCATCCTAAGCCAAAATAACAAAATATCAATACTTAAGCATATGATAGAAATGCAGCCAGCGCAAATGAAGGAGAGAAGGGAACATACGGGGAGAGATTTAAGCACAAAGTATCAGAGCATACCTTCAGTAGTGGAAATTTTATTGACAGTAGATTAATCATCATTCTTGTCTCTTCTGTATCTGGTGCAAATGCCAAATATTCATCCTTCGCACATAACAATTCTAAAATTTGGTTGAAAGGTGCAGATTTTTCACTTTTTCCCACCTCCACAAGCATTTCCTTCCTAATATATCTGCACATAATATTTTTATCATGGTAACTTCAATACCACAAGATAACAGTAAAAATCAAAATGTTATCACATAGGATAAAACTCTGTTTCAACCACTAAAATTCAACTTTCAATCTGGGGGACAAATTAGTAATGTTTTAACTTTAGGAGAAAGGTGATTATGTTCTTAGAGATACATGGAAATTATGTGATCGCTTCGACCATCTCATTTACTTGATCAATCAATTTCTTTTAGGATTAAATAACAGAAAATTAGCAACATCAATCAACTGCGTCAGGTTTTCATATATGATCAGAAGGGGCAGTAAAGAAGATACTTACGGCCGTGGTTGGTGTAACTGTGTATCAACTCTCGTTCTTACAGCTATAAGCAACAGCATAACAATAGTTGGAAGCAAAATCTGTCAATTGAAATAGACCAACATTAATAAAGAATCTACGAAATACCTATACAAGCACTACAATGACATCAGAAGATAATTACTGCAAATAACATAAAATTGCTGGGTTTTTTTTATAATTATGAAATTGCTGAATTTTACACAAAAACACCAACTGATCTTCTTAATTGTAACGTCTCAACGGTACAAAACAGTGGTTCTGCAACCTAAGACTCAACAATTCAAACTCCCAATTCATCCGATGTTAGAATAAGAAATTCAGAAACTGAGAAATATAATCCCCAAATTCAATTCAAAAAAAACCGTGCAATTCAGCTATTCCATAATTATAAAAAATAAATAAATACATCAGATCATGATATTCTTAATTCTAACATCTCAACAATACAAAACAGTGGTTCTCCAACCTAAGACTCAACAATTCAAACGCCTAATTCATCAGATGTTAGAATAAGACATTCAGAAACTGAGAATATAATCCCTAAATTCAAAAAACCGCGCAAATTCAATGACATGCAACATGCAAGAGCAATTTACATTAACACATATTAATAATCTGTACATGCAAGAACATAGACTGTGAGCTTGGACTCGTAAGAGCATAGACTGTGTGCTTGATGTGTGTGAAAAGCAAACCTCAGCACAGGTGACAAAAGGATGGCGAATTTTGAGAAGCCAGTTCTTGCGGAGCATGGCCTTCAACTGTCTTCTAGAAGACCTCATATTCTCTTTCTCTCTCTTCCCCTCCATAGCCGAATTTCAGCAGCTCCGCCTAGAATTTCAACACTCGCTCACACACATTGGAAAGTTCACCAGTGAAGAGGAAAGCAGAGTATGCGCACACACAAACACGCACCGCGTGCTTTCTCTCTCTACTGTACCGATTATATCACCAAAATCACAAAATCTTAGAGAGAGAAAGATCGGTGCTCGGAAAAGTAAATATTGGTGCTCGGAAAAGTGAAAATGGATTAAGAATCAACTTTTGATTGAGTGAAGACATAAATTATGGACGAAAATAGGTGCCTACTGCATTTCTCAACAGGTATATGCCTTCTTACCCAACCCCACCTCCAAGCCCCGACCCCACCAAACCCAAATACGACGTCGACGTAGAAGTCGTTAGACGTTACTTAGACGGAGGACGGGGATCTAGTAATTAGTTGGGATTTGGACAAAATTAATCGAAGCATAAATGTAATTAGGCGAGAAAAATCAAAAAATAATAATAAGCGCTCAATGAGAGTCTGACCTTTAGGCGGAGATTAATCGAGCTAGTCGTGAAATTTTAGGAGAGGAGCTGATAGTGATAGCCCCGTATTGTTAACGTTACAATCTTTTATTAGGTACGTTAATACTTAATTAAGTTATCTTTAGTCTTTAATCAAGGAAAAGAGAAAATATTTTATTCTGCATATGGAGGCATAAGTGGAAATTGGTGCGGTCTAGCCCGATCGATCATCGGATCAACATAATATGTTGGCTGGCTCATAATTTTATGAGACCTAAAGTCATATTAGTTAGCTCAACTCATCTTAATTAATATAATAATGAAAACGTTTATAAGTAGCAGTTTCCGTATTTTTTCACCCAAATGTTATTATTAAATTTAGAAGTATTAAATTTATCGTAAAATCTCCGGTCATTACTAAGTAAAATTTGCAGAAGAAAACTGGATAAGACAATAAGTACCACCTTCGCTCTTCCGATAAAGATTGGTCCTTCTTTTTGAATTGATTCATCACTGACTTTAATTTCAAATAGAAATTTTAAATAGATCAAACAAAAGAAGCAAGAAATCCAATTTTTTTCGTGAAATATATAAAAAATCATGTAAGTTAAGATTTGAATGTTATTCTGTCAAATTATAACAATACATATTTATAGTGGAATAGCTTAAATCATACATGTTCATGAAGGTTTTGTTTATTTTTTCATTTGTATACATTCAATCACATACTTACCTATAAACGATAATGTCAAATTCTGCCTATTTTAGAAACATCAAATTCTACCATTTATTTTGGGAGAGTTCAAATCGTACATAATTACTTGGTCAAATAATTGAGAGAAAAATGACGAACTTTTCATCTATAAACATCCACCGTACTCCTTATTGCTAGGTTTATCAATCAAACTTTTCTTGTTGCCTAAAACTCAAAAACTTTTTCCGTTGCTAACATTTATCAAACGAGTTAATTAATCAATCAGGTGATCATAATAGATACCTATCATATTTAAACCGATTAGAACAGGTTCTTAATTAATTTAACTATGGAAAAGGACAAAATATATTTTGTTCTAGCAAATAGTCTATTCTACATATTATTCTGACGGTTGCAATTTTGTCATCTCACAATGTTATGGCAATTTTATATTTTAAGGTAATTATGTCAATTTTATTGAGATGAAATGATAAGATGGGTTTACTTAAGGCTGGAGAGTGCTGGGTCAAATTTGGTTGAGA
This sequence comes from Ajuga chamaepitys, assembly GCA_958295605.1. NCBI lineage: Eukaryota > Viridiplantae > Streptophyta > Magnoliopsida > Lamiales > Lamiaceae > Ajuga > Ajuga chamaepitys. Next base: position 2,327,859 of record OY282504.1, on the reverse strand, counting down.
GATTAATAAATGTGTTTCACCGAAATTTGAACCTCTAAATCTACTGAGTCAAGACTTAAGAAAACACGCCCGTATAATTTCCTATTTTGTTCTTAGATTAATCCGACTAAATTAAAGATAGATTGTCTAGTGTGTTTTTATTCATTCCATAAATTCTTAATTAATACCCGAATACTAAAATGATTTTTTTTTTTTTTATGAGCGGAGGGACTATTATCTTTCTTTTCAATAATGTATAAAAATAAAAATGGTAGATCAGAAAACTAAAGATATTTTAGGGATACTGATAAGAATAATTTTGAAATAAATTACGAAAATTTACTAAAATACATTTACTTAGAAATAAGTGTGTCATTACTCATTAGACATATAGCTAAAAATCAATAACCAGTTTTTTTTTACTTAAACAAATTTACCACATATCATACATGTAAAAGTGAGTCTTGTGTGTAACGGTTTCACGTGTGATGAAATATATTTTTACAGGAAAAATTGATACTTTTACAGATAAAACTGATATTTTTGCTACAATGATATTTTTACAGATAAAAATGATATTATTTTTGTTAAAAAAATAATACTTTTATAAATAAAAGTAATACATTTCCTCTGTTACTTGACTGTCACACGTATAATAGTTGCACACAAGTTTTTATATATATTTAATAGGGTTAAGACACCTCGCAAGGTAGCATGGAATTTCCCGAGAATAAATGGAACTGAATAATAGTCAATAGCAAATTTAGGCGGCTCAAATGTCACAGTCAAGTGTTTGATCTTCTTTTCCTGTTAATTTATTTCTTAACTAATTGGTAGTCTGACTCTTTTGCCCTCAAAATTAATGTGTTATGCCTCCTGAGGAACTAAAAGTAATACATTAGGATTGAGTTGTAGATGTTCGGCACGACTACTTAAATATTTAGGATAGAGTATGGTAAGATCGGTATTGTATATATTAAATTAATATTTTAATTGGGATGAAATTAATGATTAATTGGAATCGGTGAATGGTCGATCCCTTATTCGTAAGTGTGAACGAGTCGAGTCAAACTGAGTACTAGTATCCTCGAGCTCGATCGAGTTTTTTTTCAACTCGAGCTCAATTCGATATAAACTTGTTGAGCTCGATATCGACTTAATTCAGCTCATTTATCGAAAAAACAATTTTAAGCAAATAAAAAAAAATATATTGAAAATGAAAACATTAATTATACTACAAATGACTCCTAAATAAAATGCGAACCTTACAATTTCTCCTTATTTATTTTAGGATCTGAATATATCTATAATTATGTGAACTGCAAAAGTAATTTAATAATTTAACACAAACTCGATAAGTTCGGGAGTTTGCAAAGTCGACTATTGATGAGCTTGAATTCGAGACCTATTTATATAGCTCGAGCTCAATTTATTTATTTCAAATCAATTACGATTTCTTTGTGATTCGATCCCCAACAGTTAATGAGGCGTTTCGACTCATTTACACCCCTCTTATCTATAGATCAGGGCACTTTGCTACTGACATTTCACTTTTGGGATGAGTGGGGTATGCTATAGGTGGAAGTACACTTGCTAACATTTATGAATGAAGTCACCTTCTTTATAGCACTTTTTATCGGGCCAAGCACACCTTCTGGGTCCATCACGATATGGGTCACAGTGGGGCCTACTTGTATACTCCCTCCGTCCCAAGCTAATTGTCCTACCTTGACCTGACAAGGAAACTAAAAAAAAACAGATTTTGATGGTGGAAATTGAATGTAGAGATTTTGATGGTGGAGATTGTGGGAGAATTTGTCATTTATGGGGTAGGACAATTAGCTTGGGACAAACAAATAAGGCAAATAGGACAATTAGGCCGGGACCGAGGGAGTATTAGTTTACAGTTAGGCTTAAGCCACAATATCCCAAGTTTAATATTATTTAATTAATCGGGAATTGTTTATAGTTCAGTTAGCTGAACACCTCATAACTTTGATTAGTAATCAAATCTCATTAACCCTATTTTTATCAGGATTTGTACAGAAAAAGAATATGTTTAATTGTTTCATACTTTCATGTATAATTGATTTTAAATTGAGGTGTACTGAAAAAATATACTCCTTTCGTCCGACCTAATTTGTCTATTTTGATCGGGCACGAAGCTTAAGAAAAACAGATTTTGTGAAATATTTGATTTTTTCAAAGGTGAAAATTGAGGGTCGAGATTATGAGAGAAATTTATCATTTATGCACTGACAAATTAGGTTAGAACAAATAAAAAAGAAAAATTTACAGACTGGAACGGAACGGAGGAAGTATTATTTAATGGTTTCATGTATGATTGATTTTAAATTAACGAGTTTTGACCTAAATATTTAACAAAGAATTGAGATAAAGAAATAAGTTCAAATCACGTGTTTTGTACGTAACGTTGATACCAATTAAACAACTTTTTTTATTATTATTATTATTATTATTATTATTATTATTATTATTATTATTATTATTATTATTATTATTATTATTATTATTATTATTATTCTAGGAAGCATCTAAAACGCAATTAACAATTAAATATTGATTAGGTGTAATTGATAAGGTAAATGACTCAATATGCATGTAATTAAAAAGTAGGGGTAATATTTTCGTCCGTTCTAGACGAACTTGCACAATCCTTAAAAATGAAAGTTATATCACAATTTTCACCCAAAATCTCCACCTTCAATCCATCTTTGAAAAGTCAATACACACTTAAAAAATTATTTTTTTCTTGATACTTGTGCCAACCTTCCTTGTGCAAGATTAGCCGGGACGGAGGTAGTATAAAACATAAGGCACTCCTTCCATCCCAAGAGTAAGAATAATATTTTTAAACAGTGCAATTTTTTATTTTTTTATCAATTAAATGAAGATGTAAAATCCGAAAACAATAAATTCTTAGATATAAGTCTTGTTCTATTTTTCATTTGACTTATTTAACCGCATGTAAGTTATTTGTAACTTTTATTATATATTTTATTTTAACTAATACAATGATAAATTAACTTCTAGCGAAACAAAACTCACATGTTGAATACGAAAAATAATTTCAGAAATAGAACTCTTATTTTGGAATGAAGTATTATATTTCATTATAAAAGTGGTATTATTGCTCCTTGAGATGATCTTTACTACTCCCTCCATCCAATAAAACGAGCAATATTTAAAAGAATTATTTTCCTAAAATAATACGTTTTAAAATTTAATGTTTCATTTCACTAGTTTAAGGAAAAAATTAAAGTTTTCAATTTTAAAAAATAGTTATATATGACTAAATAAGTAAAACAAAGTTACGTTACTGCGTACTGATGAATCTTCTGTACCTTTATAAAATTTACAAAATAAGTTGTACATTTTCAAACATAACCCGTTTTACGGCACGGATGGAGTAAAACATATAGTTGGCTCTTTTTTAATTCTTCTAAAATGTAATATACTGCCTCCGTCCCAGCTTAACCTGCCTACTTGCCATTTTGGTTTGTCCCACCTTAACCTGCCAGCCCCATAAATGACAAATTTGTTTCACAATTTACACCCTCAAAATCTTCATTCTCAATCTCCACCTTTAAAAAAGTCAAAGATTCCACAAAATCTGTCTTTTCTTAATCTCGGTGCCCAGTCAACCTAGGCAGATTAAGCCGGGACGGAGGAAGTAATAAATAGAAAAGAATAGTTAAGAAATAAAACTAATTTTTTCACATAGTTTTGAGCCATTAATTTATGAATTTATATTTCATAAATGTTTAAGATTTTTTTATAGTGAAAGAGAAGTGAAGAATGTTTGGTTTGTTAGCAAGATAACATTGGATGGGCCTTCATGATTATGACATTTAAACTATTTATTTATTGCCTTAGTGGGCCCAGACCCCCTCACTTCCAAGTGAACCCATATTTGCCCAAATTAGGATATGCATAATAGGACAAGTTGGCATAAATTGAAAAAATAAAAAAATAAATTTGATATTGGTTGACAATGACCTATTTAAAACTTTTAGTTTTCTTCTTTTAACTTTTCTCCGCATAATTTAATTTAAAACACCGAAACTAGGGCTATAAATGAGTCGAGTCGAGTCGAACTTACTATTGTTCAAGTTTGTTTGAAATGTTTTCGAGCTTTTAGTATAATGTTTGAGTTTGTTTAATTATTAATCGAATCGAGTTTTAATCAAGCCAAACATGAAATCGTTAAAAAGTGATAAAAAATATTTAAAGTTTAGATATAATTTTTTGAAGCAATGAATAACTAAAATAATAAAAATTATTCTACTAGAATTAAGATTCTATAAACTTTACACTGTACTAGAGGTCTAGAGCCCATTTAAACCGAGAGTAGATCTAACGTAACATCGGCTCCAACAGGCCTGACTCAATGGATCACAGATCAGCGAGCCACGAACCATTCCAAAAATCTTAGTATCATAAGAAATTTGACTGGACTAACTAATTTTAGGCCCAATAAAAAGTTAAATCACCAAAACTTTACTCGTTATATTGCATTGGCCCGATAAATTGAAATGAGCTGGACCTCAAATTACCAACTCTAGTTAGAAATAATAAACCAAGGAATCAAAGAATTATACACATATACAAACTAAATAATAGAGGTGGCAAAATCGGCGTCGGACTGGTCCAATATTTTTTATGAACCGAGCCGAATAATTTTAGGCCCGACCAATCTTGAGCCGACTCAACCTAATCCGAAATGTGGCGTTGATCCAACGGACCCAGCCCAATCGAATTACCACCCCTACTAAATTATGATTTAATTGGGCCAATTTCCAACAATTTGGTATCAACATTTTTTAACTGCAGCCCAATGATAGAAGGCTTTCAAGAATCATTTAATTGGGCCGGACACCAAACAGCCCAATTGTTCGTGATAACAAATGATTAGAGGTGCTAATTTGGCCCGTTACATCGAACCAAGATCATATATCGGACTGTATTAAACATGTTCAAAATTTTATCGGAATAATAATTTATCCAGTCAAATCCATTCAATTTAATATAGTTTGGGATCAATTCGTGATTGTCGAACTTATTTTTTCATCGAATCAGATATGTTGGGTATAATGATCATACGCGCCTTGATTTCTATGTTCCGTCGGATTGTATCAATTTGCCGACTCTACAAATGACTAATGAGTTAATTCGAATGGTACATTAAGAATTATTTAAAATATATAAACTTTGCACTTCAAAAAATAGATTGTTGTTGTCGACTCCAAATAATTTACGATTAGCTTAATGGTATTCACGTTGGAATAAATTGTGTCAATAAATTCGAAGCCAGTAGAGTTTATTACCGGGTCGGGCCGAGCCATGCTAGATTCATTGTTACTAGGGTGTAAACGCGAGCTCAACTAAAATATCAGTCTCGAGCTCAATCCGAGTTTGATCGAGTTCATTTTTTTTAAAACTAGAGTTGATTCGGTAGGAACTCTTTGAGATCGACTCGACTCGATTGATTCAAAATAAAATATAAAGATATAAAAATACATTAAAATTGAAAACGTCAATTTTACTACATTCTATAAAGGACTGCCGAGCCGAGTATTAATGACAGTTCGAGCTCGACTCATTTAACTCGAGTCTAATTCGATATTTTACAAGTCAATCCCAAAAAGTTCGTGAATTGTCTCAGCTCATTTACACGTGCCACCCCTTCCACTTTACAACATAAAACAAAAGAACACTTGTTGCTCAAAAATTCATTGGAGGAGCATCGACATCAGTTCTTCTAAGATGCATTATCAACAGACTCTGGAGTAAATTGTGAAGCCAAATCATCTGCCCTGGCCTCCTTTTTATGCAATCCCACCTGATCTGTCTTGGTAATTTTATCATTCTCATCTTCCAACTCTGTCATCGAGCTTGAATTTTCCGTTCTTGAAGCAGGATTTTTGTTCTGTTGATTATAGGTTTATGGACGAATTAACAAGCTACACGTGCTTCAGAAATGTATATTCCCCTGATTCTCGAGTATGTATAGGTGTATGCGAGCACCATGTGTTTGATGAAATGCCTGCTTGATTATTTTGTGTATAATGATGTAATTAGTTGCTTAATTTATCCTCCAGGTGGAGACTTGTAATCATATTTGTTTATGGATGAATTAACACGCTACATGAATTGTAGAAATGTATATCACATGCATAGATGTCTTAGATTATCATGGCAGAGGTGCCTAATTGTTTGTTTTTTTTTTTTTTTGTTTGTTTTCTCTGTGTATATGCGCGCGTAATATGTTCGATGAAATGCCAGCTCGATTATTTTGTGTTTAGTGATGTAATTGTTTGCTTAATTTATCCTCCAGGCGGTGACTTTCTGTGATTATACTTGCTTCTCCACCATGATTATAAGAATTCGCTGGCGCAACAAGTTATTTTCTGGATTTTTGTTGGGTCGTAGATTGTTTAGTCATGGAGAAGTAGTGCAAGATTCATCTGAGATAACGAAACGCGTCTGCAAGATTATGGTCTCCTGCCCTAAACTAGGCCTAGACACTGCGCTTGACCAGAGTGGCATCAGAGTTTCCGAAGATGTAGTCGAAAAGGTCCTTGAAAAATTCGAAAATGCTGGAATGCTAGCTCACCGATTCTTTGAGTGGGCTGGCAAACAACGGCACTACATGCATAGTGTTAGAGCCTACCATATTATGATTGAGTCGATGGCGAAGATAAGGCAGTACGAGATAATGTGGGATTTAGTCAATAGCATGAGGAGCAAGAAAATGTTGAATATAGAGACGTTTTGCATCATTATGAGGAAGTATGCAAGATCCCAGAAGGTGGATGAAGCGGTGTATACATTCAACGTAATGAAGAAATACGACGTCCCACCAAATCTTGCTGCATTTAACGGGTTATTGAGTGCGTTATGCAAGTCCAAGAACGTTAGGAAAGCTCAGGAGATTTTTGATGCCATGAAAGACCAATTTTCTCCCGATTCAAAAACGTATAGTATCTTGATTGAAGGATGGGGTAGAGCTCCGAATTTGCCGAAAGCTAGGGAAACTTTCAAAGAAATGGTGGATTCAGGGTGCAAACCTGATATTGTGACGTATGGAATCATGGTCGATATTCTTTGCAAGGCGGGACGGACAGAGGAAGCTGTTCAAGTTATTAGTGAGATGGAGTTCAGTGGTTGTCAGCCTACGTCTTTTATATATAGTGTTCTTATACATACGTATGGGATTGAGAATAGAATCGAGGATGCAATAGATACGTTCCTTCATATGGAGAGAAACGGAATACAGCCTGATGTGGCAGTATATAATTCACTAATTAGTGCTTTCTGCAAAGTGAATAAATTCAATAACGCGTATAAAGTTGTGGACGAAATGGACAGAAAGGGGGTGAAGCCGAATTCAAGAACATGTAACATTCTCATAACTAGTTTGATCGGTAAAGAGGAGACTGATGAGGCGTTTAAGGTTTTCCGTAGGATGTCGAAGGTCTGTGATCCGGATGCAGACACGTATACAATGATGATTAAGATGTTTTGTGAGAGAGATGAAGTGAAGCTAGCTCTTAAAGTGTGGGAGTATATGAAGAGGAAGCAGTTTTCGCCGAGCTTGCACACGTTTTCTACGCTTATTAATGGGCTGTGTGCGAAGGGGGACGCGTCTAGGGCTTGCGTGTTGATGGAAGAGATGATGGAACGAGGGATTCGACCGGGAAGACATACTTTTGGCAAGCTGAGGCAGTTGCTTTTGAAGGAAGGGAGAGAAGATGTGCTTGTGTTTTTGCAGGAGAAGATGAACCTTTTGGTAAAAGAACCTCTGTGTGATTAGATGATACTCCCTCCGTCCCGAGATAATTTGCACACTTTTCTTTTCGGGTGTTCCGAGATACTTTACACACCTTTAAAAAGGAAATTTTTCTTACAATCTCTAGACTCAATATCCACCTTTGAAAAAGTCAACTAAAAAACAAAAAATAAAAAATAACTCTTTCTTATTTCACGTGTCGGGAGGGTGTGCAAATTATTTCGGGACAGAGGGAGTAATTGATAGCTGCTAGACAAAAAATAGTCTTCATTCCGTTTAGTTTTGTTCAGTTTAGTTTAGTTTAGTTGATTGATGAATAAGCGAATCATTCAATTTCTATTCGTTTACAAAATAGGCTAAAAAATAATTATTCGTTTATTAAAAACGAACTTGTTCACGAACTATCCAACGTTTGTTTAACCATTATGATTTTTTGAAAGTATCGGGCTATTAATTAACCTCCACGATTATCTTTATACACTCCTAAAAAATTAGTTCTTTTTAGTGCTCGATTGGTAGAAGTGGCGATGGGGCGCCCCTGTCCGATCGGACCATCGTTATATTTCAGGTCGAGTTAGGTCGGATCAAAATCTAGTCGGATCTAAAATTAATTGGTTAGATCGACCTATTTCTTTATAATATACTAAGATTATCGGGCAGGCTCGTGGTCCGTGGGGCTTTTGGCTCATTGAGTCAAGCCGATTGGGTCAAATAGTACTTCGGTCAAAATTTATATAGCCTAATCCATCTAAAATTTTGGGCCTTCTAAGCTGGTCCAATTTCGGACCGATTTCGTCACCTCTATTGATTGGTGTGGACTAAATATTTAAAACGTAAAAATAAGGTGTTGAAATACACAATTCGAACACATAAAAATATATTCGACTAATAGAACTAAATACGAGCATATTTGTTAAGATAAAGTGATCAAATATTTTTATGAGATGTAGAGGAAATGAAAGGAACTCAACTAGCCCGACCTGATGATTTAAAAGCTTAGGGAGTCGGAGCTAATCTGAAAATTTTAATATATATTTGAGGGAATACGCTAAACTTAATATCTTTTTGTCCTATAAAATTTTAAATCGACATATAATATTAGCTCGAGGGGTAGATCAAGTCGGGCCACTCGAATATTTACATGCAGGACTCTAAAAAGCTATATTTGGAAACAATTGGGCCGGTCTTAGACAAATGGAGTGGGTGTTGGGCCCAATAACAGAATGATCTGCGCCTGACGCCGCCGTCGCCGCATCTCCGACTGTAACCCCTGCAAAAACCCAAATCACACACACCAATACACACACAATATCGCCATTGAAACCCAACAAACAACACACACTGACACACACAGCGTATTGCCATATGAGGTAAAGAACATGAATTTTCTCCACTATGCAGAAACTCCTCCATTCACCCATCTTTCGTACCATCAATCGCCGCCACCTCACTCCGACGTCGAACTTCACCACAATTCCCGACGACGCCCTCGAGAATCACAACATCGCCAATGAAGTTGTTGCCCTAATCAACTCCGTGAATCCAATCGAACCCGCGCTTGAATCTCTGTTCCATTTTCTGAATCGCCGAGTTGTAGTTTCAGTTTTGCAGTCTCAGGTTCAATTGAAGAGAGACCCGAGGATTTGCTTCCGGTTTTTTATTTGGATTTCGAGGACGGCGTCGTTTCGGAGTGGGTTTTCGCATGATTTGATCGTTGACATGCTTTTGAGAGGGGACAATGGGAATTCGTTTGACTTGTACTGGGGTGTGCTTGATGATTTGAGGAATCAGAAGGTGAGCATTTCGTCGGATGCGTTTTCGGTTTTGATTCTGGGGTACTGGAGGTCGAAAATGGCGGAGAAGGCGTTGGAGACGTTTGGAAGGATGATGGAGTATGAGTGTAGGCCGGATTTAGCTGCGTACAATGTAGTGCTGCATATTTTGGTTAAGAAAGATGTGATTCAGTTGGCGTTGGCGGTTTATAACATGATGCTGAAGTTGAATTGTGCGTTGGGTTGTGATACATTTAATGTTTTGATTGATGGGTTGTGCAAGAATGGGATGACTGTGGATGCACTCAAGCTGTTTGATGAAATGACTGAGAGAGGTATTTTAACTAATAAGATCACGTACACGGCGGTTATATCAGGTTTATGCAGAGTAAAGAATACACAAGATGCACATAAGCTGTTTGATTTGATGGTGCACGACGGGATCAGGCCGGATTCTACTGCGTGCAGTACTTTGATCGACGGCTTCTGTAAGAACAACCAAATTGACTTAGCTTTCATGCTTTTAGAATCGTTTCTGGCAAATGGGTATAATGTTGGGATAATGGGTTATAGTTCTCTCATTGATGCTTTGATGAAAAAGAAGAGGTTTAGTGAGGCAGAGGAATTGTTTCAGAAGGTTCTTGATTCGGGTTTAGAACCCGATCTTGTGTTGTATACAATTATGCTGCATGGATTAGGTGAAGCTGGGAGAGTGCAAGATGCAATGAATATGTTTAGATTTATGATCGGAAAAGGTATCGTCCCTGATACTCGATGTTACAATGTGTTAATCAAAGGGTTCTGTAACTTGGGACTGTTGGACGAAGCTCGATCTCTCAAACTAGAGATTTCGCAGCACAATCAGTTCCCCAATACGTGCACTTACACGATTCTTATCTGTGGTTTCTGCAGAAACGGTCTGCTGGACGAGGCTCAACAGATTTTCAGTGAAATGGAAAAGATAGGCTGTAATCCTTCTGCTGTGACTTTCAATGCACTCATTGATGGGCTGTGCAAAGCAAGTAAGCTAGATGAAGCTCGCGTAATGCTTCACAAAATGGAGATTGGGACAAAACCGTCTTTATTTCTTCGCCTGTCTCAAGGCGCTGATCACATTCTTGATAGTGCAAGCCTACAAAAGAAGGTAGAGGATTTGGTTGACTCTGGATCGATAGTTAAGGCTTACAAGCTTCTGATGCAGCTTGCAGATAGTGGGGCCGTCCCAAATGTGACGACTTACAACATTTTGATCAACGGTATGTGTAGGGTTGGGCAGGTAAATGTCGCTCTTAAGCTCTTTGAGCGGCTCCGAGACAAGGGGCTTCACCCTGATTCAGTAACGTACGCTACACTCATAGATGGGTTTCAAAGGGTTGGAAGAGACGAGGAGGCTTATAAGCTCTTTGAAACAATGAATGAAAATGATCACAAACCGGGTTCATCTGTGTATAAAACACTTATGTCATGGTGTTGTAGGAAGAAAAAGACTTCTCTCGCCTTCCAGTTTTGGTTGAGGTATTTGAAGAATCACGATGGTGTTGAAGATGGAGCGTTGAAATCAATCGAAGAATGTTTTGAGAAGGGTGATTTGGAGAGTACAATAAGAAGCTTAGTCGAAATGGATATTGTGCTGGCAGATTTTGATCCGGCTTTTTACAGCATTTGGCTTTCTGGATTGTGTCAAGCAAACAGAAACGAGGATGCTCTTATGACATTTTACGTTCTTGTGGAGTATAACGTTACCGTTTCTGCTCCTGCGTGCGTGAATTTGATCAAAGCTCTCTGCGTTGAAGGGGAACTCAATAAAGCAGTCGATGTTTTCCTCTACACGATGCAGAAAGGTTACAAATTCAGGCGGTCGCTCTGTAACAATCTACTTCAAACGCTGCTCAAATCGAAAGGTGAAGTGATACTTGCGTTGGAGCTTCTTGATAGAATGAAAGCTGTGGGTTATGACCTTGATTCTCTTCTTTATCAAAGTACAAAATCGCTTTTACCCCATATTTATAGTTTGACAAAAAATGAGAAAGCTTCGTTCCGGTAGCTCGTTCTTTTTTATCAGATGCAGTTTTTTCAGTTAGGAAGCATGTTGTACAATCTGAGGCTTGTTAGATTTTCTGCTGCTGCTTTTTTGGTTAGCTTTATAATTTCCAGTAATGCAGGCTTACAGTATTACTTCAGAATGATGAGATACAAAAAGGAGGGAATAGTGCACATTGCATTGCTTCCTCCTCATTTTTGTAAGTTGTATTTAACCCCACTTACCATGTGTTGTAAGAATGAATAAGAGCAGAAATTGGTTTTACACTTGCACCATTATGGTATTTGTGAATTGTGAGAATTCTTGTCTTGATTAGGTTTTGTTAAATTCACTGTCCCACACATTGAACCTATTTGCTTAAATTGGAGTAGAACCGACAACATTGACCTGGCCCGATGGGCTAGTCCAGCTTGCTCGACATTCTACACGGGCTGGGCCATAGGATTCTTGGCCAAGTGCCATCAAGCTCGATGAGATGGTTTAAAAGTTATAGGGGAATAAACCAAATTTTGCTTACTAAATTTTGGTCCGATGGAATGTTGAGCTAGCCCGGCCCAACCCCACATATGATATTGGCCCAACATTTTGGACTGGGCCGTCCGAAATTTCACCTATATAGGAGAAATTAGCCATTTCTAATGAGGTTCTATTCCAAAATCAACTTACTATATGCTAGTGTCTCTCTAGAGAGTTTCACTCAAAGGATGGTAGATATTTCAATTTATAGACAAAATCAAGCCATTTAGAAAGGGTTACAATTCAAACCGTCTAGTTAGATTTGTGCTCGATTTCTGGTTGATTCGAGTAATATATCAAAATTTATGTGATATATATACAACTATAGTTCTTAAAATAGATTATTGAATTTAAATCAATTCGGATCAAAATTAGATTAATCATGTTCATGTTCATGTTCATGACAAGTTGATTCCGAATTCCTCTCAGGACATTCAGGTTAGTCGGGTTCGTGTTGTCATGTTAGGTTAGCGATGGTCAGCCCTATAATACAATAGACCTCGTAACATTTTAGGGTACATAAAACTTCATAACTCCATTTTAAAAGTCTCCGTCTAATTTCGACTAGAGCTACACTGTCATCGACCGTCTACATTTTCTCTCCAACTCCTCCCGCTTAATTACTCCTGGACCCTGTTTAGCCTCTTCCTGCTAGGGTTAAGAGCTAGACCGAATTTACCCGTCCAACTTGCATCTAGCGTTTTTTAAAGCATTTCTTTTATTATATTAACTTCAGAGAGAACTTCTTGTATATGCATATTTATCAGGAATATGAAATATACACCTTGTAGAAAGACTTTCTATTCCAAACTACTTATTTCAAAGCATTCCACAATATATATATGATACAATTTCTCTAGATATACAATACAAACTTGGAACATAAAAACAGAAACATTACAATGGGGACTAAGTGATGAGAGCCATCCCTATTCTAAAAGGAAGTTCCGGCTCGCAACTCGTCATCGGACCTACTAAAATCAACGCGCTTCCTGCAAATCTGTTCATCTCTTCCAGTGGTTAAAATCATGATCTTACAAAGGATTGGCGTCGCGTGCATTGGTGCTGCCGATTAATGCATTGAAGGGAGGATCATCCTGTTTGTTTTCTACGACCAAATGACCATATTTCTTCTTCAAGGATTCTGTCAAAAGAGAAGAAAAATATCGGACTGATGACAAGAATCGGTACGAATGTGACGCAACTGAATCTGGATCAAGATTAAACACTAAGCATGTTTGCTTCTGATTGATCTCACAAATCTATATGAGGAGGTGGTGATTTAGCCGAAAAATGAGTCGGGCCAGGCTCCTCCTAGTCACTGATCCGGGATACCGGAGCCAAGGAGCCTAATTGACCCTTGTCATTCAGCCGGCATGACAGCTAATACTCCCTCTATCCTAAAAAAGTCACGTTTTTCATTGAAAATTTCATTGTTCCTATGCCTAAGCAATAACTTATGGCTTATAAAGGTTGTACCTCTAGTCCATTAACCAAAATTAAAAATTGATACTCCTGAGAAACACGACTTTGGGACGAAGGGAGAAGCTATTATTCTTGGAATCTGGGAAGCCGGAGCATACTCAGACTGGAAACAATCGAGGATGGGCCAGCCAGGATCTACTACTAGCCCGATTTTCCAGCTAATGCATGCCTTGTTAAGGAATTCTGGGAATAGTAAAAAATTGAAGACTTCAAATTTGACTAATAACGAGTCTTTCATCGTTTCGTTTGCTGACTTACCTATTCGTTCTCGTATGGCTACAGCATTTTCAGTTCCACATGTTTGAGCAAATGAGAGGATGCTGTTGTACACTTGTGCTGAGGGTGGTACCCCCCCGTCTTCCATCCACTGCATCACCTGTGTCAAACGAATTACTCGTCAAGCTTGCCGTTTTCATTTAGACCAGATTAATGATTAGATGCAAAAAATCCATGATTTTCAGATAACACAGATGCTCAAAAACACACCAGAAGTCGAAAGCCAGGAGATGAATTCTTGATAAGTTTGTGATTATACCTCGATATATTTCCTCCAATTACCAGCAGCCAAGAGTCTCTTCAACAAAACTGAATAGGTAGTTGAGTCAACTTCTGCTCCTGATGCAACTATCTTCAGAAACAACTACAGACGCGAAAGAACAAAGAATCAGCCACTTGCCAGCTTGAATATAATCCTAAATATGGTGTATTTTATCACCAAAAAATGGGTTATTTACAATTTTACACTAATCCTAACTTTTCAAGATTTAGCATTTCTAAATTATAGATTTTTCGCCACCTGAACTTCATGATTTGAAGTTTTCATGGCAAACTGAAGCATACCCTCTTACGTGTACAACTAGATGTAGAAAGCGAAATAGTTACCTTCATCATGGTGTCAATCCTTCCTGCTTTTCCGAAAGAGTGAAGGAGATGGTTCAATGTTCCAACTGATATACGAGGAAAGGAATTCTCCATTTCTTGAATAACTTCAGTCAACGTTTTCCAATCTCGCAAGCTTCAACAGAGTGTAATAGTAAGCTCCATGAAAAACAGTATTGAATCATCACTAAGCCATAATGTAGCATTTTAAAATTACGAAAACAAATTTATTAGAATACAAAAATCGAAAGAAACTATAGATCAAGACCTTGTTCCAGAATAGATACATAATAACGTACAAACATTTGCAGGAAGAATAAATGTAAAAACCTAGTTTTCACTTAGCGCAACATTTAAACAGGCAGGACTTACATGGTACATGCAGAAACAGTTTCAAAGAAAACTGCATCAATAATCGGGATTTTCTTCTCTTGCATAAACTCGACAACAAGCAGGACTTTTCCTGCTTGAGATCCTCGATTGAAAGCTCTCATTAGAGCTGCACAAGCTACTGAGTCTGGCTGGACATTATTCAGCTCCATTTCTTGAAACACTGCAAAAGCTTTCTCCCACTGCTCTGTACACAAAATAAAATAAAATAAAATCAGCAAACTTAGCCAACTTACTTGAACTGCACCTTCAAAATAGATACGCTAAAATGAACTCACCAGCAACACTATAGGCATGTAACATAGCTGTATATGCAATGACATCTGGATGCAAGCCATCGGTTTTCATCATGTCGAACATTGATTTAGCTTCAGCAATTTGACCCTGGAATTACATATACAGAGATACAAAGGCAGAAATTAGGACATATACGGTTTTTAGCAACCTGCAAGTGAAAAACTAGACGTAAAAATAACTTGCCTGTCTGCTATAGGCGCAGATTGCCGAAGAATAAACCTCCTTTGATAAGGGAATCTTCAGATTCCTCATATCAGCGAGAAATTCCAATGCTTCACTGTATTTTGACATCTTGCAGCAGCCACTTATCAAGATATTATAGGTAACAGAATCGGGTTTAACTCTCTTTCCCCTCATGCCCCTATATAAAGATATAGCTTTCTCATACTCCCCAACATTCATATAACTTCCAATAGCCGAGTTGTATGCAATGGTATTCAATTCTATGCGCCGCAGCTTTGCAGCTTTAAGGATGGACTCGATTTTCACATGCTGACAGCAGCGGCCACACGCTGCCAACAAGGTACTAATCGAAACAACATTTGGTTGTAACTGGATTTGCTCCATTTCACGCAGCAGATCCACAGCCTCAGCTAGAAAGCCGTTAGATCCATAGGCATCAATCAATGCATTGTAAGTAACCAGATTTGGTTTGCAATTGTTCCTTCTCATCATATCGAATACTTCCTTGGCCTTCTGTGGTTGTTGTGATCTTCCATATGCATTGAGTAAAGAAGTGTAGGATACAACGTCTGGGCGGGTGCCATTTCGTTTCATCTCTTTAAAAACTGCTGATGCTTGCTCACTCAGTCCAAGTGAGGCATATGCACCGAGTAATGCATTATATGAAACGATATTAGGTTTCAGACCCTCTGAAACCATTGTGTTGAAAACGGAATGACAATGTTCGACCTGTCCACAGACAGAGTACATATGCATTATGGTAGTGTAGGTCACAATATCAGGAGAACATTCTGATCTTTTCTCTCTCATTGCATCGAAAACTTTAATGGCTTCCTCATAATTTCCTATTTTGACCAGACAATGTATCACGATATTGAGGGTCGTAGTGTCTGGGCGGATATTTGTACCCTTCATTAGCTCAAAATACGAGAGTGCTTTTGCATATTGTGATCCGGTTTTGTATGCACATAAAATGATATTGTGGGTCACCAGATCAGGCCCAACTCCATTATCTGTCATCTTTTTGCAAAGTTTCAAAGCCTCCCTCCAATTGCCACTTGATCCACATGCATTAATCAAATTGTTATAGGTTGATCTGCTCGGTGCAATCTGCAGGATTCAAAACAATTCCAATAAGCATGTACAATTAACAAGAGAACAAAGGAAATATAGGGACACATGTTCAAACAAGATGGAAACAAATAAGATAATTAGTACGGTTGGAATGTTTCTCTAGATGCACTTGTACAATTTCTTCCTGGAGGTAAAATCCTTAAGCCTGAACAAAGGCAACGAACAAACACCCATTGCTACTATTATATAGATTTAGATATAAATATAGATGTTAGAGCAGATGTTGCGACATAAAATGTCTAATGGCTCTAACAACACGCATAGCTCTAAACCAATTCAGCAAATTAATGTGAACTCTATTTAACTTTTCCATATACTTCTCTCGTCTCATTCCCAAAACTATATCATCAGGAAAAAAACGTAAATTCTGAAATGGCTTATTCAAGTATGGGCTTAAAGGTGAACTATGGTACGCCTATAGTATTCAGAAGTTAAACCGACATACCCATCGGTATCTTACACATGTTATTACATCTTTATACATTCTTTTACAATTTCAATATAAGCCACTCTTAGTTTTCCTACACCTACCAGCCACAATATATTCTGATAGATTCTAACCTGTTCAAGATAATAAACATCATATGTAACCCAAATTGACATCAATATATTTGTCCCTTTTCTCAACCCTGTTTCTATTTCCTACCCATTATCCCATAGTACGACTCATCAACTCCATACCCCTATCATTTGCATAGTTAAGTACATCATCGTCTTTATATTAAACATTACACTTTTTCTCTAACCTGATTAAGCATTTTCTTACTGTTTCAATATTACAATGGATACATTTGCAGACAATAATCCCAACTATTTCAAGGCCCTTCATGCCTCAATTGGAATAGCACTGGGCCAACTACACCATTTTTCATTGTTTCTGATGTGTTCTCTACCTCCAAACGTTGAATTTTACGGCATGATATGAAATTTCTGTTTTGCTTTGATTCGCATAACTCACCAAAAATGACTTCATATAAATTCAGAAACAACTCTCAACTCCCCGAGGCTTCTAAGATATGATGCTTATTAAGAAAATTGTGCTGCTCAGATACAAAGTTAGGTTGGTACAGATTTAAACTCAGGAAGCCTAATTGATAACGGAAACCGGGTCATTTTAAAAAAAATTATAACCAGGTGCTGAGAACTGAAATGTCAGTTGAAACATAAAAAAAATTAAAAAGATGGAAGCTCACATCAGAACGAGAAAGATTGATTAGGAAGGAAAATGTAATTACACACAGCTGCGCGCAGCATGTCTTCCATGATATTCACTCCCCAGCGCCATTGACCAGCTCGCCCATGTGCATGTATGAGAGCATTGTAGGTTTCAACATCAGGCTTGCACCTAGAAGAAATAACGAACAAAAAAACTGTTTCTCAGACGTAACTCGATTTTTAATGAAATATTTAGTGAAATAGCCATTGACCTCTGCACCCTACTGGAACTAGACGAAAACTCTTAACTGACAAACGTAAGCACATTTTCTATTTGATTATTTAAGAGATAGAAGAACACAAGCAAAAGACTATTTCAACAGCAATTGATAACCATTAACGGACACTGCAATACACAGGGAGAGAACGCGCGTACCTCCATTTTTGCATCTCAAAAAATAGGCCACGTGCCTGATCAATACGGTTGTGCCTAGCGTGCAACCTTATCATCATATTGTAGATATCATTCCTTGCACAATAATTTTTCTGATTCTTCATCCAATTGAAAACTTGGATGCTATGTTCTATCGAACCCGTCTTTGTTATTTCCTGCACAACAAAGTAAAAGTTGCTCTAAAGCTTCTTAGTATGCACACACACACAGAGTTTCAATGATATCTAATCATTTCATAAACAAATTAAAAATATCTATCCTCAAATGCTTCTTAACATATACATATATATACACACAGAGTTTCAATTTTATCATTTCATAAACAAGTTAAAAATATCTATCCGGCATTTAATCCATAAACCAAAATCCAGCCATCATAAACAGTGATACAAACCAGAAGCGCATTCAAAAGGAAAGAGGCTAAAATTACCCTAATAAGAAAAGGGAAATTCTTGCGCGCAAACCGGCCAGCCCAGCGATTCAACAAGCTCTCAATATCCTCCCAATGGTTAAGCTCAATTATCTTCTCAACAACCTCAGACACACTCCAGTCCTTCTGAAAGCGGTCGCCTTCAACTCGCAAACGGTGTCGTTTCGGGAGGTCGGACTTCCGAATACCGGAGATTCCGGTGCGCAATTTGTGCGTCCCAGCGTCGTAGTCCACTTCGGCCTGCTTATTCTCTTTAAATGCGTCGGGGTTAATCGTCTTGGAGCACCGGATTGTTGAGGTGGCGGTGCTGAGAGGTGGTTGAGGCTTTTGCCGGCGGGTGAAGAAGGGCGGCTGGGGGTACAAGGCGGCCATGGTGGTGGAGAAGATAAGCCCCGCCCTCTAAGCTCCGGTAGCCATTAATGGTAAACGCGCCGTTTAATTCTTTGGTTTGTAAGTGTGCAATTTTATTTTATTTTTGCTTTCTTTCTAAAACGGGGCGTGAAAAATCAGAACGTCAAAATTATTTTTGTAGTTTTTAGATTTAATGTTTCCTTTAGAATAAAACTAGTTGTCCACCCGTGCGATGCACGGGTTTAAAACCACTGTAATGAATAAATAATAAATTATTATGATAACCAAAAATGAAATGCGGCATTAATAATAATGAATGAGAGTCAAATGTAAAAAATTGACGATAAACCATAATAAATTGCGGTATAAACGTACACCTTCGAGCTTCCAAATACGAAAAGTTTAGAAAACCTCTATATATACAACTTTGACAATTGATGCATCTATTTATTTCTCCGTAACATTATGCGTATTTTTTAACCATTAAGCCATGTTCATTCTTAGAGTAGAATTATTTTGAAAACAACCTTTATATCTATATATACCTATTAATATAAAGCCAAAAATGGATATATAGTAATTAGTAAACATCTTGTTAAAAAAGACACTAAGGCTACTATACATTTGAAGCACATAATGAAATTGCAAAAAATTACGAAACATAATAAAACACACATATTAACACATACATAAAAGTATTAAAGCCAACCATTTGTCGACAAAATTGAGCAACGAATTCCTTGTTTTGGCGTCCAAATCATCTCCAGTAATGGCATCGACAACCTCATTTGTATCTCCTTCTTCCTCATCAGTATTATCTTCTTCCAATTCCCATCAGAATCAACCTGATTCTTTGTTGCCTTCTTTGCATCTTTTTCTCCGGCTTTACATGATCCACATTACTTGGTTGATTGAAATAGATGATATTTTTTGTAAAAAAAAATTCTTTTCTCACGCAAGAGTTACAACAGTCGCTCATCATCTGTTTTTTACAGTGTTGCTCAATATATCGATGTTGCTGTCAAAATGAAAGAACCAAATCTGGCCTCCGTGACATCCTCTCTTTTCCCCGAATATTCGTCTCTGTCCAGTTGAGAAAATAATTATTTTCAAATCGGATTCATGGATAAAATTAAACAAAGGAGCCATTGCAACGCAAAGAAAGCATACGACCATATAGAAGAAAATTACAGGTCATCCAAGTTCATAATATTATTGGTAGAATAAAAATTTTAACCTTCGCATAGCTGGCTGAGTCAAAAGCACAGGTTCATCATTAGTTGTAGTCTGTTTGTAGGCAAAGCAACGTGAGAACTGTGAGAACCCAAACGAATGCCTCACCATCAGAATCAGACGTCTTTTTGCTAGAATCCTCTATGTTTGTCTGAATTTCCTTGTAGTGAAATATGAAGTAATTAAGTACAACAACTCAACTTTCTGAACCATTCACAACCCTCTTGATTATCTAAATAAGTGATGAACAAAGAAAGCATCAAGAACTTCCCGCTAACAGAGTTTAATGCTACCATCACATTCTCTCTTCTCACTTTGAAGGAGCATCCTACTACTATCACATTCTCTCTTCTCACACTCATATAAGATCCCACTAACAGAGTTTAACGCTATCAAGAATGAGTGTGGCCACAAATATGGATAATAAATAAAGAAAACGCAATGATACTCAATGAAATCTAGCCTAAACAATCTTTAAATCCAGCCCTGCAAATTTTATATTAAAAATAATGTTCATTGCCAAATCACGCAAGCACAACTGGTATCAACACCATGAAAGGACAGATTGGTCAAACCACCAAACTTTGAGAACGAATGAGTATCTTCATCTTCATACTATAAAACTAAAAATAACCAAAGATCATGAAACTAATTCCCAAGACAAAAGCACACGATCAAACCCAAGAGATGACATCAACATCTCGAACACCAACGAAGGGAGAATCGACGAAGTAAACAAACAAAATTAGGATCGAGAACACTCAAACCTATCTTCTGGTGGCGGCAATCAGGAAGGAGAAGAAACGCGATTTGTGGAGTTAAGAATCGAACAAAAGGTGGAAGCAACCGAAATGGCGCCGCGGAAGAGAAATTTCGTCGAGTGGAGGAACGAACTGAGGCTGCGGATCGACGGAGAGAGAGAGATTGGTGAATTGTACCTCATATTTCCCTTCGCTGGCTCTCCTAATGCATGACCGTCAATTATTTAACGCGATCAAACCCAATAGATAATCAACCATCTTGAACACCACCGAAGGGATTATCGACGAAGAAAACGCTTCACCGCCTGAGAGAGAAGATTGGTAATGAAATCATGAAGCAAACCCGATCAAGAAACGCGATCAAACTCGGAGAAAACCACGATCTAACTCAGAGAATTAAATCATGAAACAAATCCAACAAAAGAAAAACGCAAACAAACCTACAGAAGACTGCCATGAAATCGGAGCCAGAAACCGGAAAACACCGGGAATGAAATCATTCCAATCAAGAGATCACAATAAGATGAAACATCAAATGTAGAATCGAATTAATTAACCATCGTCATAAACCTGAAAGTGTAAGGCAGTTGTAAAGTAATTCATGAAGGAACAATTGTGTTTTAGATAGAGTCGTGGTGAAACGCACGGTTGTCCCAAATTTTTTGAAGGGGGACGTATTTCTTTTGGAAGTGGCAGAATAAGAAAACGAAAAAGTCTGACGAAATTTGTGAAGCCGACACGTCGTTTTTTAAGAGAATCATTGTGAGGAAGACACATATTTATTATTAAATTTTTAGTTTTATTAGTGTATAGATTTCGATTAGATTAACGATTATTTGGATAAGATAAAACAGTACTCATCATTATCCAAGAAAATAGAAAGTGGAAGGTTGAAATATTTGAATTTGTAGAAGTAACTTAACGGAAAGGATAAACATGTGTCATCACCCAAGAAAATAGGGGAATTTCAATTTGCAGTTATATTGTTTTTTAATCTGAAGCAGTTGGTGATTGGATAGGATTGACTTCATCTTTAAAGAAGAAGAAAAAACGTTGCATGGATAAGATTAAATGAGCAAAATTTTTGGAAATAATAACTGCTAATTGAAGACGTGAAATGAGTAGTAATTAATTAAATGCGCTTTTCATAGGAACCTGACATGTGGAGAAGTCCTAAATGAAGGGGCTGAGATGAGCTAATAATCTGACACGTGTCATCTGCGATTTTTGTTTAATAGTAAGTAGGGATGTGGTAAAGTTTATAAGATACCAACCAAATCATTCTTAAAAAAATTATCAACATATATTAAATAACTAAATAATAATTAATAAAATATTTGTCATGCGAAATAGAAAACATTACATGGCACTGTCCTAAAGAGACTTCGGCATTTAAATATACCCCGTTCCCAAATACTATATCGTTGGGCTTGGGAAGAAAATGAGAGAAAGAACAAAATTTACTCCGACCGTTAGTGCTACTCCAACATTACATTCACTCTATTCACTATAAAATATAACGCAAAATTAATTTTATCATCGATGCTCTGTATTACGCATTACATGAAATATTCTTTTTTTGTTTTTTTTATTTATATTGTTTCTTATGAGAAATTATAACTTGCTAATATATCTTTATTATAGTGCAATGGCTATATGTATTGGTTCGATTAGTGATGTTTAAGTATTTGTTTATCTTGTCGTAATATTATGAATATTTTCTTATTATTTTCTAATAGTTTACCATTTCATAAGCTATTTTTAATTGACTAAATTAATAATATACACATTTAACAAATAATTAATTTTGGCAATAACAATTTGACATTTAAATAAAACCAATTTAATTAACTCTTAAAATATAATAGACACATATATTATTTTAATACAAAATAAAAAATAAAGCATACAATTAATGTGTATATTATATATATACATGCAA
Organism: Ajuga chamaepitys; assembly: GCA_958295605.1. Classification (NCBI taxonomy): domain Eukaryota; kingdom Viridiplantae; phylum Streptophyta; class Magnoliopsida; order Lamiales; family Lamiaceae; genus Ajuga; species Ajuga chamaepitys. The sequence continues at coordinate 2,305,044 of OY282504.1, read as the reverse complement.
TGATATGAAATCGGGTTTTCATATAGAGCCCATCCTATGTTGTGTTCTACCGCCCTCTACGACCTCACCACTCAACTTACTAACAAAAGTAGGCTACATATCTTTTTTATTTTTATTCCTTCCTACTAACAAAAACAAAACAAAATTATTTATTTCCCACTAACAAAGACACGATACACCCACTAACAAAAATATGTTGCAAAATTAGTTTTCTCCACTATGTTTGATTATTTTTTTTGCAAAATTATTTTATCTATTTTGTTTGCTTCTCTCATCTATCTTAATATTAAATTATGATAAATTTTGAGTAGATCACAGTAATTGATAATAATAAACAAATAGTAGACACATAATTCAGAGAAAAAAATCTTAAGCATTATTCGTATATAAAATATTTGATTAATTTACCTATAAGATATCCTTTATTAGAAATAAAATTTAAAAAAACCTTTAATAGGATTGAGAGAAAAAAATAGTTTCTCAAGGATTACCTATATAGAATATAGAATATTTTATTAAGTTACCTGCAAAATATCCTCGATGAAAAAAAGAAATTTAAAAAAACAGAGGAAATACATTTTTATTTTAGGATGATATGAATCTCCATAGTCCATATGATGAGTTCACTAATATAAATAAAGATGAATTTGCATTCAACATCTTAATAGGCATAAAAAAATTAGATAGATGAACTTAAATCTTTAAAATCCATGTTCAGTTGTTAAATCTTTAAAATATATGTCCAATAATCTCCAAATAATTAATTGTCGTTTTTACAATTTATTTTTAATAGAAAATATTTTGTTTGTAAACTAATAAAATGTTTTATATAAGAGTAATTATTAAGTTTTTTTTTTCATCATTCCTATTAAATAATATTGGTATTTTATACAAGGAAAAAATAATCTCAATCACATTAAATGATATTGGATTCTCAATTATCTATTCTGCAATAACGAGTAAGAGTCGATCAACGACAAAAACTAATTTTACAGAATAAGAGACGGAGGAAGGAATAAATACATTTTTTTGTTACATAAAACCCCGTTGATGAGCTGGCCACATCGACACCATCTCCCTAAGGATTAGGTGATAAAAAGAAGAAAAACTAATTGGTGTGATGTTCAACATCCAACCATGGACATCATCGCCTACCATGGCCTCCACAGTATCCACAATTCAGCTCATCGCCTCCACAGTATATGTTCATTATCGCCTAATGTAGCACCAATTTCTATAATTGTACCAGCAGATTGTATCTCACCAAAAGTTTGTCCACTTTATCGCGGGCCAGCTCCGACATATCTAACTTCTCGCCTTTTCTATTGACGCATCATTCCAAAGTTTAGAAAAAACATGTGCTTTATTGAGGAGGGTCCTAACCTATCCAAACTTTATATCTCCTCTTTAGGATTATAAAGGACATGAATGTTACAAACAACTATTATGTTTATTTTACACTCAAACACACATATTTGTTCAACATTGTCTACGCCAAAATATTATACAACCATCAGCATGATCAGCTCGCTTCTTCCAAACGCCCTTGTATACCCAACTCCTCAGTTCCGCCTTTAAAAATATTTTCTTATTTTGAGTTATTATGTTGGAATTTATTAATCTCTTAAAAACACATACTTCTCAATTACGCATTTAAAAATATTTTCTTATTTTGAGCTATTGCTTTGGAATTTATCAATATCTTAAAAACACATACTCTTCAGCTCCGCCTTTAAATCTTGAAATTTATTTGAAAACACATAATATCAGCGCGACCACAATCCAAGCTCCAACACTAGATCTTGAAATCACAGAAATCACATAATATACTTAAGCCGTCTTGAAATTTATCAATCTCTTGAAAACACATAATATACATAATATTAGCGACCACAATCCAAGTTCCAACATTAGATCTTAAAATCACATAATATCAATGGACCACAATCCAAGCTGCAACATCAGATTTCCCTCTCCAAGTTCCAACATCAGATTTCTTCCAACATCCCTCTCCAAGCTCCAACATCAGATTTCTTCCAACATCAGACAGATTTCCCACTCCAAGCTCCAATATCAGATTTCTTCCAACATCAGATTTCTCTTGCTCCAACATCATTGCTCCAACATCAGATTTCTTTTCCGCCAGATTTCTTCCAAAATCAGATTTCCAGATTTCTCTTGCGCTAAACGACACAGACAGATTTCCCACTCCAAGCTCCAATATCAGATTTCTTCCAACATCAGATTTCTCTTGCTCCAACATCATTGCTCCAACATCAGATTTCTTCTCTTGCTCCAACATCATTGCTCCAACATCAGATTTCTTTTCCGCCAGATTTCTTCCAAAATCAGATTTCCAGATTTCTCTTGCGCTAAACGACACAGACAGATTTCCCACTCCAAGCTCCAATATCAGATTTCTCTTGCTCCAACATCATTGCTCCAACATCAGATTTCTTTTCCGCCAGATTTCTTCCAAAATCAGATTTCCAGATTTCTCTTGCGCTAAACGACACATAATATCAGCCGACCAATCCAAGCGCGCCAACATCAGATTTCTCTCACGCTAAGCGTCGGTTTTCTCTTGCGCTAATTCCAATCCACCGGAACTCTTGCACTAATTCGTTATCTTTTATTAATAAAGACAGAAAATTTATGTAGTTTTTTGTTAATTTTTATTAATAAAGGCAAAAAATTATGTTTTGATTGACTTTGAATGAAATTCTAGGTGGGAGAAAGAGATCCAGAACATAATTTAATTGAACTTTGCATGAAATTTGAAGTGAAAAAATAGCACCTCCACGAAGCGAAATTAAAAATTAAAATTCAATGAACTCATTAAGAGAAATTTGAATACAACCTTTACAAAAAAAGCAGAACTAAAGAATGCTAAAATAATAGGAGTTGAGTGAATATCCACCACATTCATGCTTATGAAGCAAAAAGATGACAAACTTGCATATCTATCATGACCACATATTAACATATCTTATAGTGTGTCGATATCACACACCTACATTAACATATGTTTGAGGTAATAGGTATCTTCTGATACAAAACTATCCGACTAACTCCGACTAGTCCTCCCTAAGCACGAGGATGGCCTATGATTTTTCCCCAACCCGTAGAATAACACCTATGCTCTGACTAGCCTGCTTAGGTTCGATTAGTCGCTAGGTTCTAGTCTACCTCTTGACCAGCGTCTAGCGACTTTTACAACATCTAGGTAGTGAGCATTCCTGCCCAACCAAAGCCATTCACCCAAAACATTTTCAATAAAACCCATTTCTCAATACACCTATTTTCAAACACCACCATAACCATTTCCTAAAACGTACATGTCAAAAAACCTAGCAAAGATCACCAAGGATTAGCAGACAAATATAGTCATAAACAAAACAAAAAATTATGTTCATTCACAATAAAAAACCTCGTATACATATGTCAGCAACTCGAGCTCAGGCACAAAAATTAAGATGCTATTTTTTTGTGCTTCCATGTTTTGGAAGCATCATCTCTTTGGAGGTTTCTTTCTCTATTCTTCTTGAACACTTTTTCGTTGTCTCTACCGGAGAACTTTCTCTCGTTGAAAGAAGGTTTACCTTTTTTCAGGTTCACTCTCTCAGAATGTGAAATGTGATTCCTATCCCCCTTCTTTTTCCAATGTCTTGTAGAGACTTCTTCCTTGGACGAGACAACTGATTCCTCGCGTTTCCTTTTATGCTGCCTGTAAGGAAAAAAAATAGCCAGTCTTAATTATTATCATCATAATGAATAGCAATAGAGAACTGAGTTTCTGATATATAAAGAATGTGGATCGAAGGTTGGATAGAGAATCGAACCCCTTAAGAAACGAATCAGAACCATCTGGTTTAGTGTCTTTGTCTCCAGCTTCCTTGGAACTTGCCTTGCCATGACGATTCTGCAGCATATATATAAGTAGAGTAAACATAAGCATATACAATTCTGAAGTCATAAATAGAGACGATGAAATACAAGTTGGCTGAAGAACAGAGGTAAAACAAGGATCCAAACCACTGAAATTTAAGAACTACCACAAATTTAACAATGACAAATTACAAAAACTACTCTCTGGAAAAGAGATTGTGTTTGACAAATTACAAAAACTACCCTCTGAGATTGTGTTTGAAATTACGAAGACCCTAAGGTACTACAATCACATCCTTGAGGGAGGTGTATATTTTTCTTCAACTAGCCACCCTCAAGACGTGCAATTTGTAGGAGAAACATATGTCAAGAATATTGTAATTGTAAACTTCAACGACGTACAAATGTAGAGGAACAACAAATGGTAAAAGCACACTACATATTAGTTGAGACAATAAGTAAACAAATATTTCATCAAGCAGATGGCGAAAAACTAGGTCCTACAATTAGCCTGCTAAAATTTCCAGCAGCCACACGAAAATCTACCAAGTATCATGAATTGCATCAAATACCAGCAGCATGAAAGAAAAAGGATGACAACATTAGAGGAAAAAGTACCTCCACAACACCCTGAACAAACTCTCTGTATTTCTCAGGTGCAAGAGCCTTCACTTTAGCCGTACCACATTTTCTCATCATGATCTCCAAGATCACCACTATCTGTTAGTAAAATAAAGGCATCATACTCATTAGTTCTTCTGGGGAAAACTAAATTTACAGAGCAGTTATCATCCAAGATGGAGGCAAGGAAGACCAAAGATCAAAACCTTTGTCTTGAAATGATGGCGAGAAACGGATGACCAACGAAGGATTCCATCCATTATGTCAGAAAGAAAATGATGTAGATCATCTGTAGGAAGACAAGATACTAATACCTTCACAAAGCCCAAGACAGCCTGTTCAATTTAGATTAAACAACTCATCAGCCTAATGAAAGAATAGAAAGAAAAAATTAAATAAAACAATCAATACTGATCAAGTACAAAAGCAGGGACAACTTACTTTAATAACCTCAATTGCTTTGCTGTGTAACAACTCCATTACAGCGGGCACAACCTCCGGCATTGCAATGCAGATATTCGGATCGCTGTAGACTAACACCGATAACGCAGAGATGGCTCCACTCTTTATTTGGGGAGATTGACCAGAAAGATAACCTGTAATCTGGGCACAATAATATCACAAAAGATCCTCTTTTACCCAAAGTGTGACTTGGATGAGCATTGCCTGCTAACTCACAATGCAATTCAAATAAAAATTAGCTCCACCAAACAGCATCTGTGAAGCTACAGTTTTATTATAATCCAAAAAGCAGCATTGTTTTTGGTTACACATGAATGCCCGGTGTACTTGACTCAAGTACATATATAGCTTTTCCACCGAAAGGCACCATTGTAAAGAATGACAGTACAGGCGAGCACTAGAGACACCTTACCACCATAATTACAATACGTTTTTGTGGCATTTAAAAAATCTTAAATTACATCCACACCAATTGTCTACAGTGTAACAAATTTAACAAGGTATGTAAATAAAATATGGCATGGATAGGGTTGCCCTTACCATGGTTACAAGTTTATGATAGAGCCCATCTGAAGAAGCATCTGTTGAGTTTCTCAATTTGGAGCTTATCCCATGTAAAGTATCATAAGCCACTTTCCTGACATCTTCGTTGGACTGAACTTGAAACAATATAGGTTTAGTGACAAGAACAAGTAATACCAAGGAAAAATGACATTTACTTCGTAGATCCTCGAAACCTAAATGCTTCCAAACACTCAATTTGAAGTTTTCAAGTTACTGTATAACAAGCCAACTAAGAAGAAAATGAAACATCTTATATCAGAATGTCTGGTGTATACCGTTGTTGAATTGAAAGGGATGATAAATATTTTACACAGAAATCAAAGAAAGATATCCTCCCTCCCTCTCCATTCATGCACAAGTGTATTTCCAAAAATTTCATGTTTCTCTATCAGCTATCAGAATATAGCATTAACTTATACTTTGAGCTATGAGAAATTCTCCAAAATATGTGTATAATTCGGGTCTTTCTCCATGCAAGTATAGCCTCACACTTAAGGACAGAGCCAGAATTTCTTACTAATGGGGTCGAAATAATTTTTGAATATTTATCAACGTTTTGGAATTTGAGGGTGGCGAAATCCATTATTTATCTATAATTATACTTTATATATAGTTACATAATAGTCCTGTCGGAAAATTTGAGGGGCACAGCCACTACCGCCTGACCGCCCCCAGCTCCATCCCTGCTCACACTAAAAAAAATGAATATCTGTAATTAACTATCCACCCCTTTCTGCGTTGAGCTCAATAACAACAAAAAGCGTAAACAAATGGGAATATTTGAGGGCAAGAGAATGCAAGAGAAAACTTTAAGCGCCAGCAAAACAAAATTTTGTTCTGGTCCATTACACAGCAGTGTTTTATTTCTTTGTAACTTTCTACATGAGAAAGGTTCACACGCACCCAACAATCCCATGAAATTGGCCACAGAATGGAATATCAATTACTAGAGAGTAGCTCTTACATCTTTCAAAGTGAGAATAATCTCATTCAGAATGACAAAAGTCTTTGTATTCTCCTCATCCATGTTTCTCTGCACAATAGAAAAGTCTATCAAGACTGAAATAAAGCAGAGGGAACAAAAAACCAAAACAATGCTGTTGAAAAGGACAAGATTTAAGCATATGAGTTCATCATATTAAGACGGATTCATAAACAAGCCAAGCTAGAAGTTTTCTCCAGTCAATGAACTTTCAGTAATATTGCTAACTTTCCAGTATAGCTAGCTTACTGTTAATGCATGAACCAACAACGTCTGCAAACAGGTGAATCGACTTTTAACCAATGTGGTATTAGCTGTAGATTTTGTTCCAGTCAACAGATCCATGACCACATCAAACTGTGAAGAGCTGAAGCCAGAATGTTTCTGCACAAAGAGCGTCAAAAGGAAAATTAAGAATTATTCTTTTCTTCAAAAAATGGATGGAAATAATAATTTAAAAAAACAAAACAACACCTCGAGAATTATACTGAGAGTTTGATATGCTTCTGTCTGGCCAACCTCATTGCTCTCCTGAAACCCAAAATACAGACTGTCATAATGGTATTATCAATTAAATGCAGTGTAAAGTGATAGAATCAGCAAACCTGCATAGCACACTTAGTCACAGAAAATAGTAAATTAAGTAAATCTTCATCATATCCCTCAGCGATGCAAGATGCGAGTTCCAGTATTACACACCTTCATAGAAGACAGATTGACAACAAACCAAATGTTAGTTCTATAATCTCAATTGCAAACTAGAATATTCACATATATATCTACTACAAACTATATTCCCAAATATATCTCTACCCAAACTAATACATTGGGAATATTTTTCTCTATGCACAAACTAGTATATGCACGATTTTTTCTACAAATAATGCCAGGATGAGAAGAAGGATGAAAAGCTGAAAGTTATGCATATCTTTGCACTGATAAAGAAATCTGTTATCACCTCTTTGTGTCTGTTTCACTACTCTCTTTCTCTTTGGCCGAACCATCGCTGGTCAAGTCCAGATTTCCATGTTCACTGATATCATCTAGAAGCTGAAACTTCTTAAGTGAAGCTATAACTATTTGTTTCGCTGTGGAAGGGTCACATATGGATGCCAAGCATCCGATTGCACCCTAAACATTAATAAATGAACAACGAAATCACTATTAGATGCCAGCTGCAAAAAGGAAAAAATAGTCACACAACCATAAAAGCATGTTGCTAGGAACACGCCCATTGAACTGTACTCTGTTATGGAACTGTACCCATTGATGGGACATATCAGCATACATACTAGCAGCTTTTCCGACTTGGATAAGAGATATACTAAACCCATTGGAATGGCGACATAAGCCTATCTTATCTACTTTAAACAATTACATATACAATTCCAACCTTTATTTTTTTGCGCGTCTCCGGGGGGCTCTCAAGTAAGACATCAGTTAAAGACTGAAGCAACTCTTTAGAGCACGAAGCCAAAGCCTTTACGTTTTTAGTTGCCGTCTTTATCGAGTAGACTTGTCTCGATACAAGATCTATTGCAAACTCATTAACAATTCCTGTCCTATGAACTTCTGCCGATTGCACAGATTCATGATTGGAGGCAAGTGAACTTCTATTTTCATTCACTAGTTCCTACAACAAAATAATCATTTAATAACACCAGCCAGTAAAAAGATGCTAAGGAAAGAGACTAAGTACAAGGATAGCATGCATTAAAACCATACCTCCAAACTGATGGCAATATTCTCAAGCATAAATGAATCCTTTTGGATATAAGGTATTAAAATTTTGGAAAGAGCTGGAAAACTCTTATAAGTATCACTAGGCCAGCGGCAAAAGGCAGGCAACAATCCCCAGCAGCCATGGGCAAAAGCCTGCAGATCTTGGCCAATTACTGAATTTTTAACTGGAAAGAAGCAGAAATTTAAACTCCAGAAATGTAAAAAAAACACTATTTAAAGTGCATTTACCATATAAATGAAGCTATATAGACTACATAGGAAGTTTAGAAATACAAAGGTTTTAGACAAAGACAGTCCTCCAAACAATTTCCAAAATTGAGTTGCCGCAGAGTTTAAAATAACTCACATAAAGTAGTGATTATGAAATGAAAAAAAAATATATATATATAAGAGTAGCTATATAATATGAGGCATAACATTCACCTGTTGTTTTCATCATATAGAGTATTCAAATTATGCAAATTCCAGTACGCTCGACTGCTTTAGGAAGCATAAAACAAATACTTCACCAATTTCAAGATGTAATCATAGCTAATACCACCTCAAATTTGATTACACACCAGTGATACAATAAATAATAACATAACCTGGTGACCATCTACAGTTTCCATGTAAAATTGGCAAGAAAAATTTAATGTGATTACACATCAAAATACCTAAATCAACAATCAGATTACATACATAATAACAAGAGACTATGTTTGCATTGGTACATACCTTCACGACATCCCTTCTCAAAGGATTCGGCAAGTGGTATAATATGCTCCATAAAGAATTGCAGTGACGATCCAATAATATTTTTCTTTAAAATAGGTATTAACCAGACATTTAAACCGGAGAAATCTTTGGCACCCAGGGAAATAGGGAGCAACGATAGCAATCTCTCTGGTCCTATGGCAGCGACAGCACAGCCGATGCAGTCCTCAAGCTGCAAAATTGAAGAAAATATGAACTATCACACTAAAAACCCAACTAAAAAAGTCAAGGATAAGAATTTGACATGTAACTACAAAACCGATTGAATACAAGTACAATCGACACATAATAGAGAGAAAGAGTAAGACACAGGGTTCCAAGAAAACTCACATGTTTTACTTCCGGCGTGCTGGTAGACGTTTTATTCATCATATCAGCAAGTTGAAAAAGGATGGGCTTCATAAACATCTCTGACATTTTACCTAGATAAAAAATTATTAGAAGCACATTAGCAGACAGACAAAACCCAGTACACCAAAAATGTCCATTGCGATGTTGAAGAGTCACACAGAATGACATGTTCTTAGTTTCTTTCCAAGTACTTTTACGTCTTCCATTCCAGCATTCCCCTTTCGGTTTACTTTACTTTCTAGTCATACAGGCACATTTAAAAGTTTCCTACGCATATGCAAATGATGTCCAAACCATCTTGTGTGCTTCTCTAGCCCTCCCCCCTCCCAAAAGGAACAAGAAATAACAAATCAAGAAGACAAGGTGGTAATGAGAAATGTCTTAATAAATATTTACCAAGTTTAAGGAACATAAAAGCTACAAAGGAGAAGAAGTGTTCGCCCAGAGTCGGAGATGGAGCATCCAGCAAATTGTAGAATGTGGTGCATGTAGTCTGTATTGCTTTAAACTCTGCATTTTGAGTTGCCTTATCTTCCTTTTCTTGATTCTCAATTGCCAAGAAGAATTTATCAATATGTTGATCTATAAGTTCTCTAAGAATGACGGAAGCCTGTAAAGCGATATCATCCTTGGAAGCTAGAAGGCCTGAGACGTAAAAAGAATCAGCTTTCAAAAAACATTCTAGAAGAACAGAAATATATAAACATCTCGAGAAAGATAATGGACTCAGTTGTGTTAACTATAAGATGTAAAAAATATACACTTCACTCCCAATATAGCTTCAGCATATTCACAAAGAATATATATACGATGTTGTAGAATGTAAAATTTTACAGAAAACTAGACTCTTAATCAACTGTTGACACACTAGCTTTTCTTCAAATGATTTTAAATTTCTCTAATAACGAAAAAAAAGAACTAAATGGCATATAAACAGGATGCATCATGAAAAGCTGATGCTAATGATAAATTGGAAAGGGAACAAGATGTGGTCACCAAAGAATTGGAAAGACTGCCACACCCAAAAAATAAAAAAGAAGAGGGAAAGAAAGAACAGAAAAACAAAAGGAATAAGTAAAATCTCATACATTGACGGCATACCTGCTAAGGGTTCAGTTAGCATAGGGAAATAGTTGGCCCATTCATTTATATCACAATCGTGGAGTTTTCCTAACGCAGCTTTGGCTAAATTTGCAGCAAACAATACACTGTCGACTGGATTCTTTTTTCCCAGGGATATGTATGAAACAAGTGAGCTAAAGATGCCTTCCGCATTACAGATGATGATCTCAGCTTCTGAAGTTACAAATATAGCTGAAATAACATCTAATACATGTCCAGTAACCACTGAGAACTGAGAACTCAGGATCTTCAACAATTGTGAAAGTATTCTTGCGCGGACTTTGGGAGAAAGATGTGGAATAACATGCTTCATCACATTCAGCAAATGAAGAACATCCTGATGTTCAGGCCTTGACTTTGCTTTACGTTTTCTTCGTTTCACAATTTCTGGAGTGCTCATTTCTAGGGCCATTGGCATGTGGTCTTTAAGCAATGAGTACATTGATTTACTGGCTTTCTTTGATATAGCAGAGGATTCAAACGACTTGAAAATATTCAAGAGACAATCTTGAGCACATTTCCTAACCTAAAACAAAAAAAAAAAAAAAACACAGATAAAGATGGCAACCATGATCCAGTAGTTACCTTATCCAAGGTGGAGGATTTTTGTATGATATCCAAATCAGAAACCACACATTCACCTAACTTTGACTACAATCAGAAATTTAGCCAATTGCTATTTTGAGTAATAATGCCATGCTATCATCTACATAGTATATTACAAGTTTCAAATCAGATGTTATTGAATATATGTTACTACTTCACATTGTCAACATTTTAATGGCAGAGTAACTTGAATAAAGCAAATAAATTAATACTAATTTACTCCCTCAAACAAGCCCCAACTAGCATAAAATGCTCAAAATCAGTTAAATTATCTAAGTAGCATAGCATGTACTTCATTTTATGCAATTATACATTCTTCAATAGCATGTCCACACATCCGTATTTTTCCCGCTTCGAACTGAATTGAACAGCTGAATTGAATTGAACAGTAGCATGTAAAGTGTAAAAAGTAATTTAGACAAACCTTGGGGCGCTTATCAAGGGAGTATTTCAGCAACCACTCAAACCCTAAAGCAACAGAGTCCCACTCCTTCAAATCGCAGAATTCCGCAACCAGAGCACCCACACACTTCACAACAGCCCTCACGCCCGAAGTTCCCAATTTACCCCCACTCTCCTCCACTGTTGTCACCAAAACCCTGACAGCCTCCTTTGCTTTCTCCGGCTTTATTTCGCCTTTGTTAACCAGCTGAAGCACAATTGAGATAAAAGAGGTTAGCGCGCCAAGAGCATCAGCGTCAAGGTCTTTGGAAATGGACAGAGAAGTGATGGTGGCTGCGAAGTATGATATCGGAGTGAGAGGAAGAGAAGATGATTGAATAATGGAGCGGGTAGCCGCGGCGGTGGCGCAGAGGTGGCGGTGCTGCGCAGCTGATGAGCGGGCGTATCGGGTTAAAAGTTGTTGGCATATGTCAGTGTCTGTAGATAATGACGGAATTGCTCCTGCAGCATCGTCGTCCATGGCGGCGGTGGAGATTCGGCGGCGGAGTGGTGGCGGAATAAGAGGTTAGAATTCAGGGTTTATGAATTTAGGGTTTTGGGAAAGTACCAACAAGGGCGCGTTATTTGAAGAGGTAACCAATTTTTAGTCGCTGCAATTTTCATCCAATCAATAAAAAGAGATTTTTTTTTAATTAAGATTATCAACTATAAATTATGATAAAAATATTCATGAAATGAAATATAAAACATTAATTAATATGTTAATATACATATATTTTATTTTTTTTTAGAGGAAGACACTTTACATATATATATACTCTAATTTTTATTTGTTTTAAATCGAGACTGCACCCCTCCCTCCAACCCCCCTTAGTTCCATCCCTAACTAGTCATATTGTGGGCGAGAGTCATTATCCATTCTAGAATATACCTCTCTTGCTTTCAAGCTCACGTTACCGTGAGTCATTCCTTATGTGATTGTTCCATATTAAATTTTTCCTAGATTCCGCCTCAGGTTTCCATTAGGATTATAAATGGCACATACACGATACACCATTGAATTGATGTGTAGATATAAAATCAAAAGGTTAATATTTACCAATTGGGTAGCACAGAAAAAAATCGATTTATTTAAATCCCTATTTTGGGCTTGTATTTTGCTATCATGTTAATTGTTCCATCAGTTGAGATGTGTTATAAAATTAATATAATCAAATATGGAGGAAGTTTACAGTGCAACTGGAACATTGGTGTACCTGAAATATTTATCTATTATAACAGGTGCATGATCTACAAAAAATAATTTAGTCGAATTGGATTGTGGGCTTTTAATATTTGGGTTGTGCAATTTTCGATTTTAATATTTATATTTTTTATTTTGAAAAATACAATGTTGGACTTTTTTTTCTCTATATTTGAATTTTCCTCCCATTAATCTACTTAGTCTTACTTTATTTTTGAAAGAAAAAACAAAATTTAATACATTTACCTCTTTCACATCAGGAAATCATCATAAATTTTTACAGCATAATGAAAAGAAATTTTCTTGTTTCCTAATAAAGCTTAGCATCATTGGACAAAGCTGATATCGTAAACCTACTTTGGTTGAACAAAATGAAGGCCTGCAGAACTAAGTGGCATATTTCAAACAAGGTTATAGAAATCGCTAGACGCTAATTAAGAGTTGAATTGGGATCTAGCGCCTAGACCGAGATTAATCGAAGCTAGTCGAAGATAATTACAACAGAGATTTCAAGTCACTCAACAGAAACCGTTTCTATGCTTGACCAGGAACAGAGAGGATGACTATGAACAACACAGCAGAATGTTCTCAGAAAGAAGTTTCAGTCTGAGAGAGACGCGATGGGTACCGACCCAATAGAGACCCGAATTCAACGGGTCAAGTACATGCATTCATCGCTCCAATGGATCCGACCAATCAGCATAAATTATTCAATCACTGGCATATCGTAATAAATTTCACATGCATCTCTCATCCCACCTGATCAAAATTTCCGGTCCCGGAACGCTGCAATAAAAATTTCCGGTTCCGGTCCCGGAGCGCTGCAATAAAATGAAGCATTATAACTTCATACGAATCCAGATAATGTTTACTGTCATCTTCTTCTGGCTTTTGATGGTTTCCCTTTGCCTTTACTGAAACCCATATACTTGGCTACTTCTTCTTCACCATCATCTCCATCTCCCTTTCTCCTCTTCTTCCCTCCACCTTCCTTCATTTTCTGCACAATCACCGAAAACAATGTCAAGATTACCAGTTATCCCTGTCACACAAGGATTGAAATTTCCGTAAATATCGATTTCAGTGGACATAATGTATATTTTGTTGTAATATCACCAATATTTAGGCAAAATATTGGTTAATTATGATTTTTTTATATGAAATGGTGGAGAGTTGATGGTGTGGTACATTGACATCCATTTTACTAATATTTGTCATGCATGTTCGAGATAAAAATCCTATACTTTAGTAGTAAGGGGGGCACAAACAACGTTATCATATTGTCTGACAACGTTTACAGTAATTAATATTTATTTATTAGTTGTAACCATGTTAATCTGTATAAAACTTTAAGATAAATATATGTATTTAAGTTAGTTATAACAATCTATAAAATATCATGTTAATTTTTTCGAGTTTTAAAATATTTCCAGTATTTTTAAAAAAAATGCAACGTTATTTCTCCGATGTTTCCGTAAAAACAGATATTTTCTTCCTTGCTTGCAACATTATGATAACATATATACATACATTTACGGAATATCGGACAAAAACCAGAGACTAGTTCTTTTTCCATAATTTCAGGATAAAATAGATTACAACGAAGTAAACGGATACATACCATTTGCGATATTCTTTTGGCCTCTGCAACACGTTCCAAAAACACTAAAACCTCTTCCTCCTCGCACGGGTACTCGGGCAGCTTTTTGCCTGATGCAAAACACCACATCAGACAAGTGAGTTTTCAGTCTGGCAATTTCTAACACGAATATGGCATGCATTTCTTACCTATAAGCTTTTCTATCTGTAAGTACCACTCCAACTCGTACTGGTTCACAATCGATATGGCAACTCCAGATCGGCCAGCACGAGCAGTTCTTCCTACCCGATGTATGTAATCCTGTAAGCATTTCACAAAAAAATGTGATTATAAACTCAATGCATCAAGAATTCTAATTAAAGCATAAATTTCAACCGTATCTTGAGGGGAAAAAATCTATGGATAGTGATTCGAGTAATGAGATGTCAAAAGAAAGAAGAAAAAAATTGCAGTTCGTGAAAAAAGATGCACCACAAAATAAATCCAAAAAAGACGAGCATAGCGAAAATTAGTAGGCACATCGCTGTATCCCAAAGAACCCGTGTTTCAAAACATCAAGGGGACGACAGAAATGAATTTAAATAACATCTGTATCACAGTTGACCACCAGATTTGTTTGTACTTTCCTCATGATGTGCCAAGAATGCAGAATTTCTTTCACCATTTAGCTTTTACATTATTAGATGACATGAGTGGTTATAAACATTTCATTATCCACTTCTCGAATAAGGTTTCACAGCTTTCGGACTCCTTGCCCTCTACACCATCACATTAATGATTCTCACACTATATGTGCATATTCAACCACACATATTGACTTTGCTATCGCCAGCAAGAAAAAAGAAACTCCAAAATGCCATAGATTAACGTAGGTTAGCCAGGTAGACATAGCAGAATTGCAACAGCTTTATGAACAAGATATGAGAAATGCAAGTATCGTGACAAAAGAAATTAACCTTTGAGTTTGTAGGGATATCGTAGTTGATAACCACATCCACTGACGGAATATCGAGTCCTCTACTAGCAACATCGGTGCAGATAAGAATGTTGCATTCTCCAGCTTTAAATTTGTTTAAAGCTCCGAGCCTTTTTGCCTACGGAAGGGCAAGAAGATTACAAAGGAAACTGAATGAGTATTAAGATGAAGAATAGACGTATTCTAACATATGCTGGATTACCTAAAATACTACCTGAGTCATATGACCATTAATTGGAATGGATTTGAAGCCAAGCTGCCGAAGAAGATGAGCCAAAAGCGTAGTTGCATCACATGTTCGAGTAAAAACCATAGACGTACTAAATGGCATCTCAGTCAAAATATAAACAAGATAACATTCCTGCATCCAGAAAGATAAAAAAGCAAATTAAATTGTATTTTATAGGAAGCAAAGAATTTTCTGTTAATCAAACAATCAAAGCAGTCAGAACTCCAACGAAAGGACAAGTAGGCCACTGCAAGCAAACAAAAAGATCCCCCAATTCAAGTAACTACACTTCGTCTCTAACTAATTATAACACATACTTAAACTACTTATATTTTTGAAAGCCAATTCAAATTTAACTCCTTCACAGCACTTTAATAGACTCCTCAGTATCATAACCTTATTCCTCTCCAACAATACAAACCAAAATACAACTAGAACAATCAAAATCCATAGGGCTTGTTAGATGCTTCCCCCGCAACACTGAAAAAAAAAAAAAAAACAAGGCAAATCCACCAGGAATAGATCCGGATGACTTGGGCAACACCGAAATGAGGCCGAGCTCTATTGATATCTCAGACCATAAGAAGCTCACAAATGTGCAATGCATAGAAATTTCATTGACTCTCCAAACTACTCCGTCATGAAACACACAACTAGGCAAAAGAATGGAAGATAGAGAAAAAAGCAATTTATGAATATAGGGGAGGAACTTTTATCTATTAATAAGCTAGAAGTGCAAAAGGAAATGAGGAGAAGGAGAATTAAGAGTTCCAGGATCACTCCTGTCAGACCGGACTATGGTCTGCCCAGCTAAAGTCGAAAAGAATGAAATAACCCAGCCAACTCTTAAATCTTTCTCCCCCTTATTTTTATAGTTAACATGGCTAAATAAACCCTATCAATCATGCCTAAAATCAAGGAAACCCAGAGGGAAATGCTCCTCCCAATCATGCCAAATATAAAGAAAACACAAGGAAATAACAAAAATAACCAATACTGGATATCCTAATTATCTCCTCGACGGACCTTGTGCTTAGCAGGAACAAAGCGATACTGTTGCTTTAGTGTATCAACGGTGGAGTATTTAGAAGAAGCTTCTATCTGTAGTTGAACAGAGAAAGATAAGAAATTTTTTTACAGAAAAGTTCACTGAGAAATGGCGAGAAACAGCTGCAATTTGATACCTTCACAGGATTCTTCAGACAAGCTCTTTGCAGCTTTTGGACCTGTTACATCAACGAAACCACATTATGCACTTTATACGAGCATCAGGAATATGTATATTTCCTCGCAAATGACTCTTATATGACATAGACTAAATAGCCTGAAGATAATATACTTAATCTCAGAAGACAGTTACTCTTTTGCCTACCTTTTTAGTCATGGTTGCAGAAAATAAATACGTTCTCCTGTCACGAGGAATAACCGTCAATATTTCGTCAAGTGCTTTCTCAAAATCCTCATTAAGCAATCTATCTGCTTCATCTAGTACCTGAGGATTATAACGCATTGATTACTTCAAATATCCAGAAACATTTTAGACATATATGTGCAATATCACAACTTCAAAATCATTTGTAATGCCACTATTTTGAAGTTCCATCTACATCAGGCATTCATATCTATATTCTTATATAAATTAATGAAGCTGAAAGAAAGGTGTCGGCAAGCATGAATAGAGAAAGCATGAGTATGTTAAACCTCCAATCTACATCAAAAGAAGACTTACTAAGTATTTTAGTGTACGCAACGAGAACCCCTTGGTGTTAGAAAGATGATCAATGAGACGACCAGGTGTAGCCACCTACAAGATATACGAAAGAATATGGAGTCACAATTGATGGCACAGGAAAAGCCTAAATTTATATCCAACCCAAGGTGTTAACTTTAAATCCATTAATTTTACTTTTTTTCCCTTGAAGAGAATAAATTCCAAAATTTGTAATCTAGCAGCCAGACCAAAAGAAAGGGAACACTTTTAGCACCCAAAACTATATTTAGCATGACCACACAAAAACAACCCATCCAAATCAGCCACAATTTTATGCTCCAGCAGCACATCAGGTCTAACGTTCACTGAAGATACTTAGAACCATGCATAAATGAAGCTTCATTGTTCATTTTACTGCCACAGATGCAGTCCAATAATATTGTTATGTTACTATCATAGCCTCAGACAGTTGTTAAGCAAGGGAAACGTGATAAAAATATCACGAAACATAAACAATGTTAAAGCCTAGCCACAGTGTATGCAGACCATCACCGCAGCACTACTACTATGAAATATTTTTCCACCTTCAAGATCCACACTTTTCACATCTGTCATTCATGTTTCAACTTATTAACATGAAATTTTTACTTTGGGAAAAGCCCTCTGGGTGAATGAAGCAGCAGCTAATGTCCATTACATCATTAACCACATTTGTTGTGCTTCAATTTACTTAATACTAAATCGCAACTGAAGAAGATAAAACGTAACGAATATCAAATATATATTATGCAGTAAGAAAAACACTCACAATAATGTGAGGCCGCTTTCCAAGATTGATGCTCTGTTGTACTTGGTCCACGCCACCCACAAGCTGCCAATATTTCAAGCAATAACATTTTAATTTAGAGTATATTCCTTGCAGCAACAATAAGAGAAATCCCCAATACAATATCATACCACTGCACATTTGAGACCAATTCCCGATCCCAACGCCTCAAACTGCTCGGCAATTTGGATGGCGAGTTCACGCGTAGGTGAGAGCACGCACGCGAAAAATGCATGCGGATTTTCCAGCAGAGATTGCAGGATTGGAATTGCAAAAGCCCCAGTTTTACCCGACCCGGTCTGGGCAAGCCCAATTATGTCCTTTCCTTCAAGAGCATGGGGTATGGCTTCTATCTGAATCTTTGTAGGGTTTTTCCAGCCGAGATTGTCACATGCCTCTACTATTTGATCATTTACTCCCAAGTCTTTGAATGACTTCTCCTCTTTCTCGTCCTCCATGGAATGGGAGCTCTGTAGTGGAGATTGAGATGTTAAAACAAATTAGGGGACAACGATTAGGGTCCTTGTTCGAAAAACAGGTTATGGCAGCACATGTTGGGAATGGAAGCTACGAGTTTGGGTATTGATTCAGAAACAAATTACACAGAAGAATTTAGGAGCACAAATGAAGCAACATATGGAACCATATTACACGCCCAGAAACAAAATACACAGAAGAGTTTCATGTAATGGCAAAAACACCTCAAATCTGGTTTAGAAATTTTGAAAACACAATGGTTATTGAGGTATAAACTCAAGAAGGTCAAATTTGAGTGTAAAAAGCAGCAGAAACGAGTAGAAGGCAAGGTTAAATTCACTACAAATACGGTTCAGCAATATTTGTGGAGAATAAAATCAGCAAAAAAAGTTGAATATCCACAGTATGAGTTTCAGCAGGATAACTAACAGCAAACAAAAATTGAACAATAGCTCATATGTACTTCGGGACCCGATTATGCGGGTATCCGCCGTGGTTTTCTCAACAAAAAAAGTTCCTCCTCCCTCTCTAAATATTTTCTGAACAAAAGGAATATGGAATCAGCAAATTCGCATACACCACCTTTGAGCTACAGAAAACAGAGCATTTGCCAACAACAAATTTGCCAATATTTTTCCTTTCTATATTAATTTTGTATTAGCAACAGAGAATCACATTATAAAATCAATAATATTACTGAAAAGTAAAAATTAGTAACAAAATTATAAGCAGATAAAGAAAAGCCAAATTACTTCTGCGATTTCAAATTGATAAAATTAAAGCTTTACTCAGTATAATTTCAGCTTACGTGACTTGAGGCAAGCGCTGGCTAGAATCAGACGGCAGCTACGGTGCGGCAGCGGCGGCGGCGGAGGACGGAGGTTGGGTTTTGGGATTAGAAAGACTAATGCCTTTTGGATCGAAAGAAATTGGGCCTCATAACTAGATGTGTTTGGGCCGACCACATGTAGAAACATGCCTACAACTAGAGCTGGCAAAAATCGGTCCGACTCAATGGACGACTCAGTCTGAGTCTTGCAGGTCTGCTGCTTTAGATTCATCGAGCTGGGTGCAACTTTCGACATTTTAGATGAATTCGATCACAAAAATGTAGACTCAAAATATTATTAGAACCAATAAGTCCGACAGGTGACGGCCGACTAAACAATCTTTGTAATGAGGATAGATTGGGCTAGATTGGATAAGTTTTTGGCTAGATAAAATTTCGATCCTACCTGACCCGACATATGATGTTGGTTCGATGACCTGATTAGGTCGAACTGACCGAATTGCCTGCCCTACCTACTACATATTTGGATCATGTTAATATATCATTATATTCTCAAGCCTGTAAAATTAGGGTCCGGATTATATGCATTTTGCAAATTCATAATTAAAAAATCTTTTGGTTATTGTTGTTATTTTTATAATTTGGTTTAAGTATTGGACCAGCATAGTTAGGGATGGTTCGGTATTATATATCGTACTGCAAACATTCATACTATGCTCAAGTGGTATAGATCACATGAAAAACGTTTATATATATTTTGTGGTTAAATTGAGTTTTATTGTTTTCTCAATATAGTATTAGAAATTTTATTATATCAAAATATCTAACTAATAAAACACAAGAAAATAAAACAATAGTTTAGGGTATATACAATTTTTTTTGGGTACATAACGAAGTACCGAAATTTTCTGATTTTTCTATATTACTATAACTAATTTTTTTTTATACGATACCATGCTTTAACAGAAAAATATTAAATTTCTTAATTCATTACGATTAGTGACCCACGAAACTATCGTGTATGGTTCAACATGAAATGTTTTATTTCATAATGTAGCAATCAATAATAAATTATAATATGAAATTAAAAGATGAAAAATTACAGGCCGTGCAATGCACGGGTCGACAAGTCTAAAATATAAATTGAGGTAGTAATAATTAACTCGAAAGAATTTTATTTATTCTGTAAGCCAAAATTTAATTATTTACACGAGTAGAAGTAATAATTTAAAAATATATATATATATATATATATTGGGCTCGACAAAATTATTAATTTAGGTTATAAAGGCATGTTGGGCTCGGTGTAAATAGTCCAGCCCAAGTTTAGGCAGACTAATGGGGTGTTTGTAAATACACATGTGAGTAGTGGGCAAAATCAACCCGGCTCGATGGACTGATTCAATAGGCCTAATATTTTAGATGGATCGAAGTCATAAAAATATAGGTCCGAAGTACTATTTTATCCGACCGAACCGCCCGTCCCGAGAATCTGAATATATTATAAGGGAATATCCCGGGCCGGCCAACTAATTTTAGGCCCCACTAAATCTTGGATCTGCCCGACCCAGCCCGAAATATGGTGTTGGCCCTACAGGCCTGGCTTGATCGGATTAGGACGCTCGAATTGTCACCTTTACATGTGAGTGTTAACGAAAAAAGTGATTAAAATTAATATCAAGATATCACCTATAATTAAAAGTAAGTATTGTTTAAACATTAAATGATTCTAATCAAAATTTAGAAAATGAAGTGTTTAATAAATAAACATTTATCTTAATATACTAAATAAGCAAATAAAATAGTATATTTGCTCCTTGTAAAAGTAATATATTTACTGCTTATGATTTTCAGCTTATGTAGGCAGACAGAAGAAGTCAAATGCCCAAAACATCAAATTTAGCTTATACTCCCTCCGTCCCGACCAATTTGTCTATCTTCGTTAAGCACGAAGGTTAAAAAGAAATAAATTTTGTGAAATCTTTGACTTGTTCAAATGTGTGGATTGAATGTGGAGATTTGAAGGGAGAAATTTGTGAGAGAAATTTGTCATTTATGGACTGACAAATTAGATTGGGACAAATCAAAAAGGAAAATAGGTAAATTAGATCGGAAAGGAGGGAGTATTAAGCTATAATCAAATATTTGTTTTTAAAATAAGCAAGTACTGCAAACACTTCCTTAGGAGTATTTGTTATTGCTTCTACTTTTGGAGAAGTGATTAAGATAAGTGATTGTGAAATATAACAATTTATAGCTTCCAGTTTATGACCACGGTTAACTTAAAAATAAGCCGAAGTTGTCACATGTAAACGCTCTTTTCAGCTTATTTTAAATTAAAACTTCAAAAGTACTTTTTTTAAGTATTTACAGCCATAATATCGATTATTATAATTATGTAAAATATGATTATGAAAAGCTATTATCACCTAATGTCAAATACATTTCAGGTTAAAATTATTTTATTTTTAGACACTACTTAATTCTAATTTTTTCATAAAAATCAATTTAAGTAAATTCTTTTAATGAACATTTATCTACAAACACCCCAAAGTTAATATCTTTATAAGCCCAAAGGAATAAATAAGTATTACCCTCGTCCCGCTCAAATTTTCCTACTTTCTTTTTCATTTTGTCCTAACTTAACTTTTCAGCCCATAAATGACGAATTTCTCTCACAATCTCCACCCTCAATCTCCACCTTTAAAAAAATCAAAGATTTCACAAAATCTGTTGTTTCTTAACCTCTGTGCTCGATCAACACCTTTAAAGGCTACAATAAAATTGTGGATTTAACAAAAAGACCAAGCTCATTAAAAGATCATTTAAGACCATAAAAATGATAAATATAAAAAATTGATGAAGCTACAAGAAAATATTTTTTAGCTCAAACTATAGTATTTATTTAAGCAACATTTACTCACCTAGTCTACCACTTTTAGCAGAATGACAAGGCACACTTCTCTATAGACAGCTAATTAATGGTTGAGGTGGCGCCCGACCCGATGACACAGTCTATCGAATCAAGATCATATTTTAAGTTGAATTGGGACGTTCATAAAATCTAAATTTAATCACTTTTTAAAAGTACAAGCAATACTCCCTTAATTATTTTTTCACATTTCTTTTGTATTATATATTTTTCTTTTGTGTTTTTTTGTTTTAATCATAATCTTTTACTCCATCGTCTCATAATAAGAGTATGTTTGAGAATACAACTTTTATTTTTTAGCAAACTGACGGAGATACAACCCTTAAAAATAATTATCAATACATACTCACATGACTAATTTTATATTTGCATTTAACGTATTCAACCATATCTATCTCGCATGTGAAATTAAAAAAAATTATTTTTTTCTTAAACTAGTAACAAGATTGACTTTTTGGAACATGACTTATTTTGAACAAAAAATTATTTGATACAAAACTCGTTTTATGGGATGGACGGAGTGTACCTTTTAAAGAACACTAACTCTCATGTACATCTTTTTTAACTTTGTTTCTCCTAATAATTTAAGAACAAAGAAAAAACGTTCCTCTCCTCCTAATATAACTTGAACAGGGACTAAAGGTCTAAGTAGTGAATGTTCTGCCACCTAAGTTATCCAACGTTATACATTTATTCATCACAGCTAATACTTTTTAGCATATACACTAATAATTTCATGAAATATAGTCTAGTAAACTGGTTGAGAGCCTGGAATACCAATAATACGAATCTAAAAACCGTGCAAGTGATATATAAGAGAATTACTCTTTAGATAAAATTAGTCACGTGTGAAATAATGGAGCCATCCCGACATAATTCCATAATTGAATTTCCAACAGATCACTGCCAAAATGTTATTTTTGGTCTTCTCTTTTTCTTTTATTTTTTAAATAAAAATATATAAAAATATTTATTTATTTATTATTTATTATTTATTTATTTAAACCTGGTGTTGGAATAATACATAACAAGTGTCGGCTGGTGTATTAATTGGACATAGTTAGGTGAAATTTTAGGGGCCATCAATCTTAAATTCAAGATGGGATTTTTTTAGAAGAACTACCAAAATTACAATAATTAAAGATTATAATTTATCCTACGTAGCTACCATGATATTTCCTACATGCTCACACAACTAATATTTATTTATTTATCGAAAAAAATACTTTGCGACTCTGGTAATAGATCAGGGATCGAATTCCATCGAAAATTCTTCTGCGATCAGAAATGTACTCAAAGCAAAGTATGAGATGAGAAAAAAAAAATGTGCAAAATATACCTTACTTATACTTTGGGTCCAAATCAGGCCCTAATTTATTTTCTCCAAGCCTTAAACTTTAAAGTGGAAAATATAAGCCCATGAAATTCTGAATACTCTCTCCATCTCAGTTTAATTTGTCTATCTTGACAGGACACGAAGGTTAAGAAAAAACAGATTTTGTGGAATTTTTTTACTTTTTTAAAGGTGGAGATTGAGGTGGAGAATTTGAAGGGAGAAATTTGTCATTTATGGAATGAGAAATTAGACTGGGACAAATCGAAAAGGAACGTAGGCAAATTAGAGCGGGACGTGGTTAGTGCAAGATAAATATGAACCCTTATGTAATTCATGGGCTGCTAGTCATGATTATTATTAGCTCATTGAGTTGGACTTGATGAGCTTGATATTTTTCACCACCTAAAGTAATGGTGAGCGGAATCGACTCTGCTATCTATACATCTAGTCCTCCTCCACAAAGGTGGCAAAATTTGGGTGACCAAGTCCAACCCATCAAACCAATACTATACATAAGGTGGTTCGGTCGACCTAAAATTTCATCGGACAGTAAAATATTGAGCTCAGCACAACCCATCTCCCTATATACTAAGATGTTCGGGTCGATACGTGATCTGTCGGGCTTTTAGCCCATAAGGCCGGGCCAGTTAGGCCCTATAATACTTGAACCCTAAATTCCTATTATCCAGTCCATTTAAAATATTTAAGAGACAAGGTCGAGTCGATTTTTCCATCTCTACTCCTCCATGTCTTTGAATGTTACATCATCCAATTCCATGGTTGTGTGAAAACATGGCCAATTAGCATTTGAACATGTTTCTGCCATCTAGAAACAGCTCAAATGTACAACTAGGTAAAGAAAAACTAGTGCACATGGTGAGAATGTTGTCACATGTTTTTCAAAGAATTTTTGCTATTATTCCATATTAGTTTCCACACATCATTTGTGGATATCATAGAATTTTAGTTTGTTACTCACTCCGTCTCGAATCAATTTGTACTGCTAAGTAAAGTCACATATTAAAAAATATTGTCTTTTATGTTATGTTGACCTTTCAAACCTCACGTTTTGTTTTATTTGATACTCCCTCCGTCCCAGCTTAACCTGCCTAGGTTGACCGAACACGGAAGTTAGGAAAAAATAGATTTTGTGGAATCTTTGACTTTTTTAAAGGTGGAGATTTTGAGGATGGAGATTGTGAGATAAATTTGTCATTTATGGGGCTGACAGGTTAAGGTGGGACAAACCAAAATAGCAAGTAGGCAGGTTAAGATGGGACGGAGGTAGTATATAAAAGTGTATTGTGAGGTATAATTTGTGAGATTTGCTTTCTTTTCAAAAAAATTTGCAAATTACTTGAAACGAATCGAAATAAAAAATGTACAAGTTCATTATGGACGAAGAAAGTATTACAATAATAGTCCAAAAGTAGTGATAATTGATTTTTTTTTTTTTTTTCGATTTCACCGCAGATTATGGGGAACTATAGGCACCATATAATTAGTCCTTGTGGCATAATGGAAATCACATGTTTAATTATAGTTGTGTAATTATTTAGTACCTCACTAATTATTATTAGGGTGAGCAAAAAGATTTTGCCAGATATTTTGTCCCTAAGTTTGCAACATCTTCTACAATATTTAAATTAACGTATGATATATGCATGCAAAATATAAAATCGTTAATATATCAGTTGTGATTGTGTGTTTTATGATCATACAAATGTTATAGGAGATCTTGCACATTAATTGTAGGAGTTTTGAACTGCAAAAGTAGAGCTAATCAACATTACGCGTATACAATATTGTAAAAACACTATGAGCTAGTTAGGTAGATTAGGATTCAACGACTAGTTGAGACTTACACGGGTAACCTGCATAATTCAACAAGAAACTTTGTACATGTCCACTTCCTATATAATCATTCATTCTGGTATAAATAGTCATTATCTGTACTTCTACAAGGGAGGTTGATTGAGAATGTTTAAGCAATTTGAGTAATCATTGACTTTGACAGTTGATTCTGAACGGAGCATAAACATAGTTAGGTGGGAAAGAATTAAGACAAAATATCGACTGTTGAATAAAATAACAATGTTCTATTTAAAAATGACTCTATTAAACGTCGGGACTGATAAAGTCGAGACACAAGTTTGACTCATTGTCCGTAAGACGATATTGCGCCGCATACAAGTATTCGCTGTATACGGCAATCTTCTCCAAGATACAACAACTTTTAACTTTAAAATCGAAGCACAACGAAACTAAAGTTTTCAGCTAACTACTCGTTACTCAAGACTTTTTTTAAGACTCAAATACTCGAATACCACAATTGCAAAATATGATAAATGCAGATTGTGCTGAAACTGTCGTTGTATTTCATTAAGTAACTGAATATGCAAATGTTAAGGCTTATTATAGAAGTCTACGTGTCATTTTATGAACATATACACTATTCTAATTTGATCAATTATAACCGTTAGATCTTATATCTTGAATAAAGGTCACGATCTTATGATTAGATTGCATTTTTTTCAAACATCACGTCCTTTTTTCGCATCTATTTCACTTTAACTGATCCAACTTTTTAGGACACTCTTTCATCTAGTAAAAATTTTTTCATTCGTACTTCCAAATTCCAACATCGATATTTAATGAAAGTCTAACATTCTAATATGTATTAGTCGAAGCTAATCGAGGTTGAATATAAGATTTATATATGAAGTGGATAATGTAATGAGCATGTGCTTTTGATTGATGCTCCAAACACTCTACCATCGTGTCACTTTACATGTGGACAGTCAATATGTCTTTGATGTTGCAATGATATAATAAAAATTAAATTCAAATTCAATGATATAATAAAAATTAAATTTAAATTCAAACCTCAATTGAGAGGACACGATTTAATAACATCTCGAGAATATTTTTCCTTTTGAAAGAAACATCTTAAGAATATTAATGTAATAGAATACTCCCTTCGTCCCGGCTTATCTTGTACAGGAAGATCGGCACGTATATTAGAAAAAAAAATATTAATTTATTGACTTTTCAAAGGTTAATTGATGGTGAAGATCGATGGTGAAAATTTTGAGGGTGGAGATTATGTTATAATTTTTCTTTTTTAGGTTGTGCAAGATAAGATGAGACGACCGTTTAAGAAAAATGTGCAAGATAAGGTGGGAAGAATGAAGTAATTTTTAGTGTGACACAAGTCAATGACACTAGTTTTTCCATTGTTGTCACTAAAATATATTGAGATGAAGAATGTTTCAGATTTTGTTTATTTTTCTTTTTTTCGTTAATTTGATCGGAGGTTTTTAGTCTCTCTTCAAGTTTTTGTCTCTACTTAAGAAGTGAAAATATTTGTCTTCGTAATTTTTATATTTTGGTACGCAATATGTTCAATGCAATTGCAATTTGCAATTTTGATCAATTGCTCTAAATTGTTTGAAATTATTTTAAGTTGTTTTGACTATTTCTTCTTATCATTCAATGACGATCAATTCTAGCCAATTCACAACATAAATGGATATGGAACAATTGAAGCACAATACTACAAAATTTTATCTCATACAGATATAAATCTAGTAAATTAAATAAATCGCTATTAAGTTGGACAAATTGCGCATCAAAATATTTGATCTCGATCTCGAGTTTGTCACCGATCTTCTGCTGAAAAGCCCAAAAAATGAGCGAATCAATATTGAAAAGCTCAATAACGACTGAATCTTCAAACGAACATAATGGACACCACGAATAACGAATCTTCCATTATTTCGAAGATTAATACTTCCACTTATTGAGTGGAGACGAAAACTTTCATAAAAGAAGATGAAGAAAAAAACAAAATAATAGTCGAAGGTGAAACCTTCGCCTTCTCCATCCTTCCATGAGGAAGATGAAGGAGGAAGACGGCAGCTAGATTTAGAGTTGAAGATAGATATTTAGATTTAATAATATTATCTTTATACAAAAACGTTTAAAAGGAAGAGCAAGTCTTTGTGTGACGATTTTAACTGAATACACTTTACTGAAAGAAATGATTTTTATTGATAAAAATAATATTTTTGCTACGAATTTTTTTTTTTTTTTTTTTTGTCACACGACCATCGTACAGTCTTAAATGATTAAATAAACAAAAAATTGTTGTACATTCGGAGCCCATAAATAATAGCTGTGCCTTATGTACCAAGTTGGCTGCTACTATAAATAATGCTTTTAATATAGTCGACCACCGACACTCCAAAAACCCAATTATTACAAAAACAAATGTTGAATTTAAAAAAAGTCAAAAACTTGTACGAGACATGACAGAAAAAAAAAAATTATTTTTTATAATAAAAATATTACATTTATATATAGAAATATTGCTGTTTTAAGGAAAAAAAAAAAAGAGCATCACTTTTTGTATAAAAAATATCACTTTTATTTGTAAAAAATTATTGTAGCAAAAATATCATTTTTATTTGTAAAAGTATCATTTTTTTCTGTGAAAGTATCATTATTTCTATAAAAGCGTATTCCGTCACACACAAGATTCACTCATTAAAAATATATATTTTTTTTTAAGTTAATCCACTAATAAAAACTGAATCCCCTAAAAAATATACTACCTCCGTGAGAGACACATTTCACAATTCACATTGGAGCCACCTAGCTATACTCGACCCAACCTGTCGAGTTAATATATGTAGGGCCAACTAAATTCTTTTTTATCGAGTTAAAAATTAATGAGCCAACTCAGTCCAATTCCCAAAAAAATTACTAAATTTTTTTAGCCGATCCCTAACCCCTCGGGCCATCGACCCATCTAAATAGGGGTATGTTGTGTAATATCCTAGTCCGACAATACTTTATGCCAAAATTCTTGGAGTGAGAGTATTGTGTGTGACGGTCTCGTATGACGGAATACACTTTTACAAATAAAAGTAATCTACAGTGATATTTTTACGGATAAAAGTGATACTTTTACTGAAAAAATGATATTTTTTTCTCGTCCCACCGTATGACGATCTCATACAAATTGTGGCAAATTCTAATGATCTAACTTGTTTAAAACATCTATCGAATTGAATTGATTTATCTAATCGTACCAATTTTACCAGTTTTATCAAAACAAATGGTTAGATAACGTGAAATATTTTAAAAAGAAAAAGGAAAAAATATTCAAAGTCAAATCATGAAAAGCAGTTAATATATATTCCCTTTTCTTTCTACAGTTGGTCTTTGATAAAGTTGCTGTCTTTCTTAAACATAGATAACCATTCTTAACACTCAAGTTCTTTGTTTAACCTTAAAAAATAAAAAAATAAAACAACATAAACCTCCACTAACCCCCAAACCCAAAAAGCCCCACTAACCCATAGAGAGAATGTAATACACCCTCCATCCCGACTTAATTTACCTACTTTGATCAGGCATAAAGGTTAAGAGAAAATAAATTTTATGGAATCTTTGACTTTTTTAAAGGTGAAAATTGTGAGAGAAATTTGTCATTTATGGGCTGACAAGTTAAGTTGGGACAAATCGAAAAAAAAAATAGATAAGTTAGAGCGGGATGGAGGTAGTACATATCTTCTCGTTTTAATGGTACAACATCTTCTATTTCAGTTACAGTATTAAATGACATGACATCATAGTTAATGTATTATGCAGTTTACTTAGATTGTTATGCATGGCCTATCATGCTTGTTGTGTTACGAATTATGGTGTAACTATAAAAAATTTAATAGGAACGAAAAATAAAAGGACACAGATTTGTTAACCTAGTTGTCAAAAACGTCCGAAGAATTATTAAACTAGAAGATTCACTAATATCTCGGTTAATAACAAGTATAAAAATCAGAGGATTATTTATAACCAAAACTGGACCTTAACCCTAAAAGTCCATTCAACTCGATTATTACTTTAGAGGGCCAACTTTTTTCTTCAGGAGCGGTGAAGCGATCCTCATGCTCAATAACCCAACATATTTGGCTTGATGATATTTTTAATAATTTCTTCATAATATAACCCGTCTAATATATTGGACAGGCTGAATCGACCAATCAAATTAGTGTTGTTTAACCTTTATTAAAAGAAGAAAAAAACAACATAAACCTCCATTATACCTAGAGGTGACAAAATTTGTCAGGTCCGATGGATCGATTAGTAGGCTCGATATTTTATATAGGTCAGCTCAGAAAAATATAGGCCCGATCGAATCAGCTCGATAATCTTAATATATTATAAAAAAATATCTCGATCCGAACCTATTAATTTTAAGTCTGACCAAATCTTGAATTATCCAAGCCCACCCAATCTAAAAAATGACGTTGGCCCAATGAAAATAGGCCGCCCAAATTATAACCTCTAAGTATGCCCCAATGCCAAAAGCTCCTCACACGAACCCATAAAGAGAGGAAGAAGTTAGAGCCATTCTAGAGAGAGAAACTCCTAAAGATTCAATTTTTTTTTTAAAACCCACAAAGAGGAGAGAGAGAAACCAACTCTCCTAAGTAAAGATCAAACTTTTTTTTGTTTATAGTGATTTCTAGAGAGAGAAAGAGAATGGTATTCACAACCAGAACCAAAAGCAGCAGCAATACTACTGAAAGCTGGGGAATGGGGTTTCTGTTAGTATTCTTCCCAGAAGATCAAGAAAACACTAATCATCATCATCATCAAGAATCCAAATCCAAACCCACAATTTTCAAATTTTTTTCATCTTCAATTCTTAAGAACACAAATTCATCACAACTTCTCTCTAAAACCCAATCCACAATCTCCATATGTTTGCTCCTTGTTTTCACTACTCTCCTTCTGTTTACTCTCTCCACCCTCCCTTCCTCCCCCTCCGCCGCCGCCGCCCGCCGTCTCTACCGTGTCCCCCGCCGCCACCTCTCGAACCTTCCAGAACCTTCCTCGAATTTGTCGCATGCATTGCAAGGAATGGGGAGTCTGTACAGAAGGGGTACTAGAGGAATGAGTGACCTCGTTGTTGCTCATGCAGTTGAGTCGTTAACTCGGAACGAGTTGAAATTGTTTCTTAGGCTGTTTCATCGCTCCTCCCTCGGTTCAAAGTCGGATCTTTTGTTCATTTTTCCTTCCAGAAGTGGTAATTTTGATCATGCAATTGTTCAGGAGAATGACTCGTTCTTGAAACTCTTGACTCGGTACAAATTGAGTAATGAGTCTCACTCAACGGCGGGTTTTGACGTGACCCAGTTCGTGAAACTGAGTAAAAAGGAGAAGGAAAGTGGAGAGCCAATCTGGGGAAGAAGAATTAAAGGGAATTACAGTGAGGAAGGAGCAGCTGAGTTGACTCGTCCGAGTTACGGTTCTGTAGTGGGTTTCGACGTGGAGGAGCTTGACCCGGAGAACTCGCTATCCGGGTTTCTAGACCACGTTCCAATGAGTTTAAGAAGATGGGCATGTTACCCGATGCTACTGGGTCGGGTCAGGAGAAACTTCAAGCACGTAATGTTGGTTGACATTAAGGAGTTTTTAGTACTCGGTGACCCACTCACCCGAGTCAGAAGCCAGAGTCCCGAGTCAGTGCTCTTAAAGTCGGTAACTCTGTCAGGTAAGCACGGTAAGAAGAACTCGGAGAAAACCCGGGTCCACTCGGGTTTTATCTTGGGCGGGTCAAGGGGGGTCCGGAGATTATCAAATGCAATGTTGACGGATATTGTAAGGGCATCCATGCAGCACAAGAAGAAGAACTCGGTAAGCGAGTCGGGTCTTTTTAACCAACTCGTTGGAAACGAGTTCGTGTTAAAGAACGTGAACGTGATCGTGTCGAGTGAGTCAGTGCCCGAGATGAGTTCACTCGGTGGGTCGAAACTGAATTTGCGGAATTATAGCTTGATTAGGCGGGGAAATAGCAATTTGGATTTGGTAATGAAGCATTTATGTTCATTTCCTATAGATTCTACAGTTTATAGTGATTGCTAGTAATTATAAAAAAAAGATTTTTTTTTTTTAATACTTTATAGAATTTGTTGATAACACGTTTGTAATAGAAAAATGATTTGGTTATTGTGAATTGCCAATTTTCTCCCCAAATTTTGATCTTTAGTTATTGCATGATTTTTATTTTAGGGTAATTATGGTACCACAGTGGTATTGGTACCATTTATTGGTATCAGTACCATTTATTGGTATTATTGGGAGATAAAATGAAATTATATAATTTAGTGAGTCCATCATATTTAAATATATATGTATTTTTTCCCACGGTGGTATTGGCATCACAGTGATACCGAAATTGGACTCTTTATTTTATTACCCAACACTAAACTGTAAATAAATAGAGTCGAGTCAAATGTATTATTATTCAAATTTATTTAAAATATTATTTAGGTTTTATGGTTGATTAAAATATTGTGTTTGAATTTATTTGGATAACCTTAAACGCATTAGAGTATACTATTTTTTAGTTTTGGAGATTTAGATTACATAATATTGTTTTCAAATTAGTTTGATATAGCTAATCAAATAATTTAAATAAGTTTTTAATAATGATATCAAATTAAGTATCGAGTAGATTGGTTTGATTCGTGTCAATCTGAACGGTCACACCCAAAAGAAAAGAAGAAACAAAAGAAATAATTTTAGGTTTAACTATAAGAAGTGGATAAAATTATATATATTTATCCCCACACTTCTATTTTATTGACTTTGGTCCCATATACTTTGGGTTATGCACCTTTTTGTTCTCGATGCATTTTTTTAATTTAAAATTTGCTCAAGCATGAGAAAAGTAGGTTTTAAAGTTAATAATAATAATTAAGGTAGTGTTCATGCTAAAAGATACAATTAATATCTTTCAGCATAAATCATTAGGGACGAAATTAAGGGGATGCTGATAGTCGGCCTCCCTCAAATTTTAAAAAACAATCCAAATAGTATATATATGTATACATTAATTGGTCCATGTAGATAAAAAATTAAAATTTAATATTCCTTGTTCCACCTCCTTAACTAATATTTCTGGTTGCGCCCCTGTAAACAATGATATTTAACCTGAATTGCACCATGCACCTGATATATAAAGAGACTACCTTAGTTTTATCGTTTCACCTTTTTATGATGAAGATTAGGGGTTCGATCTCCGCTTCTTCCCAGCCACAATTTTTTTTTTAAAAAAATCTCTTATTAATTTAATTAAGTAATACTTTCTCCGTCTCACTCAGATTTGTACACTTACCTTTTCGGTACGTCACACACCAATTTCATACCCTTAAAAGGAAATTTCTCTTACAATCTCCGCTTCAAAATCTCCACTCTTAATCACCACCTTTGAAAAAGTCAACAAAAATGTAAAAAATAAGTTTTTTTAAATATACATTTCCGACCTTACGTACAAATCTGAATATGATGGAGGGAATATTATTAATCTCTAAAAGGAGTTTCTTTTTCCTTTTCTTAAAGAAAAGAAGTGAGGCATGAAAATTAATAAAGATCATTTAGTAGCCAACTGTCACCTTCGGTAGCTGACAGACGAATCAGATCCGCGCCCGGTAATCGAAGATTTTTGAAATATTTATTTTATTAATATAATTATTAGTATTTTTTATTGTAATTATCGAAGATAAATCAACCAATATTGAAGCAATACATGTGAGATTTTACAGAGAATTCATTACCGTCTGTCACCGCGTTAATAGCCACGCTTCTCTCATTTGCAGTAAATGTCGCCATTTTTTATGTATTTTTAAATTTAATATTTTTATTTTTGCGTAAAAAAAAATAATCTTTTTTTTTTAATCAGAAAATAAAATGACAATGTTGAATTGGAAATGGTGGAATATTAATTACTCCCTCCGTCCCAGATAATTTGCACACTTTCCTTTCTTTTCGGGGTGTTCCGAGATAATTTGCACATCCTTAAAAAGGAAATTTCTCTTAGAATTTCCACTTTTGAAAAAAGTCAATTAAAAAGTAAAAACAACTATTTCTTACCACGTGTCGGGAGGAATGTGAAATTATCTCGGGATGAAGGGAGTATTTTGTATCAAGAACTCAGGGAGTAAAAAGATATTCTCTTGATTTCTCTACTAGGAACGTATAAGTAGGGGTGAAAAATAAAATAATAAATTTATTCGATATTGCTCGATTTGAAATAGTTCGTGAAAATTTTGTTTGAATTGTATTTGATTAAATATCAAATAAATTTGAACATATTTTTATATTTGATAAAATTTGAAGCTCACGAGCTTAATAGTAAGTGTAAAAGTGTAAAAGTATATTAACTTGACTAGTGTTCTACTATATTAAAATTCGTCCAAATTCGATTTGATGAATAATTAAACGAAGTTCAATAGAATAATAGCAAAACTCGATAAAGTTACCGAATTACATAGCAGTATAATCTAGTATTGTAATCTTTAATAATAAAAAGATAAATACGCTCTAGTGTATTTTTGTGCATGTTTTATACTATTAAAGCTCCCGTGATGCACATACATATAAGATTTAATATGTTTTTATTACGTATAAATGTGTAATTTAATAAAACCATTTTTGTTTAAATTTTTAAATTGGGTAGAAAAGTCAGATTGGATTTAATTGAATTTTGAAAATGATAAGAATTTATATTAGAGGAATGAATTTTTTTTTATATAAAATTAATAAGAAAATAAATGGAAAAATGGAGAGGGGCAGAATCACGGAAGGAGGGTGAGGCAACTAAGCGTATTCATAGGAACCACGTGCTTCGTGCTTTCTTACCGCGTTTCTTCCCTTTTTAAAAGGATCCAACTTTAACCAAATTTACAATTATACCCCCCCCTTGCTTTTCACTTTTCACCGGTTCGACCGACGTTTTAGATGGATTGGACTATAACAATCTAGATCTGTAGAATCATTGGGTCTAATAAACACGACTTAATGGGTCAAAAGTTTGACGGGCACAGACCAACTTGAAAATCTTTGTACGTTTGAGAAAGATGGATTGAGCTGGACTCAATAACTGTTGGTCAGATGGAGTTTTGGTTCAACCAACGTTCTAAAAGACGCTAGACGCTAGTGGGGCGGCAGACTAGGATCTAGCGTCTAATTGGAATTTAGGCGAGATTAATCGGGTTTGAGTGGGTTTATGCGAGGAGGAGTCAGGGATAAAATATAGATGGCCGAGGACCATCTAGCTCCTAGATGAGATTTAGTCGGAAATAGACGGGGACTTTTAAAATAGATGGCCAACTCAACTCGATATATGGTCTTGACAGGAATTTAGATTTTGGTGATGAGATGGGCTAAATCGTAAAAAATTTAAATGCATTGGAAAGATTAATGTTAAGAGAAGTTGCGTTTTACTTGAAAAAATAAAATATTGGCAACAAAATCTACAAGAAATTCATTTCTTTTATTAAAACTTACTAAAACAATTGGTAAATTAAACTAAAATGAATAAATAGGACATAAGTTTTTGTTTGAGATATTTATTTATTGATGGGATAGACACAAGAACGAGAACAAAAAAAAAATTAAATGAGGTGCACTTAATAAAAAATAATAACTACAAAAATAAAATTATACTATAAAAAATGTGGTCCTCCAAATTATATGATACATAGTTTAAGAAAAAAATCATAAATATGCATATACAATTGTGTAATTTAAAACTTCATCAAATCCCAAACTTAAAATTATGACGAATATTTGTTACAATTTTCACTAGAAAAAATGTTCATTTTTAAATACTCACTAACTAAATCAATAGTTATATTTAAAAATCAAATAAATGACACTAAAATAAAAAAATAATCTAGACTAATTAAACACATATTATGAGATTTTTTTTTTTAATTACAATTCCCAATAAATATTATGGACAATCCATTGACTTTCTCATTTGAATTTGAACAATGTCACAATAAAAATTAATCAACACCATTAGTATAATATTGAGTAAGAATGTATTGAGATTAGTGCAAGGAATTATCCAAGAATCACACTAATATTATTATTTATTTTCAGCATTAATTTATTATAATTTTTAGCTTGTAAAAATTCTAATTTCCATGCAAAGATTTGGGATCATAGATTTTGATGCAACTTCTTAGAAGCATCCATGAAACATTAATAGTTCTAGATCCTCTTTTCACTCGTGTGATTTTATTTTTATCGATATGTGTTGTGATTTCGGAATTGCTCTCCTACCCACTATAAACATATATGAATATGTTCACTGTTGATGTGTCAAGATCATACATAATCATTTTTAAACAAGAAATATAATTAGTTTCTATGAGTCCTTGACATATCGTCTGGAATATGTGCTCATAATGGGCAAATGAGTGGGACTCGTAATATGTTTTTTGAGAAGATACGTGTTTTCTTTTTTTGAAACCATACAATATGTATACAAATAAAAGAAAATATGAAATTGAAACATAGGACTACCGTAACCTCTGTTCTAGAAGTTCCCGTTTAGTCGCTAGATTGTCATATCTTTTCACCAATTTCTTCCGTTTAGTCTCTCCTAAATCCCACCTTAGCCCAGGCTGAACATCGACAAGTGCTAGATCCTAATCTAGTAGTAGTTCGAACGGACCTTATTAATTGGTATTCATATGTTCGCGTAAACAAATACTAGGTTTCTTAGCAATTTTTGTTTGTGATCGTAAATATTAAATATTATTTTTAGTTTTGCACATATTTAATGACATTTTTAATAAATACGTGATATAACCCTATACACAGTCATCTTGGGAGGATCCGAAACATGAACTTTTTACCGAACGTTCTATTCGTACTCAAACATGAACCTTTTACCGAACGTTCGGAGGATTCGGAACCGGTTGTGTTTGGATGGTGATGCAATGAGTGCATGATAATTGCATTTTTTGTCATAATGTAAATTGAAAAAAAGCCACCGACAAAAATAATGAATTCCACTTGTCCTCATTTCTTTCATTATAATAGAAACCCCCCCCCCCCTCCCCCTCTTTTATTTTATTTTACTCCCTCGTCCCGATTTAATTGGTCTACCTTGATCGGACACGTAGATTAAGAAAAATCAGATTTTGTGAAATTATTTTACTTTTTCAAAGGTGAAGATTAAGAGTGTAGATTTTGAGGGTGAAGATTGTGAGAGAAATTTGTCATTTATGGGTTAGGTCAATTAAGTTGGGACAAACAAAACCGGTAGGTAGGCCAATTAGACTGGGACGGAGGGAGTATTTTTGTAATACTACCTCTATCCCGGTCTAATTTGCCTATCTTGACCGGGCACGAAGGTTAAGAAAAAATAAATTTTGTGGAATTTTTTACTTTTTCAAAGGTGGAGATTGAGAGTGAGGATTGTGAGAGAAATTTGTCATTTCTGGGCTGATAAATTAGATTGAAATAAACCGAAAAGGAAAGAAGGTAAACTAGAGCGGGACAAAGGTAGTAATATTTTTAAATTTTAATTTTTAATTTTTTTAATTTTGAGGACCATTCAATTTTCTTAAAATTCTCCTCATATTGTGGGGGACAATTTTGTAAGTACAGTATCCAAAGCTTTTTGAAGTGGACTTTAGAAAAAAAAGCATTTTCATTGGATGAGAACTCGTGAACAATAAAAGTTACATTATTATATAATTTCTTAACAAAATGTAGCTTTCACACATAGATATGTTCATGTAAGGTTCATATACATCTGCCGTGTTTATTTAAGGTTGGAGGAGGTCGTAATACTGTAGGATGAAGAAAATAAAGTAAAAGGATAATGTTGAGCTAAATAAATGAATGTTCGGTTTAATTGGTTAGAGCGTAGGTTGAGATTTATTTTTAATGTAAAAGATGAGAAAAAAATTATATAATATGTGTAAATATATTATCAGGAACTTCAGAGAAAATATGACCCGACTAGCCCGATTCTTAATGAATTAGGTCAAGTATAAATAAACATAGCCATATTGTAAGTGATTCTTGTAATTCTGTATTATAGTACCATCACATATATATGTGACTCGTGACTAAATAATGTGACAATATTTTTACTAGGAAAATGGTCCGTTTGCTTAAGGCTGTGGAGTACTGGGCCAAATCTGATTGAGGAAGTTAATGAGTGTGCTTTATTGAGATTCGATTATCTAAATCTACTGAAAGCAATCTTAAACAAACGGACCTTAGTGTGTGTTCATATATGATCTTGTACTTGAATATTACTTCAATTATACAAAATAAAACAACATACTAAAGTCAAATAATTATTTTTTTTGCAAATCTAATTCAAGAAGTTGCGAAATATGGTATTTTATGTAATAAAGATATACATCAAAATTAAATAGACAAAATACAAAATATTAATATCAATGGACCTACATGTATCAATGGAAGAACAAAGAAAATCCATGGCCGCCCCACTTAAATTTAGTGCTAGACAAGTTGCAAACGTACTATATACAGGTGGTAAAATCGGCCCTGACTTGATATTTTAAATTGATTAAATCATATAAATCTTGGCACGAATTATTATTTGGTCCGATCAGATCAACCTGATAGTTTAAAAGTCCGACGGACTACATGCCGATCCGATTAATTTTAGACCTGATTAAATTTAGCGCGACCGATCCAACCCAAAATATGGTGTTGGTCAACGTGTCCGACCTAATCGGACCGTCCGAATTGCCACGGCTGACTACGTATATGTATACACGCGTGGACACACACCCACGTGTATGTGTGTGTGGAGGAAGTTCATAGAGAATGTCTTTTTCATTTTTCTGTATTTCTTGTGAAATTGCATAAAGACAAGCCAATTATGTATTGGCATGCATGATATTTGACAAAGTATATAATATTATAATATGAAATTAGGGAATATTTTAATTTGATAATAGTTTAATAGCATGACAAAAGCACAATGTGACAACACAATTGAATTTATTTATTTTATTAGAATCATTTAGATATCAAGGTGGCCCTAATTCTAGGTTTTTATTTTTATTTTTTTATTATCAAAGTTAATATTTAACAATTTTAAAAATAGTTCATTTATGCACTCTTGCTTATGTTGCATTACTAAAGGCGTGTTTACGATTACTTCTACTTTAGAATAATCGATTAAATCTAGAGAATATAAAAAAATTGCTTTAAGGAAAAAGTAGGGAATATTTGCAATGATAAGTGATTTTATACAAAAAGTAGAAGTTATATTGTTCGAAGAAAAGTAATTTTAAATAGAAATTGAATGTATATAAGGAAAGAAAACATGTGATAACCTGCTTCCAGCTTCTACTTGAAATAAATCTTTTGTTAAACGAAAAGTGCATAAGTACTTAGAATAAACTTTTGCAAACACTGCCTAAAAGCTAGATTACAAACCACAAGAATTCTAAAGAAAATTGTACTTTATTATTTTGCGTCGAAAATTATAAAACGAAAAGAGTATTTATAGATACAATTAACTGACTTAACAACAGTTTGTCATAAAACATTTTAATCGTACCTATCATATTCTAAAAAAGTGAGTTTATAGACCTTTACAATAAGACAATATATTTTTGGATTTATTCTGATAAAAATTGGTCTATTATAAAAGAATAATCCCCCAAATAATTAAGTATACATGTATCATGAAAATATAATAATAATAATTATTGATATAAAAGGAACATTTAAATAATCTGTAATATGGCAAAGAAATCTGAAATAATTTATTTATCAATTCGTAGATAGGGTTAATAGGACTTATTTCTTGAAAATAATAGGGTTAATTACGTAAGAAGTCATGACCTTTTGGTCATCTATATTTTCAGCATAATTTTCAAAAGTATTATAGAAAAAAATCACCTTACAATTTTTTCAATTCGACGCACCCGAATAATTTTGGGCTTCTATGATACGTTGTTAATAAACCCCTAATTAAATGATAATTACAATATGCAACTACAAAATAAAGACAAAGAGATTTTCATTTAGTTAGGTGCTAAAATACGTTATACAATTATACGTTGTTGGACGAATCAAAATCTAAATTTCATGCTCCACGTCAACAATATCAACCTAAAATTAATTTACATGCACCGAAATGATTTTTTCTTGAAGGCGGTGTACTTTCATGTTAGAGTTAATATATCTCGTTGTAAATGATAATTGATCAAAATGTCATAAATAATACACAATCAAAAGATAATTGATTTTCTTGAAACATACATTAGTACCAACATAGTTATAGAAGTGGCAAAATTGGCCCGACCCGTTATTTTAGATAGAAATCTTGACTTAAAGTACTATTTGGTTCGAAGGCCCGACTCAATGGACCATCGGACCCAATAATCTTATTATATTACCTCCGTCTCGCTTTAATTTGTAATCTTTCCTTTTCGGTTTGTCCCAATTTAACTTGTCAGTCCATAAATGACAAATTTTTTACAATCTCCACCCTCAAAATTCCCACCCTCAATCTCCACCTTTAAAAAAGTCAAAGATTCCACAAAATCTGTTTTCTCTTAATCTCCGTGTCCCGTCAAAGTAGGTAAATTAGACTCGAACGAAAGGAGTATAACTTATAAGAAGATAGGCTAGGCCGAACTGACTAATTTTAGACCCGACCAAAATTTGACCCGACCTATTCAGTCCAAAATATAATGTTGGCCCGACTGAGCCATGCCGCCCGATTCTTCGCCGCTAATAATTTATCCCTCAACGAACTTTAATTTCAAAGACACGGGTGGCATATGAATTTATAGGTTTGGGTTACTTTCTATAATTTATAATAAATTGTATAGTTCACGTTATTAGATATTTACATGGATTTTGTCTCGTGAATCAAATGGCCGCCTCACCATATTACAACTAATATTAAAATTTAATTTCATATATAATATTATGATCAATGATATCCTAGGAATCCTTTGGATTATTTGTCTTGTGATATTTTGGACATTAGCTAATCAATTAAATAGCATGATTCTTTCCATGGCACTTGTTAGGGTCTTAATGGTCCTAAAATAATACTACCTCCGTCCCAATTTAACCTGCTTACTTATCATTTTAATTTGTCACACCTTAACCTGCCAACTCCATAAATGACAAATTTCTCTCACAATCTCCATTCTCAATCTCCATCTTTAAAAAAGTCAAAAATTTCATAGAATCTATTTTTTCTTAATCTCCGTGCCTGATCAACCTAGACAAGTTAAGCCACGGAGGGAGTAATGTATTTTTATGGATTAATTGGAAAAAGATTCTCTCCAAGTTCGGATGAATTCTTTTATTAGAATATAAACCCTTAATATACATATATAAAAAAACTATTTTTTTTCAATTAAATATCAACAATATTTTCAACAAATAATCACATAGCCACGAACATAATAGTTAGATCAGTGAAACCTTTAATAAGTAGTATCTATTTTGTCATCCACGACTATAATTATAGTGAATCGAAGTGTCACAATTTCCACTTGTGATTATGTGGTGAAGGGAGTAACTATAAAATAGGAAGTTAAATACAACACCTTCAGCCAAAACTCTTTTCAAAATCAACCACTTCTACGAAAGTAACTTCGTTTTATTCATGCACCTAAAAAGTCAAGTTATATTTCATCCATTCCACAAGAAGTCCTATTTGAGAATCTTAAGGTTTGTACTTTTAACCAATTTAGCAAAGATAAAACTCTCAAAAAACTATCAACTCATTTATGTCACTTACTTTATTTTTTTATTTAACACATTTAACCATATATATGTAATTCATAATACGAAAAATTTAATCTTTCTATTTGGACTACACTGACATTTAAAATAGTACTTTTATTTTGGGTCAAAAACTTTTGTGAAACATGATCCTTTTTAGGAGAAGGAAGTAACTAAAAACAGATTTCTCTGAAAAACCAAACAAGTAGTGATTTAGACCAGGACCTGGATCCTCTGTAGCTGGGGCTGTGTATCTCTGTGGAGTTCTCTCACATTCAATGTGAATAACTACATGATAGAGAGAATGTAACAGAACTTCACCGAAATGCACAACCCTCGACTACAGAAGATCCGGATCAATCTAGACAATTGGTACAAGAGAATTATGCCAACTAAAAAGGAAGCAATAATTGTACTAAGAGTGACTATGACAAAAGCATATGATGATAGCATCACCCTTAATTATATGAACTGGTGGTTGGTGTGGATCAGTTTTTTAGCATAAGATACCTTAGCATAAGGGCCCAAAAATGTGAGGCCTAAATCAAAATAAAATAAACAAACCCATTAATTTTATAATAAAATTTCGATCCAGATTATCCAAAAGATACTCTAATCAATGATTATGATTGCTGGGTCACCTGGTTTTGTCGTCATTAAAGGTAGCTAATTAATCAAGTCCTCCAAGAAACATAATTAATCAATTAGCATTAAATAAATATGGGTGTCCCCTAATCTTCTGGGCTTAAAATAATACTACCTCGTTTTTTTTAGTTGTCATTCTAACTTTTTGTATGAAAATTAAGGGACTTAAGAAGTTGATAAATCAACCTCAACTAATTTCCTTAAATCCTTTTATCGGGTTAATATTGTAAAAAAAGTGGTAAAAGTTAAAATAACAACTATTTACAAACAAAACAAATAAGTTAGAATGACAACTAAAAAAAACGAAAGTAGTATTATTGAATTATCACAAGAAAACATTGGCAGTATTCGACGTGGCAAAATCAGCTTAGTCCGATGGCCCAACTCGGCCTGGACAATATTTTAAGCAGGTTGGGCCGTAAGAGTCGTAGGCTGAAGTATAATCGGGCCCAAGAAACCCGACCCCATGGGCCAATGACTTGACAACTACAATGTATACTGTGATTTTAGGGGGAAAGACCAGGCCGGGTTCACCATATTCCAGACCAGCAAAGATTCGGGCCGTCCCAGATTAATGTTACTCCCTCCTCCCAACCCAATTATATAGGCTTGTTGCCTTTTACACAATGATTAAGAAAAGTCATTGAAAAAGACAAATATATAATCAGTTTCCTAATATGTTCATATTTAACGAGTACTATTCAATATGGAGTATTATTTAATGCTCATATGATTAAGGGTTTATTAGTTAATGGGTTAAATAAAGGCTATTATATACAGAAACTGCACTATATATTTGGGACATAAAAACAGGAATACAAGTCTATAATTGGGACGGAGGGAGTATTAAAACGAAGTTAATCACATAGGACCCACAATATTTACTTGTTAGTTATGTAAAATGTAACAAAATAATTGTCCATGTGACAAATACACATAAGAATCTCAAACCAATACTTTCACTCAAATTGTGTCAACACAATTGCAAAAACCAAAGGAACAGAAAAAATACAATATTCATAGAATGGGATACCAAACAGCTTAATCTACATTCCTTAACATGTACAAAATATGAAAATACATATACACCCTTCTAACTGGAAAAAATATAAATGATTAAAAGGATGACAAACTGAGATACATACCAACCAAATCAAAGAATATAATCAACTTTTCGTCTTGACACTACGGACGGGGTCATCTCGGCACGTATAAGTAGTCGAAAGACGGGACTCAACAAAAAACAAATCACTCTTTCAAGGGCTGACATCACATATAACCAAAAGCAATACCGAAAACTTGATGGATGGTAATCCAGGCAATGATGACCCATAATTGGGGACGAAACAGAAATAAAAACCTTGGAGGTGAAGCTGGGATCAGCACTTACCGTTTTTTGGATAGTTCGAAAGACAGAAAATGCATCTAGAAGAGATCGACTTTCCTTTTGAGCATGTCCTGCTTCCACTTTGGCAATTTGTAGAAAACGTCTTTGGTCATACTCAACACTGACTGGAATTCTTCGTCGGAAAGATACGCCTGAAACCAATCGGTATTATTTAAAGAAAAGGATTAGAGTCTGCGTGATAATATAATCATCATATGACTAGGTAAATGTCTATATGAAAAAAGATAAAAGATAAAAGATAAATGCCGATGGTGCAACAAACCTCTCTTCGTTTGAAGTCAATTCCAGTGACAGGGTTGTCGGATTTAGCCCTCAACTGATCATAACTGAATGTACTCTGACCACTTCCAGAGCCATTTTCGTCTTGGTCACCAGCGGGCTTTAATGCTGAATCGTCCCCATTAAATACTGGGGCTGGGGGAGGCTCAATTCTCTCTGTATCCTTGACATCCGAATCCTCCTTGGACTCTTCGACATCAGCAGCATCTTCTCCTTTCGCAGAGGCTGATATTTTTATCATTGTATTAGCTGAATAAGAGAACTGAATTACATACAGAAAGTGAAGCGATCAACACAGTACGGATACAAATATGTTATTCGAAAATAGGTAGCTATAAATATGTACGGTTCAACAGAACCCATGCAACCTGTTTGACCAGATAAACACCTGCCTCGAGCAGAGTGGGCAAGTCAATTGCCATCCCAAGGTAGCCAATGGTACGTGATAAAACTAAGGGAGTGTGGGGGTGGGGGGTCAAAGATTATAGCAGTACCAGGAGGGCTAGCTTCAGCAGGTGGACTTCTACTTGGACGTACAGGAGACACATCGGTTGATCGTTTCTTTTCAGCAGTCAGAACATTTGATAAAGCAGCGACTGCAGCTGCTCTCTGTGACCCCTGACCTTTCCCCCCTGACCGTGGAGTTGTAGAAGTAGCTTTTGGAGATGAAGTTGAACTGAACGCCGAGTTCAAAGCAGCAAGAGCAGATGCTCTTTGTGTTGGTCCCCCATTATTTGAAGCATTCGATCTCTCCTGATATGCAGATAAATGAAGTCCCAATCATACATCAGCTCAAAAATGGCTCTTAACGATAAGGTCTCATCACATAAGAACCACAAAATTGTCATAGTCATTGCCAAAATAACAGGAAAGAGATAATATAAGCAAGATGTTGAGACGTTGCTATTAACAAACGTGAAAAGAATAGACAGATGTCCACAACAAGTTCGGAATGAAAGACCCAATCAATCTGACGGATCTTCTACACAAAAAAATTAATCAAAAGATCATGTCACAAAAAAGAAAAGGAAAAAAAAAACAGAACCAGCAGCAAGCACATAAGAGAAAGATCAACTACAATTAGCACCACCAATTTGCGCCAGGAGCTACTTCTGTTTAGAACAAATAGACATAGGATAAGGGTGCAAATATTGTGGACAAAAATACAACAAAACATATTTAAAAGGAAACACACACGTAAGAATGCACCATGAGTTTACCTCTGCAGCATGGCCAGCACCAAAGAGTAGCATGACCTTCTTCTGGAATGAGTTTCCGTGCACCTGTACCACAAGCACAGCATAGAACGGTAAGTTTATAAGTCGATTAAAATGTTAGAAAAATAAATAAAATAAGAAATCAAACATGTTGATCACATATAGTCAAAGGCCAACGACCAATTGTAAAAGAAATGCACATCATTAAACTATAG
Source organism: Ajuga chamaepitys (assembly GCA_958295605.1). Classification (NCBI taxonomy): domain Eukaryota; kingdom Viridiplantae; phylum Streptophyta; class Magnoliopsida; order Lamiales; family Lamiaceae; genus Ajuga; species Ajuga chamaepitys. The sequence continues at coordinate 2,260,047 of OY282504.1, read as the reverse complement.
TAGGCCATTTAACACTTAAAAACAGTTGTGCATTCTATCACCAGAAAACAAAGTTCTTGTTCACAGCATGTGATATTCAATTATTTTATGCTGATTAGCATATGAAGTACTTATGCAGCTAAGACACAAGTCAGCTTTAGAATTTACAAGAAAAATTGACAACCATCTTGTAAAGATCATAAAATTGATGCGCATGAGCAATGCCTGAAGTGGATCCATCTTTCCACCAGTATTTTGAACACCCAACAAGCACCTTAATTCTTTCTTCTACACATTTCTTTTCTTTTTAATAAGAAACAACATGCACCTCATTAGTTAAAACGAAGCAGAGGCTTTGAATCAAATGTCTCACAATTGGTTCTCAACAAGCATTCCAGAATAAACAAAAGAAAAAATGACAACAGAGTAGATAAAAATCTGTGACGTACGCCAGCTTTAGCAGGATCCCATGAAAAAAAGGTGGTGAAGAAGCATGGCTCGTTTCCTTCTGTCACTCTGTATAATGGAACATTTGGAGGCAAGCCTTCCAGAGAAGAAGCCATCTCAACATATTTCTGCAAAAAGCTTCAATGTTCAATGAAGCACAGATGGAACTCAACTTTAGCAACTGAAAATAGAACATGTCCAGTGTCCAGTACCTGGCCCATTTCAAAAGCATCTTGCTTCTCTTTTGAGTCTACTGAATGGCCAACCCAAACAAAAACTTCAGCATGTGTATCGAGTATCAATGTATCCTCGGTTAAGAGGTCGTCTTGACAGAAGTTGTAGACTTCTTCCACCTGGAAAATGAATGTCACTTGAGAATGGGTTTATGTTGCTAAAATGGACTTCTAAACTGATTTTTATCCAATTTATACCTCAAACTTCCCTGAGAGTACATGTAGCAGCATGTGCATCAAAGGAGAAAAAGTTAGAACAAGCCTAAAATCAGTATGTGAAAATTTCATCCAACTTAACTGACTTGTTTGGAAAGGAGGGGAGAATAATAGAATAGAAAAGGAATGAGAATTTCTACCTTTACTGAAGGAGAAAGCAAACAAGTGGGGATCCCTGACAACCTCAGATGAAATCTTCTTACTGGTGTAACTTTGTTTTCCTCCAAGTGCAAACCAAAAGGATGAGCTCTCAGTTCCTTCTTTAGTGTGTTTGATGGTTGATCCCGGCTGTATACATGATGCTATGAGAAATGAAAGTAGCAAATTGCAACACAACATACAGATACTATGAAGAATGAAATGAGTGCACATCGAATAAAAATCAGTTACAGATAAGCAAAAACTAATCGAAAGCTCAAACTACCAACCACGTCATTCTGTCACATTATTTTGGTCAAGGAGATAATTTTCATAACGAAACTCAAGTCCAAACATATACTTCAGAAAGATGTTACCTTCAGAAATTCGGCAATTTTGGCTGCCAACTGTTGTTGCTCAAAGGTGCCCTGATTACCATGCCAACTGAAAACTGAAGACCCGGATTGCAGCAGAAAACATCCATTTGAGTTTAATGATGTTGCCGCCTAAGAATATAATAGAATTTGAAGCAGAATCAATTGACCCAGTCACAAGAAGTTCTCAGATAGTTACAAGCAGGACACACACAAATTAAAGCAACAAAACTTTATGCACTAAGTAGTTAATAATAACAGTGAAAGTGAAGTCAGTAAGTTCCTCTCGAAGAACATTAATTTCGGTCCCCTGGGAGTTCCATGCCAACAAACAAATTGTAATGTCAAATTGTCTTTGGTGACTTTACAAGCATCAGATATGCAGAATATTCAACATTATTTGGTTTATTTTCCTAGTAGAGTATACAGAAAAAAGGCCGATTGTCCAATTAGCGCAGTACAAGTGCAGATAAAGAATAGATGTATGACTGACAATTACTAAGAGAAATGAAGTGAAAGTACTATATGAAAAATAAAGATCAGGAAAACTAGCACGTCAAATCAGGCTAAGCAAATAAAGTACGTCTACCCACTAAAAAGATTAGTATAAGAACCACGGTGAAAACAAGCATCCCAAAACATCTCAAGTCCATGCATTCCCTTAAAATTTAGTACCACTAATCGTGATCCAAAAATATTGCCTTCCTTTCCTATCATGTAAAAGTATGCCTTTGCTTTCTCAACTCTAGAATCAATCTCTCTTTGCCTTACTTTCCTATCATGTACTACAGTCTACAGGTTTAAGTTAAGCAAGCACTTACACCAAGTCAGAGATCAATTAACAGTCTAGACGTAGAAGGAACAAAAGAGGACTGGTGAGTGAAGTACAAACAATTTATGATTCAAATATTTCTTCAACTGTCAAAAAATATTGTGATGCAATAAATAATGCATGTCCAAGGTATAGTAAAATCACATAGAAATAACTATCAAGTCAGATGCTGGCGAACTTACAGCTTCAACTTGAACAACTTTGTTGTTATGGGGAGAAGTTCCAGATATACTGATGAGAGCCACACCATCAGAAGTGTATGTTTCATCATTCAAACCTTTATCGGCTATGTAATTCTTGTAACCGGAGCTCAATCCGCCCTATCAAAACAATTTGAGATGTCAGAGAAATGATCAGCGGATCTGTTTTCTTTATTTATACGTGTTTCTCTTTTCCTATTTCAAATAGTGAGGAGCACCTTAAGGACCACCATAGGCTGAAAGATCGCAATAAACTGTGGGGGCTCCTTTCCTTGATATATTCGACCCTGGAGGAAGCATAATTTAGAAGACAACTTCTTACATTTCATTATCTAATGGGATAAACCAATCAGGTTTATATTTACCAGCACTGGTCTCCCCTTCAGCGAGTTGAACATTGTGGTCGATAATTTAGCAGCCATCTTTTGGTCCTCCTGAAAAGTGGGAGCCCACTTGTTACCTCACGTTTGTAAAACAAATACAAGAATTATCAACAAACCATCATTCCATGTCATAAGATTAATAATTTCTTGCATTAACACATGTCAAAATCAGAAGCGTGTACATTTGCACATTGCTTCACATCATTCGCTCATAATAGTACTATAACCAAGAGTTATGCAGTGTGAGCTGAAAAACTGACGGAGCTTAAGTTCAGTTGTAATTACAATACTGTTATCAAACTTAAAATTTTCTACCTTAAATCAGATGTCAAAATTTTTAAGTTTTTGGCATGAGCATGTGTAATTTACATTTCCTGTAACCTTTCATTGCAATCGTTATATAGCCATGGCTAACTTTAGTACCTCGACGCTGTCTTTTCCAATCCAATAACATAAGTAGTAATCTTCTTTTCTTTCGTGAGAATGGTAAGTGTAAAGCACAATATAGCAATCCCCGCTGTAAAATTTACCAATGTCTTCATTCGGTACAGGAGTTTTGGCATTACCATTGATGCGCCAAACCTGGAAAGATACAACAATTACAATTCCAGACTTTTGAATTACTGAAAACAAACAAAAACAAGAGCAAATGATAGAAGTTAGACCTCAGTCCTTCCACCTCCTTCAAGCAAGGGAGGGACTTCCTCGTTCACAGGGGCACCTTTACTTGCACCCTTCATGACACCACCTTGCTGCTTCAACAAAGCTACAAAAATATTGAAGACAAATTATTGATCTAGAAGACAACTCGACCATACATGAATGAACTCCTCAGAGCTAGTCCTTACCAGCGACTTTTCCCCTTCCCTCCTCAGCAACAGGAGCAGCTGACCCTGATGGCCAGGAATCAAAGTTGGACTTGAATGAATGAGTCTCATAACCTTGAATAAGCCGAGTTATATGGGTAGACTTTGGCCTATTTTGGCTTGCCAAAAAATCCTGAAATATTGTTTGCATGTTAGAGTTCAAATTACTAATTAGAGGAAAGAACCCACATGTGAACTTGAGCTTTTAGCATTGTACCTCTGCAGCTTGGATGGCAGCTTTCCTTTCATCCACTTGAGTTACCCGCCCAACCCAAACAAATACCTCAGAACCACAATCCAACATATAGCATTTGTTATTTTCCAAAATTGACTTAGAAAGTGCAGCATCTACACTCGTAACTTGACCATCAACAATGCTGCAAGATGCAGAAATAGAAGGGAGGTAATGCAATATTAGTTCATTAACATGATAACAAAAAATAAGACAATAACTCGAAAGTGTACAATGCAATAAAAGAAAACATGTCTCAATGAAACCACCAGCCCAATGAATGAGAAGCAAGTAAACTAAGCAAAACCAAAGTAATCTAATATTAGAAGAAAATGTTCAAGACCGAACCAAACCAAGCAAACACCATAGTAATTTAATTGTTATAATTATATCGATGTGCAATGTGGTGGTGAACCCAGAAAAATTGCTGAACATTAGTCTGCAAGCAAGTGTTAATCCTCACATACAACCTTGAGATTTTCAAACAGAATTAAGTTTACCCATTTGGCAGAATGTAGAAGTACCAAAAGTAGGACACATGATAAACACTCCCACCAAAATACATTCTGGATACTTTTGAAACAACTTCCGTCCACATTTAGATCGTCCGTTTCTTCCAAATTGAATCAATATCCAACTTTAGGTCTCTAAACATTTCGCCCTACTTTTTAACTCTGTGATATGTTAAGTCAACTCAACAGAGCTACATATAACCTCCGACATTGAGACCGGTTTTGATTTAAAAGACAGCCGACTTGAAAGACCCAACAGCTCTAAATTTGCGATTATAAATAATAAGAAACGACAATAATTACCTATAAAGTTGAGCAGGGGTTTTCTCTGCTACGATATCATCTTCAGTAACAACCTTCTTGCCAATTGGAGCAAATCCACCAAAGAGTACCCAGAATTCACCAGAATCTGTCTCGGCTTGCAACTTTCCATCATCTGAAATTTGGTATGACAGTTAGACAGAAGTCGCAATAAAATCCAATGAAGAGGGAATCTTATAACAGAATTATGTACAAATATAAAGGGAACAACAAACACCATATCTAAGAGATTATGAGTGTACTCACCAACAATTGCGACATCACACTTTCCTTCATGATACTTGTCCTTTAAAAACTGAATTACTTCTAATGACTTGGCCCTTTCCTGAATGTTTGAGTTTGCACCATTGAATTGAAATATCTTGTCTTTGGTGTCAAGAATAAAAACATCATCGTGATTCAGCGAGGACCTTGAAAATGGGACCTACAGGAGGAAAGAAAACCTATTTATTTTCTAGATAACAAATTCCATAAAATCCTGCTGTACTTGAATGCTCATGACATGGAGAAATGATTGTGATTATTATTGAGATTCTACTACAGCGCTGTTACACTGTAGAACTGGAGTTATACTTTCCTACCTGCTTCAATCTTACAACTCGCTTTCCTTTACAAATATATAACCGTGTTTCAAACTCTTCTTCTTCAGCTTTCTTAAATCCAGATGCAACACCACCTTCCAGTGGTATAATGCATGGTTTAAAATATGACAAGAACTTGTCAGACTCATGCCCTTGTAGTTCTCTGTACTGGACAGCACGACCACCAAGAACAGCATCAAGTTCAACAGTTTTAATAGCTGCAGTCCCTGCTTCGTCCTAAGATGTAGAGAAAAAATTCAAGTTAGAAAACAGATGCCAAGAAAGCACACTATGAACAGAAACAAGAATAAGATCAGCACCTGGCTAGTATCCTTTCCGAGCCAGAAGTGAATGTCATAAAGATAAGAACCTCCCTTACCGGAACTTGTCTGCATGGAAAATCAAATCAATACATAAGCCGAAAACATAGTGCCATTGTTTCTTGGTCTACTTTTATTAACTGTCCAAAAAAGAATAAGGATATATATTAGGATTAGTTACAGGAAATGGACAAGCGCACCTGAAGAATAATATAAGAATCTCCAGAGTAGAATTTGCCATAATCAGCCTTTGGCAAAGGAACTGGTTGGAAGTTCTCAATCCTCCAGATCTCAGTCCCTCTATATGGTGTTAAGTTTAACAAGGGAAACACGGACCAAACTGAACAAATAAAATTGATAAAATCTTCCAACACATAATGTTCATGTAAGTAGAAGCCAATTTGGTTAGTTAGTAAAGTATAGATTCCATATGTTAGGATACACTTTCTGACCCGCTCCTTGAAAAGCAGGTTCCAGAGCTTTTGCTGCGCTAGACATTGTTGAAATTCTTCGAAATTCTGAAACTGGAAACAATACTCTCAAGGTCCCAAGGACTGTTATTCAATTCCAAAGGATCAACTGAAATTAAACGAAAGCCAATGAGGTTTGGAAGAATAAAAGAAGATTTCAAATTAAACGCTGTTGTTTCCTGTTACAATCGGAGCAGACATTCAAGTATGAGGAAAAAACAAAGCAAGAGAAGATGCAAAGAGCAATTAAACAAGGTTCATATGCACCCTTCTAAATACAAGTTTACATACATATATATAGCTTTTAATTTTTCTTTTTAAAACGAGAACTCTCTCTCTCACATTGAGATATGTGGGCTTCTAAAGGCGGTATAATGGACGTATGATGGACCTTCAGTCAAGCAGTTCTATAGCTAGTATAAAGCATAAGTCGGAACATGCCATTTGTTCCATGATGAATTTGTTTTTCTTTTGATAGAAAACAAGGAATTTTATTGATAGAACGGTGCAAGGGACGAGAGAAATCCCTGATGGAATTACAACATAAGATAGTAGAATTACAAATCAGATGAAATGTTCCATTAGGAATTCTAGCATGGACTCCAGCCATATTGACTTGGGTATCAACAGCAGGATGTCATTTCTATCCACTAAAACTTAAATATCCACTAAAATTGTAATGAAGCCAGCAGTTTACTAATAACATCTCTGGAGGATGTTACAATGGGTGGGTAGAATCTACTGAAAAGTTCTGCATTCGCTTCTCATCAGAAGGCAGGGGAGACAAATTCAATTGTGATAAGAATGAACATTCTGACGTCATTTTGACGCAACAATCACCGTATGTTCCACAAACGCCCAAATTCAAGAAAATCTGCAGCACCTTTTGTATAGCCGCATAGGTAAGCCATATCCTAATATCCTTTTACTTCATTCACATTATTATGAATATCAAATAGCCACCAAAATATTGCTTTTATCTGCATTTACTAACTAGTATATCACATGCACATTTTCCATCTGATAGGATAATTTTAATAATGAGACGGTATTATGCATTCCACCTGCACATTTCTAGAAAGGGTTTCATATTGACCAGCTCAAACTTGATATGATGCAGTATAGAAATGGAATAAATGAATAAAACCCGTGAAGGTTCTCCAGTTCTGGGTTCACTTAAAATTGTCTTTGCTTCAGCATCTAATACCACATATACATACAGAACAAACATATCCAACGTCTGCTTCAACTTAAGTTCCTTCAGAAACTCACTGATGCAAATTTTGGTTTCATACAGAAAACGACCCCCGAGTATAAAACCACGAGCAGATTGACAATTAAACTACTTCAAGCCAGTACTAAAAGCGCAGCTCAGGATAAAAAAATTCAAAATATTTTCATAAGCCTAAACCCCTCCACCCCCACCGTTGCACAAATTCCTCATATTGTGATACAATACAAGACATGTAAACCTCAAAATCCCAACTTCACCCTCAAGCCCATTCTCTTTTCAACATTTTTTCCTTCTAGAAATTAAGAGGTCATCACAAAACCTTCTAATTCCCCCAGAAAACACAGTCAAAAAAATTAATCAAATTACAAATAATTTACACCAATAGTTTGTTAGTTAGCATTAGTAGAAATTACTGCAAAACGACATCTCTTCAGATAATTATCTGTACACCACTAGTTAGGTATTCAGCACTACTAGAGATTATTGCAGCACTTCAGGTAATTTTCTAATTACAGTACTTAATAAAAGGATTAGCAATAACTAATCTCCCGAACAACACATAACGCCGCAGATCAACACAAATTACATCCGATAAACACACAGCTCAAAAACGACAAAACTGAAATCAAAACACAGCAAATGGATCTAAACCGAGCCGTCAACAATTGAACAAACAAACCTTTTACAGATCTCTTCAATTCTATCTCTCACTGATGAAGGGGAGATTCTAGAGAGAGAAAGTACAGATAGAAAGGTTTATAGAGAGGAGAGAGGAGCATGCAGAGCTGGCAAATGAAAAAAGTAGACGTGGAGAGAGAAAATTATTTAATCTATTTAAGAGAGAAAAAGGGAATTGAATAATTGCTGCAATTTATGGGAATATAATGGGGCTAGGGCGTAATTGAGCCGAGATAACTCGTAAGTTACTCGTAAAAAAATCGAAATTAACTCGAAAGAAACGAATCATGCTTGAGCTCGAGCTATTCGAATAGGTGTCGAGTTCGAGTTCGAGCTCATTAATGTTCGGCAGGTTCGCGAGCTTGATCGAACTTGTATTAAAATACTAGTTTACCCTTTAGAAATGATATAATTAAGATACATCCTAATTTTATAAGGTCCCTAATAGTAACCCTTTGTAGTATAATTAATATTTTTAATTTAAATATAATTTTTATATTTTATTTTTGTATGAATCGACTTGAGTCGAGTAAATTCCGAGCTCAATGAATTTTTACCAAGTCGAACTCGAATTTGAAAAGTATGAACTCGACCGAGCTCGAATCTCGAGGTTTTTAGTTGAGCTTAAGTTTGTCAGTACTCGGCTCGGCTCGCTTACATTCCTAAAACTTTCATTATTATTTTTCTACTTTTTTATTATTTATCCGTGGGTTTAGTTTTTCACTTTTTAACTTTTTGGGGCTTTTGAGATTTTATTTGTTGAAATCTTTTTCAGAGTATATACCAAAAAATTAGGGATATCTTGTAGAGAGAGAAAGTGAGGGTAAAGAGAGAGAAAATTTAAATGAAACTGCAAAAAGGCAGTGATTAATGGATGGACCGTTGGGTTGGAAAAGGCATTAAAAAATTTGGTATGTTTGTGACCGATCCAAATTCAATTTCAATAATTATGCAGTACTTTCTCCGTCTCGAATGAAATTGCACCTCTAAAAGTGCATACATAGTAAAAAGGTTTGTTTTTTGTTTTTAAGTTGATTTTTCAAAGATGAATTGAGGGTGAAGATTGTGACGATAAGTTTCTTTTTTTACGGTGTGCAAATTGTTGTGGGACGTACAGAAAATGAAAGTGTCCAACTTCGTTCGGGACAGGGGGAGTACTAATTATTATTGTCTATATTTATTATGACGTAAAAAAATGGGACACGGATCCTCTGTAGTTGAGGGTTGTGTATTTAGGTGTAGTTCAGTTATTCACGTTTTCTCTCTACAAAGTTACCCACATTATAGAAAGAGAATGTGAGAGGACTACACTGAAATGCACAGCCTCAACTAAAGAGGATCCAGGCCCCAAAAAATATTTAGAGTTTTATTAGGAAAAACAAAAAGTTATTATCTGTAAGTATATTTTGATGATCTTTTAAATATGAATTGATAATATTTTATAAATTTTACTATATTCTATCTTAAATCTAAAGTTTCATAAATTTGTTGCACATCTCTGCAGCCATAAACAAACGAAAAAACCTTATGTGTGGCAACCACACATAATTCATAATTGAATTAGTGACTCAATACTATTAAAAAAAATAAAAAAAAAATCATTCAACAACAATAAGTACTTCGGTTGTGAAGTTGTTGAACGAGGCAGTGGAGTTGGAGACTAAGGAGGAGATTCATTGGCAGCACGGAGGCCGGGTTAACTGGTATAAGCATGGCAATCGGAACACAGGGTATTTTTCATGCATGTGCATCGGAGAGGCGGAGGCGTAATGTTATTTTGGGGTTAGTTAGTGCTCATGGGGATTGGTCTGAGTTTGATGGTGTTATGGTAGAAATTATTGTTCAGTATTATGCGGATCTTGTTGCTTCGTCCATACCATCTACTGATGCTATTGCTGAGATGTTGGAGTTTGTACAGCCGGTTGTTTATGAGAATATGGGTAAGACGTTGCTCTTACCTTTTACGGCGGATGAAGTCAAGAAGGCCTTATTTCGCATTCATCTTTCTAAGGCGCCAGGTCCGGATGGTTTCACTGCTCTCTTTTTTTCAGAAGGCATGAGATTTTGTTGTTGCTAAAGTGACGGCGGCAGTATTGGATATACTAAACGGGGGAGCTGATTTGACTGAATAGAATCAGACGCTGGTGATCTTGATTTCAAATATGGTGCAGCCCCTGAACTCTGAAGAAGTATAGGCCAATTATTTGCGACCAGGATATTGAGGCGATTAATTAGTCACAATATGTTCTTTCTAATAATATTATTATAAGAAACACTTATTATTTTATACAGTTTTATCATTTCAAAAGATCATTTTCTGTAATGACCGCAAAATGTAGGCATCGTGAGCTTTAGTTTTATCAAAACATGTGTTAATTTACCAAAACTTGATGAAATTGTAAGTTCAACAGTAAAAGATATCGAGTGTTTCTAATCACAAACACACACCAATACGAGTGGATGTATGCCGCATACATATGAGTGATAAATGTTAGGTTATGAAGCCTGATCGACTAATTAACACTCCATCTCTATTCCTTAAAACAATATTCGAGTTGATGTTGGTATTTAGGGCTATAACCCAATTTTAGTTGTGAATACCCTTCTGATTCGTAGTATCTATTATCACTGAAAATATTAGTAAATCTCATGTCTTAATAGTGACCCCAAACATAGTCATTGTTTACGAACAAGGAAATAAAGGAATTACCAATATTTTCAACTTTTTAATATTTGTAAAATGTATGATGATTATTACAACAATATATAACCATTTAGGGCGAAAACTACAAGTTTGATCGTGACATGTTTTTTTAGGCTATGTTACAAAATTACATAAAAATCCAATAGAAATGTGGTACTGATGGTGATGTTTCCTAAATAAAAATATCTTCCTATATATGTTGCGCAACTCCTCAAGCATATGATAATCACATAAACTTTATGTTTAATTTCATTTTTTTTAAGTGGTATGTTTAATTTCATTATTTATATATAAGTGTGTGTATATATATTTATCTTGTCTAATTTGATGAATTTAATGTATCTTGAAGTATACTGTGTGATTAAAATGCACATTGATCATCATACACAACTATAAAATGTGATAGAAATAATAATAATAATAATACAACAACAACAATAATAATAAAAATAATAATAATAATAATGGGCTATTTTCGTGGAACGGAGGGAGTAGCACTTTTACTATTTTATATTGAAATGTGTTAAATTTCACATAAGTTTTTGTGATTGCAAAGATGTCATGGAAAATGTGCAACCAATGATAAGAGTCAGTATTTAAAATGTACAACTTTTTATTGTCAATTTTATAACAAGAGCCATGGTTAAAAATGTACAATTTTTTATTTTAGTCAAGCTGATGAAGGCACAACCTAAAATGAATCATAAACACCCACTCACACAACTTATTTGAATTTTTTAATTGACTTATTCAATCATATCTAACTATATGTGATATTAATTTTTTTACTTGAACTAGTAAAACAAGGCGTTGACTTTAAAACATAACTCGTATTTTACAGTTGAGATCCTCTATTCTAAATCATGTTTTATCTTGTATTCCATAACTGCCACGTGTATGCTTATGATGTCATTCTACACACCTGACATGTAGTGAATGCTTTGAAATGCAAGATAAAACATAATTTGGAATAAAAGATCTCATCCAGTATTTTGAGGTAGGAAATTTTTTATTCAAAACTCTTTTTATAGGACGAGGAAATATAACATATTGATGTGATGTGGGGTGGGGTGCATACAAAAGCATGTTTGGTTTAAGTCACTTTCATTTTCCTTCAAATGAAAAATGGCTTCAACTTAGGGATTTGGCCATTGTTTTTCTTCACTTCAAATGTAATTTATGCAACCTCACTTCTCCAATTGCCAAGTGTTTGTTTGTTAAACATGCTCAAGTGTCATTATTACTCTCAAAATAAAAACAAAAGATATCGAGGGTGTTTTCGTTTGCTTAACTTTTGAAAAAGTTATTAAAAGTAGAGGTTGTAACAAAATTGCTCAATATCAAAAGTAGGTAGTGTTTTGAGAATGGAAGTGATTTTGATTAAATATAGAAGTTGAAGTGTTTGATACTTAAGCAACTCTTAGTATATGAGTGAGAAAAAACGTTCTATTTATTTACCAAAATATCAAAAAGTTGGAAAAAACAACAAATTTATGTTTTAACTTTTCGCCTAAAATCACTTCTACTAAGGCTAAAGTTGTTTTCTCAAACACTCCAAAACAACATTTTCACGAGTTAGAAGCTGAAAAGTACTTGAGAAAAATAATTGCAGACACCCTAAACAGTGTCATTTTAGCGAGAAAAAATACTCACATCTATTCCAATTTTACTCTAAATAATCTACTTAATTTAGTTGATTATATTCTTCAGTCCACAAAACATATCACAATTAAATAATTTGCGTAGGAATATACTTTCTCCGTTTTAAAAGACCCCCACCCCAACTCTATCTTTCTTATTAGTGATAAGTGCCGTTTAAAATAAGATAAAAAAAATTCAAAATAAGTGTCGTTTTAACAAAAAAAATCATATTTATTCCAATCTTACCCTAAACAACTTACTTAATTTAGTTGATTATTTCCTTATTCCACAAATATACCAAATTAAATGAATTTTGTATATTTACATTTGCCATTTTTATCAATCCTTAATTCTTACCGAAGATTAAAACGACACTTATTTTAAAACGGAGGGAGTATTTGTTATTTCTACGTATTTTTTTTTCCAAAAAAAGTCTAAAATATTTTTTTACTGGAGGAAGTACTCCCTCCATTTCAAAATAAATGTCGCTTTAAAGAACATATAAAAATTCTAAATAAGTATCGTTTTAGAATAAATACCAAAATCCTTTCAATCTTACCCTGAACAACCTACTTTATTTAGTTGAATATTTCCTTATTCCATAAAATATTTTTATATAAATGAATTTTGTATGAATATATTTATCAACTTCATCCATCCTTAATTTTTCAAAACAAATTATAACAACATTTTTTTTGAGACGGCAAGTACTTCCTCCATTCCATATTAATTGACATTTTATGATGTTCTTCTCTTTTTTAATAATTGAGGTTTTACATATTTTTCACCAATTTTACCAATTTTCTCCTTTGGCCCAATCCTAAAATATCCCTACTTTTCAATCTATCAAAGATATTTTGATTTTGTCAAATTTTTAGCTGATGATATATCTGTCAAAATATTCAATTCTTAATTCTTTTTTTTTCCATCCTAAAACGTCAATTAATACGAAATAGGGATATAATTTAACAAAATTAGTTAGTAAATTCAATATAAAGCCTAGAAACTAGGAGGTGGCCGGTTTGGTCGGCCAATTGAAAATGACATTTCCAAGAAAACCAACAACAATAAACTGCAAAGCATATACTTTTCTTTGACCACAAGGTCCACAACATCCATAACCAATCCAACCTCTCCCTCATTCGAGGTGGTAAATCGACCCGATCTAATAAAAATTATAAATGAATCGAGTTATGTCGAACGTATTATTATTTATACTTATTTGAGATATTATTAAATTTTTAATATAATGTTCGAGTTTGTTTGCTTATTAATTGAATCGAGCTTGAACGAATTTTAATCGAACTAAACACGAGTCGAACTCGAGTAATGTGACATTTTTACATTGTTTTGATATTTTTACTTACCGATCTTGAGCTCGACTCGAGCTTTATGTTTTAACAAACGTAAAAAAATGTTTGAACTTGTTTAATAAACATAGTCCAAGCGAGCTTTTAATAAATGAGCTCGAATAGAGTACTGAATAAGTTGGTTTGATTTAGGCCCTCGCTCGATGAGAAGGTCCAGCTCATCCGACATTTTTGGCAACTTGGGGCATTGGGTTTTAATAGGATGGATTGGGCTGGGTTCACCATTTCCCAGACTAATAGAATTTTAGCCTAATTCGATATAGAACATTAACAAAAATCGATAAATGTCACTATATACTGAGGAGGGATCCCGCCGTATGAATTCACCAATTTTTCAATTTGATGAAATTTTAACCTGATCCGATGCATGATATTAGCCGGGCAATCCAGAATTACCACCCGAGATGTCATATACATCTATGTTCTAAATCAAAACAACTTATTATGGATTTTTGCCATAATCTGTACGACAGTATTTGGAAGAATAATCCTACTGGTTTTAATTCCAAAAAATTAAAAGGAATTTTTTTTAAAAAAAAAAAAACTGATTTGGGCTAATTCTTGAAAATATGTCAATTTAAGTGGCTGAAATTTGGGCCCATTCGTGAGGTTTTTCAAAATTAAATAGCATGTTCAAATTCAATGAATTGAAAGACAAATCCACAAGTGGGAAAGGTTTTATTGATGATTAATAAACACTAATTCATTTTTACCAAAAAACTACTCATAATCCGAATTGTACAAATCTTAGATCCGAATAATAAGTGTATATGAAAATTAAAAACTACTCAAATTTACAATAGTACGATTCAATTGATGTACACCCGAGTAAGCTAGTGCTAATTTTAACATGTTCTATTTAGAAAGAAAAAATAAAATAAAAAGAAAATAGAAAAAGTTCACCATCCAAAAGTTATAGGATCTCTCATCTATTATGCCTTCTATTTAGACCATGTTTGGACTGGGATGAAGGTGTTCGTTGCATATTTTGGGACATAATACAATCAATCGTGCTCTCCTATTTATTGTGGGGCCCACTAACTAATGCGTCAAAATCTTACAAAACAAAGTTCATTATCTTATCTAAATTTTATAGATAAGAATTTTACACAACGGTGGGTATAAAAACATTTCCGACAAATAGTGTAGTGAATGTCAATCACTCTCTAATGTAGAATCCAATCAAACTTTTTAGCATTATTCAAGTCAAAGAAATGTGACTCCCACTCTTTATAAAACTCCACTAAAGCAGTATAAAGCAGAACGAAAGCCATTAAGTACACCAAATAATAAAATAAAAGAAATACCATGTCATTATAATAACATCTAATTACAGTACAAAATACTCCCTCCGCCCCAGCTTAACTTGTCTACTTGTCATTTCGGTCTCTCCCAGCTTAACTTGCTAGGCATAAATGACAAATTTCTCATACAATCTCCACCTTTGAAAAAGTCAAAGATTTCACAAAATCTGTTTTTTCTTAACCTCCGTGTCCGATCTACTAGGCAAGTTAAGTCGGGACAGAGGGAGTAATAAACAAAGAAAACTGTTCATCTTCATCATACTACACTACTACTGCATTATACAGCTTACACAAATTCAATCAACATTACAGTTACCTTGATATGCTTCATATCATACAAGAATTACTACGAAACGATCTTTCTTCGTCTCCATGACTCGAACTCAAAACCAAGCAGTAGATCTACAAGAGTTACCCATGCTTGGTGCTGAGGCAGACTGTCAGAAGGGGAAGATGATACAAATGGATAGACAATATCAAGATATCATGACATGGGAGGGCAACCTCAAGCACACTTATCATGGGATAAAGGGAAAAGCATAAAGCACAATAAAGAAGAGGACCACCCCCCTACCCCCACCCCCTGCCCCCACCCCCCCCCCCCCCCCACACCCCACCCCCACCAGCCTGACATAACCAACACAGGCCCTCAAACTCAATTTCAATAAAGGAACATGTCTGTCTTTTGAAATGTAATAATCAGTCACAACTATAAAGATGCTGCCAGCAAAATTTGAGAATTTATATACACATGAATGGTCAATCATATATGTAAGAAGAGAAAAGATTGACAGAGAGACCCTATATTGTTGATGCAGCAATTATGGAGCAAACAAAAGTTGGTGGCATATAAAGTGGACTTAAAAGGGGAAAGGAAACCGAAACTTCTATGGTAAGAACACATGATGTTAGGCCTTAAAAAGGACACCAATAATAAGCAGTTGAATATGCAACTTAAGAAATCGGGCTTCTTAAAACATCTTATAAGATGTTTAAGGCCGTATAAGCTCTTACCTCTTAGCCAAACACCGTCTATTTTAGGCACAGAGACCCTATATAGTTGATGCAGCAATCATAGAGCAAACAAGAGTGGGTGGCATATAAAATGGACTTAGAAGGGCAGGGCTAACCGAAGCTTCAGACGTAAGAACTCATGATTTTCGGCCCAAAAAGGACACGGGTATTGAGCAATTAAATATGCAAAATTAAGAAATCGAGCTTTTTGAAACATCTTATAAGATGTTTAAGACTGTAAAAGCTCTTATATACACTATTAAGCCAAACAGATTTTTGCAGCATTCTGTTTCTCGTAGCCGCAATCAAGAGACTCAGAATGCATAAAACTAAAACATTTTACGCATGTTGTCATAAATCAATAACTCTCCAATCTTCGCTTCTTGCTTGACACTAACAAGAATCGGCGCTATTGTTCTTCTCTCTACCGTTTTTCACTAACTTCGTTCTAGGCGTCAAGGGCTTCAAAAAGCCAGACTGGTAACTAACCATAGCTCTTAAAACCTCAATTATCCTCGACTCAATATCCGTACCATTAGGCTCAAGGACTCGTAAACACCTAGCAACTGCCTCCATTGTACTCATACACCCGGCAAACGGTTCTTTCCTTAGAATCAATTCCGAGTCAAAGATAGTCCCACCATTAGCTGCAGCATCAAAATCTAGACACACTTGAATTGCAAACTTGGATATAAACGGTAAACTGGCGAGCATCATTTCCTTGGCGTGCTTCCAAGTTCCGTCGAAAACAATTAGAACAATACCGTCCCTTTTAACATCATCAAGAGAGGAATAAGTGCTACTGACTTCAATGATTGGCAAAGCTTCTGGACCTATAGAATAATTGCCATCAATTCCAAAAAAATACAAATGTATACTTCTGCAGTCTGAATTGTCGATATGACCATATAGAAGGAAAAATATAAAGACAAAATTTATAAAAGAGCACTAGAAAGAAGCAGAAAAGGTGAAGAAAGATTCAAGAAATTTAAACGCTTTGCTCGAATTTGGTTGTTTTTTAAACTGGAACTTGAAATTCTCGTAGTGCACTGCATATGGACATGTCAAATTGAGATATTTCCTTTTCCCGACTTTGCACATGATGTGGACTTGCCACCCTCATAAACAACATGACACCAAAAACGCACAAAAATGACCATGGTGACTACAAATTCATCGACGAAAATGAAAAAATCCAGTTTGACGCAGTCATTTGTGGTGCACACGCACGTGTAGTTATCCATTCAACGAAAAATTCGATTTCCGGCTAAAAAAGACCAAATTCAAGCAATTAGAAAGATAAATGACTGATCTGGAACCTCTTGCAAATTTCCCGCATTTAAACTAATACTTTCGCAACCAGACTTTTTAATTTTGCACCAGAAAGAGCTTATGATTATGAATCTATGGCACTACACAAAAACAATCACCCATAATGATTTGTGTTATAGCTTTAACACAAAAAGGAAGTTCAAAATACACCAAATTGGTTCTGTTTCCACACAAAGAAATCGAAACAATACAGATAAATGTACAAGGATTGAAAAAGCAAGTACAAGCTATACAGCGCAACGTACAAACAACATTCAACTGTGGCATCTCAAATGAAGAAAAGGAAATCAATTCAGTTCGATGTTAGCTATCATACCAGGGAATAGATAAAACGCTCGACCGAGTGACAAATTAGCGTTTCCACAGGCTTGATCGTGGAGAGAATCGAGAAGCTTCGATTGACCGTACTTCAGCTTACGTCCGACGATGATTTCGCAGTTTACGCATTTGGAGAGGAGGGGAACGGTGGCGAGCTTGTGGCGGCGCTCGTGGGGGTGGTGGAGGATCACTGTTTTTGTGGCGGTGGGTAGCGGAGCTGAAGGGAGGATGTGGCAGAGGCACACGCTTGCAGGGCGGCCGCATCCGGCGGTGCATATCCTCCGGTGATGGTTACCGCCAGAGGCGGCGGCTTCTTCAGGCAGGTCCATTGGGCTTCTGTCTGGTTTTTGAGAATGATATGTTTAAAGGGAGTGTATGGGCCTGTTGAAAAGGCCCAAATATAAATTTGTGTTAGTAAGCCTGTTAGTGGCCCAAATAATTGGGCTTTTCTTGTAGAAAAAGGATAAAATTGGAGATGGTGGAAACACTACTCCCTCTGCCTCACTTAATTTGTCACATTTTCCATTTCGATCCGTCTCACTTAATTTTTCATACTCATAAATGACAATTAAAATCAACAATCTTCACCCTCAAAATTTCCACACTCAATCTCCATCTTTAAAAAAATCAAAGATTCCATAAAATCTGTTTTTTCTTAACATCCGTGCCCAGTTAACTGTGACAAGTTAAGTGGGACGAAGGAAGTACTTATAAGTAAAAGCAAGCGGCAATGTGAGATAAAAGTGTTTCCAAAAAGAAAAGAAAAACTTAAAAATTGTACATCTAAGGGGCTATTCGTAATTGATTCTACTTTCAAATAAGTGATTCTAAAATGTAATAATTTTTAGCGTGCAACTTGTGCCTCAAATTAGCTTAGGTTTAAGTAGTTGTGATTAACAAAGCTATTTTCAGCTTCTTTTAAGTTAAAAGTTCAAAAGTATTTATTTTAAAGATTTGCAAACCCCCTAGGTATAGACAACTGTTTTTTCTTAAGCAGAAGTAGTTATCTCAAACACCTAAAATAGCTTTGGCAAAGTTAAAAGCAAAAAGATGATTGTAAAAAGCGGGGAAAAACACCTCTTTACTTTGATAACAATATAACAGATTATAAAAAAACTAACTGAAATTTAGTGTTTTTTTAGTACGCTACCTGAAAATACGTCTCTAATTGTTATACGTACTTTACAATTTTATTTAGTTACTACCTAAATTATTATTTTTCATAAAGAATAAAACAAAAATTTATAGTTGAGATCAAAATCTAGTAATACCCAAGATGTTGAAGCCTCTAATGCGAAGAACAAGTGTTCCGCAACCACAAGCACTATAATTATAAATTTTTGTAGTAAAAGTATCACTTTTATTTGTAAAAGTATCACTGTGCAAAAGTAGTAGTATCACTTTAATCAGTAAAAATATCATTTTTTCTTGTAAAAGTATCAAATTATTTTGTAAAATTATCAATTGTTCCTGTAAAAATATATTTTCTCACACGTAAGAGTCCCGTCACACAGAAGACCTTTATTTTATTTTATTTCAGAAAAACAATAATTTAATTAGCGACGCGCAAAAAATATAAAATACAAGATCAACACGTTTTAAAAGTGAAATAGGAAGAACACACTATAAAATAAAATTACATACAAAGGGAATCGAAGAAACTTGCTCCGAAGGAAGAAATGGCGACTTTGAATTCCGACACATCGTCTTCTCCATTATCAGCTACTGCGCCTATCGGAATTTCTCGTTACCAGCACACTCCTTATTACTGGTAAATTTTATTTATTTGTTTACTTATTATTTGATTCTTTTGGTACTCTTCAGTTATGTGCATGTGCGATTTTAGCTCGTAAATGCAGTTCCGGGTAGAACTTGATTGTTATCTGCTATCGCGATTGCTTTTGACTTTCGTTTTGTGTTAATCTGGAGTTCGTTTTGTCAATTTATTGGTAATTGCTGTTGATTTTGTTTTCTGTTAATTGGAGTTCGTTTTGTGAATTTATCGTTGGAAATGCAGTACAGATGTGATCTCATGTAGTTAGGATTAGCGTTTTTAAGATTTGGCTTATTGCATTTTGTTAATGATGCTTAATTTCTGGAAATCGAGAAATAGTCGAGCGATTTTAACAGCCTACAGCTTCGTGATCTGTATTGATTGATGATTTGGAGTTGATTCTTATTGTGGTCTATGCCATAAGCTTGAATGTTAATTTTTTGCGATTTTTCGTTTTATTTTGTTGTTAGTGAGGAGAATGTATACTTGCTCTGTAAGAAGCTGCGAGAGGATGGGATAGCCAAACCAGATGGTTCTGATTTATATGTCGTTTTCATTTCGAATGAAAAAAAGCAGGCAAGTAATTTTGGTCAATCTTAATGGTTCTATCTTGAATGCCGGACGATTAAGAGGGTGTTTGCAAACTCATCTAAATGTTTTTTAGTCACTTAAACAAAAGTACTTTCTTAGTAGTGTAACTACTGTTTGCGAAGTCTTAAAATGATCGTCAGAATCAATTTTGAGCTGATTTTCAGAAGCAGTCAAATACCTGCAAATGATTAAAAATGTTTCTTGAATATGTTGTTAACAAATTGATGAAGTATTTTGCAAACACTTGACTTCTGAATCACGTCAATTCTTAAACACTACATAGTTCTGATTTTGCTACAAAAATCAATTTAAATCACTTGTTCGAATGTACAATCAATTGCGAATAACCCCTTAAAAAACATAGGAAGGCAACTTCCTTTAAATTTCGGTATATGCTAGAAGAATGTTGTGAGATTGATAATCCAAGACTCAAATTGAGTGGTTTTTTTATCAGATTCCGTTGTGGAATCAGAGGGCAAGCCACAGAGCGGACGGGGTAATTCTCTGGGATTATCATGTTATCTGTGTACAAGTAAGAATCTTGTTCTTTTATCTTATTGAGGATTAAGAAAAGTTGTCTTAGGGAACAAAGCACTTCTTTCGGTTAAAAGGGGAAATTGTCTTCACCATTTTGTCGCAGAAAAGAAAAGAAAGAGAGTTGCCTGATCTAGTGTGGGACTTAGATTCAAGTCTTCCTCTGCCATCTCCGCTAGGCACATATGTAGCAGAAACTTTTCGGCCTTCATTTCAGCTATTTTCTGAGTTCCAGAGGTGAGTATATTAACATGTGCATTTGACGTGTACGTTGAGGCCACAACTTTATGAGTTGACTCAATGCAGATTTAACAGATTGGAGTGCTGTGTTTGTGAATCATCTGCTGTAATTATAAGTATATCGTATTCTTGTTGTCTATGTAATGCTAAGCCGGAAAATAATTTAATTCTAAGATACTTTATTAAAAAACTGTATAATCCTAAGGTGCTTTACTTAATGACGGTGCTTGGTTCTCAATGGATAATTTGGAAAGGGAAGGCATTTTGTTGTCTAAGAAGGGCTAATCTTGTGATTTCAGGGTTTTCCGGGTTGTACATGCGCCGATATTCCTACAATATTTTGCATCTGATAGAAGGCACATGAAAGATCCTTCTGGAAACTGGAATGAGCCTCCACCTTTGTACGATGTTATTGTTGCTGAAGGTAAAGGTTTTTGATCAGCTATTTCACAGTCAATTTAACTAATTCTTGTGATACATAGACCACCAGTTTGACATTAATGCCCCTCTTCCGTTGTGCATCGGTGTGAATAGGTTTCAAGAACACATATGATAGAAGTTGTAGACTAGATAAGTCAATAAGTATCATCGAGTATTTACGAAAATTTATAATTCCACGAGACTGGTGATATAACAGAAATCCTCCTCTTTCCCCCTTTGCATAATGATATGTGAAAATATCTGGAATCGTAGCCTTGATCAGTAGTAGAGAGTTGAAGCAATATTACAACTTGGGATTAAGTTAATTTTGTGGGTTATTTTTCTTTTTGATTCTTAGTTATACATTTCTCATCTCATGTCAAGATGTTTAAAGTCAATATCATCGTTTCAGCCGCTATGTATCCTAAGCTGCTTTCGTTTCTACAGATGGAACGGTCCACAACTTGCATGAATACATGGAGATGTCCTCTCTCGATGTCATTAAAAACATCGACTCTGATGCAACGAAAATGCTGTCGACCCAGAAACTTGGTGTATTAGTGGGTGAAAGTCAAGTAGAAAAATTCTTTTCCCTGATTCCATGACAATTGGTGAAATTCGTGTGGCACCCATGGAGGTATATTAATGTAACGTTTTTTAACCGTATGACTGATATCTAATTCGACATTGTTGGATTTATGCGTGCAGAAGTATATGAAAATCTGCATGCGTGTTTGAATCTTACCATGGAATTGAGATTTAATTTTTGTGTTGCGTGATACAACATTAGATTTTGGAGTGAATCAAGCAACGCTCATGCATTTAAAATTTCTAATAATTGTAAGAACCGTTTGTGGAAGCACAAATATTACAATAACAAATGATTAGAGCATTTTCCTGTAAAAAACACAGAGGATCCATATTTTGCTAAGTAGCAAATCTACATTTCAAATTGGTTCTACACATCAAAATCTAAGGCTGACAGCTTAACGTCATCTCCGGTCACCATTCCGGATGATGACAACTCTCCGATTTCCTGTATCAAGCTGCTGGTCACTGGCTACCCCACCGGGTCGAGCAATGCAGGGAGTCGGGACTAATTCTCAGATTGGGAAGGAAATGCCGATTAGGAGGGGGCTGAATCGTAAATTCAGGTCTCATCATCGCAATCCGATAACAAACAATCTTGTATTTGATCCCTGGGCAAACCCAAAAGAAACAAACATTTAAAAGACTGAAGAATGCACATAGTACACATGTAACTTGTTCGTGAAATTAGATATTTCGGTTTTTACTTAAAGAATGTTACCTCAACAACTGGTGATTGTCCTTGCTATCCTTAGCCAGTGTATTCATCGACCGAGGAAGAAGTGAAAGAAAGTGCTTATTTGATGATGCATCTTTCGGAAGAATCTGATACTGGCAACTTGAGCATGCAGCTCCATAGATCTCAGCACTTGTTTCGTCAATGTCGAAACCATTAAAGATGGAATTGTTAGATTTGTTAAGTGGGCTACTGCATATGAAGCAAAGTGATTCTGGGGGTAGAGATTCATCAGGCTTCAAGTTGTATCTCTTTTGCCTCCTCTTAGAAGCTAAATTACCATTATGGTCATCGACTTCTGGTGTAGCGTTGAACGAGAAAGGCGTGAGCTTCCCTGCTGTCCTCATAATCGTGCTTTCGCGTGAAGGATTATCCTCCTGTAAAAACAACGGCAAATGCCAAAAACTTTTCACCGTTCAATTCAAGAATAAATAAAAGCTATGACTAGATAAGTGGAAATAGATACTAAACAAGTCATATCATGCAGCAACTCGTGTTGCCAGAGAATACTTTGGTTCATCAGATAGATTCTTTTTTCACTAATCAAAACAAGAACGATTCCAATACTCAATTAATTTCACGCTTCTGCGAATTGTGGACAAAAACGACCAATTACCAATCAACACATTAAGTGGAATATCAGTAGGATATTCACAAATTTATTTCTGGAATTGATCTTTCAAATTTATTTTTGGAATTGATCTTTCAAAAATTCGGATTCAACCAAGCCTTAAGTATTCTAGGTTCGTTATTATAAAGAGAAGAACTCTGAGCTTAAGAAGGAGATATTCTGTGGGACTCCTACCTGCAATAATTTCACAAATGAGGATATCAAACCATTGATGCCAGAACGCGGTTGCTTAAATGCTTCGACAGTCTTTAAACTGCAACAAGAAAAAGACGAACAGTCCGTGAAACAACGAATCAGTATCAACAGAAAGAGTACTCGTAAAAATTAACACGTATATCAATGAAAACCTCCCTCAAATCCAAGTGAAGATCCCATCCCATGTTAGTTACAGACCTGTCCAGATTGCACAACATATTCAACTCCTCAGACAGACAGTCCCGAAGGGGAAGCATCACCGGTATCCTCCACCTTGCATCAACATACTGTATGTCTGCAGCTAATGAGAAACCCCGTCCCTGGTGAACAATATATAAGTAGCTTTAGTCGTTAGTATCTAAGTAACTGAGGAACAATTCCCTCTCTCTCCCCTGCTGATACCCTCTCCAAACTTCGTAGGAGATTCACATGATTTCATCAACCTCCTGTTCACGTGGAGGAGTTGGCTTATAAGGAATTTTATGGGGAATATTTTCGTTATAGTTGGGTTGTCTTGTTTGGTCAGCTGGTACTCTTTTACCCAATCATGATTTTTCCCCACTGGGTTTTGCCATGGTTAGGAATTAACGAGACCAGCATAGATGCTAGCTACTGGCTTGTAGTAGCAGCAGGCAGGCATGTTTCATTTGAACTAGGTTTAGTGTAGGCATGATTGCTCTCCTTAAGCACGTGCGGGTCCTATTGTTTTTTCGCCATCTTGTACTCTCTTTTCTTATTTGTTCTTAATACAAGCATCGATTAGCTCTATGTGAGTGTTTCTTTTTACTTCACTGTTTTCTTTTATTCTTAAAAGTTTTTGGAGGGAGAGGGGGTACAAACCTTGACGGTTGCTTCAAGCACATGGCAAGCTATTCGGGATGTGCAAGTTCCCAGCACAATTTTAGTGTATCCATTCTCCAAAGCTGCCTGCATAGTGAAAAAAGCACTGAGAAGTAATTCCATTTTCCTCATCAAATGTTTGATGAGCAAGTGAAAAGAGGGCCGAACCTTTTGCAAACATTGCATCCGCAAATGCTTTAAAAGATCTTCTTTTCCAGTAACATCACTAACAGCACCGGCTAACTTTGTCAAACACTCTCTCCCATCAGCAGAATCGGGTGAATAAATACTTTCAGTTGGGACGTCGAAAAACTGTTTCACGGGCGGAGCTAAATCTGAGACGATGAATTTCATCTCATTGATTGCTTCATTGAGGTCGTTGCAAGCTTCTGGATAAATGGTAGTTTCATCTACGTAAGCAACTCCAACTCCGAATACTGGTAATACTTTGTCTCTACTTGCATCGAAATTGTTTTGTGCTTTTTGTTGCAACTCATGAACAAATTGAAGAGCCACCCTGAACATAACGGTATGCTTAGAACAGAGGATTATTCACACTGTAAAACTCTGATGCAAGTTTCCTTTCAGCGGGACTTAAACGAGAAGAAATTACACTAAGACTGCCACTTTATGGATGAAAATTTGAGAAAATTGCCACTTGAAGGATGAAGTATTAACACTTGTGTGGAAGCTAGAAAAGGCATTTTTGGGAATATGAGTGGAAATGATTCCAGATTTGAAATTTCACCGTAAATGCTATCAACAAATGATCAAGATGGCAACCTAACTGCCCAGAATGCACAATCGAACACACCAGCATGACCTTCAAATCCAATATGACAGCCACATGATCATATGATTACATTTTTGACATCAGTATGGACAGTAGGAATGTTATCAATCAAGTACTACAAGCTCAAAAGGCATTTCTCTATGCTTCCAAGAAACATTAGAAGCTCAATTCAGTATATTTACATCCGTCTGCTTTTGACCCAACTCTAACAGTAACCATCACATAGGATCACACATTGCAAAACTTCACCGAAACCACTCAAGCTTCATTAATTTCAAAATAATGCCACACTAAGAGGAGTAAATAGCTAACAGTGTCAATTAATTTTTATCTTTTTGAAGAGAAAACACTTAAATCAATTTCAAACTTCTATCAAAGCTCGAACTCGAACAGAGCTAATCCATCGTACGTAGTTCAATCGGTTCTAAAACTTCAAATCAACTCCAAACTTCCAGAGTAAAATATCAACAAATCCATGCTAAATTCAACTCAAGTCTCAAACAACAGAGAAACTATTCTACCTTCTATAATCGCCGTACATTAGAACAACATATAAACACAAACCACATACCTAGAGGAAGAGCCGCCAGAGAACGCCACGAGAACATTATCAGACGGCGAAATCATCGCATTCGAAGTAACGGCAAACCGAAACTTCCCGAACATATTGCTCCGGAAGCAATCGGCGCAAAACCTCGCGCCATCCCCGCCGCCTGCAGCAACGGCTGGATGAGTGGCCGCGATGGTTTCGTTAGCTTTGCACTTCAGGCAGAGGCCACGATCGTTGACATCGCCGCGACGAGGCGAAGCATGATTCGACTTTCCGCCGTTTTCCGCCACCGTCCGCCGCTTCTGGTTGTCTTCATCGACGGAGTATTCGTCTCGGTTGCAACCGGACTGGCAGGTACCTGAATTGCAAGCCATTTTTAGCGATTTTACTGTTTTTTTTTTTGTCTATAAAAGAAGTTCAGAGGGTTTTACGTATTAGTAATGGGCCTAAAGGGTATAAATATTGGGCTTAATAAATTAAAATGGCCCAGTTAACCTTATTGGGTGTGGAGAAGTTCCTGTGGCCCAATTATTGCTTTATGTTTGGCCCAATATATTAAATGTGACATATGTGGAACTATCTAGAAATGTAATCAAATCAAATTATTTGCAAACTATTTAAATTTCGGATCGAAAAAATATTCAGTCGGAATCGTTCATTAACCTAAACGAATCGAGTTCGAGCTTAATTTTGAGCTTGGCAAAAAATTTCAAGCCGACTTCGAGCCTGCAGGTATTTGGTTTGTAAGTTCGCGAACTTGTTCACGAACTCCGGCTTGCAAAACGAGCTTGAGTATATTTATTTGTGTTTAACGTAATTTGAACACGAGATTTTGTGAAATATATCGTTGTTTTCTTGGACTTTGACATTTATAGTTTTTCTTGTCCAACACATTTTTTTTTTCTAGTGATCTAAAAAATATTTAGTGCTATTCGGGTAGTAGATTGAAATACAGTAAAATAGGGGCTCAGTGCAGGTTGATTAGAACCTAGGAGGAATTAAGGGGAGGAGTCGAGGAAAAAGTATAAGCATCCGAGGATAGTGTAATATGGCAACATATTAATGAGTAAGATTTAACTTCACATAATGATTTCATGATTTTCCCCAAGTCACATTTTATAATGATATTAATAATTTAAGAATAACTCGATAATTATTAGTGGCACTTGTGAAGTATGGTAACAAAATAACCAATCTAAAGTCAACACCGAAATATATATTCTATAACGTTATATCAAAATCAATATGAACAATAGATAGTTCAAATATCACAATATCGGGAACAATGTCATTTACAATGCGAGTGGGAACTAACACAAAACCACCTTTAACTTAAATATCCTAAGTATCATAATATTCACAAGTATAAAACATCTCCCAATGATGCAACTAATTAAACGGGCTTAAGTATAATTAAATTCAAAACATAAGAAATAATTTATATAATTAAATTAAAAAACATAAGAAATAATTTAAATAAATTCAAAAATCAATCTCCATAACCTAAAGGGGTTATTGTAATTGAGCTAATGCACATCCATAACACTCATCATTACTAGATAGTCAAATAAAACACACAAATAGTAGTATTTCAACAATTAAATATAACTTGCATTAGTAGAAACTGGATTATCATATGCTTTTAGTCCTGCCTCATACGTCATTCACTTTCACTTGCTCTAAGCTACCTGAAAAACTCAATATTAGGATGGGTGAGCTTCCTCGAAATCACAGTTTATCACAATAATTATAGATACAAGAGGAAGACATGTAACATATATAACTTGATGTGCTTGTATTAAGAAGTCACATTCTACGTAATGACGTGCTTGTATTGCAAATATTATATTGAAACTGAGCTAAACATGTAATGACAAGTAGGATGCTGATAATGAACGAAACTTATATTGCTTATTAAGAAATAAAACCACACTTATAGAACCAACCAATTATAATTATTGATATTAAAATTTTAATTAAAAGGAATGTTGAAAAGGATTGAGAATTAAATACTATGAAAGGTATTGTACTTGAATTGGCACACACAAGGAATTTAGGGGCTGAAATGACACATTCTGGATAATCTAGTACATCTTGAAATTTAGGTTGAAAATAATTGGGTCCGAATTGCAAAATATGGAAAGCTTTGAGTAGAATTGTGGTTATTTTCTGAAATTTATATATTCTAGGGGATCAAATTGCATAATAGAAGACTCTCTCTTTCACCTCTTCTCACACTCACTTGTTGATTTAAATAATAAATTATTAATTCTTATAAAGTAAGGGTGCATTTGTTTAAGATAGCGTAGTGATGAAGTACTATTGGTCGAGATAAATAAAATAATGAAAAATAGGTGAAAAGGTAAGTTTTATTTTTTTCAATATATTCGGAAGGAAAAGTCTACTCACACACTACACAAAGCCAATATATTATGAAGAACTTTAAACAAAAACACCCTAAATATAAGTAAACACAATAACGAATAGTCCACAGACCATCTATTGATTATTTGACATCATCCATCTTAAAGCTGATCACATCTAACTTAGCTTCCATCTTGTTCTTTGGGAAGTAAGTAGTCGTAGCCCAACCGGTTGGAACACATCTAAGATGGATACGATTATTTAAATCGATCATTTAATGTATAAAATGACATTTATATTGAATGAAATATGATATATTGGTATTGTAGATGTCAAATCAATAAGTATGACGATAGTGAACTATGATTAACAAGTCACTGAGAATGGTGGGCAATAATAAAAAAGTAATTGAAATTGGTAGGTTTATATTATTATATTATAAAAAGTGACATATAATTAATGATTAAAAGGTGTTGGAAATTTGTAAGAAAGGGGAGTAGGATTTTGCACGGGAATGGATGGACCGATCCCCTGAACGAATTTATATATTTGGGGTGCGCCATTTTCTATCCGGATGGACCCTGCCTAGTCCAAACATGAAATCACTGAAGCTAGAAATTAAAAATTAATGGGCTTATGAACAAATGAACATTGATGATACTTCTCAGATAATAAACAATAAAAAGACTGTAGAATAGTACAATGCAAGGGATAGGGATCAAAATAGAGGTGGTTACTAATAGGCAAGTACTCCTTCCGTCCCACTTAATTTTGCGGGGCTGATCGGACATGAATGTTAAGAAAAAACTGTTTTTGCTTTTAAGTTGACTTTATTAAAGGTTTAGATTGAGGGTGGAGATTGTGAGAAAAATATCATTTTTAAGAGTGTTGAAAGTTAGGTGGGACGGACGGAAAAGACAAATTTGCAAATTTAAGTTGAACGAAAGTATTAATTATAATACAAATGAGAGCTTGTACAAAAATTCATGAGATATGAAACCGCAGAGATTAGCTCATAACAAGAAGTAACGGTCACTGAACCGTGTGCCTTACTTGTTAAAAAAGAAATGGTACCTGAAGATCTGATTATAAGGAGGATTCTAGGCTGGCGGCTGATTAAGATTCCGTTAATGATGTGATACGAAGTTGGAGATCATTTCCGAAGCTGTGTTGTTCATCTCGAATACGTTTTGCTGATTTTTCAATAGATGGGAGGCAATATTTTACCTCAATTTGTTGAAGCGTTGGTATATCTCCAATGCAATCGGGAATCTCTTTTAGACGAAAGCAATACTGAAGATATAGCCTTTCAAGCCTTGGGAAATGGCAACTGTCAGTTATCCACACGTCAGGTCCTGCCTGGAAAATTAAAAGTACCTTTAACTGACAGAATTCCCCTTCAGTTGTTTCCCACACATTTCCGCAACACGCTTGAGATTTAAATTTGAGCACTTGAAGATTCGGCAACGAACCAATCATGGACATATGTTCCCACGGTATATTGGTGCCGGTTAAGGTCAACTTCTTTAGCGTCACCGGGAAAGCAATGTTTAGCCACACATTACTATTGAGATACGCAGCTTCATATGTGTTCAAGTTCAACTTTTCGAGCTTATGCAGATGCGCGAGATTGTTTAGGCTAAAATGTGACCATTCTTTATCTTCGATGTCTTCGCACGAATAAAAGATTCCTAACTTCTTTAGGTTTGGAATCAAATCCAACATACTTTCAGAGCATATAAAGCCAAATATACGCTTGAGTGTGTTCAACTTTTCCAGAGCTAAAATTTGATCACCAATTTCTACACAAGGAGGAGGTAAGATGCCATACCGCGAAACAAAATGCCTTAATTTCGGCCACCTCCAAATTTCAACTGGTAGGCATAATTCAAATTACTAACAATTATAATCAACGTCTCAAGGTTCTCAAGGTTCGACCAGGATTCAGGAATGTTATTTGTGCCTTCCCCCGAGTTACACATCACAGAAAGGTACCTCAAGTGTAGTAGCTCACCTATTTCTTCAAGGTGTAATGTATTTCCTAAGGTTGCATCCAATACCCTTAGAAGTCTAAAAATTTTTAAAGATTCAAAGAACCGGAGATTGAAAATAAGAACAGTATGGAGGCGCGAGACATCCATATCTCGGGGGAGATCCCAAGTCAATAAAATACTCAAGCGGCGTGAATTCTCCAAAACTTCTGGAGTGCTACGTGAAAACTTAGCTACAACGCCAAAAAAATTCTCGTTGAGACATTCTCTTATACAGAGATCCCTCAAGAGATCATGGATCTTGACGGTTTTGATCCTGCCGTCATACCTCTTCGTATTGATCAAAACAAGGCTTCTCTTCGCCAAATCCTCCAAATAATCCTCTGCCACCTCTTCCAAATCTTTGCATCCATTTGATTTCAGAAAACCCTCAGCCGCCCATAATTTGACCAACTTTGAGACATTGATCTCGTAATCCTCTGGGAAACCTCCCATATAAAGAAAACACGGCCTCAAATGATGCGGCAAATATGTATAACTCAAAGATAATATCTCCGCGCAAGGCTCATCGCCCGTATTTACAGCTTCATTAACATTTCTTGCAATTGATTTCCACGCCTCCTCCGTCTGATTGACCTTGGCGAGGACTCCCCCGATTACAGCAATTGCGAGGGGAAGTCCTTTGCATCTTTCAGCAATTAGCTCTCCAGTTTCCTCGAGTTCAGGTGGGCAATGGTCTTCACCAAACACGACGTGTTTGAGTAGATTCCAACTGTCCTCCACCCCCATCAAATGCATCTCATGAGGTTCGATCAAAGAGTCAACATAAGAAGCTACTTGTGAATCTCTCGTAGTCATTATAATCCGACTACCATTGAGGTCATCCGGAAACACCCTTCGTACATCATCCCATACATTTGAACTCCATACATCATCAATCACAATCAGATATCTCCTCCCTTTTAAGTATTGGTACAAACTTTGTACCAACGAGGCTGTGTCCGAAGACGCATACTCTCCCATGGATCTCAAAAGGCATGAAAGAACATTGTTTCTATCATAATCTTGGGATACTGTGACCCAAGCACGAACATCAAAGTGATAAACAGTTAAAGGATCATCAAGAGCATACCTAGCAAGAGTCGTCTTGCCGATGCCTCCCATCCCTACGATTGGGATTATTTCCAGTCTCGAAGAAGGATCTCCACACAGCCTTTCCTTTATTTTCATCAAATTTTCTTCAAACCCTACCACGCTGCATTTTATGGTAGGTCCAAGTTCTATTGAAGAACGATTCGACATCAGATTTTCTCTTTTACTGCTACTTTTGATCTGCATCACTTCTTCCAAAATCGAATGGATTATTTCCACCGGCTTCCGTAGCTCTTCGCTAAGCTTCTCTTCATCTGCATCATCCAACATATGGAACTCGAGAATGTCTTCTGCTTGATACGCTGAAACAGTGATTCGTGCTTCTAATCTGTCCGTCTCTGTCGGAAAATCGTCGAAAATTTTTATCAACAGAGCAATTCTGTCATGTAGAGATTGGATCTCAGGGTGAGAATGTTGACGGCGATCCAGAATCCGATCGAGTGAAACAAGAGCAGCATAAGCCATCCCCAATATATAGAACGGATGATGAGCTTTCTGGTGATTTGCTAACGATTTTGATTAATTATGAGATAAGAAGAGAGTGATTAGCGAAGAAGAAGTAGAACAAAAATGGCTGCCGAAGAGTTTGAAGTTTTAATGGCGTCCTATTCTGGATCTAATAATTGCAATATAAAATGATTAAATGTGATCATCGCAAATTAGAACTCTAACTACTGTTAGTTGTTAGGGTAGTTGTAACAGTCGCAATTAAACGGAGGTTAGAAGTAGGGAGTGTAGGTGTGACGAGACAATTGGCGAGTCACTCAAATCGACTCGTAAAATGATCGAAATTGACTCGAGGTAGAGGAGTCGAGCTCGACTCGGACTACTCAAATAGGTGTCGAGTCGAGTTAACTCATTGATACTCAGCTTTGCAGGCTCGCGAACTTAATCAAACTTTTGTTAATTACTAGTTTACCGTTTGACATAATTATTAATATATTCTAATTTTATACTGAATAAGGTCAAACCCCAAGATTTCCATTAGCGATCTTTTGTAATATAATTTAACATTTTCAATTTTAATGTATTTTTTATATCTTTTAGATTTTAGTTTGTCTCAACCGAGTCGAGTCGATCTCGAGACGGAGGGAGTATTACTCAAAGCAAATGAAAATTTAAGAAATCAGAACAGTATAGTTTATAGAAATGAAGTTCCGTCAAAAGCAACAATGGATGGTAGAATCTAAATGGATGAAAATCTTGCGTGTTTAGACGAGGTAGCGGGTTTTATTCTAGGCTAGCACATTTAATTTTTGACTTTAGTTATACAATTATTTTACACTAAATATTAGTTTTAATTGGCTTTTAACCAAAGTTGCACTTCTTTTTCTTTTTCTTTTTTTTCTCGAAAAACAATTTTTAAATTTACATAAAAAACTTTAATTAGCTAACCAATTTTTTAAGTTTGGTTGTTCTTATTTCATATCAATGATAATATGTAGTTTACATTTATTTAGTCTAATATTTTTTGTCCTCACTAAGACTAATTTAATATTTTTTACCTGCCCTCAAATTTTCTTATTTTGATTTCTTCTTATAATCAATTCATAATATTTGCTAATCCTAAAATTTATGTCACTCTCTTCTCAGAATTTTCTTATTGTTATCACCAATTTATTTCCGTTATTCTTTAGATATTTATGAAGTTTTTAAAATTGAAAGACAAAACTATACATTAAGTTTAATCTACATTAAAAAATTAATAACACAAAGACCCAAAATAATTTTGCGCAAAACCTCTTAAAGTATTGGACCGACCCTAAGCGCCGATTATATTTGCACAAAAACTATCCCTAGAAAATGAAAAATAACGTAAGGTTTCTATAGAAATGTATAATATTATTATTTCTTAGTTTATTAGCCCAAATCGGGACGGAAAATGTTATTCTACAGTACAAGTAATAATAGCTTAAATTTATTGTGACAAAAGGAAAAAAAAAGAAATTATGCTATTCATAATCGTAAAAGTCGCTAGACGTTAGTTAAACGGTGGACTGAGGTCTAGTGACTAGTAGGGATCTGAACGAGGCTACTCTGAGCATAGGTGTGGTTAGCTAGGCAGAAAGAATCGAAAAATTAACGTAAGCGATTAATGAGAACCTAGCACCTAGACGTGAATTAATCGAAATTAGTTGAAAAGTTTTACAAGAGAAATGCTATTATTATTTGCCGCAAACACCCTCCAATTATAGGGAGAGCCTCCGGTTCCGAAAATCAAGAACCGAGCCGGTTCTATCCGGTAGTCAATTTGAACTGATAAATTTGGTCTCATTTTTCAATGTCTAAGTGTTATTTGCACAATTTTCTTTTCATTTAAAATATGCACTAAAGATGAAAAAAGAAAAAAAAATTAAAAATATCCAGAACCGAATCAATGGTTCTCTGCCGATTCGGAACGGTACCGACAATCCACCGATTCGGGGTTCGATTTCGGTTCCTACGCTCGGCGGTCGCGGAATTTGAGTGTACATGTGAAGCCAAATTCTTACATGAAAGTTCTAGAAACAAAATTTATGAAATTTAATTTTCTGAACCAAAATAATAAATTCTGGTTGACATAGTGCATACGTGTTTCAGTGTGCTGACCACACTCTTGATATTTCTGTCTTTTGTTGCTGGGATTTTCACACTATTTAAATTTGTATTTTTCTACTTTCGTACTTCTTCGTCCCGGCTGAGTTTGCACACTTTTTCTTTTCGGGGCGTCCCATTTAAATTTGCACACCTTTAAAAATGAAAGTTTTCTCACAATCTCCACCCTTAAAATTCCCACTTTTAATCTTCACATTTAAAAAAATCAAACAAAAAACAAAAAACACTTTTTCTTAATATACGTGCCGGCTCAAGTGTGCAAACTCAGTCGGGACGGAGGGAGTATGTTGTTATACACTATCTAATGTATTTTATATGGTGATAATAATGAATTAAATGGGTAGGTACTGATTGGAAATTGGAATCATCATGACAAGATTTAAGTACTGAGTTTTATATATTCGACACTATCAATTATTCGTAAGTTGGATTTTATCGAAGAATAAAATAGGTAAAAGAAAAATAACATCAGATCGATTAAATTTGATGCATTTGTGTAAATCCGTCTTCTAAAAGATGGAAATTAGTTTTATTATAAAAAGTGCCACTTTTATCACGGAAAAACTATTACTTTTTTTACCGGGTTGCTTTTTTAATAAATTTTAACATTTAAAGCATCAATTTATTTTCTTTTATAAAACGTAACATCTTTTATGATAAATTTAACTTCTGTCTTCCAAAAGGGGATTTGTACAATTTTATTTAGGGAAAAATATAGATAATCATCTCAAGTTTTCGTGTTTTTCGCTGTGCCTTATACACATTTTTCGTTACGATATACCATCTAGACTTATAACGTGTTGCAAATTTCATCTAGAATACATTAGTGTTTGCAATTACTTCCACTTTTTTTAAAAAAAAATTGATTAAATTTAGAGATTGTGGAAAAATTATTTTAAGCAAAATTATGTAGTGATTTGCAAATAAAGTGAATCATACAAAAAATAGATGCAGGGCCGGTCCAATACTTTAAAATATCTTATGCAGAATTATTTTTAGGCCCTTGTCTTATTATTATATAGATTAAACCTAATGTATAGTTTTGTCTTTCAGTTTTAAGAACTTTGTAAATAACTAAAGAAATAACGAAAATAAATTGGTGATACCAATAAGAAAATTTTGAGAAGGGAGTGATAGAAGTTTTAGAATTAGCGATTATAATGAGTTGTGATTATAAGTATAAATAAAAATAAGAAAATTTGAGGGAAGGTAAAAAAGACTAAAGTAGTTTTAGTGAGGAGAAAAAATATTAGACGAAATAAATGTAAACTAAAAATTATTACAATTTGATATGAAATAAGAACAACCTAACTTCAAGAATTTGGTTAGCTAATTAAAGTTTTTATGTAAATATAAGTTTTTTTTTTTTTTCTGAGAAAAAAAAAATGTAGCTTTGGTTAAAAACCAACTAAAGATAGCACAAACTCCGAGGACACAAAGAGAACAACCAATAGGGTTGTAGTCCACATCGGAAGAACAATGCGACAACAGACAGTAGAATTTGAAGAACTTGAAGCCTCCTCTTTTCGCCTCAACCATACTGGATGATGCTAACACTTTAACATGTAAAACCCATAACTTATAATTTCACCTAAACTGCTAAAAACTCATCCATCATATTTGGTATATATAATCAAATATTAATTAAAAACATACATGACTAACAATCGAACCTGTTGAGACGATGAGTCGGCGTCTGATGTTTTTAAATTAGACATTTTTCAAAATATATTGGATTAAAATTGAAATTTCGGAACATACAAGACTTTTTCTGGACAAGCCCAAGCATACAGAACTAAAAATCGAACATGTTGAGACGATGAAAACAACAACAAGAACTAAGTGGAGAATTCTAACATTTGTCATTCTCAAAGCTTTAATTTAAGTTGTATTTTTCTCCTTATTCTTTTGTGTAAGAAACTATTGAGAAAGATATAGCAACAAGATTTGATGGTTAGAAGTATATCATTTTCAAAATAACCCAGTTAAGTATAGACAAACTTTTGGATTTGAGAAAAATGCAACGGCCTAAACAAGAAGGTATGTTTGAAGTTGGACTTTTAAGTTGGCTTTTTTAACTTTAGCGTTATTTAGAACTTGGATCAGGAAAAAAGAAGGAGGTGCGGGAGAGGGAGAGTGCCGGGGTGTAGATGTATTATTTGGAAAAAAATGAGTTTAAATAGAAGTTCTATGTAGAAGCAGAAAAAACTCATGATAACATGTTTCCAGCTTCTACTTAAAATAAGTTATTTGTATCATTGTTGGATCAATAAAAGATATTTCAAATCTACTTTTCTTAGGCTAAAAGTCTAAAAATAGTAAAATATTCATATATAACAACAACAAACACGGCCTATTTCAACCGTCCATTACTGAACGAGTTATTGTGCTATCAATTAATGATTCAGATTTATCGAAATAGTAATTTGCAACGACTTACACATTTAAATAATAAATTATACTAAAAGGAAGCTTGTATGATAAAGTATGAAAATAAAATTGAAATAGCAAATTATAATTTTATTTTTTTACTCCCTCCGTCCCAAATGAACTTGCATAGAAGGATCAGTACAGACATTAAGAAAAATTGCTTTTTGAGAATTTTGTTAACTTTCTAAAGGTGGATTGAGGATGGAGATTGAGGGTGGAGATTTTGAGAATGAAGATTGTGTTATAATTTTTCTTATTAGAAAGTGTATAAATTTACTTGGGACAATCGAATTCGAAAAATGTACAAATTCATTGGAGACGAAGGGGTATTTAATTGCTAAAATTGGAAACATGAGATCCAATTAGAGCCCTCTCAAATTGATTTTTTTTTTTTTTTATTTTGGAAGTGGGTGTACGTGGACCCATTAAAACACGTAGAAAAAATATCAACTCGTTTTCAACCAGGGTCACAAACTCAGAAAAAGGGTCTCATAATAGTGACATAAATTCCCTCAAATAAATAAATAAATAATAGTCACATAAAAATCTCGCAATCTCTGTTGCATAGCTCGATATTTTAGAAGAATTAGATCATAAAATTTTTGATTTAAAATACTTTCTGGTCAGATTAATCCCACTCAATGGACTAGAAGCCCACGAGCCACTACACGATAATTAGGGATGTAATCAAATTAAACTATTCGAATTTCGACTTGAAAAAATATTCGTTCGGAATCATTCGTTGCCTAAACAATCGAGTCCGAATATAATTTTGAGCACGCCAATTTTTTTGAGTCGAACTCGAGCCTGCAGGTATTTGGTTCGTAAACTCGTGGGCTTGTTCGTGATATATAGCGTGATTAGAACACTAGACCAATATATTCACGAACTCGAGCTGGAACTATGTTATCGAGCTTTTTCGAACCGAATTCAAACTATTTGCAAGCGTAGTAATTACACTTCTAACAAACTCGAGCTCGAAATATATTTGTTTATTATGTTATCGAGACTTTGCTGAATCGAGCTCGAACGATTCGTGAGCTTTGTAATTACAAAATGAACCGAACTCGAACATAATTTTACAAGTTCGTGCCCAACTCAAACACACTGAAACATCAAACGAACCGAACTTGAGCCTTGTACTGTTCGGCTTGATTCGGCACGTTTACATTCCTACCGATAATCTCAGTATATTATAAGAGGATAGACTGAATCGGACGGATTATTTTTAGGTCCGACTAAGTTTTGGCTCGAGCTCGAACTATGTTCGTTTATTACGTTATCGAACTTTTGCCGAACCGAACTCGAATAATTCACGAGCTTAGAAATTACCAAACGAACCAAACTTGAACATAATTTTCGAAGTTCAAGCCGAACTCGAACCCACTGAGAAATCAAAAGAGTCAAACTCGCCTTGTGCTGTTCAACTTGATTCGCCTCGTTTACATCCATATCGATAATCTTAGTATATTATAAGATAATAGGTTGAATCGAACAGACTAACTTTAGTTTCGACTAAATTTTAACTCGTACAACTCATCGCACCCGAAACATAGCATTAGTCCGACGAACAAGACCGATTGTGCCGGACCGTCCGAATTACGACCTCCAAATCCTCTACTATGCCTCTATCATCATCCATATTTTCTTACCTCCTCCGAAATCCAATCCCACCAATCAGAATTCAAACAACTTCATCATAAATCATACCCACAGTCCACATCAGCCAAATCCTCTCTCTCCTCTTTCTCTCTCTAAAATGAACTCAACCTCAAAACCCCTGCCACGTGTCACTCTGCACACCATCAACCTGCAAATCCAATTTCTCCAATAAAATAACACTTCTTCTTCTCCAGAATCAGCAAAAGCTGCACAGGCAGCACAAAATCATCACTCTGTAAATATTTTCTCGCTCTACAATCAGAGCTTCTTCTGCAACAATGGCGTCTTTGGTTTCATCGCCATTCACACTTCCAAACACCAAATTATCATCACTATCGCAGAAGAATTACCTCCTCCACTCATTTCTCCCCAAAAAACTTTCCCCCAAATCATCGCAAAAATTCAAATGCGCCGCAATCGGAAACGGATTATTCACGCAAACCACGCAGGAAGTGCGGCGAATCGTGCCGGAGAATGTGAACAATCTCCCGACGGTGAAAGTTGTCTACGTTGTACTGGAGGCGCAGTACCAGTCGTCGCTTACCGCCGCCGTGCAGAGCCTTAACAGCGACGGGAAATACGCGTCGTTTGAAGTTGTAGGTTACTTGGTTGAAGAGCTAAGAGATGTTAATACGTATAAATCGTTCTGTAAGGATCTGGAAGACGCGAATATCTTCATTGGATCGCTGATTTTTGTCGAGGAATTGGCGCTGAAAGTGAAGACGGCGGTGGAGAAAGAGAGGGAAAGGATGGACGCTGTGTTGGTGTTTCCTTCAATGCCGGAGGTTATGAGGCTTAACAAATTGGGCTCGTTCAGTATGGCCCAATTAGGCCAGTCCAAAAGCCCGTTCTTCCAGCTTTTCAAGAAGAACAAGTCGTCTGCAGGTACGGTTTTAGATGAGTTAGCTGAACGTATTGTTATAATTTATCTGAACTATTATGAGTTTTTAGTACTTTCTCGTTCAATAATGAAAGTCCTGTTTTAAAAATTAATGTCTTATTTTACTTTAACTACAAAGTAATTTTTAATTTAAAAAAAAAGAGTTAGTTATAATTGAAATATTTAAATAATAAAATAAAATAAATAGTGTGAGTTCGTATTGATATTTTTTAGAGTTTAGTTCATCAAATCAACAAAAATTAAAAAATTGTACTTTTTTAAATACGACTCTCATTGTGGACGTGGAGTGTATTATGTTTAAGCTTGTTTTATTATTAATTGAAATGAACTTGAACGAGATTTAATTGATCCGAATAAGAGTCAAGCTTGAATAATTTAAACATTTTTGTACTTATATTAACATTTTTTACTTATCGAGTTTGAGTCAAGGTTTAAAATTTGTCGTGCATAAAATCACGATCAAGCTTGTTTGATATATTTGATTGAGTTCGAGTCGAGGTTTAAATTTTATTAGATGTAAAATCATGATCAAGCTTGTCTAATATATTTGATTGTACATAGATAAACAAGTTTTTAATGGACAATCTCAAATCGAAATTAAGTAGTTTGATTTAATTTTCGACCGTAAATGCAGGGTTCGCTGACAGTATGTTGAAGCTAGTAAGAACACTGCCCAAGGTGTTGAAGTATTTGCCTAGTGACAAAGCCCAAGATGCAAGATTGTACATCCTCAGTTTACAGTTCTGGCTCGGTGGATCCCCTGATAATCTAGTGAACTTTCTAAAGATGATTTCCGGGTCATACGTACCCGCTTTAAAGTCCACGAAAATCGAGTACTCCGACCCGGTTCTGTACTTAGACAGTGGGATATGGCACCCTCTAGCTCCATGTATGTACGACGATGTAAAAGAGTATCTGAACTGGTATGCAACCCGACGCGATGCGAACGAGCAGCTCAAAAGCTCGAATGCGCCAATAGTCGGGCTTGTGTTGCAGCGGAGCCACATTGTGACTGGCGATGAGAGTCACTATGTGGCTGTGATAATGGAGCTTGAAGCTAAGGGTGCTAAAGTGATCCCCATTTTTGCTGGGGGATTGGACTTTTCTGGCCCCGTGGAGAGGTACTTCATTGACCCGATCACAAAGAAGCCTATGGTGAACTCAGTGGTGTCGCTTACCGGGTTTGCGCTTGTTGGGGGGCCGGCTAGGCAGGACCATCCGCGGGCGGTTGAGGCGCTGATGAAGCTGAATGTGCCGTACATTGTGGCGTTGCCTTTGGTGTTTCAGACGACGGAGGAGTGGCTGAATAGTACTCTTGGGCTCCACCCAATTCAGGTGGCGCTGCAGGTCGCGCTGCCGGAGCTGGATGGTGGCATGGAGCCTATTGTTTTTGCAGGGAGAGATCCTAGAACAGGTTGGTTGTCATTTTGGACCTGAATTTTTTGTTTTGTTCAAATTGTTTTTTGGGATTTTTGGAATGAACTTATATGGATATTTTGTTATGTGGTGCAGGGAAATCACATGCACTGCATAAAAGGGTGGAGCAGCTGTGCACCAGAGCAATCAGATGGGCTGACCTGAAAAGAAAAACTAAGGTAAACTTAATGCTTTATACAGTATTGTGTTCGAGTCGGTTAGCATTCATTCATCTCCTTAAATAGACGAACAGAGCTTAACATCAAAGAATAAAACCCAAGATTTTATTTTATTTTTCTTCGCAAAACTAGAATGATATTTAATATTCGTGTTCATGAACACAAAATGTTTATATGCTTGGTGTTGTTTAACATTAACCAAACCAATTCAACGGGTTTGTTCGAGCTTAGTTTACTTTAGAACTTAGCAAACATTACTCAAACAACCAAAACTTAACTCGGCTCGGTTGGTTAACAACTCTAGTGATTGTATGAAATAAACAAATACAGAACGTGAAAAAATAAATTATATGCAAGGAAATGGATCGATGTAATTCAGAATAAATGGTTTCTTTGATTCTTAAGATATAAAGTTCTTGAACTCTTTTTTCCTAAACATTCTTGATTTGTATAATTTGTAATTTACTCCTAGAATTTTCCGGTGGAACAATCCATGAGGCCTATATTTGTAGTTCATCTGAGATTTAGATCTAGAAAAAGAATCTATCTTAAAACTTTTCATCATCTTAGCGAACGAATTAAAACAAAATATGCATAAAATTTCCTTACAAAGTTTTCAATTATTTGCTCAAATGCAGGCAGACAAGAAGCTAGCAATCACTGTATTCAGCTTCCCTCCAGACAAAGGCAATGTGGGAACTGCTGCTTACCTCAACGTCTTCGCTTCAATCTACTCCGTATTGAAAGACCTCAAAAGCGATGGCTACAATGTCGAAGGCCTTCCGGAAACTGCCGAAGCGCTGATAGAAGAAATCATCCACGATAAAGAGGCGCAATTCAACAGCCCGAATCTCAACGTAGTCTACAAAATGGGCATCCGGGAGTACCAGAACCTGACTCCATATGCTTCCGCTCTTGAAGAGAATTGGGGGAAGCCACCCGGTAATCTGAACTCTGATGGCGAAAACCTGCTTGTGTACGGCAAACAGTATGGGAACATCTTTATTGGCGTGCAGCCGACGTTTGGGTATGAGGGTGATCCCATGCGGCTTCTCTTCTCCAAGTCGGCGAGCCCACATCATGGATTCGCTGCGTACTATTCGTTCGTTGAGAAGATCTTCAAGGCTGACGCTGTTCTTCATTTTGGGACCCACGGTTCGCTTGAATTCATGCCTGGTAAACAGGTTGGCATGAGTGACGCGTGTTTCCCCGATAGTTTGATTGGAAACATCCCTAATGTTTACTACTACGCGGCTAATAATCCATCAGAAGCCACCATTGCTAAGCGTCGTAGTTATGCTAATACGATTAGTTACTTGACTCCTCCTGCTGAAAATGCGGGGCTTTACAAGGGGCTGAAGCAGTTGAGTGAACTTATCTCTTCTTACCAGTCTCTGAAAGACACTGGGAGGGGCCAACAGATCGTAAGCTCGATCATAAGTACGGCCAAGCAGTGCAATCTTGACAAGGACGTTGATCTTCCGGAAGAGGGAGTGGAAATCTCGGCGAAGGAGCGGGACCTAGTGGTGGGGAAAGTGTACTCGAAGATTATGGAGATTGAATCGAGATTGCTTCCGTGTGGTCTCCATGTTATCGGTGAGCCTCCGACTGCAATGGAGGCGGTGGCTACGTTGGTTAATATAGCAGCGTTGGATCGGCCGGAAGAAGGGATTTCTGCGCTGCCGTCTATACTGGCTCAGACTGTGGGGAGAGAGATCGAGGATGTGTACAGAGGGAGTGATAAGGGTATCTTGAAAGACGTAGAGCTTCTTCGCCAGATCACCGAGGCTTCACGTGGGGCCGTCTATGCGTTTGTGGAGAAAACTACTAACAAGAAGGGACAGGTTGTTGATGTTGCTGATAAGTTGACTTCAATTCTTGGTTTCGGTGTAAATGAGCCGTGGATTCAGTACCTGTCAAACACGAAGTTTTATCGTGCTGACAGGGAGAAACTCAGAGTACTGTTCCAGTTTTTGGGAGATTGTTTGAAGCTGATTGTGGCTGATAACGA
This sequence comes from Ajuga chamaepitys, assembly GCA_958295605.1. Taxonomy (NCBI): domain Eukaryota; kingdom Viridiplantae; phylum Streptophyta; class Magnoliopsida; order Lamiales; family Lamiaceae; genus Ajuga; species Ajuga chamaepitys. The sequence goes on along the minus strand of OY282504.1, from coordinate 2,217,755 downwards.
GTTGGGAAGTTTGAAGCAGGCTCTAGAAGGGAAGTTCGTTGAGCCTGGGCCCGGTGGGGACCCGATTAGGAACCCGAAAGTGTTGCCAACTGGCAAGAATATCCACGCATTGGACCCGCAGTCTATTCCAACAACTGCAGCGATGCAGAGCGCGATGGTGGTCGTTGACAGGCTGCTCGAGAGGCAGAAAATCGATAATGGTGGGAAGTTTCCAGAAACTGTTGCCCTTGTGCTCTGGGGAACGGATAATATTAAGACGTATGGTGAGTCGTTGGCTCAGGTTTTGTGGATGATTGGAGTTAGACCGATAGCAGATGGGTTGGGACGTGTTAACAAAGTCGAACCTGTGAGTCTAGAAGAGCTCGGAAGGCCAAGGATTGACGTTGTCGTCAATTGTTCTGGTGTATTCAGAGACCTCTTCATTAATCAGGTACTGTAAAGATTGAAGACGAATCATTCGTACTTTATTTTTCACAATCCTTGCTGATAAAACTCGCATTTTTACAGATGAATCTTCTAGACCGAGCAGTGAAAATGGTAGCTGAGCTAGACGAGCCTATTGAACAAAACTACGTGAGAAAACACGCACTTGAACAGGCGAAAGAACTAGGAGTCGAAGTGCGTGAAGCTGCGTCGCGTATCTTTTCAAACGCCTCTGGCTCATATTCCTCCAACATCAACCTAGCTGTGGAGAACTCGTCGTGGAACGATGAGAAGCAACTTCAGGACATGTACTTGAGCAGAAAGTCATTCGCGTTCGACTCTGATGCACCCGGAACTGGCATGACTGAGAAACGCAAGATCTTTGAGATGGCTCTCAGCACAGCCGATGCCACTTTCCAGAATCTTGACTCGTCGGAGATTTCTCTTACGGATGTTAGCCACTACTTCGATTCTGACCCGACGAACCTCGTGCAGAATCTCAGAAAGGATGGTAAGAAGCCGAGTGCCTACATTGCTGATACCACCACAGCTAATGCTCAGGTAAACCTCCTTCCTTACATTGCTGATATCTTTAAAAGTATGGAATGTTTCTTATAATTTGTAAGTTGCCTATAACAACCTTATTCTAGAAGATAATGTAAGGAATAATTATTCACGTGCAAAGGACGAGATGCAAGGCACGTGCACGTACCCTCAAATATTCAAGATTTAGGAAAAATGAGTTGAACGTTTGTGTGTTTTTGATGGTTCAAGTTCGAACACTGTCTGAGACAGCTCGTTTACCTATTATATATAACCACCTTTATTTAAAAGATAATGTAAGGATTAATTATTCACGTGCAAGAACGTGTGGTGTAAGACACACGCACTTGACTAATACCCTCAAACATTCAACTTTCAGTAAAACTGACTCGAACATTTCCTGTTTTGACGTTTCAGGTTCGAACACTATCTGAGACAGTTCGTCTAGACGCCAGAACGAAGCTATTGAACCCCAAATGGTACGAAGGAATGCTGTCAAGCGGGTACGAGGGGGTACGCGAGATAGAGAAGCGTCTAACCAACACAGTCGGGTGGAGCGCAACGTCCGGACAAGTGGACAACTGGGTGTACGAAGAGGCCAACTCAACGTTCATTAAAGACGAGGAGATGCTGAACCGGCTAATGAGCACGAACCCGAACTCGTTCCGGAAGCTGTTGCAGACGTTCTTGGAGGCGAACGGAAGAGGGTACTGGGAAACTACAGAGGAGAATATTGAGAGGTTGAAGCAGTTGTACTCTGAAGTTGAAGACAAGATTGAAGGAATCGACCGTTAATTCAGTTGAAAATATATATATATATATTATGGAAATAACATTTTTAGGTTGTTAAAACTCTTTTCTCCAGCAATAATTGGAGCTGAGTTTTTTACTTTTTTTGGAACCAATTGCCCGTTGTATTCATTTTGTCAGGGTGGTTGGTTGTCTGAAATGTGACTTGTAAGAAACTGATTATTCACATGAATTTGTTGCCATGTAACACTTCATTTCTTTGAGCTCCAGTGTGTTATTTTGGATCTCCTACTTCATATAATATTTTCGATGATATTGCAATCTACACACGATACGTGTATGTAATGACATCACGAATACATCATAAGTAATTATGTGGCAAGAATAGTATAATAAAGTTGTAGAAGATGTACCAAATGTGAAAGAAAATCCGAACCCTGTATGTTTGTACATTTTTCAATTAGGGCTGGAAATTAATGCATCCGTAGCCACCATTTGATCTCATCTCTAAATTTTGGCCTTTTATAAAATACTAGAGTCGAGCGCGTAGTTGGAACTTGTGCGAAGCTAAGCAAGATTCGGGAGGGACTAAACAGAAAAGTTGGGGAGAAAATGTAGACATGCATGCTGGCTCATATATTTCGACGAGGAAATATATAAAAGTTGCTAGGTATTTATCGGACGACGGACTATGACCTACTGTTAGTTTGGGTCGAGAAGGATATCAACGTGGCAGGAAAAAATTAGGAAAAAGTATAATAAGAGTCTAACGCTTATGCGATGACTAGTCCGGAGAACATGGGCTAAATTAATTTTTTGTCCTATTAATTTCCCTGTTTAATTTTCATCCCAAAATTTATTTATTTTTTAATTTCGTCCCATAATTAAAGAAATTGCTTGTAGTTGGACAAATTTTCACCTCCGATGAGCAAATTGCAAGAAAAGCACACGTGACTGACACTGACATTTTTTTTGGGACGAAAATCGAACGAGCGAAAAATTATCAATCACGCTTGTGTTTCCAACGATTTGCTTATCAACGACAGTAATTGGTCCAATTATGAGCAATTTTTTTAATTAGAAACGAAATTGAAAACGTAAAAATTTTGATATAAAATTCGAATGAGTATAAAGTTATGGGACGAAAAATGATTTTAACTCGGAGAACATCAAGAACCAAGCACACAGCCTAGACAAAACCTTGATTAAAAACAACATAGTTATGTACTTATGTTAGCAGTATGAACATTATACCAAAGAGAACCACATTGGATTTTCTGTATGACATCCTCTACAACACTTCTATTAATATACGACAAATGTATAATATAACATAAGCAATACATAATCAATGCTTATGTGTTATTTATCGGTGCAACTGTTGTAAGAGATGTTGCACCAATCGTTGTAGAAGATTCGAATCGAACGAGAACAGCCAAAAAAATACTTGTTTCTCCACATTCTGTTTCTGTCCAACATCTACAATTAAACAATACCTCAAAAAAAAAAGAAAAAAAATCTACATCCACCTGAAAGAATAGTAATACAAATAAAAAACATATAACATGTTTATCAATAAAACTGTATACACTGTTCTAATTCCCCTTCTTTGAGGCCTCAGGACAAAACCTAACCTTATTCAGACCAACTCCATCAACAACGGGTCGCCGGCCGCCATTATCCGTACCAGCTTAATAAAGTCCTGTTCAGACGACACGTTCCAGGGGTGAACAGCCGATGCCTCGGCAGAGTAAAACGACGTGGTATTGCTCTGTAGCTTTTGCTTGTACCTCATTGAGTCGAACACTGGGTCGAAGTTTTGAGGCGAATCCATTGCTTGAAAGAACATTGGTATTGCAACTTTGTGATGGATGTCGAAATCGCCGACCAGATTGACGAGGTCGATGAAATCAGAGACGAAATGGCGCGGGATGTAGAAGACCTCGGAGTTGCATATGATGAGGCTTTGTTGGTTTTTGTTGGTTTCTTTGTAGTTGACTTGAAGATGAGCTGGCATTGTGGAGACCACTTTCTTCACCATGTCTGCTTGCTTCGAGAACCAGTCGGAGTTTCCGGGAATCGAGACGCTGGTCCATGACTTGGATACCTACGCGCGTTGGTTGGTTATCAGAATCGTGTGTGTTTTGGGGTGTTTGCAAACTATACGGAATAGGTTAAAATCACTTTTGGTTCGGAAAATGAATTTGGAGCTGTTTGGAATCACTAGATTCTGATTACCAGAATCAGTTTTAAGCTGATTCTCATGGCTGCTTAAAACCGATTAAAAATGATTTTTACATTTTCTGTGAATATTTTGCGGAAAAGTGATTGTTTTGCAAACACCTAAATTCTCAACTTTTGGGTAAAACACTGAATTCTGGTTATCGGAATCAGTTTTAAGCTTAATAAACGCGATTTTCAGGTTTTCTGTTAATAATTTGCAGAAAAGTGATTATTTTGCAAACAGTTAACTTTTCAACTTTTGGGTAAAATAACTTCCATTCTCAAACACTACCTACTTTTGTTTTTCTTACGAAAATCAATTTATATCGCTACTTCAAAACCATGATCGATTGCAAGCATCTCCTTTGTTTACATATCCGATATAAAGTAAGTTGATATTTACGCGAAAAAATGAGATGAGGGAAAGATGTATACCTTGTTTGTGATCCAGAGCTTAGACTTGTCAGCTTGGAGCAAATTCCAGTAATTAAGAATCGTATTGTCCTGAAGAAATAAGAAGCCATCTGCGCTGGTGTATCGATCAAAATATTTCGGCAAATGCCTGAAAACAAAGGAAGAGAATCATGATTCATGGATTAGTATACGAAAAGGGGAAAACGAAAGGTCAAGAGTTTACAAAGACAACAGATCTCTAAATCTAAGAGGGTTTTGATCGTTTAGTGATGAAAAACATAACATAATCTTGCATAATCTAAGACGGTCTTAGGATACCTTTCCGTAGGACGGGAGTGACTTTTATTCTCTGTTCTAAAAGTCTCCACGACTAGGCCCCACCTGCGCGCTAGACTACCATCAACCATCTAGGTTTTCACCCGACTCTTCTTCCCACTTAATCCCGCCTAAATCCCACTTCACCCCCTTGAGCCCGATAAGCAACTAGACCCCAGTTTACAGTCCGACTAGCGCCTAGTGTCTTTTAGAGCATTGCTTATGTTAATCATAAAAAGTGTTACTTTGAATGTTAACCTTTATACAGAAACCAGTTTTCAAAATGTAACAGGTTTTTTTGTGACAAAAGTAACATTTTTTACGTCAAAATTACACTTTTTACGATTAAAGTAGCTTCGGTGATGCGGGAAACAATCTTACATAAATGTTACTCTTTCTTGAATTGCAGGGAAAAATATAAGCATGTGTGTGAATGTTTTAGGCACCAAAATGCACTAAATTTTGATCATAATAGTCGTCGAGCATGCGCACCATTACGAATTATTCTCTCAATTACCAATACTATACGAACTTAGTTACCAATACGATTTTAGAAAGAGATAACATACGTAGAACATAAAGTAAAATGTCAAAAGTGCGAATCACATACTTGTAAATATAGTCCAACTGCCCTTCTTCGACAGCAAGATCGACATTCTTCTCTCTCGACAATATAATAACCGTCTTAAAGATCCGGCCATACAGCAACCTCCACTCCAACGCAGTACGTTCCACAGGTCCACTACAGAACATTACAAGCACAACATTTCCGAAAGTCTTCCTCCATCTTATCAAGTTCCCGATTTCATAATTCACCGTTCCAATTTCCTCGACTCCAAGATGGACAGATGGCAATTTCTGAGGCACAAACTCCTTCCTATCGCCATGTCCAATACTCGCCCTCGTCCTATCCAATTCAAGTGACATAAGACGAGGTTGTTGGTACCCAACGGCGAGTAAGTCTTGAAGCCACGCGGCTGTAAACTGCACGTCTTTTTCTGTCCAAAAACCTTCCTCAGCCATCACGTAGCTCAACTCCAATATTTTCTCGAACAATCTATGCTTGTTCGACCTCCATCCCACCAAGAAATTGATCAGACGGCCCACGTTCACGTGAAGATCTTTCTCTTCCGAAAAAGGGTACCCTTCGATTTTATCATACCTATGAACAGTCGGAGGGTACACCACGACATACCCACCGACCTCCCATAGAAGTCTCTGAGCCCAATACCCTCTCAAAACATCAGACGCCATTGAACTAACCGAAACAGGCAGCATCAACCCCCAAAACGCGGGTGAATGAAACATCGTGTTGAACGAATTGAGGGGCGCCATTGTACCCTGCGGTAACGCCACCTTAGGGGCATGATCGTCAAACCGGATATCAAAAGCCTCGAACGCAGCTTTCCTAGTGAAGTAAAACACAGAATCGACATCAGGTAGTCCGTTGGAAATCCCCTGCTGTATAAACTGTTTCCCACCGAAAACCTCAGTATAGAACTCCTCGTGTCCAATTTCGCCCACCTTTTCCAACGGCAATCCCCTCGGCCAAACAGACCTTTGCCCGAAATGTATGTAAGGGTTCACAACAGTTCGATTCGGATTCTCATGACTATACTGCAAAATCACCTCTTGTCTAGCACCCTCACCAACCAACTCAACATCGAAATGCTTCCCTATATCGTTATCAATCACGTCGCCTCTATCATCAACGTCGTAGATCTTTTGGGCACCATGTTGTATGGCGAATAAATACCCGACAGATTTTCGAACATACGAATCATAAGGCAAGTAATCAGTTACTCTGAATCCTAATTGAGCTTGCATATCCAATGATAAATAAATTGCACCTGTTGAGTATATAAACCACATCAAAATCAATATCCTACACAAATCTATCTTTCTTTATTTGATTACAAATCTGAATCATGTACACTAGCCTCACTTATCATAAGTTCATTTAACGTGATTTCTTAGAAACGCATATATATCTAGGGCCGTAAATCAGTCATGTCAAGTCGAACATACTGAAAAAACAGCAAAATTCGATCCAATTTGTCGTAATCGATAAGTTAACATCTTGGTTAACACTCTGAAACAGGTAAAAATCCCATCGGCTTATCAAATTATCTACCGAGCCATGAAAAAGATTCAACAGACAAAAGAAAAACATACTATCTGTTTTACGTCAAGCAATACGTGGAGTAACTCCCAATATAGCAGTAAAAGCAAGACGTGTAGGTTGATTGACTCATCAACTTCAAACTTGTTTCAAATATTATCAAGCTTCTATTTATGTTTAAGCTTGTTTGGTTATTAATTGAATTGAGCTTGAACGAGCTCTAATAGAGTCAAACACAAGTCGAGCTTGAGTAGTTCAATTTTACATTTGTTTTAATATTTTTTACTTATCGACTCGAGTTGAGCTTCAAATTTTATCAAATGTGAATAATGTGCAAGCTTGTTTGAAAATTCTAATCAAACATAGTTAATAAAGCGAGTTTTTAACGAATGATCTCAAATCGAGGATCGAAAATACCACCTAAACTTAGAATGGAGACTTTAGATAATCTAATTGAATCACAGTCAGAAACAAACATACATATCTAGGGCCATAAATGAGTCATGTCAAGTCGAACACATTGTCCTCCAAACATGTTTGAAATTTTATCGAGCTTCTATTTTATTTTGAGCTTATTTAATTATCAATCAAATCAAGATTGAATAAGCTTTGATCAAGCCAAACACGAGTCGAACTCGAATAGTTTAACATTTTTACACTTGTTTTAAATTTTTTTACTTATCAAGCTCTGATCTTCAAACTTTATCAAATGTAAAGTATGTTCAAACTTGTTTGATACCTTCGATCAAACATAGTTCAAACAAGCTTTCAAACGAATGATCTCGAACCCAGTATCAAGAATGCCATCTAAACTTAGAATGGAGACTTTGAAGAACCAAAACAGATAATCAAATTAAATCACACTAAGATACAAACTTCAACATACCTTTCAAATTCCAATCTTTTGGAGCCCTAGAATTCCCAATTGCAAGCACTTGCCACCCTTTGATCTTCGTCAATTTCCTCAGAGAATCAGACGGATAATCCGAAACAGAAACAACGATCCATTTCTCGGATCGAAAGCTGGAAAAAGGAGTCGATTTATCATAAATGCGGTTAATCGAATTCCAATTAATCTGCGGAAACTTAGGGTGGACTGAATGCGACTGCGCGGATTGAAGGCAGAGGAGCGCCGCCGCATCGCCGCCGGCGGAGGAGTAGTTGCGGAGGAAGAATAGAGCTGCTACGGTGGTGATTAGGACGATAATCGTTACGATTTTGTATAGATTCTCCGAAGCCCATGCTGAGAAATCGAGATTCTTGGTTTGAATCGAGAAGGATTTGGTTTTAGAGTGGTGATTGTGGGGTTTTGGCGAATCAGAAGTTGGCAAAATGCGATCTTGGACTTGCATTTTAGGGGGGTTCAATTAGATTCAAGAGTTGAATTGAATCCCCCAAGAATCACACACTTACACACAGTAAAACACCAAATTTCAAGAAACACACACTAAATCAGATTCAAGAGTTGAATTGGATCCCCCAAGAATCACACACTAACACACAGTAAAACACCAAATTCCCAAGAAACACACACTAAATTAGATTCAAGAGGTGAATTGGATCCCCTAAAACACACACTAAATTAGATTCAAGAGTTGAATTGAATCCCCCAAAAACACACACTAAATTAGATTCAAGAGTTGAATTGAATCCCCCAAAAACACATACTAAATTAGATTCAAGAGTTTAATTGAATCCCCCCCAAAAACACACACTAACACACAGTAAAACACCAAATCCTCAAGAAACACACACAAACACACACTAAAGTAGATTCAAGAGTTGAATTGAATCTCAATCCCCCAAGAAACCCACACACTAAGACACAGTAAAACACCAAATCCTCAAGAAACACTCACTAACACACAGTAAAACACCAAAATCCTCAAGAAACACACAGTGAAACACAAAATCCCCAAGAAAAACACAGTAAAACACACACTGAATTAGAGTCTTGTGATGTTCAGGGTGGCATTGACTACAGTCTAGTTTTGTTGTTTGGAGTAGAAGATAGGGGGGTGGGGGTGGGGGGTGGGGGTACCGACAAGAGATGGAGAAAGTGGAGCTGTTATGGCTTAGGATTGAATCCAAGTTGTATTGTAACTACTGCTGATGTGTGTTGTTGTTTGGTAAGAAATGATGGTACAGTGGGAGGAATGTGTCTTTTTTTGTTCTTCTTTCAAGATTTCAATTAAATTATGTGTTGTTTGTTAGTAGGATTATTTTATTATTATTTTTATTTTATTGGTACTTTTTTGGGTTTTCTTGGAGGGTTTCTTTATGTTGGGACTTGATAGATTTGGACATATCAACCAATAACTAAGTAATCATTCAATGGTGTGAGGGGAGTTAAAGGAGGAGGTGTAAAGGTGGGCTCGGGTCGGGTTTTTCTGGTCGGGTATTCGATAAAAATATTCGATTTTCAACTTAATTTTTTTATTATCCGTTGAGTTGGATTTTTCTTAAAGTTAATTCTCTAAACATGAATCATTTTTTGCTTCTTTAAAATTGTTGAAATATGTGTAGAAGAATTATGGTTGATTTTGTTCATTAAATAAACCTGACGCGAAAAATTCGACCCGCCTAAACTTTATATCCGATATATTAAAAAAATGTACCCGTAATCGAATAGGTAAAACCCGCGCGGTTTACTCGATCGGATCGCATTGGGGACCCACGGGGTAGAAAACCCACCACTAGCTAGAGGTGCATCCTCCCCCATTTCATTTTAATCAATACTATTTGTCAAATTAAAGAGAAAAAGATACGTGATAATAAAATAAACAAAAATTAAATCAAAAAATAAAATTTTTTTTTTATTATTATGTATCTTTCTCTTTCCTAACTTGACAAATTAAAATAAAATGGAGAGGATCTATTTTTGGAAGTTAAAAGGGTTTGTTTCTTGCAAAACCTAGAAGTTTACGAGAGAGGATTTATCTATTATCTAAATACATATATTAATATGTATTTGTGTAAATTCAGAGTTTCATAAAATGTTTATAGATTTAATATTCCCTCGTCCAACAATAATAAGTTTACTCTTCATTTTAATTTATCTCACAAAAATAGATCACTCGCTGCATTAAGCACATTATTAGGCAATGTTTGATTGAGGCTGGGGTGGCTGGGCTGGGGGAAGTAGCTGGAGATGTTTGGTTGAGTGGCTGGGGTTGTGATTGGTGTGTGATATTTGATTATTAATTGTAAAATGTGATGTAATATGTGTAAGAGGTAGTTATTAATGATTGGGAGAATGATTAAAGTAGTGTTTGGATTTGTGATTGACCCCCACCCAACCCTAATACCCCAACTTGACCAAATCAGCCCAAAGAAACATGATGTTAGATTGACCAAACTGATTAGAGGTTAGGCCAATCCCAAGCAAACATGCTTTTAGTGTTTTAATTATATTAACTACTCCCTCCGTTCCAAAATAGATGATGTTTTTGAAAAAAACAGAATAATTAAGAAACAAATATATTACCAAATATAACCCCCTAAAATTTGTGCAGATAAGATTTAATGATATCAAATGTGAGTGGGAGGTTGAAAAGTCAAAGATATTTTTGGATTTACATAGGGGTAAAATAGAGAGAAATGGTAAAAAAAACCTAGAACATCAATTATTTTGGAATTTGTTTAAGAAGCTAAAACATCATCTATTTTGGAACGGAGGGAGTATCATTTTTAATTTGTATAAAAATAATTGTAAATCTATAAGTAGTCAAGTGTTTTGTTGAAGAAAATTTTATGCCATTCATTCTAATTATTAGAAAAAGCTATTTGAACTTTGGAGTAAAGCTTACAAAACATAGATATGCAGATCTCGAACTTATTTTTTTCCCGGGATAAATTTCTTTTAACCTATACCAAAAAGTTTTTAATAATATAAAGTTCTATTAAACCGAGCTTGTAGGTGTTTATATTTGGTTAATTTAGTTTTCTTTAATCGAACTCGAATCGAGCAATGACTAAGAGAGTTTGACCATGTTCTAAACATTTATACTCATGAACAACTAATTACTTTGTTCACAAACATCAAATGAACACACTATTTCCTAAATATCCATACAAATAAACGAATTTAACCAAATACTCCCTCCGTCCCGGCTTAACCTGCCTAGGTTGACCGGACACGGGGATTAAGAAAAAACAGATTTTATGGAATCTTTGACTTTTTTAAAGGTGGAGATTGAGAATGAAGATTTTGAGGGTGAAGATTGTGAGAGAAATTTGCTATTTATGGGGTAGGCAGGTTAAGGTGAGACAAACTAAAATGGCAAGTAGGCATGTTAAGCTGGGATGGAGGTAGTACTCACTATAACAAGACGTAATATAAGAATATTATATTATATATGATTTGAAGATTGTTGTTTTAGTTGTTATTATTATTGTTATTACTGTTATTATTAATTGAGTTTCGAAAAAATATTTTTCCAAGTTATTGATGAACGGGCTAATTATATTCAAGCTTTGTTCGTTACAAAACGAGCTTAAAATTGTGTTCGTTTATTCTCATAAATGAGCTCATCACAACAAGAATTTTTCATGTTAAAAATGGAAATTAGCAACGAGTACTAAATAGAAAAATGGAAATAGTGACGAAAAATATCAAACATTTCATTAGTATCCGACCGGTGATGAAATAGGAACTGAATACTAAAGACGAATCTATTCTACAGGTAATTTGATCTCCAATTTCCTAGTAGAGACGAAACATCCCTAAACTTAGAGATGGAAAAAATCGATCACTACATGTTAGAAATGAACATTTAAGAGACTAAATATTTCGTCTCATGTACGTAACTATTTTAGTTTAGAGACAGATAGTCTCTAATTAAATTTTTTCTTATACTGCGTTAACGAGTTGTTTAAGACGGTCCTACATGCTCATAGACATTCTAGATTAGATCATCTAAAGGATTCCTAAATATAAACAAGTTAAAAACGAACATCAAAGATCGTTTCATCAGTTTTAGAGTCACCCATAAGATCATCAATTAATCTGCAAGCAATTCACAGAAAAAAGAGGTATCGAAGTTAGATTAGTGACACAAATTTAAGTTAAATTTGGATAAAGAATGGGAAAATTTGCATTTTTAGTCTCGTAAGTTAGGATCACTTATAATTTCAAGCCCATTAAAATAGCCTTGCAATTTAAGTCCCATAAGTTTAAAAAGGGTGCAATTTTAGTCATTTTTTGGGCGGAAAATCCAAAATCCCTTAAAAAAACATGCATTTGTCGCGTAAGTTCGAAAATTAAGGGTTCGTCCGTGAGTGGCTAAGTGGCACAATTTGAAACTTATCTTGCTAACTGGGCTTATAAAATTACATCTTACTCAAGTCAGATTGCGCCACCTTAGCCACGAACAAACAAAGGTTTCCAATTTTCGAACTCACGTGGTTTTCCAGCGGAAATTGGATTTTCCGGCCGAAAAGACTAAATTAACGCACTTTTTTTAACTTATGGGACTCAAAATGGCAAAAGGCTGTTCGAACCGGACTGTTACATTGCAAGTAGCAGTGACTTATGGGACTAAAAATGCAATTTTTCCGAAAAAAAAGATGCCAATTACTATTAACATACCAAGAGGTAGATTAAAGAAGGCCATGCACCAAAGATCTGGAGCTCAGCTCATCGACTCTTGCCTTAATATCACGAGCTACTTTCTTGCACTGATCCACCTTCTCCTTCGCCGCAGCCAGTTGCTCTTCGATCAACGAAACTTCCCTCTTTTTCTCGTCCAATGCGTCCTCAAGACTCCTGACAATGGTGTCACCTTTCTTGCCCTCTTCCTTCGCTGTCAAGTACTTGGGGGAACTTATCTTCGTATTATAAATATGCTCAAGCTTCTCATGAAGCCATCTGAGGTTCAGCTTCTGGCTCTCCAAATACCGAACCTCATCAAGCAATTCATTAAGATCTTTACGCGTAACTTTACTGAATTTTGTTCCCTTCAGTCTTTCATAAATGGCACAGACACGTTCAAGGAAGCAGGATATGATAGTAGGGGGCTGGCCTTTGGTTTCCTTACTGATGTCTCCATACTTGTCGAAAATGGCCCTAAGCAAAGGCGCGTGCTCTTTATTCACCTTATGTCCATTTACGCAGTCGAAGGCAGACTCTAATGCGGACTGAACTTCGTCATTGTCATCATCATCGTCTAGTTGCCTTTTGGCGAATTCTGTGATGTTAAGAGAAGTGCTCAAACACTGGCTGCTTCTAGCAACATTCTTGGTGGTGCTCTTTTCTGGTATAACTTCCTGAACGTGTGAAATGACATTGTTGTCCCTTGAGGACGGTATGTCCTGATGCATTGGATCAGGACGCTCTTTTTGGACTTCTTGAGGCCTTTGAACTGCCAGGATCCAGTCGGAAAGTTCGGGTGTTTTGACCTCAACTTTCACCGGGTGTTCGTGTACTAGCTCCGGATTGACATTCGGGCTTGTATTCCTCAGGTGTGGCTCTTTGAGAACTCTTATTGCTGCTTTTAGGGTGGTAGGGTGGCTATGAATACATTTCTTGGTGTTAAGTAGATGAGTCCTCAATGGAGAAGACGAAGAGGTGAATTGAACAGAATTTGGAGGAAAATATGGATAGTCCTACACAATTGGAGACGAGAAAGTCGTTTTAGAGAGAATCACTTTGTTGCAAAGAACAAATCATTCCAGCAAAAAGACCACATTTCTTCCGATATTAACCCGGAAGTATCCCAATAAATCTCCCTAAAAACTCATACTTCTGTCAATTTCTTTTGATAAAACACTATCGATTATAATATAACATTTGAAAGAAAAGAAAAGATGTAGGGTATGAGAGATAGATTACATAAGGTATACTTCTTCATTCAAGGAGCACTTATTTCTCCTACAAAATCTAAAACGACTAGTATTTAGGATCGGGGAGGGAGTGTTGTAAGGAAATATAAGAAAAAATTTATATCATCATTTTCATCACAACATCCTCTTCAGTAAATAAACGACTAGCATTTAGGGTCAGACGGAATGATTGTTAGGAAACATAACAAAAATATTACATTATCATTTACCTAATAATATATCTCACAACATCCTCTTCAGTAAATGAAATATTATTTCATGATCCAAAATTTTGTTTCTGCAATTTTACTGCAGGTAAAATACTCAATAAAAGGACATGTAGCTCTTCAAATAGAAGACAATTTCACCCCAATTTACTGATCATCTGCCAACAATTTCAACACACCTTTTGTGTTTTCAGATTAAATGCAGGAATTTTTCAGTACATTTTGTTTTTCATAAATAGAAAAAAATCATTCCCCCATAATCCACACATCGGAGTAATTTCTAAATTTCACCGTCTAAATTGTTCATTTATTCATCCGATCAACCAAAAACACTAACATCCTAATCTGGAGAGAGAGAGAGAGACAGAACCGACGTGAAATTGCGCAAATATGTACGGAGGTTTTCCAAATGACATGAATAATGATGAAAATGAAAATGATTTACCTCATCAGTGTTGTCGAAATTTGGATGAGTTTGTTGAAGTGCCTCTTCTTTCTTTCTTTTTCCCCTTCTTGTGCTCACCATTGCTGTTGGAGTTTCAAGGAATTAATGGAGTTTCATTCTGCTGCTGAGAGTGAAGTAGAATGTCTTCTTTTTTCATGGACCGCGATATATATATGTGCTCGATTTTATAGTAGGATAATAATTTAGTCAATTTTTTTGGGTAGAGCTAGAATTGTTTTTGGTTCGTAATTTTTTCCTCATATAATTTTGATTCTGAAAGAGGTTAAAGGTTTAATTTAGTCCTAAAGTTAGAACTTGTTCAATTCCTTTTTTTTTTTTTTTTTTTTTTTTGTCATCGGTGATTAATTAGACAAAAAAATTACAAGTGCACATTTTCTGGCCCTTTTTTTGTAACTGGCACCAAAAGTTTATGCGGAAAATTGATCACGTGATCAGGACGTGTAATTTTTCGTCACGTGATCAATTTTTCGATTAAATTGATCACTGATGGTGAAAAAAGGACTAAACGTGAATAAATTCTAGAGATATCAGACGACTAAATTCAATTTTTTACTTTTTTAGGATCAAAATTATACAAAATAAAGAATAGATTTTAAAACAAGACTTTTTATGAATGGATGGAGTGTTTCATTTGGGTTAATATAAGAATTTTGTTGTAGAACTACTTTTAGTTTTAACGTAGGGTCCAATTTTAAAAGCTTTATTACTCTATTTAAAAATTTAAAAATAATTTATTTTGCCAATAAGTACATGTGATTCACAAAATTAAATCAATAAATACATAGCTGAATAAACAATATATACGATTTTAGAAAGCTGCACCTTCATGCAATTAACAAAAAAATAAAAAGTTTTACCTGGTGAAATATGATTTTGGGACAGAGGGGCATATAGAATTAAGGTTAAATACAACAGTTTATGTACTTATCCAACCCCCCTCCCCCAAAAAACTAAATTATATGCTACTTAATGTTCTTTGGCAGCCTAAGGTCTAGCACCTAATAGGAGTCTAAGCGGAACATAGATGGTCAGAAACGTCTAGAGCCTAAAGGGGTATAGTCGGAGACAGACGGGGACATTCGCTACAATTAAACAATTTGATCAATATAACTGTGGGGGGGGGGGGGGGGTGTGTTGGTTAGTACAGTAAAAATTGAGTCCAAATTGCCAGTCTACTTATTTCGCAGGTTTCACAAAGATCCTATAAACTATTTAACTCACCAAAAAGTGAAAAATCTGTCGACCAATATATCAAGGGACATTCTAAAAGTAAAATTCAGAACTTATGCCAAATTTTCTACAAATTTGTAAAGGATTTTGTATCTTACAGCTTCAACTGGCCAAAACCTCCTTTAAATGAGCCATACAATGGCCGAGATCTTCTGAAACTAAAGATATCTTCGATTCGAACAACACTAGGCTCTGCAGGTTGGGAGTTGTCCGTTGGGTACTCTGACGAATGCGCGCCCCCATATATCCGTACGCTCAAGCCCTTCTTGCCGGGGGCGCCAACTTTAATGTACTCATCAAAGAAATCTATCAACTCCTTTTGAGTTAGTTGCTTCAGTTCTGCAACCTGTTGAAACATATATGGTAACATAATGATGTGAAATCAAATTATCTAAATGAGGCAATTGGCTTTGTACCATGGATTCAGAATCTTTTTAACACTAAGAGGGTGTTTGGCTAAACATATTTTAAATATCTTATAAGCTCCAACATGTTATAAGTTATTTCAAGAGCTCATAGGTTAGAAAGTGTGTTGTGTTTGTGTAGTGTGTGAATTGCGTACAGCGCGTGTGAAAGAATTGTGTGTATTGTTTGTGAAATGTGTATACAATATGTGTAGTGTGTGTAGAATGTGTAATTCGACTTTGATTTATAAGATCTTAAGTAAATAAGATTGACTATGGGTACTTGTATTTTTTAAAGCTTATAAACTCTAAGAGCTTATTTTTAGGTCTTATAAATTATTTAACATCTTCTTTTACCACACATTTTAAGAGCTTATAAAATGGTTTCAGGAGATTAAAGCATAGTCAAACACCCTCTAAATCAATCGATTGGAATACAATGTAATGTTTGATAGCCATGGATATTTCAGTTACAGTGTGCGTAAGTAAACAGATCCCATACCTCGCGTTCTTTTCTGTCAAATTTGAAAGTCCCGTCAGATATTTCTCTCCAGAAAAATCCAGATTCTTCTCGTAGATTTTTGTGCTTCTCTAGCTTCATCTCGATGAGTGCGTTGACGTTACTCTGTGTCAATGCAGGGAAACTATATGTCAACAAGACAAGGATGCACATTTTCCTGTAAAACCAGTTTCTATTGTATTATCAGAATATCTATTTGATTAATAATATCCGATGCGTCTTCTTTACAGCTGAATTCTACTTGTAGGTTTTTTGTTACGGATCAAGAATGAACAAATTTCATATATCAAGCTCCTAGCATTGCACTAGCGCCAAACAAGTAGCAACAGGCACGTGATCTTTCGCCCGAAGGGTGAACTGAGTATATCTATTACATGTGTTCTAGTCATTATGAAGTAATCTTTTGGAAAGTCAACATGATACCTTAAATTCATCGGCAGGCATCTCATAGAGCATAGTTTCAAACATCTTGAGAAATGATTCGACTCTTAGATCGATATGGCCAGGACCCTGTCAATCACAACAGAGGGTGAGTGAAAACCATAATAGCATATAAAAGGTGAATTGAATATTTATTGAGAAAAGGGTAGCCATAAAATATCTATACACACTTTATGTTTGATGTGATCTATACCTTGACATTTGATTGGATGATGAATTGTACGCCACGGACACCAGAGTCATTCCTACGGTAGAGGAGTTGTTCAAATGAAAAAAGCACAAGTTACGATGGAAGTAGAAAGTTGTACAGGAGTTTTTTCCTACCTCTGCATGAGTGCAGTGATATAACCAAGCTGCTCAACTGATCTAAGCTGGTGAAAAGCTGGCTGCTTTGCTATCACAGCAAAAAGCTGAAGTGTAACATTTAACTTGAAATCATCCTGGTGAACCTACATATTTTCGAAGCAGATACATTTACAACTTCATAATTTTGAAAGAAAATATAATAAGAACTTCTACCACTGATATGGAAAAGGAATCGAAGATAAGGTAATATGTGATCCATGAACATGTTCCGGTGGTAACGAAGTTCAACTCGTAAAATCCTCCAGAGTTTTGATCTTATTACATATTCTTGAACAATTTTAACTGGAGATGTTTATCAAATCCTATCTGATGTCTAGAAAAGCAAATAACACGAAGTAGGTCTGATTTATTGCTCCTTATTCCTATAACTTAGGAGATTTTTGCAAATTTAAGGGGTGAAATGGGTTGAGAAACCTTGATTAGTTGGTTCCCCAAAGTCGCATCATTAACTATTTAGGTTGCTTCGAAGAACACCTAACTAATCAACAGCAAAAGTTAATTAAGGAACTCTGAACTTCAGCAGCTAGTTGTAACCAATCCCAATGATTAAAGTAATGGTGTAACAAGAATTGGTGCTACCAACTTGAGAAATTAATTTACAGAATCCCGGATATGCTTCTCAATTTTGCACAATTTTTTGCATACCTGCATGTAATGAACAAGTGAAGAATTTTCGTCACTAGGATTTAGGCCTTCTGCACTGTAGAAGTAATTCGTTCCTCTCTCGAGTTTTACAACTCTATTTGTCATGTATTGGGATGCAAACAAAGCCTGAGATAATGGATTAGAACCAGTAAAGAACACATCTTCAATATGCAGGACCATGGACTCTGCTTCTTGTGGCTCAAGATTTCCTACATTTAGGGAACGATGAAGTGGTGAGCGAATATAGGATAGCCAGCAAGTCGAAAAATCAAATATGGATCGGGAAACAGAAGGAGGAAGTAGAACCTGCTGCATAGCATTCCAAGAAGGTCCTCGATAGCATTAATGGATAAAATTTCACAAGATTCTCCACTTGAAGATGGGGAAGTACTTCTAATTCTTCACTCCAGGGCCACGTTCGGTCTTGCAGTATCAATGAGCAGTAATACATAGCTTGCTGATATGGCTGTTGGAACTTCAGGTTCTGATATTCTTTAGTGACCGATTCCTGTGAACATGCACAACGTGACGACAACAAAGAAACAGCTTTTAGTCGCATCCTATTTGTTACTCGCTGTGATAGGACAGTGTTATTCTGTGGCAACTGGCCATAGAGATCTGAGCTATTTGATGTAATTTAATCACACAGAGTGAACCTGCACCTTAATAACAGCGAATCTGTCGGGCTTTACTTCGAAATTTGCAATCCGTTGAATTACAGTCTCCAGTAAAATCATCAGCTTGTCATTATATCCCACTACAGTGACCTAATACGGAAATGTAACGAAATAATGGGGCAAAAATGATTAGTTAGAAGTAGAGAGGATAACAAACAGCAGAGGAAAGAATTTTCTAAAACTTTGGAGTACAGCTGATGAAATGTGTCGAAAGAGCTTGCAGAATTTATATAGAAAAGAGAGAGAAGAGTGAAAACGAGTGCACATATTAACATATGTAATTTCCTCATTAGTAATGATCAGACATACTTAACATCATGAGTCTTGGATTCCCCAAATTTTCTAGTACTTTACCTAATACAATTGCAAATGCATAGGTATCTAAAACTCTCCAGCTAGGCACGACTTGCGCAAAGTTCATACTTTTCTAATATTTGATACCAAGCACGTAAAACGATATGGACTTGTTCTTAAGTCATTTATAATGTTAACATTTTAACACGGTTATAGATGCAAAGGGCTCCTACTCCATACAAATTATATCTGAGAAGTGCCACCGACAGCTTACAGTTTAATATAGGCAAAACAAGTACCTGAAAGCCAAAATCGGTGTTGCTAACTGCATAATAAAGACCTGCAACTTTTGCATCATATGCTGAAATATGCAACAAAAAGAAAGTGAGAACAATTTCCTTGACTAAGATTCAGCATAAGGGAAAAGCAAAAAGTGAGAACCGGAAATAAGTTCATAAATTAAATGCATTATACAGATTAGATGTAAAGCCTCATCAAGTAGATGAAGTGCTAGTGCACGATGGCCCATGATGACACAATTTTCGCATAGTATGTTTCACCATAAAAAATTACCATATTCGTTTAAGTAGTCCATCAATAAACGTGTAAATATTTCGGTGAGGGCTCCCGACTCTGGGGAACTTCCAGAAACGGGGCAATTGAAATCTATCTTAACATAAGCCTTGGGAGTCGAAAATGCTGTATCTGGCTTGTACCACAACCTTGAGTACGGTGTTTTCCTCAACAGAACTGGTAACTTCGTCTGTTGCAAAGGTGAATACACCACAAACAAAAAGATACCATTTTAAGATTTTAACAACTAAAGAGCAGATGGCATTATTTGAAGTAACAGAACAACTTACTTGCTCTGAGACAGTCTTAAGAGATAGGTCTGTAGGAATAAATACGTTAGGGACCGGTAGATGCAGATCTTCAGCAGGAGCCCTTTCAATCCATTGCTGCAAGTCAATGAACATCTTAGAGTAACTCAAGCAAAATATTGTACATAGCTATAAATTTATATAAGAACATTTTATCCTTAAATACAGAACAAGATGTCAACCTCAATTGTGGATCCAGTTAACCTTGCTATAGAATATGACGTTCCATACCAAGGCTCCTTTAAATCTGTAAGTCCTTCAAAGTTTGTTGACTCCCAAAATATTCTGTACACCACAAATTGTAAAACTAAAGAACAAATAAACGATACCAAGAGTAGAGAAAGTAAATAACAGATTAAAAAAATAAAATGCAAAAATTAAAAGCCACCATCAGCCAACCAACAATTGAATAAACAAACTCCAAATTTATGGTCGAAAATTATTAACAGAGACAGAGAAATGTAAGTAAAAGAAAGCTCCATGATGAAAGTGAATGCTGCAGGTATCAATAATGCAAAACAGTTTTCCCTTTGTAATTACTTGTGTCCCCCCTCTTCTTCTTCAGAAATTAAAAAGGAAAGAAAAGAAAAACTCCAGGAACTCAATGCATGGGGACAAAACAAGACATGGATTCAGGTCAGACGAACTAGATATATTGTATAATTTGTCATACTAGGAAAAAAAAAATGAGAGGTTAACAGGGTGTTTTACTGAGCTTATAAGCTCTTTAAAACATCTTATAAGATGTCTAAGAGCTTATAAACTCCTTCAAATTGCTTGAGAAAGTTTTAAAAAAGTCTTGTCTAATCTAAAAATAAGATGTTAGGAGTTAATAAGTTGTTTTTAAAGAAGTAAGGAAACCCTAATTTCTCAAATAAGATTTTATTTTGATTGGCTCTTTCAAATTTTTTAAAACCTTCCATTACTAATATAAGCTCCATCCTCTTATTCTTTCCCAAAATTTCAACAACTTATCTTATTTTATCTTAAGATGTTTTAAGAAAGCTCAGCCAAAGACCCTCTAAATCACATTACACAAATTATAAACAATAATTAAAAGAATCTCCACACAACACTGAAACTAACCTCACATTCGACGGACTCAGCTCCTCCAGTGCTGACTGAATTATTTTAGGATTAAAATTTGAAGGCAAAGATGATCCCACCAGCCAATCTTTTGGAGGATAAAACTTCAATTAATTTTACAGAAACAACAAAGAAATGTCAGAAATGAAAACCATAACAATAATATAACATGGACTCAAAAAATTTAGAGGAACATAAAACTACTAAACAAACAGCAATTATTTCTCTACTTTCGAACAAAGATGCATAGGATGCATACTTCCAAAATCGAATATAACAATTCTATATATATTCTTTAAATTACACAAGCTTGAAAACAAAATGTGACGCAACAGAAACAAGAAAGAGAAGGAAGATGATATTGAAACCTTACTGAATAAAAAGGAAAAGGAAAAAGAAAAGCAACTTTACACTAGAACTTGCACTAATAGGTTCTGTAATTCTAATATCAAACAAAATTATGTCCAATCATCTCAGTCCACCGACAAGACAGCTCAAAAGTATTGATTAATGAGGTGCAGATTGCAGAAATAAGAGATATATTCTGTTACATAATCAGCTAATATCGAAATATGATTACCGATCTAAAAATCATAATGAGTTTTTGTGTATTTTGTCAGATTTCTAACACGTGCTTTAAATCATGTAAATACATGTAAAACACATATTTACTAGTTACTACAAGTGCTCGCCATTTTTCACTAGAAGTACAAAGTTACATTACGCATTACAGTCCAAATACGAATTAGTGCTCGGCCATGAAATGTTACATTAGAATGAAATGTCTTTGCCAATTAGCTGTCAGTAACATATGAGGGAACTAGTTACCTGCATGTTAATGCCAACATCAACCACATAATCGATGGGACGGATTTTGTCTTGATAATGAAAGGATGTCTCGCGAATGGCTGCAAGCTTCATTAATAAACAGATATGGAAAATGTTAAATATCTGAGTAGTGATATAATTATTAATTTTCAACAATATATACATGATAAAACAGTAACAGCATGAAGGTGGAATTAAATAAACAGGGCTCGTAAATCCATTAAGGTCAAAGCAGGATGCTAGAATGAAAAGTTAGATGCTCAACTTGGATATGTTTTAGGTCTGTATCCATATACTAGAGGAACTTATTTCATGAAAGCCTCAATAACTGACCAAGCTTTGCTCCAGCAGGATAGAACCATATTTGCCAGGGGCAAAAATTAGCATCTGATAGCATCTAAAATTGTATAGGACGCACTTCTGCTATGCACGTTTAGTGAGTTTCAACCTACTTGAAATATGAGAACTATCATAATGAAGTTCCACAAAAAAAAGCAGAGAGTTGCCTTTCATCTATTGCAAATTGAAGACACAAAGATGATGGTTAGTGGCTGCAGATTCTTCTTTTGAGTGGGGGATTTGGAGGGAAGAGGGATCAAACCCTAACCTTCACCAAATAATAGTGAGGCTATACCACTGCAAGAACTAGGCTAGTCGATACAGATTCTTAATAATATCTCTGATGCTTGGACTCTTTACAAATAGAGAAGTACCCAAGTCCTTCGGCTGATGAAGCTGGTATGTGTGTTTCCAGACGGATACTTCAACATAACAGAGGGCACTTCAGACTTCTTAAAGTTTTCACTGATTATTTCAACATATATGATGTCATTTAAAGTTTCTGTTAATGATTTACTAGTTTATACACTTAAGCTTGTTTCATTGCAATTTATCTCTTCTAGCAGTTTGAAACTAATAATGAACTCAATCTTAAACTTAAAATATCCCCATACCAGTATCCTAATTTCGGATCCTTGTTTTAACCGTATTCACATCTCCTATATCTGAAAAGATGAGAAGTACTCCTAGATATAAACCTGTATGGCTGTACCTGACACTCGTATCCGAGTCCAATCGCCATAGAACACTATACAATTCCATGACAAAAGCAAGTGTCTACTAATTGCACTAGTTGAGGGAAGTATTTGTAAGGAAAACATAAACCTTATGAGGGGATTTGTTCTAATAGCAAAATATTCTAGGTTTTGTAAAAAAAGAAAAAACAGAAAGGGGACACGCTTACAATGCTATTTTTTGTAATCTACCCTATGCTTTATTAGTAACTACTAAAGATATGATCACTGATACCTCATCAAAAATCCATTGGCAGGGACCAGATTGCTGCAGAAGGTGAATGTATTTAAACAATAGCCCCACAATATCCTCAAAATGCTCTGTTTGTCAAATACAAAAAAAAAGGTCACGTGAATTAGACAATACATATATAAACAAACAAATATCAACAATTTAACAATCAAAATTATCTATGAAGAGCCTCAGGACTCCCATAAACAGAAAGCAACAGCAAAAGACTAGGTACTTACCTTGGCCAGCATCTGTCAGATCAATAACAACTTTAAAGAAAGCAAATTCATAAGTCCAATCTGATTCCCCAGCATATAAACTTGTCGCCCATCCTGCAAGTGTTTGGATGAACTAATTAGTGTAGCTTCTAGGATAGGAACTTCAATAACAATTTCCTATAAGACTTGTACACAAAAATAAAATTTAGAAAAGAATATGCAGATGCAAAGGTAACTAGAAGACAATTTCACTGGAATACAACACAAAAATGAATAAGCCATGAATTCTGCAGAATAAGTCAATAATAGCGCATCTTCTCTGAAGATTCAGCAACTTGGACTGCGAACTTATAACCAGAAAATTCAAAACACAATGTATCAGTTTATCCTTCTAAAAAAGGGATAAAGCTTGTCTTGCAAGTTCAACAATTACTTTAGGAGAAATCCTGTAGTTGGACTTTAAGCAATTTAAAATTATCTATTAGGTATTAGAGCCTCAGGCCTCCTCAACATAAACTGAAAGAAGGATGCTAAGCAAATCTCTGTTCTATTCCCACTTCTTTAACAATTAATAAAAAAATGTGAAACATCATTCACCTTACTTCCATTATCCCTATTTATAAGTGATTTTGCAGACTTTGCCATCTTTAAAGATATCTATTACTATATATTGACAAGATCATTACACCAAGAAAAGAGGAAAAGGGGACATGTATAAACTGCCTCAATTTTTTCTACCAGCAAATCACGGAGCAGGAGTTTGGACATGAAAGGAAGCTCAAGACTCACCCAATTTTTTCAAGACATAAAACAAAGATCCTCCTCCTTCATGGCCAATCAAATGACCCAGGTACCTGTTTGGCCCTTCCTTGTAGTGACGAATTCCAGGAGTTACCGGCCATACAAATCTCAACTTGTGACCTTGTTTAATTGGGACAGCTTTTATAAGAATCTGAATCAGAAAATGACGAATTAAAATATAATCTCATACCAGCCAAGTAGAAACATTCTACATATTACTGCAGCAACCAAATTTTGCTCCATCCTAAAATATTGTTTCTAGACAAAGAAGCACAAGCAGATATCCTGATGTTGTCATTATTATCAATGTAGATGGGCATAAATATCCGCATATAGGTGGAATGCCATGCTCCAATCTTGGTCTAACAACTTAAAGAGTGAGAGCTTGTCAAAGACTTATCTCACTAAGTGGGTCCATAAGGATCATATCTTGCTATCGTGTTCCATCGGCACATTTTATTAATATTTCCATATTATCTGTCTTCTTTCCAATGCATCTTAAGTCTTCCCCTTTGTTTTCTGATTCGAGAGCTTCACTTTAATGGATTTAAAACTTTATAGACCATGCACTAATCAACGATGATAAGTAACTCATTATTGTCAATTTATCAGAAACAGATGCCTGAGAAGTGATGAATTGCAGGAGTAATGAAGCAATTTGTTGATGACGATAACTAATCATGAGGAGAAGAAAGGAACAGAATTGTGGGTCTCACTTAAAAGTTGTAAGAATACAATGAGCTAAGTGTTTAAACAGTAAGATTTTCCTAATAAATCTTATTCTTTTCATTAGAACAGTTCCCCACACATGATCATGATATAGAGGAACAAAGCGAAGCCACTCGTAGACAAAACAAATAGATGGTCCAACAGTACCTGGAGGTTTTCTGAATCACAAGGCAAGCCAGTAAAACTGATACAACTTCTATCTGTATTACGGATATCCTGAAATTTGCTCCACACCAGGTTTTCCAATTTATCAAGGCCATCTAAATCAGTCCAAAAAAATTAGTTCATACACGTTCAAGTTGCAAAGACCGCATAGACAAGGTAGTAGTGCCGACGTATTACCTTTACTATATATTACAAGATGCATGAGATTGGCTGAATAATATTCATTATAGAACCTCAGAAGCTCCTCTCTTGTATCCACGCCTCTTTCTTTTGGCCGGACTTCCAAAGTATCCCAATTTCCTGCCCATACATTACCAAATAATTTTTTTACAAAAAAAAAAATCGCCATAAGACAACCAACAGGTCCCACTGATCTAATTTATAGGTAAAATCAAGCGCAAATCACGTACTAAATCAACTAATTGCGTCAATACTAGTTTGAGACAGCACGATGAATCTTATCCCATTAAGTATTTTATATGCAACCACTTTTAACCTCTTTAGAAAGACACTCTTTTCAAACTCCTTGAAATTCAGAGTTTTTCCATGCTAGAATATCATATTCCACGTTTAAAATTGTGCCTTAAAGTTGGCCAACCCATAAACATGAGCAATGAACTCAAGTGCTGGAATGATAATACGGTGCCAGAACTGAGCATGGACATGATTGCCTTCTGGGATATTAAGACCCTACAATCTCTTTGCATACTAGACATAACAGCGGAATAGAGCTTAATAATAGAATATAATTAACATGAGAAGATTTTTCCAACCTGTACTGAACTTGTGGTATGGGTGATCTTTCACACTTACATGTTTCTGAAGCTGCAAGGAGAAAAAGAAAAAAAAAAATGTATTTAGCTGATTAGTTCTCTTAAAGACAAGATAAAATGGTTTCTTCTTTGCTTCCATTTAATTTAACTTTCTCGTACAGGATAGGCATTATGGAGGCAGAAGGCATTATGGAGGCAGAAGGCCGAGCAGAAAAGTTACATTGTAAAAAAAATATAATTATAATAAATATGAATATCTTATCACTTAAATGCTGATCCTTGGGCCTCAGCTACTTATGTAGCACTGAGGGGAATGATTTGAAGTATCAAGGAATTATATATACTGACATCCAGGAGGTAAGTTTTGAGGACACTATTGAACAAGTCAGCTGAAAATACCTGATTCATTCTCCAGACATCAGATAGTAAATTCTTTTGATTCTCTGGAAATCAATGAAAATGGAGGACCACGTGAAATCAACAAAAAGCATCAAAATGAACCTATTGACAAGTTGCAAGATAAAATGCTGACCAGAATCAACTGCTTTTATCTCCCTTGTGGTCGCGTCAGCTGACATCAGTGGTTTGATGAAAAACTGAGCAAATCTGAATACATAACAGCATCAAATAAATATTTCCCCAAAAGGCAGGAAACAAACTTTGCAGGAATCAAATAATTCTACCTGTCTATGGCTTCTTCAAAGCAGTCAGGGTTGACATCAAAGAAGTAATTGGTGTGTTCAGATGACGTGAAAGCATTTGTACTGCCTCCATGCTAAAAAGAAGAACGAATTATATACAGATTTTGGTCTATTCATGTAGAAAATCCATTTAGACAAAGCACAAGGAAATACCATGAAGAGATAACCATGCATGTCTGGCGAATTAAATGCAAGAAATGGTAACGGAAACATGGACCAAAAATAATGGTCTATTTTCAGAGGAAAACCGCCAATCTAAATATTGCAAGAATGAGCAGAAAAAGTACCTCGCTAATATACTTTGAGTAACTGTCCTCCATCGGATACTTTTCACTAGCATAAAAAAGCATATGCTCTGTAAAGGAACCACATTACAGTAAGAACTCCAACAAACATAACGTGGAAGAAGAACAGAAGTGAAACAGTTGCAGTGTTGAACCAAAAAGAACACAAGTTAGTTATTTCACGAATGGCTAAGGATAACGAACACATTATAAAAATCCAGTTCTTTTCAACATGTGTTGCATCATTTAAATTTACATTTTCGATCTGGTAAATTCACTGAGCCTTCGTATCACTTCTATAGTTATTTCTTCACATTCATGAAAAAACTCAATGCATTATTACTCAAATAACCCACTGATATCTGTTCACCATTCACAAACATCCAATTGTTTAGAAATGTATACCAAAGTGCAATCTCCATCATAAAGAAAATGTGTGCACCGCCTATTGATGCCTTCATCGACACTAAAATGATTGAAATTGAAAAACAGTCCAAAAACCGACCTAAAACATTCAGATTGAGACAATTTTGCATCCTTTGCTACAATTAGTTAGCTCAGCTAATTGAGATTTCAGTTCAATTGAAATTGA
Source organism: Ajuga chamaepitys (assembly GCA_958295605.1). NCBI lineage: Eukaryota > Viridiplantae > Streptophyta > Magnoliopsida > Lamiales > Lamiaceae > Ajuga > Ajuga chamaepitys. Next base: position 2,190,510 of record OY282504.1, on the reverse strand, counting down.
AACATCCAATCCAATAACTACTTCCTTACCGAGGAAATGCGCGAGGCCTTCAAGTCCTTCAGGATCACTGAAGGAACCAACCCGAACATCCATTGAAGCAGCACACTGCAATAAAAACACATCCAGACAACAATAAGCACAAGGAATCAATCAAAATGCAGAAAATCAGTGAAAACGAGAACAATTAACCAATATAACAGACTTTATCAGTTTCTGCATCGCTGATAAGTAGAACTTCGAGATTATTCGGCAAAACGATCCTCCGGTACTCGCGTTTATCATTGCGCGGCTTGATAATCTCATCTTCCTCTTTCCCTGCTCCGTAAACCATTTCTTCTTCTCCAATGCAAATTCGGTCGGCTAAATGTACTGAGATTGACTTGCTGCAACAACGGGGACGACTTTTTATATGTAGACTCGAGAAAAGTTGCTGGGTTGGATTGGGTGTAGCAAGTGTTGTGCGTTCAAGAGGCTATCGTTGTCATAATTGTAACAAGCTCGATCAATTACTCGTGAGTCGAGCTCGATCGAGTTTATTTTTTTCGAGTCGATAAATTTATAGAGCTCAATATGGACTTAGTTCGGTTTAATTTCTATAAAAGATAATTAACAAAAAATGAAATCGTTAACTATATTACAAAGGACGATTGGAAATAATGAGAACTTTGGACTTGTTTGTTTATATTTTCAGAAACAAACTTTTTCACCTTTTATTATGTTAAACACATAAATTATATTTTATTATTTTCATCCATATACTTCTTTCAAATCAATCATTACGTTTAAATTAAATATTTATTTTGTGTCGCATCACTATTAATTCATCTAATATAATAAAATAAATTACAGTCATCATTATTTAGTGAGATCCACTATTTACTATTATTCTAATAAAATATCATTATCCAACTATATTATTCGATAATTAATCACATATATCTAAACATTAATCACATTTATCAAACCATATCAATTAAATCAAAGAAAATCTCGTAAACAACGCTACAAATACTAAAAAGTGAAAATTGAAGATGGAAATATAAGCAAACGTCCCCTTTAGTCACCTTATTTATTTTAGAAAACTAACAATTTAACTTAAATTAAAGCTCGTGAGCTTGTCGAACGGGGGTGGGGAAAAATACCGAAATACCGAAATACCGCACATACCGTATCGAAAAATTATCGAAAATATCGAAATTTTCGGTATACCGAATTTTCGGTACGGTATGATACCGTACCGGAAATTTTCGGTACGGTAACGGTATGATAATTTGAAATTTTCGGTATTTCGGTATATACCGAATACCGAAAAAAGTTCGGTATATATCGGTATACCAAATTTTTTTCGGTATTTTGGTAGTTTGGTATTTCGGTATACCAAATTTCTAACGGTATACCGTAAATTTTCGGTATACCGAAATTTCGGTATACCAAAATCAACGGTATGGATCGGTATATACCGATACCGATACACAATTCGGTATACCGAATTTTCGGTACGGTATCGGTATTTACCGATATCATACCGAATTTTCGGTATGCCGAATTTCGATATACCGAAATTTTCGGTACGGTAACGGTATGGATTTTCGGCGTACCGAAAATTTCGATACGGTAACGGTATGGGCAATTCGGTACGGTATACCGTACCGAACCACTCGAACCGAGTATCGCCTATTACGTACCGAACCACTCGAACCGAGTATCGCCTATTACACATGTTTCTAATATATTCATGTGATGGGACCATGAAGATTATTTGTTTTTTTTTTCTTTGGCCAGTGAGTAAGGGAGTGTTTAGTTAAGCATATTTAAAATATTTTATAAGTTTTAAAATTTTATGAGTTGTTTTAAAAGTTGATAAGAAGCAAATTTTCAATAACTTATAAGTTAATAAAATGTTTGAATAAAAGAGCATAAAAACTTGAAACTGAATAGAGTGATTTATCTATAAATTTGGGGACTATTATTAAATACACATTTTGATTAGTGCGTGTAAAGTGTGTATGATGAGTGTGAAGTGTGTGTATGTCAAATTCAAGTGTAACTTATAAAATCTTACAAAATAGGTTCGAATGCAAGGACGTGAACATTCGAAACATAATGCAATGTGAAATAGGTTCGAACGAAAGGACGTGAACATTCAAAAAATGATGCAATGTGGAATAGGTTCGAACGAAAGGGCGTGAACCTTCGGAGAATAATGCTATCGAACCATAAGATCGTGATATATGATCAAGAAGTACGATCTAACAGTTGTGATTGATCAATGTGCATTTCATATCTTCTACATTTGTTGTCTTTCTAATATTTCAATCTCAAGAAAGTACCGTTTCAACCTCAAGAAAGTACCGATTATCAAGTAGTTTTCTAAGAACTTTAGTTTGAAAAATTCCTCAATTTCCCCGAGGTGACTCAAATCCGAACCAAAGATTTAGGTAGTGGATGCTCTACCACTTGAGTTATCCAACTTCGTCTTTTATTGAGTCGTTTTCAAATACATCATTATTTTTAATACAAATTTCACATACTGCGACATACATATATTTCGCACACGTTACACGACACACTCCACGCATTTCGCACACACTAAAACACCACACACCTTTCACACGCATCATAAAGACATATACCGAACACACTGATTAAAATACGTGATTGATAATAAATTTCAAATTATTCTCCAAATTCATAGTTATATCAATGCATCCAGTGACAAATATATAAATTATGTTATCCAAACGCTCTATTATCTTATAAATTTTTAAAATGTAAACTTATCTTTACTCTGTCGTTGGGCCTGGGCCTTAGAAATATTAGTTCCACTAGCTGCGGCCCAGATTAGAAATAGGAAAAGTCCCAAAGTGGGCTTCTTGATACGATATAGGCCCAAATGAAATTGATCCATTACTCGTGTAAACCACCTGGGCCGCGCAAATAAATATGGTTCCAAATGAGTGCATTGTTACGTTTAAGAAAACATAAAAGTTACGTTTAACGGGATTTCTTTCGGGACGGAGCCAGAATTTTATAATAAGCGGGACGAAATAATTCTTTTGCAATATTTATCATTTTTTTTAGAATTTAAGGGGGTGGAATTCATTATTTTACACAATAATTTCGCCGAAAAATTTGAAGGGAACGGTCACTGCCGTAAGCCCTCCGCTGAATCCGTCTCTAATATTTTCCATAGCAAACATAAAGGACAAATAAACCGGACCAAATTATTTGTTTCTTTTTTAACGAACAAAGCTTTCGTTGAACAACTTGTTAACGAGCTTGTTTATAAATGAACAATACTTAAACATGATTCATTTATTAATAACTCGAGAACAAGGTTGCTCGAAATTCAATTAACAGACAGTAATATTAATAAAAATAGCAACAGAAACAACATCATTCACACTACATATAATATAATATAATATTATTATATTGCCTTATTGTAATGACATTTTGCTAAATTCGTTTGTTTATAAAGAGTTAGGAAATGTGTGATTATCTAATTTTCGCGAACAAAGTAATTAGTTGTTCAGAAGTTTACAAATTCACGAACATGGTCAAATGTGTTCACGAATACGTTGATGAACAAAATCGAACACTCTCAAACACGACTCAAGTTCGATTAAAAATAATTGAACACCTACAAACTTACCTGACTCAGTTTGTTTGCACTCCCGAGTCTATACCCTTTGAATCATGAACCCTCAATTCATAAATCACAAATTCTTAATTTGTAAAACACTAATATAAACCGTGAACTATGAAATCATGAATCATAAACTATGTAATAAACAATAAAAAAAGTATGAAGTTTAAACCTTAAATTTTAAATTTAAACTCGAATCATGATCTAAAAAACCGTAAATTATTAATTATGATCCCATCAAATTCAATTATGAATGCATGATGAACCCCTATTGATTATGATATAATAAAACTAAATCAAATTGTCAAAAATAGGCAAAAACCTGGGTGCATATAACGTACAATAATGCTTAACGTACACTCAAATTTAAAATTACGCTCGAGTTGCGCATGACTCGCATTAGTTTTTTTTTTTTTTTTTCCTTACAATAGACTTATTGTGTTCTTACAGTAAACTTATTTTGTTATGTAGTATAGCAATTTTGTGTTTAGAGTAGACTTATTGTGTTCTGACAGTAAACTTATCGTACTGCAAATTATGCGCGAGTCGCGCATGACCCGCATTAATTTTTTTTTTCTTACAATAAACTTATTGTATTCTTACAGTAGACTTATTTTGTTATGTAGTATAATAATTTTGTGTTTAGAGTAGACTTATTGTGTTCTGACAGTAGACTTATTGTTCTTGCAGTATAATTATTTTGTGTTTAGAGTAGACTTATTGTTTTATTGCTACAATTTCTTTAAAAAACAAAAAAGGCGCAACTCACGTGCGGACCCGGTTCGCGGACGCTATTTTTCTATAAATCATATTTCAGAGATGTTTTGAAGTCCATGTATTAAATTATAATAATGTTATTGTACATCATATACACACATGTATTACTCAAACAAATGAAACAGATGATTTGGCGCTCTAACAAATTGCATTAGAAAGTGTATTTTCTCAACAGAATTTCATATTAACCCAGTAATTATTAATACAAAAAAAACTCCTCCAAAAAAAGAAAGAAAAATACTAAAACTTTCCCATGATGGAAAAGAAAAAGGAAGAGGAAGAGGGAAAAAAGGAGAAAAAACAAACAAAAACCGAAAAACAATTTCCGGCGATTGATTAAATTCGAAGACGAAAGTGGATTATTTTCAGATAGAGGAGAGGTTGATTTTCATTTTCATGGCGGCAAGGAGGTTGATTCCTTCGAGCAATTTGTTCTGCAAGTAGGACAAGAAGAATGCGAAACCAACCATTTCTGAATACAGTGGAAGTGAAATCCATGGTCGCACTTATCCAGAACCCTAATTTTCTCTCCAGTAGTGAATTCCGACAAGCAGATTATGCATTCCGATTCCGCTCCTTTCAATTTCATCCCTTCCGAATAAATATGCACCGGAATTTCGGTCAGCTCCGTGGCGGCGCCGCCGCTCTCCGCCTTATCTCCATCGCGCCGCCGAATGCAGTAGAGGCGTACGACATAGCGGATGGCAGCGTTGAATGCCAGTGCGCAGATTAAGGCGCAGACAAGGACGACGATGATTAATGCGGTGTTCGCTTTGAATTCCTTCGAGCTGGTGTACGGCCACCACGGACATTTATGTGAATCGCAGCTCGCCGCTGCTGATGGAGGCGGCGATGCAAGTTTTGTGGCGGCAAGTGGTGGAGATAAGTGGATGTTGAATTCCGCCATTGCCACTGCTGCTCCTGCTCTTAGAGAAGGTATTTTCCTCATTTTCTTACTCCTGCTTTTTTTTTTTTTCTTCTACAAAAGTTGATATACAACAAATTAATGCTGTTTTGCGACTGATTTTGCTTTTAGAGAAGCAATTAAATCTAGAGATTATTGATAAGCACCTTTATTAGCTTTGATCTTCTGCTTAAAAAAAGCTAAAAACGATGATTATTACCCAGAAGCTATATTCCAAAACACGTAAAACTGATTTTTTAAGCTAAAACACAAAATCTACGGTGAGTAAAGGGAGAATCATGATGAATTATGCAAAAACTGCACCATTTGTACTTCTAGAAAGTTGATTAAAACAAATTGCACCATTTGTACTTATAGATAAGCACCTTTAACTGCTCTGAGCTTCTGCTTAAAAATAGCTAAAAACGATTATTGCAGCTGAAGCTATACTCCACACACTCTTGAAATTGATCTTTTTAAGCTAAAACACAAAAAACTAGGGTGATTAAAGGGAGAATCATGATGATTTAAGCAAAAACTGCACCATTTTTGGTTGAATTGCTGCAAGAATTGGTAATTTTGACAGAGAAGGAAGTGTGACTGAAGCAGAAGCGAAATCTGGAAGTTATAGATAAGCACCTTTTAACTTCTTTGAGCTTCTGCTTAAAAATAGCTAAAAAGGATGATTACTACAGCACAAAACCTGATCAAAATTGATCTTTTTAAGCTAAAAACACAAAAACTAGGTGATTAAAGGGAGAATGATGATGGTTTATGCAAGAACTGTGCTTGAATTTCTGCAAGATTTGGTAATTTGGAGAGAGAATGAAGTGTGAGTGAGTGATGAGAGAGAAGAGAATGGGGGCGTTAAATGATTACAAGAAGAGACGTAGGGAAAGGAAACTTTAAACGTTTTAGTAACAAGATAGGTAGCTGCTGCTGCTGGTATTTATTTATAAAGAAAACTGCTTTTGTCTTGTAACTGGATTTGAATTTGATGGTTTTTTTCGTAACTGGAATTGATTGTTCGTATATAGAAATAATTTTGCCACGTATGTAGGGGCCTTTCAAGATGTGAGTTCGGGTACCTAGCCCGACCTTTGCGGGTTTTACTCGATCAAGTTGGATATGTTATATTTCAGTGGATTTTGGGTTATACCCAAACTAACTTGAATCTGATCTCTATTTTTCAGGTTAAATCAGGTTGATTTTCTTCTCAGGTACCTTATTTTAATAAAATCAATCATAATTTTTCAAATTTTTTTTATAAGATATAAAGTAAAAATAGATTAAATTTTAGAAAAGTAGATTTTAGAAAAAATTAATCCAACCCGTTGGGTCAAATACCTATAGATGCGGATTCTGTTCTAAAATTTTCCATCTAGCGCCGACTAGATCCTGTCTAGTCGCTAGATTATTCTCGGCCGCTTAACTCTTTCTAGACCTATTTAACTCTTTTTAAGTTTCGTCTAGACTCTAGATCTTAGTTAATTGTTAAACTAATGATTAGCATTTTTTAGAACATTGTACATGAGTACATGCAAGATCAGGGTTTTGTCGGACACTTAACTCGACAATCCAAAATCCGTAAATATCTGCCCGAACCACCCCTAGATGAATATAGTTGGAGCAAGTAGGAATTGGTTGTTTGCATACAGAAATGTTGTGCCACGTATTAAATTATAGGAATTGATAAGAGATTGGAATTGCAAAAAGTAGGATTCTGGTAAATGGGGTAGAGGTGCCGTTGGTTTTATTGAGTGGTTAATTGATTGGACTTGACCTTGCAAAAGTTACTTGTAACTAGTAAGACGGTAAATTGAAACCTAGTGACGATGAGATTTAAGTAGACTGGACGGTATATAGACGTGATTGAATTCGAAGGAATTGAAAGAAAGAAAAAATTATGAACCGTCAATAAATATCTAACATCTAGACTAGGCTAGACAGGAACTAGTTAGTGTTAGTCGGAGATTTTCGCAATAGAGGACTTGTTTTCCCAACTACTCTAATGTTCTCTTTATTCTAAAAAAACAGTTTAGTGTTCTTTTTTCGTTATTTAAAATTATAGTCACTTTTTTTTTTTTTAATTTAAAGGATAATTTCTTTAAATTATAATTACTCAATGTTTATTACAACTTCTTAAAATATAATTACTGAATGTTTATTGAAATTAATCGTAAATTCCTAGTATAATTTATATAGTTTGACGAGAAAATAAAATTGGATGATTTATGTACCATTTCGTTATTATTTTTTTGTCGCTTACTGCGATCAACTACTCCTTCCATCTCGAATAAACTTGCACTTCTAAGGGTGCACATATAATAAGAAAGTCTGTTTTTTTTATTTTTATATTAATTTTTAAAGGTAATTTGAGGGTGAAAATTTTAAGGGTGCAGATTGTATTATAACCTTTTTTTTAAAAAAAAGTGTACAAATTTAATTAAAATGATCGAAAAAAAAAGTGTGCAAGTTTAGTGGAAAATATTTATTAATTGAAACATCAGAGCATTCAAGAATCACACCTCAATTTGAGACGCCGGTAGCCATCTACGTGGAACTGCATGCTTGACAGAAAACTTTGTGCACAGTGTAGATAACTCTTATGGGTAAAGTTTATTCCTGTGTGGTCCCACAAAATATGCTTACAATCATTTTTACACATATTAATCAATAGTAGTTAATAGAGTTGAAAATTAAACATCAACCCTATTTTTCTTTTATCTACTTATTATTTATTATTTAAAAGAAAAAAAATATAAATGTATTAATGGAAAGATATCAAGACACAAATAAATAATTAATGATGTGATAATGTTTAATGACAAAATAATATTGTTTTCATTTTATTAGAAGTTAAAAGAATTTGTACAATCAGATATATGTAATTGGGCTGGCCAAAATTCTATTTTTGGAATTCACGCCAGTAATTAGAGCTCAAAACTTTCTTGGGTGCATTGACTTGAAAATTTATAAAAATGGCGTATTTTTACGTTTCAATTAAAATAATGTGTTGCAAATAATAATTGGCTAAAAGTTCATGATTTTTACGTAGTTGGCCTTTATTTAAATATATATACTAATGTAAAGATATCAAGACACAAATAAACAATTAATAATGTGATTAATATAGATTGGTACATAATAGTCATCTTAAATGTTTCTTTTCATTATAATTTACCATCTCAACATACAATTTATTGCATTACTATCAAGAAGAAAGTTCAGCCGTTCACAATGGGCATGAATACATTAATCAATTGTTGAGATTTCCATATGATTGTGCAATAAATTGTATGTTGAGATGGTAAATTGCAACAAGAATTACATGACAAAATATAAAATTATAAAAACACACAAAGTATAGATAATGATCTATCTCTTTGGCCGTGGAGATGGAGCTAGCGGGGGCTGGCAGAGGCGGCCGCCCCTTAAATCTTCCGGCAAAACTATTGCGAATATATAAATGCAGTGTAATTGTGTTAAATAATAGATTTCGCTCCTCTTCAAATTCTACCTTTCTTCTAATAAATATCTCAAGAAAAATTATTCGCCTCCTCATTATAAAATTCTGGCTCCGTTCCCGTTTGCTAGGACTAAAATGAAAACTAAACATATGTATATTTGTGCTATTAGTATTTATCTCTACATAAAATGGTTCATACTCCCTCCGTCCCACCTTATCTTGTATATTTTTTTTAAACGATCGTCCTATCTTATTTTGCACGGCCTAAAAAGAAAGTTATAATATAATCTTCACCCTCAGAATTTACACTCTCAGTCTATTTTTGAAAAGTAAAAAAACAACGAACAATTTTTTTTAATATTCGTGCCGACCTTTTCTGTACAAGATAAGTCAAGACGGAGATAGTATATTTAAAGAATTAAATATGGGGAAAGTATTTTTGGGGGAAATGCATGGTGTGAAAGACACCACCATAGATTGCAGAAATACTGAGGTCGGCAAAATTTGGATGCACAAATTTTAAGAAAGTGTTGCTGAGAGTACTAAAAAAGGAATAATACAGTTCTTGTCTTTATTTTATTTTCATCTTTTAATGATCTAATAACAAAATTTCATGATCCATGAATTATGGGAGAATTAGTACAAATAAATAATTTGTTTAACACAATACAGATTCAACCTAGGAATCCCCGATCCCTGCTCCTAATTCACTATACAATTGAGCAGAGGTGTTTTTCCGGTTGGGAAAACCGGAGCCGAACCATAACCATAACAACAGTTTATGGTTATTGATTCGATTTTGAATCGAAATTAAGAATAGCATGTCTGCGGTTCGTTTCAGTTCTTTCATATTGTAAATGAGAATTAGATTGGGACAGATAGGTGAGACTAGAATATAAAAGTTCACATACATTAATATTGAAAAATTATCTTATTATTCTTCTGAAAAAATAATATTAGTAGCAAAATTGACAAGATATTTGATTTTTCTATGAAATTTCTTAAAATAATTGATAAATTCATTTGTGATTTACATCAAGGTCCCCCTTTTTATGTTTTCGAAATATTTATTTATTGGTAGGATATAGACAAGAACATGAATAAAAAAAATTAAATGGGAGTGGAGTAAAAGTAATAACGAGAGCTAAATTATAATACAAAAATGTATGTTTACAAAATTTTCTTTGAAATGAAGCTCGATATTTACCTATTAGATCCATGAACCGATTGCTCTAGTTGAACAACAACTTTCATGAGTACAAAACAAATGAAAGTCCTTAAAAAGAGTTGAAAAAATCATCGAAACCATCATTTCATAGGTGGTTAAAAATCAAAATTATATTGTACGTATATTTATTCTGCAAGAATTTCGAATTCTAGCTAAAATATGATTAAAAATAAAAAGCTAAAAAGCTATTTTGTAACTATCCAAAAAGTTAAAGGATCAATTTACAATTTTCTCCATGCTAATCTGTTACACATCAGAAGAAAAGAAGGCGACGTGTTCAACTTCTAGTGGTGACAGATCAGATCAGAAATAGCCCAAAACAAAAGAGACAAAATCCAATAAGCTGACAGAGTGGTCCATTTTCATTGGCCCACAAGAATTAATGAACCGGTGTAGCGAAGTTGCGGCCACAGGGTATCATAACTCTGGAACACTTGAGAGAGTGCTCAATCATTCATATAAATTGGGCCCTACTAAATCCCAAACAAAGTGTTACTCCCCACATGTGTTCCTCTGATCACAATTAGATAAATTCTAGAGGTTAGAGGTAGCAATTCGGGCGATTCGATCCGATCGAACTAAGTTCGTTGGGCCAACGGTATATGTCGGGATGGGTCAGGCCTAAAATTAGTCGGCTCGTCCGGGATATTTCCTTCTAATATACTTAAATTTTCAGATCGATCCGAAGCCCGTTGAGCTTTTGGTCCATCGGGGTAGCTCGATCGGGCCAAATAGTAATTCGAGCCTATATTTCTATAGCTCGGGCCATTTAAAATATTGGGCCTACTGGGTTTGCTCATTGGGTCGGGCCGATATTGCCACCTCTAAGTGGGGTAAAAACCCATCGGGCCAAATAGTACTCCGGGCCTACATTTCTATAGCTCGGCCCATTTAAAATATCGGGCCTACTAGGTTGGCTTGTCGAGCCGGGCCGATATTGCCACCTCTAAGTGGGGTAGTGTTCGACTGGGTGATCCAGATTGAGATCAAATATAAGTTAGTTATTGATCTTAATTTACTTTCTAGATAAACGATTGGATCATTTAGTCGGACACTACACAACTGGGTAGCATAGAATTAGCCACACAATTCGGTTTTTTGCTGATGAAATATTGTGAATTTGTTTGTTTGATGAGCTGCACTAGAGTTCAAATCTTGATGGTTGGAAGATCATATCATCTTATTTATATAATTGTTAATATTCTGCCAATTGAGTGGAGTAGGTATGGAGGTTGTGAAATCGGTTCGGTCTAGGCCACAGGATTCTAGTTGAGATGCCATCGAAACCAATATGTTTGATTTGATGGATCGCAGGTCGGTGCGGAAATTACAGTTTAATTTTAAAGGATTGTTCTGGATTTTGCTTACTAATTTGGTCGGATTGAGTTTGGGACCGACCGAGTCCAACAAGACATATGGCGCTGGCGCACAGACTAGGATTAGTCGGGTTGCACGAATTGTCACCTCTAAGTAGGTAACGAGGTTATTGATTTCGTTTTGGCTGCTTTTGGAATTGTTATTGGAACAATAAATTTTGGTATTGTAGTATTTCGGAGCTTTGTTTTGAACTGTTTTGAATTTTGTTCATGTATATATGATCGATTTCATGTTCTAATTGTTGAGGTATATGGAGTGCGAAATAAAAATTTTGACTTGTCCAATTACATATAATATTGTATTTATACGATTGACGAGTTATGATTCAAATTATAATTGACAAAAACTAATTCTTAATGTAATTAAGCCTATATAATAAAATATTAGAAGTACCATATTGCAGTATAAATTATAAATTATACATATAACTACAATTTTTAAACCATTCATCATTCACTCAATTAAATAGAGTACATTATCTAAATACACTACATTTTGGAAATTTCATTTTGTAGCACGTTTGATGTGCGCTACATTTGTCGTTGGTCGACCTCCTTGATTTTCACACATTATGTTTACTATCTCAGATTGTGATTCTCATCTTTGCTAATCTTATCATGTTACAGTTTTTCCGTCCCTATATTCTTTAGCTGTCCGTTTGATATGACGAGATTTCTTATATTTTTTTGGTTTTCGCTATTTTTTAGATCGACTTGTGATCTTCACAATTCTCTACGTTTCTTTTTATTTTTATTTTTTTGTTTTTTATTGTAATATTTTCTTACAACGTGTGGATACTAGAAAGATCCAGATTACAAGTGGGAAAAAACATGAAATTTTGTTTATTTCTATTTTCTTTAATCCAAGACATAAATACAACTTGTTTGATAATAGTCTAATCACAGAATGATTGACAGAATGGCTATTTATTGCATATATATAAGCGGGTGTTCAAGCGGTTACTCGAACAAACGGGCAGTCAACGGTTCGATTAACAGTTAATTTTTTTTAATTTTAATCCGAAACTAAAAATCGTGTATATGTAGTTCAGTTTCGGTTCATTAAACCGTGTGAATAAGTGGCTCATCGGTTGAATTTATTTTATTTTTAATTTTTGTGTTTGTTATGTCTGCAGTCTAAGATTAAATGATCATTTGAAATGGACAATCGGTATTTGATGACTTTTAAGATGAAATCAGTCGATCAATAGTTTCCATTGAACCGCCGGTTTCCACGATCAGAAAACAGACGGAAATCATCGAATATTAAAAAAAAGAAAATACAAAATATGTTTGAAATCAAAACCGAAACTGTATATCACTGTTTGGGTTTCGGTTAGGGTGTGCCGGTTTTTCAAACCCCCGATTCAAAACTAAAACTGATGATTTTAAGCGGATGAACACTTCTTAGCCTCAATAAATGTCAACTTATAAACTCACTATTTTTTCATCCCATTCAAAAATATACAAGTGAAATTAAATTACTTCATCCGTCAAAGTCATGTTTGATGGATATACAATGTTTTATTTTTAATCAACTTAATCAAGAATAAACATCTCTTATAAATAGATGATTGTCACTTTTACCCTTTATTAATTTCATCAATATCCTGATAATATCAGAGTATCAATCGAATTCTATAAGGACATTAAAGTAATTTCTATTGATAACTAACTTTGACTTTTCAAACACAATTTTTTGTTTGGGACAAGAAATACTTTTAATACAATGTTCTTTTTATGGGACGGAGGGAGTGTTTGGATTGAAAATTTTACTATTCCCTCCGTCCCACTCAAATTTACACACTTTCCTTTTCGATACATCCCACACCAATTTGCACACCCTTAAAAAAGAAATTTTCTTACAATTTTTACCCTCAGAATTTCCACTCTCAACCAAAAATCAACAAAAAAGTAAAAAATAGTTCTTTTTCTTAATATATGTGTTCGATCCTACGTGCAAATTTGAATGGGACGGAGGGAGTACTATTTTATAAGACAAGCATGAATCCAAAAATTGAATTGTTACAATCTCACAATGTTCCAAATTGATACGTCTTGAATATGGGACCAAAGAGGACGAAGTTTATTTAAGAGTGTATTGACACATTTGCATGCCCTCAAGAATAGGTAAGTGAATAAAGAGAGAGACATACATCCTATTCTAGCACACCTTGTTATTAAGGTTGGGGCAGGTGGTTAGGTGTCTGATTTGGATGGATGTGAGAAGGTATACGTAGCGGTGGCAATTTGAGCGGTCGACTAAACTTTTATCGGGGCCAGGAAACAGTGAATCTGACCTAGTACTAGGGCTGCACACAATTCGATAAGTGAAGAGAGAGAGACATCATCCTATTCGAGCACACCTTGTTATTAAGGTTGGGGGAGGTGGTTATGTGTCTAATTTGGATGGATATGAGAAGGTATACGTAGCGGTTGCGGTCGACTAAAATTTTATCGGGTCATAAAGTAGTGAATTTGGTCTAGTACTAGGATTGCAAATGATTTGAGTTGAGTAGAATTTGTTGTGTTCATGTGTAGTTCATTTATTTTTAATCAAACTCGAGTGGTCGACTAAAATATTATCGAGTCAGAAAGTAGTGAATCTAGCCTAGAATTAGGGTTGCAAACGATCTGGGCCGACTCGAGCTTGTTGTATTCATACGTGGTTCATATATTTTTATTCAAACTCGAACGATTGGCTAAAATTTTATCGGGTCAGAAAATAGTGAATCTAGTCTAACACGTCTCTTAAAATATACGAGATTTCAGGCTGGTATGTGACCTATCAGGCCATTGGCCTTTTAAAATCGGGCTTTGTTGTGATCCCATGTTCCATTAGTGTCTTAGTCTTGTGTAGGGTTGGCCATTCAAGAGGCCTAGTCTAGTCGGGTCCAGCACATCGAGTCAACACCGTAAGTCTATTCCTTCAATATACTAAGGTTTTCGGGTCGAATTATGATTCATTGGGCTTTTAGTTTATTGAATCGGCCCTGTTGGAATCAATGATGCTTTGGGTCTACATTCCTATATTCCAATCTATCTAAAATGTTGACCGGATTATTGAGGCTGACCGATTTTACCGACTCTAGTATTGTGTTTGATTGTTACAAATTTTGAATTATTTATTTTTACGAATTGAGTTAGTTGAGGTTATTTGGCGGTTGTGTGAAAGTGGATGTGTTGAGTCCATCGTAAAATATATTAAGATTTTTCGGTTGGTTCGTGATCCATTAGTCTATTTGTCCTTCATATCATGCCTTGTGAGTCTATGTTTCATTGGTGTCTAGTCTTGTGTTTAATTTTTATAAATTTTGGAAGACCAAAACTTGTATGTAACGAATCAACTTAAGTACAGTAAAAAAGAAATTAATAAATAGGGCTCCACTTTCTTCTTCATGGTTTAGGTAAATAAAGTTCCACCACACGAAATGAGATTCGTGTGACCATTACACATAAGACTTACTCATTTTGGAATCATTTCTAAAGAATTAAGGAGCCGCTTGGCATGGGAAAATAAAGGTGGATAACGGGAGACTCCTCCGAATCAGTAACCTTCACCATAAACTGATGAGACGATGACACTAGGCTACCAAAACCTGGGCTATAACTGATTCTCAAATTCATTGACTTATTAGACCTTTTAAAAAGTTTAAATATTTATTTGGAAAAAAATATAACGTTAGGATCCAGGAATGCAAGGGAGAATAAATCTGGACACTAGACGACCGAACATCTTACCGTTTCGTGTTATTAGTTTTTACTGGGCCTGCACTACTGTTTCAGAGAGATATACAAGGCCCAATAACAAATTACAATAGAAACATCTTCAATAAATTGGGCCTTTATTCTTGGGCCACCAAATATATTATTGGGCTGATGTATGGGGAACATTTTTTTATATCAATACCAGCTAGGTTGGGGGATTTAGATTGATCCCCCACCTGTGTATTGCTGAAAGCTGAATAAAAAGAATTTACAAGAGTTCAAGAACAACCTCTAGAAGAAGACAACGAGGATATGTGAGATTCTTAATTCCAACCCCTTCCTCGATCTCATAAATTCTGCAAAGAGCTGCTGATACCACCAACTTCCTTTGCCATTGTTTCGGATCATCAACAAGACAACCGAAGCATCCATCTCAATCCATACTTTCTTCAATCCCAGCCGAAGGCTTAAGCCCTTCGATTATAACAGTGAGCTCAGCTGCAAAATTATCAGCAATACCAATATACTTATAGAATCTCACTATCAATTGACAGCTTGAGTTACGAATAACACCACTAGTCCCCGAAGGACTTGGGTTTTCTTTTGACGCCCATCAGTATTTAGTTTTAAAACATCCTCATCTGGGGATAACCAATGAACCAAAAACGAATATTTTACTTTCCTTATTAACACCGAAAAATACCAGATTCCAGCTACGTACCTTGCGCCACTCCAGAAGCCAACAGGTAGCAATCCAGCGTAAGAAGCAAGTCTTAGCTCGAAAGTTCAAATTATATTTGATCGAAAAAGAAAGTTGATATCTTACAAACTAGAAATAATTTATCATGCTCATTTTCCCTGAGCTCCTAATTATTGATATTTTAACATTGCAAAGAAAATCTTACAAGAGTTCTAAGGTCCAAACATGTAAACAAGACACTGCAGAGTTTATTACCATTCATCACTAAAAAAACAATCTATACTTTCCCTCGAAACAGCTGAATCAAATGCTGAAACCCATGATACGTATGGTACGCCATGGCAAGGCCAGAAAGCTCGAGGGAGATCGGGCCGAGCTTTGACGAATAATAGAAGAGATCGTAGACACCCTCATATGTCAAGCCGACTGGGCCAACTTTCAGACATAGAACACAATAGCTCAACGGGAAAACGGTTAGGATGACGCCGGTCATTCTGTTGAAGATTGAAACCGTTGAACTCATTTGTGGCTTGTAAATCGGAAGATGGGGAGATAACGGTCGGAAGGTAGGCCTCATGGGTTCGTGCACAGACAAGATCGTGGTGTCTGGTTCGGATTTAGAATGCCACATGACTCCCTTTTCGACTGAGTTTTTCAGCTCATGCTTCCCGAGTCTCACCTGTTAAATGAAATACCGTTACAGCTTCATGCAGGGGCGGATCAGGATTTAGTAATGGGGTGGACTAACTGAAAGATAAAAATATATATACGTTCAAGAATTGTTAGAGTTCAATGAAGCTACGACTTGTTATACATTTTAAAAAGAAATAGTAATAGAGCTTATATAGAATGATTTTACTCCCATGTCAAAGAAGCAATAGATAATAAGGCTTGCTACGAGCAGGTCGAAGAGATTCGATGATGGTATCTAAGTGTGGCTCTCTCTGCCTCCTTCATTTTAGTATCTTGATCCAAAGTCCAGAGTTTAATAAATAATCCTAATGTGGGGATGTTCGTTTCTAACTTAGCAAGGACGAATTTTAGATGTTAAAATACTCGATCCCCGTTTATTTTAAGATTTTAGATTCAAAATTTTCCATCAAATAATTTTCTATCTTATAAAACCTACCTGTACCTATCCTATATCCAATCAAATACATATCTCTATTTTCCAGCATTAATTCGACATCTACAGTATAATCCTACCTTATACAATCTCAAAATAAACATACAATTTTACTATTTTTATTTATTTTCAATGATTCAGGTAGAGTTGAAAATCAAATCAAGCTACTAAGTACTTGATTTGAGACCGTTCATTAAAAATTCATTTGAACTATATTCGAGTAAAGATATTAAATAAGCTTGAACATATTATTACGTTTGATAAAATCTAAAACTCGATTCCAGCTCAAGCGTTATGAGTTTAAAATGTTGAAACGAGTACAAAAATATCAAACAACCCAAACTCGACTCGTGTTTGGCTCCGCTAAAGCTCGTTCAAGCTCGATTCGATCAATAATCAAACAAGTTTAAATATAATATTAGAAGCTTGATAAAGTTTCAAACAAGGTTGAACAATAGATTCAAGCCTTAGAATTGAGGAAAACAGAACATTTAGAATCCCCAATTTGATAGTTGAACTATCTTTGGCGTCCTAGACCGATAAAACTCCTAATGGTGCGGAAACTGAAATTTTGCCTAGCAATAATATATGAAATTATACAGAAGACAGTAGAGAACATAGTCAAGAAACCCTAAACATAACCTTAAGCAACAATGAGCCATCAATTAATCCACACACACGCAAAATCGGAGAAATACACCAGAATTTAAGACTCGAAATGAGAGAAGAACAACATAGGACCTCAGATCTGGTGTTAATGCGGCTTCCGTCAGCAGATGTGGCGGCGATATCGTAGAGAGCGTAGCGGTTGGCCGCTCCCCCGGCGGCGCCCAAAATTGTAACTTTCCGTTCCGCCGGCGCAGATGAGAAACTACGGGCGAAGAAGTAAGACGACGGCGTAGTGGAGCTGGCGCTCCTCCGGAGAACAGATCTCAACATCGCCGCTGTCATTTTTAGCACCGTAGATGATCGATTTGAGCAAGAGCTGTAATGGAGCAGAATTGCAGTATTCGTGTGTGTGAGAAACTAGAGAGAGAAACGGAGTGGAGAGAGAGATTATGTATTGTAGATTTCGAACCGAGTGTGCAAGGGACAATATTGTTTGAGATTTAAAAAATTGGATATGAACTTTTAAAATTTAAGGATTGGAATCGAATAAAAATTTATAAAGACTTGTAGTGAACCGTCTCGATATTTGGGATGGGATAATATTTCGGATCTAATGAATATAGTGAGGCGATTTGATTCAATATGACATGGTTATCTAGAAAAATTTCAAGGCTTTTAATATAAAATTTAAAGCTGGAAAACAAAATTCAAGATACTCTCGTTAGAGTTGCAATTAAAGTTAAAAATCTTTCACATAAGATCGTCCACGTAATCTCGATTTTCGGTATAAGACGGGTCATGTTAGTTTGGTATTGTTCTCGGTACGGATATTACTGAATATCTAGAATGGTATTATAATTTTTTCGGTACACTTCAGTTCAGAGAAAGTTAAAAGTCAATCGTTCTTTTCGATTAGGTGTGTTTACAGTAATAAATTTCTAGTTCCCGGTACACTCCTATTTCGAACGAATATTTTCCTAGTGATTATTTACTCGTGGAAGTAATATCTAAAAAGAAAATAAGATAAATTATATGCAATTTTCCTACTTAAAATCGGATTCCACTTCCTACTTAAAAAAGGAAGACTTAACCTTACTCTATTATAAATAGTTAAATACCCATGTCATTGTTTCTCATTATTTCCTACGCAATACACAAAATACATTCCCTCTCTGCAATTATATAGCATTCTTATGGCCAATTATCGATCAAACGGTTCCGGTTCCAGTTTCGATTCCGAACTAAATGAGTATTATCGACAAGTTGATTCCTACAGACACAATGTAGAAGGTCGTACGAATTTAACAGTGGCACACCACCAGCCACAGCCGTCGTCTGCAACTAGTGGTGTTCCAACAATTATTCTACTAAAGGAAGTAGAAACGTTGTCTGAATGCCACCAATTGCAGCCGCTGTCTGGCAAGTCTGCAGCTAGTGGTGTTCAGACAATGGTTCCACTTCCACAAGTGGAACCATTGTCTGAACGCTACCAGTTGCAGCCACAGTCTGCCGAATTCGTAACTAGTGGTGTTCAGGCAACTGTTCCGCTCCAACTACAACCACCATCAATCGAGACCACGATGGGTCGAGTGCCTGGGTTCAGGTTCGCTCCGATGGATCACGAATTGGTGGAAGATTATCTTAAACCGAAGCTGGAAGATCGTCTAGTATTCGGGAGTCGTTTCGTTGATGTCGAACTTTACCAATACAACCCTGAGGAACTCATAGGTATTGTATATTTCTTACTTTTTTGTCAACTTCTTTCATTATAAAATTGAGAAAATTTCGTTTTTGGTCCTGTAACATAGGATGTAAAAATTCTGTATATTTTGATTATCAATTTTAGTTAGAATCGAATCTAATTTTAGTCATATATGTTAGGATTGAGTTCAATTTAAGGACAATCTTTTACCAAAAATTGTAAAATTGGTGGGAATTTATCACGTACACTGTACGTGATCACATATTTTGGGTTACGTGACTCAATAGGCCGGAAAGCAACCCTAAAGATCGACGCACTCTTCTATGCCACTCTATATCCGAGTAATTTTTCTTTTAAATGATGTGGTGTGCAACATTAATAATTTTGGATAAGTCAGCAACAATTGATCGAAAAGCCCTAAAATTTGTGAACACGTGCAGTGCACCTGACAAATTTTGATCAATTTTATAATTTCCAGCAAACGTTGTTCTTAAATTGGACTCGATATAACATACAGGACTAAAATTGGACTCGATATAACATACAAGACTAACATTGGACTCAATCCTAACATATAGTAAAATTAACGATTCAAAATATATACTGGACCAACTGTAAATTACAGGACAAAAACAAAATTTCCCCATATAAAATTATAGTTGAATTTGTAATAGATTTGACCACTCGAGCCTAATTTAATATTAATGAATCTGTATTAAAATTGAACTTGCAATTTTGCATGTATAAAGTTAGGGTTTAATAGCTGAGTCTATATCAAAATCAAATTTGCATGCATAGAGTTAGGGTTTACGTACACAGAGTAAGAATGTACGGAGAGTAAGAATTAATCTTATATTTGATCTGTTGTACCAATTACACGAATCTTCCATCCGTACAATTCAAGTTATGTATAGGTTAAAGTACATTACGTTTATGCTTAAAAGTTATTCAATATTGTAGCCATGCATACAAGCACGAAGGAAGGTGAAGACTACCATTTCTTCACGTCGAGAAAGAAACAATACGCAAATGGGAGCCGGCCGACGCGCTCGGCGAAAGACGGCTACTGGAAGACCACCGGAAAAGATACACCCGTTAAAGATGACGATGGTCGTATCGTCGGGTACAAAAGGACGCTGGATTTTTTTAAAATGGAGAACGGTAGAGGAGAAAAAAGTATGTGGAAGATGCACGAGTATATAACCAGAGGCGACCACCGGAAAAGATACACCCGTTAAAGATGACGATGGTCGTATCGTCGGGTACAAAAGGACGCTGGATTTTTTTAAAATGGAGAACGGTAGAGGAGAAAAAAGTATGTGGAAGATGCACGAGTATATAACCAGAGGCCAGAAAGAGAAGCTTGTTACCACAGGAGACGACCCAATGGAGGTAACTGACTAAAATCTTGCCTATTATTCGATCAAAAATCACTTTTGATCTCGTAAGTATTATTTTTATTTCTTTAATCTTATAAGTATTTATTCTTTTAATTTAGTTCCCTAAGTGCTAAAATTCACCAATATAAGTATAACTTTTACCCAAAAATACTAAATTGGTCGGAAATAGTTACGTTCAAGTCACGTGACCAAAATGTTTAGTCAAATCCGACGATACTAAGTGACGTGACAAAAGTTACGAGACTAAATATTTGGGTCACGTGACTATTTCCGTGACTATTTAGTGTTTTTCAGGAAAATTATCGTTGAATTGGTCAATTTTAGCACTCATAGAACTAAATTAAAAAAAATAAATACTTGTAAGATTAAAATCGAAAAGGTAAATACTTATGGGACCAAAATTGATTTTTGGCCCTATTATTCTCTCATTTTTCCGTTAGCAGCAAAAAAAGTTACCGGCTGCTGTTGACGTGACATTACTTTTATCCAACTAAATGTACAAATTGCTACTGATATACTCTCTCTGTCCCGGCCTAATTACCCTAATTTTCTTTTTTGTTTGTCCCAACTTAATTGACCTAACCCATAAATGATAAATTCTCTTACAATCTCCATCCTCAAAATCTCGGCTCTTAATCTCCATCTTTGAAAAAGTTTTTTCAAAGATTCCACAAAATCTATTTTTTCTTAGTCTTCGTGCACGACCAAGGTAGGTCAATTAGACCGGGACGGAGGAAGTATATGTTTAAATAAATATATAAGTTAATTAATTTTCTGCAACTAATAAATCCTTTTTGTGTGCAGTTGGATAGTTGGGTTTTATGCAAGCTATACCTATCTAGAAGAGCTCCAAAGAGCAAGAGAATATATGTTGAAGAAGAAGAACAACCCTTGCAAGAAAAGAGGAGAAAAATATAAATATTTTATTATTATTATTATTATGTATACCACGAATAAATGTGTTATGTATTAAATTAAGTGTAACAAAAGACGAAATACCTACTGTAACAGCTGCAAATTGCATGTGTGGTTTTCTTGCTGGGATTCTATGCCACATTTGCATGTGTGGTTTTCTTGCTGGGATTCTATGCCACATTTGTTATATTAGTGTTGTTTATTATTCTTATTGTTTTTTATATGTTCACTTTGGTATATACTCTTTTGTTTCTTTATTGTTTTTAATACTTTGTTACATTGGAATATAGTTTTGTTTTTTATTATTTTTAATTTTCGTTACACTTTTCTTATTATAATTAGTAATGCAAAAACATTACTTTTTATAGTGAAATATTATTTTTATTTATAAAAGTAGCATTTTTTTTTTTTTGAAGTGCTTAATTCTTAAAAAAGTGACATCATGTCTGTATCGTGTTACTCCCAATCTATTGTAGTTGGGCCCAGCCCAACTCGTGTTTGTCCAAGATGAATCCAAATGAGGTTGTGACAATTAGAGGTGATAATTCGAGCGGCCTAACCCATCAAACCTACACTATGTATCGGGTAGGTTTGGTCAAGTCAAATTTTTATCAAGCATAAAATTAATCAACTCAGCCCTTCCCATCTCATCCCAAACCCCTATAATATACTAATTTTCGGGCTTGCCCGTAGTCTGTCGAGCTTTGACCCATCGTATTGAATCTATCAAGTCAAATAATACTTTGGATCAAAATTTATATTGTCCATAATTCATCAAAAATGTTGAACGAATTAGACCAAACGATCATATTTAACTTATATATGTTGAACGAGCTGGACCAGTTCTTCGAACCAAATTGATTTTGCCACGTCAAGGGACAACCCTCCATCCTCCCTCCAAAAAAAACCTTGTTCTCTCTCCTATCTCATCAGCAAAGCAGTTACATCCTCTCCCACAGAAGGTCTTTTTTCTTTTCCTTTTTTTTTTTTTCACGTTTCTTCCTCGAGATTTTTAATTTCTTCCGAACAAGTAATATATTTAGCATAAATATTAATACATTTATAATGTAATTACACATCACTTAGCCTAATTCATTAAAGATTGGAACAATCGGACCGTTTCTTTTGGGATTACTGATAATATATTTACATACATCACATACTCCCTCCGTCCTGACTTAACCTGCCTAGGTTGACCGGGCACGGGGATTAAGAAAAAACAGATTTTGTGGAATCTTTGACTTTTTTAAAGGTGGAGATTGAGAATGGAGATTTTGAGGGTGGAGATTGTGAGAGACATTTGCTATTTATGGGGTTGATAGGTTAAGGTGGGACAAACTAAAATGGCAAGTAGGCAGATTAAGTTGGGACGGAGGTAGAAATATTTTTGTCACATTTTACATTAAGAACAAACATCAACCCAATCTTCAACTAATAAAATCAAATATTCATTTATTTTACTCAACCTTCTTGTTCCACTTTATTTCTCTTTTTTTAAAATAAATATACATGTCAGCACAAACAATGAAACAAATCATTTACATGAACAATTGTCCATGACCCGAATTACACGGATCTAAGATCCGTGTAACTGATGTTCAAGAGAACTACTCTTAAAAGTGAAAATGGGGTTAAATAGCCATTTTTTTTAATCTTTTACTATAGTTTTGTCATCTTTGTAACTATAGTATAATTTTAGCATTTCTTTTGTAGCTATATCATAATTTTAGCATTGCCAAGATATAAACTTGCCAAGATGCTCACTTGCCACGACATGCACTTACCACGAATTCGTATAATTTTAGCCTCCAGACTATCGTGGCAAGTGCGTCTCGTAGTAAATAATCTTTTCAAATTATCGTGGCAAGTGTTTCCCGTGCCCATTTGTCATGATTCGTGGCAATGATGTTTGTCGTGACAAGTGAACATCGTGACAAGTGAATATCGTGACAAGGCTAAAATTATGGGATAGTTACAAGAAAAGTTATACAAAAGGCTATTTCATATTATCTACCCTCTTAAAATGATGATGATGATAATAATAATAATAATAATAATCAACTTTTGAAAATATTTTAACCAATTAAATATCTAATATTTTACTAGAGCAGGTTTTTGAACGATACATATTATGTTCATATAAAATTCTTATATTTTCCAAGGAATGGTTTTTATAATAATAATAATAATAATAATAATAATAATAATAATAATAATAATAATAATAATAATAATAATAAAACTAACAAGAAGTTCAATAAAGAAAAATTCATATTTTCTAAACATTATATTACTTTAGCTACAAGATACTTCTACAAAATATGTTTAAATATAATCTAGAAAATAAATTTATATTGCAAGATAAACAAAATCTTTATTGTCCATGTGATGAACTTACAAGTATAAATAAAGTTGGAGCAGCTATTTATATTTAAAAAGATTATAAGAAATATGTATAGTTTCTTGTCTTATATTTTCTATATTCTGAAAGTAAAAAAATATATATTAAACATTATTTTTTATAGTGATTTTCAAAAAGTAATGTAAGAATTAATTATTTACGTACAAGACACGTGCACTTAAGTTTACGAAAACTAGTCTATTGATTTTTCCTAACCCGATTGCTGTATCTGGACCTCCTGCAAATGAGGATTTCCCAGTTCCTACGTCGCCAGCTACATATGCTAATAGTGAAAGATCTCTTCCCCTTGAGTTGTTCTTGATTTCTCTATTCTACTACCTTCATTTTTTTAGTTGTCATTCTAGCTTATTTGTTTTATTTGTAAATAGTTGTTATTTTAACTTTTTTACTATTTTCTTTACAATATTAACCCTGTAATTATGGAAACTGTTAACAATATATAGAAATGATTAAAAAAATTAAGGGATTTAAGGAAATTAGTTGAGGGTGTATTTGTCAACTCCGTAAGTCCCTTAATTTTTATAAAAAAACTAGAATGACAACTATAAAAAAACGAAGATAATATTTAATAAGTGGGGCCTCGCTCGTTGGGTTTGGAACCCTGTAGAGAATGAAGAGAAGGTACTATTACTATTCTATAATAGTTCGCCAGAAATAGCTTTCGGCTAGTTCAGAATGGTTGCCCTACCTTATTATAGGGGGATCGATATCTCCAGATCAAATCATTTTCGATCCCGCGGGAAAGGCCGCTTTCTAAAGAGTGAGATGATCGAAGTCGTTCGGTTCATTAGATGCTCATATTCATTACGTTTATGCTTAAAAGTTAGTACATGTTGCAGCCATGCATACAAGCACGAAGGAAGGTGAAGACTACCATTTCTTCACGTTGAGAAAGAAGCAATACGCAAATGGGAGCCGGCCGACGCGCTCGGCGAAAGATGGCTAGGGAAGACCACCGGAAAAGATACGGCCGTTAAAGATGACGATGGTCGTATCGTCGGGTACAAAAGGAGCTTTAAGAGGAGAAAAAAAGTGTGGAAGATGCACGAGTATATAACCAGAGACCAGAAAGAAAAGCTTGTTACAGGTAACTGACTAAAATCTTTCGTTGTTCTCTCATTTTTCCGTTAGTAGCAGAAAAAGTTATCGGTTGCTGCTGACGTGATATCACTTTTATCTACTGTGACATAGTCATTTCAGTAGCAAAGATAGTTTTACATATTGTCGACGGTCAAACGACAATTCTAAAATGTTTTTACAAGCTGCGGGACTAATTAATTTTGAGAATAATATGAAGAACATATTTTAGAAGGTGGTAAACTTATAGGAAAAAACAGGAAAATTTTCCCTTTTTAAGTTCACACGGATTTTTCTATCCCGCTTTTATCCTGTCATAATCGTGTTTCACTTTAAAATCGAGTGAATTATAATTAACTTTTTATAATTTGTGAATTTAAAATTCATGATATAGGTTCAGGATTCATGATTCATGTTCAGATTCTATGTTTAAGGTCTAGGGTTCGATTTCTTGGACTAGGGTATATTTTATATTGAAGATTTATGATTGCACGATTCATGATTTGATGGTTCAATGTTTATAATTCAATAGATCATAGTTTAGAGTCATGATTCATGTGTTCGGGGTTCACGATTCATGTTGTATGACTCGATTTTGGAGTGGGACACGGATGTGACAGGATAATCGTGGGATAGAGGATCCTTACTCAAATGAGATCTTCTATTCCATTGTGTGTTTCATCTTGTACTCCAAGATAACCACCACACGCCATGTGTGTTTGATGACATCATTAATCAATACATGACGTGTATTGAATGTAATGGAATAAAAGATGGAATACAAATTGGAGTAAAAGATTCAATCCGCAATATATATGTGTGTATATATAATTAGTACAAATATTAATGTTATATATATATCCAACTAAATGTACATATTGCTACTGATATATATGTTTAAATAAATTTATAAATTTATTTTCTGCAACTAATAAATCATTTTCTTGTGCAGTTGGATAGTTGGGTTTTATGTAAGCTATGCCTATCTAGAAGAGCTCCAAAGAGCAAGAGAATATATGTTGAAGAAGAAGAACAACACTTGCAAGAAAAGAGGAGAAAAATATAAATATTTGAAGACAAATGGTGATTTTATTATTATTACGTATGTCACGAATTAATACGTGTCACGTATTGAATTTTGAATTAAGTGTAATAGAAGATGAAATACCTATTGTAACGGAAAATCCATATTGCATGCATGGTTGTCTTGCTGGATTCTATGCCACATTTTTTATCTTAGTCTTGTTTATTATTCTAATTACCTAAAAATTCATGAACTTCTAGTTCATTATCATTTGCAGAGCAAAATTCTTGCTCTAATTGCTGACGTGGAGTTCGATATTGTGATATTAACATACACAATTGCATAGTTGCAGTTGTACTAATTCTTTAACGCTTAATTTAAATTGATAAAAAATATTATTTTATCATTAAACATAAGCATTAAACCTTTTATTTTTATTTAATTAGGCGTTTATAAATATTGTATGATTACACGTATGAAGTTGGGATAGCAAAATCTCGATTTCAAGCTCCACGTCAGCAATTTGAGCAAAAAGTTTATTGGGGTGTATTGAATTGAAAAATCATAAAGGTGGTGAATTTCTATGCTATGTTTGAAAGATCATGTTGTAAATGATAATTGACCAAAAGATCGTGAATTTTCATGTAATTAAACCTTATTATTATTGTTTTTTATACTTTGCCATTTTGGTATATACTCTTTGTTTTTTTATTGTTTTTAATACTTTTAAATTTCGTTACACTATTCATATTATAATTATCAATACAAAAGTATTACTCCCTCCGTCCCATTTTATCTTACACAATTTTCGTTTCCGTCCGTCCCAAACGAACTTGCACACTTCTTAAAAAGGAAAGCTATAACACAATCTACATCCTCAAAATCTCCATCCTCAATCTCCACTTTCAATCAACCTTTGAAAAATCAATAAAATCTCAAAAAAATAATTTTTCTTAATACTTATGACAACTTCCTCTGTGCAAGATAAGGTGAGACTGAGCGTGTTTGTAATATGTTGCTCCCAACTCGTTGTTTGTTCCAATAATTTGTAAAATAGAAAAGAAAAACCTCATATATTTAGTCATAAAAATATTCATCAATGTTACAATTATAAAACACATTTTATTGAAAACTTGTGATAATATATTTGTTGTCATAATTAAAGTTTAGCAAATATATATATATATTAACATTAAATGTACTACTCCGTCCCATAAAAATATATTTACTTTTCTTATTTATGATTTTTCATTATCTTCCCTGCATCCGTTATAATATTAATTTTATATTTATATTATCAACCGCCAAGTGGCGCATTTTTAGAATGAATTTTATTTTAAAAAAATATTGAAAGTGTGCTTATTTTTCGGTTATGAAGAAATAAAAAAGCATGATTATTTATATAAATAAAGCTGATATTATTAAATAATGATAAAAATGAGTTGGGCCTTTGAGAAAGAACCAACAGAGCGAGTTATGGGCTCAAATGTTGGGCTTCACACAGCCCATAAATTAGTTTATCTTTCAGGTCTGCTGACAGTAGAAATTTGAAATAAAAAATGATACTACCTCCGTCTCGACTTATCTTGTACAGGAGAGTTTGATACAAGTATTAAGAAAAGTTAATTTTTAAGTGTTTGTTGACTTTTCAAAGGTGGATTGAGGTTGGAGATTTTGAGGGTGAAGATTGTGTTATAATTTTCCTTTTTAAGAGGTGTGCAAGTTCGCCTGGGACGGACGAAAACGGAAAATGTGCAAGATAAAGTGGGACGAAGGTAGTAATTCATAAGATTCTTAGAAAAAAGAAAAAAACCCAATAAAAGAAATTTTCCACATATATTATAGGTTAATGAAGACTATTTTTTTCAAGAAAATAATAAAGTAATAGTAACAATTTTCATGCCTTTCTAGCTTTATACTATTCTTTCTTGTTTAATATTGCACTACGTAATATTATATTTTACCAATACATGTTAATTAATTATGTATTTAGAAATATTTTATATCCGCAATATATATAATTTTATTAAAATAATATAAAAAATAAGTGTAAACATGCGTTTTAAAAGTTCCCGTCTAACTTTAACTAATTAGTCTCAGATAGGACTATTGTTTATAGTGCCTTTTACCATCTACATTTTTACATCTTTTTCCTAATTTCTCCTCACTTAATCTACTACAAGAAAAATTAAATTAGAGACGGAATTTTTTTTTCTCTAATCACATGATATCTGTTTCTAAACTAAAGTAGTGATGGATTGGAGATGAAATGTTTGGCCTCTATAATGCTCGTTATTCCGTCTTTAAATTTCGTGATCGAATTTCCGTCTCTATTATGAAATTAGAGATCAATTACCTACGGAATAGAGCGGATTATGTCCGTCTTTAATATTCGGTTGCTATTTCGTCACTAATCGGATATTAATGATTTTCTGTCACTATTCTATTTCTATTTCATTTTTATTTAGTGACCGATATTATCAGTTACTAGTTTTCATCTCTAATAAAATTTTCTTGTAATGATCCCTCTTAGACCCAGCTTCCGATCTAAACTCCACGAGACACTAGACATCAAGTTATCGTTCGACTAGCGTATAAGGTTTGTTAGGATATGGTCTAGAACTCTAAATCCACTTTAAACATGAATTGATAGAAAAGCTTGCATATGTCCATTTTTGTGTGGGGGACCCTAGAAATAGAAATGCCTTAAAGAAGAGAGACAATGCATGATACAATTGCCATGATGCATGTCTAATAAAGGGGTACCCCCCATCTCAATCACTACTCATATAAAATCCCATTTGCTTTTCTTGTTTATTTATTTATTTATTTTTCATTAAGCACCTTTTCTGTCATTTCATACTAGGGCCACCATACACATGATCATGATCATC
This sequence comes from Ajuga chamaepitys, assembly GCA_958295605.1. Taxonomy (NCBI): domain Eukaryota; kingdom Viridiplantae; phylum Streptophyta; class Magnoliopsida; order Lamiales; family Lamiaceae; genus Ajuga; species Ajuga chamaepitys. The sequence goes on along the minus strand of OY282504.1, from coordinate 2,161,530 downwards.
TGTGGGTAGGTTTGGCTAGAGGATTCAGTTTCCTTAATGCCATAGATAATGGAATATATTAAATGATCATTATTATTTTTTACCTATATGTATGTATATAATATATTATTTCATGGTAAAATCAAATTAAAACAAAATATACAGTGCATATATAGAAAGTATTTGGTTTTAGAGGAGTTAAATTAGCTTTAAAGTTCATTTCGGAAAAAAAAAAAAAAAGACGAAGTTGGATAGCTCAAGTGGCAGAGCATCTACTACCTAGGCCTTTGGTCCTGGGTTCGAGTCAACGTGGAGGAGAGGGATGAATTTTGTTTTGTTCTTAGATTAGGAGAAAAAAAATTAAAGGAAAAAAAAAAAAGCTTTGAAGTTTGAACTAGTAAAAGAGAGCAAATAACATAGCGCGGTCTTCGATCTCTTATGAATTTTTTAAATTTGGATGTTGTTGTGATATGATGGAGATTAATGATCTTGATTCACAATCGAAAGTAATTGTTCGTGCTTTTTTCAATTTGTTGCTTGTTGTGCATGTAGTCACGGGGCAAGAATTAGGTCTTTTTGGTATTAGACTTCTTGTGGATGATATTTAGCTTACCATTTTGACAGATTATTTACTGTAGTGGTTCATAGTGTCTTGCGCGTTCTTTATTTTCTTCAGCCAATCCAGTTGTGTGTATGGGTCCTGGTTTTACTGATTGGGTTGAGAGTCTTGTACTTTATTTTGATTAATAAGATTCTCGATTTAAAAAAAACATACGGAAATTTAAGTACAAATATCATCTGCTCATATAAGTAGGTGTTCATAGAGTGTTGCGATACGTGTGCATCATATCATTTTTTACTTATAGAATCGATATACTACACATCTATAGTGAGATGTAACAATTTTTTAAATGTGCTACACTAGTGTCACATAATCAGATGATCGAAGCACCGACTATAGATGTGCAGAATATCAATCCTATAAATTTCACAAACTCGTAAATAAGTGACAGTTTTTTAAATGCACTAGCATGTGTTCACAGAGTAATTACTATAAAATTTGCAGCATGTCATTTTTCTTCTTTATTGTACGTTAGAAACTAATTTTTTATTTTTATTTTTATTTTTTGAGCTCATTAGATACTAATTATTATATTATCATATATTACACAAATAAAAAACTAATCATCAAAACTTTTAATGATTAATAATTAGTGTACAACTCATATTTGATTAAAAAAAAGATCCTAATAAAGTGGTTACATCTTTTGATTGTGGCAATCAAAATTGATGGGTGTCATAATTATAAGCTTTGCGACTAATTCCTCAACACTAGCTTAAATTACTCCACAATCACTTTTAGTGCTTTTTTTTTGAGAATCACTTTTAGTGCTTTTAGTGAGCTTATGATTATGTTGATCCAATACCATTGAAATTATGATTATGTCAAAAGCTACTCATAAAGCAATATAAAAGGGAAAAAAACATAATCAACTCTTAAGAATCGTACGGATCTAAAATCCATACAACTGGTGCACAAGTCAATTTTTTATATAAAAACATGAGTTCGAAACGACATTGGGATGTAATAGATTTTTATTAAAATTTTAAGGAAATTTCGATTTCGATTGTCTCTTGGTACAATTTGTAGTAATTATAAATTTCACTAAAACCAAAATTTTGGATATTTTTGTTTTTGGTTGACATAATGTGCAATGAACCTTCTTTTTAATTAAAATATTATTGAACACAAGAAAAGAAGAAATTTTGACAAAAAATAAGAGCTTGTCCGACATTTTTGCCCAACAACTTTATATGGAGCAGCTTTCTATTTTCCATTTTCTCAGAATGTGTATCATATTATCAGAAAATAATTATATTCTTTATTATTTATAAATTACTTGTATACATTCTCATTTGTATCAATATTTTTCATAAACATGTATATTTAAGTTAGTTATAATAATATATAAAATATCATATTAAATTTCCAATTTTTTAATACTATCAATCTTTTTTTTAAAAAAAATTGTATCGATATTTCACTGAAATTTTCATAAATTAAAATATCGATATTTCAGTAAAAAACCAAAATTTTCGTTGTTGCTTGTTAGAGATTATTTTTAAAGTAGTAAGCAGATGTTTATTGGCTCTTTGAAAAGAAAAAAACTAATAACTTTCGTTACTAATTTAATTGAACTCGAATATATATAGACAGAAGAATGAAATGAGAAAACTACAAATTACAAATATTGATTATCGTTCCTATCAAAATATTCTCTAGAAATAAGTGTTTTTTTATAAAACATATATAATAGTAAAATATTAGTATAAATAATATATACCGAGCCTTTCTAACAAAATATATTATCGATTCAAATCCGACAATACTTGTTTCACTGTACTTTTATTCGCCTCACACGAAATAAGTTTTGTTCATGATTTAACTAAGTTTTTATACGCCTCACACGAAACAAGTTTTGTTCAGATTTTAACTTGGTTCATCGTCCTCCCTATTTAAGGGGTGTGAGTGATTAAAATAAATGTTTTTTTTTGTAAGAAATACTTCCTTCGTTCCAGCTAACTTGTCACACTTTCTATTTCGATCCGTTCCACTTAACTTTGCACATCATTAAAAAAAAACTTATATCACAATCTCCACTCTCAAAATCTCGACCCTCAAGCTTCACCTTTAAAAAGTCAAAGAAAAAACAAAATTTATTTTTTCTTAACATCCGTATCCGTCAACTGTGTTAAATAAATCGGGACGGAGGGAGTAATTTTTAGCTTGCAGCTTTCGGCCTAAATCAACTTAAATTGAAGCAGAAGCTGCCATTTACGAACACTATTTTTAACTTATTTAAAGCTAAAAGTCGAAAAACACTTAATTAAGCATTTACAAACACCCCATAAAAGTGCTTAAATTATTCGAAATAGAACTGTTTGTTACATTAACTCAGGACTGTACATTTCTCGTGAAGCTTTCCAACACATGTAATGTAACATCATACTGTCTCTCTCTCTCTCCTCTGAGACAAGACATTTTCACACACACACACACATTGACAGAGAACAAAACACCTGACCCGTGAAAGTAGTTACCTAGACATCGTACAATTCTTCTTTCGTCATCTACATTTCCTTCCTTTCGATCTCTGCCTACCTTGCTAACCACCATCTTCTGCTTTTGTAGCTTTTGTTCTTTTCTGCTGCTTTTTTAAAGCGCTTAACCTTTGAAGCTGATTTTAATGGTGTCTGCTTTTGATCAGGTATTCTTGAGCTTACATTGCTCTTCTCTCAAACAAAAATTTGAAATTTTGCTCATTTCGTCCTAAACTTGCTGCTTCTCACTTTCCTAGTTTGGTGCCTTTTTGGTGTTTGATTAAATGTCTCTTTGAGTTCCCTCACTTTGAGATGGGACATTTTTGTAAATAGTTGTTCGAATTCACTAAATATTTATTGGTTTCTTTGTAATGTGCTGTGACTGTGTGGTATAATCTCTCAGATTCCTCTTGTTTTGAGCATAGATTCATAGAATCTTTATGCTGCACCTTTGTTCTTTCTGAGTTGATAAAAGGGCATCTGCTATTTCTCCTTTTTCCAAAACCAGAGGCAACCCACCCACACACACACGCACACACAAAAAGGGAAAAATGCAGTTCTTGAGTTTGCTAATAATTTTGCTACTTGGGTTGCATTCAAAGTGTGAACTTGTGGTGGCTAATGAGCTGCTTAGTGATAAGGCAACATTATTAACTATTGCAAAAGAGCTTAAACTGTCTGGATGGAATGGGAATAATACCTCAGACCATTGCACATGGCCTGGAGTTTCTTGCAGCTCGAACAGTTCATTAGTGGAGAAGCTTGATCTTTCTAATCATGGGCTGCAAGGTAATTTCACTCTAATTTCTGAGCTCAAATCACTCAAATGGCTTGATCTTTCATACAACAACTTCCGTGACGTTATTCCACCTGTTTTTGGCAATTTAACCGAACTAGAGTTTCTTGATTTGTCGTTTAATAGCTTTAGTGGATTGATTCCTCCGGATTTGGGTAGGCTCAGAAATCTTAAGGCATTGAATGTTTCGAATAATATGCTGATGGGAGTGATTCCTGATGAGCTTGAGGCTTTAGAAAAGCTGCAGGATTTGCAGTTGTTTACAAATAGATTGAATGGTTCTATCCCAGATTGGGTGGGTAATTTAACCAATTTAAGAGTTTTAACCGCCTACGAAAATGAGTTGAGCGGTGTGATTCCGTATGAGTTGGGTTTAGTTTCTGAGCTTGAGTTGTTGAACCTTCATTCGAACCAATTGGAAGGTTCGATTCCTGATGCTGTTTTCGCTATGGAAAAGCTGGAAACTTTGGTTCTAACTCGGAATAGATTGACTGGCAATATACCCGAATCGATCGGGAAATGCAAAGGCCTTTCAAGTGTTAGAATTGGTAATAACTATTTGGTTGGGGGTATTCCTAAAGAAGTTGGTAATATAAGTGGCCTTACTTACTTTGAAGCAGATAATAATAATCTTTCAGGGGAGATTGTGGCAGATTTTTCGAGATGCTCGAATCTCACTCTCCTTAATTTAGCTTCAAATGGATTTAGTGGGAGAATTCCTCCAGAGTTTGGTTTACTTAGTAATCTGCAAGAGCTGATTGTTTCTGGGAATAATCTGTTCGGAGAAATTCCAATGTCGATTCTTGGGGGAAAGAATCTGAACAAGCTTGATTTGAGCAGTAACAGATTCAATGGTACTATACCAAAGGGAATCTGTGATGCATCTAGACTGCAGTACTTGCAATTGGGCCAGAATTCGATTGGGGGAGAGATACCAAATGAGATTGGAAACTGCGGAAAATTGCTCGAATTGCAATTAGGCAGTAACTATCTGACTGGAAGTATTCCTTCTGAGATTGGACATATCAAGAACTTGCAGATTGCTCTTAATTTAAGCTCCAATCATCTACATGGACAGCTGCCTGCAGAACTAGGGCGACTCGATAAGCTCGTTTCCTTAGATATATCGAATAATCAGCTGAGTGGAAGCATTCCAGCGGCACTCAGGGGGATGATGAGTTTGATTGAGGTCAATTTCTCGAACAATCAATTCAGTGGCCCGGTACCATCTTTCACTCCGTTTCAGAAAAGCCCAAATTCAAGTTTTCTTGGAAATAAAGCGCTCTGTGGCGAGCCTTTGAGCGTTTTATGTGATGATTCTGCTCGAAATTCTTACCACCATAGGGTTTCTTACAGGGTTGTATTAGCTGTTATCGGTTCAGGTTTGGTTGTTTTCGCTTCTGTTACTATAGTCGTGTTGCTGTTTATGATGAGAGAGAAACACGAGAAAACTGAGAAACACGAGGGAAGTGACAACGGGGAGGTTTGTAATAGTAACAAGCCGGTTATAACAGGTGGAAACGTGTTTGTTGAGAATCTAAGACAAGCTATAGACTTTGAAGCTGTTGCCAAAGCCACCATGAAAGATTCCACGAAGGTCAGTACCGCGACATTCAGTAGTGTCTACAGAGCGGACATGCCTTCCGGAATGGTCCTGTCTGTGAGAAAACTGAAATCAATGGACAAAACTGTAATCCATCATCGGAACAAGATGATGAGAGAGGTCGAGAAGTTGAGCAAACTCGGCCACGATAACTTGGTTACACCTATCGGGTTTGTGGTGTTCGAAGATGCTTTGCTTTTGCTGCATCGCCATTTTGAAAATGGGACATTGGCCCAGTTTCTTCACGATCCGGAGAAGAGTCCCGATTTGAAGCCCGACTGGCCTGCAAGACTCTCCATTGCCATTGGAGTAGCTGAGGGGCTGGCGTTCCTCCACCACGTGGCGATTATTCACCTCGATATTTCCTCAGGCAATGTGTTTCTTGATTCTAATTTGAATCCCCTAGTTGGGGAAGTTGAAATATCGAAGCTCCTTGATCCATCGAGAGGGACGGCTAGTATAAGCGCTGTTGCTGGTTCATTTGGATATATTCCTCCAGGTATTTTCCCTCTGAAAAAGTATCAGTCATGTTTTTTTGCTTCCAGAATAGGTCTAATTGCCGAAAATTGTCCATATAACCGTGATTTTGTAAATCAAAACAATGAAATCTCACAAAGGTTTGGACTTTTTCGTATACTAGGCCTACCGAACACCATCATAAGCTTCATCTAACTCATGTTCATTTGTTTGAACTTGTGTAACAGAGTATGCATACACAATGCAAGTGACAGCACCGGGTAACGTATACAGCTACGGGGTTGTTTTGCTCGAGATCCTCACAACTAGACTCCCGGTAGACGAGGCCTTTGGCGAAGGGGTTGATTTGGTGAAGTGGGTCCATAGTGCCCCTGCCAGAGGGGAAACACCGGAGCAGATTCTTGACGCAACTCTAAGTACCGTTTCATTTGCTTGGAGAAAAGAAATGCTTGCAGCTCTCAAGGTAGCGTTGCTCTGCACCGATCGCACGCCAGCCAAACGGCCTAAAATGAAGAACGTGGTAGAGATGCTACGGGAGATTACGCAAGAGTTGGAGAAGTAGCCTTCACTTGAGTTCGCTTTGTAAAAAAGAACAAGGTTTATTACACGATCCCGGAGCACATTTTGCCGAATATAACACTCTCATTAGGAACTTGATGTAATGATGAATGTTGCAACCTCTATGTAGGAAACATTAGATGTAAGAGAAATGCTATTTGTTTTCTATAGTAGGGTGTTCTCTGCCTGTGATGAGTTGCAAAAGCGCATTTTCGAATGTCATTGGTGTTTTCCTGTGCAAGTGCAACTAGGGGTGCGCTTTTTACAGTGGGGTTCAGGTACCTAATCTGACCCATGCGGGTTTTATCCGCTCAGGTTGGGTATTTTAAAGCGCTTTCGAATGTAATCTAGCCACAAATTGGTGTTTTCCTGTGCAAGTGCAGTTAGAGGTGTGCTTTTTACACTCGGGTTTTGATACCTGATCCAATCCATGCAGGTTTTATTTGCTCGGGTCGGGCATTTTAGAAGTCGCATGAGTGCTCCATGATATCTGCACCAGACCTGTACATATCGGATTTTTTATCAGGTCGGGTTTCAATACTTGTCTGAGTCTTTTGGGTGCCTGACTTTTAGAAAAAGAAGAAAAGGAACAACTTTAACAATGACTTAAGACGATGAAATTGATTGCCCGTTTTCCCCTAAACCCAATTCTCAAATTGAAGGTTCTCCACAAACCCGACCCGACAACTCAAAAACCAACCCGATCCCAAAGTGCAACTCCCAAGACTTGATGAATGAAAAGCTAAGGGGCTTTTATTGAACATTTCGGGAGTGAGATTAGTATGAGAATAGTACAAACTATTCCACCTAATCGACTGCAAGCTAAATTCACTAGATCCTCCGAGGAAAATGAGCACTTCGTGAACATCCGCCATCTTTCGTTCGACAAGAGTTAAAAATTGTTAAAGAAATCAACAAGAAGATAGCAAAGGATTCATATAGGATCGACCTAACAAGATCCCTCCCGTAAATCCTCGACCCATCTGCCATCCCAACTTTTTTCTTAGTCAGTCTCGTCGAGGTCCAGACTAAGTAGACCCTTCAAGTTATCATCTAGCGCATAGCACCTTCTAGAACATTGCTCATAGAAACATAACATGGCTTCGAGAAATATGCATAGGAACGGGCCAATGCAACGATATGTCCAAGAAAAAACTTCAGCATAAAAGTTAACACACTAACACACCAACTCACCAGCCAATCAAAACGCATGATTATAAATGAAAAACTAATCTTCTTAAACTCTACAATTATTTTCAGTAATGTCATTCAGCATAACACGAACAAGTTACCCACAGCGCAGTGAACGAGACAGTAAAATCGTCTAGAAGAATCTCTACAGCTGCGCTAGAACACACCCGCACCCTAGTCGCTATGAAGAAAGCGTTGTCCACCGGCTTCTTATCTATAGCCAATAGCCAATTTATGACAAAAGAGCTAATACTTAACAGAGCAACCTTATTAATCAGTTTGATCAATGCTGGTCTTGACGAAGAAGTTTTGGCGTCGGAGGGGGTTCATGACGACAGGGGGACCCGCAGTGCGGGGCCACGCCTGGAGCTTCCGGTCAGTCTCCTTCCCCCATTCGTCACAGATAGTTTTCGGTGTAGTACCTGCAAATGAAAGGAAATGTTACTAAAGCATCAGAAACTTTCATACATTACACATCAGAAACTTTCATACATTACACATCAGAAACTTTTTCACATTTTTTACCATATGTCATGCATTACAGGCACTACAGATAAGGGTACGTAAGAATTTCCCGAATGGAAACGACAGAATTCATACCTCCAAAGATCTTCCGGTCAGAAATGGTACTGTCACAGACGTATGCAACAGCACAGGCTGCTAATATAGAAGGTACAGTGTGTTTAATATTAACGCCCATTCTGATCAAAACAGAAGCTGCAAAATTCATATCAAGAACATCCAATCAAATATCTTATTGGACAATGAATCAAATATCACTGCAAATATGCAAAATGCAAAACTGAGCGGGACGGAGGGGGTATTACATTTCACATTTTCACTGTTTCAGTCCTCCGACCAACAAAATTTGGAGTTTCGTCATTTTTTACATCTATGTCTGATATAGAATTATCTTTATTTTTTATTGTATCACATCACTCTATTAGTAACAAAAATGGTGCAAAATACAACAAACATTATAACAGAACAAACACTTGAATACCAAGAAGATTCTAACGAGTAAGCTGAAACAGTATGAAAACATAACGAAATACTTGCCGGAAAATAGCAAGATTTCAACATTTTGCTGATCGAAGGACTGAAATGGCAAAAAATATAAAATTTAACAGGATCAAATAATTTATAAAAGAACTAAAATGCTAATAAAACAAAGTTTGCATTGCCTTTTCCAACAAAAAAACACACAATTTACAGATCTTAATAATTCAAAAAAGAGAAACAGACAATGCATAAATGCGAGCACCTGGAGAAGCAATTCTGACACTTAAAAGAGGGGTCCATAAACCCTAAATCGAGATATAATGAAATGCTGTCAAATTCAGATAAAAATACGTAAATTCTATGATGCAATTTCATGGAGACATCACAATCACAATCACGATCCAGATTATGAGAAATCGAAACCATATCAACTCGATTCAGACATGTAAACGAGGAAAATGCATCCACACATTCATACACCTACTCATATACATACATTGGCAATGCAGATATACAGAGAGAGAGATCTAACCTTGATCGAATTCTAGAGAGAGAATCGAAGAATGTAAAAACAGAATTGATGATTCAGTTAAAATGGTGTTGGAGAAAAGAGACAAATATGGCGATTTAATCTGTCAAACTTTCGAACGTCGTTTCTCCTGAATGCATGCTGCCCTTCCCCTTCTATAGGACGATGGACTTTTTCACAAATAGTTATTGAAAAAAAAAACAAATAAATAAATTTCTTTTTTTTTTAGGTAAAAACAAATAAGAGTAGGTCTTGGGTGCACCATGTGCACAATAGTGCTATGGTGCACCACTTTCTTTATTCTATTAAAAAAAAGGAAAATCAGAAATTAAATGGTAAAAAATTAAAGTAAAAAGTAAAAATCAATAATATGTTAATTTAAAGGAAAAGGCTGAATATTTTAGTGTGAATAGAAGCAGAAAAGAAGCCACTACCGCGACTTCAGCACCGCCGTGACTTCAACACCGTCGGCAACTCCAGCACCGCCAGCGACGTCTCTACCGTCGCCATCTCATTCGTAGATCTCCTCTTCTTCGAGCTACGAAGGCAAACAATTTCTCGCTGAATCTTATCTGCTCTCCCCGTCGCCATCTTAGCTATTTGATCTCCTCTTCTTCGAGCCACATATTGATTTTGTTATTCTTCAACTACAGTTAGACAATGGATGTCATACAATACGAAGAACATGATAATGGGGGATTTGAACACAATCCAAGTGATGAAGATAATAGTGGAGCGACATTAAAAAGTATATTGTCATATTGAATACAGTATTGTTAGAGTCTTGATAACGTATGTTTGGTTATTGCTTAAAGTATGTGCTTATGTTCCAGTTTTTGCCTTTTTTTTTTTGGTAAAATTAAATTGATCGTATCTCTAAATTTAAAAGTATGTTTTGTTTCTTTCACTGTATATTTCCATTACAATGTCATATATTTTCATCACAATTACAGTATATGAAAGTATGATACACAAAGGAAGTGCACAATATTAATACTTTTGCCATATAAAACATACATTATTCTTTGTATTTACATAAAGTATGTTTGATATTTACATAAAGTATGTTGGACGTTTTCATAAAGTATGTTTAAGTTTTTCATAAAGTATGTTATATATTTATATAAAGTATGTTTGACTATTTCTTAAAGTATGTTTCATTTACTCATAACTGCAGTATGTTTGATTTAATCATACAGTATGGTTAATCTACTCATACAGTATAGTTGATCTACTCATAAAGTATGCTTGATATTTACATAAAGTATGTTTGACATTTTAATAAAGTATGTTCGACAATTTCATAGAGTATGTTTGGTATTTGCATAAACTATGTCTGATTTTTACATAAAATATGTTAGATATTTACATAAAGTATGTTTGACAATTTCATAAAGTACTTTGAACATAACATATACATTATTGTTGATATTTTGATAAAGTACGTTTGATATTTACATAAAGTATGTTTGACAATTTCATAAAGTATATTTGATATTTGCATAAAGTATGTTCGACAATTTCATAAAGTATGCTTGATATTTGCATAAACTATGTCTGATTTTTACATAAAGTATGTTAGATATTGACATGAAGCATGTTTGACAATTTTATAAAGTACTTTGAACATAACATATACATTATTGTTGATATTTGAATAAAGTATGTTTGACAATTTCATAAAGTATGTTTGATATTTGCATAAAGTGGTTCTCGGCCGAGATGAACGTGTGTCTCGGCCGAGATTATCCTCCAGCAAATTTAGCTCAAAATCCATACAAACCCGTCTCGGCCGAGATGCTGTCGTGTCTCGGCCGAGATTATCTTCCAGCGAATTTCTCCATTTTGGGCCCTTCTGAATCTCGGCCGAGATGATTAATGTTTCTCGGCCAAGATATGTTTCCAAGGAGGATTGTCCTTTTCACCCGAATGATTATTGTTGATATTTACATAAAGTATGTTTGATATTTGCATAAAGTATGTTTGATATTTGCATAAAGTATGTTTGACAATTTCATAAAGTATGTTTGATATTTACATAAAGTACGTTTGACAATTTCATAAAGTATGTTTGATATTTACATAAAGTATGTTTGTAATAATCCTGAGTAAAAATCGAAAAAAAATTGATATATAACAATGAATCCGAATTCTTTACAACCATCACTTTCAATTAGTTTATTTCTTCTTCTCTTTAACAACTTTTTGTTTGTGTCGAGTATACTGCTTTTTTATAGTTTTGCCTTTGTTAATGGCAGCTTGCTTCTTCTCCTCTAAAATGTTTTGTATAAGTGTCGGCTTTCCCTCTTGGAATGCTCTAACAGCAGCAAGAACATCATTCTTCACGTCATTTCCTCTGAATCCCATCCACATTTCCTCTGAAACCCATCCATTCCATTCCATTCCATTCCATATTCTACAAAGTATGTAACTTACAAATTTAATAATGAACATAATACCACCAATCTCGAAGGATAAAGTCAATCATATACTCCAGATTAATAATATTTGCTAAACCAGAAACATTGACCTCCAGATACGAACCAACAAAAGATAAGAAAGAAAACCATAAGAAAAGGGACAACATACAGACGATTGGCAGTCGACAATGGCAGCGGCGGCGGCGGGAAGAAGGCGAGAGCGAACCGTGATGGAGGCGGAGTCGTCGGCGGCGGCGCTGAGAAGACGAAGAAGGCGAAGAGAGAGAAGCGAGGGGTAAATTGAGAAGCGGGAGGGTAAATTTGGATCTGAAAATGGTGAAATATGATGTAAAAATAGTATTTATACTCCGGTTCAGTAAAAAAACCGACCCGAATCGGGTGAACCGGTTCCGAACCGGACTGGTGCACAATAAAGATATTGTGCACCTTGTGCACAAGAGTTTTTGCCAACAAATAAATATCTCCTCTTCCGTCCTGAGATAATTTGCACACTTTTCTTTTCGAATCTAAAATTCATGAAAAAATAGCTTTTTATGATTATATCGGCAATAATCCGGCAAAAGGAGGATTATTCAGGGCGGACTCAATGGATAACGGGGATGGAATAGCGGTTGGATGGTTAGGGCACCCCATTTTTAGGTTCCGAGATAATTTGCACACCATTAAAAAGAATATTTCTCTTAAATCTCCACCCTCAATCTCCACCTTTAAAAAAGTCAACTGAAAAGCAAAAAGCAGCTCTTTTTTATTCTACGTGTCGGGAGAGGTGTGCAGATTATCTCGAGATGAAGAAAGTAATATACTAGTAAATAGTTTACGAGTATTAGCTACCATCTACTCCCTCCGTCTCAGTTAACTTGTCTTACTTTTCATTTCGGTCCGTTCCACTTAACTTGTCACAACCATAAATGACAATTAAAGGCAACAATATCCACCCTCAAAATATCCACATTCAATTTCCACTTTTAAAAAAATAAAAGAACAAAATCTGTTTTTTCTTAACATCCGTGTCCGATCAACTATGACAAATTAACTGTGTCCAAAAACTATAACGTATGTTGATTTAATTATTTGGAATTAACGGTGACGTTAGCTATTTCACTGAAAATCCGCATTTTAATGAATTACATGGAGCGTACTTGACAGATTCCGATATAATTAGTAACCTTCGGCGTCTGATGTCTTTAAATTAAACATTTTACGGAGAGAAAGGGAATGGGGAGAGGGGTTTAATTAATATGGAAGTGAGTTTGAAACATTTCCATATCATCTTGAAGCATGTTAACCCATGCTTCAATGCCTTCTCCATTTGCAGTGCTCATCAATATCACCACATTCCTGTAAGGCACAGTTGTGGTGCAAACCCAATCCGGCTTCCCGGACCCGAAATCGACCTCGTACACCGGAAACCTACACCAGCTGCTAAAATGACAGCTCTCCACTCCATTCTTGACATACAAATCATATGATCTTTTCAGATGATTTAAGTACTCCCCATTCTCCACCTGTTTGATGAAATCGTCATCGATGCTTCTTATCGAAGCCCTTAATTTAGCAACTATGTCAAAATAATTGACCTCCGGCTTAACCATCGCATGTGCTTTCGTCCAACAGTTCCCGAACATGTGTTCTGAAACGGGCGGGTGTTTTCTTGGCCTCAGGTTCACTACATGAGCAGCTACATACGAAGTTGGTGGGGCCGCTCTGGCCTTAATCGCCTCCATCATTTGTCGCCAGATGTAGGATGACACAGCCTCAATTCTTGTCGGGTTCACTTTTGATGACGTACTAAAATCCTTCATCTTTGCTAACTTTTCCTTGTCCAGAACAAATCTCTTTGTCACTATTTTCTCCTTCGGGTTGCTCATTTCTTGAGTTACAAACTCGAAGTCGGAGAGCGGTTTTGGCGGGAAAAAAGAAGCGAAACCGAAGTTCGGATTCGAAATCTTGGTTTCGGTTTCGCCACGGCATGTAGCGGCCCATGCATTCACAAATGCTACCTGTGCCGTCCCATCGGCTACTCTATGCGACAGACATACGCCGACGGCAATGCCGCCGCAGTCGAAGATATTCGTTTGTACTTTTAAGACAACGGTTTCATCTTCTACGACAGGGTGAAGTTTCTTGAGTTGTTCCACATCCGGATGTTGTAGAAGTTCCGATAGTCGGGTGCGAGCACGAGCCTCTACGAACTCTGCGCCGGAATCGTCACAATCGACGAATGAAATCCCTTGAATTCTCCCTGCTAAGGGGTAGAAAATGGTTAGGATTTTGGAGAGAGATTGTTTAAGCAATTGGCTGCTTAAGTGGTGGTGGTAGAAGAAAATGAGAGGGACATGAATGGATGATGAGGTTTGATCTAGAAATGATAGTTGGAGGGTTTTGAGATGGGTTGGAGTTGGAGATGATGGCTTAATCATCTCCTTCGAGAATATCTCCACATCGATCGGCATCGTTCTTCTACTTGCTATGATTTTAGAATATGCCCCTTATAAAACATGTATTCTCTACGGGTATGTTTGGTTTGAGTTGGCCCAACTACTAATAGGTTGGCCAATCACTCCTATGTTTGTTTTGGGGATAATTGGATTAAAATGTAGTGGTACGTACCACATTCGATGGGGCACATTCACGGACGGAACATAAAAAAATATACTCTATCCGTGGAGTTTGCACGGTTGACTCGATACGTATATTAAGAAAAAATTATTTTTGCTTTTTGGTTGACTTTTTTAAAGGTGGAGATTGAGGATGGAAATTTTAAGGGTGGAGATTATGAGAGAACTTTCTTTTTTAAGGGTGTGCAAATTGGTGTGGGACGTACCAAAAAGGAAAGTGTGCAAATTCGGATAGGACGAAGGGAGTATTTTAGTTTAAGAGTATAGTAGGGTATGATGTGTATTGGAAATTGTAAAATGTGTGTTTGAATTTGCAAAAGGTGATGTAGACAATAGAGTGTGGATGTGGGGGAATGGGTCATCCGGTGTAAAATGAAATACGTTGAGGATGACTCATGCCATATCTGGATGGAGACATGTCAATCCAATTATCTCCTTATAAAGGTTGGTACAGCCACCCCAAAACACCACAAATTCTAATATTACTTTAATCATTAAATCAATCATTATTAATAAATTGTTACACACATCGCACCATATTTTACAATTAAAAATTACGTATATTCTACACTCCAGTTACTACTGAACCACCCAAACAAACATCATATTTTTATTCTCCCAGCCACTAATTTTAGCACTATCCACAATCAACAATGTCCCAACCACCTCTGGACCCGACCAATATGGAGTTGGGGGTTGTAATAATTCTTGAAATCTTGAGTAATGAGACAAGCACTCTCACTAACAAGAAGATTCAAGATAAGCATGGATGCATGCAGTCATGGGCCAATATTTATGTCAGTCAGAGCCCACCTACGTCCACTCTGATTAAAGAATGGCATAAAGTGGTATGCGATCGTCACACGATGTGACGATTAAAAAGTACTACCTTCGTCTCAATTATTCTTGCATTGGAAGGATTGACACAAGTATTAAAAAAAGTTGTTTTTTGGATTATGTTGACTTTTCAAAGGTGAATTAAGGATGGAGATTGAGGGTGGAGATTTTGAAGGTGTAGATTGTATTATAACTTTTCTTTTTAAGGGGTGTGCAAGTTTAGCTGAGACGGACGAAAATGAAAAGTGTGCAAGTTTAGTTGGGACAGAGGGAGTATTACTTTTTGTAGTAAAAGTATCATGTTTATTTATAAAAGTGTTACTTTTTTTGAACAAAAAAAAGTACTCCCTCCGTCCCGACTGAGTTTGCACACTTTCATTTTCGGGACGTCCCATCTAAGTTTGCACACCCTTAAAAAGAAAAGTTTTCTCAAAATCTTCACCCTTAAAATCTCCACTTTCAATCTCTACCTTTAAAAAAATCAACCAAAAAGCAAAAGACAGTTTTCTTAATATCGTGTCGGCTCAAGTGTGCAAACTCAGCCGGGACGGAAGGAGTATCACTTTTGTTATAAAAGTATCACTGTAGCAAAAGTATCACTTTTATTTATAAAAATATCATTTTTTCCAGTAAAAATATTAATGTTTCTTGAAAAAGTATAATTCGACACACAAGACTCACTCTTAAAGAATTATAGCATCTTAATTATACTTGAAAGATACATCTACCTCATTACTCTTGCAAAAGAATTAAAAAGTTTTGTTGGGGTCCATCCCGTGTGTCAACTTTGACAAATTAGTAGAATGACAGAAGACATGGGATTGTGTTGTCTCTAATTCTTGAAATATAATAAGAAAAATGGCAACACACACAAATGTATAAAAATAAAGTTGGTAGAGGAAATTGACTTTGGTGCTACAGATTTGCCAATAAATACAAAAGAGTTCTCTAGAAGCAATACAACACAACAGTGTTTTGTGAAACACGTGAATGTTGTGAGTTCATTTTGAGAGAAGAAATAGTGAGAAAAATAGCGAATATTTTTTTCTTTTTTAAAATAGATATTGAGTGTTTCCAAGTTATTGAACTTGAGATAATTTGTATACCCCTGTTAATTTAGGGAGAGTTTTGTAAGCCTACTATACACATAGTGGAAGATTTCTAGACTAAGATCTAGACCCGTAATTTTTTCCGATTTGGATTTTTCACGTAAAATCCGTGTCTCCATATTTTATTATTCTGCACAAATTTATTTTCTTGGTTTGGGCCCATTTTTTAATCCAGCTAGTGGGAAAAGATTTATTTCAATTCCGCTATGCCGATGTCATTTATTTTGACACTCTTTCCCAACAAGTCTGATATTAATAAAATCAATAATTTGTTTCAATTACAAAAAATGAATAGTTAAATAGAATTCACTATTCATCTCTTTCTACTTTTATCTCATTACCCCGTACAATACACCTAAGTTTGTTAATAGATATTTTAATTGAACTAAATATTATATAATTTTATCTCTTATAAATGTTAAAAAAATTCAGCTAATTTAAATTATTAATCTAAGGAACAAATTTTATATACTTTTATATATATTTTGGATTTGGATATATCGGCTCCAAAATTTAAGGAAACATTATTTGGAAATTGATTATCGCAATATCCTATTCCAAATTTTAAGATCCTAATTTGGAAGAATTTATAGCATTATCCTAAACTAAAATAGGAACAAATTTCCTATTTTTGGGGGCATTACATAAATCACGTAATAAATTTCATAATCACGCATTTAACTTTTGCTTAGTTGCGTGTTCATTTTTAATCGAATAAGCTTACAATATAAAGCGCCTTTTCTCGGAGTGGCAACTCGAAATGGGCGGAAAAATGTCTTGAATACTATTTATAGACGGATATACTTTTATATTAAGTCGGATTAGATTACCGTCTAATATACTATTTTACCGAACTGTCCCGAATTTTGGGACGATTCCGTATGGATCTTTATAAATTTTGGTTCGGATCCGGTTCTTAAATTTTGGAAGAACCGAACTTTGAGATTGTACTGGATTTTTCAAATCCTCGACTGTAATGTCCCATGCACACCCCTACTGGATCGGATCCAGAAACCCCATTAATCAAGTATTCAAGAATCAGCAAATTTATAAAAACACAGAATCAGCAACTTAATAGGAATACCAGAAATGGTTATCATCGCCACAACATTTACACTCAATAAAACAAAAGGGGGAACATAAATACAGATTCCTCACTATGATCACAACATCATGTCAGAAAGATCAAACTCAATCTGATATTCAGCTCACCAACACCCCATTTTCTAAAACTAGCCCTACAAAACCCTCCTGCTGCTCCTAAAGAATTCGAGACGCAAAACGCGAGCCAACCAGGGCCCTGAAAACCCGATTTCTATTGCCAAAACGCCAATGCGGCTTATACTGGCATTGTCAGCGAGTAATCTCTTTCTCTCCCTGTAAATAGTGAGTGATCCGTGTAATGGCCTGAAAAGAGGTACCTAAAAGCTGCCGTCCTGTGTTTTTAGCACCCGGCTGCTTTCAAAAAGTTGTCGTACGGGCTTGATGCTGGCAACCGAAACGAGCTTTGGTAATGCTGCGCTTCAGTGGCACACGGCCCTGCAGCCCCCACGCCTAGTTTGATTTGAACTCCGGGTATATTCTGGTCAAAGAAAGGATTTTGCCCGGCCAAGCATAAGATTACGTAGGAAAAATTTCGAGCAGTTTAAAGGACAACAGAACAACACATCTTTGTCTATTTATATGCCAAAAATGTTTACTTTCGATTTCTGCAGAAGAGTGGCTATGTTCCATTTATCTATAATACCTTTATTTATCTATAATGCAAAAGGTAGAGGTTGCAATTCGGCCGACTCAGTCCAGCCCAGCCCGTCAGCCAGCACGAAATGTCGGGTTGGACCAGGCCGGCCATTCCATAGGTACAAAAATTAGTAAGCCTAGCCCGAGCCATCCCCTAAATATACTATAATTTTGAAGCCGGCCAACAGCCCGATGGGCCATTGGTCCATAAGTTGGGCACGTTAAGTCCGATGGTAATTCGGGCCTTTGGCCCAGCCCATCTAAAATGTTGGGGGGCTGGGTTGGGCTGGCCTATCAGGCCGGACTGATTTTGTCACCTCTATTGAAAGGTAGAGGTGGCAAAATCAGCTAGTCCAACCTGCCCGACATTTTGGATAGGCTCCTGGGCTATAGGAGTCATAGCTTGACGTACCATCAGTCCCAACAGATCAATCTGATGGGTCAATATAGCCCGAAGATGACTGGGTTCACTAATTTTACCTGACAGAATTTCAGGCTGGGCCCGCACTAGTCTGGAAGACTGAGCTGGGCCAGGTAGCCTGAATTACCTCCTCTACTAAAGGTTGGAAAACTCATATTTACCGAGAGGGTGAGGTTATCTATGAAACCATAATGCCTTATGATGTAGACGATATGCATGCATATGGTTGCCAAAGAAAAGTACCTTATTTACACCATCAGGATCTTGTGACGGCAAGTTCCCATTTTTATGATTGGAGTTTATAAAATTACAAATTCCTTGTTGCTTTGCCATCAAATTTGTCTCACAGTGATTCGCCATTTCTCTGTAGGATGCATCTGGGCGAGTGCATACGGACATTCTGGTTACATTATGCGCCGTCTCCAAAACCTGTGCAATAATACGAAATTAACACTTATATCAAACTTCAAGCCTTGTTTGGCTTCTTTAGTGTTCATAAATTGCCTTCAACTCACAGATTCAAGAAGCTGATCAACACTGAGGAGATTGGGAAATTCGATAACCAACGAATTCTGGTTGCTATGTCCGCTTGCGTCTGGAGCAGAATCATCATCTACGAAGATTGAGGCTGCCTGCACCATGGCAAAAACACACCGTAAGATCTCAAAGTCGGCCAACACTTAGTTAAGACAGTCTTACTGATCATTCTAAGATAACAGTTCTAAAAAAGTAACAGTTTTGTGATAAAAGTAACCCCCATCTTACAGAAAACGGTCTTATATAAGTGTTGCATTCTACAATTATTTCTTGCTTTTTTTTTGTTTACCTTGTTTAAAAATTTAGGATTGCTCGAGCTCGATTTATGTCCTCCCTCTGGGCTATCGTCGAACCATGGCCCTCTAAGAGATCCCAACTCATCAGGCCTAAATTCCTGCAGCAGTTTTTCTCTTGTGCTAGACTCTTCTGACTGTACCAAATAGCATCAACAATTAGAAACAACGTAATCGACGAACATTCATTCATACGAAATTTGGAACTTACCTTTGGCAAGTCATCCAGATGTTGAACTATAAGAGAAACAAGAGATTCCGTAGACTGTTCGTTGCTGATTTTGATTTCCGATAAACATTTCAAAGCTGAGCTCTCGTCTTCTTTTGATCCGTACGGGATTTTTGGACACTCAACAGCCTGCAGCTTCGAATCTTCTACCAAACACATAAATGGATCCACCTGACACATACGTAGAGTTGATTATGGAGAAAATCGAAATTATATACACAGAGGATTGATATGCTGCACGCCTGCTCATGTGACAGTTTTTATTATCAGTGCCACGTAAGCAGGTGCTCGCAAAATGCTCACTACGGGAGACAGAAACCTACTGCTTTAGCGCAAATGGAGTCTTTGGCACGTGCAGCAATGGGAATGACGTTGTAAGCCTTCGACGAAAAGATGATCATACAATTTGACAGTACAAAGAGGGACCTGCGACGTGAAGGTGGCAGTGGCCCTGGAAATCGAGTTTTGCGTGTTAGGAGGGAAGTTCTGTTAATATTAATGTAACTTCTGAAACGGATCATGTAATAAGGTAAAACAATATCATCTTCGAATGAGTCCGTTGCGACTTTAATAGACTCATTCATGTGATTTTTTTATGAAACTAGCCGGTTACCTTGCTCGTTGAGAGAAACGTTCCTTAATGCAAACGCCAGCTGAAAACATCGAATAAGTGCATTGAGGTAGGAGGTCTGCAGCACAAAAAACCCAAAAGATACCTGAGATTCTATCACAGTATGATTAAAGCATAAAAAAGAATTCAGCAGGAAGTTTTAGGGAGTGTTTGTGCTTCCGCTTTAGAATAATTAAATTTAGAGATGGTGGAAAATTTGTTTTTAAGCAAAAGTAGGTAGTATTTGCAACAAATAAGTGATTTATACAAGGAGTAGTAGTTGTATTGTTTGGGAAAAAAAGTGTTTTAAATAGAAGTTGTATGTAGAAGCAGAAAAAAGCAGGTGATAACATTCTTCCAGCCTCTACTTAAAATAAGTTTTCTGTTATTGTTGAAGCAAAAGCAAGTATTTAAAAACACTCAAAAGTATTTTTTTAAGCTAAAAGTCTAAAAGCGCTTTTCTTAGCAATGGCAAACACTGCCTAGAATGATGTTCATTGTGAATGTGACATCGAGATTTTGATCGTACAACTACAAAATTGTTCGGTGAAGTGCCAAGCAACTATGCATATTACTCAAGGGTGCAAAAGTCGAAAGTCAGTAGTCTGGTGGACGCCTAGACGCCAACTAGTAAAAGCCCTCAAAATTACCAGATAAACTCACAGAAAATGGAAAAAATTCTGGCATGCATAAATTACGAAGATTTTTGGGATAATTATACAAACTACCCTCAAGATTCTGCCTAGTAATACACCACAGGTGCGCGTACACACACGAAACTTAAAAATAAATACGGCGTAGTGAACCAGAAATTACCTTGGCTCGTGAAAACAGCAACACCAAACTGTAAGTGTGAGCTATAGCGACGTAATCCTCAGGCAGGTTTGCAGGAGAAATCGATTGTAGCCAAATAGACGAAAGCAGCAAATTTATTTGGTGGGTACTCAGTCTGAGAGGAACAGCTTCCTGTAATTCAACCGTAAAATATTACACGAAAGAACGATCTAAACTATAAGGTTCACAAAAGACAAAAAGAAGACTAACCATTTGTTTAGTTGCCTTCGACACAGAATCATCATCGGGTGCAGGTGCATCTTTCATGCTATATCCTCGGCTGTAAGACTTAATTTTCTCCAATACTCCACCATTATTGTTTAGTTCACCCGGAACTTTTACTTCGCCGGTACTTTCCTTAGGATTCCTCTGATTCTTAAGCTTCTGAAACAGAGCAGCTGACGAAGAAAACACAGAAACAGTTCGTGAGAGAGTTCTTGGAAAGAGAACGTTCTGTTTTGAGTCGCAGATGACAGTGTCTGATTGAGGCGCAACGGAAGACGGCACGAGGACGACAGAGAATATCTGATGAGCTCCAATGCGCGTGTCGTGGTCCGGGTGAAGCATAACTGGAATTAACTGATGAAACAAAGACTCCGGGAAAGCCTATAAATAGCAAAAGTAAGATATACGTGAGAGACAGAACTGTAGAGGTGGCAAAATCGACCCAACCATCCCAGCCCACCCGATATTTTAGGCAGGCTAGGCTATATGACTCTTAACCCGAATTACAATCGGGCCCAACAGTCCAGACCGGTGGGACAACACCTCACAGTTGTGGGCCAGCCCGACATGGAGTTGGCCGGGCTGGCGGCCCAAATTGCGACCTCTAGAAAGAAGAAGGCAATAATTTGTTCGTTTTAGAGAAGGCTTGCCTTGTTTTTATAAGTCAAATTTGGCATCGAAGCTATGATCTGAGCAGTACGATAGACAGCAGAGATAGTAGTTCGAGCAACAAGATTTGTGCTTGGTATGTTCTCCAACATAGTAGCCATCACATCAAGGATAAGGCCGGCATCTCCAACCTTTGACGATAATTCTACGAGACATTCATCAATTGCTTGATGAAATTTTTTGTTCCACTTACGCGTCTCTTCTCCTTTGTTGGCATCGTCAAGGGGAGAATGAATGCATTTGCGCAAATGTCTCATGATATCACTAACAGCACTGACTATGGCAACCGATGACTTGATCTTTGTGAGACGAGCGAGGGCGGTGGCAACCTGAACAATGGCGAGCTGCATGTCGAGTTGCTTAACAACATTCTTATGATCAAGATGCTTCACTAATATTGATAGGAGAAAGTGTGTGTTCGACCCTGCACGATCACAAGTAGACATTGTTAAGTGGGCCCCGGACTGGACAATAGTCGAAAAACACAAGGAATTGAAGCGTTGCGAGACTGTCTCACGTGAGACCAAGTGCTCTATAAAAACAAATAAACTTGAAGAAAAAAGAAGAAACAAAAAGATGTGGGCTCCGTCTCACGAAAATACATTCCATGAGACGGTGTGAAACAGAGTTTGCCTTGAACCTAACCCGAATCATCCATCAAAGCCTGCATATCTCTGAGAACAGGAAAAGCGATCCCGTCTTTGGCAGTCCATAGATTCCCATTATCGAAATAACGGAACAAAGATTCAAGAACACGACGCATAGTAGTAGCCTCTTTCCCGAGCTTAGCCATGTTATGCAGGCAAATCCTAGACCAAAATCTCGGGTTGGTCGAATCCTCTCTGCAAGTAAAACAAGATTCACTTATACACGTCGTTATGAGATAATAAACAAAGTGAAAAGCAAGACAAGAATTTACGGTGTCACATTGAGTTGTCCTTTATCGTTTACAACCGTTTTCCAAGAAGGAACTCTCATTACAGCATCTGGTGATGGAGAGACGTGTCCCTCGGTTTTGTGAACTTCCTGCACCCAACGGTCTTCACTGCCATCGGAGTCCTTGCTCTTACCTTCGTAATTTTCTAAGACAGCCGAAACAATCTGAGGAATTGGAAGAATGAGATGGTAAGAAAACCGAGAAATATGAATCCATGAACTACTAACTGTTAAACCATCGATGTGATATTTTGACACGAACTGAACTGAACTTCATTTCATCTATACAATACTTTTTAGTATGTTCACCATTTGGCTCAACTGCGTGCAATTTATAAACCCGAACTCTAGAGAATCCAAAAGATTATACGGAATTATAAAGTTCAGAAAATGCAATCAAGAAACGAAACTTTCCCTTACATTATCGAATTCAGCTGAAATATGGGAGTTTTCACCCATCAACCAAACCTGTATGACAAAAAGAACACATAAAGAATTAAACTAATATATTATTGCAAATTTGCAATCACTTTTGAAAGGCAAAAACTTTTGCAAGACCGTCGGACGGTAACATGGATAGTTAAATATGGTTAACTGATATTTAACCCATATTCGACTATTTGACCATCTGTCTTACCATAACACGGTCTTACAGAAGATCACCTCCATTTAAATCTCTATCCACATTTTTTCTCCAAAAACTCTAATACTCAGATTCAATGAAGAATCCGACTGGATTCCAAAACAAAAAGTGAGAGAGAAAAGCACCATAGAAGACAGAGCTTGCAGCCCAGCCGCCCTTAAATTCTGTGCCCTCTCGTCATCTCCGACTTCTTGGGCTAGTTGGCAGAGTTTTGGAATGAATCCATCAAGGGTAAACATGTAAATTCCATCGTTCTGGGGACAGAGAAGAGTTGCATCAGTCTACTGAAGATTATGAAGCTAAAGTATTTGCATACAACCTGATTATTAACAAAATCAAAGAGCGAATGGCATCCGGTAATTAGCATATCGTCTTGGTTTGCTTGATCCAACAAGGTTTGCATGATAGTCATCACACTATTCGCGAACAAAGGCCTAAGATGAACCATAAAATCGGAGGTGGACACATTAGGTACATAAATACATCAAAACAAACTAATGGACACATTAGGTACATAAATACATCAAAACAAACTAATGGAAAGCACAAGTTGACGTACATTTGCTCCTTGCAAGTGGATATCAATTTCCTGTAAATACACATAACAATTTTCACTGACTGAAAGTTTTCGTTCCTTAATTCCTTGTAGCATTTCTGCTCGAGGGTGCTTGCAATCTGCAACGTCAAAGAAAACACAACATACATAAAACATATAAGTAAAGAGCAGTGGAATTTTCTACAGTTGATAAATAGTACTAAGAACTTCGAAAAATAAGCAGCTAGTCAAGGAATAGAACAATAATGCGATTACATACGAAGAAACTACATTGTTTTTAGCTGATAAAAATGGTTTTCTCCATACAAACACGACGAAGCTTCCATGACGCTTTCATTCAGCTATTTTGTAACTCCGGTAGCATTAAAGCAGTTAGTTGAGACTTCTATATCGATCACAAACTTGGGTCATACAATTATACCTTTGGAATTCGCAACGGATTTTTGGCAGCATATTCGCAGAGTTTCCCAATCTTCCTGTCATTAGGCTCTTCTTCCTGAAACCAGCACGGCACAATCTCGAGTTAACCAAACTCTTGTTCCGTTTTTTCAAGACATAAACTTCAGTAAGGCAGTCTGACAGTAAGACGGATAGTTAAATTCGATCAATTATGTTAACTCTGTTGATCAAACTTAACCCAATTTAACTATTCGACTATCCGTCTCGCCATAAGACTGGCGATATCATGTACAGCGCCACACATGACTAATAACAACAAAGTTAGCAGCACAAACTATTCTAATTCGAATATTTTATTTATAAAAAGAAAACAACAACAACGAACCTGTGACTTGGGGAAAATATCGGAGATCAACTTCTTGTACCTCTTGACGGGCTGTCGGGAGCGGGCCCGCATCGCCGGACAAAAGAAACAAAGATTGCCACAAGCTGGCAACACCTGCCTTGAGATCACACCGGAAACAGCACTCATTTTTATTATTTTCTTTTAGAAAAAATTTAAAGCTTTCTTTCCCTTCTTTATCTCACGAGACTATACAATTGGGAGAAGAAGGGAAAGGAAAGCTGGTACGATCAAACGAGCCCTTCTGGAATGCCTGTACCAGCCTACATTTGTCAAACGATAGAAATTTCATTAACTCAGTTCCATAATTTGAAAATTCAAGAAAATATTGTTCATGAAATTCAAAATTCTTCAAATGCTGTAATGATCTACATTTACACAGGGAGAGAGCTAGGGCGTGAGCTGGCAGCCGCAGCACCCCCTCAATTTCTCCGATGAGACTATTATGTATATACATATACAATGTAATTATAGTCAAATAACAGATTTCGCCATACTCAATTCTAAAAATTTTCATACCAAAAAATTATTTCACCCCTCTCCAAGAACGGAGCCAAGGGGAGCTGGCGGCGGTGGTCGCCCCCCTCAATTCGCTGACTAAACTACTATCTATATACAAATACATTGTAATTGTAGTTGAAAAACCGATTTCGCCACCCTCAACTTCCAATTTCTTTTATATATCTAAAAAAATTATTTCGCCCCCCTCATTATGAAATCTTGCTCCCTCCCTGCCCCTCTCAATAAGAAATTCTGGCTCCGTTACTACATTTACATACATATACATACAAATCAAGAGATATTCCGATTGTTCTAAAACAATTCCCTTTGCTCTCTGTTGTTTTTTAAATGTTGGAGACGGGGTATGAACCCCTGACCTTCACCATAAGCTGGTGAGACAATGATCACGTCAAAATTCATCAAAAAATTGTTCATAAATTCAAAATTCTGCAAATGCTGGAATCACATTCACCATAAACAAAGTAAAAAATTCATTATACGAATTTCAAAATTCTTCAAATGCTTGAATCACCATAAACTGGCGAGGCAGATATTCACATCAAAATTCATCAAAAACTGTTTACAAATTCAGAATTCCCCAAATATCAGAATAATCTTCACCAGGTGACGCGATTTTCACACCAAAAATTTATCAATAAAACTATTCATAAAATTCAAATTTCTTCCGATGCAGGTGAGATGATGATGATCATCTGAAACCGAAAATTCTTCAAATGCTGGAATGATGTACAATTACATATACATATACATACAGATAGAGATGAAAGAGGTATAGATACATACAGGACTATGGTGATATATGATTGTTCCAAAACAAAACAAAATTCTCTCTCCTGAATGTTGTAGAAAGAGAAAGAGATACCTTGAGACCAATGTCTGGAAGAGGCAGACCAGAAGTCTGGTAACACATTTAAGATTTTCCAACAATATTACCGCTTCTCTCTCCACCATTTCCCGAAATTTATGAATTGTGACTTTCTCTCTCCTCAACGGCCTCACCTGTATTCTTTTATTATTTTCATGACAACCATATGTGATTTTGACAATGATAGTTTATATTTTGTTACATTTATTATTTATTTTTTCATATATTATTACTTCATCCGTCTCGATTTAATTTGTCTACTCTGATCGAGTACGGAGGTTAAGAAAAAAATAAATTTTATGGATTCTTTTATTTTTTTAAAGGTGGAGATTGAGCGTAAAAATTTGGAGAGATTTTTTTTGTTTTCGAAGCTAATAAAATTATTTAGGACAAATCGTAAAAATAAATAGACAAATTAAGTCGGGACGAATGGAGTATTATTTATATATATAATATTGGGCGGAGGTGACATTAATGATGAGAATGCGTCAAATTTCAACACTCACAACATGGAGTCATGTATGGCCGGATGACAGTGACACTATTTGGTCTAGTGAGATTAGGGTTGGCAAAAGTTGGCACGACCCGATAGTACAAAATAAATTCGTACAATAATTTTGGATTTGGATCGTTATCGGGTCACTTCGATAAGATTCATATCATATTGGGTTAACTCGATAAAATCCGATAATATCCGATAATTTTTATTTATTTATCGATTATTATTATTGTTACTTATTGTAATAATTAATTTGGGATTGTTAGAGTTGATTAATCTAGTTGAAGAAATTTACTCGAAGAAAGAGCTTGAAAATAACTATGCACAATATCCTAGACCTTTGTTTTGTTATTTCTTTCTTTCTTTTTCTTTTTTCTAGTTTTTGTTCATCCTTTATGCAAATGGGATTAACTGTAAAATATATGTTATTTATTTGAATATTTAAATTTATTTTGTACTTTTTATAAAAAGCCAATAATAGAAATACGTTTAGTGAGCTTGGACAAAACAATAAGGCATGAATATATATATATATATGCAAGTATTGACGGACTGATTGAGTCGGGTGGGGTTATCGAGTTTTCATTGGTTCGCGTTCGGGTTAAGATTTTCAGCCCAATAAGCTTAATGGGTGTGTTCGGGTTAGCCCTTAACAGTTTGGGCCTTATCGGGCTAGCCCGATAAATGGTCCAACCTGTATGATTTACCACCCCTAAGTGAGATGTTTAGAGTTGGCAAAATTATTCGAGATGTTCGGGCTATGCTATATGAGTTTAAGCTTGAAGTATCATCAGGCGTAACTGCGCAAGAGACCTACTTAATAAGCCAATGGCCCGACCGGCCACAATCTGATTTAACAATCTAAGGATGTATTTTGATGGAAGGATTCGAGGATGAATTTAGAATTCATAGTCTCAAATCGGTTGATGTTGTTTGGATTACCATGGATTTGTTCGTTTTGAGCTATTTTCTTAGTGAATTCCAGATCTTTTATATCTTCAGAATTTTAAATCCATGGATTACATTCATTTTAAATCCCTCAATCCAAACACAATCTAAATGTATTTCAGAGGGTGTCAGTCTGTATTGCCCTATATAATTTCAAGCCAGTCCGATTCGTGCATGTGGTATTGGCCCGGTTGGCTGGGGTGATTAAATTGTCACCTCTAGCTTATGTAGGGTGGGAATTAGGGCTGTTAACGAGCTAAACGTTAAGTAGAAAGCTCGTCTTCGAGTGTAGTTACTAGTCTCTCAACCTCGTCTATTCATAACGAACGTGGCTTGAATGTAATAATAATATTTTATATCATTTGTATTACTCATTTATTTTAAAATGTTTATGAATTTTTTGTTGAAATAATAAAATTCAAGAATGTTTTTGCAAAATTGTAATAACATATAATATTTGCGTTCATTAACACAAAAAATATTAACAGGCGTTCAGAATTCAACAAATATTACTCAAACAATTTAAAGGGTTCGGTTCGTTAACACCCAATGAGAATACATTCGACAGATTTTTGGTTGATTTTTTATGGCTAAACAAGAACAACGAACATTTATTTTCCAAGAAGCAGTATGCTAATCAACTACTCCCTCCGTCCCGGCATAATTGTCTTACTTGCCTTATTTTTTTGTCCCAAGCTAATTGTCTTACCCCATAAATGGCAAATTCTCCCACAATCTTTACCATCAAAATCTCCATATTCAATCTTCACCTTTGAAAAAGTTAAAGATTCCATAAAATCTGCTTTTTCTTAGTCTCTGTGTCAGGTCAAGGTAGGACAATTAACTTGGGACGGAGGGAGTATAAATTTGGTTCTACAATTGTAGATAAAATGAGTTAGTTGATCAATACTTCATTTTGTTAAAAAAAGGATTTTTTTCAATCAAATTATACTTATTGCATGATCATTTATGTACGTTAAGACAAAAACTTAGTGTTCAACAATCATACGAATTCCATCGGTATAAAATAAGATCCATATGACCGTCATATAACCATCGAAAATAACGAAGTTAAAGTCAGAAACAAATAATGTTGTCACCTTGATTGGTGGTGTAAACTACAAAGTACATAATTCTTTTTTTGGCACTTTTCAAAGTGCAACTCTTTTTAGCAATTCTTCTTTGACTTCTTCAAACCACCTTTGTTTTCTTTTAGAAAAAAAAGCCTCTCAAAAGAAGGTATGTTGTTTGAGCACCCACTTTAGTACAATTCTGCCTTTAAATTGCTGAGTCCAACTTCGGTATTATTGTTGTACCGATACTACTACAAGAGAAAAGTACATATGTATTTAAATATGAGAGACCAACTAAATTATATTATATGTATTCGTCTCTCACAGTGATACTGATACCACTATGGTACCATAGAATCACCCTTAAATTGCACCTCAGAATCATTTGCTAACATGGAAAATCACAATAATCATGAAAACAGGTGATGTACTCTACATCATGCTATTCTTCTTGTCTGTTAAGTCTAGAAGTGACAATTATGGTTAGGCCTTGTTAGTCATGATGGTACTAAGGACCTACATTCCTATGGCCCAACCTATTTAATGTGTCGGGCAAGCTAGGCCAGTTCATCGAGTCGGATCAATTTTGTCAGCTCTAGTTACGTCTCAATAAGCAAAGAGAGAAAGAAAGGGAGAGAGGCTCAAGGAGATTGGGCTGAGTATCAAAGCTTGGACAACTTTATAACATTTTTTTATACAAAATCACACATATACTTGCAAATTTGCAGATATATCATATATTGCACAGTCGTATCTATTGAAGATTGCAGAAATCAACAATAGATGCATCATCCAGTGTAAAATTCTCCAAATGTACCACCAAAAGTAGCTTATGCCTTGATTTTTCATCTAAAAGAATGCCCACAAAAAATCTAAATTCAAAATGTTGTACAAAAAAATTGAATCTTTTAATTTCTTTCCCCTTAAACTCATTTTTTAGGGTCCTAGCATCACATTTCTCAAGTGCAGAATCACTTATCCGACGAGCCTGGAAACATGTAAATCCATTTTAAAAGAATATCTTAACTATGCACACTTACAAACAATGGCACTTCTGCTTACGCTTTTGACACGCCTCCATGTTCTCGCTCTACGTGCTCTACAAGCTTCACAGGGTCTCGAAATCCTTTACTGCACTTGGGGCAGACATCGAGCGTCGCCTTCATAACTCCATTCTTTTCATGGATGTTCTGCACATGATCCACGAGAGCTCCAACGTTAGAGAACCTTAACTTGCATAACGGACATGCTTCCACCTGCCCGTTCGCACTATTACTACGGCTGGTACTGCCAGTACTCTGTGCTCCACCGTTTGTACTTAATGCTTGGTTGAACTCATTGCTCAGTTTCGCCATTCCAGCTTCTGCTGATGCACGAACAGATGAAGCTACCTTGAGGAAACTCGAGCTCCAATACGAAGAAGATGCAGCCGCAGGTTGCTTGGCCTTGGGCTCCTCTTTTCTGCTTAGAAAGCTCATAAATGGAAATGCTGGTTCGGGTTTTCTTGGCCCGAGACAGCTGTGATCCGGCCCAAAGCGGTGTTTCAAGCAGTGGTCGATGTTACAATCCCTACACTTGATTCTGTTTGAGAATGTAAGCATCTCTTTGCACCGAGGAACAGGGCATTTCGGTTTCTTTGTGGCTTGCTCGTAGTTTGATGGGTCGCACTCTGTGTTAACATGTGATTCCCAAGTAATATTTGGATCTTCTTCCGGAATTAAGCGGACCCCTTTGGCACAGAGGGGGCAGATGGCAACGGTCACATCACGTTTGTTGGCTTTGGGACATTGGTGTCTACCATAGCTACGGTGGTCAAGACAAAACACCTATCAGAGATGGACAATACAACATAAACAGCCTGGATGAGAAACAAAAGACCACTTTGTTCAGACGGGAAGTACACGAGAACCATTGAAGATAGAACAAACACTCGAGGGCGAAAATTATGAGTACTAGACTTCAAATGTTGTATCTACATTGCATTAACTATCGAAAAGATGAGAAAAACCGACAAAAACCCTGAAGAGAAAACTGACATCTATCTAACTGCAGAATCATTTAACATTCATATAAGCACCGATTCTGCGAGTTTCAGGAAACTGAAAAGTTATCAATTGCTAAAAGGAAACAACATGTGTAGTTTCAGTAGTCTCATACTTACATAACTTCAAAATATAATAATGCTAATCAACGGTCAAAATCCAAATCTAAATTTCTTATTCATCCCCTCAAAGATATGTATAAGAAAACCTGAAATAGAATGTAAGAAAAAATGCTAAAAATAAATCTAGTACATAAGTAAATCCCTAAAATAGTAACCTGATCTAGGTATACTCTATAATCATGCCACTAGCTAATGCTAAAGTCATTCTTCAAACATTAGAGTTCCGAAGCAATTACTAATCTTTCTACTTCAAACATATACAGAACATATAACATTTGCTGGATCAAAACCAAGCTCAGTAAGATGTTTGTTTCAAGATTTGCCAGGATGGATTTTGGACGTCGACAATGTCCATTTCGCGTTTAGGGGCTGCATTTTGTAGTCCACTCAAATTCTACCCTACTAATTTCATATGAATCTTATTGTTCACCAATATATTTCACAGTGACTTCAAAGTCAGATTTCTCCAAACCTACTTAAGTCTGACATTGTTCTTAAACTAAAAACCTGATCAGGGGTAAAAAACAAACCTAATTAAATCCAACCTGCTAACAGTTCTTGTAACCATATATATACACACTTACATGCATATACATATCTATAATAAGCTAAACAAACGGCCAAAGACACAAAATCTAAACACATTCACTTCCAATCATAATATCCACAAATTCTCCCAAACATATCAGGCAAATCAAAATCCCTAGCTTCACATAGAACATATACCACTCCAAAACCAAACTATTGAACAAATAATCGCATAAGAGCAAAGACGTATACACACCTCTTGGCAGCAATCGCAGGTGAAGGGCAAGAAATCAATCTGGCGGCAATCGTCAACGCTGCAATGCTTCCCTAGATTTGGAAACGCCGGAGTCCCCATTCCTCTCTTTTTTTTACGATCACAACAATCGATTTGTTTAATTGCAAGCTCCGATTACAAAAAAATTCCGGCGGGAGAAGATGAATCCCTAGATTAGAGCCGGTCAATGGGGAATTCGGGATCAGATTTCCTCTTCTTCCCGAATTCCGCGTTCGGAAAAGGCAGCGGAGATTGAATCGAAGCTTCCGAGAATTTCAACGGGGAGAAATGGCGTTGTTTGAAGTCGTTTGTTGTTTATATAGTTGGAAGTGGTACCTACTTTTCGGGTATGGATAATAAGCCCACTAGTTTTGGGCCACAGATTTTGGGCTTATCACAAGCCATTATGTTTTGGGCCTCGTTCATGTTTAAAGTTATTGGAGCCCAAGAGGTGGCAATTTGAACGACTTGACTCGAGCCTGTCACGCCATTGCCATTTGTTGGCCTGGACAGACTAAAACTCTATCAGGCTAAGAAATCGTGAACCAAATCCGATCCATTCTTTCTGAAATATACTTAAATGTGTCTGAGTAACTTGGGATGCTCGGGTCATTAAGTCATGGATCGAACCTAATGGACCTAATAATACTTCACGTTATGACTTCCACAATGTAGCCCATCTACAATGTCGGGTGGGCAAATATATATGCCTCATATTGTTCGTGATACAAGAGTAACTTATAGGTGACAAAACAATCAATAGTATAAAGGCTAAAAGCTAAAATGCCCTCTAAACGGTCCCTTCGATGCTACAAGCTCTATTCTTTTATGGGAGAATTTCATTAGAAGACCTGAATTTTAAAAAATGTCTCAATCGGAACTCAAATTTTAAGAGTTATCATGTCGGAGCCTGAAATTTGCGTTTTTTTTTTAATTAGGTATCTAGGCTTTGTATTTTATTTTATCTTATCTACATAAGGTTCAGATCGAAAATTTCAATATATTCCGAACTGAAATTTTCGATCTACTTCATACTGAATCTTCTTATATCGAATAATGGTTACTACGTTTCAAGATGTTAACTCCAAATTGAGAATAAAAATTAAAATTTAGGCCCGATTAAAACTTTTAAAAAGAAAAAAAATCAAAATTCATATCCAGATTTATGAATCTCCAAAATTCAGATCTCTATTAAACATTTTTTAAAAATTGAGGTGTTCCACTAAAATTTGGTCATTGTCCTATTCTACCAACACATATGATTGTGCTTGTAAGGTAGGGTACCTAATCTTTTCTCAATTAAAAAGAAAAATATATACTCTCTTAATCTCGAATAAATTTGTATATTTTTCGTTTTCGTTCGTTATAATACGATTTTTACTCTCAAAATCTTCATCCTCAATCCACCTTTAAAAAGTCAACAAAATTCAAAAAACAATTTTTCTTAATATATATGTCCACTTACCTGTACAAATTCGTTCGAGACGGAGGAAGTATAATTTACATATATGTATGTTTGAGTGTATGTATTTTAGTAATAATCCATGTTGTCAGTTTCCTTGAGCTTCAGACATTAGAGCAGAGTGCACTGGAAAACACCTCAGCATTCATTGAAAGGTCACCACCAGAATGCCAGAATCTAACTGTTCAAATTTTTTAGTTAGCTCATGTTGTGCAATTTGACAAAAACACCCAACAGTTAAAATTCGATTCTATCTATTCACACATACACAGAGTCGCACGCGTGTATATAGGTGACAAAATCGTCCGACCCGAGTTGTCTGTTCAATCTGTTTGACATTTTAAACAGACTATACAGATATAAGTTCAAAATATTATGGGACGCAACCGACTCGGTCTTATGGGCAATAACTCAACATGTCCTCGGATGGTCCAATAAATTCTAATGTATTCTAGGTAGGAGTGGTAATTCGAATCATTGGGTCGGGTTCGTATTTGATTCGAGTCAAGATCGGATTAATGGGGTAGTATTGGGTCGTTTGCAGGTTTTCCTCAATAAATTCATGTTGGGTTGGGTCGGGTTCGTTGGGTCAGCCGATCGGGTTAAAGATTGTCAACCCTAATTTTAGGAGTATAGCTCAGAAGCGACTCACTATTTTCGGTGCCATTTGACAAAAATAGCAACCGTCAAAATTCCATTCACTCTATTAACAATTACACACAGTTAGAAGTATGTTTATAGGTGGGAAAATCAGTCCAGCTCAATTTACTAGCTCAATATGCTCGATATTTGAATTGATTAGAATATTAGTCCTAAATATTATCGGATCCAACAAACTCAATCTAATGGATAGTAATGCAACAAGTCATGGATCGGCTCAACAAGTTTTAATGTAGTTTACGAACATAGTTCAGAACGACTTTGGATCAATTCGACATACAAAATTAGGCCGATAGACACTAACTGAACTGTTCGATTTGCTACGTCTACTTATGTATTTAGATTTTCAAGTAGAAGTACATGGAGAGTGGTGTATCACACATGTGACATCAATAAGGACAAATTGGGAAAAGAACCCTAAAATTGTTTAACCATTTTATTAAACTCACCCCTGACGGAAAATCAGTAACTTTATGACTTTAAATTACAAATATTATTAATGGGACTCGAGGGGCAAAAAGCAGCTTAAATAATAGTACCAAAAAGAAACAACCTATAATTTAAATTAATTAATACGTTATAGAATTTACACACCCGAATTTATCACGTGTAGAGCTGTAAACGAGATTCAAGTTTATAAGTGTTCATGTTTGTTCATTTATTTTTAGTTGAACTCGAATCAAGTCGAGCTATGTTTGCCTTTGTTCATGAACATGTTTGTGAACATTTTTTGCCATGTTCATGAACATTTGTGCTTGTGAACAACTTATTACCCTACTCATGAATATAAAATCAACACATATTTTTCTAAATTTTCATACAAATAAACAAATTTAACCAAATACTTACCAGCATAACAGGTAATATACAAATACTAGTATTATATATAGTATGAATATTGTTGTTTTTGTTATTATTACTATTCCTACTATTTTATTAAGTGGGTCTCGAACAAACTTGTTCATGAGCTATTAATGAACGAGTCAATCAGTGTTCAAACTCTATTCGTTTATTAAACGAGCTCAAATTTTTTTTAGTTTATCCAAATAAACGAGCTTGTTCATGAATTGTATAGCGAAAACTTTGTTCAGCCCGAGTCACGTGACACCCAATATATAAACAAATAGTACCTCCATCCCAGTTAAAATTGCATATTTGACTTATCGGTCCGTCCCAATTAACTTTGCAACCCCATAAATGAAAAATAATTCTCACAATCTCCACCCTTAATTTTCACCTTTAAAAAAATTTACAAAAAGAATACTACCTCCTTCCCGACTTATTTGGCACGTTTTTCCTTTTCGGCCGTCCCACCTTATTTTTCACACCCCTAAAAAAAAAATTTCTCCCGCAATCTATATCCTCAAAATCTCAACCCTCAATTTTCATCTTTAAAAAAGTGAAAGAAAAAATAAAATTTGTTTTTTCTTAATTCGTGCTCGACCACCTGTACAAAATAAGTCAAGACGAAGGAAGTATGTTTTTTTTTAACATGCATGCTCGATCAAGGTAGCAAATTTAACCGAGACGGAGCGAGTATAGCGAAAGGAATTTACAGACACCACGGTAATAAAAAAAGATCCATATCCAATCAAACAAAAGTGGTCGGACACGACGACATTAATATCAGTTTCGTCAAAGTTCAGCAGCATCATTTTCTTGTTCCACATTTCACCTCTCTCTCTCTCTCTCTAGTACTTCCCCTGCAGTTAGTGCAGTTGCTTTCTTCAAATATTTCACCATTACACACAATGGCTTTTCCCAACCAACTCCCGCCGCTAGTAGAGCCGCCGCCGGCGGTGGTGATGGAGGCGGAGGCAAACAGCCACTCCACCCACCACTCCATCGAGACACTCGTGGTGGTATTAGCCGTCATCACGATAGTCGGTGTTGTTGCCGGGATCATTGCTCGCCTCTGCGGCGGCCGCCATTTAGGGAGCCACGGCGAATACGACGTCGAGGGATGGGTGGAGAGGAAGTGCCGAAGCTGCATTGACGCTGGCGTTGCAACTACTCCGCCGCCTGCGGCGGCCCCAGCGCCGCCGGCTAAGGAGGAACCGCCCAAACCGGCGGCGGCTGAAGAAGCAAAGAAGTGACTGAGGTTACAAATAATCATCCCAACTTTACGTGTTTTTACAGTTCGCTATATAAGTTTTTTTTGTTACAAATTATCATATTGAATAAATCTCAATCACTGATTGTCTAATTATTAAGGTTGAGATTTCTCTCGGATGGTAATTTGCTAAAAAATTATAAATTCAAATGATAAATTGTAACAAAAGAAAATTTATACGACCAACTGTAAAAACACGCAAAGTTGGGATGTTCTTGATTTGTAATTTTTCCTTATTGTTATTATTACTCATAATTATAATTATTGTGCCACATTAGTATATTTGAGTAGGATATAGACAACATTGTAGCAATTATTTTGGTGATGTTATTAATCAAGAAGGTTAGCACAGTAAACCCTGGTTGAATGATGTTCTTTTTCAATTTTTTTTTTCATTTTTTCATTTTTTTTTTTGTTCATGAGCAATATTACTCAATTAGCCTAAATTTTAATTTCGGGTCTATTCAGGTCTTAAGATATTACTCCTTCCGTTTCAAAATAAGTATAATTTATTTTTTTATTTTTTTAAATTAAGAATAAATATAAAGGGCAAATATTTCCATACATAATTCATTTTATTGGTATTTTGTGGAATAAGAAAATAATTAATAAATTAAGTAGGTTGTTCATGATAAAATTGGAAGAATTTTGATTTTTTGTGATAAAGCGACACTTATTCTGAAAATTTTCATTTTGTCTAAATAGATACTTATTTTGAAACGGAGGAAACACTAATTTTGAATCGATTCAATTTAACATCGAATTAATCATGTTCATGTGAGGTTAATTTCAAGTTTCTCTCTGTAAATTCGATTCGTGTTAGCACGTCGGATTAGGAATTGCGGTCCCTTTAGTTTTCTGTTCTTTTTTAAACTCATGGTCTTTATTAGTAGGGCCAATGTAGGATCATTAGGGTGACAAATACAACCGTTGCCCTTTCAAAAGCCATTTGCTTTGGGTAGAAAAGTTTGACCATGTCCCATGTTTTTAATCATGTCATGTAAGGGAAGATGATAGATAGCAAAGAGCTTTTCTCGGGACGAAGTTGAATAACTCAAGTAGCGAAAACAATTATTACCTAAAATTTTTATTTTGGATTCTGAATTCGAGTCATCTTGAGAAAAGGAGGGCGAGAAGGAGATTTTTTTACTTCGACCGGAGAAAGTTAGAGCGAGACGGAGGTAGTACATTTTAATACATTTTCTGGTATTTTTAAAAAATTGCACCAATATTTTCACCGATATCGATATTTCTCTGATATTTTCGTAAATTGAAACATCGATATTTTTGTGATTACCGGTATTTTAATCCTTGGTTCTAACTGTATATTAATTAAATGTAACGTCTGACTCTACCTTGCTCAGAGACTAGTGTCCCTCGATAAACAACAAGCTCTGTTTATCGATATTATCCCGAATACGCAAGCTCAATTCGAAAGAATTCGATTTATATCACCCTAGCAAAATATTACTAGTTGCTACCAATTGTCATAAACTCATAACAATTTCATAATAATTACGGATTACAAATTATTTACTAGTAGACATCCAAGAATTTAGTAATCTAGATGATCAATATAAATTAAATAATCAAGCATGAAAGAAAATAAAATAGATGATATAAATAATCCTGAGCAAAGGTATCACAAACATTACTGAATTCAACTAATATAATTAAAACATGAGTTTAGAAATCCCTGGAATTGTAATAAAATTACTAGCTAAACATGGTTGCAAACATCTTCAGGTTATCTCCTACTCTGCTGCCCGTCCTCTCTCAACACTGTATACTGCGTAGAGGTCGGGAAAAATACCGAAACATCGCACATACCGTATAGATACACGGTTCAGGATTCCCCGATCCCAAGGCCAAGGCCACCGTATAAATAATGGAGTGGGGTGGGGGTGGGGGTTGGGGGGGCAAGGCCACCCCTACCTTGTAGGTAACTCCGTCCCTGCGCACAGTCGCACACCATATTCCACATATACACACGCACCTATACACACATAGGCACTAGATACACCGAAAACACCTGAGCACATATGAAACACACGCTCTCACACACACTAATGCACATCTACATACACCAACACACACTGGTTGACACTCTTGCACGCGCGCGCGCACACACACATACAAACATAAACAACACACAAATACACACCGTTTACTGTAAATCTGATTTAAAAAAAAAAAAAAAATAGAAGAACCGGCGGTTAGAACCGCCGGGTGAACCGCCAGCTCATGGTTACATAAAACCAAGAACCTTATTCGATTCAGATGGGACGGTTCAGGCTTGGACCGGTTTGAACCGTGGTCAACGGTTCCCGCCGGTTCAAACCGGTTCCGGGTTCCCGGAACCAGATGGGCATGTCTACATTAAACACTTACCTCGTCGGATGATACTTTGAAGCTTGAACTAGAGCCTTCACTCCCAGACCGTTTCCTCTTCAATTTTTTGCTTTTTGACTTATGTTTGCTTCTTGTAGTTAAATATGACAAGACTGGAAGGAATTTAAGAGGAGCAGCTTTTGTCAAGTCCGTCAAGTCAAGACGCCGAGAGTGCGAGAGAGGCTGTGTGCTTTCGCTCTAAATAGGTATTCAGTTGTAGTATAGTAGTGGATTCCAGCAAACCATCAAAACTACAGTTCAGGCCCATACAAACAAAAAATGAAGAGTATTTATTAGATCTCATAAACCAGTTCACCAGTAAAAGCTTATACACTCAATTATGTACTTTATGCTAATAAAGTGATCAAACTTACAATCTCGACTGATAATTATAAAGAAGGTCAACAAGCAAAAGGTATCAACTACAAACTGAGATCCCTCAGGTGTTCTGTAATCGAACGTGGTATTTTATCTCCTATTCGATACTTCCAATGCAGACCACGTTTATATTGACGATATCAAGTAAACCACCATTTGGAATTGATAATCTCGTATGAATATTCTCAGACCAAGCAGAAAGGTTTAAACCGAACACCACCTGATGATATCTCACACTGCCATAATTAAGGTTAATTTCACCTATTCACTGCGAACAATTCTCGCCATGGCAAATGTCAGTTGCATTCTCAGACAGAATCATGACCACCATTATCAAAGTGCGGCTCATTTTTCGATAACATAAATATCAACAATACGTATATAAGAATTTAAAATATCTCCAGAACAGAACTTCAAGAACTTCAAAAGAATATCTTACCTGGGATAGATTGGGACTTGTTTTGTAATATAGTCCTCAAGAAGTTTCCATAGGAAGGTCAAATCATCCAAGTCCAAATGATGCAAAAACAAGACATATGTTCAAAGCTAGTATTAAAATACGAGCACCGCAGTCGGGCAAACTCATAACGCTATTTACCAAACAACGATTTTTTTCCTATAAGGAACAAAATTTTATTAACTAAAATGTGAAAGTTACAACGGAAGGAGGTTTCCCATATGGATCTGTACATATTCAATCACATTACGAGAGTACCATACTTAAATCCCTAAGCACTTCCGAAATATAAAAGCCACTAAAATCTTTGTGGACCGAAATCCGACTAGCTATCCTAAACTTAATTCTGTCCCGCACTACCAAACAACTAATGTTTCCAAGTTAGAAGCAAGTTTAAGTACTCACAGCTGCATATTAACATTAAGGAAACGTTCAGGCTCAAAATAGCTAATCTATTCAGCGGCAAATGAATATCGAAACAAGGATAGACCTTCAAATGAAGTTGCCATAATATGGTCCATTGATGTGAAACGTCTGCATGAAAGAAAATCTATAGAATAGTGCAAACGCAGCACATTTAGTGTTGCACAAAAGTTAAACGAACACAAAGTCCAAGAAGAGGTTAAGATACTTGAGAAGTTGAGAAGTTGAATGTTAAGCACGAGATGTGTATGCAAGTTGCACAAGTATGCACATATTGAGGTCAGATATACACGTCTGTTTATAACGAACTAAAGATCTCGCAATAAATTTATCCTTTTCAGGTACCATGATGTCTAACTCTAAGAAATGCTTCAAGAAGGAGTTTAAAAATTTGTCAGGTAAATTGATCATCAATTTCAGAACGAACATGTCGCAATTATTTATCACGGTCCTAAAAGGAAACAGTTACTCCTTTCGCAAGAAGATCAATTTCATATCTCTAACTAGTGAGGCAAACTGAACCAACAATCTACTCCTTTTAATAATTTTTAATCTGGAAACTGAATCAATCACTTTTCAACCCCATAAGTAAGAAAAAGAATACAATGTAGAGCCGTAAGATCAATTTCAAGATGATTGTGCAAGAACTCACATTAATTGTGAAGAGAACATCACGAAAATTTCAGACAAATATAGCCAGGTAAAATTACAATACACAACATCTTAATCCTCAATGAACAATTCAAGCTTTGAATATTAAATAAGACCACTAACAAGATAAATCATAACACTACCAATATAACAAAAATATGCCCTAATATTCCTCGTATCAGCAATGAATTGAGGTAAAACACTACAGCAAAGTAGTACTGATTCGAACTGGACAACATTAAATTAAACTAGTATATTCGAAGAACACGAACTCGAAACCCTAGTTCTAAATCTGATTCGAACTTGTTAACATAAGATTAAACTAGTATATTCAGAGAAAACGAACTCGAAACCCTAGTTTTGGATCAGATTTAACAAATTAAGCAACTATATTCGGAGGAAACGAACTCAAAACCCTAGCTCTGTATCAGATTCGAACTCGTTAACCAAAACTTAAACTAGCATATTCAGAACACGAACACGAACACGAACTCGAACCCTAGCTTTGGATCTGATTCGAACTCTACGAAGAACTCGAAACCCTAGTTTTGGAAAAAATACCAAATCATGACGAGGTTTATCCGCACCTGACTCAGTGAGTTCACCGATCGAGTAGCTGTTCCACTCTCAAACTCAGGCGCTGAGTCAACCAATCACCGCCTGTTACCATTTCACGCCATCAAAGGAGAATAACAAGCCTGACAAATAAGACACCCGGCCCACCTATTAAAAAAGAAAGGGAAAGAGTATTGTGGACCTTTTTTTTAGTAGTCACTCTTTCCCCACTTTAGTAGGAAGGCTGGTTCGGACAGTCGCCATGAAAGACGTATTTGTCAAGCTTGAAATTCTCCTTCAATTTAGCCTGAAAGAAGTAATAGACGGCGACTTGGGCCTACTCTGCACCTAAATAAGAGAAAGGACCAAATTCGATCGTCTCGAATAACAAATCTTAGAAACTAGCTTAGATTAAGCAAAAAAATGAGGTTTTGTCAGCTTCTTTTTGGTTGAGTGGACTAAATTTGGGGAAAGAAGTGGATGTGATGAATAGTTTATGCTTGTCAAAAGGTTATATAAAAAGTAACACTCTCAGCTATTCGACAAGTGTCTCTTGACTTGTCAAGCTCAAAATTCAAGTTAAAAATACGAAATATCGAAATAATCATTTTTAGAATACAGTGCAACGACAGCCGTTTGAACAAAGCAAGAAATGTGTTGGTTTTGTGAATTTATGTTTGCTTCAGGGTACTAAATGGTCGGGAAAAAGAAGTGGATGTGATGAATAATTTATGCTTCTCAGCAATTTTATATAAGAAATAACATTATCAATCACTGACAAGTGTTTGTGGTTGTGTCAAGCTGAAAGTAAGCTAAATATACGAAATATCGAAGTATTCGATTTTAAAGATAGCTATTGTGCAACAATAAACACTTTCACAAAGAGCATAAATAACTAGATATAATTTAGATTAATTAGTCTTTATATTTGTACTAATTTGACTAATCATGTACATAAGAATTTCAACAAAGGTTGGTAAAAAAAAAAAAAAAAAACACTAATGTCATGAACCAAATTGTCTAAGGGGCATGCATGTGACATGCTTTATTTGGTATGCCAAAATAAAATTTGATCACTTCTAAGTGAAATAGTATTGGAGAAATTTCAAATATAGAGTGCTTAAGGTTGCACAAGACATGCACATCAATAGGGAATTATGTAATCCTCATTGTTATATCTATCTATGATTTCAAATCGTGCGATACACGATTTGAAATATATTTATTTATGAAAAAAAAATAGAAACACTGAACAAAATAATTTTAAAACTTAATTTTTGTTAAATAAAAAATATTAAATAATTTAATAACTTTTCATTTTAGTAATAATAATGATTTAATTTGTTTTTATTTACAACTCATATCCAATATAAATAGTTCAACCATCAATTAATATTCAAATCGAAGAACAATAAAATATCAATATTAGTATAAGATTAAATATTAATAAAAGATAAGTATTTTTTATTATCTAATTCAAATAAAAATAAATAAATAAAATATATGAGTTATTAGTGCTTTTTGGATGTTCGAAAAGAAAACATTTTAGCTATAAAGGGTTATCTTTTACTCCCTCCGTTTCATAAAGAATGTTATTTTAGCTATTTTTGGAGAAATTAAGGATTGGTATTTAATTTGTATGTTTTGTGAAATAAGGAAATAATCAACTAAATTAAGTAGGTTGTTTAAGATAATATTGGACGAATTGTAGTTTTTTTGATAAAGTGACACTTATTGTGAAATTTTTCAAAGTGTCTAAAATGACGTTTTTTTTAAACGGAGAGAGTATTATATAGTATGATGAATAATTTTTTTTTTTAAATCTATCCGATTATTATTGAATTTTTGTGTGATATTATGCCCGAGTTTAAGTGTACACAAAACTAATTGTTATATTGTCCTTTTTAAAAAAATATTGCTTTTCTTTGTTCTCTTAACAATATTTTTTCGTTTTCAAATTGATATTTACGATTACAAATAATTATGTCTTGAAAAATCTAAAATATCACCTATTTTGAAAATAAAACTCTATGCTAAAATGGTACTTAGCTTAAAATAAGAGTGTTATATAAATCATCTTTTATCTCTTACCCCGTACAATACAATATCTTTTATCATATTTTAATTAACACACGATACGTGTATATAGATGACATCATGAATACATCATAAGTAATTATACGACATTATTATTATAATATATTATAGAAAATGTTGTACCGAATATGGTAGAAAATCCGAACTGTATATAAATGAATACAAATAAGAGTTTTTTTTTTTTTTTTTATTATTTCTTTAGTTTTTGGTATGACCTTCTTTAGACAAGTGAGAGGATAAGGTTAGGTATTATCCAAGAACTATTTGATATCTACCCCACGCACCAACTAAACAAATTGAAGTAGGTGCTATTAAAATATGTGTCGTAAAAGTGATGTTTATCTTCGATTATATTCTATTTTTACGTTAAATAATTTTTGGC
Organism: Ajuga chamaepitys; assembly: GCA_958295605.1. Taxonomy (NCBI): domain Eukaryota; kingdom Viridiplantae; phylum Streptophyta; class Magnoliopsida; order Lamiales; family Lamiaceae; genus Ajuga; species Ajuga chamaepitys. The sequence continues at coordinate 2,118,351 of OY282504.1, read as the reverse complement.
TGTTTATATTTTTTTTTTCGATTTCCTCCCTTTGTTCCTATCTAAACAACGTTTAATTTCTTTTAAGTTTCAACTAGAGTTAGATTACAGTTAGATGTCAAACTAACGTTAAATATTTTTTAATGATAATAATTAGTATTTGTGGAATTGATCGGTGAACAAACTGGACATACAACCGGCTCACAATTCAACTATTTAGACCAGTTCAACATGTGATTCCTGAAAATAATATTTGTTTTGTTCTAAAAGTACATTTTACTATACAATAAAATATAATTGTTTATAAGAGAATCTTGAAGAATTTCCTGCATATTTTATCTGCTAAAAAGAGGTAACTTGAATCTACTTATGGGAGTAAGGACATGCATACAAATAGTAAAATCACGTTAAAAATTAGTTTCAAATATAATTATTTTTGACAATATTGCTCTATAGTTTTTTTTATGTAGTTGACAATTTGTGATTGGTTTATTTAATTTCTTTTATTTGATCATTGCATTACTATATAATTACTCATTCTTTTTATTCGATGATTTGAATCAATTTCATTAATAAATACATTTCATGATCGTGCATCGTACGATGATGAATTATAGTTATATTTTCGTAGATTATAACATATAAGTATATGGTATTTGTCAAAAGGACATAAGATTTTTAGGGACCACCAAAAAAAAAAAAAATTACCAAAAACAAAGACATAAGATTATATAATATGATTGATATTGTTAATTATTATTACTTTCAAAATAAAATTCTCAGCTTTTTTTTTTCTGTAAGAAACAATCATCTAGTTTTTCTTGCTTTTCTTAGGTTTTGATTGGTTTTGTCCGATTTAACCTTATAACCAACTCTACATAATTAAAGGTGGTAGAGTCGGTCAGATCAAATAAGCCCCCAGTTCGACTAAAGATTAATCATAGTTTAATTAATGAAGTATCTTATAATCTAGATCACTGTTCAAAAATAAATTTGACTAATTTCACCTCGACTAAAATTTGTAACCAAAAAAAGAAAAACATAACAAACCTAACCAAAAGGCATTATTCATACTCATACTCGTCATGGCCATGACTTGTATTTCATGTGGAAAAGGCCTTTCTTAGGTCAAAAGCTCATTTTACTAATTTCTCATACTTTATTATAAAATAAATAAAATTGATTATATATATCTAAGGTGGCAGAAATCGAAAATCGATAGTCGGGCGGAGAGTGGCCGACTAGCGCCTAGACCGACTACTCGTCGAGTAATCATCGATTAGTCTGTCCAACTTTTCTTCCCTGCCCCTTTATAAATCAACTGACATTCAAAACGGTGAAAATAAAAAGTATTTTCAAATGCAAATATACTAATATAGATATACACTGATTTGTGTGATATGAGAATTTTTACTTTTTTTATTTAATTATTAAAACGGCTCCGTTTTATAAAAAAAAATAATAAAAATAAATGATTAAAACCGACTTGGTCGATTTGCCCGACTAGTTGGCCCCTATCCCGACTAGTCGGCGATTAATTCACAGAACGACTAGATGGACCGACTAGGGTGAAATCGGGTCGGCCGACTAGCCCGATTTCTGCAACACTGTATATATCTGGCTGTGAACATCAATTTATGAGTCCAACTTCTGTACTACTATGGTACCGATACCACTGTGAGAGAAAATACATATATATTTAAATATGAGGGACCCACTAAATTATATTATTTCATTTTTATCTCACAATGGTACCGGTACCATTGTGATACCATAAAATCACCCTTAATTTATATGTCTACCACTTATATGACACATAAGTAAGAGAGTCGACCATCATTTAATTGATTTCTTCCCTGCCTTGTAGCATATAAACATTTTTCAATAACTTATTTCATTTCTTTAATTTTCTTATTATTCTCAATTAAATGATGTTGGGTTCACCTACTTATGTGGGGCATTACATAAGTGGTATTGTTTCGCGGGAACACATGATCAATTTTGTTACTTCTACTCAACGGGGGTCGTTTCCTCCTCTCTTTTGCGCAACTCGTTCTTTTGGTCGGATTAACAAACTATTATCATGTTCAAAATTACGATGTTATATAAACAGGTTTGGTCAAATTGGTCAGACAACTCGAATTACCACTTTCATACTTGACGAGCTGATTTAACCGTCCGCGCTCCACCCTATTTTCATATAGAAAAGATTATAATTTATAATTCAACTAAGTTTCATATTATTAAATAAAAATAATTAATGAATAAAGACAACTACATAAAAGTTGAAAAATAGAATTGATAATTTAATAAAGTACTGTATTTTGATAGTTACAAGTTTGTCCAAGATACCTTAAATATTTGTTGTAAAATGTACATCTAAGTATTAAACTTCCGTTGATCGTCTATGTTTTTATCTATTCATCTTTACCCAATTACATTTACCTTGTTCGTCAATTAGTTGTTAGACCCTATGTGTAACCGACACCTACGAATTTTACCACCTCGCTCGAAACTACTATTCCAAAAATCTCGCTTAATTCTAAACGCGACACTATTACCCATTATCTAACATACAATCGTATGTTAATTACTGATGATGTACATGTGACATGTGCGATTATTTTAAAATACAAGATGAATAAGTTAGAATAGATGATTTGCTACGTTTTTTTCTCTGACTCCTCTTAAATCCCGTTTAGCTTTATCTAAGTTTCAATTAGACATTAGATCCAAATTTACCATTTCGACTAGTGTTCGACGTCTTTTTTAAACATGGTCTCGAACGAGAACTTCTATGCTATCTCATAAGGTAATGTAGTAGTTTGTTCGTTGTAAATCACACGTTGTATGATAAAAATTTAATGGTTATATTTTTTTTCGATTTCAACTATTTTACCTTATGTCTCACGTCTAATGGGGTAGCATAGAATTTCCGATCTCAAACACAATTCTACAGCCAGCTTTATCTGACCATGGCATGGCTCTGCCGTCTTACAATCCCCTAATTACTTTTCTGTTACAGAAGAATGGAATATGCATTTCAATGACATTGACCGTTGCGGACAGCTCCAATTCAACAAATTAATGGCGGGCCCGCCCTCAAATTCTTATTTCGTACATTTCTCTACAAAAAGGAAAAGCATGGATAATTATTTGAGTACTTTTCTGTGGCTACAGTTTCTCTGCCATGAAAAGATTTTGATTATACTTCATACCGGATAAACTGGTTAGTTCTCTCAAATGATTACTCTTCTCTCTCGATTCTGTCGTTGATTGACGCATTAATTTGGCTGATTTCATGTCCCCACTTATGATTTTCGGGGTGAAATTTTTGTGTATATGATGTGTTTGATGGAAGTTCTGTGAGAAGTTTGAGTGTGATTGTCACAATTCAGCTGGTGATGGAAACAAGTTCTCTTCATTCTTATCGTTTCCTATGTCGATCATATATTCTGTTTCAGACTTTTGGATTTTCTGTTTCAATCTAGTGTTGATGCTTGAAAATTTGAGATATTGTATGACTATTCAGCAAATTACCATTGTTTAGCATTTAACTGGTTTATGTTGGTGAATTTGTTGATAATTATCTGACATGATCTTTTTGCTTTTTAATTTTTAGTTGATGCCTTTGATATGAGTAGAAATCTAAGCGATATCTCCAATTTTGGTGTTCTTGTAAAGCTGTGATGATTCTTCAATGGATTAGCAGTTCTCCGACCTTGCTTGCATTGGCAAAAACTCCGATAAGACGGTCTTATGATAAGACGAACAGTTAAATAAGTTAAATATGGTCTGTGTTGATCATATTTAATCTATAGTTAACTGTTTAACCATCTGTCTTTATCTAAAGACCGTCTTACAGGAGATTCCTCGTCCGATTCTTGAGACTTTTGATACGCCAAAGCCCATAGAAACTGGATAATTATGAATACCATGTACAGTCAATGGTACATGCTCTACACTGTTGCATGACTCATAAGATCCTATTATAGGGAATCAAGCACTTTTGATGTTAATGTCTACTTGTCCAAAATAAGAAAAGAGTTCCTTTTTTGGAAGTTTAAATTTTTTTTCTTCTCTTTTCGTCTAACGGAGTTCACTGGCAAAACAAGTCAATTGTAGTTGAATGAGTTAAATCAATAAATAAATGGAGGGGCATGATTCGAATTCGATATCTTATGAAAAGGCATATCTTCATTCAACTGCCTAAGGGCATTATAGTAATGTCGCTTGTGGGGAACTTGAACATAGTTTCCATCAAATGGTTAGTTGGCTAACATTCTCTCTCTCTCTCTTGCTTGCAATAGGTAACAGGTTGTTCATTCCTCAAACCTAATCTGACTTTGCTCTCAATTCTTTTATGGTGAGTTGGTTCCGAATCGTATAGCACCATAACGAACCCGAATCCATTCATCACAGAATCGACCGAGAGTACTGAAAAGATGAAAGAACAAGGACCACATCCACCACCAACGGAATCATCAAAGACGAAGGAGTTGGATATTCCCCTCCACACAATCGGGTTCGAAATTGATGACCTCTCGCCTACTAAAGTTTCGGGCCACCTTCTTATCACTTCAAAGTGCTGTCAGGTAATAATCATTTTGCTCCCTCCCCCATCTCTCTCTCGGGTCTATATGATTTACGAAACTATGATTTGCAGCCGTTTAAGGTTCTCCACGGAGGGGTGTCGGCTCTGATAGCGGAGTCATTGGCAAGCATGGGCGCTCATCTTGCATCAGGGTTTAAGAGAGTGGCTGGGATACACCTAAGCATCAGTCACATAAAGAGCGCACAGTTAGGAGACTTTATCAACGCCGAGGCTACTCCTGTCAGTGTAGGCAAAACTATCCAGGTAAAGTGATGCTAATTTGCCCATCTTAGCTCAAAATTTTCATGTCTGATGATAGAAAATATGCGTTTACTGGTAAAATATGCAGCGCCTCATATCGTATGATGATTCTTTATGAGTGCTTAAAGATAAACTGTATATTGTTCCAACTGCAATTATGATCATGTCCTATTTTAGGTGCATTTTTTTTTTTTTGAATAATAATTTGTCCAACGTTTCACCTAACTTCACAACAAATGGCAACGGGACCACTGTATGATAGCAATGTACCAACAAACTTATCAAATTATAGGTGAAGCTATAACACTGAAGCATAACTACCTATGAAAAGAGGAATCATCGTATAATGATTGAGGATTAGATGCATATCTCACATAAATTACTCCTAAAAAAAGTGCCCCTAGAAGATGATCTTAAATTATTTATGTCACAGTAAAGAAGATCCCAAGAGAAAAACTTCCGACCTATTCACCAGAAATCGTACTTTCAAACTGTCATTAATTATCATCCACCAACTCCAGTTTTGAAGTATTTATAGCTGTTTATATGGACCACACCGGGCTTGTTTTATTATGGGCCCTTTGTAATATCTAGTCAGCTTAACGCACCTTCTGGGCCAAATGGGCTTACACCGTTTAGCCGAATAAAAATGATACCTTAAAGTTTAAAATATATATCATCACCCACGGATTCAGCAGCCGTTTGAAAGGTTGCTCTATTCGGGAATATGAGGTGGCACTGACAACACTTGTCTTAGTACAATTGCAAAATAACATAGATCTGGTGCTCCAAATGGAGATTATCTGACAATAGCAGTATCTGTTAATCATACATACACGAACCCACACACACCTGCAATTTACTTGGTCTTATCAAGCGATTCCATTTGTGAGCAGGTGTGGGAGGTGCGTCTATGGAAACGCGATTCTTCCAATTCCGAGAACAGAATATTGGTTTCGTCGTCGAGAGTTACTCTTCTTTGTAACTTGCCTGTACCAGAATCAGCCAAGGATGCTGCTGAAAGTCTAAAAAAATATGCAAGATTATGAGCTCCCTTCTATTGGAAAGAAAATGTGTGATACAAGTGAAGTGTACTCTTTAGTTCTTGTATGCAAGGAAATACATCAATACTACCTCCGTTCTTTTTAGACGTCTTTTAGCTTTTGTGTTTTGTTTTTAAAATAGTTGTTCTTTTAGCTTTTTTTCTACATTTTTTCCAATAGTACCCCTATAATTATTACTAAAAAAACTCTAATTATTTAGGCTACCATATGTATATAATCTAATTGAGGACTTATTTGTTCATTTTCCATATCTTTTACTTTTCTTATCCAAAACTAAAAGAACATCTAAAAAAACGGAGGTAGTATATTCTTTTGAAGCTGTTAGAGATGGAGCTAATTATACACCTAAAACGTAGTGATGGATTCTCTTTAAAGAAAAGCACTTTTTTAAAGTAGTAGAAGCTCCAATGAAATGCATTAGCAGATTATAAAGACAAAACATAATAGAATTCTCATAAAACCAGTTTATCATAACTATACTGTTTATCAAAACATAATAGAATTCTTACAAGAAATACTGCCTCCGTCCCGCTCTAACTAAAGTAGGAAAGTTAAGCTGGGATGGAGGGAGTACCATTTATCAAAGCACAATGGAATTCTTACAAGAAAGATTTAAAACCAACAAAAATATTATAATGGCAACATCACACTTTCAAATTCATTTTGCTAAGACAACCTCAACAAACATAATTTAGTAAATGCTGCTAAGCAACAATACAGACTTCAGTATTGTTGAGTTCAATACAGGTATCTTCTGCACAAGATCAACGTACCACCAACAGTCCGACCGGCAGCGCAGATCGGAGAACGGAAGAAACGAATTCTGAAGAACACAACAACAAGGTTTCGACTCCATTAAGATTAGCTTAAATTTCATAAAATCAACCTATATTGCACCTTTTAGTAGTAGAAACTCCAATGAAATGCATTAGCAGTTTATGAAGACAAAACATAATAGAATTCTCATAAAATAGATGATAAAACAAACAAAAAATTAATAATAATGGCAACAACTAAAACTAACATCCCAGATTTTATATCTCACTCACACTTGAAAATGGTGAAGCGTTTTCTAGTTGAGTTGATAAGTTTGCGTATTTCATCTGTAAAATGTGCTCGAGGTCTCTTTGCTTCTGCACGTATTGACGCAGGTCGTTGATTTGGTGCAATGCTGCTTGTTGCTCTTGCTGCTCTAGTGCTTCAAAGCATTCAACTTCCCTCCTGGCTGTCTGCATCTCTTTCCAGGTTGCCTCAATTTCCGTCCACAGGTTATCGGCTCGCATCTGGTAGCCATTAGTATCAAGATTTATCTTGTTCTCCAACTGTTGTGCTTTTTCAGTTTCATTATCAATCTTCTTCTTCACACTTTCGAATTCCTTTTGCAGAACGGTAAGATCAACGGATTCATGCATAATTAATTCATCCACTTCTGTCAGCTTGTTTTCATCGATTCTCTCTTCTTCGTCCACTGGAACTAACTCATCCACCTCTGTCAGCTCATTTTCTTCAATATCACCTTCTGTTAGCTCTTCAGTTTCTTCAATATCTGCTCCCGTTGGCTCTTCAGGGAAATGTTGAACAACAATTTGGTAATCATTCTTGGGTTGTGGAAGGCTTTTCAATCCACAAAGCACGCGTCTTCTTAAATCACACGACGGTTTCACTTTGCCTTGTCGATAAGTCTTGACAATTGCCTCTGGAATTTGTGGGGTAGGTAGATTCAGTTTACACCGTTTTCCAATGACAGCTTCAGGATGATGAAGCCACCTCTGTGCTGTTGCAATGTGAGGGCACTTTTCTCTTTCAGCTCTTTGCTCTCCAGCTTCAATAGCGATAGGAAACTTCATTAGTTTTGTGGGTCGAGAATCATCAGAAACGTCGTAAAATCCAGGAGGAGGTCTCTTTTCAAAAGGGATTTCAACATTATAATCGATCCCACCCCTCCTCTTTCTCTTCTTATCATGACCAATTCCAGCCGCGTTTACTTCCCTCACTTTCTGCAACAAAGCAAGTCTTCGAGCCTCTTCAATCTGCTTCTCCCTCGCTTTCCGTTTAGCCTTCTTGCCTCTAGTATTGACTAACCGAGCACGAGCTTCAGAAAGCATCTCCTTTTCATCCGCGTCCATATCCACAGAATCAGGACGTGCTGGCTTGCATTCCGGGTTGGGGTCGCCACAAAATTTTACCCCACAGTCGTCATCCACACCGCAAGCTGCATCGAGTAGCTTCTCATACCTTTCCATGCACTGAGATGGAGTGCGTCCCACAATAGGGCCAATGGTTCTCCATTGAGAGGGCATAACTTTGGCCATGTGTAGTAATCTCTCATCTTTGTCTCGACTCCACTCGATCTTTATTACGGAGGGGTGGAGCCACTCGAACCACCGAGCCTTGCATTGGTGGACGGATTTGTGAACGAGAAGAGACGAAATTCTAGGCCACTGGTTCAATCCATATTTCATAACAGCGGCTTTAAGAACTTCGTCATCTGAATTTCTCCACAATACACCTTTCATCCTTACGTAATCTCTCGATCACGAGCGATGAAGTAGGCCGGAAACTTACTCGATTAGACGGAAACTTTTAGAATAGTGAATTGAGTCTCGCGCCGCTCCTTCTCACTTATGCGTTTGGTATTGTGTGTGTGTAATTCATGTTTTTCTCTTTAGACAAATATATATAGAGATAGGAGAGAGAATGGTGAATCCTAATTCTAATCGAATAATAATCTTTGGTCTGAAATATTATTGGTGACTTGCCTATATTAGGAATTGAGAATCTTAATTCAGATCGGATAAGGAATTCTGTTTTAGGAATGCTATGGAAACCGCACGTGTCGAGGAGGAAAGAAGTGGATTAAGGGGGTGGTTGCAATGCTTTTGGAGAAGTTATTTGAATTGATTTTTTAGAAAAATTAGAATTGATAGAGTTTAGAAATAAAGTGATTTTAAAGTCAAAAGCTTCTTGGAATTAAATTTTAAGTGATCTGACAATCAATTTTAGAATTTTTAAACACTCTAAAATCACTTTTGAATTGTCAAAAGATTGATGTGTTGTGTTTACAAACACCACTTCATGATCCATTGCCATGAAAATGCCATGGGCCTCGGGCCGACTTTACATATGGCCCCTGCCCAAATTCTATATAAGAGTAAAATGAGGGCTGCATTTAAAATCGCCCTGAGAAAATAATAAAAGATAATGTGCTATGCTATATTTAGAGTTGTGATTCGTTGGGTTAGTTTAGCTCAGTCCAATCAGACCAACACACAAAATCGGGCCGGGTTAAATTTTTTCGGGCTATAGAAATTCTAGCCCACTCCAACTCATTCTCGGACCATTGGGTTATCGGGTCAATTTCGACTCAATGCATTTTTTCCTAAAATTTTTTACCAATATCAAATTCCACAAACACAAATAAAAATTATTAAAAATTCAAATTTATAATAAAATATGCTTATATAATAAAGAAATAAGATGAGAGACTTACATTAAAATTCACTTTTACTACTTATATATATATATTAAAATTTCAAAATTATGGAGAGACTTTTCTCTCTAAAAAGTTAATTGGAGCAAAAAATATTTCGTCATCTCAAATAAGTTATGTAATTAATAGATAGTTCTAATGTGGATATTGATCCTTCTATTTAAAAAACAATAGAAGAAATAAAGTCGGGCTATTTTTGACCCTAATCGGGCTGAGCCCATTTAGCCCATAGGGCTGCTCGGGTCATGCCATATAGACACAACTTTTTCGGGCCAATATAAAGTTAGGCCAGTCCAATCTTCTTTTTGGGTTGGGGGCGCTGGCCTATCGGGCCGGGCTCATTTAGTGTTGGAAAATTACTCTGTGGCCCATATTTTATGAAACCTGCATGTATTTCTCTGGGCCGACTCAAGCTGGCCCAATAATTACAATTATTTTTTTTAATTTTTTTTAATATCTCTGCATCAGAATTTTAGATCATACTGTATTTGTGGAGTACGTACGAAGCTTACTGTTACAACTCCATCTTCTTCTACCCCTGAATTTCCTTCCTTTCTGCGTTTCTGCATTTACAATAATGGCAGCTTATGCAGCTCTATGTTCTCTAATGCATACCATAGACCAGATCCACCATCATCCTCGTCCTCCTATTTCGATCGACATGGAACAGTACGAATCTCTCACTGAAAACATAACCTTCCTGCTAGGGTTTCTAGAATGTCATTCTTATGGTGGCAACAGAGAAGCAGTGGAGAGACGAATAGAAGATGCAGCTTATGCAGCTGAAGACATAATAGAATCGCAAATTGTGGATGAAATTCATGCTCGACGATCCTCTGTTTATGGTGAGAATAGAGCCATCAAACTCTGTGAAGGTCTTGGGGAAGTAATGAAAAACATGGAGTTTTTGAAGATTGAGACGATGGAGATGGAAGTACAAGATCAAATTCGTGGTCGACAATTTACAGTTCGTGAGAAGATAATCGGTTGCTTTCAGTTTTTTCTTACTCTGTGCATCTCAGAGGAGAGAAAAGTAATAAAAAACATGGAGTTTTTGAAGAAGGATAAGATGAAGATCAAAGAGGAGATGGCAGTCCAAGATCAGCTGCAGCCTGCCAGCTCATCAAGATCTCGTCCCACCACCACTGGGAAGAAGAAGAATATCATGGTGAGCTTTGATGAGGTCTTAATTGAAGTTCTGGATAAGCTTACCCGAGGACGAACTGATCGCCAAATAATACCAATTGTTGGCATGGGCGGCGTTGGTAAGACGACGCTTGCTCAAAATATGTATGTAAATCCTCTTGTTGAGCAATATTTTGATATTCATGCTTGGGCCACAATTTCTCAGCAGTACAGTATGCGAGAAATTCTTAGTGAAATAGTTGGACAATTAAACCAAAAACACATGAAATCATCTAATGAGATGACTGACAATGAATTAGGTGAAACATTGTACAAACATTTATGGAGTAGGAGGTATTTGATTGTAATAGACGATATGTGGAGAATTGATGCTTGGGACAAGATAAAGTTCTTCTTTCCTGAGTGTAACAATGGGAGTCGAATAGTGGTAACAACTAGGCTTTCGAATTTGGCTTCTCAGTTAACCGGCTCTAGCTACAGCCTTGTGATGAAACTCTTGGATGAGGTCAAAAGTTGGAATTTATTTTGTGAAACTGTGTTTGAGGAAGAAGGTGGATGCCCTTGTGAGTTGGAGGAAATCGGCAAAGAGATTACGAAAAATTGTAGAGGTCTTCCTTTGTCAATTGTTGTGGTTGGAAGACTCCTGGCAAAGTCCAAACATACACGAGAATATTGGGAATACATAGCAGGACAGTTGAAATCAATTTTGAATATGAAGGATGATGAGCGGTGCTTCAAAATATTATACATGAGCTACAACCAATTGCCTGTTCATCTGAAACCTTGTTTTCTCTATATGGGGGTTTACCCGGAAGACCATGCGATTCGTGTCTCTGAACTTACAAAACTATGGGCTGTGGAAGGATTTATTAGACCAATTAGTGGCAAGTGTTTGGAAGGGGTTGCAAAAGAATATTTGGAGGATCTTGTTAATAGAAATCTAATTATAGTTCATAAGTTGGGGTCAATTGGAAACATAAAGCACATCAAGATTCATGATCTTTTGAGAGATCTCTGCATGAGAGAAGCTCATAATGATAGGTTTTATCATGTCACAAGTCAACCTACTGTTAATGCTCCAAAAGGCATCCGCCGCCACGTTTTTCCTGGAACCGTTCCTTCAGGTGCCGCATTCCAATCTAGTACAGCTGTCATTCGTACTTTGGTATGGAGAGTTATTGGAGTTGTACCTTCGCTTGATCTTAAATTCTTGAGAATATTTAAAGGTGATGATCAAGATTCTTGGCGCGATGGCACCAACTTTAATGACCTAGAAAATGTGCTTCAGTATGTTAACTTGCGTTACCTTAACACAGAAGTTAGGTATTATAGGACTTCCACCTTTCCTCCTTCATCGTTTCTCCTTTGGAACCTACAGACGTTATCTGTTCGCACTCAGTTGACTACTAACATGATAAAACCTATGGACATTTGGAAGATGCCTCAACTTAGGCATGTCAAGGTTGAGTCGCTCTGTCTCCCTGGAGATGACGAGCAAGACGTGGTTATCTTATGCAACCTACAGACGCTGGGGACATTAAGAGATTTGAAGTCTAGTGAGTTGGTCAAGAGAATCCCCAACATCAAGAAATTAAAGATAAATCATGAAATCTGTAGTGTAGAAAATTATCTTAATGGTTTTGATAGTCTACAGAAACTTGAATCCTTATACTACCGTGTTCAGATGCACAATACTGATTTTCTGCCGAGCATTAACTTCCCGCATTCACTCAAGAAGTTGACCTTGATAGCTTATGGCCTTCAACTGGAAGACATCATGGACAAGATTGGTTCGTTGCCCCTTCTTGAGAAATTCAAATGGTGCTTTCACCTACGCACATGGGAAACAGTTGAAGGCCAATTCCGCAGCCTTAAGTTCTTAAAAATATCCAGTGCTGATCTAGAAAGTTGGAAGACAGAAAGCACCCATTTTCCACGCCTAGAGCGTCTTGTTCTTGTTCGGTTAGGAGAATTGAAGGAGATCCCTTCAGATATTGGTGAAATACCGATGCTTCAGTCAATTAAACTGAAGAATTGCAGTGATACTGCAATCATTTCTGCTAAAACAATACTTGAACAGCAAGAGGAACTTGGAGAAGTAGGCCTCCAAGTTCGTGTCAGAACCTCATATGAGAATGATGCAACAATCCAAAATTTGGCTAGTCACAACTTTCAGTTTGACTCAGGTACTATCTAAATCGGCCATGATTATTTGAAAAATAATTTTCCTCCTTGATTGTTTATGCACAGTACATTTTGAGTCTTCAGTGTTTGTGTTATATACTAACTGCTTATTTTGTTTGAAGATTATTAAAGGTAAGCCAAAGAGTTTAAGTCATAAGAAGAACGCAAGAAGACTGGGGAGATACTCAGCCGAACTTGAAGGTGGTTGCAAACATGCTTCTTTAACATTACATATTCTATTAATCTGTTTAAAAAGCCTTTCCAATGTGGGTGTTATTCATTTTGCATTTTATGTTGGCATATCAATGTGGGTGTACTTCTATCCAATAGAGTTAATAGACATTGGATGCTACTCGGCTATTTTTATTCTTGGGTTTTCATACGTTAACTCTAGTTTAAATTTGAAACGTTTCGAAGTTTACCATCATTTCAATTTTAAAAAACAGCTCCTTGAATCGAACAGGCTCCAATTTCGTTACAGAAAACAAGAAGCTGCTGCTGCTGGTATTGATAGAAGAGAGACGAGGGATTTTTTAATTATAACGCCGAAATCCCTTCTAAAAAGAGGCTGCCTCCTTGACTTATGGTGTTACTAATGAAGATCATCGACCTAAATGGGAAAGCTGTGTTCATTCGACAATTTTGAAGAAGATGAGCTGAAAGAGGTGTGAATTCTTTCCAACTTTCATACGAAACCGGCGAATATCATGCAAAATTTTGAAAAGGTTTATTATGTCTGTTTCGATTCAGGTTTGGAGTTTTTGTTTTTGTGCATAGCCTCCATTTATGCTAATATTTCTTAAATTTATTGTCTGGTTCTTCGGCATCTGTCATTGCAAGTTTTATCAATTGCCCACACATCAATATACTGACAATATCTGAGATAAATAAATGCATCAAATTTTGACATTTACACTAACAGTGTTAATGCTAGAATATGCTTCTGGATTACATTGTGCTTGGCTCTAAATCTAGAAAATAATTTATTTGGTTTATCTTTTTCTTTTTTTAGTTCTTCAAACTGATACAGTAATGGTTTGGATTTCAACATGACTTTTCTTCCCTCTTTGGGTATATTGACAAACTTAATGGGTAGTTTTTGTAATTTTGATCCTTATTATTTGTGTTTGTTCGTTTCGTTCATGTTTAGATTCAGCTTGGTTGTTTTTGTAATCAGTTGGGAACTAACAGACTGTGGATTCAAGTCGAGGAAGCGTTCAAGCTGATGGACACATAAGGGACGACTGAACTGGAGCGCTTCCAAGTTTGAGAGCAGTAAGAGCACAAAATTGTACATCCGTGATACATCTGATACGATAATGCACAAAGCACCTACGCAATGATACGACTATATGTTAGGAATTTGTGCCTTGAATCTGGTTCGATTTGGGTCGACGTTCGTGTCAAGATGGAAGAAGAATTTGAAGCAAATCTGGAGGCCGCGGCTAGAAGTGGACGTTGAAGCGATCGCGGGCGCGAAGGCTAGTTGCGGCCGCGACTAGTTAGACGAAACATGGAGAAGTTGACACGTCAGGCGGCGCATAAGATGGGCCAACACAAGTTTAGGCCTAATTGGATTCCTTTTGTGTCTTCGTTTTGGCTTTGTCGGTGCTTGTCGTTTATCGTTTGTTATTTGTTTTGTTCGTAATTTCCCTACACCATAGACAGTAGAAGGAAATACACGATGAGAGGTGCAAACGGTTGGAACCACCTGTTAAAACGTCCCACCTTTGAATCGAAATTGAACCGTGTATATCACGTTTTTCTGTTATGGTTTGTAACTTTTTATTAACCGGCGGTTTGCGCCGGTTTATTTTCTTTAGTTTTGTATTAAAATTGTAAAACAACAATAAAGAAACATCGTGATTTCAGAGAAAAAAAAGTCATCAACAGAGGAAAAAACAGGTAAATGAACATTTACTAGAGAGAGATTGTTAGTTGGAACCATAAATTAAAGAAAATAAACTAAACCTTGGATCCGCGGTTTGACAGTCGAACACCGACAGTCAAACCGCCAGTTTCCGATCTAGGGATAGGCCGAACCGAAACCGAACCTTATAAAATCTTAATGACTGATTCTATTCACAGCAATATAATTTCTCACCACAACCACAGTACACATAAATTTTCCCTTTTATCCTTAAAATGAAAAACCATCTTTTTATACAGCCACATGCTTTGTATCTTTCTTCTGTTACATACAGATCATGAACTCAAAAGTCAAACCAACCGATATTCTCCTCCGTTCTTGTTCGCTTCCCTGGTTAGTAGAAGACATGAAAATAATCGAAATTAAGGGTTTTTTTACATAAAGGCTGAAATAATAGACATTGGGGATGTAGCTCAAATGGTAGAGCGCTCGCTTTGCATGCGAGAGGCACGGGGTTCGATCCCCCGCATCTCCACTATTTTCCTCCATTTTTTTGCAAAAGGAACCATTTTTTTTTTCTCTCCTCCATTTTTTGCAGGGTTCAATTCTAGATAAACTACATATTTTCTTTGCTTTCTTAGCCGAGCAAGCCCAATGGAATATATGGGCTTGGGCATAGCCCAATAAATTACAATAAAATTCTGATCTTTTTCTTATCCATCAGCACCAGAAATCTAGAGCTACCATATTCGTGTGGTGCTTGTAGTCACACAATTCCTTTCTGCATTTTCTGCAATTTCAAAGTAGAAAAATGGCAGCTTATGCTGCTCTATGTTCTCTAATGTATACCATAGACCAGATCCACCATCATCCTAGTCCTCGTATTTGGATCGACATGGAACAGTACCAATCTCTCACTGAGAAGATAACCTCCCTGCTACAGTTTCTAGAAGCTCATTCATATGGTGGCAGCAATGAAGCAGCAGCCAGCTTGGAGATACGCATAGCAGATGCAGCTTATGCAGCTGAAGACATTATAGAATCCCAAATTGTTGATCAAATTCTTCTCCGACGACCCGTCAAACTCTGTAAAGGTCTTGGGGAAGTAATAAAAAACATGGAGTTTCTGAAGACAGAGACGATGAAGATGGAAGTCCAAGATCAGCAGCAGCCTGCCAGCTCATCAAGATCTCGTTCCACCACCGGGAAGAAGAATGTCATGGTGAGCTTTGATGATGTCTTGATTGAAATTCTGGATAAGCTTACCGGAGGACGAGCTGATCGCCAAATAATCCCAATTGTTGGCATGGGCGGAGTTGGTAAGACTACTCTAGCTCAAAATATGCATGTAGATCCCCTTGTCAAACAATATTTTGATATTCGTGCTTGGGCCAATGTTTCTCAAGAGTACAGTGTGCGAGAAATTCTTAAGGAAGTCCTTGGTCAAGTAAACAAACAAGACATGATAAAATTTGATGAAATGGCTGACAATGAACTAGGGGAAAAATTGTACAAACATTTATGGGGTAGGAGGTATTTGATTGTAATGGATGATATGTGGAATACTGATGTTTGGGACAAGATACAATTCTTCTTTCCTGATTGTAACAATGGAAGTCGAATAGTGGTTACAACTAGGCTCTCAAACCTGGCTTCTCTGTTGAGCAGCTCTAGCTATAGCCTTGAGATGAAACTCTTGGATGAGGTTAAAAGTTGGAATCTATTTTGTCAAACTGTGTTTGAGGAAGAAGGCGGATGTCCTTGTGAGTTGGAGGAGATCGGGAAAGAGATTGCGAAAAATTGCAGAGGTCTTCCCTTGTCAATTGTTGTGATCGGAGGACTCCTAGCAAAGTCCAATTATACACGAGAATATTGGGAATATACAGCAAAAAACTTGAATTCAATTTTGAATACAGAAGATGATGAGCGATGCTTCAAAATATTGTATATGAGCTACAACCAATTGCCCGTTCATTTGAAACCATGTTTTCTCTATATGGGGGTTTATCCGGAAGACCATGCAATTCGTGTCTCCGAGCTTATAATACTATGGGTTGCGGAAGGATTCATAAGACCAATTAGCGGCAAGTGCTTGGAAGAGGTTGCAAAAGAGTGTTTGAAGGACCTTATTGATAGAAATCTCATTATGGTTGATGAGTGGGGGTCAACTGGAAACATAAAGCACTGCAAGATTCATGATCTATTGAGAGACCTGTGCTTGAGGGAAGCTTATAAGGATAGGTTTTATTATGTCACGGGGCAACCTAATGATCCAAAAGGCATGCGACGACGGGTTATTTCTGAAACCATTCCAAATGAGAATGCCCGTGCAGGTGCCTTACAGTCTAGTACAGCTGTTGTTCGTACGTTGATATGGAATGTTAAGAATTTTGTACCGTCTCTTGATTTCAAATTGTTGAGGATATTCAAATATGATAATCAAGAGCCTTGGTTTCGTAAGAAGTTTGATGACCTACTAAATGTGCTTAAGTATGTTAACTTGCGGTGCGTAAACATTGATGTTAATAATCCTGAGGTTCCTGTCTTTCCTACTTCAGTGTCTCTCATCTGGAATCTACAGACGTTGATTGTTAACACTCATAGGTCTATGAGAATAGCACCAGTTGACATTTGGAAGATGCCTCAACTTCGGCATGTCAAGGTTCAGCCGCTTGATCTCCCTGCAGTTGACGAACAAGGAGATATGGTTATTTTGTACAACCTACAGACGTTGGGGACATTAAGAAATCCCAAGCTCTCTGAGGTGAACCCATTCAGATTTAACTCCCCTGAGTTGGTTAGTCGAATTCCCAATATCAAGAAATTGAAGTTGACTTATGACGGCTCTAAATGTGAGAATTATATCAGTGTTTTGTATCGTCTACAAAAACTTGAATCCTTACATTGCCTCTTTAGTCAAGATACTGGTTTTCTGCAGAGCTTTAAGTTCCCTCACTCCCTCAAGAAGTTGACCTTGATAGCCGAATACCTTCAACTGGAAGACGTGATGGATAAGATTGGTTCATTGCCCCTTCTTCAGAAGTTCAAAGGGTCTTTTCAAGCACGCACATGGGAAACAGTTG
This sequence comes from Ajuga chamaepitys, assembly GCA_958295605.1. Lineage (NCBI taxonomy): Eukaryota > Viridiplantae > Streptophyta > Magnoliopsida > Lamiales > Lamiaceae > Ajuga > Ajuga chamaepitys. The sequence goes on along the minus strand of OY282504.1, from coordinate 2,100,680 downwards.
AAGGCCAATTCCCCAGCCTAAAGTTCTTAGAAATCGATAATGATGTTCTAGAAAGTTGGGAGACAGAAAGCACCCATTTTCCATGCCTAGAGCACCTCGTTCTTGTTAGATTGACAAAATTGAAAGAGATTCCTTTAGATATTGGAGAAATACCAACACTTCAGTCAATTAAACTGAAATATTGCAGCAATGCCGCAGCCATTTCTGCTAAAAGAATACTTGAACATCAAGAGGAGGAACTTGGAGAAGTAAGCATCCAAATTCATGTCAGAACCCTGTATAGGAGTAAAGCAATGCAACGGTTGGTGAGTCACAACTTTCATGTTGAGTCAGGTATGATCTAAATCTGACATGAATAAGAATTTTCCTCCTCGATTATTAATGCGTTGTACATTTTGGGGGATTCTTTTGCCTGGGGATAGCTAACTGCTCATTTTTCTTTTTGAAGATTATTTGAGGTAAGCCAAGGAGTTTAAGTCATAAGAAGAATGCAAAAGACCGGGAAGATACTCAGCCAAACTTGAAGGTGAGGTCTCCTTATTGGCAAGATGTTTATGGTTGCAACTTGCTTCTTTGACATTACATATTCTAAAAAGCTTTTCCGAACCATATGTTTTTGCGTTTTTATGTATCCATATCAATGTGGGTGTATACTTTTATCGTATAGAGTCAATAGACATCAGATACTACTTGGCTATTTTTATACTTCGGTTTTTATATGTTCTTTCTTTTTTCTCTGATCTTGAATTGCAGAGTGAGTGGAGTGGGGAGGAAGAAGAAAGTTTGTTGCATCTTGCTAAACTTATGCATGGAGGACAAGCTCTTGGATGCAGCAGAATGTGCTATGGATGAAGATGATAAGCAGATGATTTCTGAGGCTCTGGGCACGGTTTTGCCAACACTAGAGAAACATCTCCAAGAGGCTCGAAGGCTTGCTTCGTTACAGAAAAACAAGAGAACTAAAAGCTGCTGCTGCTGGTATTGATCTTCATCATTAGAAAGATAAAGAGAAGCGGGAATGATTATAATGCCAAAATCCCTTTTGAAAATAGCAAGATCATCGACCCATGTGGAAAAGTTGTGTCCATGATTGACGATTTTGAAGAAGATGAACTGAATGAGGTATGAATAGGTTCCAAATTTCATACGAATTCGTTGAATATCATGCAAATATGGAAATGTTTATTGTTTCTGTTTCAATATGGGTTTGGAGTTTTTGTTTGTTGTTGGTGGAGGATCTTCAGCAGTGTTAATTTGCATCTGTGGTATCTGTCATTACAGTAGTCATATCAGTCGCCAAACTTATCTATACACTGATAAATATCTGAGATACTTAAATTCATCTAACTATTTTTTTCAATAAAGAACCAAATCATCAACAGAAAGCTCAAAATTTGACATTGACACTGACAGTGTTATTGCTATAATGTTTTGCATTTCAACATTGAGTTGTTTTCTGTATATATTACTACCAGTTATGGGAAAAATATTCTACTACCTCCGTCCCAGCTTAACCTGCCTACTTGCCATTTCGGTTTGTCCCACCTTAACCTGCCAGCCCCATAAATGGCAAATTTCTCTCACAATCTTCACCTTCAAAATCTCTCCATTCTCAATCTCCACCTTTAAAAAAGTCAGAAATTCCACAAAATCTGTTTTTCTTAACCTTCGTGCCCGGTCAACCTAGACAGGTTAAGTCGGGACGGAGGAAGTATATGATTTACACAGTAGTAAGTTAATAAAAAATTTACTCGGAGATGATTTGCTATGGCTGCTTCCTCCACATCTTGTAATTTAGCTTTTGCTAGAATGCTTATTTGTGAAGAATGGCTCAAGAATCATATGGGTTTTATAAGCATGTCTTTGCTAATGGAGCATTTACCCATAGAGTAAGAGATATTACAAACTTGAAGAGGTTAGTAGTTACAAGAGTTGGTTTAATTCTTGTAGAATTTAAGCGAGACATAAATAGGAAAGGATCAACAGCCTTTCTATCAGTATCAATAATAATTTTACGAAGAAAATGAAAATTATCTGATGGGTGTTACATTCTTCCCCCCTTAAAAATAATTTCGTCTTCGAAGTTTATAAACTCAATTGGGTCTAATAAGCTACTCGTCTGAACTTTGTCACACGCCCTTTTGTGAGAAGGCACCCCTTCTCCCGAAGCAACGGGGCTATTCTGCCATTTGAAATATTAAATAAAAGGAAACTAAAACCTTCATTGTATATTGGTTAATATTAAATTTTAGAAAGAACATATACACATGTGAAAAGGAGCCAAGTAGTGAAGAGATGTGTTTCATTTTGGGAAAATTATATGGCTTCAAAAATATTTTGATGGACATTTTCGACGTAAAATTTGGTTTTATAAGGTTTCAGGCAGCAATACCTATTAGATTTGCTCAGAGGTGATTTTTTGTGGCTATTTTCAGCACAATACAGAGAAGCTTGCTCTGACTGCAGCTTTGAAAATGTGAAGAAGAAAATGGATGACAGAGACTAATGGAGTTTTCCTTAAGTGGGGCAACAGCTCACAACATTATCTCGGCTGCTAAGACGAAAAATACATTTATATGCAAGAGCATATCTATAAACGCCAGCTACTACTCACATGGTGGGCTGAAGGAATCTGCGCAATTTATTCGTTTAGCTCTGCACCTGCATATGATTGAGCGTGTCTCGTCTCCTTTTATACCTCCATGCCGCTTGAATTCTTCTAGCTGCAAGTTCTCTCCAGTAAGGCGATTCATATCTGAAACGAAAGATGTAGTGCATGAGTGCCTAGTTCAATATAATCAATCGAAATATTATCTCTATTTTGTTCTTCTCAACGTACTTGAAAAGCATAAGGGGATGTTTGCTTGGGGTTTGCCAAACCCATAATCAGTTTGGCCAACCTCAAGTGATGTTTGTTTGGGCTGGTTTGGCCAAGCCACGATATTAGGGTTTGGTGGGGGGACATCAATCACAAATCAAAAAATTATTTTAATTATTCTCCCAATCATTAATAACTACCTCTTACTCATATTACATCACATTTCACAATTAATAATTAAATTTCCCACCCAACCAAACATCACTCTTTAACATCCCAAGCCATTAACTCCAGCCACTTCCCCCAGCCCAGCCACCCCAGCCCCAAGCAAACATCCCCTAAGTTTTAGTTCGACTTTGATTAAAGTGATTAGATGATGGATTTGTTTCTGGGCGCTATATCTATAAGATATTTTGGCTTCATACACTTTTACCAAAAATGACACCTTACTAAATTTTGGTGGGTTTATAACCGGATCAAATGGAATTAGGTCTAGTAAGAGTATGATAGAAAATGTGTTTACTGTTTACCAAAGAATGTGTGATAAATACAGACCTTAAAAGGGGTATGTTGGAAATTTAAGACATAATTTTGCCCTTTTAGGTAGGGGTGTGCAAAATTCGGTTATAACCGAAAAAACCGAAAAAAATCGACCGAAAATTGTCGGTCGGTTCGGTTGTTATTGTGCTCGGTTCGGTCATCTGTTATGTGTTATAAAAAAATCGGTTAAGTCGGTCGGTTTCGGTTTTGAAAAATTAAAAACCGAATTAACCGAAACCGACCGAAAATTTTACCCATATATAAACCAAGCCCTAAAAAAATCGGTTAAGTCGGTCGGTCGGTTGGAATGTTGCATTTTGATAATGCTTGAAAACAGGTCTTTTGCTTTGTTTCTGTCGGTTTTCGTCGGTTTTTTTAGTAATCGGTCGGTTTTGGTTTTGGTCGGTTTTCGGTTTTATCCGAAAAATTCGGTTACATAGACCCAAAAACAGGAATTTTATTTATTTACGTCGGTTTCGGTTATAACCGAAAAATCGACCGATTTCGTCGGTTCGGTTAGAGTCGGTTGTTCAAAATATTTCGGGCGGTTCGGCTATTGTTTCATTAGCGGTCGGTTATGGTCGGTTTTGTAATTTCGGTCGGTTCGGTCACCGAAACCGACCGATGCACAGCCCTACTTTTAGGTATATCTATTACTAATATAAAAGTGTGAATGTTTCGTCTTTTCTTGTGATGTCTATTATATCCTTATTAAGGATTAAAACTAAGGGTAATTAAGTAATTTAAAATAATTTATGTTTTCCTTATAAGGTTATAAGATATATATAAGCGTGTGTATATATATATATATATGTATATTCCTATTATATCCTTACTAAGGATTAAAAATAAGGATAATTAAGTAATTTAAAATAATTTATGTTTTCCTTATTTGATTATAAGATATATATATATCTATTACTAATATAAAAGTGTGAATGTTTCGTCTTTTCTTGTAACGACTATAATATCCCTACACAATATTAAATATCAAGGATAATTAAGTAATTTTATCAAATAATAAAATATTCCAATATATCCAATATATCTATATCTATATCTATATCTATATCTATATCTATATCTATATCTATATCTATATCTATATCTATCTATCTATCTATCTATCTATCTATTATTGCTAATTAGTATTAGTATTAATATAGAAATATTGATGAATAGTCTTGTTATTTCGTTTCGTCATTTCTCGTGATGCCTATAATATCTGTACTAAGTATTAAATTTATGTATAGTTAAAGTAATTTAAAATAAATCATGTCTTCTCATACTTCATTATGAAAAACAAGAGTTCCTTTATATTTCAAAATCCTCCTTAAAAACTATATACTTAAATTATTATTCTTCTACACTTTTAATACTTTGAATTTTAAAATAAAATTTGTTTCATATTAAAATAGATCTAAAAGTTATTTTAAGAAGAGTATATAATTGTGATAGGATGATTTTTTTTTTTTTCAAAAATAAGTCTAACTAATTAATTATTTTAGAACCATCCGTTTTCAGACACTATCTACAAACATGAAAGTTACACTTCATAATTTAGTTTAATGGATCAGTTGAAGCTCCCGATCAAGATTTCAATAATTTAATTCACATGTGTTGCTAAAATTTGTTATAGTGCCGTTCTCAAATATCTTTCCTTGCGAGATTGAATATCTTTTTCATAAATCATATTAAGGATTCTTTTTTTAAGTAGAATTTAAGGATTCTTAACCACAACTAGAATCACTCATCGTGCAATGCACGATTTAGAATATATATTTATTTTAAACCATAAAAATAAGATAAAATAATTGAAAAAAAAATAATTGACTAATCTTTTTTTATTAAGAAAATAAAATAAATTTATAAATCTAGGGGAAGAATAGTATATAATACAATAAAATGACCTATATATTCACCATATATAGGGGAAGATTTTCTTATATCGAAATAATATTTTTACTATATATTGATAATCCATAATTTCCCAAATTTAACCACAAATGTTATATATATTCCTTAATTAGTGAATAACCAGAAAACGCATCTTATTTAATAAACCGGTATTGTACCAGTGCGATGCACGATTTAGACGAAATTTAAAATTTTGAGTAGATTTGAGTCATTATTAGATTATAATATAGTAAGATAATAGTTAATATATTGAAAAAATTAAGGGTAACTTTTAACCTCTTCTGATCAATATAAAAAGCTGTATTACATAAATAATAATAAAAAGCATGTCATATCACACATCATCAAAGTTATCATTAATATATTGGACATCTAAATAATATGGGAACATATGAAAGTTTGAAAACATTAAATTGTTCTGTATGCCCTCTATTTTTGGACCACACATTTTTTGGCAAATGACTTTGGACTGTCATTCGATTATTTGCATAAAAAATTAATTAATTTTATTTACTAAAACAATACAAATAGTTCTCCCTCGATAAATGCCCACGTCTGATACGATTAATCAATCAACAAAAATAGCATTTTTATAATATAATATTTGATTATGTTTTTATTTTAAGATCTTAACAAAATATTAATTTGAGATATTGTAATTAAATTGGATTATAAATAAAAACTAAATGTCATAAGAAATTTCAAAATGTTTCCAAATAAATAAATAAACTAATTAACAGCTGCTACATCTCAATTCATAAAAGTTGCCGACAATTATTTCACCACATATAAGACCATTTGTTGGAAATGCACCAGACTTTGATATATTGAAATTGTAGAAAAAAGTACTTCCAATATGAGATTATTGAAGAATAATTCCTAATTTTTACTTATTTAAGAAAAATAAAATCTAACCAATCGAAATTTACGATTATTCAAGGATATTTAAAATAGTTTAACAAGTAAATAGAGAATCAACGACTTAAATATAAGACAAAGAATCAACCAAATTTATTTTGCATCTTTTAGAAATAATTTTTATGGTTTTAATAATAGTAATAGTTGTTGGGTGGAAAAGTATCAACAAATATCCTGAATATATACTAATTGATTTACATCAACATCAATTAGTATACTTAAATTATGCCTAAATATATTGATTTCGGATAAATTTTGGATGGTTGCGTGAATGTATCATTTTGTGACTCGGACAACTTATACTGAATGTGGGAGAGTTAATATTGAATGAGGATAATGGTGACTTATTATATTTTAGGAAAATATAAGGCGAATTATCTTCAATTAGAGCATACTTCATTGTTGTCAAGATATATGTACCAAAAGTAATTATTTCCATAAATAGATAGAGATTTGGGTGGGAAAATTTTAATATTTCTAATTTGGGATGGTTTTTTATATATATATATATATATATATATATATATATTTATATATAGAATATAGATAGGATAGATATGTAGTATACCAAAAATAAATTATGTTTTTTGATCATAGTTGAATTTTAAAAACGCATACTTTGGTCATACACTATAAATGAATTAAATATATTTTGTACAAAGCATTAGTAGTATTAAGTAACTTAAAATATATTATTATTTAATTACTTGTATATAAAAAGTAAGAGTTCTTATTTAATTAAAACTCCTCCTAAAAAATACATACTTAAATTATTCTTCTTCTACACTTTCAATACTTTGAATTTTGAAAAAAAAAAATTAGTTTCATATAAAAGTATGAATTTTTTTGTCTTATTTTATGTTTCGTCTTTTCTTGTGATGCCTATAATATTCTTAGTAGGTATTAAATTTAAATGTGGTTAAGTAATTTAAAATAATTTATGTTTCCTTATGTGATTATAAAAAAAAGTCATTTTATATTCAAACTCCTCCTAAAAACTACATAATTAAACTTTCAAATACATTGAATTTTGAAACGAAATTAATTTCATATTAAAATAGATTAAAGAGCTTTCCGGTGATATGTTCTTTGCATTTATTTTAAGCAATTGTACTAGATAATATTACATTAAGATATTATAAAAAAATCAAATATATATATTTTTTCATCTTATCTAAACTACCATATTATAATATTCACACTGTCAATTATTTTTTTAAAAATAAAGATAAATTTTATGGCACAATCTTAAAACTTTACGTTTTTACTATTCATAGTTAGATTGTACTACAATTTTTATTTTTACATGTTAAATTTATTTAATTAACCATTAAAAAGTAAACATAATTTAAGCTCTTATGATTGCATATAATGTGACTATATATTAAAATTATTTTAATATAATATAAAGAGGAAAAAGGTATATAGATATAGAAAAAATAAAAATTATTTTTTCTTAACACTATTTATTTAAGTTAGTTCATATTAGAAGAATTAAGAGCCTAAAATATTTGAATGAGAAAAAAAAATAGTGAGCAAATTCGTTGTGATAAATCTTATCTTATATAAACATTAACATAGGAAGAATAGTGATAACAAACGTTCTTATCAAAATTGAATCTTATATAAGAACATAGACACATGCGCACACACATGTGTAGCTTGTCGTACGGCAAATATAACATTATTTTCAAAACTAACATTTGCTTTATAAAAAAAATATTAATATCTCATTTACACCTCTAATCACAAAGTAGAACGTAATACCTTACTAAAACTGAATTTTTGAGGAAAACACGCATGCACGCACAAAAAGTAGGCAGGTAGGTTCCTTATCTTAATTCAAAATCGAATAAACCCAGAATAGTAAAATAAATGGAACTTACTAAAATAAAATGATTTTTAATCTTTTTATTAAATAATGAAAATATCATTAAATATCATTTATCCAACATAAATCCAACAGCTTAAACTACCTAATTTTTAATTCTATTTAATATCAATATATCCAACAGAAATTCACTTATCCAAACTATCTCTCTTTCATAATCCTATTTAATCATTAAACTACCTAATTTGTAAACCTATTTAATATACTTAGCCTAACAATCATTGGTCAAAGCTTGCATAATCCGAAGTTGAAAAAATTAACGAAGATCCGAAGTTAGAGAAATTAGTAGAAAATGTAGAGAAACATAATCCAAAGTCGAAGAAATTAGTGGAGAACTGAGATTGAACAAATTGGCAGAGAATATAGAAAATGCGGTAATGTTTCTTTTTTTTCGCTTAATTCGGTACAAGTTCACTTTTTACGATTAGATCCTAGAAACTGAACTTATACGTTGTGTTGTTTTTCAATGAAAAGAGGGTTGAGTCAACCACACTAACTAATAAATTATTGTGATATCCTCTTAGATATAAGTTTTATTTTATTTTCGTTTTGTTACTAATTATATTGATTTATTTCATTTGAGATGGTATATCAATCGACAATTGTGCAACGGACTTCAGGTAATTATAATTTCAAGCAAAATTTATAATGTCAAATTTAGATACTACAATTATTACATAATCAAATTGCCCACAGACGAAGGAGCTTGATCTCCAGAAGAGGAAATATGCAAATTTAAATTCCTCAGATAAAAATTAATACGAAAAATAATGTTTTGAAGAACAAAAGAAGAGGCAGCTTACAAGTAATACAAGAGCATTATTCAATCCATCTGAGTTGAATGATGAGTAATTTGAATTTTATAAATTAAAGTAGCTTAGTTAGCTGGAAAATCCTATTATAATTTTGTCATATTTTATATAGGATAAATATTCCATGAACCAATAATCCACAAGCTATAAGAACTGAATAAAGTACATGGTTGCATTCATTCCGGTGCTGGAAGATTGATGTACAACCCTCTGACTTTTTGTTGTGATAATAGAAAAGTGAAATTTGCTCATGTTGAAGTACCAGAAAAATTATATGATTTATTAACCTCTAACACGGAAGAGGCTACTGAGTTTTGATTAAACATATGTTCATATAATTATATATTTTCTTTTACTTCATTTGGTGTCTAATTGGATAAGGAGCTAGCCTCTGCAAGAAAAGACATTTTTAGTTTTCGTGTACAATGAATGGTGTATCACAATCTTCAAGTATTAAAGGCTGACGATGTTCACTCTCCGCTCCAATTATATTTTGTGAAACTCAGAATGACGTTGAGAATATAATGAGACTGAACTTGCATGTCTCATAAGTTATTTTCTAGAAACTAATCAAAATTTTGAATAAAAATCCATATGCTAGAGATTTTTTTAGATTAAAGTAGTATTCTTCATTAGAAGATGTTGAACTTCATATTTCAAAATGTAACACCCCGATTTTCTAAAAGATTTTTAGACACTATTTGGAAGAAAATGGTAGCCTTTCAATCGCAGTTTATAAACAAATTAAAATGAATTTACCCTTTGACTAAGAGGAAACGTAAATAACTTGTATCTAAAGGTTCAAAATAATACTTTGTTTCAAAATGTAAATATTAACTTGATTGCCACACTTAATCGCAAAAATAAATAAATAAAATTAGACTTCTTAATTTGTTTCAATCCACAGCACAAAATATTCAACAACACAAGTATTTGTAAAACTCAACTTTTCCTACTAAAATTCTCGAAATAAATAACTAGAAAATGCTAAAAGTTAAGCAGATCCAAAAAAAAAACTTGACTTTACTTGCATCCACCACCTCGCACCATCACCAAGCTCCAATTAATCTGTAGACACTGAAATATAATAGGGGTGAGCAAGCCACAATCTCAGTGGGGATAAGTTTGTCGACTCCAAATACATCAGATGCAATAATAATGAAAGCATACAACACACTTAAATAGATGTTGATCAACATAGAAAAATCTTTTTCCTGTTGACTAGCATAGCACAGCATACAACATAGCTTAGCATAGTAAATAACCTGTTGCCTATAGCCTATGGAATGTTGCGCTTAGACATCAAAATAACATTTAAGGCATTTAAAGTAGACAAACAACCTGTATAATAGAAATCCCCACCTGGAAAAAGTAGAAAGTGCAGTGTAGATGCAGATGTCCTATACTCCTTAGTCTTTGCTGACCTCGTCACCTTGTCATAGTAAATATATCGCTTAAGAAAGCGTAGCTATAAAATAGAATTATATGAAACAATATGATAAATATAAATATTAGGGTTCAAAAGAATAAATTTAGTTTTGAAAGATTGAATTTGAAAAGATGATCCTATGAAAGAAAATTGATCCGAATATACCATACGTAATACTTGCAGCACAAATCACACACACCATAGCTTATTAATTATTTTATATACAAATATACATAGTTAATCATACACAATATTATATATATAATATACGACACATATACTTCTATTTTATAAACACACACATATACATACATATTAATCTCTTGTTTCCTACCATAACTACACGTACACATGCATAACTATGCATAGACACTCATCTGTACATCATCACTTGCATAACCTATATACACATTAATAATAGAATTATATGGAAAAATGGATTGGCGAAATACGAAGGAACGAAAAGAACAGAACAAAAAAACATGAATTATAAGAGAGAATTTGTACCTTTGTTTCGGAAATTCGGCGGACAGAAAAGTGATATTGGTGGAGAAAGAATTCGGTGATATAGCGGTGATAAGTATTAGGGTATGAGAGGGAGTCCTAATCAGTCTAGAATTTAATAGAATTTTGATGGGCTGTGACATCAAGACAGGGTCTGATGGGCTTAGATGTTGTACAAAATAAGATAGACAAAAAAAAAAAAAAAAAATTAACTAGAAATATTCTTTTGGCCCATAATATAAAATTTATAAGTAAGAGATAATTAAATAATTAAATAAAATAATACTAAATATACACGGGTATTACACAAAAGATGGGAGTGTGGATCAATGAGTCGATAATTCTCCAAAATCATATTAAGTTGAAACTATATCATAAAAGTTAATTCTCATTCAGAGAAACAATACAAAATAATGCATTATTATGGATGTTATGACTCATTGCAATATCTATTGCTTTTTCCAAGAGGCGAGATTGGTTGGCATCAAATATTTGAAAGAGTAATGGTAAAGAAATTATCATAAAAAGAGATCAAGGTATATATTTTAATATAAATATATAGTATTTAAATTTAAACTCTATCTCTAACAATTCTCTTTGCTTTGCACCAAGCTACACTTTACATTTGAAAAAAAAAAAAAAAAATGAATATACTACTACATCGAATAAATTATCCAGCTTTCACCTTATAAAATTATTCAACACAACACTGACCCTTCCTTATACATATTATGTACGACAAATAATCCAACAAATGTAGATGACACTTCTTGAATCATGTCACTTTCTACTCTAGGTGATATTATATCTCAAGAGTAATAAGGCAAATATATTCATATCAAAAGGTTATTTTATTATTTCAATAATAACTAATTTCTATATCAATATCAACCACATAATTAACTATATAATGTTATTTATGTTACACAATCTATTTGATATATTACTTATTTTCTAATTTCATCTTTATTATTTTTTTAAACAGTTGTTGATAAAGGAAGTGATAAGAAAGTTTCATGTAGAAAATATAGTTGTTATAGGCTTCATATTCCAAATTGAAGGCAATTCACGCCTTTATTAGCTGGACTATTATTGCAACAATATACAGTTGATAACTATATAAAGTTGAAGACAACAAGGTTAAATTTTTTCTGAAATAATCAAACAAATTTGGGAGTAGAATTATATTAAGGAATCATGGACATTGTCTTCAAAGAAGAAACTAGAGGCAATGAAGTTGGAAAGAGAATCATTCTTCCACAATCATTTATATGTGGCCTAAGGGATATGGGGGCCAGATATCTAGATGCATTGACATTAGTTCATAGATTTGGAAAATCAGGCATGCTTATCACAATGACTTGCAATCATGATTGTAAGGAAATTTAAGAAAATTTATATGATGGCCAGCGAACCACAAGATCGTCCAGATTTAATTGTAAGAGTTTTTCGGACAAATTGCATGATTTGAAAGATCAACTATTCAAAAAAGAGATATGTGAAAAGTAGTACCACATGTTCACGTTGTCGAATTTTGAAAAGGGGATTGCCACACATGCTCACATGTTTATTATTTGAAGCCAGAGTATAAGATTATTAATGTCGATTAGTTTGATAAGTATATTTGTGCAAAAATTCCTGATCTAGAAAAGTATCATGAACTATATGAGATGGTAAAGAGACATATGATGCACGGATCATGTGGAGGAAAAAATCTAAAAAAGTGATATGTGGTTAAAGATAATGCACAATTAGATAACCACTGGGTAGTTCCTTACAATCCATATTTATTGTCTAGATATAATGGTCATATCAATGTAGAAATATGTTCTGGAGCAAAAACTAAGTATTTGTACAAGTACATCTATAAAGGTCATGATAAAGTGGCGATTAATGTGGCACAAAATGATGATAATGCCACCATAGACAAAATTAAACAATATTCAGATGCGCGATGAGTTTCTACTCAAGAAGCTAGGTGAGGAATTTTTTAATTTAATTTAAATGAAATATACCCAGCAGTTGTAACATTGCAGCTTTATCTACCTAACCAATAATATATCACCTATTGGAATAATCAAAATTTGCAGAAAATAGTGGATGTTCACTATTATTTAAAAATAATACTCACGAAGTTCTTTTCCATGTGTGCTAAAGATAGAGATGTATTGCTACAAGAAATTTCCAGAGCATTATGTCTGGGACAAAAAGACAAGTGTTAGAAACAAAGGAACAAAGGAGAAGTGATTGGACGTATAAGTGCTCAAAATATATCTGAAGGTGAAAGGTACGATTTAAGGTTATTCTTGACGACAAAAAAAGGTGCTAAAACCTTTTTTTTTTTTTTTACCTCGAGACCAAGCTTGGAGACAAAAAATAATTTGGTAAAATACTGAAACCCTAAGTCTCTATATAAATACGACTTAATTTGACAAAAAAATAACAAACATATATTTTTAATGTACCAAATATTTGTGACATGCTTACAAATGTGGATAACAAAATAGTCAAAAATATTAAGGGACAAGAATTAACCTTGAAGGAAATAACCATCATGGACACACAGTATGTAAAATCTTCCTCGAACTCTTTTCAAGTAATCTTCGTCATTCTTATCTAACAAATTCCTGAACAAATATAATAATATATGTCTACATAAATATTTTGTATGTCATCAAAAAAGAAAATAAACGAAAAAAATTTCAGGTGGGAAGTGTTAAAGGAAAACGCAAAACAAAATGCATTAATTGCAGTCTATTTTCTTAACATCTAAATTAAAGTTACAAACTACAGCAGCAAGCGTCCTGCAAATAAACTCAAATTCTGATGGAGCTCATTTGCCGATGGTAAGCAATAAACTAGAAGACCCAATAAGATGATGGAAAATTATTTTTCTGACATACTAGAAATAATATATGCAGGTCAAATAAATACAAGATCCAATTAAGATATTTTAAATGACTACGAATCAAAGAATGGTAAATGCTCATAAAGTGACTCTTAAAGATATCATAGAAAGAGAGAGACATTGACAGAGGTAAGTTAAATATACAAATAATTTAGAGTATATATTATATTATATTTCGATTAAAAAAATATTTGTTCTCAATGTACCTGGGAATCTATTGTTGTTTTAACGGAATAGTAGACAATGTGGAGAATATTGTAAAGATATGGTTTGAAGCATGTGACAGATGTAATAAAGGAACCTACAAGGAAGATGAAAAGGCTGTTTGCAAAAAGTGTATGGGAAAATCCATTGAAGCTAAACCAAGGTAATACATTCTAAATTTTGCAAAAATAAAAATATAAAAATACAGAACTCAAGATATATTTATAGATAAAATCGTTTGTTTAACCTTATCAATATGCGCACTCTTTTGGTTTCAGTGTAACTCATACAAATATGAAAGTTACCATAATGGGTAAAATGATCACTTACCCTTCCTATTATAAAATTGGACAGATACCGAGTGAATTTAAAAGTCATTCAATGAGATTATAGTTTTTGGCAACATAGCAGCTACGCATGTCGAATGCTCGGTCTAAGAATATATCGCATCATTAACAATCCTAAGAAAACAAATACACTATAAGTAAATTACAAATTCCGGAAGCATGATCACAAATCCAAGAGCCCAAAATAAAAAAATAATTTAAATTATAAATGATTTCCAAGGACATAATGATTTCAACTACTACAAATGGCTAACATCACAAGCAGACAAAGAGATTCGTTTTCTCATACCATTGAACGAGAAAACAAGTGATGAACAAGGAAGATTGTGCACAATTACCGAGTAAATATAAATAATGAAACCGAAGAACAAGAAGATACGCGATCAAGAGCAGACAACCGTCACAACCACGAAAAAGGAACCAAGGAAAAAGAAGAGTGGAGAAAAGAAGACAGCAGAAGAGATATCACATAAGCAAGAAGAGGAACAAAGAAACAAAATTGAAACATAGGGAAAAATTTCAACCAATAAAGCACCACAAGAAAATCCGGTTAAACAAAAGGAAAGAAAACAAAAGCTAATGCAATTCACCAACGAATAAAGAAATAATGAGAGAAGTTAAACAAAATAATATGAATGAAAGACAATAAAAAATTTCATACAACAAAGCACCACAAAAGAAAGCAGATAAACAAAAGGGTAGGAAAAGAAAAGTCAAAGATAGTCCACCGCTGAAAAAAGAAGCAACAAGAGAACAAGGAAGAGGCAAATGAAAAATTAAAAGGAAGATTTATGAAGACTGCATTTCAGATAAAAGTGATGATGAAGTGGCAATTACCCAATACATTACCAAAATAAAAAACAAAAACGAATACTAAGATAGTTCCCAAAAAGATTAAGAAAGAGAAGGTCTAATTTCTACACCAAAGCCCATCCTCTTTTATGCCCGTCTATCTTGACTTTTGAGTTTATTATTTTAATTTAGTTTTGCATTTTTACACCCTTCAATCGTGACTTTAAGTTTTAAATTTAGGCTTATCTTAGTTTGTTTTTGCTTATGTTTTGAGTGAAACAAAACTGTGAAAACATTACTTAATTATATTCCTTTAATTAAAATTTATTATTTTTTAAATTACATTAAACTCTACAATTCATAACTAAAATTGTCAGTACAAAACACGGTTTATCACAACAAACAACAATTTTAAAACATATCATTACAATATCATTCTATTAACAATCGATCTACAAACAACTTTATTACATAATATATTTTTTCTATAAAGCAAGAAGTTTCACAAAAAAATATTAAAAACCAATGAAACAACGATTTTGAAAAGGATACAAATAAGTACTCCAACTATCAAATTTTCTTTTGTATTTATTATTTATTTTCACCACTTAATCTTATCATATTTTACATTTTTCTTTTTTTCTTTTTTCAGTCATTTTTTAAAAAACTTAAACTTGCGTAGTCATCAACTTTCTTCACACATTATCTTGCGACATTTAACAAACCAATGAAATTTCATAGTTAAGTCTGAACTCTAATTATCGTAGTATACAAATAATAAAAACAATGAATAAAAAATAATACTATGCATGCATGTTTCCCCATATAAAGTTCATGATTGTGCTCACAAATTAAGGGACTAAAAGAGAAAGTGAATAGAAGTGAGATGTTGAGAGTGTCATTCTACGTTCAAATTAATTTTAATATTATAAAATATTAGTAGATATAAAAAAATGAGCCCACGTGCAACGCACGTGCTCATTGCTAGTATGTATATATATACATATTGTCATGGCAGATTCGAATCGTACCTTATAATCTGGAAGTGACTAGCCAAGATTTCTGATGCATTCATTTTTCCAAGTCTAACTCGAACTTGTAGGTCTACTTCTCCAAGTTCCTCCTGTTGTTCAAGTATTCTTTTAGCAGAAAAGATTACAGTATTGCTGCAATATTCCAATTCAATTGACTGAAGCGTTGGTATGTCTCCAATATCTGAAGGGATCTCCTTCAAATTTGTTAAACCAGCAAGAACAAGTTGCTCTAGGCGTGGAAAATGAGTGCTTTCTTCTTCCAACTCTCTAGACCATCGTCAACGATTTCTAAGAATTTTAGGCTGCAGAATTGGCCTTCAACTGTTTCCCATATGCGTGTCTGGAAGGACCCTTTGAACTTCTCAAGAAGGGGCAATGAACCAATCTTATCCATGATGTCTTCCCGTTGAATGCCAGAGGCAATCAAGGTCAACTTCTTGAGTGAGTGCGGGAAGTTAAAGCTCTGCAGAAAATCTGTATCGTGCACAGAAATACAACAACTTAAGGATTCAAGTTTCTGTAGACGATCAAAACCACTGAGATAAGTCTCATCAGTAAACCCGTAATAAGATGTCTTTAATTTCTTGATATTGGGGATTCTCTTAACCACCTCACTAGATTTGAACTCTTTTAAAGTCACCAGGTCTGTAGGTTGAATAAGACAACCACATCTTCTTGTTTGTCATCTGCAGGGAGATAGAGCGATTCAACCTTGACATGCCGAAGTTGAGGCATTTTCCAAATGTCAAGAGGTGTTGTTACATTAGACATATCACATTGAACAACTAATGTCTGTAGATTCCAAAGGAGGGACACTGAAGAAAGAAAGACGAATACATGTGAGGCTTAACCACAATTTTTATGTACCGCAAGTCAACATACTGAAGCACATTTTCTAGGTCATGAAAGCTCCGACGAAGATATGACTCTTGATCATCCCTACTAAAAATTTTCAACAGTTCAGAATAGTGCGATGGTAGATGTCCTATAAAAGTATGAACAACGGTTGTACTAGATTGCAAGGCACCTGCAGGGAAATTCTCCTTCGTAGTGGTTTCAGGAATAACGTGGAGGCGCATGCCTCTTGGAGAGTTCACACAAGGTTGCCTTGTGACACAATAAAACCTATCCTTATGAGCTTCTCTCAAGCAGAGGTCTCTCAACAGATCATGAATCTTGCAGCGTTTCATATTTCCAGTAGAACCCAACTCATCAACTATAATGAGATTTCTATCAACAAGGTCCTTCAAACACTCTTTTGCAACATCTTCCAAACACTTACCGCTAATTGGTCTTACGAATCTTTCCGTAACCCTTAGTTTTATAAGCTCGGAGACACGAATTGCATGGTCTTCCGGATAAACTGCCATATAGAGAAAACATGGTTTCAAATGAATGGGCAATTGGTTGTAGCTCATGTATAGTATTTTGAAGCACCGCTCATCATCCTCCATATTCAAAATTGAATTCAAGTTTTCTGCTATGTATTCCCAATATTGTCGTGTATGATTGGACTTTGCTAGGAGTCCTCCAATCACAACAATCGACAAAGGAAGACCTTTACAATTTTTTGCAATCTCTTTGCCAATTCTCTCCAACTCACGAGGACATCCACCTTCTTCCTCAAATACAGTTTCACAAAATAGATTCCAACTTTTAACCTCATCCAAGAGTTTCATCTCAAGGCTATTGCTAGGGTTGGTCAATAAAGAAGCCACGTTTGAGAGCCTAGTTGTTACCACTATCCGACTCCCATTGTTACACTCAGGAAAGAAGAATTTAATCTTGTCCCATGCATCAATACTCCACATATCGTCCATTACAATCATATACCTCCTACCCCATAAATGTTTGTACAACTTTTCTCCTAATTCATCGTCAGTCATTTCATGAAATGTTATCTTGTCATGTTTGGTTACTTGGCCAACAACTTCAGTAAGAATTTCTCGCATACTATACTCTTGAGAAATTGTTATCCAAGCACAAATATCAAAATATTGCTTGACAAGGGAATTTACAAACATATTTTGAGCGAGAGTTGTCTTACCAACGCCGCCCATGCCAACAATTGGGATTATTTGGCGATCATGTTGTCCTCCAGTTAGCTTATCCAAAATTTCAATTAGGACATCATCAAAGCTCACCATGATATTCTTCTTCCTGGTGGTAGGACGAGATCTTGATGAGCTGGCAGGCTGCTGCTGATGTTGGCCTCCCATCTCCTCTTTGATCTTCATCGCCTCCGTCTTCAGAAACTCCATGTTTTCTATTACTTCCCCAAGACCCTGGCAGAGTTTGATGGATCTGTTCTCATTGGCGTTAGACAGAGTAAGAAATAACTGTAAGCAACCGATTATCTTCTCAGAAACTGTGGATTGTTGATCACAAATTTGATCTGCAATTTGGGATTCTATTATGTATTCAGCTGCATAAGCTGCATCTGCTATGTTTCTCTCCAAGCTAGCTGCTGCTTCTTTGTTGCCACCACAAGAATAACCTTCAAGAAATTTTTGCAGGAAGGTTATGTTTTTAGCGAGAGATTCATACTGTTCCATGTCAATGGCAATAGGTGGATGAGGATGATGGTGGATCTGCTCTATAGTATGCATCAGAGAAAGTAGAGCCGCATAAGCTGCCATTTTCAACCTTTGTTCTTTTATGAAGATGCAGGAAATGGAGAAAGAAAATGCAGGGTAGAACAGATGTAGTTGATAATAATGAAGTATCAGATCCTTTTGTTGGGAAGATGGTTTGCTTAGGTGAAAGGTTGTTTTGGAGTATGTATTATAATAATAATTAGTGGTTACAGAAAAATTTTGAACACATAAACCCATAATACATCTGATGAATTCTTTAAGATGCTGCTGCTACAAATATCAAGGATTCAGCTTATTTAAATGGATTGCTACACTCATTCCAAGAAATTACACATTTTTACGTCAAGGAAATGCATTGGCAAGATAAAAAGCAGTATACAATTCTCATATTATACAAGTGACAAAGCCCAGGAGGCCTCCTCTAAGAAATCGAAATGTGTTGACCCGAGTTTGGCAGTCAGTATTCATCCGAGCAGTCGACAAACTTCATTAAGCATACCACTTTCGTTTCCTGTCAAACTTCAAAATGCTCTCCAAATAGACTGCCTTATTGGACTTGGTCACTGCAACGCCCTTCTGTGAGGAGGCACCCCTTCTCCCGAAGCAACGGGGCTATTCTGCCATTTGAAATATTCATTGTATATTGGTTCATATTAAATTTTAGAAAGAACATATACACATGTGAAAAGGAGCCAAGTAGTGAAGAGATGTGTTTCATTTCGGGAAAATTATATGGCTTCAAAAATATTTTGATGGACATTTTTGACGTAAAATTTGGTTTTATATGGTTTTAGGCTGCAATACCTATTTGATTTGCTCAGAGGTGATTTTTTGTGAAGGAATCTGCGCAATTTATTCGTTTAGCTCTGCACCTGCATACGATTGAGCGTATCTCGTCTCATTTTATACCTCCATGCGACTTGAATTCGTCTAGCTGCAAGTCCTCTCCAGTAAGGCGATTAATATCTGAAACGAAAGATGTAGTGCATGAGTGCCTAGTAGATTTAAAGGCAACAAAAAATAGTAACTTAGCTCTCCTACTCCTCTGATCTTCCCCAGAAAATTTGTACTAAGAAATGGAAATGGAAAACTTGTTCATGCAACAATTCTACATGGTATCAGTTTAGGGATCGATCCGACCAATTTTAATTGATTCTCACTCGATTAATGGCTCCTCAGCGAAATCAACAGCTGAACTTTGGTAAGGAAGCATGGCCAGCATTATCCACCGGTGGTTCTTCAACATGGGATCCAGCTCCGGCGACTAAAAATTCGACTCAATCCAGCTCCGGTTCTGCTGGAATCAGATTGGAACAAAACCATAATTTTTTCGAATATTAGATACTTTTTGCCCAATGGAATGATGAATGATGAGAATTTTGCAGCAGCATCGCAGCCACCAGCCGGCTGATTTCAGTCATAACGACCATAGTGTATAAACTTAGACATCGGTTACTGACCGAAAAGTTGTAAGAATTTTGGTCATTACTTGCCGAACTATAATAGTTTGTTCGGCCATTACTGACCGAACTATTGTCAAAATAATGTAGAAACTTATACAATAGCTACTGACCGAACGGTTGTAAGAATTTCGGTCATTACTTGCCGAACTACATTAATTTGTTCGGCCATTATTGACCGAACTATTGCAATTTTGTTATATTTATTTTTAATTAACAAGGAGACATGTAGTGTAGAAAGTGAAAAAAGTAAAAATTATAACTTTCTTACGGTGTAGATAGAGTTTTTGGTGGCGTGAATATAATTCCCCGTTCCTTCGTCTAATTATTACACTTCGTTCGTCTCGGCTTATCTTGCATAGAAGAATCGGTATAGATATTAAGAAAAATTGATTTTTGGTTATTTGTTGATTTTTCAAAGGTGAATTAAGGGTAGAGATTGAACTTGAAAATTTTGAGGACGGAGATTATATTATACTCCCTCCGTCCCGGCGCAATTTGTCTACCTTGGCCGGACATAGAATCTTTAACTTTTTTAAAGGTGGAGATTGGATGTGAAGATTGTGAGAGAAAGTTCCGACTAACAAATTAGATTGAGATAAATTAAAAAGAAAAGTAAATAAATTAGAGCAGGACGCAGGAAGTAATTTATTTTTTTAGACCTTACAAGATAAGGTGGGACGGGGAGTAACAACCTTTCACCAAATATATTTCTTATGCAAAACCATTTTTCCAACAAAAGCATCTGATAGCTCAATATTGTCAATTACATCTACTTGTAACCTGTATCTTCAACAAAGAATAAAAGTCGAAAATGGCAGCAGCTTATGCGGCTCTACTGTCTCTGATGCATACTATGGAGCAGATCCACCATCATCCTCGTCCTCCTATTTCCATTGACACGGAACAGTGTGAGTCTCTCGCTGAAAACATAACCTTCCTGCTAAAATTTCTGGAAGGTTATTCAGCAGCAGCCAGCTTGGAGAGACGCATAGCTGATGCAGCTTATGTAGCTGAAGACATAATCGAATCCCAAATCGTAGATCAAATTCGTGGTCGACAATCCACAGTGCGTGAGAAGATAATCTGTTGCTTTCAGACATCAAACTCCGATGAAAACAGAACAATCAAATTGTATCAAGGTCTTAGGGGAGTAATAGAAGACATGGAGTTTTTGAAGACAGAGACGATGACGATGAGAGTCCAAGATCATCAGCAGCCTGCCAGCTCATCAAGATCTCGTCCCACCACCACCGGGAAGCAGAAGAAGAAGAAGAAGAAGAAGAAGAAGAAGAAGAAGAATATCACGGTGAGCTTTGACGATGTCCTAATTGAAATTCTGGATAAGCTTACCGGAGGACGACTTGATCGCCAAATAATCCCAATTGTTGGCATGGGCGGCGTTGGTAAGACCACTCTGGCTCAAAATATGTATGTACATCCCTTTGTCAAACAATATTTTGATATTCGTGCGTGGGCCACAATTTCTGAAGAGTATAGTATACGAGAAATCCTTAATGAAATCGTTGGTCAAGTAAACATAGAAGATAATGAAATCGTTTGTCAAGTAAACAAAGAAGATATGGAAGAAAATCATGAAATGACTGACGATGAATTTGGAGAAGAGTTGTACAAACATTTATGGGGTAGGAGGTATTTGATTGTAATGGATGATATGTGGAATTTGGATGCTTGGGACAAGATAAAATTCTTCTTTCCTGAGTGTAACAATGGGAGCCGAATAGTGGTAACAACTAGACTCTCAAACCTGGCTTCTCAGTTAACCAGTCCTAGCAATAGTCATGAGATGAAACTCTTGGATGAGGTTAAAAGTTGGACTCTACTTTATGAAACTGTGTTTGATGAAGAAGGTGGATGCCCTGATGAGTTGGAGAGAATTGGCAAAGGGATTGCAAGAAATTGCAGAGGTCTTCCTTTGTCAATTGTTGTGATCGGAGGACTCCTAGCAAAGTCCAATCATACACAAAAATATTGGGAATACATAGCAGAAAACTTGAATTCAATTTTGAATACAGAGGATGATGAGCGGTGCTTCAAAATATTATACATGAGCTACAACCAATTGCCCGTTCATCTGAAACCATGTTTTCTCTATATGGGGCTTTATCCGGAAGACCATCCAATTTGCGTTTCCGAACTTAAAAAACTATGGGTTGCGGAAGGGTTTGTAAGACCAGTTAGCGGCAAGTGCTTGGAAGAGGTTGCCAAAGAGTGTCTGAAGGATCTTGTTGATAGAAATCTTGTTATGGTTGATGAGTTGGGGTCAACTGGAAACATCAAGCGATGCAAGATTCATGATCTCTTGAGAGATCTCTGCTTGAAAGAAGCTCACAAGGATAGATTCTATTATGTCGCAAGACAACCTACTGTCGACGGTCCAAATGGCATGCGACACCATGTTCTTCCTGAAACCATTCCAAAGGAGAGTGTCCCTGTAAGTGCCTTGCAATCTTGTAAAACTGATGTTCGTACTTTGATTTGTAGAACGATGGGAAGTCTACCATCGCCTAAATTGTTGAGGATATTGAAAGCAGGTAATCAAGATTCTAGGAGATTCAGGGACTTTGATGACTTAGAAGGAGTGCTTCAGCGTGTTAACTTGCGGTACATAAAAATTGATGTTCGGGCTCATAGTTGTGCCGTCTCTCCTTCTTCAGTGTCTCTCCTTTGGAATCTACAGACATTATATGTGAACACTCGTGGGACTAGTATAACAACACCTGTTGACATTTGGAAGATGCCTCAACTTCGGCATGTCATGGTTGAATGGCTTAGTCTCCCCGAGGACAAACATGAAGAGTTGGTTGTCTTATGCAACCTACAGACGCTAGGGAGATTAAAAAACTTCGATTCTGGTGAGGTGGTTAAGAGAATCCCCAATATCAAGAAATTGAAGACAAATTATAACAGATTTCAAGATGAGAATTATGCTTGTGGTTTTGATCGTTTACAGAAACTTGAATCCTTAAACTGCCATGTTCATTATTACGATATTTATTTTCTCGAGAGGTTTAACTTCCCGCACTCACTCAAGAAATTGACCTTGAACGGCGATCACCTTAAACAGGAAGATATCATGGATAAGATTGGTTCATTGCCCCTTCTTGAGAAGTTCAAATGGTCCTTTCAGACACGCACATGGGAAACAGTTGAAGGCCAATTCCTCAGCCTAAAGTTCTTAGAAATCTCTTATGATGGTCTAGAAAGTTGGAAGACAGAAAGCACTCATTTTCCACGCCTAGAGCACCTCGTTCTTGTCAAATTACGAGAATTGAAGGAGATCCCTTCAGATATTGGAGAAATACCAACACTTCAGTCAATTAAATTGAAATATTGCAGCGAAACTGCTGTCATTTCTGCTAAAAGGATTCTTGAACAACAAGAGGAGGAACTTGGAGAAGTAGGCCTCCAAGTTCGAGTTAGACTCAGAAAAATGAATGAAGCAATCCAAAGCTTGGCTAGTGACAACTTTCAGATTGAGTCAGGTATGATCTAAACCTGACATGACTATTTCTTTTAGACGGAATCAAAAAGAATTTTCCTCTTCCATTATTTATGCATATTACATTTTGGGGAATTCTTTTGCCTGGGGATAGCTAGACATAAGTCTTTAATGTTTATGGTTGAAAACATGCTTCTTTAACATTACATGCTCTAATACTCTGTTCAAAAGCTTTTCCAGATGTATGTTTCCGTGTTTTTCATCTTGCATCTTAGTAGCCATATCAATGTGGGTGTACTTTTATCGAACAGAGTCAATAGACATCGCATGCTACTTGACAACTTCTATATTTAGGTTTTCATATGTTAACTCCAGCTTAAAATTATTAGAGCTTAAATTTAGAATAACTGTAGGTTTTACAGTGATTTCAATCTATTTAATTAAACAAAACTATCAAGCTACAATAGATATCATCTAAAATTAGACAATTGTGTTTTCTTTCTTTATTTTTTAACTCTCTCAATCTCAAAATGAGAGTCTTGTCTCAAAATCATTTTTTTAATCATAAAATGAGAGTCTTGTTCAAAAGTCAACTTCTCATTTTATTATTATTTTTTGTGAGGGAAGGCCTCGTTTTGTTAGATAATGTAGTAAAAGTTTAATTTTTTTAATTTCATGTATATGTTAGATGTTATTAAATAAGTCAAATGAACAAATAAATGAATGGGTATAAGTGAAAAAATATGGTTTTTAGAAGGTTGCACCATAGAGGATTGAATAATGTTATTTGAATACAGTGGGGCAATTGGATTTTGAATTTTGTTAGCGTCACAGCATTTACTGAACAGAGGAGAACCTTGCAGCATGGTATCGACTTCATTTGACACTTTATGCAGCATCAATCTTTTGCTGGTTTCTGCTCTTAGAAACTCTATTTCTTTCAAGAAGCACATATGGATGTACATTAGCAATTCTCGATTCACCTTGTAAATATGTTTCTATGCCACTGACTCATAGCTGATCTTGAATTGCAGACTGAGTAGACTCAGGGAGGAAGACGAAAAATTGTTGCATCTTGCTAATCGATGGAGGACAATTGCCCCTATTGTCAGTGGTTGGAAAGGAATGAGAAGCTCTTGAATATGCAGCATCAGCATGTGCTACGGATGAAGATGAAAAGGAGATGCTTTCTGAGGCTCAGGCACGGTTAGCCAACACTAGAGAAACAGCTCCAAGGCTTGCTTCGTTACAGAAAAACAAGAGAACTAAAAGCTGCTGCTGCTGGTATTGGCCTTCGTCGTCATAAGAAAGATAAATAAAGAGAAGTGGGAATTATTATAATGCCGGAATCCCTTTTGCAAATAGGCTGCCTACTGGCTTTTATGATGTTATCAAAAAGATCATCGACCAAAATGGGATAGCTGTGTCCCTGCCTTCAATTGACGATGAAGACGATGAGCTGAATGAAGTATGAATTGGTTCCAACTTTCTTATACGATACCGTCGAATATCATGCAAATTGACACATGGAGTATTGAGAAAGCTTTAAAAAGCTGATTTGTCAAAACTGGAGAGTGTTAACTCTTCCTTTTATATATATAGATTTTTTGTATGAATCGAGAAATGTCTTCAATGGAAGAGTTGTAGCCCTTTCAGTCAGCTTTCCTATGCCTCTAGTTTCACTATGATTGGATATATATAGCCCGAGATATGATCAAAATACTAGAGTTGTATCGGGGCGGATCCACAAGTGCACTACTAGTTTCTTGGCGATTTGTGAACATCTTTTGTAAGAATCGGGAAATGTTGTCAACATAAAAGTTGTAGGTATCCGTCTTACCTTTCTAAAGAACCAAGAATCGGCTAATTTCAATTTCTACATTACAAGAAAATAGCAGCCGAACACAACGAGTACGGTTCGGACGAAGTTTCTCAAGTTTCAGCCGAAACCTGTGAAGCGGCTTCGGCCCAAACTTCCTCCGAAACATGTGAAGCGTCTCCGGCCCAAATTTCAGCCGAAACCTGTGAAGCGTCTTCGGCCAGAAGTTCAGAAGCTTGTTCGGCCCATATTTCGGCCTAACACGTTTTTTCTTTTTCTGATTGAATAATTATGCTTATAACTTATAGTTTTTCTGATTTTATTCTCATCTTTCATTTGTTACAATCTAGAATAATATATTTTCGAAAATTTCAATCTACGTCACAAACTAAAGGGCTGGCCGTTGGATTTAGAGCTTTGTTAGCATCATCAGTCATTTGCTGGTATCTTTTCTTTTTTTACGCCATATGTCTGTACTGATTTCTCTGGGCCGATTCTAGCTAAGCCCAATTCTGGATAAACTACATATTTTCTTTTCTTTCTTAGCCGAACAAGTCCAACTGGATATATGGGCTTGGGCATAGCCCAATAATATTCTGATCCTTTTCTTGAGCTACCATATTTGTGTGGTGGTACGTAGTTCATTACTATCAAACTACATCTCTTCTACAGCTCTACCAACACAGTTTCCTTTCTGCCATTTCTGCAATTTCAAAGTAGAAAAATGGCAGCTTATGCAGCTCTATGCTCTCTAATGTATACCATGGAGCAGATCCAGCACCATCCTTGTCCTCCTATTTCGATCGACTCGGAACAGTACGAATCTCTCACTGAGAAGATAACCTTCCTGCTACAGTTTCTAGAAGCTTATTCATATGGTGGCAGCAATGAAGCAGCAGCCAGCTTAGAGATACGCATAGCTGATGCAGCTTATGCAGCTGAAGACATTATAGAATCCCAAATTGTGGATCAAATTCATGAAAGATCCACATTTTATGATGAATTCAGAGCCATCAAACTCTGTGAAGGTCTAGGGGAAGTAATAAAAAACATGGAGTTTCTGAAGACAGAGACGATGAAGATGGAAGTTCAACATCAGCAGCAGCCTGTCAGCTCATCAACATTTCGTCCCACCACCGGGAAGAAGAATGTCATGGTGAGCTTTGGTGATGTCTTGATTGAAATTCTGGATAAGCTTACCGGAGGACGGCTTGATCGCCAAATAATCCCAATTGTTGGCATGGGCGGCGTTGGTAAGACTACTCTAGCTCAAAATATGTATGTAAATCCCCTTGTCAAACAATATTTTGATATTCGTGCCTGGGCCAATATTTCTCAAGAGTACAGTGTGCGAGAAATTCTTAAGGAAGTCCTTGGTCAAATAAACAAGCAGGACATGATAACTTTTCATGAGATGACTGACAATGAGCTAGGAGAAAAATTGTACAAACATTTATGGAGTAGGAGGTATTTGATTGTAATGGATGATATGTGGAGTATTGATGTTTGGGACAAGATACAATTCTTCTTACCTGATTGTAACAATGGAAGTCGAATAGTGGTTACAACTAGGCTCTCAAACCTGGCTTCTCAGTTGGTCGGCTCTAGCTATAGCCTCAAGATGAAACTCTTGGATGAGGTTAAAAGTTGGAATCTATTTTGTCAAACTGTGTTTGAGGAAGAAGGCGGATGTCCTTGTGAGTTGGAGGACATCGGGAAAGAGATTGCAAAAAATTGCAGAGGGCTTCCCTTGTCAATTGTTGTGATTGGAGGACTCCTAGCAAAGTCCAATTATACACGAGAATATTGGGAATACACAGCAAAAAACTTGAATTCAATTTTGAATACAGAAGATGATGAGCGATGCTTCAAAATATTATATATGAGCTACAACCAATTGCCCGTTCATCTGAAACCATGTTTTCTCTATATGGGGGTTTATCCGGAAGACCATGCAATTCGTGCCTCGACGCTTATGGAACTATGGATTGCGGAAGGATTCGTAAGGCCAATTAGCGGCAAGTGTTTGGAAGAGATTGTAAGAGAGCGTTTGAAGGACCTTATTGATAGAAATCTCATTATGGTTGATAAGTGGGGGTCAACTGGAAACATAAAGCACTGCAAGATTCATGATCTGTTGAGAGACCTGTGCTTGAGAGAAGCTCATAAGGATAGGTTTTATTATGTCACAACGCAACCTAGTGCTCCAAAAGGCATGCGACGTCGTGTTATTTCTAAATCCATTCCAAAAGTAAATGTCCCTGCAGGTGCCTTGCAATCTAGTACAACTATTGTTCGTACTTTGATACGGAATGCTATGGATGTTGTATTATCCCTTGATTTTAAATTTTTGAGGATATTCAAATATGGTGATGAAAATTCTTGCCTTAGCAAGGACATTGATCACCTAGTAAATGTGCTTCAGTATGTTAACTTGCGGTATGTGAACATTGATGTTACGTCTACTACGCTTCCCGTCTTTCCTTCTTCAGTGTCTTTCCTTTGGAATCTACAGACATTATTTATTAACGTTCATACAACTATGATAGTAGCACCTGTTGACATTTGGAAGATGCCTCAACTTCGGCATGTCAAGGTTGACCCGCTCGATCTCCCTACATATGACGAACAAGAAGATGTAGATGTCTTACGGAACCTACAGACGCTTGGGACATTAAGAAATTTCATGTCTGGTGAGCTGGTTAAGAGAATCCCTAATATCAAGAAATTGAAGATAACTCATTACGACACTATTGATGAGAATTATCTTAGTGGTTTTGATCGTCTACAGAAACTTGAATCCTTATACTGCCTTATTACTGTGCGCGATAGTGGTTTTCTGCAGAGCTTTAACTTCCCGCATTCACTCAAGAAGTTGACCTTTATAGCCGATTACCTTATTAACTTGGAAGACGTCATGGATAAGATTGGTTCATTACCCCTTCTTGAGAAGTTCAAAGGCTCCTTTAAGACACGCACATGGGAAACCGTTGAAGGCCAATTCTGTAGCCTAAAGTTCTTAGAAATCAGTAACAATGGTCTAGAAAGTTGGATAACGGAAAGCACGCATTTTCCACGCCTAGAGCACCTTGTTATTGTTGGTTTAAGAAAATTGAAGGAGATCCCTTCAGAAATTGGAGAAATACCAACGCTTCAGTCAATTGAACTGGTATATTGCAAGGATAGTTTAGTTCTTTCTGCTAAAACAATACTTGAACAACAGGAGGAACTTGGAGAAGTTGGCTTCCAACTTCGTGTTATATCTGGATACCATAGTGAAGCAGTGAAAAGCTTGGCTAGTCCCAACTTTCATATAGAGCAAGGTATGATCTGAATCTGCCCTGAACAGCTAGTTATTCAGCAGTGTTAATTTGCATTTATGTATCTGTCATTACAATAGTCTTATCAATTGCCAAACCCATCTAGTATCTATACACTGCAAATGCATCAAAGTATTTTTTCCAACAAAGAACCCAAATCATCAACAGAAAGATCAAAGTTTGACAGTTAATCTCTTTCCCTTGCATTGACTTATAAGCTTTTTGTATGCAGGCTGATGAATTAATTAA
Organism: Ajuga chamaepitys; assembly: GCA_958295605.1. Classification (NCBI taxonomy): domain Eukaryota; kingdom Viridiplantae; phylum Streptophyta; class Magnoliopsida; order Lamiales; family Lamiaceae; genus Ajuga; species Ajuga chamaepitys. Next base: position 2,071,658 of record OY282504.1, on the reverse strand, counting down.
AGATAAGGCCTAAAAGTACAGAGAAGCTTGCCCCCTGCCGAATGAATTTAAAAATTGATGACGAGACAATAATGGCTTCAGCAGAAGATTAAACTTTTTACTAATGGCTACCAGGTACACTTTTCTTCAATAGTTAATCAATCTGAATATTTTCTCTCCTTTCTTAATGTACTCGAAAAGCATCAGTTTTAGTGCAACTTTGACACAGTATTTAGACAATGGATTTGTTTCTGGTGCTATAACTTTAAGATGTATGGGCTTCAACACCTTTACCAAAAATGATATCTCTGCTAAATTCTGGTGGCTTTATAACCGAATCAAATGGCATTAAGTCTTCGGTTGGTCGACATTCGTGCTGAGATTCTAAATTGGGTGTTTTTTGAATCATCAGATGGGAGCTAACAAACTGTGGACTCAAGTCAAAAAAGCATATGGACACAGCAGGACTGAACTGGAGTGCTCCAAGATTTAAAGCAGTGTGAGCAAAAAATTGTACATCTGTTATGATAATACACAAGCTACCTATCTAATGATATGATTATAGACAGTACAAGGAAATATGTGATGAGACAAAGATATGCAATATAAGATCCGCATTATTACTCACAAATCACAAATCATGTCCAATATCTCCAAGCACTCACTTTATTCGCATCTGTAAAAAATTGTCTTTTGAGCAACTCAGACAATTGCAACTATCTTATGTATTTGATTGAAAAACATTAACAATTTCCCTTGGTTTTTGAACCTATATGCTACTCTCTTTCTCTGCACATATTTGTGTGTGTATGATTGAGCAGAAACAAATATGGATACCAAGGAGAACGCAATTGTTGAAAATGATGATGATGAGCAAAAACAAAGAAACAGGAAATGAAACTTTTGAGAAGCTTGGCTAGTCTCAAGAAGAACGCAGAGAGACTGTGGAGATACTCGGCTGAGTGGTTGCAAACATGCTTCTTTAACATTACATATTATGTTACTCTGTGTAAAAAGCTTTTCCAATGTGTACATTTATCCAATATGACTACTAGGCGTGCTTTCTTTAATGTGGGTGTACTTTTATCCAATATGACTACTAGGCATGCTTTTCTTCAATAGTTAATCAATCTGAATCCTCTCTCTATTTCGTGTTGATTCGTTTGGTCGAAATTCATGCTTGGATACAAAATTGGTTGTTTTATGAATTATCAGATGAGAGCTACCACAATGCAGACTCAAGTCGAGGCATTCTTGAGGAAGCAGGGACGTAACTGGAGTTCTTTCAAGCTTAAAGCAGCAACACCCAGGAAGAAAGACCTCTTAGGGTATATTGGCAAACTTAATGGCTATTTTTTGTAATCTTTCCCTTTATCTTTTGTTAATTCATTTGGTCGACATTGATGCTTTATAGCATTGAGTGTGAGAGCAAAAAGCAGCAATACACAGGATTAGCAACCTCCGGGAAGATCTGGATTGCAGATCCTTGGAACTTCTAGACTTTCTGGTTCTTATGTTGAGCAATGAGCATAAATTTCGAGAGACTGGCTGAGAGATCTTCGTCTCATTTTCTGTGACATGCAGCCAGCAACATGACAGTTTGCCATGGAAAAGAGGTTTCTTCTACTAAGCTTATTCTTCTCGTGTTATGTTTCTTTTCTGTAGCTGATATGCTGAAACTTGTCATTCTAATAATTTATTTAGTACAATAATAAGGCAAAACTTTTTTTTCCTTGATTCTGTATTGGTTCATATGTATTTTGTGGTGGCTTTAAAGTAAGATTGCCGAGTCGAATATTATCCAATTACATCTTGAGAATGGTGTTGCCTTTTGGAAAGAATTCGACATCAGTTTCTTTCAATTTCAGCGTCTAAAATATCCCATTTTTAAAATTTAATTGAACTAAAGTGATTGTTGCACAATTTCTTTTAATCATTCCTCAAGGCCAAGAATTTCCTCTGGAGCGAATTGCATGAGGCAAATGTGGGATATCAATCCAGCTCTGTGTGCCGAAGGCTATTTGCTTTGAGAGAATTGATTGAGAAGGGAACTGGGTGGTGTCTCGGAGCGGGAAGTAATATCTTGATTAGGAGGGACAGTTGGAATGGAGTGAAAACAAGCCCGACGGCTCTCTGGTGTGCATCTGCCTGTTCCAATGAATGCCGCGGTGGATATGCTTATAAACGCCGAGTCCAAGCAGTGGCGTTCGGAGATGGGTTTGAGCAGCTTTAACCCGCATGATGCACATGATATCCTTCGAACGCCCCTAGTATTTGGCTCCCTACATATAGGAGGATTTGGATTGAGGAGGTGCCTCCACAAGCTAATTTTCATGTTGCGAATGATGTAAAGCTATTGCCTCATTATGATGAAAGAAATGATTTGTTAACTAAAAGAAAGAAATATTATAGTCTTGTTAATAATACCATATGTTGTGTGTTGTCCTGTTGAGGGCTATCATTTTACGATCGAACACTTCCATATCGTACGCGACACCGTAGCCTCACTCTTTCTCAATTCAGGTGGGATTTTACGATCATCTGATACTTTTAGCCCAGATTGTAAAGATAAATGATGAGAATTTTGCATTTCATCTTAGTACAGAATGACAAATTGATCCCTGATATTTGCAGCCCGATATTAAAGAATTCATTGTGGGTTTATCTGTTGGAAACTTTTCTGTAACCACTAATTATTATAATACATACTTTTACATTTCGAAAATAACGTTTCACCTAACATATTTCTAGAGCAAACCATCTTGCCAACAAAACCATCTGATTGCTCATTATTGTTAACTAAATTGCTTCCACCCTGCATTTTCTTTCTGCATTTCTGCATCTTCAAAAAAGAATCGACGTCGAAAATGGCAGCGTATGCGGCTCTACTTTCTCTTATGCATACTATCGAGCAGATTCAGCATCATCCCCATCCTCCTATTTCGATTAAAATGCAACAGTATGAATCTCTCACTGAAAAAATAACCTCCCTGCAAGAGTTTCTTGAGTGTTATTCATTTGGTGGCAGCAAAGAAGCAACAGCTAGCTTGGAGAGACGCATAACAGACGTGGCTTATGCAGCTGAAGACATAATAGAATCACAAATTGTTGATCAGATTCTTGGTCAATGGTCCACAGTTCATGAGAAGATAATCGGCTGCTTTCAGTGTTCTCTTACTCTGTGTAACTCCAATGAGAACAGAGCCATCAAACCCTGTCAGGGTCTTGGGAAAATAATAAAAAACATGGAGTTTTTGAAGACAGAGACGATGAAGCTTGGAGTCCAGGATCAGCAGCAACCTGCGAACTCATCAAGATCTCGTCCCACCACCACCGGGAAGAAGAAGAATGTCATGATGATCTTTGATGATGTATTAATTGAAATTCTGGATAAGCTTACCGGAGGACGAATTGACCGCCAAATAATTCCAATTGTTGGCATGGGTGGTGTTGGTAAGACTACTCTGGCCCAAAATATGTATTTAAATTCCCTTGTTGGGCAACATTTTGATATTCGTGTTTGGGCCACAATTTCTCAAGAGTATAGTATGCGAGAAATCCTTAATGAAATCATTGGTCAAGTAAACAAAGAAGATATCAAAAAAAATCATGAAATGACAGACAATGAATTAGGAGAAAAGTTGTACAAACATTTATGGTGTAGGAGGTATTTTATTGTAATGGATGATATGTGGAGTATTAATGCTTGGGACCAGATAAAATTCTTCTTTCCCGAGTGTAACAATGGGAGTCGAATAATGGTAACAACTAGGCTCTCAAACCTGGCTTCTCAGTTGACCAGCTCTAGCTATAGCCATGAGATGAAACTCTTGGATGAGGTTAAAAGTTGGAGTCTATTTTGTGAAACTGTGTTTGAGGAAGAAGGTGGATGCCCTCATGAGTTGGAGGAAATCGGCAAAGAGATTGCAACAAATTGCAGAGGTCTTCCCTTGTCAATTGTTGTGATTGGAGGACTCCTTGCAAAGTCGAATCATACACAAGAATATTGGGAATACATAGCAGAAAACTTGAACGCAATTTTGAATACGGAGGATGATGAGCGGTGCTTCAAAATATTATACATGAGCTACAACCAGCTGCCCGTTCATCTGAAACCGTGTTTTCTCTATATGGGGGTTTATAAGGAAGACCATGCAGTTCGTGTATCCGAGATTACGAAACTTTGGGTTGCGGAAGGATTTGTAAGACCTATCAGCGGAAAGTGTTTGGAAGAGGTTGCAAAAGTGTGTTTGAAGGACCTTGTGGATAGAAACCTCATTATAGTTGATGAGTTGGGGTCAACTGGAAACATAAAGCAATGCAAAATTCATGATCTTTTGAGAGATCTTTGCTTGAGAGAAGCTCATAAGGATAGGTTTTACTATGTCGCAAGGCAACCAGGTGTCGATGCTTCGAAAGGCATGCGTCGCGTTATTTCTGAAACCATTCTAGTGGAGAATGTCCCTGCTGCTGCCTTGCAATCTAGTACCGCTGGTGTTCGTACTTTGATATGGATAACGAGGGGAAGTCTACCATTGCTTGATTTTGAATTGTTGAGAATATTAAAAGCGGATGATCGAGATACTGAGTTGCATTGGGACTTTAATGACCTGGAACATGTGCTTCAGTATGTTAACTTGCGGTACGTAAACATCGATGTTATTCCTTCAGGGAATTTCAACTTTCCTTCTTCAGTCTCCCTCCTTTGGAATCTACAGACATTATTCATTAACACTCATGGGACTGGAATAACTGCATGTGTTGACATTTGGAAGATGCCTCAACTTCGGCATGTCAAGGTTGAACCGCTCGAACTCCCTGTAGATGACGAACAAGAAAATGTGGTTGTCTTATGCAATCTACAGACGCTGGGGACATTAAGAAATGTGACATCAACATATTTCAAGCCTGGTAAGGTGTTTAAAAGGATACCCAATATCAAGAAATTGAAGATAAATCATGTCAGTTCCATTGATGAGAATTATCTCAGTTTTGATTGTCTAGAGAAACTTGAATCCTTACACTGCCGTGGTCTTGGGCGCTATACTGTTCTTTTGCCGAACTTTAACTTCCCACACTCTCTCAAGAAGTTGACCTTGATAGCCCGTTACCTTCAACAAGAAGACGTCATGGACAAGATTGGTTCATTGCCAGTACTTGAGAAGTTCAAAGGGTCCTTTCGGGCACGCACATGGGAAACAGTTGAAGGCCAATTCCGCAGCCTAAAGTTCTTAGAAATCTTATCCAATGGTTTGGAGAGTTGGAAGACGGAAAGCACCCATTTTCCATGCCTAGAGCACCTCGTTCTTGTTAGATTATCCGAATTGAATGAGATTCCTGCTGATATTGGAGAAATAACGACGCTTCGATCAATTAAATTGAACAGATGCAGCTATGCTGCAGTCATTTCTGCTAAAAGGATACTTGAACAACAAGAGGAACTTGGAGAAGTAGGACTCCAAGTTCGAGTTCAAGTCCTAAAAAAAATGAATGAAGCAGTGAAAAGTTTGGCTAGTTCCAACTTTCATATTGAACAAGGTATTATCTGAATCTGCCATGGCTATTCAAGACTTTTTTTTTTAATTAATTTTGTCTTAAAACAAAGCGATGGAAAAGAATTTTCCTAAAGAAAGAAAGTTACTATTTTGATCTTCTAACTTTCCAACAGTTTCTCCTTTGGCCTTACCAAGTAATATATGCTTAGATTTTTTCTTTTTTTAATATTTTACAACACGGATATGAGTATGGTATGTTTTTACCTTTATAATCCTGGAAAATTTTCAAAGTTCTCTTTCTATTTTTTGTGTATGCATATAAGATTCTGTGGCCATAGTACATTTCTTTTCTGAACATTGGTAGGTTGATGAAACAACATACACAACGATCATAAATGAGAGGATGCAAGCCACCTAAGCCTAGCACAAGTAAAAATATTTCTTTGTAAGTTTTTTTTTTCTTCTTCTGTTGTTGCATTGATTGGAGCAGAATGAGAGCTACCTCTTGTGGCTGGTCGGATTTGTTAAAGTTGTAGAAATTAGTTTCTGCAAATGTAGTTTCATTTGGTTCTCGTTCAAGTTTAAATTTATTGATAAACTTGAAGTAGAATGCGTTGGGTACAAATGAAGGTCAACCATTGATATTGAATATTGAATCCTGGCCACTCGTGTGAATTAGAAGCTTCATTTCATTTGCCTAGACACAGCAAGCGAGAGGGAAAAGAAACAAAATCTCAAAAATAATTATACGAGGGAAGGTAAGGGGTTTTTGGGTGAGAGTGTTTTTTGTGAAAGTTCTAGGGCTGTGACTAAACATTGTAGTAATCTAATGCTGGTTTCTGCAGATGGAGGATATGGCATTGTTGATGATAAATTGGGTCTAATAAGCTAATCGATAATCGTAAACTATTGTCGTTCAGTGCAAGAAATTGCGTCTGCGGTGTTGCTGCCGTGGCAGTCTCAGCAGAAGCCCCTTGTGGACTGAAACTCTTAACCACCGTACTGCCTTCACAGAAGATCAACTGATGTATGTGATAATGTTTTGCCTCTACCTAAACTTGTAACTTGTTTCTTTGGACTGAAATTTGGAGCAAATTTTATTACAATTAAATTGCTATTTTATAAGGTTTGCATTGTTTGTTATATTCTTTTTGGCAACAGGATATTCAATCTTCAGATTGGATTTATCCGACAAATGAGGTCAATAAAATGGATCCATTACAAATTATATGATTAAATTTTCAAATTTCAATTTTTCTTCTCGTTTGCTGCATCAGCTCTGTCCCTCTTGCCTTCCCGATTCGTCTCCAGCATGCACAGCCATCTACTTCAGCCGCCTTAGCTTCGTATTTGTTCTGCAAAGTCTCGAGGGTGCTAATTATTCGTTTCATGTTGAGAACTGTAGAATTGAAGATTCAGTGTTCTTATGGCTCCAAATATTAGAGATGTAAATAACATAAGTGATTAGGGATATGGGATATGATTTGTGATACAGCTCACAGAAGTATAGGGGAAAGAAGTAATGTGGATCTTGTCTTGCTTATCCCTGTCTCATCATCTATTTCCTTGTACTGTCTATAGTCGTATCATTACATAGGTGGCTACTGTGAATTATCGTAACAGAATACAGGATGAAACACTATCTCCTTCTAAAAAAGTCATGTTTCATGGATGGTACAATTTATTGCTCACTGCTTGCAAGCTTGGAGCACTCCAGTTCAGTCCCTGCTCTGTCCATTTGCTTCAAGGCTGCCTCGACTTGAGTCCACAGTTTATTAGTTCGTATCTGGTGTTTAGAAAAACAACCAATGTAGAATCTAAGCATGAATATCGAGCAAAAGAATTGACATAAAATAAATGGAAAAATTAAATTTGCCATGGAGTTTGCTGATATACCCAAAGAGGGAGAAAAAGTTATGTCTTCAAGGTTTATATTTGTCACATATTATCTGAGCCAAAATTCATGTTAGTCCTAATGTCACATTACGCTATAAAGCCACCAGAATTTAGCTTAAAGCCCATATATCTTAAAGTTATAGCACCCAGAAACAAACCATCGTCTACATACTTAGCACTGATGCAACAGTTTTCGTCTTCCTGAAGACTCCACTCAGTCTGCAATTCAAGGTCAGCTATGACAATTGAGAATTGCTAATGTTGTTAACAAGTATCTTATCTAAAAGAAAAACATAACAATCTAATTTTAGATGATACCTTTTGTACTTTGATAATTTATATATTTTTTAAATTGAAATTATGGTAAAACCTCTAATTGTTCTAAATTTAAGCTCGAGCCAAATATGGCAAAACCTCCAATTATTCTAAATTTAAATTGAAAATAAAGCAGCAGGGAGTTGGGGACCGGATGGAGTGCTTCCAAGATTAAAGCAGCAACATGCAGGAAAAAAGACCTTGACTGCACTTTGAAGAATATGTGGAAGTGTATGTATTTGTTTATAGAGTTATGGAACAAAATGAGCGTCTTCTTTTTTATGCTTTTTTTGTTTGTGGGAGAGGAAGGGAGTTGTATACTTGTATTATTTTGGTTTGATTTTTGAAATAGAAATTAATACGATTACCTATTAAAATTGTTTTGATTAAAAAGAAACTGCTTTAATTTGGTAAAAGGGTGCAATACCAAATTAATTTGCTGACAGGTGATGTTTTATGGCTGTTTCCTTCACTTCCTGTAATTTACAGTTTTTGAGTATTATCCTATCTGTTTCCATTGCATTGACAGGTGATGTTTTATGGCTTCACGTTTACTTATTATTTGCTCCAAACGAAGTACAGAATTTGAGTTTTGTTAGCATCACAGCAGCACCAGTGCTTTGGTGGTTTCTTAGGTTGCCTATCAGATGGATCATAGAAACTCGATTTTCTGTCATTGCTGTCCCAAAAGCACAGCGGATGTACAGTGGATTAACAGATAGAAATGGCAGATTGGAGTTAGCTTCTAAAGCTTGACGACTCAGAATCTATCATTGGATTACCTCGTCAACCTGTTGAAATATCTGAAGAGCTAGATTAAAGATCAACTCTGATTTGACCAGGTTCTCCATCAGAAAAGTATGTTCTTAATGTCTTTTCACTGTTCCTCTGTTTTTGTTTAATATTTTTTGCAAAGTATTTCTATTTATTTTGCACTTCTTTTGTTGGATAAAATAATAATCTGTGTTTCCTGCACTTTGTTATCTTCGGTTTGCAATGAGAATTCAACTTTTTAGTGTTGACAACATTAGCAATTCTCAGTTCGCAAAGGAATGTTTTGGAATTTATGTGTGAAGAATGTAAATTAATGTCTTTCTGTGTGCCTTTCTCGTAGCTGATCTTGAATTGCAGAGTGAGTGGAGTTGGGAGGAAGACGAAAATTGTTGCCTCTTGCTAAACTTATGCCTACACAATGGAGGACAATTGCCCCTATTGTCGTCGGCTAAACTCCATCTGGGTGGTTGGAAAGGTATGAGAAGTTCTTGAATGCAGCAACATGTGCTAAAGATGATGACCCACAAAAACTTGGCCCTGAGAGATTGAATCCAAGCCAGCATGTCCTGAACGGCAGTAGATATGGATGAAGATGAAAAGGAGATGCCTTCTGAGGCTCGAACACTTACTTCGTTACAGAAAACAAGAGAACTAAAAACTGCTGCTAACCTATCAACAACCTCCATGAAGAGGTTTGAAAGCAAAGAGACCTCAGCACATTTTACAGATGAAATACGCTCACCTATCAAACTCAACTAGAGAAGGCGTCAGCATTTTTCAAGTGTGAGATATCAAATCTGGATATTAGTTTCATTTTTCTGTTGTAAATCTATTGTGTGAGAATTCTACTATTATATTCTGTAATAGTCTTTAATCTTTATAAATTGTTGCATTTCCTTGTAGTTTCACGACATTTCCTTGTACTCCATTTAAGTAAGCTTAATGGAGAAGTTGACCGTTGATTTAGGCAGCAGCAGCATATTAAAGAATTCATCAGAGACATTCATCAGCTTATCTAATTATGATAATACATACTTGTACATCTTGATAACAATCTTTCACCTAATATATTTCTTAAGCAAAACCATCTTTCCAACAAAAGCATCTGATAGCTCATTATTGTCAACTACATTTGCTTCTACCTTGCATTTTCTTTCTCCGTTTTCTGCACTTCAGAAAAGAATAAAGATAAAAAATGGCAACTTATGCGGCTCTACTTTCTCTGATGCATACTATAGAACAGATCCAGCATCATCCTCATCCTCCTATTTCGATTGACATGGAACAGTATGAATCTCTCACTGAAAAGATAACCTATCTGCAAGAGTTTCTTGAAGGTTATTCTTTTGGTCGCAGCAAAGAAGCAGCAGCTAGCTTGGAGATACGCATAGCTGATGCAGCTTATGCAGCCGAAGACATAATAGAATCCCAAATTGTAGATAAAATTCATGGTGAACAATCCACGGTTTATGAGAAGATAATCAGCTACTTTCAGCTGTCTCTTACTCAGTATAACTCCGATGAGAACAGAGCGAGCAAACTCTATCAAGCTCTTGGGGAAGTAATAACAAAGATGGAGTTTTTGAAGACAGAGGCGATGAAGATCAAAGAAAAGCCGGGAGCCCAATATCAGCAGCAGCCTGCCAGCTCATCAAGATCTCGTCCCACCACCACTGGGAAGAAGAATATCATGGTGAGCTTTGATGATGTCTTAATTGAAATTCTGGATAAACTTACCGGAGGACGACTTGATCGCCAAATAATCCCAATTGTTGGTATGGGTGGGGTTGGCAAGACTACTCTTGCTCAAAATATGTATGTAAATCCCCTTGTCAAGCAATATTTTGATATTCGTGCTTGGGCCACAATTTCTCAAGAGTATAGTATGCGAGAAATTCTTAATGAAGTAGTCAGTCAAGTGAAAACCAAACAAGACATGATAACATTTAATGAAATGACTGATAATGAATTAGGAGAAAAGTTGTACAAACATTTATGGGGTAGGAGATATTTGATTGTAATGGACGATATGTGGAGTATTGATGTTTGGAATAAGATAAAATTCTTCTTTCCTGATTGTAACAATGGGAGTCGAATTGTGGTAACAACTAGGCTCTCAAACCTGGCTTCTCACTTGACCAGCTCCAGCTATACCCTTGTGATGAAATTCTTGGATGAGATCAAAAGTTGGAATCTATTTTGTCAAACTGTGTTTGGGAAAGATGGTGGATGCCCTCGTGAATTGGAGGAAATCGGCAAAGAGATTGCAAAAAATTGCAGAGGTCTTCCTTTGTCAATTGTTGTGATTGGAGGACTCCTAGAAAAGTCCAATCACACACGAGGATATTGGGAATACATAGCAGAAAACTTGAATTTAATTTTGAATACTGAGGATGATGAGTGGTGCTTCAAAATATTATACATGAGCTACAACCACTTGCCTATTCATCTGAAACCTTGTTTTCTCTATATGGGGGTTTATCCGGAAGACCATTCAATTCGTGTCTCCGAGCTTATAAAACTATGGGTTGTAGAAGGATTTGTAAGACCAGTTAGCGGTAAGTGTTTGGAAGAGGTTGCAAAAGAGTGTTTAAATGACCTTGTTGATAGAAATCTCATTATAGTTGGTGAATTAGGGTCAACTGGAAACATAAAGCGTTGCAAGATTCATGATCTCTTGAGAGATCTCTGCTTAAGAGAAGCTTATATGGATAGGTTTTATTATGTCACAAGGCAACCTAGTGTCAACTCTCCAATAGGCATGCGACGTCGTGTTATTTCTGTTGCAAAGAAGAATGTTCCTGCAGGTGCCTTGCACTCTAGTACAGTTGTTCGTACTTTGATATGGAGAGTTGTGGGAGTTGTACCGTCAGTCGATTTTAAATTGTTGAGAATATTCAAAGTTGATGATCAAGATTCTTTATTGCGCAGGGACTTTCGTGACCTAGAAAATGTGCTTCAATATGTTAACTTGCGGTACGTAAACATTGACGTTGTTGCTCATAGACATTCCGTTTTTCCTTCAGTGTCTCGCCTCTGGAATCTACAGACATTGTTCGTTTCCAGTAATATGATAACAGCACCTGTTGACATTTGGAAGATGCCTCAACTTCGGCATGTCGAGGTTGAATCGCTTGATCTCCCTACAGGTGACGAACAAGAAGATGTAGTTGTCCTATGGAACCTGCGAACACTGGGGACATTAAAAAAATTCAACTCTAGTTGGGTGGTTAAGAGAATCCCCAGTATCAAGAAATTGAAGATAGATCATTACAACTTTTTTCATGAGAATTATCTCAGTGGTTTCCACTTTATTAATCAGAATGATCTCAGCGGTTTTGATCGTCTAGAGAAACTTGAATCCTTACACTACCGTGTTTTTGTGCACGATCTTGGTTTTCTGCAGGGCTTTAACTTCCCCCACTCACTCAAGAAGTTGACTTGTGAAGCCCGCTACCTTCGCCGGGAAGTTGTCATGGATAAAATTGGTTCATTGCCCCTTCTTGAGAAGTTCAAAGGGTCATTTCAGACATGCACATGGGAAACAGTTGAAGGTCAATTCCGCAGCCTAAAGTTCTTAGAGATCTATTATGATGGTCTGGAATTTTGGAAGACAGAAAGCACCCATTTCCCACGTCTAGAGCGCCTTGTTCTTGTTGGTTTAAGAAAGTTGAAGGATATTCCTTCGGACATTGGAGATATACCAACGCTTCAGTCGATTAAACTAGAATACTGCAGTAGCGCTGCAGTCATTTCTACTAAAAGAATACTTGAACAACAGGAGGAACTCGGAGAAGCAGGCTTACAAGTTCGAGTCAGACACGGAATAAAGAATGAAGCAATGCAAAGCTTGGCTAGTCACAATTTTCAATTTGAGTGAGGTATGATTTGAGCTTGCCATTACTATTTTTCACTTTTGATGACAAATCAGTGAAAAAGAATTTTTGACTGATAGTGAAAAGTGAAGGGTTTTGTTTGGGAAGAGGTGGTAATACGGATTGAAAAATATTTTGATGGGCTTTTTCGACGCAAAATTTTGTCTTATAAGGTTTCCTGCTTCCTTCACATCATGTAACATACCTTTCTTGAGTATTATAATCTTTTCCTATGCAGGATATGAGATCAGCTCGCTGCACCCCAGAATGGATGATCAGGTATGGAGAAATATCAACCCTTCAGTCTATCAAACTGGAATGTCGCAGCAATACAGCAGTCATTTCTGCTGACCGAATACTTGAACTACAGGAAGACATTGGAGAAGTAGGCCTCCAAATTCGAGTTAGAGTCAGACAAATAAATGACGCAATGTGAAGCTTGGCTAGTCTTAACTTTCAGATTGAGTATGGTATGATCTAAATTTGACATGACTATAACAAACCAACGAAAAATAATTTGCATCCTCGATTATTTGCGTAGTACATTTGGGGGATTCTTTTGCCTGGGAATAGCTAGACCTAAGTCTTCAGTGTTTGTGATATATACTACTGCTCGTTCTTATTTGAAGGTAACCCAAGGAGCTTAAGTCATAAGAAGGACGCAGAAAGATTGAGAAGATACTCAGCCGAACTTGAAGGTAGTTGCAAACATGCTTCTTTAACATTACATATTCTGTTACTCTGTTTAAAAATCTTTCCAATGTGTTATTCATCATGCATTTTATGTAGGCTTATCAATGTGGGTGATTTTTTTATCCAATATGACTACCAGGCATGCTTTTGTTCGATAGTTAATCAATTTGAATCCTCTCTCTATTTTGTGTTGATTCGTTTGGTCGAAATTCATGCTTAGATACAAATGGGTTGTTTATGAATCATCAGATGAGAGCTAACAAAATGCGGACTCAATTCGAGGCAGCCCTGAAGCAGCGGGGACCGAACTTGAGTGCTTCCAACCTTAAAGCAGCAACACACAGGAAGAAAGACCTCGATCGCACTTTGCAGAATATGTGGAAGTGTATCTATTTGTTTATAGAGTTATGGAACAAAAGAAACATCTTTTTTTTCTTTTTATGGGAGAGGAAGGGAGTTGTGTTAGTTTTGTTTGACTGTAATAGGTTGATTTTTGCAGCCGAAACTAATACGATTTACCTATTAAAATTAGTATTTTGATTGGAGGAAAATTAAGCTGCTTTAATTTGGTAAAGGGTGGTTTAGGTGATGTTTGGGACAGGTGATGTTTTATGGCAGCAAAACCCAATTAGATTTGCTGACAGTTGATGTTTTACGGCTGTTTCATTGCACTGAATACAGAGAAGCTTGCTGCCCCGCAGAATGAATTCGAAAATGGATGATGAGACTAAAACGGCTTGAGGAGAAGATAAAACTTGTTACTAATGGCTGCTTTTCTTCATAGCTGATCAATCTGAATATTAACACGGCAACTCGAACCCGATGTGATTTGAATTTAGTGTGAGAAACTCAAAATTAATCTAACACGAATACAATTAATCCTATTCTAACTCGAGTAGACTCGAAATTAATAATCTAGTTTAAATATAACCACCCCAATTTTAAATAACTTTTGATCTTCCACTATTAATTACTGATGAGAATTTTGCATTCGCGACGCAGCCACCAGCCAGCCGATTTGGTTCACCTAAATCTGTGAGTGCGAGCTCGAATTAAAGTTTGACAGAAAGAGAAAGTGGTATGGTTCCACACAAACTGGGGAGGAGGAATCCTCGGGTTTGTCATTACTTGTATATTTATATGGGAATTCTGTACTGCTTTTTATCTTGCTTGACATAAAAAGGTGCTATTTCTTGTAATGACTAGTATTATAAGTATAGTAGTCCTTTTAGATATGCTTAATTCTTGATATTTGTAGCAGCACCATATTAAAGAATTCATCAGATGCATTCTGGGTTTTTATTGAAAACTTTTCTGTTACTACTAGTTATTATTATAATACATCCTTTTACCTTTCACCTAAGCTCATTATCATCAACTACATCCCTGCATTTTCTGCTCTTCAAAAAAGAATAAAGGTCGAAAATGGCAGCAGCTTATGCAGCTCTACTTTCTCTGATGCACACCGTAGAGCAGATCCAGCATCATCCGTGTCCTCCTATTTCGATTGGCATGGAACAGTATGAATCTCTTACTGAAAATATAACCTTCCTACTAGAGTTTCTTGAAGGTTATTCTTTTTGTGACAGCAAAGAAGCAGCAGTTACCTTGGAGAGGCGCATAGCAGATGCAGCTAATGCTGCTGAAGACATAATAGAATCCGAAATTGTCGATCAAATTCGTTGTCGACGTTCCACAATTTATGAGAAAACCCAAATCGTAGATCAAAATCTTGGCCAACAATCCACAGTTTATCAGAAGATAATCGGCTACTTTCAGTGTTTTCGCACTCGGTGTGACTCCGATGAGAACAGAGCCATCAAACTCTCTCAAGGTCTTGGGGAAGAAATACAGAACATGGATCTTTTGAAGACAGAGACGATGAAGATCAACTGTCTAGCTCTTGGGGAAGTAATACAAAACATGGAGTTTTTGAAGACAGAGATGATGAAGGTCAAAGAGGAGATGGGAGTCCAAGATCAGCAGCAGCCTGCCAGCTCATCAAGATCTCGTCCCACCACCACCGCAAAGAAGAATATCATGGTGAGCTTTGACGATGTCCTAATTGAAATTTTGGATAAGCTTACCGGAGGACGGCTTGATCGCCAAATAATCCCAATTGTTGGCATGGCTGGTGTTGGTAAGACTACTCTTACTCAAAATATGTATGTTAATCCCCTTGTCAAGCAATATTTTGATGTTCGTGCTTGGGCTACAATTTCTCAAGAGTATAGTATGCGAGAAATCCTGAATGAAATCGTTGGTCAAGTAAACAAAGAAGATATGAAAGAAAATCACGAAATGACCGACAACGGATTAGGAGAGAAGTTGTACAAACATTTATGGGGTAGGAGGTATTTGATTGTAATGGACGATATGTGGAGCTTTGATACTTGGGACAAGATAAAATTCTTCTTTCCTGATCGTAACAATGGGAGTCGAATAGTGGTTACAACTAGGCTCTCAAATCTGGCTTCTCAGTTGACTAGCCGTAGCAATAACCTTGAGATGAAACTCTTGGATGATGTTAAAAGTTGGAATCTATTTTGTCAAACTGTGTTTGAGGAAGAAGGTGGATGCCCTCGTGAGTTGGAGAGAATTGGCAAAGAGATTGCAAAAAATTGCAGAGGACTTCCTTTATCAATTGTTGTGATTGGAGGACTCCTAGTAAAGTCCAATCATACACAAGAATATTGGGAATACATAGCAGAAAACTTAAATTCAATTTTGAATACGGAGGATGATGAGCGGTGCTTCAAAATATTATATATGAGCTACAACCAATTGCCTGTTCATATGAAACCTTGTTTCCTCTATTTGGGGGTTTACCCAGAAGACCATGCAATTCGTGTTTCCGAGCTTACAAAACTCTGGGTTGTGGAAGGATTTGTAAGACCAATTAGCGGCAAATGTTTGGAAGAGACTGCGAAAGAGTGTTTGAAGGACCTTGTTGATAGGAATCTCGTTATAGTTGATGAGTTGGGGTCAACAGGAAACATCAAGCGATGCAAGATTCATGATCTTTTGAGGGATCTCTGCTTGAGAGAAGCTCATAAGGATAGGTTTTATTATGTCGCAAGGCAACCTACTGTTGATGCTCCAAAAGGCATGCGCCGCCACGTTTGTCCTGAAACCAGTTCAAAGGAGGATGTCCCTGATGGTGCCTTGCAATCTTGTACAGTTGATGTTCGTACTTTGATTTGTAGAGCTAAGGATAGTCTACCATCGCTTAAATTATTGAGAATAATTAAAGCGGATTATCGAGGTGCTTGGAAATTCAGGGACTTTAACGAGTTAGAAAATGTACTTCAGTGTGTTAACTTGCGGTATGTAAAACTTGATGTCTGGGCTTACATGGATGCCATCTTTCCTTCTTCAGTGTCTCTCCTTTGGAATCTACATACATTATATATTGGTGGGACTAGTATAACAGCACCTGTTGACATTTGGAAGATGCCTCAACTTCGGCATGTCATGGTTGAACGGCTCTTTCTCCCTACAGATGACGAACAAGAAGACGTGGTTGTCTTATGCAACCTACAGACGCTGGGGATATTAAAAAATTTCAATTCTAATGAGCTGGTTAAGAGAATCCCCAATATCAAGAAATTGAAGACAGAGTATACAAGCTTTCAAGATGAGAATTATGCTAGTGGTATTGATCGTCTACATAAACTTGAATCCCTAAGCTTCCATGTTTATGTTTATGATATTTTTTCTCGCAAGAGCTTTGACTTCCCGCAATCACTCAAGAAATTGACCTTGATAGGCACTTCCCTTCGACAGGGAGACATCATGGATAAGATTGGTTTATTGCCCCTTCTTGAGAAGTTCAAATGGTCCTTTCAGATACGCACATGGGAAACAATTGAAGGCCAATTCCGTAGCATAAAGTTCTTAGAAATCTCTTATGATGGTCTAGAAAGTTGGATGACAGAAAGCACCCATTTTCCACGCCTAGAGCACCTTGTTCTTGTTGGTTTGCGACAACTGAAGGAGATACCTTCCGATATTGGAGAAATACCGACACTTAAATCAATTAAATTAAACATATGCAGCTACACTGCAGTCATTTCTGCTAAAAGAATACTTGAACAACAGGAGGAACTTGGAGACGTAGGCCTCCAAGTTCGAGTTAGACTCGAAGAAATGAATGAAGCAGTGGAAAACTTGGCGAGTCTCAACTTTCATATCGAGCACGGTATGGTCTGAATCTTCAACGACTATTTTTCCCCTTTGGATAATAAATCAATAAAAAAGAATTTCCGACCTCGATTATTTATGTGTTGTGAACTTTTGGGGATTCTTTAGCCTGGGATAGCTAGATATAGGCCTTCAGCGTTTATGGTTGCAAACATGCTTCTTTTACATTACATATTCTATTACTCTGTTTAAAAAGATTTTCCAAACAATATGTTTATGTGTTCTTCATCGTGCATTTAATATAGCCATATCAATGTGGGTGTGCTTTTGTCGAATAGAGTCAATAGACATCGGATGCTACTTGGCTATTTTTCCCCGTCGATTTAAGTATGTTAACTCTAGTTTTAATTTAGAATGCTTGGATTTTTTGCCATGATTTCAGTTTAAGAAAATTAAATTATCAAACTACAAAAGATATCATCTAAAATAAAATTGTTATGTTTTTTTTAGATAAGATTCTTGTTAATGTTTTTGTTGACAACATAAGCAGTTCTCATTCACGATGTAAATGTCTTTCTATGTGTCTGACTTATGGCTAGCTGATGTTGAATTGCAGACTGAGTAGAGTCGGGAAGAAGACAAAAAATTGCTGTATCTTGCTAAACTTATGCCTAAATAATGGAGGACAATGCAGCAGAAGGTGCTAACAATGATGACCTAAAGACTGAATCCAGGCCACCATGTTACTAATGAAGATCATCGACCTAAACGGGAAAGCTGTGTCCGTGCCTTCAATTGACGACTTTGAAGAAGATGAGCTGAAAGAGGTACGAATCTGTTCCAACTTTCATATGATACCGTCGAATATCATGCAAACTTCTAACTCATATGAGTGGCCAGGATTCATTCTTTAATATTCATGGTTGATTTTCATTTGCACCCAACCTTTCATTTCAAGTTCATAAAAAAATTCCAACTTGAAAGAGAGAGAAAAAAAATCTATATTTGCAGCATTGTCTGGTATATCTCTACTAAAGGACTATTTGAGTATTTTCATAGCTCATAACATTTAAAGAAACTCCAAACTGACGGCGTAAATTAAACAAGAACCAAATGAAACTACATTAATAGATCAAATCATAAACTATCTGCTCCAATCATTGCAACAAAATAAAAGGAAGGTACTTGCAGAAGGAAACATGATATTAATACTATCAAGAAGAAATAGTGGATCGTAAGTACCAAATTATAAACTTAAATACTATCAAGAAGAAATAGTGGATCGTAAGTATCAAGAAGAAATAGTGGATCGTAAGTACCAAATTTTTACTTGTGCTATGCTCAAGTAGCTTGCTTACTCTGATTTATGATCCTTGGTATGTTTGTTTCATCGTCCAGCAAGATTGTCCAATGTTCGTAAAAGCAACGTACAACGACCACAGAATTATATATTCATACACTAATGATGGAAAGAGAAGTTTAAAAAATTTCAAGGATTTTCTGTAAAGATAAAGACATATCATACTTATATCCATGCTGTAAGACAGCGGTTTTGTTGTCTAATCAGAAGCATATGTTACTAATAACTTGGATTCATGGTAAGGCCAATGGAGAAAATTGTGTCCAAGTTTGCAGACACGAATCAAAATACTCGGTATGAAAGTTGTGACTAGCCAAGCTTTTCAATTCTTCATTCATATATTCGAGACTAACTCGAACTTGGAAGTCTACGTCTCCAAGTTCCTCCTGTTTCTGTTCATGTATTCTATTAGCAGAAACACTGCAGTATCGCTGCAATATCTTAGTTTAATTAGCTGTCTCATCAGCTGCCCTAACTTTGTCCTTCTCCTTGGTTCAAAAATTGGCCTCAACAGATTGGTTTTCCGCTTCTCCGACATCGTCCCCTGTAGGCTCGTCATCCTTGGGCCCCACGGAATTCCAGGATTCAGCGTGAGAGTAGCCTCAATGATAGCAACATCATTGTCATTGGGCCCTACCTCCTCCCCCGGAGTTGTTTCAAGACCGGGTTCTATGTTTTGATATTCAACTGATTTAACCTCGTCCATTGTGAGCTCGTCCTTGGGGCCGATTTCATAATGCGACGTCCATTAGCAGCGGCTTCGTTTACAATTTGTACGCATCTATCAAATGCTGAATCCTTGAAAGTTCAGCTGCATGATAGGCCACTGTAGTTGCTCTGCAAAGTACACTCGAGGGTGCTAATTTGTTCCATGTCGAAAATTGTGGTTAATTAGACTTGAAGATTGGATAGTGTTCCTATGGCTCCAAGGTTCTCAAAAGTTTCATTTCCTGGTTTTTCTTTCTTTCCTTTTATATTTTTGCAAAAAAAAGAAATTAGTAAAAACCCGAATCACGATTCTTGTAAATGAAAGAAAAAATGATAACTGGGATTGAACTAACATCTTTTTTTCCTATTTAGTAAATAATCTATAATGAAGGGCATGGCTTTGACTCATCTATGATTGATCTCAGGCTCATCATCATCATTTTCAACAAATATGTGCATAAAAAGAGAGTAGTTACTGTTGTTCAATCAAATATATATGTGCAGATGTAATTAAAGTGACTGATTAGAGATATGGGGTATGATTTGTGATACATATCCCTGTCTCATCATGCATTTCCTTGTACCGTCTGCAGCCATATCATTACATAGGTGGCTTGTGCATTATCGTGACAAAATACAGGATGAAACACTTTCTCGGTCTAAAAGGAAAAGTCATGTTTCACGGATGTACAATATTTTGCTCTCACTGCTTTAAAGCTTGGAAGCGCTCCAGCTCTGTCCCGGTTGTGTCTATCTGCTTCGACCTGAGTTTGCCGAATTCCAAATCTGTCAACGCAATGGAACCAGCCATGAAAAATCACCTTTGATCAGAAACATACTAAAACCTTATAAAACCAAATTTTACGTCGAAAAAGCCCATCAAAATATTTTTCAATCCATGACTGAGAATATAAACAGAAAGCTCAAATGTTGAAATCCCAACCTTATTGTATCAGTTTGAAGAACTAAACCCGAATAAATTATTTCCTAGATTTAGAGCCAAGCACAATTAATACAGAAGCATATTCTAGCTTTAACATTGCTCTTGTGAATGACAAATTCGATGCATTTATGTATCTTAGATAATTATCAGTATATAGATGTCTTCGGCAATTCATAAGACTATTGCAATGACAGATATCACAAATGCAAATTAATACTGCTGAAGATTCTCCACCAGACAATAATCGAACAAATATCAGCATATTAACACTGTAGATAACAAATCATACCTTACTCAAACTGAAAGTTGTGACTAGCCAAGCTTTGTATTGCTTCAGTCATATCCATATTCATGACTCTTACTCGAACTTGGAGGCCTACTTCTCCAAGCTCCTCCTGTTGTTCAAGTATTCTTTTAGCAGAAATGACTGCATCATTGCTGCAAAGTTTCACTTTAATTGACTGAAGCGTTGGTATTTCACCAATTTCCAAAGGAATCTCCTTCAATTTGTGTAGTCTAACAAGAACGAGGTGCTCTAGGCGTGGAAAATGGGTGCTTTCTGTCTTCCAACTTTCTAAACCATCAATAAAGATTTCTAAGAACTTTAGACTGCGGAATTGCCCTTCAATTGTTTCCCATGTGCGTGTCTTGAAGGACCCTTTGAACTTCTCAAGAAGGGGCAAGAAACCAATCTTATCCATGAAGTCTTCCAGTGGAAGGTTAAGGGCATCCAAGGTCAACTTCTTGAGTGAGTGCGGGAAGTTAAAGCTTTGCAGAAAACCAGTATCGTGAGCATGAAAACTACAGTTTAAGGATTCAAGTTTCTGTAGACAATCAAAACCACTAAGATTATTCTCATCTATAACGCCGTAATGATCTGTCTTCAATTTCTTGATATTGGGGGTTCTCTTAAGCACTTCACTGGGTCTGAAATTTCTTAATGTTGCCAGTGTCTGTAGGTTGTATAAGACAACCACGTCTTCTTGTTCGTCATCTGCAGGGAGATAGAGCCAATCAACCTTGATATGCCGAAGTTGAGGCATCTTCCAAATGTCAACAGATGTTATTCTAGCGTCACGAGTGTAAACAATCAATGTCTGTAGATTCCAAAGTAGAGACAATGTAGAAGGAAAGACGGAATGCCGATAAGACTCAACTTCAATGTTTATGTACCGCAAGTTAACATACTGAAGCACCTCTTCTAGGTCATATAAGTCCCAGCAAAACCCAATATCTTCACGATCCGCTTTTAATATTCTTAACAATTCAGAATTAAGCGATGGTAGACTTTCATTAGCTCTCCAGATCAAAGTACGAACAGTTCTACTATTTCCCTTTCGAAAGGTTGCAGGAACAACGTGGCGGCGAATGCCTTTTGGAGCTTTCACACTAGGTTTCCCTGCAACATAATAAAACCTATCCTTATGAGCTTCTCTTAAGCAGAGATCTCTCAAGAGATCATGAATCTTGCATCGTTTGATGGTTCCAGTTGACCCCAACTCATCAACTAGAATGAGATTTCTATCGACAAGGCCCTTCAAACACTCTTTTGCAACCGCTTCCAAACACTTGCCGTTGACTGGTCTTACAAATCCTTCCGCAACCCATAGTTTTATAAGTTCGGAGACACGAATTGCATGGTCTTCAGGATAAACCCCCATATAGAGAAAACAAGGTTTCAGATGAACCGGCAATTGGTTGTAGCTCATGTATAATATTTTGAAGCACCGCTCATCATCGTCTGTATTCAAAATTGAATTCAAGTTTTCTGCTATGTATTTCCAATATTCTTGTGTAGAATTGGACTTCACTAGGAGTCCTCCAACCACTAGAATTGACAAAGGAAGACCTCTACAATTTTTCGTAATTTGTTTGCCGATTTCCTCCAACTCACAAGGGCATCCAGCTTCTGCCTCAAACACAGTTTTACAAAACAGATGCCAACTTTTAGCCTCATCTAAGAATTTCATCTCAAGGCTATTGCTAGGGCTGGTCAATTGAGAAGCTAGGGTTGAGAGCCTAGTTGTTACCACTATTCGACTCCCATTATTAAAATCAGGAAAGAAGAATTTTATCTTGTCCCAAGCATCAATACTCCACATATCATCCATTACAATCAAATACCTCCTACCCGATAAATGTTTGTACAACTTTTCTCCTAATTCATTGTTAGTCATCTCTTGAATTTTTTCCAGGCCTTGTATGTTTACTTGACCAACGACTTCACAAAGATTTCTCGCATACTATACTCTTGAATTTGTCTAATTCTAAGATACGTACGCTGCCCAAGTCATTAGGTAGTCTTTGGAATCTGCAGAATTTGAATCTGGATGGTTGCAGGAGTTTTGTTGCATTACCTAAGAACATGCCATCTAATCTCCGTCATCTTTGTTTGGAGAATTGCACAAAATTGAGGGAAATGCCCTCTAAAATTGGAGAATTAAAGAGTCTCAAAACACTGAGTCTGTTTATAGTGGGTCTCAATAAACGGAATAAACTTGAAGAATTGCAGTGTTTGAACCTTGGTGGCAAGCTTGAGATTAAGCATTTGGAGAGGGTGGAGTCCTATATGGATGCAGAGAAAGCAAACCTTGTTGAGAAAAAAGACCTTCGAGCTTTGAGCTTCGAATGGGAAGGAAACATTAATTCCAGGGATGATGGAGATGAAAAGGTGTTGGAAGCACTACGGCCTCACTCAAATCTTGAAATTTTACTTATAACAGGCTTCGGTGGTAGGTCTTTTCCAGATTGGATGGCAGATTCAGCTTTTATAAATATCAAAATAATGGGGTGCCAGCATTGTTTGCATCTTCCACAACTGGGAAGACTACCTCATCTAAAGTCGTTGACTTTAGTGGAGCTGGGTGTGGAGTATATTATTGAAGGTCGAAGTACTCTTCAGTTTCCATCTCTGGAAAGCCTTGAGTTATGTTATCTCCCCAATCTCAAAGGAGTGTTTAAGGAGGAGCAAGCAAACAGTTTTACCAAACTTGTAAAGCTAAACATTGATTCTTGCCCCTCATTTATATTGCCAGAGCTCCCATCTCTCCAAGAGTTGGATGTACAGGACTGCAGTAGCTTAATGCTGTGGCCGTTTTCCAATATGGACACTCTTCTTTGTCTTGAAGTGGAATTTGGCGAGAACATGAAAAGTGTTCCAATTGAGATGCTGGAAAAACTCAGCAATCTCAAGAAGCTGACAATTTATGAACCACAATAGATGTCTTTGCCAGAAGAAGGGCTGCGAGCCTTGACATCTCTAACAGAGTTACATATAGGAAGTCAGACACTGACATGTTTGCCTCCTCAAGGGTGGTTGCGACACCTCCTTGCTCTGGAGGTCATAACAATTAAACACAGCTCAGAATGTGTAGAGCTGCCAGAGGAGATTAAAGACCTCCACTACCTTTTCGCTGTCGTTCTTGAGAATGTTACTAAGATGGTGAGCCTACCCAAAGCCTTACAACACCTATCCTCACTTAGTTTTCTAAGATTAGAGAGCCTTCGTCGACTGAATTCACTCCCAGACTGGTTAGACAATTTATCATCTCTTCTAAGCCTGTCTATTAACAAATGCCCAAAGCTTGTATCGCTTCCGGCTAGTATCCGAGGAATGCCTAAACTCCGACAACTAATTATCAATCACTGCCCGGAACTGGAAAGGCGATGTGAGAGAGGTAATGGAGAGGACTGGCACATCATCTCCCACATTCTCTACCTGCAAATTGGCGTAAGAATATCAGAATTTTCCTGATACCAGCTACTTCTAGCAGGTTTGCGTACATAATGTCAAATCACTATTTCTTAAACCCTAACCGTTTCCATTAATATCAAGTATTTTGCATATTGTAATTACTACTACGTCGAATGTTGTAAAAGCATTCATCTTGTCCTCCACTGGGAGCCACACTGTTTGATAGAGCAGAAAAAAAAACCGGCAAAAAGGGCACAAAAAGTTTCTTATTTTAAAAAATCTCATCAAAGCGAAAACTTCAAAATTTGTGAATTAAACAACAATCTTTATGATTGGGTGCAATTGTGGTCAAATTAAAAATTTGGTCAAAATTGATGATATGCTTGCTTGGTAATTAGGATAAGATATACTATTCGGTCGCTCGTCCACCTACCATGATCACAAATTAATAAATCCACCAATTGATATGCAACATTTCCGAAGATATAAGTGATATTTGATCCCCTATGCTTTTACATAGTTCATCGAAACTAGAAATAAGACAGTAATGGTGGAAAAATAACTTATACTCCCCTATTTATAAACAAAAGAGAAAAAGCAAAAACAAAAGAATCCCCTTTTTGTATTTATGTTCTTGTTACATACGGTTATATGATATATTATTATTTATTTAATTGAATTTTGTGAATAAGAATTTATGTAGGTGGAATTTTATTTAATTTAAGTTCTTGCCCCTATTGTTGTCAGCATACTCCATCGGTGCTTGGACACGGACTTTTTAGCACCCCTATCCAGGTAAGTACTCTACCCTTATCTAATAGCGTGGAAAATACTGAACCGATATCCCCTCCCTCCCAGCTTGTTTGTGATTCAGCTCATCAAACCCATGTCTCGGAAAGCATTTATTCTTTGTCCAACCAGGGGGGGGTGGGGGAATGCGAGGGAGGCCCACCTAAATCTTCACCGAATATTAATAACAGGATAGTCAGTACAGAGAAGCAAAACTGCAGGTTCGATATGGAGGATCAGGGGGAGACGGCTTTGCTATCTACTCTAAAGCTAATCAGAATTGAGGCTAATGATTTGAGAAGGCGAATGGCAGAATCTGGTGCTAGAGGCTCAAGAGAATTGAGAAATCTGCATTTCGGGGTCAATTATGAGAAGGAGGCTGCTAGGAGTGGGTTTGAGTCGACCCATAAATGAAGATATTGTCATGGAATGTCAGAGGAATAGGGGACAGCAAGAAGAGAAGCTTAATAAAAAATCTAATCAGGAGGGAGAACCCAGAGATAGTCACCTTACAGGAAATCAAGCGGGAGTCTATGGACAGAATAACCATTGCAAGCCTTTGGAAGAGTAGATTCGTGGAATGGATTATCCTACCAGCAGAAGGGAGAGCAGGAGGTATCTTAATTATGTGGGACAGCAAGCAGGTGGAGGTATTGGACAACCTGATGGGGGAATTCTCAGGACACAAACCATAGTTGAAAACTGGGCAAGGACTATAGGCTGTATGAAGGAAGAATGGCCTATCAAATATTTGGGAGTGCCACTGGGAGGAAATCCTTTAAAGATTTCGTTTTGGGAACCTGTAATCGCTAAGATTTCCAAGAGATTGGCAGGTTGGAAGAAAAGTTTTCTATCCAAAGGAGGTCGGTTAACACTGATTCAAGCCGTACTCGATGCGATTCCAACATACTATTTATCTTTATTTCGGATGCCGAGGGGCGTTGCCGATATCATTGAAAAGAAAATGAGAGACTTTTTGTGGGAAGGGTATAATGAAGGTAGCCAAATTCACTTGGTGGCATGGGAAGCAGTTACAACTCCAAAAGCTAATGGCGGGTTGGGGATTGGAAATCTTCTGTTGAGAAATAAAGCACTGTTAGGAAAGTGGTGGTGGCGATTCACCAGTGAGAAGGAGGCGTTGTGGCACAAAGTCATTTCCAGCAAATACGGGCTGCAAGCTAATAGTCGGGATGCAGGGCTGGCGGGAAGAACGACGTTCAGATCCCCGTGGAAGTACATTTCTAGGGTCTTCAAC
The DNA here is from genome assembly GCA_958295605.1 of Ajuga chamaepitys. Classification (NCBI taxonomy): domain Eukaryota; kingdom Viridiplantae; phylum Streptophyta; class Magnoliopsida; order Lamiales; family Lamiaceae; genus Ajuga; species Ajuga chamaepitys. Next base: position 2,045,739 of record OY282504.1, on the reverse strand, counting down.
TTATTTGCGAATTCGGTTAAGTTTCAGGTGGGAAAGGGGAACATGACGAGTTTTTGGGAGGATAATTGGGTTGGGGACCAACCTTTTTGCTTCCAATTCCCATCTCTCTACTGCGTCTCAAGGTTACACTTTAAACCGATTTCTTCTTTCTATTCTGCAAATTCAGCCCATTTAACATGGAATCTTCACTTTGGGCGAAGACTCAAAGACCATGAGATACGAGAACTATGCAATCTGTTGAAGCAACTAGATGGAGTTAGAATAGACCTAGATAGGGAGGACTCTAGGGTATGGAAACTTGAACCGTCGGGTATGTTCTCGTGTCAATCTTTTTTCGCCTCCTTTTTCCCCCAACCTTCTTTCGAATTTTGTAAACAGATTTGGAAAGCCCCGGTACCTAGAAAGGTTCAGTTTTTTTCATGGCTTTTGGTTAAGGGTAAAGTACCTACTTGTGACATTGTGCAAAAACGTTTTCCTAATATGTCTCTTTCCCCTAACTGGTGTGTACTTTGCAAAAATAATTCTGAATATTCGGATCACACTTTTGTGCAATGTTCTTTTGCCTATTCTTTGTGGAGCAGGGCTGTTAGTGCTTTGAAGCTTGCATGGGCCATACCGCAGAATACCAGCTCTTGCTTCATGGGAAACTTGGGCAGCCCCGTCAATAAGAAGGCCAAGATTCTGTGGAGAGTGACAACACATGCTTTACTTTGGTCCATTTGGCTGGAGCGAAACAAAAGGATTTTTGAAAATAGGGAGGAGTCCATAGAAGAAGTGTGGGATATGGTCAAGTATAGGACAGCACTTTGGGTTTCGGGCCACAAAGACTTTAAGGGATACTTCATCACGGACCTTCGTAGGGATCTTAGCATTGTACTCTTATAGCAATTAGTAAGATAGTTTAGGATGTTTTGGGAAACCTCTTCCCATTGTATATCCTTATGTAATTCTTCCTCTTTTATTTAATTTAATTTTTGTTTCTGATCAAAAAAAAGTTCTTGAATGCAGCAGCATGTGCTATGGATGAAGATGAAAGAGATGCTTTTTGTGGCTCGGGTACGGTTAGCCAACACTAGAGAAGCAGCTCCAAGAGGCTCGAAGGCTTGCTTCGTTACAGAAAAACAAGAGACTAAAAGCTGCTGCTGCTGTTGGTATCAATCTTTGTCATGAGAAAGATAAAGAAAAGTGGGAATGATTATTATGCCGAAGTCCCTTTTGAAAAGAGCCACTACTAGCTCTTATGATGTTACTAATGAAGATAATCGACCCATGTTGTGAAGAAGATGAGCTGAATGAGGTATGAATTGGTTCCAACTTTCATACGATACCGTCGAATATCATGCAAATTGTTGGAAATGTTATTATTTCTGTTTCAATATGAGTTTGGAATTTTTGATTGTAGTGTGAATGCGAAAATTTGTAAAATTTATCGATAAACTTGAAGTGAATTGGGCTGGGTGCACACGACGATCAACAATTGATGCTGAATCCTTTATCATCGAACGGGTACGGGTGTAGTAATAATAATTCTAATGCTGGTTTCTGCAGATGGAGAACATGACATTTTTGTATGGTGAATTGGCTCACCATGGTATTCTTCTTGCCCGTGGTGGTGGGACGAGATCTTGATGAGCTGGCAGGCTGCTGCTGCTGATCTTGGACTGCCATCTTCTTATCTTTGATCTTCATCGTCTCTGTCTTCAAAAACTCCAAGTTTTGTATTACTTCCCCAAGATCTTGACAGAATTTGATGTCTCTGATCTCATCGGAGTTACAAAGAGTGAAGAGAAAACTGTGGATCGCCAAGAATTTGATCTATAATTTGGGATTCTATTATGTCTTCAGCTGCATAAGCTGCATCCGCTATGTGTCTCTCCAAGCTAGCTGCTGCTTTGTTGCCGCCACAAGAATAACCTTCAAGAAACTCTAGCAAGAAGGTTATCTTTTCAGTGAGAGATTGATATTGTTCCACGTCAATGGAAATAAGAGGACGAGGATGATGTTGGATCTGCTCTATAGTATGCATCAGAGAAAGTAGAGCCGCATAAGCTGCCATTTTCGACCCTTATTCTATTTTTGAAGTGCAGAAAACAGAGAAAGAAAATGCAGGGTAGAAGCAGATGTAGTTGATAGTACCAGCTATGGTGATCTCTCAGATACTTTTGTTGGATTAAGAAATAAATTTTGTGAAAGGTTGTTATCGAGATGTAGAATTATGTACTATAATAGTTAGATAAGCTGATGAATGCATATGATGAAATCGAGTACAACATTAATTTATAATAATCATTCCAAGAAATGTAGGCTGATAATCTTTGTGATGAAACTTTTTCACCTTTTCACGTCAAGGAAATGCATTAGCAAGATAAAAGAGCAGTGCAGAATTAAACATGACAGAAATAGATTTATTATAATTATACAAGTGATTACAGAATACAGTAGAATTGTCATAAAATAGAAATGGAAAATGGAAAACTTGGTCATGCAACAATTCTACATGGTATCAGTTTAGGGATCGATCCTTCCAATTTTAATTGATTCTCACTCGATTTATGGCTCCTCAGCGAAATCAACAGCTGAACTTTGGTAAGGAAGCATGGCCAGCATTATCCACTGGTGGTTCTTCAACACAGGATCCAGCTCCGGCAACTAAAAATTTGACTCAATCCAGCTCCGATTCTGCTGGAATCAGATTGGATAAAACCATATTTTTTTCCATTATAGATACTTTTTGCCCAAATGGAAATTATGAATGATGGGAATTTTGCAGCAGCATCGCAGCCACCAGCCGGCTGATTTGGGGCAAGAACAATGGAACATGCAGTTTTATGGTGTTCTGTGCTACTCTTAATTGAGATATTCAAGTCATCGTATCGGTAAGATGATTGTTACTGATTGGGAAGCTGACAGTTCAACACATTCTGATTACTTGTATAGTCATTAAAAATCTATTTTTTGAGTGTTTTATTATGTTTTGTTAACTGCTTTATGACTTGCTAATGCATTTCCTTGTAGTTTCTTGGAATAATTATTATTTTAAGTGTAGTACTCTCCATTTTAAATAACCTGAACGGAGAAGTTGACCCTTGATTCCAGCAGCCGCAGCATATTAACTAATTCATCAGATGCATTCATCACCTTGTCTAATTATTATAACAACCTTTGACCTTATATATTTCTTATGCAAAACCATTTTTCCAGCAAAAGCATATGATAGTTCATTATTGTCAACTACATCTGCTTCTACCCTGCATTTGGTTTCTCCCTTTTCTGCATCTTCATAAAAGAATAAAAGTCGAAAATGGCAGCTTATGCAGCTCTACTTTCTCTGATGCATACCTTAGAGCAGATCCAACATCATCCTCATCCTCCTATTTTAATTGACATTGAACAGTATGAATCTCTCACTGAAAACATAACCTTCCTGCAAAAATTTCTTGAAGGTTATTCTTGTGGTAGCAACGAAGAAGCAGCAGCTAGCTTGGAGAGACGCATAGCAGATGCAGCTTATGCAGCTGAAGACATAATAGAATCCCAAATTGTAGATCAAATTCTTCGTCAACGATCCACAGTTTATGAGAAGATAATCAGTCGATTTCAGTTTTTTCTTACTTTGTGTCAATCGGACGAGAACAAAGCCATCAAACTCTATCAAGGTCTTGAGAAAGTACTAAAAGGCATGGAGTTTTTGAAGACGGAGACAATGAAGATCAAAGAGGAGATGGGAGTCCAAGGTCAGCAGCAGCCCGCCAGCTCATCAAGATCTCGTCCCGCCACCACTGGGAAAAAGAAGAATATCATGGTGAGCTTTGATGATGTATTAATTGAAATTCTGGATAAGCTTACCAGAGGACGAATTGATCGCCAAATAATTCCAATTGTTGGCATGGGTGGTGCTGGTAAGACTACTCTTGCTCAAAATATGTATGTAAATCCCCTTGTTGAGCAATATTTTGATATTCGTGCTTCGGCCACAATTTCTCAAGAGTACAGTATGCGAGAAATCCTTAATGAAATTGTTGGTCAAGTAAACAAAAAAGTTATGGAAAAAAATCATGAAATGACTGACGACGAATTAGGAGAAAAGGTTTACAAATATTTAATGGGTAGGAGGTATTTGATTGTGATGGATGATATGTGGAGTATTGATGCCTGGGACAAGATAAAATTATTCTTTCCTGAGTGTAATAACGGGAGTCGAATAGTGGTAACAACTAGGCTCTCAAACCTGGCTTCTCAATTGACCGGCTCTAGCTATAGCCTCGAGATAAAACTCTTGGATGAGGTTAAAAGTTGGAATCTATTTTGTGAAACTGTGTTTGAGACAGAAGTTGGATGCCCTTGTGAGTTGGAGGAAATTGGCAAAGAGATTGCGAAAAATTGCAGAGGTCTTCCTTTGTCAATTGTTGTGATTGGAGGACTCCTATCCAAGTCCACACATACGCGGGAGTATTGGGAATACATAGTAAAAAACTTGAATTCAATTTTGAATACGGAGGATGATGAGCGGTGCTTCAAAATATTATACATGAGCTACAACCAATTGCCTGTTCATCTGAAACCTTGTTTTCTCTATATGGGGGTTTATCCGGAAGATTATGCAATTCGTGTATCCGAGCTTACGAAACTATGGGTTGCGGAAGGATTTGTAAGACCAATTAGCGGCAAGTGTTTGGAAGAGGTTGCAAGAGAGTGTTTGAAGGATTTTGTTGATAGAAATCTCATCATGGTTGATGAGTGGGGGTCAACTGGAAACATAAAGCATTGCAAGATTCATGATCTTCTGAGAGATCTCTGCTTGAAAGAAGCTCATAAGGATAGGTTTTATTATGTCGCAAGGCAACCTAGTGTCAATGCTACAAAAGGCATGCGACGTCGTGTTATTTCTGAAACTATTCCAAAGGAGAATGTCCAAACAGGTTCCTTGCAATCTAGTACAGCTATTGTTCGTACTTTAATTTGGAATGTCGTGGAAGTTATACCGTCGGTTGATTTCAAATTGTTGAGGATATGCAAAGCGGATGATCAATATTCTTCTGTTTGTAGGGACTTTCATGACGTAAAAATTTTTCTTCAAAATGTTAACTTGCGGTACGTAAACGTTGCTATTATGCCTTATAGATATTCCGCCATTTGGTCTTCAGTGTCTCTCCTTTGGAATCTACAAACATTATATGTTCGAAGTGATGTGACTAATGTAAGATCTGTTGACATATGGAAGATGCCTCAACTTCGGCATGTCAAAGTTGAATCCCTCTATCTCCCTACAGATGACAAAAAAGAAGACGTGGTTGTCTTATCCAACCTACAGACACTGGGGCAACTAAGAAATTTCAACTCTGGTGAGGTGGTAAAGAGAATTCCCAATATCAAGAAATTGACGACAAATTATAGTAGCATAATGGATCGTGCTTGTGGTTTTGATGGTCTACAGAAACTTGAATCATTATGCTGCTGTGTTGATGTGCCTGATACTAGTTCTCGGCAGAGCTTTAACTTCCCGTACTCACTCAAGAAATTGACCTTGATTGCCTATGGCCTTCAACTGGAAGGCATCATGGATAAGATTGGTTCATTGCCCCTTCTCGAGAAATTCAAATGGTCCTTTCACATACGCACATGGGAAACAGTTGAAGACCAATTCTGCAGCTTAAAGTTCTTAGAAATCTCTTATGCTGATCTAGAAAGTTGGAAAACAGAAAGCATCCATTTTCCACGCCTAGAGCACCTTGTTCTTGCTGATTTAAGAAATTTGAAGGAGATCCCTTCAAATATTGGAGATATACCGACACTCCAGTCTATCAAACTAGACCGTTGCAGCAAAAGTGCAGTCATTTCTGCTAAAAAAATACTTGACCAACAAGAGGAATTTGGAGAAGTAGGCCTCCAAGTTCGAGTAAGAGGCATGTATATGAATGAAGAAATGCAAAGCATGGTTAGTCACAACTTTCAGTTTGAGTAAGGTATGATCTGAATCTGTCATGACTATTTTCCCTTTTAGATACAAATAAATGAAAAAGAATTTTCGTCCTTGATTATTTATACGTTGTACATTTTGGGGGATTCGTTGGCCTGGGGTTAACTGGACATAGGCCTTTAGTGTTTATGTTGCGAATATGCTTCTGCACATTACATATTCTATTTCTCTGTTTAAAAGGCTTTCCCAAACCATATTTTTCTGTGCTTTCATCATGCATTTTGTGTAGCCAATATCAATGTAGGTGTACTTTTATCGAATAGAGTCAATAGAATCGGATGCTACTTTGCTGCTTCTATACTTCGTTTTTCATGTGTTAACTCTAGTTTTAATTTAAGAATTTAATTTACAAACTACCAATGATATCATCTAAAATTAGCTTGCTATGTTTTCTCCGGTAAGATACTTGTTAATTTTTTGTCGACAACATTAGCAGTTCTCAATTCACGATGTAATGTGTTTCTATGTGACTAACTCATAGCTGATCTGGAATTACAGAGTGAGTGGACTCGGGGGAAAGACGAAAAACGTGGTCCTGGAGAGATTGAATCCAAGCCAACTTGTTAGTAATGAAGATCATCGACCGAAATGGGAAAGCTGTTTCCGTGCCTTCACTTGACGATTCTGAAGAAGATGAGGTGAAAGAGGTATGAATATATTCCATTTTTCATATGATACCGTCGAATATCATGCAAATTCTTGGTAATGTTGTTTGTTGTGTATAGCTTCCATATATGCTAATATTTGTTAAATTTGAGAAGGATCTTCAGCAGTGTTAATTTGCATTTGTGGTATCTGTCATTGCAATAGTCTTATCAGTTTCCAAACATATCTATATACTGATAATATCTGAGATTCATAAATGCCTCAAATTTTGACATTTACGCTAACAGTGTTAATGCTAGGATATGCTTCTGGATACATTGTTCTCCGTTTCATCTTCATCCAGAGCACATGCTGCATCAAGAGCTTCTCACTCAGATAGACTCCGGCCGACAACAATAGGGGCAAATGCAACAATTTTTGGTCTTCCTCCCGAGTCCACTCACTCTGCATTCAAGATCAGCTATGAGAAAGTCGCATAGAAGCACATTTACATGGTAAATCCATATGCAATAGAGAACATAGAGCCGCATAAGCTGCCAATTTTCTAGTTTGAAAGAACTGTAGAAGAGATCTAGTTTGATAGCAATGAACTACTCACGTACTACTACAACCACACAAATATGTATGCTTTAGATTTCTGGTGCGGATAGATAAGAAAGAAGTCAGAATGTTGTTGTAGTTACTGTGCTAATTTAGCCCAACTTGCGCTTGGTCCAGAAAGAAAGAAAAGAAAAAAGAACTGTCCCAGAGAAATAAATACAGAGAAAGTGGGAATAGAAAGGCTATTTTATAAAGTATGAACAAATCTAACTGTTGGCAATTTGAACTCAAGAACACCAAGATTATCACACGAAACCAATCAACAAACATCTTGTGTGCAAATCTGTGTTTATGTGATCAAGACTGAAAAATAGAACTAGAAATCAGAGATTTACGTGGTTCGGTATAAAACCTACGTCCAAGGGGGATGTGTATTCTTCACTATCACCTTAAAAATATTACAAGAACAGATCAAGAGTTTAACAGCTTTACAAATCAGAAAACTGCTTCTACACCCTCTTTGGTATTCCTCTCTCTTGTGTTCACTCCTTTTGATTTCTATCTAGTGCATTATTAGGCTATATATCCTAACTACACTTATCAATAACTGGAGATACAAGAAATGATGAAAAACCTCAGCCAAAAACTAACTGCTCAACTTGCAGCTTTAAATACACTAGACTGAAGTATAAGACAACGGTTTTAACAGAAAAAAACATAAACCGTTGTTAAAGACCCGGCTGAAAAAACTGATTTCCTTAGCTGCTTTTCCAAGCTTCTTCCAGCTCCTTTCCTTGGTGTATTCCTACTGAGTCAGCTCAATCATTTGCCACATCATACACTCCAACACTAATTCTATCTGTTAAATTCTAAAGTAACACCAACATTTCTTTTTGCCCATGTGGAGTGCTGGTCAAGAAAGTATTTTCCAACAGTGCTCTGAAGAACCAACTAACTATAACGAGTCTTGATTTCTTCCCAAAGTAGAATCACCCAAATCCAGCCCTGCAAGCTTTCTCTGTATGGTTGGCTCATCTTCAATTAATGATTAATTCATCAGCCTCCAATAAAAGTTCAATGGAAAGAGATTGGATAATACTCAAACAAGGTAAATTATAAGATGTGAAGGGAAGTCATCTCTGAGTAAATTTTTGGTTAACTTAATACTGTGTAAATCGTAAAGAATCTTTTCCCTATAACTGGCAATATAAACAGATACATGTCCGTTGATGATTTTGGTTCTTTATTGGAAAAATACTTCGATACATTTATGTATAACAGATACTACATAGTGGTTATTTGGAGTGCCATAATATGGCAGTGTTTTTTCTTGGGTGCTATTGGAGTCATATTCGACTCATCATCCCTCCTATCAGCCATAATTATCCACGTTTTATTCCCTCTAACTCAAACATTAGCTATTATTTTCTATCATTAAACTTTTCATGCACAAAAAGCTGTAGCTTTTTTCCTAGCTCTTTGGGGATTTCTTTCCTATTTTTTTGGTGAGATCAAACAACACCATAATCAACAATATTAATAGTGAATCGCAGTTAGTCCATCGATCTTCCATTTCTTGAAATGGTTATATATTGATAATATTTATCGTATGGTCATTATTATTTTGCAATTCTCTGTTTATTTCTTGGTAACTACACATACAACATCTCATATGCAAATCGTTGATGGATCCAAAAATTTAGTCGAGGGGCCCATTTATAGACAAATTTAGTAGTTTGTCTCACAAGGTAATTTTCTCTATGTTATGTGGCAAACTTTACTAAATAGAAGGCAAATCTGAGTAAGATAGAAATCAAATTATTTTATATTATGCTATAAACTTAAAATATTGAATAATTTACATTAAAAATAATACTTTAGATAATCTAAAGAGGGGACTACCATTGTGCTCCCCCTATATCCATGAGTCTCAATAATAGCTAACTCTATAAATAAAATTAGGAAGCACTTACAATTTAATTTATTTTTTTCTACAGAGTAATAGAATATGAAATGTTAAATAAGCATGTTTGCAAACATAAAGATCTTGCCAATAAGGAGATTCTACCTTCAGTTTGGCTGGGTATCTCCCCCGTCTTTCGCATTTTTCTTACGACTTAAACTCCTAGGCTTGCCTCAAAAAATCTTCAAACAAAAATGAGCAGTTAGTATATAAAACAAACACTGAAAACCTATCCCAGGCAAAAGAATACCTTGAAATGTACTACGCATTAATAATCGAGGAAAATTCTTTTTCGTTGCTTCCATCTAAAAGAATAGTCATGTCAGGTTTAGATCATACCTGACTCAATCTGAAAGTTGTGACTAGCCAAGCTTTGCATTGTTTCATTCCTATACGTGAACCTTACACGAACTTGGATGCCTACTTCTCCAAGTTCTTCCTGTTGTTCAAGTAGTCTTTTAGCAGAAATGACTGCAGTATCGCTACAATATTCCAGTTTAATCGACTGAAGTGTTGGTATTTCTCCAATATCTAAAGGGATCTCCTTCAATTCTCGTAATCTAACAAGAACGAGGTGCTCTAGACGTGGAAAATGGATGCTTTCTGTCTCCCAACTTTCTAGATCATCTTGCCAGATCTCTAAGAACTTTAGGCTGCGGAATTGACCTTCAACTGTTTCCCATGTGCGTGTCCGAAAGGACCCTTTGAACTTTTCAAGAAGGGGCAATGAACCAATCTTATCCATGACATCTTCCCGTTGAAGGCAAGGGGCTATCAAGGTCAACTTCTTGAGCGAGTGCGGGAAGTTAAAGCTCTGCAGAAAACCAGTATTGTGCACAGAAATAAGGCACCATAAGGATTCAAGTTTCTGCAGACTATCAAAACCACTACCATAATTCTCATACATAAAGCCTCTATAGTCTGTCCTCAATTTCTTGATATTGGGGGCTCTCTTAACCACCTCACGGGACTTGAAATTATTTAATGTCCCCAGTGTCTGTAAGTTGGATAAGACAACCACGTCTTCTTGTTCGTCATCTACAGGGAGATCGAGCGGTGCAACCTTGACATGCCGAAGTTGAGGCATCTTCCAAATGTCAACAGGTGCTATTCTCATAGTCGTATGAGTATTAACAAATAACGTCTGTAGATTCCAAATGAGAGACACTGAAGAAGGAAAAACGGAAACCCTGGGATTCATAACATCAATGTTTACGTACCGCAAGTTAACATACTGAAGCACACTTAGTAGGTCACCAAAGTCACTACGAAACTGAGAACCCTGATCATCATATTTGAATATCCTCAACAATTTAAAATCAAGCAACGGTACAACATCCTCAATATTCCATATCAAAGTACGAACAACAGTTGTACTAGATTGTAAGGCACCTGCAGGGACATTCTCCTTTGGAGAGGTTTCAGAAATAACACGACGCCGCATGCCTTTTGAAGCACTAGGTCGCCTTACGACATGATAAAACCTATCCTTATGAGCTTCTCTCAAGCAGAGACCTCTCAATAGATCATGAATCTTGCAGTGCTTAATGTTTCCTCTTGACCCCAACTCATCAACTACAATGAGATTTCTATCAACAAGGTCCTCCAAACACTCTTTCGCTACCTCTTCCAAACGTTTGCTGCTAATTGGTCTTACAAATCCTTCAGCAACCCAGAGTTCCATAAGCGTGGAGGCACGAATTGCATGGTCTTCCGGATAAACCCCCATATAGAGAAAACATGGTTTAAGATGAGCAGGCAATTGGTTGTAGCTCATGTATAATATTTTGAAGCACCGCTCATCATCCTCAGTATTCAAAATTGAGTTCAAGTTTGCTGCTATATATTCCCAATACTTTTGTGTATGATTAGACTTTGCTAGGAGTCCTCCAATCACGACAATAGACAACGGAAGACCTTTGCAATTTCTTACAATCTCTTTGCCGATTTTCTCCAACTCACTAGGGCATCCACCTTCTTCCTCAAACACAATTTCATAAAATAGATTCCAACTTTTAACCTCATCCAAGAGTTTCATCTTGAGGCTATAGCTAAAGCCGGTCAACTGAGAAGCCAGGTTTGAGAGCCTAGTCGTTACCACTATTCGACTCCCATCGTTATACTCAGGAAAGAAGAATCTTATCTTATCCCAAGCATCAATACTCCATATATCGTCCATTACAAGTAAATACCTTCTACCCCATAAATGTTTATACAACTTTTCTCCTAATTCATCGTCAGTCATTTCATGGATAGTTATCATGTCTTGTTTAGTTACTTGACAAATGATTTCACTAAGAATTTCTCGCATACTATACTCTTGAGAAATTGTGGTCCAAGCACGAATATCGAAATATTGCTTGACAAGGGGATTTACATACATATTTTGAGCGAGAGTAGTCTTACCAACGCCACCCATGCCAACAATTGGAATTATTTGGCGATCAATTCGTCCTCCGGTAAGCTTATCCAAAAGTTCAATTAAGACATCATCAAAGCCTACCATGACATTCTTCTTCCCGATGGTGGTGGGACGTGATCTTGATGAGCTGGCAGGCTGCTGCTGATGTTGGACTCCCATCTTCTCTTTGATCTCCATTGTCTCTATCTCCAAAAACTCCATCTTTTGTATCACTTCCCCAAGACCTTCATAGAGTTTGATGGCTCTGTTCTCATGCGAGTTAGACAGAGTAAGGGAAGACTGAAAGTAGCCGATTATTTTCTCATAAACCGTAGATTGTTGACCACGAATTTGATCAACAATTTGGGATTCTATTATGTCTTCTGCTGCATAAGCGGCATCTGCGATGCGTCTCTCCAAGCTAGCTGCTTCTTTGCTGGCCCCAAATGAATAAGTTTCAAGAAACTGTTGCAGGAAGGCTATATTTTGAGTAAGAGATTCACACTGTTCTTTGTCAATTGAAATAGGAGGACAAGGATGACGCTGGATCTGCTCTATAGTATGCAACAGAGAAAGTATAGCCACATAAGCTGCCATTTTCAACCTTTTTGTTCTTTTCTGAAAATGCAGAAAAGGGAGAAAGAAAAAGCTGGGTAGAAGCAGATATAGTTGACAATAAAGAGCAATCAGATGCTTTTGTTGGAAATATGATTTGCATAAGAAATACATTAGGTGAAAGGTTGTTTTCGAGATGCACAAGTACGCATTATAATACTTATGAATGCTTTCTGATGAATTCTTTAAATATCGAGGGTCAACTTCTGCATTCAGCTTATTTAAATGGATTACTACAAGTCTACACTTATAATAACCATTCCAAGAAATGTAGGATGATAATTCATGTTATGAATTCTCTGTAAAAATTGCATCTTTTTAGGTCAACGAAATGCATTAGCAAGATAAAAAGCAGTTAGAGAAACATAATAGAAATAGATTTATAATAACTATACAAGTAATTACAGAACACAATAGAATTGTTTGCCTCTATTGTTCTTGCCCCAAAATCAGCCCGTCTCTACTGATTGATCGAAGCAGTGGTGGTGCCGAGGAGTGTTCGATCAAGCCTTTAACCATGTAAAAGTAATCAAGCAGAACAACGTGAACCAACACTTAGAGGAAATGGAAGTGTTAATCGTCCCACGCTATGAACAGATCCACAAGATCACTCCATAAAGGGACAAATGCAATTCTATGTTGTGGTTACTTGCATTTTTAGTCCCCTCGGATGAGGGTTTTGCACATTTAACCCTCTAATTTAATTTTTTCGCAATGTAAGGACAAAGTTGGCGGGATTTTCTTAAAGTTCCCGGATTAAAACACGTGAGACACTCTGAAAATTGGGCAACTTGTTGGAGTGTATGATGTGGAAAATAATTCAGCTGAATCAGCATGAGGAATGCATTGAGGAAAGAAGCTTGGACAATCAGCTAAGGAATTCAGTTTTTTCAGCCGGGTCTTTAACAACGCTTTTATGACAGTTAATTCTGTTAAAACCGTTGTCGTATACTTCAGATTAGTGCTTGGAGCTGCAAGTTGAGCAGTTAGTGATTTAAGCAGCAGTTTTCATCATTCTTGTATCTCCAGTTATTAAAAGGTGTATTTAGGTATATATCATTGTATCTAGCCTAACAAAACACTAGATAGAATTCGATAAAAGGGAAATCCCGAGAAGAGAGGAAAATCAAGAGAGTGAAAAAGCAGGTTTCGGATTTGTAGAGCTGTGGGTTCTTGATCTGTTCTTGTAATCTTTTTGAATCTAAGCGTGAGTCGAACAAACGAATTAACACAAAATGAAGGGCCAACAAGAGTTCCTATCTCTATAATTCGCCGAGCCAGAATTCATGCTAGCCCTAATGCCGTTTGATTCGGTTACAAAGCCACCTGAATTTAGCAGAGGTATCTTTGGCGAAGGTGTTACTATATATCTTAAAGTTATAGCACCCAGAAAAGTCGAATTAAAACTGATGGTTTCCAAGTAAATTTTAAAAAGAACAAGAAAGAGATAATATTCTGATTGATCAGGTATAGAAGAAAAGCAGCCATTAGTAACAAGTTTTATCTTCTGCTCAAGCCGTTCCAGTCTCGTCATCGTTTTTCGAATTCATTCTGCAGGCAGCAAGCTTCTCTGTATTCTTGGGCCTCATTGTTTAAATTATTCATCAGGAAAAAGAAAATAAGTCAGTGATTTCTATTGAAAAAATCAAACCATTACAACCAAACAAAAATAGTACAACTCCCTTCCTCTCGCACACCAAAAAAAAGACATTTCTTTTGTTCCATAACTCTAAACAAATAGATGCACTTCCACATTCTGCAAAGTGCGCTCGAGGTATTTCATCCCGTGTGTTGCTGCTTTAAGCTTGGAAGCACTCCATTTCGGTCCCGCATTTTGTTAGCTCTTCATAAAACAACCAATCTTTGTATCTAAGCATGAATTTCGGCCAAACAAATCAACACAAAATAGAGAGGATTCAGATTGATTAACTATTGAAGAAAAGTATGCCTGGTAGTCATATTGGATAAAAGTACACCCACATTGATATGCCTACATAAAATGCACGATGAATATGTAATGTTAAAGAAGCATGTTTGCAACCACCTTCAAGTTCCCCGGTCTATTTGCGTTCTTCTTATGACTTAAGCTCCTTGGCTTACCTTTAATAATCTTCAAATAAAAATAAGCAGTTAGTACATAACACTAGGCATAAATAATCGAGGATGCAAATTATTTTCGGTTGGCTTGTTATCTAAAAGGAAAAATAGTCATGTCAAATTTAGATCATACCATACTCAATCTGAAAGTTGAGACTAGCCAAGCTTCGCATTGCGTCATTTATTTTTCGGACTCTAACTCGAACTTGGAGGCCTACTTCTCCAATGTCCTCCTGTAGTTCAAGTATATTTTTAGCAGAAATGACTGCAGTATCACTGCAATATTCCAGTTTGATTGATTGAAGGGTTGATATTTCTCCAATATCTGAAGGGATCTCCATCAATTCGGGTAATCTAACAAGAACGAGGTGCTCTAGGCGTGGAAAATGGGTGCTTTCTGTCTCCCAAATTTCTAGACCATCATAAGAGATTTCTAAGAACTTTAGGCTTTGGAATTGACCTTCAACTGTTTCCCATGTGCGGGCTTGAAAAGACCCTTTGAACTTCTCAAGAAGGGGCAATGAACCGATCTTATCAATCACGTCTTCCAGTTGAAGGTAATCGGCTATCAAGGTCAACTTCTTGAGTGAGTGCGGGAAGTTAAAGCTCTGAATAAAACTAGTATCTTGCACATGAAAAAGGCAGTTTAAGGATTCAAGTTTATGTAGACGATCAAAACCACTGAGATAATTCTCATCAATAGAGCCGTAATGATTTATCTTCAGTTTCTTGATATTGGGGATTCTCTTAACCACATCACCGGACATGAAATTTCTTATTGTCCCCAGCGTCTGTAGGTTGCATAAGACCACCACGTCTCCTTGTTCGTCATCTGTAGGGAGATCGAGCGGTTCAACCTTGACATGCCGAAGTTGAGGCATCTTCCAAATGTCAACAGGTGCTATTCTCATAGACGTATGAGTGTTAACAAATAATGTTTGTAGATTCCAAATAAGAGACACTGAAGAAGGAAAGACGGAAACCCCAGGATCATTAACATCGATGCTTACATACCGCAAGTTAACATACTGAAGCACATTTACTAGGTCATCAAACTCCTTACGAAACCAAAACTCTTGATTATCATATTTGAATATCCTCAAAAATTTAAAACTACGCAACGGTACGAAATCCTTGACATTCCATATCAAAGTACGAATAATAGCTGTACTAGACTGTAAGGCACCTAAAGGGACAATAGTTGTATTAGAGTGTAAGGCACTTGCAGGGACATCCTCCTTTCGAATGGTTTCAAAATTAACACGTCGTCGCATGTCTTTTGGAATGTTCACACTAGGTTGCCTTGCGACATAATAAAACATATCCTTATAAGCTTCTCTCAAGCAAAGGTCTCTCAATAAATCATGAATCTTGCAATGCTTTATGTTTCCAGTCGACCCCAACTCATTAACTATGATGAGATTTCTGTCAACAAGGTCCTTCAAACACTCTTTTGCAACCTCTTCCAAACACTTGCCGCTAATTGATCTTATGAATCCTTCCGCAACCCATAGTTTTATAAGCTCAGAGACACGAATTGCATGGTCTTCCGGATAAACACCCATATATAGAAAACAAGGTTTCAGATGAACAGGCAACTGGTTGTAGCTCATGTATAATATTTTCAAGCACCGCTCATCATCCTCCGTACTTAAAATTGAATTTAAGTTTTTTGCTATGTACTCCCAATACCTCTGTATATGTGTGGACTTGGATAGGAGTAGTCCTCCAATCACAACAATTGATAAAGGAAGACCTCTGCAATTTTTCGCAATCTCTCTGCCAATTCTCTCCAACTCGCGAGGGCAGCTGCCTTCTTCCTCAAACACAGTTTGACAAAATAGATTCCAACTTTTAACCTCATCCAAGAGTTTCATCTCAAGGCTATTTCTAGGGCTGGTCAACTGAGAAGCCAGGTTTGAGAGCCTAGTTGTCACCACTATCCGACTCCCATTGTTACACTCAGGAAAGAAGAATTGTATCTTGTTCCAAGCATCAATACTCCACATATCATCCATTACAATCAAATACCTCCTACTCCACAAATATTTGTACAATTTTTCTCCTAATTCATTGTCAGTCATTTCATGAAAAGTTATCATGTCCTGCTTGTTTACTTGACCAAGGGCTTCCTTAAGAATTTCTGGCATACTGTACTCTTGAGAAATATTGGTCCAAACACGAATATCAAAATATTGTTTGACAAGGGGATGTTCATACATATGTTGAGCTAGAGTAGTCTTACCAACACCGCCCATGCCAACAATTGGGATTATTTGGCGATCAAGTCGTCCGCCGGTAAGCTTATCCAGAATTTCAATCAAGACATCATCAAAGCTCACCATGACATTCTTCTTCCCGGTGGTGGGACGAGATCTTGATGAGCTAGCAGGCTGCTGCTGATCTTGGACTTCCATCTTCATCGTCTCTGTCTTCAAAAACTCCATGTTTTTTATTACTCTCCCAAGACCTTCACAGAGTTTGATGGCTCTTTTTTCATCATAAAAGGTGGATCTTTCATGAATTTGATCCACAATTTGGTATTCTATTATGTCTTCAGCTGCATAAGCTGCATCTGCAATGCGTATCTCCAAGCTGGCTACTGCTTCATTGCTTCCACCATGTGAATGAGCTTCTAGAAACTGTAGAAGGAAGGTTATCTTCTCAGTGAGAGATTGGTATTGTTCCATGTCGATCGAAATAGGAGGACGAGGATGATGCTGGATCTGGTCTATGGTATACATTAGAGAACATAGAGCAGCATAAGCTGCCATTTTTCTAGTTTGAAATTGCAGAAATGGCTGAAGAAAATTCTGTAGTTGAAGAGATGTTGTTGATAGTAATGAAGTACGTGCGTACTACTACCATAACCACACAAATATGGTAGCTCTAGATTTCTGGTGTGGATGGATAAGAAAAAGATCAATTTTTTTTTGTAAGTATTGGTCTAGGCCAGCCCATGTGTCCATTTGGGCTTGATCCACTGAGAAAATAAATAAATTTTGTGGTTTATTTAGAATTGGGCTTAGCTAGAATCGACCCAGAGAAATAAATAAATAATATATGGGCAGCAAAAAATCATTCTGTTTAGAATGAAAAAAGTACAAAAAATGGAATGAAAAAAAAGTTGGAGATGCGGGGGATCGAACCCCGTGCCTCTCGCATGCAAAGCGAGCGCTCTACCATTTGAGCTACATCCCCAATATTCATTATTCCATCAAGAGAACTTTAATGTATTGTTGTTAAAATAATAAAATATATAAAGTGTGCCAAAACTCATTTTGGTCCTGTAAATATTTGCTTTTTCAATTTTAATTCCACAAGTATTTATTTTTTCGATCTAGTCCCGTTAATGCTGAAATTGCTCAATTTAAGGACACTGTACGGTTTGCTCATGAAGTTCTTACAAACCATTTACCTGTTTTTTCCTCTGTTGATGACTTTTTTCTCTCCTTTTTTCTCTGAAATCACATGTTCACTTTATTGTTGTTTCACAATTTTAATACAAAACTAAAGAAAATCGAAACCGGCCCAAACTCAGGTTTATAGACGGTTACAAACTGTAACAAGAAGCTAATATACACGGTTCAACTTCGGTTCAGAGGTGGGACGGTTTTCGAACAACCGGTTCCAACCGTTTGCACAGCTCTCATCATTTATTTCCTTCTACTGTATAGTCATATCATTCCAAAGGTGCTTTGTGCATTATCGTAACAAATGCATCACAGATGTACAAGTTTTTGCTCTCACTGCTTTCAAGCGTGGAAGCACTCCAGTTCAGTCCCTTGTGTCAATCGGCTTGAACGCTGCCTCGACTTGAGTCCAATGTTCGTTAGCTCCCATCTGATGATTAAAAAAACAACCACTTTTGAATCTAAGCATGATCATCGACCAAACAAATTAACACAAAGTAAAGGGCAAAATTACTAAAACTACGCATTAAATTTGTGAATATACCCAAAGAGGGAGGAAAAGTTGCTGTGATGCTAAGAGAGGAAACCAGCAAAGGTCTCTGATGCTGCTTGTTTTAAGCCTTTAAACAAGACTGCCATTTTTTGATAAAAATATTATTTTGAGACAAGACACTCATTTTGAGCCCGAGAGACTAAATTTTGCTTAAATTTGATTGAACTATTAGCATTCTATATCTTTTAGATGATATCTTTGTAGTTTGACAATTTAAATTTAAAGATTAAAATCATGTAAAACATCCAAGAATTCTAAATGTAAACTAGAGCTGACATATGATAACCGAAGACTGTATAAAAATAGCCAAGCAGCATCCGATGTCTATCGACTCTATTTAATAAAAGTACTCTCGCATTGATATGACTACACAAAATGCACGATGAAAAACACAGAAACGTATGGTCTGGAAAAGCTTTGTAAAAAGTAATAGAATATGTAATGATAAAGAAGCATGTTTGCAACCATAAACATCTTGCCAATAAGGAGACTCCACCTTCAAGTTCGGCCGAGTATCTCCTCAGTCTTTGGTGTTCTTCTTATGACTTGGAATCCCCAGCATAATATTTTGTTTCTTCAGAAAACAATGAGCAGTTAGTATATAACAGAAGCACTGAAGACCAATGCCTAGCTATCCCCAGGCCGAAGAATCCTCCAAAATGTACTACGCATAAATATGGAGGAAAATTATTTTTGGTTGATTTGATATTAAATGGATAAACAGTCAAATCAGATTTAGATCATACCTGACTCAATCTGAAAGTTGTGACTAGCCAAGCTTTGGATTGCTTCATCGATATACCAGGTTCTGACACGAACTTCGAGGCCTACTTCTCCAAGTTCCTCCTGTTGTTCAAGTATTCTTTTAGCAGACATGATTGCAGCATTGCTACAATATTTCAGTTTAATTGACTGAAGCGTTGGTATTTCACCAATATCTGAAGGGATCTCCGTCAATTTTGTTAAGTGAACAAGAACGAGGTGCTTTAGGCGTGGAAAATGGGTGCTTTCTGTCTCCCAACTTTCTAGACCATCACAAGAGATTTCTAAGAATTTTAGGCTATGGAATTGCCCTTCAACTGTTTCCCATGTGCGTGCCTGAAAAGACCCTTTGAATTTCTCAAGAAGGGGCAATGAACCAATCTTATCCATCACGTCTTCCAGTTGAAGGTTTTCGGCTATCAAAGTCAACTGCTTGAGTGAGTGGGGGAAGTTAAAGCGCTGCAGAAAACTAGTATCTTGCACATGAAAAAGGCAGTGCAAAGATTCAAGTTTCTGTAGATGATCAAAACCACACTGATAATTCTTATCAATAGTGCCGTAATGATTTACCTTCAATTTCTTGATATTAGGGATTCTCTTAACCACTTCACCTGACATGAAATTTCTTAATGTCCCCAGCGTCTGAAGATTGCATAAGACAACCACGTCTTCTTGTTCGTCATCTGCAGGGAGATCGAGCGGTTCAACCTTGACATGCCGAAGGTGAGGCATCTTCCAAATGTCGATAGGTGCTATTATCATCGACGTATGAGTGTTAACATATAATGTCTGTAGATTCCAAATGAGAGACACTGAAGAAGGAAAGACGGAATACCCAGGATCCCAAACATCAATGTTTACGTACCGCAAGTTAATATAATGAAGCACACTGATCAGCTCCTTAAATTCATCACGAAACCGAGAATCTTGATTATCATATTTGAATATCCTCAATAATTGAAAATCAAGCGACGGTACAAAATCCTTAACTCTCCATATCAAAGTACGAACAAGAGTTGCACTAGACTGTAAGACACCTACTGGGATATTCTCCTTTGGAATGGTTTCAGAAATAACACATCGTCGCATGCCTTCTTGAGCACTAGGTCGCCTTGCGACATAATAAAACATATCCTTATGAGCTTCTCTCAAGCAGAGGTCTCTCAATAGATCATGAATCTTGCAGTGCTTTATATTTCCCATTGACCCCAGCTCATTAACTATAATGAGATTTCTATCAACAAGGTCTTTCAAACACTCTTTTGCGACCTCTTCCAAACACTTGCCGCTAATTGGTCTTACAAATCCTTCTGCAACCCATAGTTCCATAAGTGTGGAAGCACGAATTGCATGGTCTTCTGGATAAACCCCCATATAGAGAAAACAAGGTTTCAGATGAACTGGCAAATTATTGTAGCTCATATATAATATTTTGAAGCACCGCTCCTCATCCTCCGCAGTCAAAATTGAATTCAAGTTTTCTGCTATATATTCCCAATATTCTCGTGTATGATTGGACTTGGATAGGAGTCCTCCAATCACAACAAGTGACAAAGGAAGACCTTTACAGTTTTTCGCAATCTCTTTGCCAATATCCTCCAACTCACAACGGCATCCATATTGTGCCTCAGACACAATTTCACGAAATAGATTCCAACTTTTAACCTCATCCAAGAGTTTCATCTTGAGGCTATAGCTAGAGCCGACCAACTGAGAAGCCAGGTTTGAGAGCCTAGTTGTTACCACTATTCGACTCCCGTTGTTACAATCAGGAAAGAAGAACTGTATCTTCTCCCAAGCATCAGCACTCCACATATCATCCATTACAATCAAATACCTCCTACCCCATAAATGTTTGTGCAATTTTCTTCCTAATTCATTTTCACTCATTACATTAATTGTTATTATTTCTTGTTTGTTTACTTGACCAACGACTTCCTTAAGAATTTCTCGCATACTATAATCTTGAGAAATTGTGGCCCAAGCACGAATATCAAAATATTGTTTGACAAGGGGATTCACATACATATTTTGTGCCAGAGTGGTCTTACCAACGCCACCCATGCCAACAATTGGGATTATTTGGCGATCAAGCCGTCCTTCAGTTAGCTTCTCCAATATTTCAATTAATACATCATCAAAGCTCACCATGATATTCTTCTTTCCGGGGGTGGGACGAGATCTTGATGAGTTCGCAGGCTGCTGCTGATCTTGGACTCCCATCTTCTCTTTGATCTTTATCGTCTCTGTCTTCAAAAACTCCATGTTTTTTATTACATCCCCGAGACCTTGACAGAGTTTGATGGCTCTTTTTTCATCATAAACTGTGGATCGTTGATGAATTTGATCTACAATTTGGGATTCTATTATGTCTTCAGCTGCATAAGCTGCATCCGCTATGCTTCTGACCAAGCTGGCTGCCGCTTCATTGCTGCCACCATATGAATAAGCTTCTAGAAACTGTAGCAGGAAGTTTATCTTCTCAGTGAGAGATTCGTACTGTTCCGAGTCGATCGAAATAGGAGGACAAGGATGGTGCTGGATCTGCTCCATGGTATACATTAGAGAGCATAGAGCAGCATAAGCTGCCATTTTTCTAGTTTGAAATTGCAGAAATGGCAGAAGGAAAGTGTGTGGGTAGAGCTGTAGAAGAGATGTAGTTTGATAGTAATGAAGTACGTACGTACTACTACTACAAGCACCACACGAATATGGGAGCTCTAGATTTCTGGTGCGGATGGATAAGAAAGAAATCAGAATTTTATTGTAATTATTGGGCTAAGCCCAAGCACAAGCCCATATGTCCAATTGGGCTTGATCCACTATGGCTTATGTAGATTTGGGCTTAGAGTGGTTCGGTACCGTACCGAATTGCTCATACCGTTACCGTATCGAAATTTTCGGTACACCGAAAATCCATAAAGTTACCGTACCGAAAATTTCGATATATCGAAATTCGGCATACCAAAAATTCGGTATAATATCAGTAAATACCGATACCGTACCGAAAATTTACGGTATACCGTTAGGAATCTGGTATACCGAAATACCAAACTATCAAAATACTGAAAAAAATTCGGTATACCGATATATACCGAAAATATCGAATTTTTTTCGTATTTTGGTGTATATACCGAAATACCGAAAATTTTAAATTATCATACCGTTACCATACCGAAAATTCGGTATTTTCGGTAATTTTTCGATGCGGTATTTCGACATTTCGGTATATTTTCCCACCCCTAGCTTAGATAGAATCGACCCATGCGGTATTTCGACATTTCGGTATATTTTCCCACCCCTAGCTTAGATAGAATCGACCCAGAGAAATAAGTAAATAAATACTCCCTCCCGTCTGTGCCTCTTTATTTGCTTTCATATTCAAAAGAATTTAATCCCTGTTTCCCGTGGATTCGACCCTATATGTCATTACACTAATTTATTTTGAAAGTAGGTTAATAACCTTCAAGAATTTTTTGCAGGAAGGTTATGTTTTCAGTGAGGGATTCATACTGTTTCATGTCAATCGAAATAGGAGGATGAGGATGATGTTGGATCTGCTCTATAGTATGCAAAGATAAAGCTGGAACAGCCCTTTACCGAAGAGGAAATCAGGAGGGCTGTCAACATGTGTGACGGCAATAAAGCCCCGGGACCGGACGGATATACCCTGAGAATGTTCCAACAAGGGTGGGAAATTGTGAGAGAAGACTTATTGAAGGTATTCGAGGAGTTCTACAAAAAGTATGGAATGATCGAAAAGATTATGGTTTTGTTCCGATAAATTCAGGCACAATTTAAAGCCCTGCCAGTGATCAAAGACAAACTCTATAGTAAATACTCTTTGGAAACCTACTATTATTTCCCTTTTTATCATTTTCTACTTGCAAAATTAACATAAA
The DNA here is from genome assembly GCA_958295605.1 of Ajuga chamaepitys. Lineage (NCBI taxonomy): Eukaryota > Viridiplantae > Streptophyta > Magnoliopsida > Lamiales > Lamiaceae > Ajuga > Ajuga chamaepitys. The sequence continues at coordinate 2,022,910 of OY282504.1, read as the reverse complement.
AAAAATACACATGTTCATCTTCGATATCTTTCTCTGTAAAGACATACCCCTTCAGACCATAATTCAACAAGATCAAGATTCATCGTACTAACAAAAGTGTCAGTTGTGAAAATTCTTTGGTTGTGAGTGACCATCTGAAGTAATTGATACATCAAAGCTGTTCAAGGAGTAGTTGATACAAAGAATAATAACTCTAATGCTGGTTTCTGCACATGGAGAATATGACATTTTTCTATGGTGAATTGGGTCTAATAAGCTACTCGATTGTCGTAACTATTGCCGTTACATGTTAGCTGAGAAGCAGCGTATGCTGCACGTACACTACACATTGCACTATCAGCAGAAGCCACCACTGCCTACACAGAAGATCAACTGATGTATGTAATAATGTTTTATTACCAAAACCTGTAACTTTTTTTAGATTAAAATTTGGAGCAAATTTTATTACAATGAGATTACTAATCCTGTGTGCTGCTGCCTTTTGCTGCTTCAAAGCTTGGAAGCCCTCCCGTTCTGTCCCTGCTGCGTCCATCTGCTTAAACATTGCCTCGTTGTCCGCAGTTTGTTAGCTCGCATCTGATAATTAACAACCAATTCAGAATCTAAGCATGAATGTCGAGCAAATGAATCAACAAAAGTTCCCATTTCTATCATTATCCGAGCCAAAATTCATGCTAGACCTAACAAAACTCAAAATCCAACAGCCAGCAAGCATATATGTTGTACAACCTTCTCAAAACCATATAATTCCACTAATGCGACTTCATTTATTTGTTCATATAACTTATTTAATAACATGTAACTTATTCGTGAAATTAATTTTTTTAAACTTTAATTATATCAACTAATAAAATGAGGCTGTTAAAAATATTGAAAACTCATTGTAAACCTCCTATTTTCTAAATTTAAGCTAGAGCTAACATATGAAAACCGAAGTATAAAATAGCCAAGTAGCATCTGATGTCCACTGACTCTATTCCATCAAAGTACACCCACATTGATATGGCTACGTAAAATGCGCAATGAAAAATACAGAAACATATGGTTTTTGGGAAAGCTTTTAGGTAGAGTAATAGAATATGTGATGTTAAAACAAGGAGACTCTACCTTCAAGTTCGATCCCCAGTCTCTCGCGTTCTTCATATGACTAAACTCCTTGGCTTACCTTTAATAACCTTCAAACCAAAATGTGCAGTTAGTATATAACACAAACATGGAAGACCTAGGTCTAGCTATCCCAGGCAAAAGAATCCCTTAAAATGTACTACGCATAAATAATCGAGGGAGAAATTTCTTTTTCATTGATTTGTTAACCAAAAGGACAAAATACTCATGGCAGATTTAGATCATACCTCACTCAATCTGAACTTGGAGGCCTATTTCACCAAGTTCCTCCTGTTGGTGAAGTATTCTTTCAGCCGAACTGATCGCAGTACTGCTACATTGCACTAGTTTAATTGACTGAAGAGTTGGTATTTCTCCAATATCTGAAGGGATCTCCTCCAATTTTTGTAATTTTACAAGAACTAGTTGCTCTAGGCATGGAAAATGGGTGCTTTCTGTCTTCCAACTTTCTAGATCCTTATAACGGATTTCTAAGAACTTTAGGCTGCGGAAATGGCCTTCAACTGTTTCCCATGTGTTTATATTCAAAGACCATTTGAATTTCTCAAGAAGGGGCAATGAACCAATCTTATCCATGATGTCTTCCAGTTGAATGTGATAAGCTATCAAGGTCAACTTTTTGAGTGAGTGCGGGAAGTTAAACCCCTGCAGAAAACTAGTAGCGTGCGGCCAAATACAGAAGTGTATGGATTCAAGTTTCTTTAGACGATCAAAACCATTGAGATAATTCTCATCAAAAAAGCCGTAATGCTCCGTCCTAAATTTCTTGATATTTGGGATTCTCCCAACCAGCATATCAGCCTTGAAATTTCTTAATGTCCCAAGCGTCTGTAGGTTGCATAGGACAATGGCGTCTTCTTGTTCGTCATCTTTAGGGAGATAGAGTTGTGCAACCTTGACATGCCGAAGTTGAGGCATCTTCCAAATGTCATCAGGTGCTTCTACAGTGGACCCATCATTGTCGACATATAACGTATGCAGATTCCAAAGGAGAGACAATGAAGATGGAATGGTGGGGTGCCCAAACGGCGCAACATGAATGTTTATGTCCCGCAAGTTAACATACCGAAACAAATTTTCCACATCATGAGATTCCATATATAACCAAGTACCTGGACCAGCCGCTTTAAATATTCTCAACAATTTAAAATCAAGCGATGTTGGACTTCCCTTAGCTCTCCATATCAAGGTACGAACAAAAGCTGTACTAGATTTCAAGGCACCAACACGGACATTCTCCATTGGAATGATTTCAGGATAAATGTGGCGTCGCATGCCTTTTGGAACGTTGACACTAGGTGGCCTTGTGACATAATAAAACCTATCTTTATGAGCTTCTCTCAAGCAGAGATCTCTCAATAGATCATGAATCTTGCAGCGCTTAATGTTTCCAGTTGACCCCAACTTATCAACTATAATGAGATTTCTATCAACAAGATCCTTCAAACACTCTTTTGCAACCTCTTCTAAGCACTTGCCGCTGATTGATCTTACAAATCCTTCCGAAACCCATAGTTTTATAAGTTCGGAGACACGAATTGCATGATCTTCCGGATAAACCCCCATATAGAGAAAACAAGGTTTCAGATGAACAGGCAATTGTTTGTAGCTCATGTATAATATTTTGAAGCACCACCCATCATCCTCCGTATTCAAAATTGAATTCAAGTTCTCTGCTATGTATTCCCAATATGGTCGTGTATGGTTGGACTTTGCTAGGAGTCCTCCAATCACAACAATTGATAAAGGAAGACCTCTGCATTTTTTTGCAATCTCTTTGCCGATTTCCTCCAACTCACAAGGGCATCCATCTTCCTCCTCAAACACAGTTTCACAAAACATATTCCAACTTTTAACTTCATCCAGGAGTTTCATCTTAAGGCTATCGCTAAAGCTGGTCAACTGAGAAGCTAGGTTTGAGAGCCTAGTTGTTACCACTATTCGACTCCCATTGTTATACTCAGGAAAGAAGAATTTTATCTTGTCCCAAGCATCAATACTCCACAAATCGTCCAGTACAATCAAATATCTCCTACCGCATAAATGTTTGTACAACTTTTCTCCTAATTCATTATTAGTCATTTCATGAATGTCTTGTTTGTTTACTTGACCAACGATAACACTAAGAATTTATCGCATACTATACTCTTGAGAGATTGTGGCCCAAGCACGAATATCAAAAAATTCCTCGACAAGGGGATTTACATACACATTTTGAGCTAGAGTAGTCTTACCAACGCCAGCCATGCCAACAATTGGAAGTATTTGGCGATCAATTCGTCCTCCCGTAAGCTTATCTAGAATTTCAATTAAGACATCATCAAAGTTCACCACGATATTCTTCTTTTTCCTTGTGGTGGTGCGACGAGATGTTGATGAGCTGGCAGGCTGCAGCTGATCTTGGACTCCCATCCTCTCTTTGATCTTCATCGTCTCTGTCTTCAAAAAATCCATGTTTTTCATTACTTTCTCAAGACCTTGATAGAGTTTGGTAGCTCTGTTCTCACTAGTGTTACACAGAGTAAGAGAAAACGGAAGGCAGCCGATTTTCTTCTCATTAACATTGGATTGTTGACCATGAATTTGATCAACAATTTGGGAATCTATTATGTCTTCAGCTGCATAAGCTGCATCTGCTATACGTCTCTCCAAGCTAGCTACTGCTTCTTCGTTGCCACCACAAGAATAACCTTCTAGAAACTCTTGCAGGAAGGTTATCTTTTCAGTGAGTGATTCGTATTGTTTCTTGAGGATCGAAATAGGAGGACAAGGATGATTATGGATCTGCTCTATGGTATGCATTAGAGAAAGTAGAGCCGCATAAGCTGCCATTTTCGACCTTTATTCTTTTTAAAAGTGCCGAAAATGGAGAAAGAAAATGCAGGTAGAAGCAGATGTAGTTGATAATAATGAGCAATCCGATCCTTTTGTTGGAAAAATGGTTTTCTTAGGTGAAAGTTAAAAGGATGGTTACAGAAAAGTTTTCAGCACATAAACCCATAATGCATCTGATGAATTCTTTAATATGGTGGTGCTACAAATATCAAGAATTGAGCATATTTAACTGGACTACCACACTTATAATACTAAGGGATAATTACATATAATCATACGGTTAACCTTTAGCCTTTTTTTCACTTAATTATAAAAAGTATTTTTTATTACAGATTCCCATATAACCTTTGCGAATTTTATAAGTAATCATATGAACTTTTTTTCCGGCAACATCTCCGGCCAAGTATGCACGTGGCGCGCACAGGATCAGCTAAAACATGGGTATTTACGTCATTTTGCACACTCCAACAGCTCTATTTCCTCAACCACCTCTATATAATCATTCCCTACCCCAATTTAAGACACCAAAATAACAGAAGCCATTAAAAAAGGAAGAAGAAGCTAGTTTTTCAATTCAAACGAGTTGAACGGAAAAAATGGAAGGCATGGAGGTCGTGCTTTGTTTCTTCGGTAGACTGGTTCAACCACCACAATCGAACATAGTAAGCATCGTTGAACCCGACGATGGAACAGGGTGAAATTGAACCGTATTCAAATTCTTTGTTGTATCTAAACAAAAGAAGAAGTTGGCAAGTTTGTAACCATAAAAACATCATATTCGAATCAAATTTGCTTTCTTTTTCAATTATTAGTATTTTATTTTAGATGAAATAAGCTTTACCTTTAGAGGTATACAACACAAAAATTAACAGAAACAGAGGAAGTAAAATAAAATAAAATTAAAGTATAACTTTTCTTTATATATAACATAATTATTCATATAATCAGTATAAATATATATATCTACAATGCCCTATCTAAATACGACATAAAAGAATAAATATATAAATACACAAACATATATATACCTTTCATATACATCCTCCCCGCTACAAAAATATGATCAACACAGATAAAAAGTGGAAAAATTCCCAGTTATTTTACCCTATAATTAAGCCAAACTCTTCGACTACAGTCTCACTATACGAATTCTTGTCACCAACAATAGCAGTGTCAAAATTCCATCCGTTTTAGTTAACAGTATAGCACAGTAAATGTTAGCTCGACGAATATGTAGTATTCCACTATTCCTCCTTCGAATCAGTCTACCGGAGAAACAAAGCCCGACCTCCATACCATCCACTTTCTTCGTTCAACTCGTTTGAATTAAAAAACTAGCTTCATCTTCCTTCTTTGATGTCTTCTGCTATTTTGGTGTCTTAAATTAGGGTAGGGAATGATTGTATAGAGGTGGTTGGGGAAATAGAGCTGTTGGAGTGTGCAAAATGACGTAAATACCCCTATTTTAGCTGACCCCGTGCACGCCACGTGCATACTTGGCCGGAGATGCTGCCGGAAAAAAGTTCATATGATTACTTATAAAGCCCGCAAAGATTATATGGGAATCTGTAACAAAAAATACTTTTTATAGTTAAGTGAAAAAATATGTATGGTTATATGTAATTATCCCTAATACTGATCATTCCAAGATATTGCACCTTTTTATGCCAAGCTAGATAGAAAGCAGTATTGAATTCTCTTATAATTATACAAGTAACTACAAACCCAAGGAGTCCTCCCAGTTTATACTAAGAAACATGGATCTGCCTTCCAATAATTTGAGTGGAACCATACCACTTTCTCCTTCTGTCAATCTTCAATTCGAGCTTGCACTCACAGATTTAAGTGAACCACTCGGTGCTGTTGCTCCAAATCAGCCGGCTGGTGACTGCACTCACAGTTAAGATAGTATTGTCCAACGGTAGTAAATAAATTATGAGAATTACAAGTTTCAGCATTATCAGCAACAAGGAACATAATTCAAGAAAAATGAACTTAGTAGGAGAAACCTCTTTTCCATGGCAAACTGTCATGTTGCTGGCTGCATCTGCATGTCACAGAAAATGAAACGAAGCGAAGATCTCTCGGAACTAATGCTCTTTCCTCAACATAAGGATCTATGAATCCAGCTCTCCGCAGATGTTCCTAATCCTGTGTATTGCTGCTTTTTGCTGTGTCCATCTACTTGAACGCTGCCTCGGCTTGAGTCATAGTTTGTTAGCTCCCATCTGATGATTCAAAAAGCAACCAATTAAGAATGTACGCATGAATGTCGACCATATATACATATGAAAAGAAGTCAAATTCTTGAGTTTCTTCTTGTATGAAGCATAAAGGTAATCTAGTGTAACAATGAGATTCTTCTTGTATCTCTTGGCTGATCAGTTTAGGTAGAATTATGACATGTGATGCGATACAGAAAAGGTTCCCCAATATGATGTTATCTCCGAATTAGTGTATATTGTGCAAAAGGGAGGTTGAATGCCCAAATCACTTGCTTGTCCATTGTCCTTTTGCATATTCTCTGTGGAATAAAGTAGTAGCAGAAACTGGTTTAACTTGGGTGGCACCCCAGAGTGCGAAGGAAATTTTCGAGCAAAATCCAGGAGAAGTAATGAATAAAAGGGCTAAGATTGTATGGAGGATTCTGACTCAAATCACTTGTTGGAATATCTGGATGGAGAGGAACAGAAAGATTTTTGAGGATAAAGAGGAGTCGAGTGAGGAAGTTTGGGCTAAAACCAAATATAGAGTCGCTTGTTCGATCTCGAATCATAACCTTTTTAGGAGCTTTTTCATCACTGATCTCAATAGAGACTTAGCCATTGCTTTAGAATAACTTCTGAATATTTTTGTAGTGTTCGATTTGGGAAATCTCTTCCCATTGTATGACTTTTTTTGGTTCCAATAAATAATGTGTTTCTTATCAGAAAAAAAAATATGACAAGCATCTTTATTCGCTGCTACTCATTTATCTTTGGTCCATATGATGATCTAGCATCAAAACTTAAAAGTATCACTCATGTAGGCTAAACGAAAATTGGCTGAATTTTAAGGTACTTTTATATACAGGGAATTACATAAGTGTGCTTAGACTATTCTAAATCAATAAGGACGAAATAGGCTAAATGAAAATTGGCTGAAACTTAAGATTACATAAGTGTCCTTAGACTATTCTAAATCAATAAGGACGAAATAGGTCAAACGAAAATTAACTGAAACTTAAGGCATTTTTATATTAGTGTATATAGATAGATGGATAGATTAGTGTATAGATTATTTTAATAATTTAAATTAGTGGTATACGTAAAAAAAATTAGTAGGCTGCAAATAGTTAGCGTCATTTTAAAAGTTTAATAGCCATAAATAAGAAATATACAAGATTTAATAGAATTGGACAAAAAAAAAATGAACGAAACCCCTAAACTAATTAATTTGAAGAGACAAAAGGCAAAACATAATTGCATAAAATGAAGGAACACTAGACTAGTAAAGTTCTCACGTGCAACGCACGTGAATTTATAAAAGAAAATATATCGTAATTTAATTAAATCAAATTGGCTGAAAAAACTAAAGTGTATCATGAAAAACAAAATAATTTGATTAAATAAACTTAGAATGAAATATTTTTTTACAAAACAAAAAAAAAAAAGAGAACATCAACACAAAGAAGTTTTTGCTTGATTTATGACGGTGCTTCTTAAATGGTCTCATTATGTTGTGTGCATAAATTATTATCTTTTTATTTTTTTGTTTTTGGTTTTTAATTAGACTCATGGTTCTCAAAGTTCATTGTGTTGCATATCGTATGCATGAATTTTCATAATTATATTTTTTGATACTTTGATGAATAGGCTAGAAAAGTTCTTGGTGTCTATGACTACCATAACTTATTAGATGATTAAATATATTTACAATACTTTCAGTACTTTTTTAACACCAACACAAAAGAGGTTTTGCTTGATCTATTATCACATTATTTATGTAAGCTAAGCATTATGTTTTGTTGGATATTTATTGTTTTTGAAAAAAAATAATCTTAGGTGGATGTTGTCAATGATTTAAAGTAAACGATCAAATGCACATAACTACAAAAGCCAGTGGGCTTTATAGTTACGGGACTAAAGCTTGAAATTTCACATGATAATTTCGGATGGCAAATCTAATAAGCCACAAAGATATATATAAATCACATCAAATAAATGTCTAAATGCTTAAATCATTTGCAATGTAATTTAATATAAAACTAACTTTTATTAAATTTGGGGAAAAAAAAATCAAGTTAGAAAATAACTATTGAGCTCTCGTTTACCCTTCTCAATATATTTCAATTTTTATTTAGAATTTTTATGATAGGCATCTTAATAATCCAATTTAATCTTCCTAAATATATATATCAAATTAGTTGATTCTTTGTATATGTTATAATATGATCTAAGGGATATTTTAGTTATAATATTAATTTGTAAGAAACAACTCATATTTTCAAGAATTAGGGAGATATGAATAATTTAAATGATGTAAGCAAAAGTTTAAGTTATAAATACTATTTTGATATAATATCATCATCCATAAAAAAAAAATTTCTTCAATAGTGAAACATCACATTCTCATCTAATAATTAGTAGAAGGCTCCATGATTCAAACAAAATTGGAAATACAGAAGTTATTGGGCATAAAAATTACCATAACTGATGTCGATGATTTAAAACATGAAGTCGTAAAAATTGAAAGTACTACTCTATAAACTCAATCCAGAACACAACTAAATAAACTTAAATTAAATAAAATCCCATCCACTTAAAGTTTCATTAAAAAATGGTAGCTCTAGATTTCTGGTGGCCAGCCCATGTGTCCATTTGGGCTTGATCCACTGAGAAAATAAATAAATTTTGTGATTTATTTAGAATTGGGCTTAGCTAGAATGGAAAAAAGTAAAAAAAATGGATGAAAAAAAGGTTGGAGATGCGGGGGATCCAACCCTGTGCCTCTCGCTTATCATTTGTGCTACATCCCCAATTTCTATTACATCAGCAAGAGAATTTTAATATTTGTTGTTAAAATAATAAAATAAATAATATCGGTGAAAGTTATTTTGGTTCCATAAGTATTTGTTTTTGTTATTTTAATCCCAAAAGTATTTGTTTTTTCGATTTAGTCCCATTAATACTGAAATTACCCGATTTAAAGGACATTATATGTTTTGCTGATGAAGTTCTTACAAACCATTTACCTGTATTTCCCTCTGTTGATGACTATTTCCTCTCTTTTTCCTCTGGAATCACATATTCACTTTATTGTTGTTTTAAAATTTTAATACAAAACTAAAGAAAATAGAAACCGGCACAAACCGCTGGTTTATAGACGGTTACAAACTGTAACCAAAACCGTGATATACACAGTTCAATTTCGGTTTAGAGGTGGGGCAGTTTTCGAACCGGCGGTTCCAACCATTAGCACACCTCTCATCCTGTATTTCCTTCTACTGTCTATAGTCATATCATTGCATAGGTGCTTGGAAGCACTACAGTTCAGTCCCTTATGTGTCAATCGGCTTGAACGCTGACTCGCCTTGCGTCGACAGTTTGTTAGCTCCATCTGATGATTCAAGAAACGACCATTTTTTAATCTAATTGTCAAAATTAAACAAGAATCAAATCAAATACATTTACAGAAGACCAAGTTAGAAATTAATTTCTACAACTTGAACTAATGCCAGAATACATTCAGAGGAAAACCAACCAGCCACAAAGGGTAGCTCTAAGAATTCAATCGTCGCAGCGAAAAGAGAAAAAAAGTACTCTTTGCAGAAGGAAAAACGATACGAATACTACTAAGAAGCAATAGTGGATATTGTGCTTGGCTCAGGTAGCTTGCATCCTCTGATTTATGATCCTTGGGTATGTCTCTTTCATATCCTACAAGGTTGTTCAATGTTCAGAAAAAACTTATGACGACATAGAATCATATATGCATACACTAATGACAGGAGAAGTTTAGAATGTTTCCAGGATTTTATATAAAGATAGAAGCATACCGTACTTATATTCGTGTTGTAAAATATCGGTTTTGAGCTTGAGACGAAGATAGTAAAACTTTGCTCAACTTTTGATTGAACTGTGAACATTTTGTACCTTGTATTTTTCGCACGACACTCATCTGAAAAACGAAAGAACAGAATCATTGATATAGAACACCCACATGGATACAGCTACATAAAATGCACGATGAAAAACACGAAATCATATGGTTTGAAAACGCTTTTTAAACAGAGTAATAGAATATGTAATGTTAAAGAAGCATGGTTGCAACTATAAACACTGAAGACCTTCTCTAGCTATCCTCAGGCCAAAGACTCCCCCAAAATGTACAAAGATTAAATAACCAAGGAGAAAATTGCTTTGTCGTTGATTTATTATCCGATGGGAGAAATAGTCATGGCAGATTCAGATCATACCTTACTCAATTTGAAAGTTGTCACTAGCCAAGCTTCCCAACGCTCCAAACATTTTTCCGAGTCTAACTCGAATTTGGAGGCCTACTTCTCCAAGTTCATCCTGTTGTCGTTCAAGTATTTCTTTAGCAGAAATAATTGCAGAATCGCTGCAATATTCCAGTTTAATTGACCGAAGCGTTGCTATTTCTCCAATATCTGAAGGGATCTCCTTCAGTTTTTTTAAGTGAAAGAGACCAAGGTGCTCTAGGCGAGGAAAATGGGTGCTTTCTGTCTTCCAACTTTCTAAATCAGCGTTAGAGATTTCTAAGAACTTTAGGCTGCGGAATTGGCCTTCAACTGTTTCCCATGTGTGTGTCCGAAAGGACCCTTTGAACTTCTCAAGAAAAGGCAATAAACCAATCTTATCCATGATGTCTTCCTGTTGAAGGTAATCGGCTTTCAATGTCAACTTCTTGAGTGAGTGCGGGAAGTTAAAGCTCTGCAGATAACCAGTATCGTGCAAATGAACACGGCAGCTTAAGGATTCAAGTTTCTGTAGGCGATCAAAACCATCGAGATGGTTCGCATACTCAAATCTGAGATTTGTCTTCAATTTCTTGATATTGGGGATTCTCTTAACTGCCTCATTAGAGTTGAAGTTTCTTAATCTCCCCAGCGTCTGCAGGTTGCATAACACAACCATGTCTTCTTGTTCGTCATCTGCTGGGAGATAGAGCGGTTCAACCTTGACATGCCGAAGTTGAGGCATCTTCCAAATGTCAACTGGTGGTGGTACAATTGAATCACTGTAAAGAAATAATGTCTGTAGATCCAGAGGACAGACGGTGAAGAAGGAATGATGGTACGCACATAATCCACATAAATGTTTATGTACCGCAAGTTAACAAACATAAGCAAATTTTCCAAGTCATGAAATCCATTATTGAACCCAGTACCTTGATCAACTGCTTTGAATATTCTCAACAATTTAAAATCAAACGATGGTATACTTCTCGTAGCTCTCCATATAAACGTACGGATAACAGCCGTACTAGATTGCAAGGAACGTGCAAGGACATTGTCGAGTGGAATAATTTCAGGAATAACGTGGCGACGCATGCCTTTGGGAACTTTGACATGAGGTTTCCTTGTGACATAATAAAATCTGTCCTTATGAGCTTCTCTGAAGCAGAGATCTCTTAAGAGATCGTGAATCTTACAACGCTTTATGTTTCCCGTTGACCCCAACTCATGAACTATAATGAGATTTCTATCAACAAGGTCCTTCAAACACTCCTTTGCAACTTCTTCCAAACAGTTGCTACTACTTGGTCTTACAAATCCTTCTGCAACCCATAGTTTTATAAGCTCAGAGACACGAATTGCATGGTCTTCCGGATAAACCCCCATATACAGAAAACAAGGTTTCAGATGAATAGGCAATTCGTTGTAGCTCATGTATAATATTTTCAAGCACCGCTCATCATCCTCCATATTCAAAATTGAATTCAAGTTTTCTGCGATGTATTCCCAATATTCTCGAGTATGATTGGACTTTGCTAAAAGTCCTCCAATCACAACAATTGACAAGGGAAGACCTCTGCAATTTTTCGCAATCTCTTTGCCGATGTCCTCCAACTCCCAAGGGCATCCACTTTCTTCCTCAAACACGGTTTTACAAAATAGATTCCAACTTTTAACTTCATCCAAGAGTTTCATCTCAAGGCTATAGCTAGAGTTGGTCAACAAAGAAGCCAGGTTTGCGAGCCTAGTTGTTACCACTATTCGACTCCCATTGTCCTTAGGAAAGAAGCGTTTTATCTTTTCCCAAGCATCAACACTCCACATATCATCCATTACAATCAAATACCTCCTACCCCATAGATGTTTGTACAACTTTTCTCCTATTTCTTCGTCAGTCATTTCAGGAAATGTTACCATGTTTACTTGACCAACAATTTCACTAAGAATTTCTCGCATACTATACTCTTGAGAAATTGTGGCCCAAACACGAATATCAAAATATTGCTTGACAAGGGGATTCACATACATATGTTGAGCAAGAGTAGTCTTACCAACGCCACCCATGCCAACAACTGGGATTATCTGGCAATCATGTTCTCCAGTAAGCTTATCCAGAATTTCAATTAAGACATCATCAAAGCTCACCATGATATTCTTCTTCCCGGTGGTGGGACGAGATCTTGATGAGCTGATACGCTGCTGCTGGCATTGGACTTCCATCTTCTCTTCAATCTTCATCGTCTCTATCTTCAAGAACTCCATGTCTTCAATTACTTTCCCAAGACCTTGATAGAGTTTGTTGGCTTTGTACTCATCGGAGTTACATAAAATAAGAAAAAACTGGAAGCAACCAATTATCTTCTTACAAAATGTGGATCGTTGAGCACGAATTAGATCTACAATTTGGGATTCTATTATGTCTTCAGCTGCATAAGCTGCATCTGCTATGCGTCTCTCCAAGCTAGCTGCTGCTTCTTCGTTGCCACCACAAGAATAACCTTCAAGAAAGTTTTGCAGAAACGTTATGTTTTCAGTGAGAGATTCACACTGTTTCGTGTCAATCGAAATAGGAGGATGAGGATGATGCTGGATCTGTTCTATAGTATGCATCAGAGAAAGTAGAGACGCATAAGCTGCTGCCATTTTCGACTTTTGAAGATGCAGAAAACAGAGAAACGAAATGCAGGGTAGAAGCAGATGTAGTTGACAATAATGAACTATCAGATGCTTTTGTTGGAAAAATGGTTTTGCACAAGAAGTATGTATTATAATGATTAGATAAGGTTATTTAATATGGTGCTGCTGCACATATCGATGGTCAACTTCTCCATTCATCTTATTTAAATAAAGCACTGTCCTACACTTAAATAATGCTCATTCCCAGAAATGTAGGCTGATAATTCTGTGATGAATTCTCTTAAAAAATTGCATCTTTTTACGTAAGAAAATGCATTAGCAAGATAAAAAGCAATTACAGAAACATAATAGAGAGAGAGTTATAAAAACTGTAATTATAGTGGATTTGATATTGAACGCCGCAAAATAACCTGTTTCGTTCTTTCTTTTTTCTTAATCCAAGGTTCAGGTTCAAATTTACCGTCTGAAAGAAAACAGACTTGAACATAAGAAAGATGTTTTGCTGGAAGGCCATTGTATTCATATCATTTCATAATAATTTTACAGAATATTGGCATCCTATTTATACATTGTAAGTGTTGCCCTAATCAAAGCAAAGAGACAGAAAAGTAAGCTAGTCTGTTGTGTACAATGCAAAAGCATCAGAAGCATTAATTGTCATTTAATGCACTTGTACTTGCTGGATCAGAATCTTTGTCTTCTTCCTGACTGTTGCAACGGATGTTTGCTTTCTTTGGGACTAATCCTCTGCACAGCATTTCTGCATATGTTGACTTCCTCTTTGGTTCAGTTGTAGTGTCTAACTTATCAACACTAAGAGCATCCCCATTGATAAGGTTTTTGCTGACATGGATTTGTGAAAATACCCAAAGTGAGGTATTTTATCAATGGGAGAGGGAAATGGGGGAAGGGGAATAGTTCCTGGGAAGCAATTTTGCTTCCCAGGAAGTTGAGGGGGCAAGGGGCGTGGGGAATGGGGAAATGGGGGGGACGCGCGGGTTTTTTGGGAACAGGCTGGGCGCGTGGCCCACCCGCGCCGCCCACGCGCGCGTGTGGGTGGGGCCCGCCGCCGCAGTCCTGTCCCCTTATTTAATATTTTTTTTTTTTTGTTTTTTTGCGTTTTCTTTATTCAGCCTCTTTTGATTGATTACCAAATTTTTAATTGATTTTTCTTTGCGTTTTCTTTGATAGGAATTCTTTTGTTTAAAAAATGAAACTTGATTACAAAATATTTAATTGAGTATGTTTGGATCCGATCCGACAATAATTAGCAAAATATTAAGTTAGCTTTTGAAATTTACTTTGTTGTCTTCGAATTTTTTAATGTATTGTGTGTGCCTTCGTTTTGTATTTTTACCTTTTATATGAATGAAAAAATTATTAATAATTGTTTGGAATTTTAATTCTAATAGTCGGAATATTAATCACTTATTATTTATCCGAAAATTAAATAATTAATTTAATTGATAGATTAATAAATAAAAAGATAAATAGAATATTGAAGTGGGCCCCCACATATTCCTGCTTTTTGGGTATAATTGTTAGGGAGGAGTTTTGTTTTGAGGTATAGGTATTTTAACTTTTGAGGTGGCGCTGATGTGGCAAACATATTTCCTGCTTTTTGGGTATAACCATTGGGGATGCTCTAAGCATGCATGAGGTTTCAACACCCCCTCTCAATTCGAGTGCAGATTGAGGAACCAAGTTGAGTTTGTTCCTCAATTTCATGAAGAATTGCAGACTCAATGGCTTTGTCATCAAGTCAGCTATCTGCTCATTTGATGGTACATGGAAGACTTTAATCAATGCTTTTCCAACAATGTCTCTCACGAAGTGAATATCAAGTTCCACATGCTTAGTCCTAGCATGCAGAATGGGATTTGATGCCAAGGCAATTGTGCTAGTATTATCAACCCAAACAACTGGCACTTTATCTCTTTTGACCTTAAGTTCCTCCAGCAAAGAGCATATCCATACAATTTCTGATGTAACATGAGCCAAGCTTCTATATTCAGCTTCTGTACTTGACCTTGACACACTGGATTGTTTCTTGGATTTCCAGCTGATAAGACTTCCTCCCAGATAAACACAGAAGCCAGTGATAGACTTTCTATCATCAGTGTCCGTTGCCCAATCTGAATCACAGAATCCTGTTATATTTAAATTGCCAGTTTTCTTCAAATGTAAACCCATGCTTGAGCTGCCAGCCAGGTATCTTAAGATTCTCTTAACAGCCTTTAGGTGAGTATCCATTGGAGAAGCCATGTATTGACTCACCTTATTCACAGAATAAGCAATATCTGGCCTTGTGATGGTTGCATATTGTAGACCTCCCACCAAGCTTCTGTAGAAGGTAGCATTGTTGATAGGAGCTCCATCATCCTTTGACAAATGTGGAGAAGTGATCATTGGTGTTCCTGTGCCTTTTGCCTCCAGCATATTTGCTCTTTTTAGCAAATCCTTAACATACTTCTCCTGACACAAATGCATTCCTTCAAGGGTTCTTGTGACTTGTATACCTAGGAAGTGATGAACTTCCCCAAGGTCCTTCAAGGAGAAATGACATGACAAAGACTTTATTGCAAGAGCAACCTCTTCACTGTTGTTACCTGTCACAAGAATGTCATCTACATAAATGAGTAGATAAATGAAATTACCATCTTTAACTTTGATGAACAGGGAGTTGTCTGCCCTTGAATGCTGAAAACCCATGTTACTTAGCACACCCTTCACTTTTAAGTACCAAGCTCTCGAGGCCTGCTTTAAGCCATAAAGAGCTTTGTTCAGCCTACATACAAGTGGATCTCCATCACTTGATCTTACTTCAAAACCTGGTGGTTGTTTCATAAAGATCTCCTCATTCAGCTCCCCATGCAGAAAAGCATTATTCACATCTAAATGCTTCACATTCCACCCTTTTTCCACAGCCAAAGTCAGCATCACACGTATGGTACAAGGCTTCACAACAGGACTAAAAGTTTATGTGTAATCCAACCCCTCGGTTTGTGAATATCCTTGAGCCACTAGTCTTGCCTTGTGTCTTGATACACTCCCATCAGCATTCTTCTTGACCTTAAAGACCCATTTGCATCCTACTATCTTTCTTCCTTAAGGCAGCTTTGATAAACTCCATGTCCCATTGGTTTTTAGAGCTCCAATCTCACTAACCATTGCCTCTTTCCAGTGAGCATGATTCAGTGCCTCCATGAAAGATGGTGGTTCTTCTTCAAGGTAGGTGAGAGTATAAACCTTTGGCTTGCATGAACAGCTTGACAAACATCTTCATCTGAAGCATTAGTGTTAGGTGAAGTATATAAATCACTTGGTGTATGCATATTCTCAGGATTGGCATTATTGGTATGTTGGGTAGGAGTTTGAGGCGTGCTATGAGATGGAGATTTGTCACTTTGATGTGGTTCATGAGAGGTTGATGGCAGGACAGTTGAGGACTGAGTGTTTTGGAAGTGCTGAATTATGGGAGGTGTCATGATGAAGGAGCTAGAGTTACTGGAATCTTGGAAGTGAGGATCATCTGTATTTTTGAAAGGAAACACATATTCATCAAAGGTTACATCCCTACTAAAAATGATTTTTCTATTAGGGAGTAAAACCTTATACCCCTTAAATTGGTTGCTGTAACCAAGAAAAACTCCCTGTTGTGATCTGAACTGAAGTTTATGATCATTGTAGGGTCTTAGATGAGGAAAGCACAAACAACCAAAGACTTTAAGACTTTTATAATCAGGTTTCTGTTTGTAAAGAACTTGGAAAGGAGACTTGTAGGATAGGCTTTTGACAGGAACTCTATTCATCACATAAGTTGCAGCTGCAAAAGCATCATCCCAAAATTGTAAGGGGACCTGAGAGTGTGCTAGAAGAGATAGGCCAGTTTCGACAATGTGTCTATGTCTTCTCTCTGCAACTCCATTTTGTTGTGGAGTGTAAGGACAAGACAGTCTGTGAACAATGCCACTGGAATCAAGGATGGGTTTCAAAGGCTTGTATTCTGTTCCTCCATCAGTTTGAATGGACTTGATTTTGGAACAGAATTGGTTTTCAACCAGATTTTTAAAGTGAGAAAAGGCAGACACAACATCAGATTTTTGCTTCAGGAAATAAATCCAGGTGAACTTTGTATGGTGATCTAGAAAGTTGACATAGTATTTATGTCCATTTCTGGAAGTGATGGGAGAAGGTCCCCACAGATCTGAGTGTATTAGGTCCAATGGGTTATTGTATTGTGACAAGGAATCAGTGTATGGAAGTTTGTGACTCTTAGCTACAGAACAAGCAATGCAAAGATTTGATGGAACATGATTCACTTCATAAGGGATGTTACAGCTTTGAAGAGCAATTTTTACAATGTCATGACTATTGTGTCCAAGTCTTTGGTGCCACAAATCTAAACTATTGCTCTTCTTTAAGTTAACACTGCAAATTCTAGGCTGACATACAGAACTAGAAAGAGAAACAAGACTAGGACTGGAACTGGAACAATTTCCTTGATTGAATTGAACAGACTTGGAGTTATCTCCTTGATTTGAAAAAACAGAATGATTGATGGAATGATCTGGATGTAGAGTGAACTTGTAAAGACCATCTTCAATAGTTCCCTTGAGCAAAATACCCTGCGTTGCTTGGTCCTTAACAAAACAAACAGATGGATGAAACTCAAAGAAGACAGCATTGTCAAGAGCAAACTGTGAGACACTAATGAGATTTTTAGTTATGTTAGGCACATGAAGCAGATTTTCAGAATGAAGGATTTTGTGTGTGAGGGAGATTTGAGAAATGCATCACCAAAGTGTGTTATATACTCACCTGCACCATTCCCCATTTGAACCTTGTTTGCACCTTGATACTCATTGGCCATGCTGAGATTGCTCATGTCATTTGAAACATGATTTGAAGCTCCAGTATCCGGATACCAACTATGTTCAGATCCACCTTCTTGGTTGTAGTTGTATGCTGGGAACTGAGCCAGGTTCAAGGTAGGATTCTTGTTAAAAGGCTGCTGCTGCTGCACATTTTGTTGTGGTGGAACAAAATTATTCTCAGGGTTGTACCAGCATTTGTTTGTTGCATGTCCATAGTAACCACAGTATGTGCATGTAGGTTTGTTCCCATTTGATCTTCCAGATCTACCCCCTCTGAAACCACCTCTGGGAGCTCTTCCTCCTCTACCTTGGGGTTGTTGACCTCTGCCTCCTCTGAAACCTTCTGTCTGGAACTTCTTGGTGAAGTTTTGGGCCTGATTTCCTCTTGTCACTGAGTTAACACTTAGTTGTGAACCATCAGTGTTTACATTTTGGCTTTGAGTTTGATTCACCTCAAGCCTTGACTCATAAGACAGCAACAAGGATTGGAGTTCTGTTACTGTCACTTCTCCAGCTCGTGATGTCACATTGGCCATCACAGAGTCATAACTAGAGCCCAAACCGGACAGAATGTGCATTACTTTGTCATCCTCACCAATTTTGTGTCCTGCAGAGGCTAGGAGATCAAAGCAATTCTTCATCTTTCCAAGGTACTCTCTCATTGTGCATCCTTCCTTCTTGGTGTTCTGAAGCTGGATTTTGTACTGCATCAGCTTGACCTTTGTTTGGCTTGCAAAGCTTTGTTCAAGAGTACTCCATATCTCATATGAAGACTCCAGTCCCACCATCAATGACAGAACACTGTCACTCAAGGAAGACAAGATCCAAGATGCCAATAGTTGGTCTTGTCTTTCCCACACAATAAATTCTGGATTTATGCTCTCCTCTCCTCCTTCATTTGAGAGCATTTTTGGTGGAATGCTATCTCGTGATTTGATGTAAGGGGCCAAGCCATAGCCCCTTATTGCTGTATAGATCTGCTGCTTCCATATTAAAAAATTGGACTCATCCAATTTCACAGAGACCAACTGGTTGGAAGGATGTAAAACTTGTGTTAGGATGTTTGTAACGGCTGAGTTGGATGTTCCTCCACTTGTGGCTGTTTCTTCAGCCATTTGTAAACTAGGTAATGATGGATGAAAGGTGGTTTTGGGGTTCAGAGCCAGGATATACCTGCTCTGATACCATGAAAGAAAACAGACTTGAACATAAGAAAGATGTTTTGCTGGAAGGCCATTGTATTCATATCATTTCATAATAATTTTACAGAATATTGGCATCCTATTTATACATTGTAAGTGTTGCCCTAGTCAAAGCAAAGAGACAGAAAAGTAAGCTAGTCTGTTGTGTACAATGCAAAAGCATCAGAAGCATTAATTGTCATTTAATGCACTTGTACTTGCTGGATCAGAATCTTTGTCTTCTTCCTGACTGTTGCAACGGATGTTTGCTTTCTTTGGGACTAATCCTCTGCACAGCATTTCTGCATATGTTGACTTCCTCTTTGGTTCAGTTGTAGTGTCTAACTTATCAACACTAAGCATGCATGAGGTTTCAACACCGTCTAAGGTTTAAGTTTTATTATTTGGTTATAGTTTTGTTTCACGCTTCATGAATTTATAATTCATCATGATTCACATTTTATATTTCAGATGTTCAAAAATCAAAAGAATTCTCTTAAACCAACAAAACATAATATCCTCTGTTGAAATGCAAAGCCTCATTGCAAGAGTCCTCCCCAGTTTGTACTAATTAGAAATCGATTAATGGTGGAATGGAACTGACTTGATTGAGTGAGGTCGAAGTGGAGGTGGAGTCGGGGCGAGTTATGAATTTAATGTTTCTTTTGTAGGGCATGTTCCGAATTCAGCAAAACTCGCCCCATACCCTCATTGTCATTCCTACGTGTTTCAAAGAGTATAAATGAAAATTATTAGATAATATTGCACGTAACTTTTTTCCCTTTAGAAGTGCAAGGGGGACGACTGCGACCACATACACCGCCTAAATCTATCCCTGCATATTGCTGAAAAAAGTGGGACTTTTTTCGTTCCAACCGTTTGCACACCTCTCATCATGTACTTCCTTCTACTGTGGTCTATAGTCATATCATTACATAGGTGCGTTTTGCATTATCGTAACAACTAACAAATGTATCACACATGTACAATTTTTTGCTCTCACTGTTTTCAAGCTTGGAAGCACTTCAGTTCAGTCCCTTATGTGTCGATCGGCTTGAACGCTGCCTCGACTTGAGTCCGCAGTTTGTTAACTCCCATCTGATGATTCAAAAAACAACCACTTTTGAATCTAAGCATGATTGTCGACCAAACGAATTAACACAAAATAAAGGGCAAAATTACAAAAACTACGGATTAAGTTTGTCAATATACCAAAGAGGGAGGACAAGTTATGTCTTCAAGTTACAAAAGACCCCTTCTTTAAGGTTTGTATTTGTCACATATTCTTACCAGTAAAGACCATTTCTATCATTCTCCGCGACCTAATGCCATTTGATTCGGTTATAAAGCCCACATGTATTAAAGTTATAGCACCCGAAACAAATCAATCGTCGGAATACTATATCAGAGTCGTACTAAAACTGATGCTTTCAAGTACATTAAAGAGGAAAAAAGATTAAGAGAAAATATTCAGATTGATTAACTATTGAAGAAAAGATTACCGCGTAGCCACTAGTAACAAGTTTAATGTTCTGCTCAAACCATTCTAGTCTCTGTCATCCATTTGCAAATTTATTGTGCAGGGCAGCAAGCTTCTCTGTATAATTGGGCCTCATCTTTAATTACTTCATCAGCCTGCATCGAAAAAGATTATAAGTCAATGCAATAGAAAGAGATTGGACTCATCATCAGGCTCAATACGACCTTGGAGGTATCAGACAAGAAGTATATGTAATTGGATTGGGGATATGCCATACCATAGATATCAATGTAAGCTGGGATGTTTAAGCTACATTGATCACAGTTTAAGTTACATTTCGCCCACTCCGAAACTTGAGGAACCTATCAGCATTCAATGTTGAACCTAAACTGTGAAGGTTAAATGGGTGACACATGGACGACACCTTCGAATTCATCACCAAAAACAAAGGCATCACTGTGGATTCCACCTACCAAGGCACCGACAGCACCAGCAACAAGAACGAAGAATCGCCACACACAGCCAATATTTCGGGCTACAAAAAAGTCCCTGCAAACAGCGAAAGTGGGTTGTTTAAAGCTGTTGTGAATATGCCTATCTGGGTTTCCATTGATGCGAGTGGGATGGCGTTCCAGTTCTACTTGAGTGGCGTGTTTACAGGTGATTGTGGGGATCGATCTTCATCATGGGGTGACGGTCGCTGGGTACGGGAAAATGGGTGATGGTACGAAGTATTGGCTGGTGAAAGGAGGGATATATAAGGATGGAAACGGATGTGAGTGCTAAAGGAGGACTTTGTGGGATTGCTACGGATTCTTCATACCATGTTGCTTGATTATGGAAAGGAAATTATGTGTGTATATAAAGCACAACATACGAACCAAAAGTTCCAAGGATCTATGAATCCAGCTCTTCCCAGAGGTTGCTAATCTTGTGTGTTGCTGCTTTTTGCTCTCACTGCTTTAGAGCTCAGAAGCACTCCAGATTGGTCCCTGCTGTGTCCATTTGCCTGAACGTTGCGTCGACTTGAGTCCACAGTTCGTTAGCTCCCATCTGATGATTCCAAAAACAACCAATAGAGAATCTAAGCACAAAGGTCAACCAAACGAATTAACACAAAATAAAGGGCAAAATTACAAAAAACCAGCCATGATGCTTGCCGATATACCCAAAGAGGGAAAAAAAGTTATGTCTTCAAGTTACAAAATAAACCCGTGACTATCATCCTCAGAGCCAAAAGTCGTGTTAGACCTAATGCCATTCGATTCAGTAATAAAGCCACCAGAATTTAGTAGAGGTATCTTTGGCGAAGGTGTTAAATTAAAGTTATGGCACCTAGAAACAAATCCATTAAATACTTCATCAAAGTCGAACTAAGACACTTTGCAACTACATTAAAGAGAGCAAAAAGAGATAATATTAGCTTGATCAGCTATGAAGAAAAGCATACATATTAGCCACTAGTAACAAGTTTTTATCTTCTGCTCAAGCGGTTCTAGTCTCGTCATCCATTTTCAAATTCATTATGCAGAACAGCAAGCTTCTCTGTATTGTTGGGCCTCATCTTTAATTAATTCATCAGCCTGCATAATAAAGGATCATAAGTCCATAAAAAATAATATGCTGCTTAAACTTTATAAAACCAAAATTTACGTCGAAAAAGCCCATAGAAATATTTTTCAATCCATATTACCAACTCTTCCCAAAAGAAAACCATCTCTTCACTTTTCACTAGCAGTGTCAAGAAACCAAAAAACGAGTGTATACCTTCTCAATCTGATATTGTGACTAGCCAAGCTTTGCATTGCTTCATTCATATTCTGTAACTTGAACTTGGAGGCCTACTTCTCCATATTCCTCCTGTTGTCGTTCAAGTATTCTTCTAGCAGAAATGACTAACTTATTGCTGCAATATTTCAATTTAATTGACTGAAGTGTTGGTATTTCTCCAATCTCTGGAGGGATCTCTCTCAATTTTATCAGGTTAACAAGTACAAGGTGCTCTAGGCGTGGAAAATGGGTACTTTCTGTCATCCAAATTTCTGGACCATCAAAAGAGATCTCTAAGAACTTTAGGTTGCGGAACTGGCCTTCAACTGTTTCCCATGTGGACATCCGGAAGGACCCTTTGAACTTCTCAAGAAGGGGCAATGAACCAATCTTATCCATCACTTCTTCCAGCTGAGGGTAATAGAGTCTCAAGGTCAACTTCTTGAGTGAGTGCGGGAAGTTAAAGTTCTGCAGAAGACCAATATCGCGCACCTTAATAGAGCAAGATAAGGATTCAAGTTTGTGTAGACGATCAAAACCACTAGCATAATTCTCAAATGTTAAGCCGTTATAATCTATCTTCAATTTCTTGATATTGGGGATTCTCTTAACGGACTCACTAGAATTGAAGTTTATTACTGTCCCCAGCGTCAGTAGGTTGCATAAGACAACCACGTCTTGTCCGTCGTCTGCAGGAAGATTGAGCCATCCAACCTTGACATGCCGAAGTTGAGGCATCTTCCAAATCTCAACAGGTGCTTGTAGACGATACACATCACTGTGAACATATAATGTATGTAGATTCCAAAGAAGAGACACTGAAGAAGGAATGAAAAACCTAGAATGCATAGTAGCCACGTTTATGTACCGCAAATTAAAACTCTGAAGCACATTTTTTAAGTCCTTATCAAACCAAAAAGGTTGATCATCCGCTTTGAAAATTCTCAACAATTTAAAATCAAGCAACGGTACAACTTTCATAACCTTCCATATCAAAGTACGAACAACAGCTGTACTAGATCGCAAGGCACCTGCAGGATACTTTTCAGAAAAAACGTGGCGGCGCATGCCTTTTGGAGCCTTGACACAAGGTTGCTTTGCAACATAATAAAACATATCATTATGAGCTTCTCTCAAGCAGAGATCTCTCAAGAGATCATGAATCTTGCAACGCTTTATGTTTCCAGTTGACCCCAATTCACCAACCATAATGAGATTTCTATCGACAAGGTCCTTCAAACAATCTTTTGCAACCTCTTCCAAACACTTCCCGCTAATTGGTCTTACAAATCCTTCCGCAACCCATAGTTTTATAAGCTCAGAGACACGAATTGCATGGTCTTCTGGATAAATCCCCATATACAGAAAACAAGGTTTCAGATGAACAGGCAATTGGTTATAGCTCATGTACAATATTTTCATGCACCGCTCATCATCCTCCATATTTAAAATTGAATTCAAGTTTTTTGCTGTGTATTTCCAATATTTTCGTGTATGATTGGACTTTGCTAGTAGTCCTCCAATCACTACAATTGACAAAGGAAGACCTCTGCAATATTTTGCAATCTCTTTGCCTATTTCTTCCAACTCACAAGGGCATCCATCTTCCGCCTCAAACACAGTTTTACAAAACAAATTCCAACTTTTGACCTCATCCAAGAGTTTCATCTCAAAGTTATCGCTAAAGTTGGTCAACTGAGAAGCCATGTTTGAGAGCCTAGTTGTTACCACTATTCGACTCCCATTGTTATAATCAGGAAAGAAGAATTTTATCTTGTCCCAAGCATCAATACTCCACAAATCGTCCATTACAATCAAATACCTCCTACCACATAAATGTTTGTACAACTTTTCTCCTACTTCATCGTCAGTCATTTCATGAGTGTCTTGTTTGTTTACTTGACCAACGATTTCGCTAAGAATTTCTCGCATAGTATACTCTTGCGAGATTGTGGTCCAAGCTAGAACATCAAAATATTGCTCTACAAGGGGATTTATATACATATTTTGAGCAAGCGTAGTCTTACCTACACCACCCATGCCAACAATTGGGATTATTTGGCGATCAAGTCGTCCTCTGGTAACCTTATCCAAAATTTCAATTAGGACATCATCAAAGCTCACCATGATATTCTTCTTCCCAGTGATGGAACGAGATCTTGATGAGCTGGCACGTTGCTGCTGATCTTGGACTCCCATCTCCTCTTTGATCCGCATCGCCTCTGTCTTCAGAAACTCCATTTTTTGTAATACTTCCCCAAGACCTTGATCGATTTTGACGGCTCTGTTACACAGAGTAAGAGAAAACTGAAAGAAGCTGATTATCTTCTCATAAAATGTGGATCGTGGACCACGAATTTGATCTACAATTTGGGATTCTATTATGTCTTCAGCTGCATATGCTGCATCAGCTATGCGTATCTCCAAGCTAGCTGCTGTTTCTTTGCTGCGACCAAAAGAATAACCTTCAAGAAACTCTTGCAGGAAGGTTATCTTTTCAGTGAGAGATTCATACTGTTCCATGTCAATCGAAATAGGAGGATGAGGATGATGGTGGATCTGCTCTAAAGTATGCATTAGGGAAAGTAGAGCCGCATAAGCTGCCATTTTCGAACTTTTTTCTTTTTTGAAGTTGCAGAAAATGGAGAATGAAGATGCAGTTGAAAATAATGAGCAATCAGATGCTTTTGTTGAAAATTGGTTTTGCTTAAAAATAGATTAGGTGAAAATTTGTTATGGAGAAGTCGGCAGAAGTATGTAGTGTAATCTCCGTTGCGAAAATCCTCGACTTGCTTCAGTAAACTTTCGTCTAGGCGCTAAGTTCCTATTAGACACTTACATTAATCTCGATTTCTTTCGGAGCTCCTATTAGACATCTACATTAGTTTCTCATTTCTTCCCGTCTAAATTTCAATTATCCCCGTATAAATCCTAACTCGTTACTAAATCTTAGTTTACTGTCTAACTAACACCTAACAATTTTTACAATTTTAATTTTAATTTTACTTTGCAAACTATACTATAGGACGTTTGTTTTTTTAACTATGGATGTTTCTTAACTTTGCTACTTTCAAAATTTTCCAACGAGAAAAACTTAAAAATTATTAAAAATCAGAAAATTGTTTAAAAAATACTCCCTTCGTACCGGTTAAAGTTGTCAACCGAGCATGGATTTTAAGAAAAAATAGTTCTTTGATTTTTTTAAATGTTGAGCTTGGGGATTGAGATTTTGAGAATGAAGATTGTGGAATTAATTTTTTTTTTTTGGATGATAACTGTAATTGAGACGAATCTAAAAAACAAGTATGCAATTTTAAGCGGGACGAATTGAGTAAGAAGATTGCAGAAGAAATATTGTCCCATTACTACCACCACACAAATTGTATGCTCTAGATTTCTGGTGCGGATGGATAAGAAAGAAATCATAATTTTATTGTAATTATTGGGCTAATCCAGCCCATACCTTCAATTGGGCTTGATCCAATAAGAAATAAAAAAAAAAAATTATGTAGTGTATTTAGAATTGGGCTAGCTAGAATCGGCCCAGAGAAATAAGTACAGAGATTGACACAAACTTCAACGTCAGTGTTTGTCATTGCTTCTATTTTAGAATAATTTATTAAGTTTAGAGATTATGAAAAAATTATGAAAAAATTACTCTGAAATAAAAGTATAGAGTATTTACGAGAATAAGTGATTTATACGAAATGTAGAAGTTATTTTGTTTGATAAAAACAATGATTTTAAACACCCATTAATCAATTATAATTGTTTGTCTGTCTCTATTGTTGTTGCCCCGAAATCGGTCAATTGGTGGTGCAAAATTCTCATCATTTATCATTTTCGATATCCTATGGTGTCGCATACGATATCGGAGTGATCAGTCTAAGTGGTGGTGATGTCGAGGAGGATTTGATCAAGCCTTTAATCATGGAGTAGAAATACCGGAGTGGTACTATTAACCTTCAAAAGTTCGAGTTGGAGAAGAAAGGTGTGACCCAATAATTCTAAATGAAATATAATTATTTTATATTCGAATTCGAATAATATAGGAATTTAAATTTTTCTTTTCTAATTAAAATTTAAAAGAAATGTTTCAACCCCCGTCTTTATGAACTCTTGCTCCGTCCCTGCAACCAAACAGTGCCTAGGGAAAATAAGTAATGTGGGATTTCATATGTATTTCCTTCTACTGCATATAGTGATATCATTACATAGGTCGCTTGTGCATTATCGTAAAACAATATTGGACGAAACACTCTATGTCTAGAAAAAAGAGTCATGTTTCACGGATGTACAATCTTTTTGCTCTCACTGCTTTCAAGCATGAGAGCACTCTAGTTCGGTCCCTGCTGTGTCCATCTGCTTCAGTGCTGCCTCTACTTGAGTCTATAGTTTTTAAGCTCCCATCTGATGATTCAAAAAACAACCAATTTAGAATCTAAGCATGAACGAGACTTAGAGGATTCATCCGAGCAGTCGAAAAACGTGGATCTGTACTTCAATAATCTGTAGAGTATACACTAGAAGCTCCCATTGTTAGTTACTAGTCTTGGGTAGTTAGTTACATTTCCTATATTTACACTATATGAGGATATAATTTCTCCTTTTCACATTGTATCAAATATCATGAATGCAATACAGAAATCACCTTTTCTCTCTCTACTCTAGCTCTACGAGCTCAAATATTCTACATGGTATCATTCGCCAAGCTCAATCCGTCATCCTCTTCCCCATCCGCTGCTGATGATCCATACGAACTGCAAAATTCCGATATCCTAGCATGTTCCTAGTCTGCAATCAGCTCAATGGTAGAATTTTCCTCTCCCGGAAGAAGGCGATGATTATCGCACTTGGCGCGAAATCAAAACTCGGATTCATCAATCGAACCATATCACTTTCTCTTTCTGCCAAACTTCAATCTGGCAGATTAGGTTTTCCAGTATGATCTCAATTAAGAGTAGCTGTCTCTATCTTTAGCCAATTCCAGCTCGCAAATTGCCAAATCAGCTGGCTGGTGGCTGCGATGCTGCAAATTCTCATCATCAATTAATGGTGGAATGGAAGTCGGCAAAAACATCGGATGATTGTCGCCATGGAAGTGGTGGTGAAGTCAGGGAGTGCTTGATCGAGTTTTAAGTTTTAACCATGGAAAAATGGAAGTGGGAAAATGAGAAAGAAGAAACGGAGGGAGATTGCATTTTTAAATTTGTTATTATTTAAGCTAGTTCGAAACATCATCGAGCTTCAAATATTATTTTTGAACTTATTTCATTATTGAGAGAATCAAGCCTGAACGAACTTTAACCGAGCTAAACACGAATGAGCTCGGATAGTTAGATAATTTTACACTTGTTTTAACATTTTTAACTTATCAAACTCGAGTCAAGAATTTATCAAACATAAAAGGTATATTTAAGTTTGTTTAGCATCTTTGCTCGAACATAGCTTAAACGAACTTTTAACCAACGTTCTCGAATCAAATATCGAATAACTTGATTTAATCTTCATCCGAACCGAAATTCAATCCTATTTATTGTTTTTTTAGGAGGGTATCCATGGCCCAGCCCCCACATGTTAAAGTCGGTCAATTTGCAAACTGCTTAATGGGCTTGAGTACAACACCACGTTTGGGCTTGCATTTAGAGAATGTTGACAAAATTTATTTTAAACATCTTGTAAATTTTAATATTTTAAAACTGATTTTATAAATTTATAAAATGTAATTTTTCAAGAACTTATAAATTTATTGTGTTTGGATAAAATAATTTATAAACTTGTAATTGAATTGAATGGTATTAACTACGAATTTGGAAACTAATTTAAGAGTCACTATCAATAAATATTTTAATTAGTGTGTGTGTGTGAAATGTGTGTGGTGCATCTGAAATAAGTGTTAAGAAAGAAGTATATAATGTGTGAGAAATGTGTGCAGTACATGTGAATTATGTGTGCGTATGTAGTATGTGAAATTTGAATGTTACCACTAAGATCTTAACAAATAAGATTAAGTAGAGGAACTTTTTTTTTTTTTTAATATAGCTTATAAGCTCTAAAAGCTTATTTTTATACTCCCTCCGTTTTCAGAATAAAAGATGTTTTAGAAAGAATCGGAAGAATCAAGAAATTAATATGTTGCCAAATATACCCCCTAAATTTTGTGGTGATAAGATTTGATGAAATCAAATGTAAGTGGGAGATTGAAAAGTCAAAGATATTTTTGGATTTACATAGGAGCAAAATAGAGATAAACGGTAGTGTGCAAACAAAAAAATCAATTATTATGAAAAATCATTAAGAAGCTAAAACATCAT
Organism: Ajuga chamaepitys; assembly: GCA_958295605.1. NCBI lineage: Eukaryota > Viridiplantae > Streptophyta > Magnoliopsida > Lamiales > Lamiaceae > Ajuga > Ajuga chamaepitys. Next base: position 1,994,231 of record OY282504.1, on the reverse strand, counting down.
TTATTTTGAAACGAAAGGAGTATCTTATAAATTGTTTAGCATCTTATTTTACTAGATACATTTCAAGAGCTTATAAGCTCTTAAACGTCTTATAAAGAGTTTTGAGAAGCTTATAAGCTTAGACAAACACCCAATATGGTCGGTGCAAGAATTTTAGTATATTCAAGGCAGATATACTAAGCCGGACTCGATAATTTTTTATCAAATAAAATTTCAGGTCAGCTTACCTTAACTAAACATACGATGTTGGTCCGATAAGCTGGGCCCGATCAAGCCGACCGCATAAAGGAAGGTAGACATAGCTAGCATTAAGTGGAGAATTTTGTAACAATGATACTTACACGTAAAAATATATAAATGATAGCGACCTAGATGTCGACTTAGAAATTAATTAATCAATTATTCAATTAATCAATTAATTTGTCAGCTATATGCTATTGGTACACGTATTTTATGATCCATTATTATAATTCAGACAAATAAGTACAGGTGGTAAACTTAGGTGTGTGCAAAATCGAGTCGTAACTGAAAAATCGATTCGAATCAAATGATTTAGTTCGATTTTATACATACAATCGGTTCGCTTCAATTTGGTTTCAAATATTAGGACCGAGTTATAATTCTATTCGGTTCTTAATCAAGAAGAATTCGATTGGCCGAACTGAACTACTTATATTTAATTATATATTTTTCATTATTTATTTACTATATATTATTTTTCTTGATCGAATTGATATATATAAATAAATTTCACATTGTAATATGTATGAAAAGTAAAGCTTATGGATATGCTCTGATCTCTTCTTTAATTTGTCTATTTCACGAAAAAATTATCATAAAAATCGAGATTTTTTCTATTAAAAATAATAAAAAAAATGTAAAAACATTAAAATCTAAACTGATAACCATTCGGTTCAATTTCAAAAATATGAAAAAACTCGGTTTCGATTCTTGTCGGTTCGGTTTTCAACCGAACTGACTGAATGCTCACCCCTAGATAAAACCACCCGATTCTAAAAGCCACCCAACCTGCCCAACATCTAGATGGATTAAACTATATAAATATTAATTATCGGCCCCGACAAGTCCGACTCGAAGGGAGCAAAATTTCGACCGATTACAGAACGGTCCGAAATTTTGAATACATTAGAGAAGGTGGACTGAATTGAACGGACTAATTTTAAATCCCATAAAATTTTAAGATGACTGGATGATTGGGTCGGGCCGCTCGAATGGAAAGACAAGTGGTAAAAACACATTTCCCCTCTCAAACTTCACTGGTCGGCGGCGGCCACCCTTCACAAAAATTTCCAAAGAAAATTATTTAATTATTTATATATTATTATATAATTGTGTGCCATAAAATAAAAGACTAGTCACCATTACAAATTTCATCATAGATCATTATTGAATTGCTTACGTAGTTAAATCAAAATTGAAAATGATGGGCATTTTTAGATTTTTTATGTTAAAAGGATATTCAAACCTAACTTGAGAGATGTGCCTTTCACCACCTTGTAATTCGGGTCGTATCGCTCGGTCCAACTTGACTCACTCGATTGCTTTCATTCGAGTAGTAATTTGTATTGCTCAATCGGACTTAGTATGTTTGATTATCTTTTAATAATGTATAGGAACGATAGAAAATATGTTTCATCTAACAAAAAAAAAAAGAATCACGTGATTCATTGACTAAATGATCTATTTAAAGTTTGAAAAACTAAATTAAATTAAACTGAACCTCAAGGAGATAGAACACTCTTATAGAGTCAAAATTATATATAAAAAAAAAAAAAAATATATATATATATATATATATATAAAAGTAACACGTAAAATATGCAAACTATTGAATAAGGTTAAATAAATATGAAACATAATATATAAAGAAAAATAATGTATTCAAACAAATTTTGATTTTTAATTATTAAATTTAGGTTCACTAAAATTCATAGAATTTAGTTGAAAATTTTAATTTTTATTGTTTTAAATTTATGTCAATATCTTAAAGATCATTATAAGAAAATGTCCTGCAAAAAAAAAAAAGCAAAAAAAAAACCTTTCTTAGGTGCACGTAGGAGAGGGTGAATACGACAACTTATCATCATAAAATACTCTAAAATTATATAAAGTCAATTTTATTTTTTTTATTTTTTTTGAATAATCAGTTGTAAAGTGATTAATTTCATCAAAGACATATGTGTTCAAGTGTATTTTGGATCAGTAAAGTTAGAACCGGATTTGGGAGAAGAAGAACCGGATCGGATTGGAGAACCGGTTGGAAAACATAATCAAACCGGCAGTTAGGATTTTGTTACAACCGCCAAGCTTCGACAACGGTTTTACTGGTCTTCAACAACGATTTATGCAGTTCAGTTTCTATCTCTTAGTTGACCCGTTTTCTGGATGATTTCTGGACCGTTTCTTGTGCACATTAGCTCGGGTTGGTGATATAAATAGTTCTTAACAGCTTTCCCTTTGGATTAACAAGTCAGAGTGTACAATTAAAGAGTTAGGGTTCTTGATTCAAAATAAAGTATTATTTTAGGGATTTTGAGAATTCTATTGTAGTCTTGTTATTGGCTCTGGTTTATAGTGGATTGAGGACTCATGGTCCTTCGTGGATGTAGATCACACTGATCGAACCACGTAAAAATGTTTTGTTGCTTGTTTGAGTTTTGGATTTGCGCAGTTTTAGTTCTTCAATCTTCTTTGTTTCAATCTCAATTTCTTGAGTGTTTTTGGTGAAGTTCTTGTTAATTGATCTATCACTAGTAGTTGCAAAAAAGACGCATTTGAGACGACTTTTGTTGTCTTAAATAATATTATTTGTGGTCGACTTGAAGTAATTATGACAAATACCTATTATTTATGACAATATCTTATTATCTCAAAACACGGTTATGCTTGTAGTGCATGCTCAACACGATATTATCAATAAATACTTAACTTGCAACAAGAATATTAAAAATCATATAATACATATGTACTTTATTTTATTTTTCTAATTGTAGTAGTTTTAGGTTAGTATAATAAAATTAAGGAGTATAAGAAATTGACAAATAAGTCATCAACTCGTTTTTCTTTCTCTTTTCAAATTCCTAATCTTTTTCTTTTATATTATCTCGTATTTCCATTATTTTAGAGATAATATTAGAAAAAAGTATATGAAAAATTAAAAAATAAATACTTATAAATATTTAACAAAATCTAAAATTACAATTGAAAAAATCGAGGTAGTATGTATGTACATACAAGATGATTATTTTTATTTATTTTTAAATCCCAAGACAAGTATTTAAAAAGTCAAAAATGGATTATTGTAGGCCCAAATAATTGCACCAGCTCAAAATTATTGTAGGCCCACCAAAGCACTTAAATAAAAAGATAATTGAAAATGAAATTGAAATTAGAGATATTCAAACATTTGCTGCAAAGATTCGCGACTAGTTCCGATTATTTTCCCTCTAGAAATGAGATTTTCATCGATTATTTATATATAATTTTTATTTCTCTCTGCTTAATTATATTTATACTCCTCTTAGCTCCATCAAAGTACTGTCTAGTAACTTTTACAGCATTAATCGAACGTCAATTTATGTGATTGGGTATTTTTATGCAATCAATATTGCAAATGTTTTTTACAAATCTAGGCAGGGGTAGAACTGTGAGAATTGACTCGGTACCATACTTTTAGACTATAAAATAAGGGTGGTTTGATATGATATATCGCTATTTTAGCGAACTTTTAGTATATAAAAAATTCATTACGTTATCGTACTGAAAATTTTGATATACCGAAAATCTGGTATAGTATCTGTAAATACCGATATTGTATCTAAATTTGTTTCGGTACCGATACATATCATCATATACCGAAATCTTTCGGTATACCGTTAAATTTCAATACACCGATATACCGAACTAGTAAAATATCGAAAATAATTGCTATATTGAAGTACACTGAAATACTAAAATACTGAAAAAAAATGATACACCAGAATAGAACTTTTCGAAGTCTCATAAAGTTATTATACTGAAAATTTAGTATACAATTTTTTTCGATATGTTCGATAATTTTTCGATGCGGTATTGGTATTTCAATTCTCCTATTCGGCATACTTCTTTGGACAAAACATATGAAAACCAACGTACTCAAATTAATTAAACATAATTTAGAAGCAATTACTATTAGATAGGATAACATATTTTGTCTGAATTTGTTTAAAATAAAATAAAAAAATGCCACGTGCTAGGATGATTAAGACCAAGTACTCTTGTAATATAATGGACCATCTCTATCAAATAATGCAATCTATCTCTCACTCATTGATATATACTCCCTCCGACCCACCTTATCTTGTACATTCTTTGTTTTCGTTCGTCTTAGGCAGATTTACATATTTCTTAAAAAAAAGTTATAACACAATTTCCACTATCAATCAACCTTTAAAAAGTCAACAAAATTTCAAAAAGTAACTTTTCTTAATACTTGTGTCAACCTCCCCTATACAAGATAAAGTGGGACGGAGGAAGTATATATGTAAAGACGGACCAACATTGGGCCAAGGAGGGCACTGCCCCTCTGGCTCTGTCATAATGTATTATTATATATGTGTGTACCCCTTGACTCCACCATAATATGTTATTATATATGTGTATTTTAGTCTACTTTAATACAACTCAATTAAATAAAATAAATAATTTTATTGTTTAACTTGAAATAACTGAATGTATTGTTATATATAAGTAATAGAGATAAAGATTAATTTTAAAAAATATAATGTATATAGGAACATTAAATCTTGATTTTTTTCTTTTTGTGATTAAATTAATTTATTGATCTTATTTAAATTGTTAATACTTTGCTAATTTTTATTTATACGGTTGATTATATTTAGGGGGCGCACAACGGCTATCCTCTTTTAACTTTCTAAGATATTATTTGTTAATATAATTTATCCAATATTTTAAGTATTGCGCCTAATTATATAAAAGAATTTGATTTCTAACATACTCAGATTTGTCCCTTTATTTGGTAAAGAATTGTTATATGAGAAAAGTTTAGAAAAAGAATATTTCAAAAGACGAACTTCTAGATCCGTCTATAAATGACCCTCTTCACTTAAATTTCTGGGTCCGTCACGGTGTATATATATATATATTGTGCGTGTGTATATGTTATAGTAGAATTAAATATGATATCAATCAATTGAGTGTGTGTGTGTGTGTCTCTATATTATTAAAATACATATATGATATCAATTATTTGAGGAGGTGATTATAGATCTCATGATCTTGGCAACTCCCACAAGTTTCAATTTAATTTATATAGATATTTTTTTATTATAATAGAAAAAAATGTACATATATGTGAACATTCTAGTGTCAGCAAGATTGAAAAGAAAAGAAAACTATAACTTTAAAATTAGAAATAAATAAATAAATACTAGAAAAAATAAGAGAACTATAAATTGAAGAAATACTTCAAACTTCGACTAATTCCTGTCTAAACGCTATCCTTTCATTGGCTGTCTACATTTATTTTTCAATTCTTTCTTTTCTAATACATCGATTAGTACTGCATAAGTAACAACTAGTCGCTAAACTCCAATCTATCATCTGACTTAGCGCCTAACGACTTTACACGATCTTGAATATAGTTTGGTTTAAACTTTGAAGTATAATTTTATACAAGGAACTAATTACCTAATTTAAGTCTTTCTTATTTGGGCTAAAAACATTTCACTTTCATGAAACATACAAATCAAAAGCAATAGCTTGAATAGGTCACGACTAGCCGGTAGGCTCCAAACATACAAATCAAAAGCAATAGCTTGAATAGGTCACGACTAGCCGGTAGGCTCCAATCCATCATTTGACTTAGTGCCTAACGATTCTAAACAGTCTTATATATAGTTTGGCTTAAACTTTGAAGTATAATCTTATACAAGTAACTAATTACTCAAATTAATCTTTCTTATTTGGGCTAAAAACATTTATTTTCACAAAACATACAAATCAAAAGCAATAGCCCTGCATAGGCCACGACTAGTTGCTAGGCTCCACTCTATCATTCGACTTAGCGCCTAGCGACTCTACACGATCTCGTATATAGTTTGGTTTAAACTTTGAAGTATAATTTTATACAAGTAACTAATAACTCAATTTAATCTTTCTTATTTGGGCTAAAATCATTTCATTTTCATGAAACATACAAATCAAAAGCAATAGTCCTGCATAGGTCACGACTAGTCGCTAAGCTCCAATCTATCATCTGACTTACGTCTAGCGACTTCAACAACCTTATACGTAGTTTGGTGTGAAATTTGAAGTATAATTTCATACAAGGAACTAATTACTCAATTTAATCTTTCTTATTTGGGCTAAAAACATTTGATTTTCATGAAACACACAAATCAAAAGCAATAGCCCTGCATAGGTCACGACTAGTCGTTAAGCTCCAATCTATCATTTGACTTACATCTAGCGACTTCAACAATCTTATACATAGTTTGGTGTGAACTTTGAAGTATAATTTCATACAAGGAACTAATCACTCAATTTAAGTCTTTCTTATTTAGACTAAAAACATTTCATTTTCATGAAACATACAAATCAAAAGCAATAGGCAATAATAAACGGCATGTTAGATCTACATCAAGTCATACACTATCATGGACCATATAATAAAAAATAAAAATAAAAATAAACCTAACTATTTTTTATACTCATGGACTGTAATTAAAGATGAAAAAAATAATAATATTTGTCACTACTTTACTATTTAAAGTAGAAAAGCATCACAATTGATGGTGAATTAATGAAGAGATTTTTGTCACATTCAGATGCAATAAGTAGGGTGCCTTCCATCATCCCTAACTTTTTCTTTTTATTTCTTGTTTTTTTCTTTTGGAGTATACTATATGGAAAATTCCAAAAATTTTATTCCAAATTTTCATAATTCACAAAAAAAATCAGAGAGAGGATGAGGTTGGATAGCTTAAGTGACGAGAGCATTCACTATCTAGATCTTTAGTCGTGGGTTCGAGACATCTTGGATGGGAAGATTTTTTATTTGTTTTTAGATTATAAGAAGAAATTTAGAAAAAAAAATAAAAATCGGAGAGAAGTTTGTATTTTATTATTAACATAGGAAATAATGGTTTTTAATGGGTATATTTTAGGTACAACAAATGGGCGTAATAAGAGTATCTGTTTGTTTATGGATGGAGCGAGGCGTGGAATTCTTGAAGTGTATTGATTGTATAAATTCTAAATCTAATGTTTGTTCTGTGATAAAATGTAGTAAAATGTATAAGATATTGTCAAATTATCCTTAAAAATGTCAAAATATATTCAATAATTAAATAATACTCCCTTCGTCTCGAATGAACTTGCACACTTTCCGTTTTCGTCCGCCCAAGCAAATTTGCACACCCTTAAAAAGAAAAATTATAACGCAATCTCTACCGTCAAAATCTACACTCTCAATCTCCATCTTCAAAATCTACACCCTCAATCTCCACCCCCCATCAACCTTTGAAAAGCCAACAAAGTTCCAAAAAATAATTTTTTCTTAATATATATGTGTGCTGACCCCCCTGTGCAAGTTCATTTGGGACGGAGGAAGTAATTAATAAAACTATTTAGATTACATTGTCACGTTCCCATCTGGACGGACAAATCCATAAACAAACACATCCCTTACAGACTAGAAAACACATTAATCATGCTTATCTTAATACACGTGGGAAAATGGACTCATGGATCCTTACATAGAAAATATAAATTGTAGGTCTATTTTAATAAGAATTAGACCCCATGCAAATAAGTAAGTCCAAAATTCATCTCGATTACATGATATTCATCTCTAACCTGAAGTAGTGACATCCCTAAAATGAAATATTTGGTCTCTAAAATATTGATTGCTAATTAAATTTAGTGACGGGTTTTTACATTTCTATGTTTAGTGATCATTTTTTACGTTTCCAACATGAGATTAGAGATCAAGTTATCTAGAAAATAGACATAGATTGTTCCATCTCTAATATTTTGTTCCAGCTTCGCTACTAATTGAATACTAATTATGGCACAAAAAGTTATTTTGCCATTTTATGTCACTATTTTCTTTCTAGTTCATTGTTATTTAGTGAGTGATATTATTTGTCAGTAATTATGATTTGTAATATGAAAATTATAAAGAATAACATGTGTGTTTCTTTATCTAAACACTACTTCTCATGAATACCAGGTGCACGGATTCCGGTTTAAAGGACGGAGTCATAAAAACAATATCATTGTTTCTTCAGAACAAGTGATACATTTTCACATGAACACTAATACATTTTCCGCACGATTCCTTTGTTCAGAACAAGTAATACCTGTTTACATAAAATACTAATACTACTTCCGTCCCGCTCTAACTTTCCTACGTTTCTTTTCGGTTTGTACCAACTTAACTTTCCAACCAATAAATGACTAATTTCTCTCACAATCTTCACATTTAAAAAAGTCAAAGATTCCACAAAATTTGTTTTTTCTTAACTTCCATGCCCGATCAAAGTAGGAAAGTTAAGTTAAGATGAAAAGAGTATTTTTTCATAAAAAACAGTCCATAATTTCAATTTGCACGAATTTACGAGCTGTACAACTGATGTACAAGAGAACTGTATCTCTCAGAAGTTCAATGATTAGTTGAAAGCCACACTTTCAAATTACTAACCATTAAATAGGAAAAAGAGAAAGACTCCTATATAAAATTGAATGGTGTCTAGTCTTTGAACATACAGAACCACATAATTATTGTAATAAACTCTAAAAATTAAACAAACAAAAAAGATAACTAATTATAGTGTTAATTGTAAAAATTAGAATTTTTACTACTTTTTGTAATGTAATCCTATTTTATTATTGCAAAAAATACATAAAATTCTTTAGAATTTTGTAGTTAAATGTATAAATTTACTTTTTCGGTGAGATTTTGATCACGTGGTAACCGGAGCTCTGGTGGCGCCGCCACGTCGGACCTTGTTTCTTTTTGAATAACTGATAGTTTGGATAAAAATTAAGGAAGTTATACATATGATGTGATCAATAACTTTTGAGTGATATATAAGAAATCAGACGACATTCATTTTTGCAACATTACCTGAACTCAGGCATCACAAGTTTTTTTCAGTGTGCGAGTTGAGAAATTTCCTAGGGGACACCAATCCTTCCTTCACCATAAATCTTTTTCAGCATTCATTTTTGCAACATTACCTAAACTCAGGGACCACAAGTCTTTTCCAGCACGCGCTGAGAAACTTCATCCTTCCTTCACCACAAGTCTTTTCCAGCACGTGCTGAGAAACTTCTTAGGGGTCACCTATATACCCTGAAAATTGCCCCAGGCAAGCACGTTTACCTTTATAATTTTCTCATAATGAGCACCAGAAAAGAAGATGCGAATTGTTGGTATGAGTAACACTAATCAATTCTATAAGTTCTTTTTAACTATGCATTCACATACTTGCACAATCTCGGAATGTCCTTCAAAGCCGACTATACTGTCTCATACCTGTACAACCTTATGATACCCTCTTTTTCAGGTGTCGACTCGTCTCGTTCATACCTCCCATCACATAGAAATCTGTCAAGAACCGCTCTTTATCCCTACCTTTCTTCCTTTCTACACCAACGATCACTCCATCGTCGATCCCTAACGTCACAGAAACCCGTTCATTCATCAAATTACAAAAAAATAACTTTATCATAAATAATTCAAGAATGTTATGATAAAGCCCTCCAAGATTCCACAATGAAGACCTTGATTGAAGGGACATTTCTAAATCACAAAAATATTGAAATCTATAAAGATTGGTAACAAATTAGCCACTTAATAGTATTCCTGTCTACAAAGGGACAAGACAATAACCCATGATCCAAATATATTAAAACGACGTAGCAGATTCGAGTTCATGCACCAACCAATTGTCAGTTTCTCACGCATCGAGGAGTTGTACTCTCTCATGTGGGCCCACATAATCACCGCATATGACGATAGTACCTCCATGTGCTGCCACTGCCACCACTTTTGTCCTTTCAATTGGATGAGAGAACGTGGCTTGTAAAGTAAGGTCGGATTTTGTAATTTGGTGGATTTTGTTTAGCGGGACGGACCCAAAACATATAATTAGAGGACGATAAACAAAGGACCACCGACTAATATTACTATATACATTATATTCCCTCTGTTTCAGCTTATTTTGTATAAATGATCGGAATTCTTGATTTTTTTAAAGGTGAATATTGAGTGTTGGGATTTTAAGGGTGAAGATTATGGGAGAAGTTTCATTTTTAAGAGTGTGCAAAATAAGTTGGGACGGAGGTAGTATTACAAAAAAAATTCATATTAGAGACGGGAATTAGTAACGGGTGATATCGATCACAGATAAAAACAGAACAAAAATAGAATAGTGACGGAAAGTGATAAAAAAATCATTAATATCCAATTAGTGACGAATTAGCAACCGAATATTAGAGACAGATATAATTCGTCTATATTCGGTAGATAATTTGGTCCATAATTTCATAATAGAGAGGGAAATTCAGTCACTAAATTTAGGGACGAAATAAAATCGGTCTCTAAATTTTAGAGATCAGCATTATAGAGACCAACAATTTCGTCTTTAGTCCGTCACTACTTTAATTTAAAAATCGATATCATGTAATTAGAGACGGATTTTTTCGTCTCTGTAGTATTATGATAAATATTAAAAATATTATATTTATTATTTGAATAAAATATTAACACTTTTTATTATTAAATATGTTGCAATGTATCGTTAATTACATATATATATATATATATATATATATACTACTTCCGTCCCGGCTTAACCTGCCTAGGTTGACCGGGCACGGGGATTAAGAAAAAATAGATTTTGTGGAATCTTTGACTTTTTTAAAGGTGGAGATTGAGAATAAAGATTTTGAGGGTGAAGATTGTGAGAGAAAGTTGTTATTTATGGGGTAGGCAGGTTAAGGTGAGACAAACTAAAATGGCAAGTAGGCAGGTTAAGTTGGGACGGAGGTAGTATATATTAAAATTTAGAGTATTTTTATTGCTTATATTATGAAAATTATTTAAATTTATTATAACCTTTAATAGTTTTGGGTGGTGGGGTAAAAGACACACTTTACAGAATAACATATTTAAGGAATTAAAATAGTGGGGTGAGAGATGGAGTGAGGGGGGACAGGGTCGCCCCACCTCCAAGGGGTAGGTCCGCCCCTGCTGTTTAGCATGTAATTTTAGAGCAGTATCGGCTTAGTTCACCCGACATTTTGAGGGTATTTGTAAATGCAATTTAGTTAATACTTGACCATAAAACCAGTTTTGAAAATGATAAAAAGCTGATTTTGAGAAGTTAAGAAGGTCCATATTTTGAGAAGCTGATTATAAAAATTACTTTATTTTTAAACACTAACAAATTCTGATATTACCACAAAAATCAATTTTTTAAAAGTACATTTGAAATGTTCTCTTTTCTTTAACTTTTGAAGAATTGATTAAAAGTAGAGATTGTGATAAATTGTTTAAAATCAAAAGTATAACTTGATTTTGGTCAAATAAAAGTTAGAGTTTTTATACTTAAGTAATTTTTAGCTTATAAGTGAGGAAAAAAATTCTATTGATTTATCAAAATATGAAAAAGTAAGAAAAAAACAATTTTATATATTTTTATGTATCAATGGAGGAAAGACGGCCGCAGCTGTAAGATAAAATTACTTCTTACCATAAAAAATGTTATTTTAAGTATTAATATTTATACTAGCAAAACTATTAAGAAAGTAACAGTCTTTTTATTTACGAAGAGAATCGTATATATCACAAAATGTCATGTAATACAAGACTCTCTAACCACGGAAAAGAGTCATACTAAAGAAAAAATGAGCAAGCTCATGTTCAACACTATTAGTAATACGAGACACATGATCAATACTGAAAAAAGACGAAGATTACATCATAGCCCGAATAGGCGAATATCACTAATGAGTAGCCTAGAATAAGACAAGTCCGAGTCATGCTGTAATTTCTTTTGTTACGAAAAAATTGTCTTACACAAGTGTAACACCAAACATAATGGTCGTTTTTTCGACTTTTTCCTTTAATTTTTTCCGGGAAAGTAAAGGCGAATTAGTGAGCAGTCCTTTAGATTTGGACCATTGCTTTTCCCGGCAAAAGGATTGATTTGGACGCACCAAATATGAATTAATATTAATTAAAAGCAGTTTTTGTTATAGTGATTTGGAATCACATTCATAAGCTAGTTTTGTGCTTATCATAGCTTAATTAACTTCTATTATCATAATCATAAAACTCTGATAGCATCTTGTGACTTTAAAGTACAATATTTATGAATTTGCTCGTTCGAATAGGGGATCGATGATCCAATTTTAATAATTATACTGCCTTCGTCCCACCTTATTTTGCACACTCCAAAAAAGAAAACTCCTTCCACAATTTTCATCCTCAAAATCTCAACACTTAATTTTCACCTTCAAAAAAGTCAAAGAAAAAGCAAAAACTGTTTTTTCTTAACATCCGTGGCCGGTCACCTGTGCAAAATAAGCCGGGACGGAGGGAGTATTAATTATTATATATTCTTTTAGATTACTTTACAAGCATGATGTGACAGTATTTTATAAACTTGTCCACCTCTTACCCTTCATCAATCATAACAAATGCTACCTCCGTCCCGGCTTAATTTGTCTACTTTAATTGGGCACGGAGGTTAAGAAAAAATAGATTTTGTGAAATCTTTGGCTTTTTCAAAGGTTGATTGAGGGCAGAGATTTTGAGAGTAGACAAATAGGCAAATTAAGTCGGAACGGAGGGAGTAGTAGATTTTTTTTCTTTTTTGAGGAACATAATACATATTTTTGGTGTTAAAAAAAGTGTCACTTTAAAATATTTTGGAGAAATTAAGGACGAGTATAAAGTATGTATTCCATTCGTAGAACGATGAAACAAGGAAATAAAGTCATTCTTGCCAAAATTATCAGATATTAAAAAAGACTTGTTGGATATATTTGTATATTTTTTGTTAATACTAGTAGTATCCCCGTGCGATGCACGGTTTGTAAGTGCAAATGAATAAATTAATATTTTTTTATACTTTTATATAATTTTAATATAATAAAATATTACAATCAATAAATAATAAGATATGAAAAATTATATGTTAATGGAAAAAGAGTGCAATGAAAAGTATTAAAGACTAAAATATATATTAGAATGGATATTTATTTTTCTTAATGTATGAATATCTCTAGCATCCTTCCATAGAAGTCATGTTGATGATTGGGGCTGGAATTGCAATATGCGGTTGACAGATGTTATATTTGTAATGTTAAAAATTAGTTACTGTCTTCATAAATAATTTTTCATTAATAATAGTCAATAAATTTATAAAAATAAAATAATTTTAAAAAAATATATTTTTTTCGGCCCAGACAAAATCAGCCCAAATAGCTTTATCATATTTATTTAGGCTAATATATGGCAAGTTATTGCCAATAATTGTGTTTTATATTGGTTGAATTTTATATACCAAATATTGTGATTTCCAGAATTGGTAATAGATTTTGGGCGGGAAAACTTCAAAGTTACTCATTTCAGTGGATTTTGTTATTATATTAAGTATAGATAGTTGTTTCCAAATTCTAACCATAAGACCTCCAAATATGACGACATTGAAGTTGGAGAAGAATGTAGTTTTGGGTCACCCAACCCATTACACGGCCCATGCGATATGAGTCAAGTCTTACATGCATGCGTTTTTTCCTAATTTTTTGAGAATTTTCACCCTTCAACTCATATCTTAATTCCCCAACTATAAAGGGGGGCCTAAAGATAAATTTTTATACATCTTATGTCATAATTTGGAGTGTCAAGCAAGGGATTCAAGGAAGAGTTCAAGAATTCAAGAGCAAGAAACATTCAGTTATATCTTTTTAATTGTTTTGTTCTTAGCTACTTATGATATTTTTGAGGATTTATTTTTTACTACCGAGAGGTTTATTATTTAACTCTGACACTCAAAACTACACAGATTTAAATACAATGGTTCCTGAAGAAAAACACCTTCCTGGAGAAAAATCAATATTTCCTCAATATATAAACACCTTCCTGGAGAAAAATCAATTGAGCTTCATTACCGAGCCCAGAATATGAATACTTATCAATCACAATCTTTGGAAATTATAATATAATATACTCCCTTGAGTTTTGAGTTGGAAGGTTATGTTGCGAGATTCGTGTAAATCAATTTTAACTTATTACCAAATTTAAATGCAATTCCGGAATTAAATGGTTTGAATGTTTTAACATATACTTCCTCCGTCCCGAATGAACTTGCACACTTTCCGTTTTCGTCCGTCCCAAATGAACTTGCACACCCTTAAAAAGGAAAATTCTAACACAATCTCCACCCTCAAAATCTCCACTCTCAATCTCCACCCTCAATCAACCTTTGAAAAGTCAACAAAATCCCAAAAAGCAACTTTTTCTTAATATGCGTGCCGACCCCCCTGTGCAAGTTCATTCGGGACGGAGGGAGTATAAGGTAATATCAATTAATGCAGCCAATTATACCATATATAAGGCTTAACCAATTAATGCAGCTAATATTGAAGTTTACCAGAATTAGTAATGTTGTTTTGGGCGGGAAAATGTTGATATTATTATTCTTGGCGGATTTTGTTATATTATATAGTATAGATGACGGCTTTTTTAAACAATTTTGTCTTTTCTAAAATGACATATTTTTAGAATGGAGGGAGCAGTAGATTTAGAAATCAAACAACCAAGATTTCAATAGTCACATTTACCCTAAGAATAAATATCTTGTACACCAATATCCGGACAATCCTAGTCATGGACAATTTCATCATGAAAATATATTAGTATTTATATTTAAATGTATTACTTGTTCTCAATGAAGTTTTCATGTTGAAATTGTATTAATATTTATTCTTAAATGTATCACTTGCTCTTACACTGAATGATTAATACCTTTCAATGTAAAATAATAATATCTAACCTAAATATTGAAAAATATATCGTTTTTTGTGTCGGAACAACACAAATATAAATAAGGATACATCATAGATACGCTCTTAGATCTGTGCACCTGGAATATCGAAACCTTTGTCATAAACACCATCACAACTCAACACACTTTTCTTTTTATTTAGTTTTGTTAATTTTTTATATTTTTAAATATTCTTCTAATTTGATTTGTTATTTTTTAACCTTTTAAAGATTTATGTACTTTATTTCTATATTTATAGGGGGCTTGTTCGTCGCATACCTATAAGTTCAAGAAATCATTTGACTCATTATAAAAGTTAGTGGCCAAAAAAGTATATAGTCATATTTTAGTTTTACCTTTTCTATTTTAATAATTATAATATACTCTCTCCTCTCGATTTATTTTGCACACTTTTCATTTTATGCCGACCGAGCTTATTTTACATACCTCTAAAATAAAAAATAATACTCACAATCTTCATCTTCAAAATCTCAACTCTCAATCTCATCTTTAAAAATATTAACGAAAAACATTTTTTTTTTTTGTGCCCGATTCATTGTGCAAAATAAGTCGGGAAGGAGGAAGTAGTAGAATCATTCTTATAAAATAGAGATGCACTTGAGTGGTACCACTTTATGATTGCTTAAAAGTAAAAAATGCTGAAAGAGAGTGAAGGCACAGAGAAAGCGTTCACCTAACCTACCCAAATATTAGACACACCACCCAAAAAACAGAAATTTAGAAAAAAGACAACTGTAAAGGCTGCTGACATGGAAAATAACTCGCAGTCGGTCGGGCCAATATCATAGGTTGAACTGAGTCGATTCAAATCTTGTCGGGCCAGAGTTAATGAGGAAAGCTTGATCCATTGTCCTAAATTATACTATGATTTTCGGGATACCCCGCTGCCTGTTGTACTTGTAGTCCAATGAATCAACTCTGTTGGAATCGATGGTATTTCGGGCCAAGAATCATATGGCCCAACTCAGCTGAAATTTGAGACGGGATGGGCTGAATTTTCCACTTTTAGATCTTACTTACACTATGTGTAATACTCTTTTTGTATTGTGTACCACGTATCTTATACATACCTATATAGGTGAGTATAGTTATGTATAAATATATGGTGGATAACATGCTAAGTCTATTTCACGTGGTGAAGAGTTTACCAAGCCGAACTTAAATTGAGAAAACTGTAATACGACATGAGGTTACCACAGGGCAAAACGACTTGACACTTAATCGAAGTCAAAGTCTTCTATATATCCGGACACGACTCTTATATTCGTGCATTTCGATTTAAAGAGCAGATCCATAAAAAAAGTATCATTGTTTATTTATATTGAAAGTATTACTTGTTTTGAAGAAATGTATTACGCATTTTTTCAAAACAAATACTCCCTTCGTCCCGGCCTAATTGACCAACTTGCCATATTTGTTTGTCTCAACCTAATTCTCCTAGCTAGCACATAAATGACATTCTCTCACAATTTTCACCCTTAAAATCTCCACTCTTAATCCCCACCTTTGAAAAAGTCGAAGATTCCACAAAATCTGTTTTTCCTTAATCTCCGTGCCCAGTCAAGGTTGACCAATTAGGCCGGGACGGAGGAAGTAATACATTTCAGCATAAACACTAACACATTTTCAGCATGATACATTTCTTCTGAACAAGTAATCCGTTTCAACATCAATACTAATACATTTCTTCTTTCTCTATAATGTAGTTTATCACATTCTCTATGTTCACAGTTACGCACACTATAGAAAAAGAATGTGAAAGAACTACACCGAAATGTACAACCTCAACTACAGAGGATTCAGACGGGTGAATTGGAGAATTATGTGATAACAACAATACTATATCACTTGTACTTATCTCAAAATGTTTTTATCAACAAATAATGGATTAAAAAGAACAAATGGAATATGAGAATAAGTGAAAAAAAAAAAAAAAAAAAAAGCATCATCATCTAATTCAACAGTGATGACTTAATAATTATCGCCACAAGTCATTACAACTTTAGAATCATTTTAGTAAATAGTTAATTTTGCTTATTATTGATAATTATCTAGAATCAAGAATCTTTATTACATTAAAGGTGTTTGGATAAATACGGAAATATTCTGGATATATAATTTTAAACAAAACCATATTTTTACACTATCCCGGCTACAATGAAGTGATTCTGTACATTATACCCTATCGAAATATACTTGATCGTATCGAAATTTTCGATATATTAGAATTCATACTATTATCAAATCGAAAATTTTGATGTACTGAACTTGAGTACACTGAAAATTCAGTATAATCCAATATAACGAAAATTTTATAGGATAAAATTTTGGTGTACTGAAAATTCAGCATAGTTTAGTATATCGAAAATTCGATACAGTATCAGTAATATTGGTACATATAAAAACCATATAATCTTTTTTTTTTCTATAATGAGAGATTGTTATGCCGAAAATTCTCCAGTGATCATTATAATTTCAGTATAGCAAAATACCAATAACTAAAATACTATTAAAAGATAACAAAATTAATTCTGACCATTCAAAATTTATTGAAATCGAAATAACGATAACGAAAATTTCGAATTTTCATACGTTACCTTACCAAAGTTTACTGAAATTCTTGGTATAATAAAATTTTCAGTATTTTTCGTTAGTTCTTTTTGGAGAAGGTTTTTAATGCACCAATTGCATAATTTTAGATCCATGCAATTCAAGTTATAAACAAAAAAATATTAATATTTATATTTAAATGCATTACATGATCTAGGTAATAATGAAAATGTATTAATGTTTATGTTTAAAGAACAAGTGATGCCTTTAAGCATAAATCATGATATCCCCTCGAATTGCAATACGCAATTAGCGAACACGAGAGTTTATCTTTTTTTGGTACGATAAATGTAGCACCACCTCGAATTGCAATATGCAATTAGCAAACACGAGCATTTATCTTTTTTGGTACGATAAATCGTGTAATCTATCTCGAATTGCAATATGCAATCAACGCTTCGATATTTTCTCCTACCCTACAAGTAGTGTGTCACATTTTTACCTAAAAATTCTTTAAAGGATAAAATATCTGCATAATTTACTCCACATATACTGGAAATGAATAATGAAATAAATGTTTTCTTGTCACATTTGGATTTTTCTTGTAATGTGACAGAGATAACATGGTTCAAGATTTTACTATTGTCCTGAAAAGATACCCCATCAAAATTAAATATCGAGCAATTTCCATCCACGTGGCCGCTTTTCATTGGCTTTCCATTAAGAACAGTTCGACGTTTAACTCTGAACATGCTATAAAAGGCCAAGGTGATCTCGTCTTCAACTCGCACCCCATCGTTGAACACTTGTGTGCGCGTGCATTTCAGTCGCTCTCCGTTATCTCTCTCGTGAAGTTAGCATTCCGTTCTGGAATGCGCTTCTGCTGAGCTGTGTAGCATTTCGGATTCTCTCTCTCTAGATATCTTCATCGGAGAGAATTTGATCTCGTGGAGCTGCTTTCCAGGTTGCTAAAGAGGATACTGTAAAGGTAAATTCGGTGTTCCTTTTTGTTCTTACTTTATGTGTAGAATTATGCTGAATATGTGGAGTTGGAAGTCCGAAGTGAGCTGTATAATAAAGGAAATCTCGAAGTTGAAGTTACATTTCACGAATTTTCAGTTGAATTTGAACTTTTGAAGTGCTTTCTACGGTTAAGGTTTTTTGGAGGCGGTTTTGGGGAAATTTGTATGTGAATTTCGGTGATCATTTCAAATTTTAGTAACTGAACTCTTCGGAATGATTCTGCGTCACGCATTTGTTTTGCCTGTCTGTCGATCTTTGATTGCTCCTCGGCACTTATGGAAAAGTATGATTGTACCTCACTGTTGTGTTGTACCTTGGAATCGACTGAAGAATTTGAATCTCTTTGGAGGTGATCTGATGGAATTAGCCGTTGATTGGACTGTTTCTGCATGGATTTTTATTTTCCTATTTGGTATTTGTTCGTTGAGCTTCTCTTTTGTAGCGTCTGATCTACCGTTAATCCTCTGTGTTGTTGATGGTGATGATGGTGAACTTAGAATATATATTGTGCTTCTAAATTATTGTCATGCTTGCTAAAATTACTCTAGATCTCCTTGTGACTTTTTACGTTTTACTTTTGCTATTCCTTTGATTTTGTTTGTGATGCTGCTCCGCACCCGGGGGGCGGAGAAAAGGAGGATGAAGAATACAAAGGACAAACTTTTGTAAGGTCATTCGTAAAGTTTAAAATTGGATCCATCAGATCTCGATGTAGTGTAGTGGTCAAAAGATGCTCTCCCTTTTCAAAATTCAATATTCGATTAAAACTTTTCTGCTTTGTTGTAAATACTTGTTTTGGTGGCTTTCGTCACATGATTATGATTAGCATCCTTGGTTATCCTCACTGTTTGCTCGAGTGATCTGCTCGAATGGTGGTGAATTGATATATAAGCTTTCTTTCTATGCAGTAAATCGTGAAGCAGTTCTTAAACGCTCAAAGATGACTGTTACACCAAAGATCTCAGTGAACGACGGGAACCTTGTGGTTCATGGGAAGACCATACTCACTGGAGTTCCTGACAACATCGTGGTTACGCCAGGATCTGGTGTAGGCCTCGTTGCTGGTGCATTCATCGGAGCCACAGCTTCTAATAGCAAAAGCCACCATGTGTTCCCAGTTGGTGTCTTGGAGTAAGCACTCGACTTTGTTAGACTTTGATTTGTTTCTGTAATTTGGTGCTCATTTCAGTGCTTTTTATTCGTATGAACTTCTGTTGGTCGATATCTTTTCTGATCAGTTCATTAGTCTATTCAAATGCTGCTGACTAAAATTTGGTGAAAACCGTAAATCATCATTTTGATCATAGAAGTTAGTGTTACAAATTTTAAGTACTTAGAAAGTTAAGATCTTGACCGGGCTGCTTCTGCACCCATTGTGTGACATCTTCACTTGATGTGTCACACATCTGCTAGGTGGTTAATCTTAGACCAGGATTTATACATCATTAGTGCTCGCATTAAAATGAGCCAATTGGGGATAGAGGAGATTTTTCTTAAAAATAGATGACATTTATCATTTTCAGTCGTTTTTCGGAGAAAAAATATTGAGCTCTTAGGACATGCTTGCTCTTGGAGAAACGTGCAAGAACAATGATGATAAATTAAAAGATAAACAATGTCATGCTATTTGTCCTGTTTGCTGTGTAGCCTCGGATCACAGTTTGAATGTTTCTAATTTACCTCTGTAACAGGGACGTCCGTTTCATGTGCTTATTTCGTTTCAAGCTGTGGTGGATGACTCAGAGAATGGGAACATGTGGGAAGGATATTCCACTGGAGACCCAATTCATGCTCATTGAAAGCAAAAACCCCTCTCCAGGCGAGCAAGAAGATGCACCAACTATCTACACTGTTCTCCTGCCTATTCTTGAAGGGCAGTTTCGCGCAGTTCTCCAAGGCAACGACAAGGATCAGCTTGAAGTCTGCCTTGAAAGTGGTAAGTAGTTCATCGCACCAGAAAACACTTCGGATTAAGCATATGCATATAAATAGATGACATAGTCTTACGATAGAGAAAAAATCAATGATTCCTATCTAAGTGTTTGTGTTTTTAGAAGTTGATACGGTTCAGGGGGAATAACAATAAAGTTGGCACCAAACAACTGTAATGACCTCTTTGTGTTATTTTGTTGCAGGAGATAATGCTGTTGAAACCGACCAAGGACTTCACCTTGTTTACATGCATGCTGGGACTAATCCTTTTGAAGTTATCACTCAGGCTGTAAAGTAAGGCTTCGTTTCTTCCTTGCGATCATCAAATCTTCGAATTTCTCCTAATTATGAATTCATTTTACAATTGTTTTCTCGATGATATGTTGAAACCATTACCTTTTTGAAACAGGGCTGTTGAGAAACACATGCAAACGTTTCATCACCGAGAGAAGAAAAAGGTATGAACATGTTTTGATGAGTATATGTAGTTCTAGAGTTGATTGTGTGGATCCATTCCAAAGATAGAAACAAATTTTATGTTAATACATACATTTTGGGTACATGTAGTTGCCTGCTTTCCTCGACTGGTTTGGATGGTGTACATGGGATGCCTTCTACACTGATGTCACTGCTGAGGGTGTCGACGAAGGATTGACAAGGTACATTCTAGTGAGATTTTTTTTCTTTGATATTAGAAGTTTAGGGTTGTTTCTGTTTGGAAATTAGGATGCTGAAACGATATTTCCTTATGCAGCTTGTGTAATGGAGGAGCACCACCACGCTTTTTAATCATAGATGACGGCTGGCAGCAGATCGGAAATGAGATGAAGGATGATCCAAATTGTGTTGTACAAGAAGGAGCTCAGTAAGACCACCTTCTCAGAGTAGTATAAAGAAGCAATTCAATCTGGTTTTATTATGTCAATCAAATGTTAAAAATGTTTACAGGATACAATTCCTATTGTCTTTTTAGAATTATTTCTGTTACATATTTTGGAGTTTTGATAAGATTTGATTCAATATTCAGCCCAGAGAATAACTATATCTAACATGCTTCTATTTACTTTGTAGGTTTGCAAACAGGCTTATAGGAATTAAAGAGAATGCAAAGTTCCAAAAGAATGGAAAAGCTGATGAACAGGAACCCGGTCTGAAAGTTGTCGTGAGAGATGCCAAGCAGCAGCACAATGTCAAGTAAGTCCTCAACTTTTTCCTAATTACAATGTTCTTATGCCATGTCATATGTTATACATTCCCTAGTGAACAAATATTATCAACTATCTAACTTGCATTTGATAACGAATCCCTACGCTTCAGGTACGTTTTTGCTTGGCACGCTCTAGCAGGCTACTGGGGAGGAGTCCAGCCCGCAGGCCCGGGATTGGAGCACTACGAGACTGCTTTGGCCTACCCAGTGCAGTCTCCCGGTGTACTAGGGAACCAACCCGACATTGTTATGGACAGTCTTGCTGTTCATGGGTTGGGCCTGGTCCACCCGAAGAAAGTCTTCAATTTCTACAATGAGCTTCATGCCTACTTGGCTTCCTGTGGAGTAGATGGAGTTAAAGTCGATGTGCAGAACATCATCGAGACTCTTGGTGCTGGCCATGGTGGCAGAGTTTCTCTGACCCGTAGCTATCACCAGGCACTAGAAGCTTCCATCGCGCGCAACTTTGCTGATAATGGCTGCATTTCTTGCATGTGCCATAATACTGATGGAATCTACAGTGCTAGACAGACTGCTGTTGTTAGAGCTTCGGACGATTATTACCCTCGTGACCCTGCTTCCCACACCATCCACATATCTTCGGTAGCTTACAATACAGTTTTCTTGGGAGAGTTTATGCAACCTGATTGGGACATGTTTCACGTGAGTAATTTTAAAAACATTGGCATGAAAAATTCGAGTTTACTTGTTCATGAGCATTAACGAAATGTCGGTTTTTGCGCTTGTGTTGCAGAGTCTGCACCCGACTGCTGAGTATCACGCTGCAGCTCGTGCTGTAGGAGGATGTGCAATTTATGTGAGGTAATCATATATTTCCCACTGATCTGTGATCAACCCCCTACGAATATTGTCGAATTCAGTGGTGTAAAAACTTGCCGTTTTCAATACAGTGACAAGCCGGGGCACCACGACTTTGGGCTCTTGAGAAAGCTTGTTCTTCCTGATGGATCTGTTCTTCGTGCACAATTACCTGGACGACCTACATTGGACTGTCTCTTTGTCGACCCTGCCAGAGACGGAACAAGGTTTGTTACATAATCCTGTCCTAACTTTACTTAAATCCATTTCTCTTGAAACTAAACTCAAAAAGTACACAGCTTACTTAAAATCTGGAATACGAACAAGTGTACCGGAGTAGTCGGCGTGTTCAACTGCCAAGGCGCAGGCTGGTGCAAGGTTGAGAAGAAAACACGCATTCACGACGCCGCCCCCGGCACCCTTACCGGCTCCATTCAAGCAGTAGATGTCGACAGCATCGCCCAAATCGCTGGACCAGAATGGAATGGAGAAGCCATAGTCTACGCCCATAAATCCGGCGAGGTACTCCGCTTGCCTAAAGGCGCGTCACTCCCCGTGACTCTTAAGGTCCTCGAATACGAACTCTTCCACATTTGTCCTCTCAAGGTCAGCTCCTATCTAACAACCATTTATTCGTCTCGCTGACAAAACAGTAATTTAACTATTAAACTACTTCCCTTTTTCTCAAAACAGGTGATTACACCGAACATTTCCTTCGCGCCAATTGGCCTGCTCGACATGTTCAACTCCAGCGGTGCAGTGGAGCAGTTTGAAGTTGAGAAAACAAACGCAGTCTTCGATGGTAGCATCGAAGCAGAGGTTCTGAGTGAGAACCGACCGGCAGCAGCCACGATTACTTTGAGGGTCAGGGGATGCGGCCGCTTTGGCGCCTACTCTTCTCAAAAGCCATTGAAATGCACTGTTGGAAATACGGAAACTGAGTTTAACTACGAACAAGCTACCGGATTGGTGACTCTGTCCATCCCAATGCCAGAAGAGGAGATGTATAGATGGCCTATTGAAATCCAAGTTTGAGGTTCGTTTTCGACGACTCTCATCTCCGTTGTGATGATTCTTGCAGCATGATGAGGGTGGAAGTGTTTTTATTGTACTATGTAGTTAATGTATGTGCGAGAGAGGGAGAGAGAATAGGAGAGAGTCTTGAGGATGGGAAAAAATAAGTGCATTCTGTACCACTTAATCTGAAATAATATACTTCTGCTATTCTGTTAACTATTTCATCTCTTGATTAACTAATATGAATGCAAAAGGTAAGGTATCTTTCATTGTTGTAACTTCTTGGAACTGTATTTCTAAAAGTTCCCATCTAGTTCAAACTATATCCTACTCAAACGCTAGTCAGTCCTTGACCCTTTTTTCTTGTATTTCCTCTTCGTTTAATTCTACCTAAGCTCCAGTTAACCCGTCTAATCTTTGACTAGGGCTAGACCCCAATCTGCCCCACCTAACTGGTGTGTAGCATCTTTTAGAACATTAATATTAGGTGTTCGATGCGCGCCGAGTGTTTTTTTTTCTTATAAAAACACAAAATAAAAATAATTTTTATTTTATATTATACTCCCTCCGTCCCGTTCCGTTTTGCACGTAGGGACGGACATGTATATTAAGAAAAAAACTGTTTTTTTGTGTTTCGATTGACTTTTTCAAAGATGGAGATTGAGGGAGGAGATTTTAAGGGTGGAAAATACGTAAGCATATAAGGTTTCCAAAGCAAAATTGAAGAAAATACATAAGCATATGGTGTGCAAAACAAACTAAAAAAAAAAAAACTTCTGAACAGATAAATTCAATATGTAAAATGTATTATAAGCATATTTACATCCTATAAACATCTTGAAAAAAACAAAATAAAACTATAGTATAAAATTCCCAATATCACAAACATTGAGGACCTATATCAAGTTACCCCCACCTCAAAAAAGTACAACACACAAAATGATCCATTTTTTGCAATTGAATTCACTAGTGTTACGATTTCTTTCACCTATCTTCTACCCTTCATTATTCATTTGTAGATCTTTCATCAACTTTTGGCTGAGACTATTGTATCGTTCTCGCGAGTATTGTCTCGATGCCTTCCTCCAATCCGTCCCTGCTTTCATCATCGCCGTGAATTCTTCAAAACTTATCCGTCCATCCTGCATAGTCGAGTATATGTTAGAAAGGTTCAGTTCGTCGTTTTTCCATGAGCGAAAAATTTCCAGTCTTATAATGTATGACACAAATCAAGGGCAAACACGAGTAAGACTGTCTTACAGATCACTTTCTGTAAGACAGAGAGTTAGTGTTGCAGATAACTGACCTTATCCGTGTCAACATCATGCATAATCGCGTTAATGACCTCTTCACTCGTTTCCTCTGCCTCGTCAGCAAGCGCATCCCTCAGCTCTTCGATCTCTATGTGTCCACTTTCGTTCCTATCAAAGAAAGCAAATGCTTTACGCAGATGGTCGTCGTTGCCCATTTTCCTTAGGTGTACGGAAATCGCAACAAACTCTCCGTAGTTGAGATATCCATCCTTGTCCCCGTCGCCCTGCACAATAAAATGATCATTTCAGAACGAGTATCTTTTGCACATGAATATGTTAGCGAAACATAATAGTAGAGGTGGCAAAATCGACTCAGCCCGCCTAATATTCTAGACAGGCTGAGTCAGGCCGTCCAACTTGACACCTTTACATAATAGAAGTCACTTACAGCTTCCATAATGACTTGAAGATCAGTTTCGGGTATATGATGACCAAGCTTGTGTAACCCGATTCTCAGCTCATTAATGTCGATTTTGCCCCTGTTGTTCGTATCCATAACTTTGAATCCCTCTTTGATTCCCGCCACTTCCTCCACTGACAAATGCTCAGCAATAACCTGACATTTCAAAAACCAAATCAGCAACGGATTTTCCCAAGACTGGTCGAAAAATAGTCAAGAGATAGACGTTACCCTAAGAGCTCGTTTCTTCAGCTTATTCATCGTCGAAAACTGTTTCAGTCTAGCTCTTACAGTTTCACCCAGAGAAACATTAGGAGCACTTTTCGCGTTTTGCAACCAAGGATGATCTGTAAATTAGCAGCTAAACTTGTTAGGAAGTTGTCGTTATAAACAGATCAAGCAGTTCAGTGAGAAAAATTGTGTCGATTTTGATATATGTACCTAGAACTTCTTGCGCTGTTGGACGCTTTGAAGCGTCGGGGTTGAGCATCTTCTTGACGAGGTCCTTTGCTCTATCGGAAACCTTAGGCCACGGATCTCTTTTGAACTCGACACGAGAACGAATAATCGCTTGAGCTACTCCTTGTTCAGTTTCTGCAGTTTTTGTTGAACAAGTTTACATCAAGAATGTGTCGAAAAACGGAACAAAGTTGATTGATGCAAGAAACCAGAATGAGTTTTCTCAGTAGATTGTTTCCAGCAAACCTCTCTGAATCATATGGTTTAATAACGTTAAAATTTACGACTTTTTGGTCAATTATTATTTCCTACATAATATTTCAACTGTAAAATAGAAATACACCAT
This sequence comes from Ajuga chamaepitys, assembly GCA_958295605.1. Classification (NCBI taxonomy): domain Eukaryota; kingdom Viridiplantae; phylum Streptophyta; class Magnoliopsida; order Lamiales; family Lamiaceae; genus Ajuga; species Ajuga chamaepitys. Next base: position 1,968,061 of record OY282504.1, on the reverse strand, counting down.
TTTTAGACTATTTATTTTGATGCACGCGGACAGATTCTAGATTCTAATTGCTGACTTGGAGGCCAAAATCGAGAATCTACCCAGCCAAATAGTAGATATGTAGTCGTACGTATTCTTTTAACCCCTAAACATGTTGTCGTTATCAATTTATTAGGGGTTAAAAACATCGTGCAATTACACGTCTGCAATTGGGCTGAACAAAATCTCAATTTTGGTCTTCCCGTCTACAATTGAAGTAGAAAACTTACCTGGTTCATCAAGTCGAATATATTATAAAGGTGATGGAATACTATGTTACAAATGATAATTAACCAAAAAATCATGAATTTTTACGTAATTAAACCTATTAAGACGACGGAAAAAGAGTACTGACCGGCCCAAAAAGGCGGAAAACCACAGAGCAAGATGTAGAGAATAACGCCAGCACTCCAAACGTCGACTTCTGGACCATAGTTTCTCTTCAGCACCTCAGGAGCCATGTAGTAAGGACTTCCCACGATCTCGTTGAATCTCTCCCCTGTCGAATCTCAAGCAAATTAGCGACGAATTTGAGATAAAACAGTGAAGTTATGAAATGAACAATTTCAAATATGTTGATTTAAAGCAATGAAGTGTAGCAGATCTTACCAGGCTTGAAGAAAATCGACAGCCCGAAATCAATGGCCTTAAGTGGTGCTGTTTCCTTCATATTCGCAAACAAGAAATTTTCGGGTTTCAGATCACGATGCATTACTCCGTGCTCATGGCAAACCTGCAAAAGTTTGAAGCTATTAGAAATTGCCTTCAAACTTCTCTATACACAACTATTTGTTTGAGCACTATTTGAGTTCGATTAAGATTGCGTTTGGATAGAGGGAAGGAGTAGAAATGCAAGGATTCAGAATCAACGAAAACAGGTTCCAATCGACTCTCAATCTCTTGATAATTAGTCCAAAATGAAAGTGTTCGTAAATCCATATCAATCCATATCAGGAGATTAAGGTCTAGCGCTTAATACAGGGCCACGTTAGCATTAGTGGATAGGATTCGGGGGAAAAATGTAGGTGGCCAAGGACAGTATGACGCCTATGTTTGGGGCCCACACAGAGCTAGGTGGGTCTTTTCAGGACAGAATAGACACTGCTTAAGTCTCAACTAGCCGCTAGACCCCAAACTCTATGACAAAAGTCTATCTATCTAGCTTTAATTAGATCCTGACTAGACGCTAGACTGTTCTTAGCCCCTTACATTTTTCTCCAACTCCCCTGCGCTCTATCTCTCCTAGACCCCGCTTAACGTCATTCTCAACTACCCGCTAGACTCCAACCTACCGCTCGACAGCTCTGACTAGACCTTAACTAGACGCTAAAGGGGTCTTTTAGCCCGGCCGCTTGCATATATCCGATTAAGCGCGCTAGACCCTAATCTCCAGCTTGACTAACGTGCTCCAACTAAACCTCGTCTAGGTGCTATACTATCATGTAATTTCTGCGTACTCCCTCCCCCACCCCACCCCACCCCACTTTATCCCTCTAGACCCGCTTAACTCCATCTACCATCCGACTAACGTCTAACATCTTTTACGACAACACAAAAACACAAAATCTCACCTGAATAACCTCAACAATAGTCCTAGTAACAGCAGCAGCAGCTCGTTCAGTATAATGCCCTCTGGCAACAATCCGATCAAACAACTCTCCACCTTCACACAACTCCATAACCAAATGCACAGCATGATCATCTTCATAAGTATCCTTCAAACTAACAATATTCGGATGCTTAGGCAACTTCTTCATGATCTCAACTTCCCTCCTAACATCCTCCACATCCACTCTCGTCCTCAGCTTCTTCTTCGATATCGATTTGCAGGCGAATACTTCTCCGGTGGCCTTATCGGTGCACATATACGTAATCCCGAATTCACCTCGCCCTAGCTCACGCCCCAGCTCGTAGAATTGCTCTATGTTATGCCCTGTCGGAGTTTTCAACACGGAGGCTTTGTTGCCGCTTGTTGGGGTTACTATATGACCGCCGCCGCCGTTGGCGGCGGCGAACGGGTTCGGCCGGTGTTTTCTGGTGGATTTCTCGTCGGAAGTTTTTGGTACGGCGCAACAGTTTCCCATTTTCTTGTTTCAATTTCAGATCAAAAGCAGTAGAGCATGCGATGAAGACTGAGTTTTTATTACACCAAAAGGATAAAAAGATGTAAAAATGTAAAAATTAATCGGAAAAGAAAAGTGGGGTTTGATCAGAATTTGATGAGCTACAAAACCCAGATAACAAAACCTCGGATTTTTTAGGACCAAATTAATTCAATTTGAGGTTTCTTGATTGCAGTAAAGATCAGTGGACCATGCGATCAAGACTGAGTTTTTATTACACCAAAAAAAAGATACAAAAAAGTGAAAATTAATCGAAAAAAAAGTGGGTTTTACTCAGAATTTGATGAGCTACAAAACCCAGATCACAGTAACCTCGGATTCTTCAGGACTGAAATTTTATGAGGAAGAACAAGAAAGAAAAAAAAAAGGATTTGATTTTTATGAAAATTTTGAAGAAAGAAGATGAGAGAGAAATTCAAGTATGGAAACAATGAGTTTCCAGAATTTGGGGAATGGGGATTTAAGGAATTGGGATTGAAGAAAAATGTTGAAAATGGGAATTTAACGAATCATCTTGAAAACAGTGAAAACAATGACATTTCATTGGAAACTTTCTTCCCTAAAATTTATGTACACACTATATAAAACTACTCCCCACCTCCGTTCTAACTTGCCTACTTTAACCGAACACAAATATTAAAAAAAAATTAAGATTTCATGAAATTTTTAACTTTTTCAAAGTTACATATTAAGAATGAAAATTGTGAAAAAAAAAAACATTTATGAGCTGACAAACTAAACTGGAACTAATCGAACAGAAAAATAGGCAAATTAAAACTGGATGAAATAATATTTTTATATTTGGGTTTTTGTTTTTGACTGCCAACTGGATATTTTGACCTTAAAAAAATTAAATTAGATTTCTTCTAGAATACCCAAATTGTCCTTGAATGAGCTAAAATTGATGCATACCTAAAAATAAATAACATGATATTGGAAACTTCTATTTATTGATTGTAAAATGGATAAAGTTGACTTCACTCTGAGATGTTTTATTATTCTCCGTTTTAATTTGTTCTAATTGGGGTGATTATTTTAATATTTTATAAGGTATTTCAAGAGGTTATAAAATTTATACAAAAGTTTATAAAATATGTAGATAATAAAATATTTAAGCTTGAATTTGAGTGAAGATACTTAGCTATGGATTTGTGAGATAAATTTAAAATTTATTGTTAATTATACATTTTTATTAATATGTGTAGTGTATGTAATTCACATTTCGACTAGTATGTTTAGTGTATGTGAGGTTCGTTTATTGTGTCTAGGCTGTGTGAAGAACTTGTATTGATTGTGTGTAGTTTGTGTATGTATATATAGTTTAATTGTGACTTATAAGATACTAAAAATAAGATATACCCGTTTAGTAAAATACTTATAGTAAGATGGGCCATATATACTTTTTTTTTTATATAACTTACAAGCTTTAAGAGTATCTTTACATTTTATAAATTAAACGTTTTGTTTGTTAAAACATATTTACTCCTTCCATCCCGAATGAAAAAGGAAAGAATAAATTATGGGTCAAAATAAAGTTTAGTATTATACTCCTTTCGTTTCGAATGAACTTGCACTAGTAAGTGGACACACATATCAATAAAAAGTTATTTTTTGAATTATGTTGACTTTTAAAAGTGTGCAAATTAATTAGGATGAACCAAAATAAAAAGTGACGAGTTCATTCAGGACGAAGGGAGTATAATATATTATAAATTTATGAGTGATGATAAAAATCAAGTAAAAGGAAGTAAAATGTTGTCAGTATGGAGGGCAAAACCGTCATAATGAACAGAAAGTGAACGTGGAGTTTTCTTGTTACAGTTGGGTGACCTTCTAGAAACCCACTAGTAGACGCTACCCAGCAATTTCTAGAAAAGACCCTATACTTTACCTTTATTAGAGATTTGCCCTCTAAAAGCTACCCCTACTTCACTTTACAACTCAACTCTACTTACTGAGATAATCACATCCATTTAAATAATCCTCCCTCCGTCCTGATCAATTTTACACATATGAAGAAACACGTATATTAAGAAAAAATTATTTTTCGATTTTTAGTTGACTTTTTAAAGGTGAAGATTGTGAGAAAAATTCTAATTTTAAGAGTGTACAAAATTGTATGGAACGAACAAAAAAAAAATGGTGCAAAATTAGGCGGGACGGAGTTAATTTCCGTTTTGAATTAGGGTAAGTGTGGTTAAGGTGATTTATGAACTATGGACCCTCATTAAGCCATTAATTGCACAAATAATTACACCAATTGTGAATTAATCTCTCTTTGTGGTAAAATTAGTGGGGTGAGTCTTGTGTGTGTGACAAAATACACTTTTACAGAAAATATTGATATTTTTACAGGAGAAAGTGATACTTTTACTACATTGATACTTTTACAGATAAAGGCGATACTTTTGCTACAAAAGGTGATAATTCTTTTTCTTCAGAAAAGGTGATACTTTTACAAATAAACGTGATAGCTTTATCACAAAAAATGATATTTTTTCCCGTCACACCGTGTGACGATCGTATGACGGTCACATACGAGTTTTTGCCAAATTAGTGTATACTAATATATCTACACCCAATTATTTAGACCATATTATCTTATGTTATCTCAAATGTATAATCACATTGGAAGATTTGGTACTTAATTTTTTATTTATGCTAATGTGACCCTATCATAATTTTATTATAATTACAGGCACAACTGACAAACTCGGTTCGGTTTAATGGGTTAGTCCAATTCGCCTGACATTTTAAATGGATTGGGGCAATAAGAATGTAGACTCTAAGTATTATCGAGTCTATCAAGTCCAACTCGATGTTGAAATAATTAAACAAATCCCAAATCGAAAATATAATGACAGGATCCTGGACATATATGAAAGATGAATCTTCATTGGCATGAGGTCTTTTGGGAGTTAGCCCAAAAGTAAATTCGTGCGAGCTTAGGTCAAAGCGGACAATATCACATTAAACGAAGATGCGGGTTCAGTCAGGGCCCAACACCCGATGTGTTAAAAGCTCGACAGGTCCTGGGTCGGTCCAAAAGTCTTAGTATATTTAATAGAAATAGACTGAGTTTGACTTGATAATTTTTGCCCGATGAAGTTTTAGGTCTGCCCAACTTATCTCGACATATAGTATGGAACCCATGGGCTAGATCCGATCGAATCGGCCCCGAATTGCTATCTCTAATCATATTTTTTACATATAAAATAAGGGGTAGTTTAGTCTTTTCAAACTTAAAAAGTCTTCTTTTGTCAACAACCATGTGAGACAAATGAATCGTTCGCTTCTTAGAATAATACCACGATTCAAGACGTGTACCGAGTCAAACTCGGCGAATTGACTTCACAACTCATCTACCCTTTTTTATTTTTTCTCTTTAAATTAATTAATTTATACTCCCTCCGACTTGAACAAAGGTCGACACACATATTAAAAAAAGTTATTTTTTGAAATTTTATTGACTTTTTAAAGGTTGATCGAGGGTGAAGATTGAGGGTAGAGATTGTATTACTACCTCCGTCTCGCTCTAACTTGCCTATTTTCCTTTTCGATTTGTCCCAATCTAACTTGTCAGCCCATAAATGACAAATTTCTCTCACAATCTCCACTCTCAAAATCTCCATCATCAATCTTCACCTTTAAAAAAAATCAAAGATTCTACAAAATTTATTTTTTCTTAATTTCCGTGTCTGATCAAAGTAGGAAAGTTAAGCCGGAACGAAGAGAGTATAACTTTTCTTTTTAAAAAAGTAAATTTACTTGGAACGAACAAAAATTTAAAGTTTGCAAATTTAATCGAGAGGGAGGAAATAATTGCGTCATGCATACCGTCGTTAACGCGCTTCCAATGCTTAGAATCATTCTAATTTCTAGGCGGGTCAAACTTTTATCCAGAAAATCAAACCACTATAAATTTTGGTTTCAAAAGAATACAAAACACTAAAAAAAAGAAAAAAATATTGCCCATGATTGCGGCGTGTATTACATAAAACTAATTAGAGGTGATAATTTAAACGGTCCTATTTGGTCGGGTTTAGTTCGTGGAGTAGAGGTGGTAAAATTTACTCAGTTCGATAGGTCAACTATAAGGCCCGATATTTTCGATGGGCTGAGCCATAAAAATATCGACCCGAAGTTCTATTTGGTCCGATCGGATAGGCCCGATGGGACAAAAGTTCGACGGGCCACAGAATGACCCGATAATTTTGGTATATTATAAGGGAGTATAGGCCGACTGAATTTTGGCACGGCCTGAAATATTGCGTTGGCCTGACGGTCCTGGCCCAACCGGATCGGGCTGTCAATACTATATTTTGGGCTAGGTTAAAATTTAATCGGGATTAATATACTAAGATTATCGAGTCAGTCAAACTTATCGGACCAGGCCAGTCGGGACAAATAGTAATTGGGATGATCTAACGCCCAATTCTTCTAAAATGTTGGGCCTACTGGCTTCGTCCATGGGATCGGACTGATTTTACCACCTCCAACATTTACGGATGTAGAAATATTTTAGTGCATAACGTGGATCTTTTAAAATAAGGGTGGAATATCTTCCATTTAAAATTCTTAATTACATGGCAGATAATCAGTGCTAATATATTAGTAATGTTACATGTATCATGCAATTAAAGACTCAATTGTAGTAAATGGTTCAATCTAAATATTGAAACTGATTTGTCGGGATATTTATTTGTTTCGATTATTCTAACCAAACACCTTATAATATGTTCAGTTGATATACCTAAACACAATTATATTTGTTCGATCATAATAACCGATACTTTTATGAAGTGTATTTGAGGGAAAGGGGGGTTGATACCCCCACCCTTGTCAAAATTAAGAGAATAAATCTATAAATTGTACTTAGGGTTACATACATAGAAAAGCATGAATTAATCAATTATATTGTCAATTTCATGAATAGTTTAGACAAAAGACTCTTAAAGATACTTATCTTTGGAATTGTCCTTCATCACAACACTTATCTTACCCTAAATCATCCCCTATCTCCTGCTCCCTCCGTCCCGATTTAATTTGCCTATTCTGACCGGACACGAAAGTTAAAAAAAAAAAAAAAAAAAAAATTATAAAATCTTTGACTTTTTCAAAGATGAAGATTTTGAGGGTAGAGGTTATGAGAAAAATTCTCTTTTTCAGACTGACAGTTATTTTGGACAAACCAAAAAAGCAAGTAAACAAATTAAGCCGGGGACAAAGGGAGAATCTACTATCTATAAAAATAGGATGTTTATTGTAAATTGATGTATTAAATAAACTATCCCTATGTTATAGTGACCTATAACGACAATAAATTCAAATTTATTGCAATAATGAAGAGCAATAGATTTTCGAAATAATACTCCCTTCGTCTCACCTTATCTTGCACACTTTCCTTAAACGACCGTCTCGTCTTATTTTACACAGCCTAAAAAAAGAAAGTTATAACACACTTTCCACCCTCAAAATCTCTACCCTCGATTCACCTTTGAAAAGTCAACAAACAACCAAAAAGCAATTTTTCTTAATACCCATATCGACTTCCTGTGCAAGATAAGTCGGGACGGAGGAAGTAGATTATATTAATTGCATAACAATAATGTAAGGATTAATTATTCACGTGCAAAGTATTGACCAGTTGACAATAAAAAGAAATCCAAATGGCATGAAAATGTTAAGGACAAAGTGTTGCATTCTACAACAAGGTCATAAAAGATGAGGCAATTCGTTATAATGACCAGCAAAATTTTCAAATTAATTGCAATAATAACAATGACCAATAAATTTTGGAATTAATAGATTCTATTAATTGCTACAACGATAATGTAAGGATTAATTATTCACGTGCGAAGTATTGACAATGAAACGAAGAATCCGAAATGCAAGAAAAGGTTAAGCACAAGAGCGTTGAACCAATCGTCGATTGCATTCTACAACAAGGTCACAAAAAGATGCAACTTAGGAAGCCAGTATGAACAGAAAGGGGTCTAATAGCTAACTACAAGCTATACACGCTACCTTCAGTCGGAAAAGATGATGTTGGTCGGATTTCAAGACGATTAATTAACAAGGCGTCATCAGAGAGATTCAGCAAGGTTTACAGTTACTGATGACATCCATGGACGGGAGAAAGATGTTTTTACCATTGTTGTTCGACTAGTTAATCCACAACAAAAGTAGCTTCAGGAGGAGCGGTTTTCGTCATCTGCGACAATTGATCTGCAGGAATCACAAGTCACAATCAGCACAACATTTACCTTTCCAGAGAGAGACTGATAAATGTCGGGGTAGAGTTTCAGTCAGAATTGAACTAATGAGAGAAGAAATGAGAGTTTCAGAACAATTGCTAATTAGTTTCTTCATTTCTGGATAAAAGGCAGAAACCCGAGGGGAGTTGCTCATTAGTCGGCGAATATCATTGGAAGAGGCTCTCAATTTAGCTGAAACTTACGAGGCACGATTAAGTCAGCCTAGAATGTCACGGGACTTTGATTTGTATGTTGAGAATACTTTGATGATGAAGTATATGTTATTGGTTGTATTAATATAGCATGGACGGTGTTCGATAAGGAAAAGAAATGAATGATTAATTCACCTCATTCCCCAATTCACGCAGTAGCCACATTGGTTATGCGAGTTTAGGGATGGATATTGAGGCATTGGCTGATAATGCTTTGATTAAGCGAAATTATTGAAGCCCAAGTACTTTATATGTCCGTGAAGGTGTTCGATGAAATGCCCCTTATAGACGTCTCTTTGAATTATATTGGGATTCACAATTTCAGGTTTGAAAAATATGAGAAATTTGATTTTGCGATAGGAGAACGAGACTGATAATGCAGATGTAGTCTTAATTCAATAGATCATAGAGTTTCTACATTTATGCTGCAAGTGAAGTTTCAGAGTGAGTTTTCGAGAACCAAATATTCCACGCTTAGAAGAACTTGTTAAATGGTATCAAATGGAGTAAATACTATTTAGCTCTACCTAGAAAGTAAAATTCCATCACTTGTTCAAGGGCTCAAAAAATTAATCCTACATTAGACAGGAAATAGAACCAAATGCATGTCTAGCTTGAGATGAACAATTAAAAAATAAAAAATTAAATAAATAAAAAAGACGGGAAAATAAAACAATGAGGAACGCTTACCCCAAGTTATTGCATGGCATGGGAAGATTCCTCGCTCAATTTTGATAGTTTAGCTCTTTCTTCCCAATTCCACATACGTGAACACGCATTTCACATTTCCCAACAAGCTCAAAGATGCAAATGTCACCTATCTGTAAGTCATTATCACGAACAAATGCCATCCATCCTCCACAGAATGTATGCAACGTATGCAATGTCTGCACCTTTGTGGTGGGGACTGAATTTACAGTCCAGCACTTTCCACTTAAATTGTGAAGAATAATCTCAGTTTTGGTATTCGGAAGATTTTCCATAGAAAATTGATATGGTATTTTCTGGAAGATCCAATTTAAAATTTTCATCAGTAATGGTTATTAAGTAAAATGCAGATGCAGAGGTATGAATAACAACCCAATTTAGCAGAATGTCCCTGCAACCAAACATACGTCTCATAGGTGGCACGTGACAATATTATAACCAAGAAACATCAGACGGCAGGTTACATGACTAATCCAATAGTGGCTCCGACAATAATTTCTTCAATTAGAGATTAGAACGATTAATCAATTAATGGCCTCAACGGTAATATCCTTTACAACAGACTACCAGCATTTCGCAGTGAACCAGCTCTTGAAGTCTAGTCCCTACCCTTTGGAAGGTGTCCAGAAACGGTCAGTCAAATGTAAGGATTAAGAGGCAGTCAATGATTGTTTAACATTCGCAGTTGACCCTAAACTATTTTGCAATGTCAAATATGAGGAGACATACTTAGAATAACATGCTATACAAGACTAAACGAAGTTCTACCAGAAAGACCTATCAGGCAATGGAGATATCACCATTCCTTTGTATCGTCATATTTATACTTCAATATAACTCATCTAAGCTACTTATCTGCCTTATTATAAGAAAGTGGAGCATTAGCATTAGCCAAATAGTGAATACAATTGCCTACCTTGATTTTAATACAATCACCAGACAGTTTACTCACTGTATAGTGTTGTTTACAGTAAAATTTGACGTTGTCATAATTCTAAACGTTAGAAACCAATAATTAAAATAATATTAAAAAAAGTCCAAATCTTATTAGCATGTTGTTAGAGGGGCAACGTGCACCGTGACGCAAAAGGGGCTCTTGGCGCCCCTGGCATGAAGAGCGCCCCTCAGGTACACTTCTTGAACATGGGGTGCAAAAGTTAGGCATGTGAATACAGAAGAAATGGTATAACTTCATGCAGAAATGAATATATAATTGAATAACGTAATAAAGCAAACAACAAATAATAAAAACAACTACAAAGAAAAACAACAGCAACAACAATCAAATATAAGAATTGCAAAGTTAGGCATGTGAATGCAGAAGAAATGTAATAAATTCAGGCAGAAAATGAATATACATAATAAAGCAAACAAGAACAATAATAATAATTGAAACTACTCACCAAAGTGTATGAATCGCTGACATTGAACTTTTTCATAATTCTCACAAAATGAGGAAAGCTTGAAACAAAATATTGAGCAGCCATTCTTTCTTCAGGTGCTGACTTCATTGACACACAACCTTTAGTATGAAAACCTTGTTTGTCAGGGGAGCCAAATCTTGTGAGCATCTCTGTGCAACATTTTGCATTTAACCAACTTCAGAAAATGATAGGTATACAAAATTCATGTTAGCATAGCAAGGGCCCATTTATCACCTGATTCAACAACGCAATTGGTTGCTAGAGAGGAGAGAGCAGATTTTTTCATACTATGAGCACTTTCACTTTTTTTCTTTGGTTTACGTTTGGAAATATTGTTTGGAGTCGTTGTGCAACCATTGTTTCTACCTCCATGATCTGCCTCGCCATCATGGCCATCTATACTTTCTTTTCCTACTCTAAGAATTCTCACCTGCAGCTCAAATTTGTGCATAAGCTCAAAGATGCAGATATCTCCAAGATCGATATTATTATCACGAACAAAACTCAACCACCCTCCGCAGAAAGTATGTGAGGTTTGGACTCTTGTAGTAGGAATCGAATTCACTGTCCAACATTCTCCTTTTAAATTACGAAGCACGATCTTTACTTTGCAATTCGGGAGGTGTTCCGTTGCAAACTTATATGGAACATTCTGCAAACAATCAACACAAGATAAGCACTGTAAATATTGATGATAGAAAGGACCAATAACAGATAATGGAAGTTATAGAGAGATGTATAAGATGCACTTGCTGAAGGCACATATGTACAGATAACATATCTCAATGATAAGAAATCAGAAGGCTCAATGAACTAGAAGCACTCACCAGAGTGTACGAACCACTTATGTTGAATCTCTTCATGACTTTCAAAAAGCTGGGGGAGGACGATTTGTATGATTGGGCGATTCTTTCTGCTTCTGATGCTGACAATAGCATATCTAGCTTGGTGGTTCTATACCTGGCCGATGGTTCTGCATAAAAAAACCAAAAGAAAGACGTCTCAGGCAAGCATAAAGTACTGCTAAGGTTGTAGGTTCAACAAATTGATTGTGTGCATATCCAAATGGCATCAAGAAAGAAGAATTCACTATCAGTCAAAATGATTCATTTTATATAGATGATCAAATCAGACATCATTCACATAATTCTTAGGCAATATGTGAAAATTTATGCTAACTTACACAGGTTCAGGAAAAACTCAAGCATAAAGAAAATATAATCGAACATCAGAACCTAATAACCAACACACGCAACCAACATTACCCGGTTGGTCACGAATTGCTGTAAGAGGTACAGCAACCGTGACAGCATTCTCCATGCTACTGTTTCCATCACCTTGTCGCATCCAGACCAAATCTGTACTGTTTTCACGTTTTTCACACATACTCTCAACGTGCAGCTGAGAGCATCTCATTTTTTTCGGAACACCTTCAATAATGCTATCTAAGAGAACTGATCTTTCCCTGTCCCTTTTCTTTACCACATTACTATCGTATTTACTCAAATCTTGGCTGCTTTCAGCAGTAAATGCAGCTTCCTTCTCGCACATACTCCGGTCAAAAATTTGCAATGTGAACCTCAACTCTCCATCGTACCGAAAAACTATTGAATCGCCTTGTTCAAGAAAGTGATCTTTAACAAAATCTGCCCATCCATCATTTAGGAAAACACCATTTCCAAGCACAATTAAGTCCACAAGCCACGTATTCCCACTAGGACCAACTAAAACTGCGTTTCCAGGAGCTGCTCCTCCCATATATTTTACGAAGTTATTTGGTATATTCTGAAGGGAAAAAAACAGCAGTAGCAGCGTCAGTATGATTCAACATATACAAACTGCATCAAATTCACAATCCAATGCTAATGATCGGTATTCACATATCGAATAACCAAGTTAATAATATTCTTACTGTCAAAATCTGAACGGAATTCTTATCTCCTTCAAGCTGAATATAATAATACGGAAGCAGCTCCCGTTGCATTCAGAAATGCTCATTTCTACTTCCATTTCAGACATTTAACCATAATTAGGGTTTAAAGGCATTATCCAACAGTCAAGTTTCAGCTCCCAATAATCATTAAACCTAATTTCATTCTGAACGAATCGAATACAATAACCACATTGCATCATAACCTAATTATAAAAAATTCAATTAACTGGAAACGAAGAATGCATATAGAAATTCATACGATCCACATTCATATATATACCATTCGGAGAAATTGAAGAGGACAACATTACCAGTTTTTCCGAGCAAAGAGAAGGATCGAAACCCAGAAGAAAGTGAGGCCTTCTCATATTCCACATACTCTCTCTCCCTCCCTCCCTCTCTCTCTCGCTCTCTCTAAGAGAAAACCCAGAAAAAATCCGGACGGGGATCCGGGTACAGTGGGCAATAATACGGCGAAATGACGTCATTTCTTGTTTCTTGTGGTTTTTTTTTGGGCCTTTTTCTAAAGAGCCCAGTCAAGAAAAAAACTTCCTTCGTCCGACAAAGATAGATTTACTTTCAATTTTCGTTCTTCCCACGAAAATAAACTTGTTACAATATTTAGTCCATCATTAATTTATCATTTTTATCTTTATATCTTTTTACTAAATAAAGTAAAAACTTAATGCCCTAACAGTAATAACTTCTAATTTCTTGTTCCGTGTAAAAAACTTTTAAGTTTATCTTTATGGGACGGAAGAGTATTTAACAAGCCTATTTTTACATTTTTTTGTTCAAATCTCCTCTTGTTTTATCTATGTTTAAATCATAATCAGGGACGGAATTAACGGGGGCGGGTGGGGGCAGTCGCCTTCTCTTCCCTAAATACTAAATACATCAACTAGTCTTTGTATATAAAAAACTACAATTTAATATTATTGAAAAAGTTTATATTGCCCTCCTTAGCTAAAATTCCTGGTTCCGTTAAGTGTGTGTTTGTTTGTCTGTTTGTGTATGTAATGTATGTTTAATATGTGAAGTGTGAGCAATGCCAATGTGTGAGATTATAAGATTATGTATACATGAGAGTGCAGACGGTTTTCAATGATTAGGTTGTGAAATGATTTCACGTCTATAAAAAATGAATTAGAAATTTTGAAGGAGTCTAAAATCCATTAATTTGATTCTTTTTGTCAAATAAGCTGAGGTTGTATTCGGATGGAAGTATTTGAGGATGGATTTGGAAATCTATAATCTCATTTTAAGCTATTTGAAAGGATTTGATTTCAAATCCACTATACATTGAGATTAGAGATTTCGAAGGGGTTTAAAATTCATTGATTTAATTTTGTCTGCCAGTCAAACTAAGTGGGTTTTCTTCAAATCCATAGCCAAATCCCTCCATCAAGACGTAATCTTAAGGTCACAAACTTGAAATATTGACAGTAAATTATACTACCTCCGTTTCTTTTTTAGATATCTTTTTAGCGTTTGTATTTTGTATATAAATAAATGTTCTTTTAACTTTTTTATTACATTCTTTTTCCAATAGTACCCATATAATTATTCATAAAAAACTCTAATTATTTAACCTACCATATCTATATAATTTAAGTGAGGACTTATTTGTCCATTTTTCATACTACCTCCGTCTCGCTCTAACTTTCCTACTTTTCTTTTCGGTTTGTCCCAACTTAACTTTCCAAACCATAAATGACAAATTTCTCTCACAATCTTCACTCTCAATTTTCATCTTTAAAAGATTCTATAAAATCTGCTTTTTCTTAACCTTCGTGTCTGGTCAAAGTAGGAAAGTTAAACCAGAACAAAGGGAGTATCTCTTAATTCTCTTATCCAAACTTAAAAGAACATCTAAAAAAACGGAGGCAGTATCTATGAACTTCAAATTTATATTTAAGAACTAAAATGCATCATAAAGAGATTCTTTTCAGCAGCCCTTTAAGGTAATGTCCTCATATAATCCTACATAATACAATTCACTATAAGTTGTAAGTGCAGGAAAATCATACATCTCTACAATGCTATATATCCTCCCTCAATCTCAGGGTTCAAAAATCTCCCTACCTGAAAGTATACCAACTTCTCAAGTTCCGGCAAACAAACGCGTGTAAAAATCTTAACGTGTTTTCTTGAACATCTTCGGGTTCTTGCACATGCGAATACTTGAAGGGGTAACCTCAACGAGCTCATCTTCTTGAATGTACTCGATGCAGTCGTCTAGACTGTACTCGAGGGGCGAATCCAGAACCACTGCATGATTATCAGAAGAATTCAGTCTATAGGAATCAAATATGCTTCATTCATAATTCTACTATTTTGGTGTGTTTATGGTATAATCTTGTGTGGCATAAATTTAAAGGCATTAAGAGTATGAAAAGAAAGTAAATTCAGCAAAAACATGGTTTTTAGTCCTTTTGGTAATCAGGAAAATGGAAAATGGCCAACATTTGGAAAACCATGTAGTATATGTTAGGAATTAGAGGCGGCAAAATTGGCTCAACCCGATGGGCCGGCAGCCTGCCCGACATTTTAGGAGGATTGGCAAATTGCTCAATAGGCCTGGCGATCCGCGGACTGGCCCAATAAATCTTAGTGTAGTTGAAAGAGATGGGTTGGGCTCTCTAAAATCTAGTCCGGCGGGATTTAAGCTCGGCAAGACACATGGGATTGGCCCGACTCGGACCGGACAGCAAGTACATTCCTTTTGATAGAGTGGAAAAAGCAGTATCTCGTTGAAAATGCACTATCCATCTGCCCTTTCTCAATGTATTTCTTTAGACAGACCCTGGGATGTGTGGCTACTTAAGTCTTAAAGAGACTATGACACTCCACTCTCCCCTGAGTGGAAATCCCTAACCCGAGACCCAATTCGAGTTTACTGAAAGAAACCCGAAATTAACCAACACAAACACCTTTAACCCAGTTATGACTCGAACCGGCCCAAAATCAATAATACATCTTAAAATGTAATATATACGTGTCACATAAATTTTGATATATAACCAAATTACCCCGAACCCGAGCACAAACCCGAACCTATGAACCGAATCGCCTCCCCCTCCCCCCGTGTTGTCTCATTTTGCTTCGTTTAGTTAAATAGGAAAATAGATAAAGCAATGCGAGGAACTAGCCAATTCAGTCACCTGTTTGTTCCTTATTTGAACGGATATTTGTTGCAGCTTTTTTCTTGCACACGTTCAACGACAAGTCACCGGGGCGCTGATGAATGCCAATTATTTGACCTTTATACACGTCAACCCCAGCTCCAACGAACATCTGGCCTCGTTCTTGTGAACTCGCGAGAGCATACGATGTTGTGGTCCCATCCTCAAAAGCAACCTTATAGAGCAACGACAGTAAAGAAATAAATAAACGGACAAGGTTATGTCAAAGGAGTTAATGATCTTATCAAGGTAAGAAATTACCAGTGAACCCTGATCACGGGTATTTATGTCGCCAGCCCAAGGTCCGTATTCGTCAAATATGGTGTTGAGAATTGCGGTGCCTCGAGATACAGTGAGAATTGAGTTTCGTAGTCCAAGAAGGCCCCTCGTTGGGATTTTGTACTTCATGAGGGTTGTGTTTTCCGACCTGATAAGAGCACGATTTTGGTTATCAGTGTCGGAAAGAACAGAATCAAGGCGAACAAGATCATTCCTGACTTTTAAAACTTCAATGATGAGAGCAAAAAGTTTTGAGGTTGCTCAAGAAATGGGCTAAAGCCATTTTTCTAGCCCATTTTGCGACGGGGAAAATTGGTCCAAATGCGAACAATTTCTTTAATAATGGACCAAATTGAAAAAAAAAAAAAAACAAAAACAAAAACAAATGTTGGGACGAAAATCGAACGAGCGGAAAGTTATGGAACAAAAAGTGGGGCCCCTCAGCAAATTATAGGACATTTTGGAGAAAAATATACCACAAAAGAACAGGAGAGAGAGAGAGTAATTCAGACAAGCATGCACTTGTGTTTGAAAAACTGAGGTAGACATTGTCCAGAAGATAGAGGTGACAAAATCGGCCTGGTCCAGCCCGCCCGACTTTTTACATGCTGGTCCACAGGAATCCTAACCCGAAGTATCCAACAAGCCCAACGAGCTGGCCCAATAATCTTAATTTTAGGGGTATGGGCTGGGTTGGGCTCGCCAACTACGGCGCAATGGAATTTCGGACCGGGCCGGGCAGCCAAAATTGACACATCTATCAAAAAATACTCCACTAAAAGAAAGATATATTTCCTTGAAAGCTCAAAAAATGAGGAGAAATAAAGATTGATACCCAGTTCCTTGCATATCAATCATCTGTCCACGCCTTCCACCAAGAAGCTCCATTACAGACCCCATGTATACTTCTGGTACTTCCACAATCGCAATCTGCAAAAACACCATCGCAAATTGTCTCTTCAAATTTTCAGATAAAGCAAATATCACGTCCCCATTGCATATGTATGTAAAAGCCTAACACTTGCCTCATAAGGTTCGAGCATCTTGTCATCCACTCTTTTGTTGATAACTTTAGGTGGCCCCACCATGAACTCGTATCCTTCTCTACGCCTGCGAAAATTACATACATTAGAAATGTCTGAAAGACGTAAAACCAATGGTTGTAAGTTGGAGTGTCGTCTTACATGTTCTCTATTAATATAGTAATATGCAGGGTCCCTCGCCCACTGACGATAAATGTATCTGAAGTTTCACCGTCCTCAACTTTCATTGCCAAATTTCGCTCGAGCTCGCGGTAGAGTCGGTCTCGGAGGTTTCTACTGGTCACATACTTCCCCTACAAACCATACAGATGATCAGAGAGAAAGAGAGTCAATAAGCATTGTCATTGCATTCACAAGTCTCGTCCCCATTCATAAAGTAGGACATCAGTACACGCGATAAAATACCTCCTTTCCGACAAAAGGTGAAGTGTTAATTGAGAAAGCCATTCTCACGGTGGGTTCTTCCACCTTTATGGACGGTAAGGGCTTCCCTGTAATTTTGTCTGCAATCGTCTCTCCAATCTAGAACGGAGAAATATATTTATACCACGATATTGTCAGTATCAGTACGAAGAAAAACCACGCGTTTCGTGTTAGAAACTGTCATGCTACTAAAACCGTACCTGGATATCATTTATACCACAAACAGCACAAATGTCACCAGCCTCGACTGTTTCTGCTGGAACTCTGAAGAATTTTTCATACACGAACAGTTCGCTTACTCGACCAAATCTGCACTCTTCTTCTGAGGTGCAAATCTGAATATAAGGGAAGTTAATACTGAATAGAATGCTAGTCTTTTTTCACTATAACAAGAGTTCTGTGACAATGAATAAATTCTCTCAGTATCAAGTCTTTATGAAGCTCACCCGCACGTCCATTCCTTTGCGCAATGTTCCAGCATGCAGACGTCCAATAGCAATACGTCCTTTATGTTCATCATATTCGATATTTGTAGCCTGCAAAACATACAGTAAGATACGTAAAGATACAGGCTACGTTGAAGTTAGACCGTGGACATTTGACATTTGTCAAAGAAATACGTCAAATAATTCTCAAATATAGAACGTAAACAATGACTTTATACTGCTCCCTCCGTAAGTAAATTTTTCATCCAGTTAGAACTGCTGGTTTCAGTTCAGAACCGGCAGTTTGAAAACCGGCAGCCATATTACTGTTTCAGTTTCTAACAGCCTATGAACCGGCGCTTCGATGGTTTAATTTTTCATTTTTTTACTCTTTTATGGGCATCCGAACGTTTTTTTCTGGTCAACAGAAACTGCTGATTTCAGTTTTGAACTGCCGGTTTCATCCTAAAAGTCATTAAATCTTGGCCGTCCGTTTCAAAAAGTCATTTAATATGGTCGTTCACATAGAAAAATAAAATAAAATAACCACCGATTAAACCAGTGGTTTAACCGCTGATTCCTGGTTTGAAATATATTGGAACCCAAACCAAGTCAACGGTTAACCGAACCAATGACCGCCAATTCAGTTTCTCTGGAACCGGATGAACACCACTAATTTTATGTATTCCCTTCCTTTCTTTACATGAAAACATGCCATAAGAAGAAAGGGAAAATTGATAATATGTTGATGCACAGGATCAGTAAATGACTCCAAGTCCAACAGAAGCAACATGCACTTTATTCTTCAAATAAATATCATCGCAATTGCATTTGTTCAAAAAAGCGCACATTTTTCGATGAGTTAATTATAGAAGACGCGTATGAGGAGAAAGGTTATATTTTAAACAGAAAGAACCACTACTTACAAGCATTTGAAGAGAACCGTCTTTGGCGATTTGTGGTCCAGGTATGCATCTGACAACAGCCTCAAAAAGCGGTCCAAGATCATCAGCCAGGTCATCGGGAGAAAGTCCTGCCTTTCCTTTGAGGCCACTCGCGTATATAACTTGGAAATCGCACTGCCAATGAGAAAAAAATGAGATAGATATTAGGCATTGCAGTGAGTAGTATAGTATACAGAAGTAAAACATTTGAAATAAACCATCGTTTCTAATTCCAGCATAAGAATTTGGAAAAACGAAAATATGCATTTTATAGACAATTAGACTTTTATCTTTTACGCATGTCCAGCCGATCATATAATTTCAACCAATTCACGCATAACACTACGGAAAATATCAAATTTTTGAATCGCACATAGGTTTAAGAGATAAGGACTAATAAAACTTGGAGCAGCCATACCTGTTCATCTGATGCATTTAGTTCAATAAACAGTTCAAAAGTCGAATTAATGACATAATCTGGACGAGCAGATGGCCTATCGATTTTATTGATGACAACAACAACTGCATGGCCAAATTCAAGAGCCTTCTTCAAAACAAATCTCGTCTGTGGCATCGGTCCCTCAACAGAATCTACCTACAAGTCGGAGCCACATTCATCTGTCAGAAATGCGATTTTATAATGGATAATGCTTCCTAGCCTCGACAAAATCAAGAGAAGAACCATGGAATGATAGAGAAGAAAAATATATATCAAACTGCGAAGCAACACCGGTGAGGACAATTGAGAATTGTCGAAAACATTTCACCAAACAAACGGCTATACTTGCAATCTGACTAGATAAAATGATGAGCCATATGCCACAAACAAAGTGATAAAGTCGAAAAATGTCAAGAAAAGAAAATAAGGATGTCAAAAGGTACCACTAAGAGAACTCCTTCAACCATGTTCAGAATGCGTTCTACTTCGCCTCCAAAATCAGAATGACCAGGTGTATCGATGATGTTAATCTTTGCATCGTTATATGTAATAGAGGTGTTTTTGCTAAGAATTGTTATTCCTCTTTCACGCTCCAGATCGTTTGAATCCATAATTCTCTCCTGCATAACCTGGTTATCACGAAATACCTGCACAACAAAGCATAATAGACATAACGTTCATCAATTCACCTTCACTACTAAGCAGGTGTTTGGCTAAGCTAATAAGCTCTTGTAACGTTTTTGCAAAATAAGATGTTAAACAACTTATAAGATGTACAAATAAACTCTTAGAACTTATAAGCTCCAAAAAGGTAAGTACCTCTAGTCCATCTTATTTTCTTGATATCTATACGTCATACTCAAATTACACACACATACACGCTACACACACCACACACATACACTACACACACTTCACGTAGTAATCAAAATGTGTGTTTGATAGTGATTTCAAATTCATCCCACAAATCGATAGCTAAAATCTTCATTCAATTTGCAAGTTCATAAGTTTTGTAATCCAAATACTTTATCAACTTATAAACTCCTGAGGAATTACATCTTAAAAACTCTTTAAACAACTGGTAAGATATTGAAGCTTATAAGATGTTTGAAATGGATTTGGCCAAACACCCTCTGAATGAAGTGAGTTTCATTAATAGAGATTAAACTATTTAGGAGAACTTATTAGAAAGATCGCAATAATACATACCTTAGATTGCCTCAACATAGCATCCACCAAAGTGGTCTTCCCATGATCGACATGAGCAACAATTGCGATATTTCGTACGTCATTTCTCCTTATCAATTGGGCTTTCTCTAATACACAGAAATAATACGTATTTACAACCACACAGATTAGACCAATCCATTGCACAGATCATCCAGTGAACACAAAACTCACACAGGCATAACATCAAACATATAACAAACAGAAAAAACAAATGATTAAACAACACAAACTAGAACAAAATCCAAGATAGCAAACTCACAGGCATAACATCAAACAGATAACATACAACACAAAAAACCATAAAATTCAAAGTACCAACACAGAGAAACACAACAAGAAAGCTAACGAAAATCAGCAACCGTACCAGTGGTAGTCTCTGTAGCTTGAGAAACTGAGCATCTCACAGAACTCCGAAGAGGGAGAATTGAACTCTCTGATTTTGTCTTAATGGATAAAGCGCCACCAGAAAACTGTCTTTTCAGCCAAGAAGAACAGTAAATGGGATTTCTTTTACTGGGTTCATAATGTCTTGATGATGACGGTAGAACTTTGGGGGTGAGCTTGGAAGTGGCGTGGGAACCCATAGCCATTTCCATTGCTCTTCTCACTCTTCTCTCTCGTCACTGGTGTGGGATTAAGAGAGAGAAAGAGTAATGGAGGATGGGGCTATGGTTTGAGGTTGAAGTGAGAGGCTGTTGTATTTCTTGCAAATGTGATGTCGTCGAAAACAGAGTAGCGGCTGCTGTTTATTTTGATTTATTATTTATTATTTTGTTAATATTATCTCTGTTGTGAAAATGTTAATATTATTTTATGATAATCTTTTTCAACAATAAATTTGTTTTTTTAATAATTGAACAAAGAATAATAGTATATTCTCGTTTTAAGACTGGAGAGTACTGGACCAAATCTGATTGAGGAAGTTAATGAGTGTGCTTTATTGGGATTCAATTCTCTAAATCTACTGAGCCCAATTTTAAGCAAACAAATCCTAAATTTTTGAGAAATCATCTGGCTTTGGGTACTCAACCCGACCCACGCAGGTTTTATTCGATAGGGTGGGAGTTTTTTAGTGCATCGACTATTGGATTTAGGTCGAGTTTTGGTATGAGCGGATTTTTCGGGTACCCTATTTTAATAAAATTAACCATAAGTTTACACCTCATTCAACAACATTAAAGAGACAAAAGATGATTCAATCATAAAAATTAACTTAAAAGAAAAAAACCCGACTCAACCCAAAAGGTGCTTGTTGGGATCGGACCCGCAAAATTGAGTTAGAAAAATTGGGTTTTTTTATCAGGTACCCGATGCAAAAGTTATGGGCCTAGCCTACAAATAACCATGTCAAGTCGAAGGGTCCAAACTCATTATTGGGCTCCAACAGACTTCAGCAGCCCACAACTTATCTCATTTCTAATTAAAATTAATTTTTAGAGATAATTTGTTTCTAAATTTATAATTATATATTTATTTGGTTATTCGATTTAGTATATTTTTTTATTCGAAAAATTGAGAAATATTAAAATTTGTACTGAAAAAATAACCGACTTAGAAAAAGCCAAATGGTCATTAAATCTTTTTTATTCCAAACTAATTTGATTTGGTTTTGATAATCTCTGAACCGCGTATACAATCCTATTGCATGGTAAATTTTGAATTTTGGAAAGAGACACATTTTACATTTGACTAAAATGAAGATGGGAACCAACAAGTAATCTGATCGGATTCTCTGGATCGTAAATTCTTGTCTCATCCCTATATCGCTACCCGACATCGTAATAATAGATACTTAGGTAATGTTTGCAATTGCATCTACTTTTACTTAAGTGATCAAAATAAATGATTCTGAAAATCAATAATTTTTAGTTTGCAACTTTTAGTCTAAATTAACTTAAATTTAAGCAGAGACATTTACAAACATTTTTTGCAGCTTATTATAAGCTAAAAGTAAAAAATCACTTAATTTAAGCATTTGCAAACACCCCCTCAAGGATAATATGCTAAACACATAAATCATGTTTATTTTAGGATTTTCATTTATATATTTTTTTTTTCAAATCAATCATTACATTTAAATTTAAAAAAAAATTGTGCCATATCACTACCAATTAATCTAATACAATACAATATATTTCACTTTCAATTAATCGTTTTTATGTCATATCACCTATTATTTACTATTATTCTAATAAAATAATATTATCTAAATATATTATTCAATAATTAGTCACATATATTTAAACATCAATCACATTTATCAAATCATATCAAATAATTTCGTAAACAACACTAAAAGTACTAAAAAATTAAAATTGAAAATGAAAACATAACCGAATATCCCTCTAAAGATCATACTCCCTCCATCCCACCCGAATTTGCACACTTTCATTTTCGATATGTCCCACGCTAATTTACACACCCTTAAAAGGGAAAGTTCTCTCAAAATCTCCACCTTTAAAATCTCCATCATTAATTTCCACCTTTAAAAAAAGTCAATCAAAAAGCAAAAACAATTTTTTTATTAATATATGTGCCGGGCCAACCGTGTAAACTAGGGGCGGTATGCATGGGACAGTACGACTCGGGGATTTGAAAATTCCAGTATCGTCCCAAAGTTTGGTTCTTTCAAAATCTAAGGACCGAAACCGAACCAAAACTTATAAGGATCCGTGTCAAATCGTCCCAAAATTCGGGACAATTCGGTACAATATTTCGGATCTAACGGTTTACTTGAGACGCTTTGAAAAATGATTAGATCGAGAATGGAAACTCACTGCCTAGCCTTCGATCCGCCATTTTCGTCTTCTTTCAGATCTACTATCTTCTTCGCCATTTTTCTTTCTTCTTATCTGATAATGAATCAAAATCATTAGCAGATCAGTAACAATATCATTTCGTTAGGCAGAAAAAGAAAAAACGTTTTGTGTATTTGAGATGGCTTATGCTGCTCTTGTTTCACTCGCACGATTATTAGATCAGATTCTGGATCGTCGTCAACATTCTCAGCGTGAGATGCTACAGATTCAACCTCTACATGAGAGAATTGCTCTGTTGATAAAAATTTTCGACGATTTTCCGACAGAGACAGACAGATTAGAAGCACGAATCACTGTTGCAGCGTATCAAGCAGAAGACATTCTCGAGTTCCATATGTTGGATGATGGAGATGAAGAGAAGTTGTGCGAAGAGCTACGGAAGCCGTTGGAAGAAATCGATTCGATTTTTGAAGAAGTGATGCAGATCAAAAGTAGCTGCAAAAGAGAGAATCGGATGTCGAATTATTCGTCGACAGAGCTTGGAGCTACCGTAAAATGCAGAGTGGTAGGGTTTGAAGAAAATTTGGTGAAAATAAAGGAATGTCTGTGTGGAGATCTTTCTTCGAAGCTAGAGATCATCCCAATCGTGGGGATGGGAGGTATTGGCAAGACGACTCTTGCTAGGTATGTTCTTGATGATCCTTCAGTTGTTTATCACTTTGATGTTCGTGCTTGGGTCACAGTGTCCCAAAATTATAATGCAAAAAGTGTTCTTTTATGCCTTTTGAATTCCGTTGATGCTTCTAAAAAGGAAGTGTATGAGTCTTTGGACATAGTTTCACTGGTGCAGTGTTTGTACCAATACTTAAAAGGGAGGAGATATTTAATTGTGATTGATGACGTATGGAATTCAAATGTGTGGGATGATGTACGGAAGGTTTTTCCAGATGACTTCAATGAGAGTCGGATTATAATGACTACGAGAGATTCACGAGTAGCTTCTTATGTTGACTCTTCGATCAATCCTCATGAGATGCATTTGATGGGGGTGGAGGAGAGTTGGAATCTACTCAAACACGTCGTGTTTGGTGAAGAACATTGCCCACTTGAACTAGAGGAAACTGGGAAGCTGATTGCTGAAAGATGCAGAGGACTTCCCCTTGCAATTGCTGTCATCGGGGGAGTCCTCTCCAAGGTCAATCAGACGGAGGAGGCGTGGAAATCAATTGCAGGAAATGTTAATGAAGCTGTGAATACGGGCGATGAGCTCTGCGCAGAGATACTATCTTTGAGTTACACATGCTTGCCGCATCATTTGAGGCCGTGTTTTCTTTATATGGGAGGTTTTCCAGAAGATCACGAGTTCAATGTCTCAAAATTGGCCAAATTATGGGTAGCCGAGGGTTTTCTGAAATCCAATGGATCCAAAGATTTGGAAGAGGTGGCAGAGGATTATTTGGAGGATTTGGCCAAGAGAAGCCTTGTTTTGATCAATACGAAGAGGTATGACGACAAAATCAAAACCGTCAAGATCCATGATCTCTTGAGGGATCTATGTATAAGGAAAGGTCTCAATGAGAATTTCTTTTACATTGTAGCTAAGTTTCCCGGTAGCTCTCCAGAAGTTATAGAGAATTCACGCCGCTTGAGTATTTTATCAAATTCGGATGGCTTTCGAAACATGGATAGCTTGCATCTCCATACTGTTCTTCTTTTCTGTCATTGGTTCTTTAAATCTTCGAAAAGGTTTAGACTTCTGAGGGTAGTGGATGCATTAAGTCTAAAACAAAGATCATACCGTGAAGAAATAGGTGAACTACTACACTTGAGGTATCTAGCTGTTAGATTCCAAATTGATTCGGGGGTACGCATGAATGACATTCCTGAATCCTGGTCGAAACTTGAGAATCTTGAGACGTTGATTGTAACTCATTCTGTATATTCAGTACCTTCATGCCTGCCATTTGAAATTTGGAGATGGCCGAAATTAAGGCATCTTGTCGTGTCGAGTGGCATCTTACTTCATCCTTGTGCAGGAATTGGTGACCAAATTTTAGCTGTGGAAAAGTTGAGCACACTGAAGTGTGTAAAAAGGTTTATATGTTCCCGAAGGATGTTGGAATTAATTCCAAACCTAAAGAAGTTGGGAATCTATTATTCGTGGGATGACATCGGAAGTTCAGGATGGTCAAAGTTTTGCCTAAACAATCTCGTGCATCTGCATAAGCTCGAAAAGTTGAACTTGGCGGCATTTATGACTACGTATTCTCACAGTAATTTGTTCTATAACATTGCTTTTCCAGTGACGCTAAAGAAGTTGACCTTATGTGGCACCATTATACCATGGGAATATATGTCGATGATTGGTTCATTGCCGAATCTTCAAGTGCTCAAATTGAAATCCGAAGCGTGCTGGGGATCTTCGTGGCAAACAACGGAAGGGGAATTCCATCAGTTAAAAGTACTTTTAATTAGAGACTCAGATCCAGACGTGTGGATAACTGAGAGTTGCCATTTTCCAAGGCTTGAAAGGCTATATCTTTGGGGTTGCTCTAAACTAAACATGATTCCTGGTAGCATTGGAGAAATACCAACGCTTCAGCTGATTCAGGTGGAATTTTGCAGCTCATCTGTTGTTCTATCAGCAAAACATATTGAAGAAGAACAACACAGCTTCGGAAATGACCTCCAAGTTCATATCCGTACTTCATATAAAGAAACGGATTTTGGATCAGACTCCAGCCTAAAATAGTTTCAGGTACCTTTTTTTTTTAGAAGCAACACACGATTCAGGGAACCGACACATTAATATATCAAAAAATTATGGTGATTTTGAATATTATGGAATCGGTATAAACCACGCACAGTCACTTCGACATGGAATAAAGTCTTATTCTTGTTTTAGAAGTAACACACTCTTCAAAGACCATTAATTCTAATATTTCGCTGCCACTAATCCTTGTTATGAGGCAATCTATGCTGTTTGATTGCCGTATTAAAATTGCAAGAATCTTTGTATATTTAGCTCCCTATGCCATGCATTTTATTATTGTTATTCATGAATGCATGCGATGTACTCCCTCCGTCCCAACTTAACTTGTCTAGTTGATCGGGGACGGAGGTTAAAAAAACATAGATTTTGTAGAATCTTTGACTTTCTCAAAGGTGAAGATTGAGGGTGAAGATTATGTAAGAAATTTGTCATTTATGAATTAACAAGTTAAGTTGGGATAGACCGAAATGACAAGTATGCAAGTTAAGCAGGATGAGTTATGGATTCAAAGTTATTTTTACAAGACGAATTACGGATTTAGCAAAACCCACCTCATTGGCGTCCCTAGCATCCAAGCCTAGTCTAATACTGTGCCGACGCTAAAATAAAATAAGCATTTTGTATAATATTTTTCTATACCCAATTATGGTCACTAAGAATAAGTTATTCATGATCACTTGTTGTCACAAATCTCTCTACAAATTATTTGAGACAATTTTAAGACTACTTAAAGAGACAACTAGTTGGAAAAAAAATCTAAGACGCACTTGAGACCTCTTCATCGTCACAAATATATTATTTGCGTCCAAGTTATTGAGACGACTAACTAATAAATATATATTGTCCATAATAAAATTGTGATAAATACTCGTGCTAAGATATTTTTTGTTCTCAAAAAATCGTTTTGTGAAAGAGATTAATATACCGGACTTGATGGTTTCAGAAAATAGTGGGCCTTGACTTCTTGAAAACTTATGGGCCTAAATGAGGCCCACAAGACCTTGTCAAGTAGAAGCTCATAATTGGGCTGTAACAGATTTCATCAGCCCATAATTCATGTCATCTCTTTATTTTCAGTAATGAAGCCCACTTAGATATGGCCCAAAACATTTTAGTGCTTTTAATAGCAGTCTAATTATACTATCTCCGTCCCGCTTTATTTTCTACTTTTCTTTTCGATTTGTCCCAAATTAACTTTTCAATCCAGAAATGACAAATTTCTTTCACAATCTCCACCCTCAAAATCTTCACCCTCAATCTCCACCTTTAGAAAAATTAAAGATTTCACAAAATATATTTTTTCTTAACTTCGATGTCCATCAAAATAGAAAAGTAAAGCCGGGACGAAGGAGGTAGAGCAAATTCCATCTTTATTTTCTAATGCTCCATTTTTTGTGTTTGTATATGTGCAGAAGAAAGACAAAAGGTAACGACCCCAAATAGGGGTGGCAACCCTGAACCGACCCATTTGATCCGATTAATACGATTTAACTCGATATGAAATTTACTAAGAGAAATCTGCAGTCAACCCGACACGAACCGATTAATCCGGAATTTTGTCCGAATCAACCTGAAACTAATTTTTTTTCTTAAAATATAATAATTATATGTTTCAAATTATTTTTAATATATAACTCGAATCGATCCGAAATCGAACATAATCCTGATTGGATAACCCGAATAATACACAAATAAAGCTGAATCGAATATCTAAGATTTGAGTTTGATTCATTAATTATAGCGGAACTCCGCTTTTGGAGTTTATTATTACAAATACCCTTATAACTAACAGTAGTTAGAGTTCTAATTTGCATTGACTCACATTTAGTCATTTTATATTGCAATTATTAGATCCAGAATAAGACGCCATTAACACTTCAAAAGTCTTCGGCAGCCATTTTTGTTCTTCAAATCTACTTCTTCTTCGCTATTCACTCTCTTCTTATCTCATAATTAATCAAAATCATTAGCAAATCACAAGTAAGATTATCATCGGTTTTATATATTGGGGATGGCTTATGCTGCTCTTGTTTCACTCGATCAGATTCTGGATAGCCGTCAACATTCTCCCCCTGAGATCCAATCTCTACATGACAGAATTGCTCTGTTGATAATTTTTTTTGACGATTTTCCGACAGAGACAGACAGATTAGAAGCACGAATCACAGTTGCGGCGTATCAAGCAGAAGACATTCTCGAGTTCCATATTTTGGATGATGGAGATGAAGAGAAGTTGTGCGAAGAGCTACGGAAGCCATTGGAAGACATCGATTCGATTTTGGAAGAAGTGATGCTGATCAAAAGTAGCTGTAAAAGAGAAAAACTGATGTCGAATCGTTCTTCAGCAGAGCTTGCACCTAACATAAAACGCTAGGGCTTGATGATAACTTGATGAAAATAAAGGAAAGGCTGTGTGGAGATCCTTCTTCGAAGCTAGAGATAATCCCGATCGTAGGGATGGGAGGTATTGGCAAGACGACTCTTGCTAGGTATGCTTTTGATGATTATTTAATTGTTTATCACTTTTATGTTCGTGCCTGGGTCACAGTATCCCAAAATCATCATGCAAAAAGTGTTCTTTTATGCCTTTTGAATTCCGTTGATCCTTCTAAAAAGGAAGAGTATGAGTCTTTGGACACAGCTTCATTGGTACAACGTTTGTACCAATACTTAAAAGGGAGGAGATATCTGATTGTGATTGATTTAGAGAAACTCGCAGTCAATCCGACACAAATTTATTTAGAGAAACTCGCAGTCAACCCGACACAAATTGATTAATCCGACTTTGGCCGAATCGACTTGAAAGCAATATTTTTTCTTAAAATATACTCCTTCCGTCCCGGCTTACTTTGCACAGGTGAACGGGCACGAATGTTAAGAAAAAGTAGATTTTGCTTTTTCTTTGACTTTTTTAAAGGTGCAGATTGAGTGTTGAGATTTTGAGGGTGGAGATTGTAGGAAAAGTTTCCTTTTTTGGAGTGTGCAAAATAAGGTGGGACGGTTGAAAAGGAAAAGTATGCAAAATAAACCGGGACGGAGGTAGTAATAGTTATATGTTTCAAATCATTTTTAATATATAACCTGACCCGAAATCGAAAACAAACCCGACCTGGTGACCCGAATTGTCACCTCTAGGGATGTACACAAGTCGAGTTGAACCGAATATCTAAGAGTTTGAGTTTGGTTCATTAACTATTGAGCCGAACTCGAGTTTAATTTTTCAAATATATGAACGGCTCGTGAGCTTACTCGAGTCTCTCGCGAGCCTAATCGAATCCAAAGAAATTCAATAAATATAAATTACAAATCAAATATGTTGCTAATCATTATTAAATTAAAAATAAGCTATAATTTTTTAAAATTATAATATAACTACTAACATTAATTTATTATATATAACAAATACATTATTTTATTTATAAAATCCTATATTTTTTTATAAATATAACTATAAAATTAGGAGTTAATTATAAGTACATTAATTTAATTTACGAACTAGCTCTCGAATCTACAAACGAATCTGCTCGTAAGCTAACAGTATCATCACTTTTGAGTCTGGTTTATTTCTTTTAACAGGTCACATTAAACGAGTCTGGTCGAGACACGAATCGTGATCTAAATAATTTACGAGCGACTTAGAGGGTGTTTGGCTAAGCTTATTTTAAACATCTTATAAGCTCCAACATCTTATAAGTTGTTTCAAGAGCTTATAAGATGTTATTTTTAAGAAGCTTATAAGTTAACAAAGTGTTTGGATAAAAGAGCTTATAAGCTTGCAATTGAATATAATGATTTAACTATAAATTTGGGGTCTAGTTTAAAAATTAATATTAAACACACATTTTGATTAGTATGTGAAATGTATGTAGTGTGTGAAGTGTGTATAGAGTGTAAAATGTGTGTAGTGTGTGTAGTGTTTGAAAATGTGTGTAGTGTGTGAAATGTGTGTAGTGTGTGAAATATATGTAGTGTGTGTAAGTGTGTGTGAAATTTGAGTGTAATAATTAAGATCTTAAAAAATAAGATGGAAATAAGTTGGGGAATAGCAACTTATTTTTTTTAGATCTTATAAGCTCTTAGAGTTTATTTTTTTTGTCTTATAAACTCCTAAACATCTTATTTTGTCAAACACTTTGCAAGAGCTTATAAGCTCAGCCAAACACACTCTTAGGGTCCGTTTACTTAAGACTATGGAGTGCTGGACTAAATCTGATTGAGAAAGTTAATGAGTGTGCTTTATTGGAATTCGATCCTTTAAATTTACTCAACCAAGTCTTAAGCATAACGGACCCTTAGTTCACGTACATCCATAATCACCTCTATCGTACTATTGTCATTTTATCTGTCTCTTTTGTCGAGAAAAAGTGAAATAGTGCAGCTATGCTCACCATTGCTGCTCTTTGATACACTTTTTGCTTCTTTCCGATCTACTTCTTCTTCGCCATTTTTCCTTCTTCTTATCTGCTATTTAATCAAAATCATTAGCAGATCAGTAACAATATCATTCCGTTAGGCCGGAAAAAATACGTTTTGTGTATTTGAGATGGCTTATGCTGCTCTTGTTTCACTCGAACGATTATTGGATCAGATTCTGGATCGTGACCAATATTCTCCACTTGTAATGCTAGAGATCGAATCTCTACATGAGAGAATTCTTCCGTTGATTAATTTTCTCGACGATTTTCCGACAGAGGCAGACAGATTAGAAGCACGAATCACTGTTGCAGCGTATCAAGCAGAAGACATTCTCGAGTTCCATATTTTGGATAATGAAGATGAGAAGAAGTTGCGCGAGGAGCTGCGGGAGCCCTTGGAAGAAATCGATTCGATTTTGGAAGAAGTGATGCAGATCAAAAGTTGCTGTAGAAAAGAGAATCTGATGTCGAATTATTCGTCGACAGAGGTTGGAGGTACCATAAAACGCAGCGTGGTAGGGTTTGAAGAAGATTTGATGAAAATAAAGGAAAGGCTGTGTGGAGATCCTTATTCAAAGCTAGAGATAATCCCAATCGTAGGGATGGGAGGCATCGGCAAGACGACTCTTGCTAGGTATGCTCTTGATGATCCTTTAGTTGTTTATCAATTTGATGTTCGTGCTTGGGTTACAGTCTCCCAAAATTATGATACAAACAATATGCTTTTACGTCTTTTGAATTCCGTTGATGCATCTACAAAGGGAGAGTATGCGTCTTCAAACACAGCCTCATTGGTACAAATGTTGTACCAACACTTAATAGGGAGGAGATATCTAATTGTGATTGATGATATATGGAATTCAAATGTGTGGGATGATGTACGGAGGGTGTTTCCAGATGACCTCAATGGGAGTCGGATTATAATGACTACGCGAGATTCACAAGTAGCTTCTTATGTCGACTCTTTGGTAAATCCTCATGAGATGCACTTGATGGGGGTGGAGGAGAGTTGGAATTTACTCCAACACGTCGTTTTTGGTGAAGAACATTGCCCACCTGAACTCGAGGAAACTGGGAAGCTGATTGCTGAAAGATGCAGAGGACTTCCCCTCACAATTGCTGTTATCGGAGGAGTCCTCTCTGGGGTCAATCAGACGGAGGACACATGGAAATCGATTGCAGAAAATGTTAATGAAGCTATAAATAAAGGCAATGAGCCTTTCACAGAGATATTATCATTGAGTTATACACGCTTGCCTCATCATTTGAGGCCGTGTTTTCTTTATATAGGAGGCTTCCCAGAAGATCATGAGATCAATGTCTCAAAATTGGCCAAATTATGGGTAGCGGAGGGGTTTCTGAAATCAAATGGATCCAAATATTTGGAAGAGGTGGCAGAGGATTATTTGGAGGATTTGGCCAAGAGAAGCCTTGTTTTGATCAATTCGAAGAGGTATGACGGCAAGATCAAAACCGTCAAGATCCATGATCTGTTGAGGGATCTATGCATAAGAAAAGGTCTCACTGAGAAATTTTTTCGCGTCATAGCTGAGTTTCCAGGGTGCTCTCCAGAAGTTTTGGAGAATTCACGCCGCTTGAGTATTTTATCAAATCCGGGTGGCTTCCCAAACATAGGTGGCTTCCTAAACATGGATGGCTCGCGCCTCCATACTATTCTTCTTTTTCGTCACTGGCTCTTTAAATCTTCGAATGGGTTTAAACTTCTGAAGGTAGTGGATGCAATAACGGTACATCAAAGCTCATACCGTGAAGAAATAGGTGAGCTACTACACTTGAAGTATCTTGCTGTTTTTTTGGAAACCTATCAACACACGAGTGACGTTCCTGAATCCTGGTCGAAACTTGAGAACCTTGAGACATTGATCGTAACTCATTCTGCAAGTGTATTTAATTCATGCCTACCCTTTGGAATTTGGAGGTGGCCAAAATTAAGGCATCTAGTCATGTCAAATGGCATCTTACCTCATCCTTGTGCAGAAACCGGTGAGCAAATTTTAGCTCTGAAAACGTTGAGTACACTGAAGTGTGTACAAGGCTTTATATGCTCTAAAAGGATGTTGGAATTGATTCCAAACCTAAAGAAGCTGGGAATCATTTATTCACGCATTGACATTGGAGATACAGGATGGTCGAAGTTTAGCCTAAAGAACCTCGTACATCTGCGTAAGCTCGAAAAGTTGAACTTGGAGGAAACTCTAAGTACGTCTTACCAGAGTAAATTGTCCAAGAGCATTGCTTTCCCAGTTACGCTGAAGAAGTTGACCTTAGTTGGCACCTGTATTCCATGGAAAGAAATGTCCATTATTGGTTCATTGCCTAATCTTCAAGTGCTCAAATTGAAACATCAAGCGTGCAGAGACTCTCGGTGGGAAACAACGGAAGGGGAATTCTGTCAGTTAAAGGTTCTTCTAATTGAATACTCAGATCCAGACGTGTGGATAACTGAGAGTTGCCATTTCCCAAGGCTTGAAAAGCTATATATTCACCGTTGCTATTCACTAAAAGAGATTCCTAATAGCATTGGAGAAATACCAACACTTCAATTGATTGAGGTGGAATATTGCAGCTCATCCATTGAAGAATCAGCAAAACGCATTGAAGAAGAACAATACAGCTTCGGAAATGATCTCCAAGTTCATATTCGTACTGAATAAAGAAACGAATCCTGCATCAGACTCCAGCCCAGAATCCCTGATCAGACTCCAGCCTAAAATAGTTTCAGGTACCATTTTCTTTAGAAGTAACACATGGTTCAGGAAACTGAAAATTATGGTGATTTTGGGTATTGCGGAATCAATTATAAACCACACACACTCTCTTTTCGACGTGAAATAAAAGCCCTAGTCTTTTTTGAGAAGTAACACGTACGGTTCAGGACCATTAATTTTAATATTTCGTTTACTTCACCAATCCTTGTTATGAGTAATCTATGCTGTTTGATAGCCGTATTAAAATTGCATGAAGCTTTGTATATTTTGTTCAGATTCATTCAAACACAAACTCTCATTTGTATTATTCTACAGTCTTTTTGTGAATATAAAAAAACAAGCATGTGCATTTGTTCAAATTCTATGTTATCAAATTATCCTTAAAAATATCAAAATATATATTAAATAATTAAGTAATAATTACTAAATTTTATTTGGTATCTACAGTAGCATTCATATCCTACTTCATCCCCAATACAAACATTATTTTATATTATTTCAAATGACCGTACCCATTCTAAATGTGCTCCAACCGAATAGGTTACGATCACTTGAGTCCCAACACAAACATCTCCTAAATACCTCCTTTTGCAATTCAAAGTACAATCCCCTTGTTTCATATTTAATTATCAATCCTTTTCAACATTCTTTTTAATTAAAATTTAATATTAATGAATATTAGGTCATGTGTAATATCAAGGGTATCCGACTTATCTAATTGCACATGACATTTCCCAAAGTAGTCAAATTAATAGGTAGTTAGACTTTTTAGTGGAAGGAAATGAATGAGATTGGATGTGGTCGTCCCCATTCCCATACATCCAACAGTAAAACATCGGTAGACCCGTCCTCCATCCGATGAGTCTAACATAGAACAAACATCCCCTTAAGACGTGGTTTTACAATTTATTGTCATAATTATGATTGATTGATTGTATAAGTGTGTTTTTATTTCTCAATATGTTATTTGACAATATAAATAATTGTTCAATTTGTTATTTGGCGGTACAAGTTTAGTTGGATATATAAAAGTGCTTTTGAAAAGCACTTCAAGATTGAGACCTTGTTTGCAATATTATATTAGAAATATAAAATTACTTAGAAGCACTTGAAAAATTGATTATTAGATGTTGTTAACACCCGATTTCTACCGACTTTTTACTTTAACACCACTTCGTTTTCAACCAATACCAATTTTTTTTTTCTTTTTTACAAAATCAATTCAGTAAGTAATGGGCCTTGACTTCTCTAATTGGGCCAGCCGATTTCACTAGCCCATAACTCATTTCATCTCTTTATTTACAGTAATGAAGCCCACTTAAGATATGACCCAAAACATTTTAGGGTCCATTTGAATGAAGAGATTTGAGGGGTGTTTTTAAAAATCTGTCGTTAAATTCATCCAATTTGTTTAGCGAAAAAAGTCAAATCAAGGAATTTTAAATCCCTCCTAATTTTTTAATTCATTTTGGATGGATTTCAAATTCATCCATCCAACAACCTAGTCATTTATAAATTCATTCTACCTCTCATTTATGTGTAGTCACATTATCACCACATTTCACGCACTACTCACAACACATTACACATACCACACACTTCATACACATACTACACACACTTCACACGCATTTCACACAATACACGCACTTTCATTATCATTTTTTTTTTAAAACGAAGTGATAATTTCATTGATTTTGCTGGAAAACGTCCAGCATCGATTGACAAATCCACTCAGGGATGCTATTACATTCAAAGTAAGACATTGCCATACGTTTGGCAAAACGAGCAAATTCGTGAGCAATCACATTACGGTCTCTGCTGATCCAAAAGAAGCCAGAAATTGGGGCCACTGTTTTGAGATGCAGGATGTCTTCGAGGAGAGGTAAGCATGCAGCTGGACAGTCAAGTTCCCCCGCCGCGGAGAGGACAACCGTAGAGGCATCCCCAAGGAAGGATGGGGATCGGATATTGAGTCTAGAGGCAATCGAGAGAGCTTCTCTAAGTGCCAAGAACTCGGCAGCGAGGGGGTCCGAGATACCTTCAAATATCTTACTGTAGCCGGACTGGAAGACCATCTGATCATTAAAAACAGCAATGCCAATTCCCGCTCGGATACGGGTGGGATCAATGGCGCCATTAAAGAAAATCCGAGGGTGGTTCGTGGACGGTGGGTTGAAGGAGGGGTGAGAGAGGATGGAGGCTTCTGGTTTATCAATCCAGTTGCGGGGGGAGAGAAAGTCATGAAGCAAGCGGAAGGCAGAGGAGGTGATTGAGAGGGGATCAGAGGTGGATTTTTCGAAGACGCCTTTGTTCCTGTGGTACCAAATGAGATTACAAAGGACGGAACAGATGCCACCTATCTCAGAGGGAGCATGGAAGAGGATATCTTGGAGCCAAAGGTTGAAAAAAGGTTGTTGGAAGGTCAAGATGAAGTCCCATAGACCTGCTGCGGTCCAGATTTTACGAGTGAAAGGGCAGGTGAAGAAAAGGTGTGAGCTGGAGGGGTCAGGTGAGGAGCAAAATATGCACAGCTCGTGGAAGTTGAGTCCTCTACGTGAGAGATTATCTAGTGAGGGGAGGGAATTTGTGAGGCACTTCCAGACGAAGTGGTGCATGCGAGGGGGGATTTTAAGTTTCCATAATTTTTTCCATATCGGATTGGGGGCCGAGCTAGAACAAGTTGAGGAGGAGGGGCCAGATGAGAGGTCAGAGGATAAGAAAGCGTGATAGGCTGTGTTAACGGAGAATTTGCCATTGCGGGAATGGTGCCAAATCCAGAGGTCTTTGGATAGAACATTTCCGATTGGCATGGCAAGGATAAGCTTGGCTTCTGTAGGGGGGAAAATGGAGTGTATAAGGGTTGAATTCCAAGAGGTGTCAGTAGTGTTGATGAGGCTTGAGACAGTAGTGGAGGGGTGAAGGGTGGAGGGTGGCGAGTGAATGAGGAAATCCGGCGGTTTGGGGATCCAGGGATCACCCCAGATTTTAGTCGAGGTGCCGGAGCGGATGAGTTTTCTAGAGCCGAGGCGGAGAAGGGGGAGGGAGCTGTGAATGCTCCGCCAGGACCAGGACGGTCTGGCACCGGGGGCAGCCTCGAACAAGGTCGAAGAGGGATAGTGTCTAGCTTTATAAATGCGGGCAAGAGGGGAATTTGGGAAGGTAAGGAGACGCCAAGCTTGTTTGGCAAGCATGGCTTGATTGAAGGCTCTGAAATTACGGAAGCCCAAACCACCCAAGGATTTGTTCTTGGTCAATTTTTCCCAAGAGAACCAATGCAATTTTTTCCTATTCGGTGAGCTGCCCCACCAAAAAGATGCCACGAGAGAGTGTATATCATCGAAAACGCAGTCCGGGAGGCGGAAACATGACATGGCAAAGGTTGGGATTGCCTGAATGACTGACTTGATGAGAACCTCTTTCCCGGCTTGAGAAAGAGTCTTTTCCCGCCAACATTGAAGTCTCGACCAAATGCGATCCTTGATGGACGAAAAAATTGCCTTTTTGCTGTGTCCAATGGCTGATGGCAAGCCCAAGTATTTTCCATGTGACTGCACCCGCGGGATACCTAAACAATCACAAACAACAAAGCAAACAGAGGGGTTAGTGTTAGGACTAAAAAGAACACCTGATTTCTCCAGGTTGATGCGTTGGCCTGAGGCTTTTTCGTAAAAGGTGATGGCAAATTTGAGATAGTTGGCCTCAGTAAGGCTCGCCTCGCCAAACAACAGTGTGTCGTCTGCAAAGAAAAGGTGGGAAATGGAGGGGGTTGATTTACACATGGAGATGCCGTGGATTTTCTTGGACATGTGAAGGTCACGGAGAATACAAGAGAAAACCTCGGAACAGATGATACAGAGGTAGGGGGAGAGTGGGTGAAAAACGAAAAGTTTAAACAATTCAAATCCACTCATTTGAATTTAAACATCCAGATAAGGAATTTGAAAGGATTTGAAATGAGTGAATTTTCAAATACAAATAATTGAAAATCAAATTTACTTTTCAAATCCTTCCATCCAAACACAACTTTAGTTCTTTTAATAGTAGTGTAATTATATAATCTAATAGTAATATATATATATATATATACATATATATATATATATATATATATGATTGTATCGCTACCACCATCGCCAGAGGCGCCTTTTCGAAGACCTTCATTTGTCCTCCACCAATTTTATAATCCCTTACTTCCATTGTCGTTATTTGGGAGAAGAAGGTATAACAACATAATAACTCTAATCACGGATTCACTATAATTATAGCAATAGATGAAATAATTTTTTAAAAAATATATGACAATCTTAATACGATGTATTTATTGATAATAGTGGTGATTAATTAGATGTTAAAACATGAGGTCAATATTGTAATTTAAAAAAATTCATAGCTAATACCTAATATTTATAAGTACTAAATGATATGTTGCAATTGAGAATTGAATCGAAGATCATATATTTTTTTATTAATTAACCCTTTAATTTTATTTTACTATAATTACACTAAAACCTCCAACATCAAAGGTGAAACATTAAATTGTAAAAATTAAATTATTGACAGTCTGATTTAATCATATATTCGTGTACATGACGAAAGAGGAAACATCTAGAAAATGAGTGAGTCTTGTGTGTGAACGGTCACACGTGTGACGGAATACATTTTTACAGAAAACATTGATAATTTTACAAGAAAAAGTGATATTTTTACTACATTGATACTTTTACAAATAAAGGTGATACTTTTGCTACAAAAAGTAATTTTTTTTTTATTAAAAAAATGTGATACTTTTTCCCGTCACACCGTGTAACAGTCATATACGATTTTTTGTCTCAGAAAATTGGTCATAAAATAGGTTAGCAAATATTGACCATAAAAATAAAAATAAACCAATAATATGCATCAAAAGAAAGCCCAATAACTTTCAAGCTTCACCAAACTACCTTACACACCTAATGTTTTTTATTTCAAATACCTCATCCGTCCCAACTAAATTTGCACAGTTGATCGAACACGGATATTAAAAAAAAAAAATAGATTTTGGAAAAAAATTTACTTTTTCAAAGATGGAGATTGAGGGTGAAGATTATGAGAGAAATTTCCTTTTAAAAGATGTGCAAAGTTAAGTGGGACAAACCGAAAAAGAAAATATGTAAATTTAAGTGGGACGGAGGAAGTAAATATGATCAATAGAGATGGTTATTTGGATGGCCCGGCCAGGCCCGGCCCGACACGGTTAATTAGGTCAACGTCATATATTGAGTTGGATTGATAGGTCCATAATTTTATCGGACTTGATATTAGTCAGTTCAGTCCACTCTACCCCTCCAGAATACTAGGATTTTCGGATGATTCTTCGAACTTTTAGTTCATTAAGCCGGATCTTGGAGCTTGACAGTACTTCGGTCAAAAATTATATGGTCCAGTCCGTCTGAAATATCGGACGGACAAAGTCGGTCTCATGGGGGGTGGGTATGTAGGAACAAATCTTGATATTAATTTTTCAAGTGGGGAAGAGTGTTATTTACATTTTTTGTATTTACTAAATAAGAGGTTTCTAAATTAACAATGATTTACTAAACCTATTTTACTTCAATTAAAAAAAAAAAGAAAAAAGGAAAAAAAAAAAAAAAAAAAAGAGGAGGAAGGGTTGATGAGATCCTTTGTTCTAAAAGTATTTGTTCTGATTAAGCCTCGCCTAGTTGCTAGATTATTTTTAACTGTATATATGTTTTTGTCTAATTTCTCTCTTTTAGCCCTTATATATAGTTCCCGCTTAGTTTCGCCAAAATCCTAATTAAACAATAGGCCTAGTCTACCCGCCTAGAAGTGTTCATCCAGTTTTCGATTCTGGTTTCGAAATTGTCTATACGTGGAACTGAAACCAAAACATAATATACACGGTTCTGGTTACGTTTGGAACCATCCTGAACCGCTAGTTCGCCCTAGTTTCCTCTTCTTTCTTTTCTCACACAGTTCCTTAAAAAAACAAGGTTTAGGAATGATTATACATTTGAATTAAAGTTATAACATAAGTACGAAATGATTATACATTTATACTTAAGTCTAAATGTCTAAAATGTACGTAAAACTAACTAAATATAAAAAGGAAAAAAACTAACTCTAATGTTACAACATAATCACTGAATCACAACTTTACAACTGTAATGAAAAATTGCATAATTAATGAAAAGGAAAAGAAAAAAAAAAAAGGAGAGGGAGTTTAAAAAAGTAATAATAACTGAACCGACGGTTTGGAACCGATGATTGAACCGTCAGTTCACGATTGGGAGAGGGGGAACCGTAACCGAATTGAACTATTATCAATTCCAGTTATGATTCGAAGTTGTCAACAGTTTTCAAACCGTTTACTCACAGTTCGAACAGTATCGATTCTTAATCAATTGGACACGTTTATACCGCTCAACTAACGCCTAATATCTTATAGAAGACGAGATCTAACAAAGTAAGGGTTGATGATGAAAAAGGGCAAATAACAATATCTATGATTATATTGTGTATAGTTATAAAATCATTTTGCATGCATCACTCAATTTTTTAATACAATTCCTTTCACTATAGACATCATTTTCACCAACCATTTTCCAATAATATGGCAAACACCTGTATCACAAACTCTTTTTACCAAAAAAATAAAAAATAAAAATAAATAAATAAATAAAATAAATAAAGTGGACAAATGTCATATTCCACTTTCACACCATCACACTTCCATTACATCAACAAATATTGTACTCTTCTCACTACCAATTAAATTCAAGAAACCAAAATTAAAAAATCTTTAAATAAAGTATGTTAAAATATTGTAAAAACTTGAACTATCATAACTAAAGCACTAAATAACAAGAGATTAGGTCCAATATAATATGTTTTTTTCATTGATATTTTGATATAAAAATTGTTTTTTTTCCTGTTTCCTTTCTTTTCTTTTCTCTCTCTTAGAACCCTTTCTACAATAAAAGGTAGTGGGGTATTGTAGTGGGTGAGCTCGGTCGGATTTTTCGGGTTTCGAGTTTTTTGGATTGGGTACTCGATAAAAAAATCTGATCTTCCAATTCGATTTTGTGGGTATTCGATCGGGTGAGTACCAATCTGGTTGGGTCGGGTTTTTTCAAGTTGAACTTTTTTATGATTGAATCATTTTTTGTTTCTTTAAGGTTGTTGAAGGAGGTGTAGACTCGTGATTGATTTTGTTAAATTAATAGGGTACTCGAAAAAAAACCCGACCCTACCAAAACCCGACAGCAACTCGACCCTAACCAGCCCGACCTCAACCCGACACCCAATGAACTAAAAAACTCTATCCTATTGCGTAAAATCCATGCGGGTCGAGTACCCGAAACCCCAGGCCAAATTGCCCACCACTAGTAGGTGATCCAAATTACGCTCTAATAGTAAAAATTTTACAACTACTTTGATTATTTTATTTTATTTTTGAAAAGAATTTTCGTTATTCTAATTCTCTATCCGACCTGACCCGACCCGTCTTATTCAACGAACCCGACATTGTCCGACACAAATTTTCTAAAGGAAATTCGTAAACAACTCGACATGAACTGATTACCCGATTTTGATCCGAAATCAATATTTTTTTCTTAAAATTAATAATTATACGTCGAAATCGTTTGTAATTTATTACTCAAATCAACCTGAAATCAAACACGAACTCGACCCGATAACTTGAATTGCCACACCTAACTCAAATGGCATGAGATCATTTGTTATACTTTGGTGTTACATTTTGTGTTTCACTACATTCACTAACCGACAAGTGCAGAATATAATATCATATATTAATATGTATTATGTAGTAAATTAAGTGGAATAGAGGATGAAACGCCCACGGAGAATCCGAATTGATCTCAAACTTTCTTAAGTGTCAAAATCAGCTAACAAATGTATGAAAATGAAAATTATCTCTTGATAACGTTGATTATTAGTGTAAGACGTGGGCATATTCTAGCAACCTAATTTTATTTATTTATTTTAATTTTAATTTTTTCGAAAAATCTAGCAACCTAATTATCTGACCGCTAATTGATGATACACGTGTCAGCTAACAAGTGGATAACAGTACGGGACCCACAATGGGAAATCTAGCCAATGGGAATTAGCCGCGTTTCAGTATTAAAGTTTTTATTGGCTATTAGATTCTGCCGCGTGTACAGAATATGACTAATCCACCATCAATTTCTTAATTGCGTGGGCCCCCACAGTGACAAGATCCACGGCCGACAATTCGAAAGGCAAAAAGGTAAATTCACCTTTTTGCAGTTAAGTCCCTGTAGTTGTTGGGTATTTCATACTTGGCCACTTATCTTTTCTTAATTTGGTTCCCACAGAGTGGTTTATTTCTTCATTATTACAAATTTCGACTAATCTCCGTTTAAGCGTGACTCTCATTAATCACATATATTTATTTTTTATTTTTTTTCCATTTAATCATGCATCTACTCGATTAGTCCGACCACTCACTAAACCATATTTCATCATCTAACAAGTGTCTAG
Organism: Ajuga chamaepitys; assembly: GCA_958295605.1. NCBI lineage: Eukaryota > Viridiplantae > Streptophyta > Magnoliopsida > Lamiales > Lamiaceae > Ajuga > Ajuga chamaepitys. Next base: position 1,926,213 of record OY282504.1, on the reverse strand, counting down.
TGACGTTTGCATTATTTTATAGCAATTCTTAATGGATGCATTTATCTAGGGGATAATTGCAGCATGCTCCCTTCAAGTTCATAATCTTGCATCAAGATTCTTACGTGATTTTGGAATTCGATGAAACTAATTATAAACTAATTATAAATTTCCAGTACGGTATCATAACGGAACGAAAATTCAGTATACAAAAAATTTCGATATTTTTGATAATTTTTCGATACGATATGTGCGATATTTTGGAATTTCGTCCAACCCCTACTCTCCCTTGTCTTAAATATCTGTAGCTTACTTTCAATCAAGTTAATTTTATAATATTAACTATCTAACTTTTTACCAATTAATGAAATAAAAAAATAATGTACAAATCAACTAGAATCCTCATGGAAAAGTGACGTTGTATGAAGGGCACTTTTTGGGGCAATAATTGAATAAACAAAACTATAGGGACCAAATAATAAAAAAAAGTAGTTTCCATTAATATGCATTCGTTATTACCACAATTACAACGTTGCAACTACTCTTGTCTTAAACTGCATGCATGTGTGGTTAATATCCCATTCTCTCTCTTCTTCCTTCCACTTTCCACACACACTAACACACACTAATTTCACACACACACACACAAAAAGGACTTAATTTGCTAGATGTTGAATGATCAAAGAGCTCTAACCCTAATTTCCAACACAAGCCAAGACGACCACGACCACGACCACGACCACGACGATGAATCTCCGATGATGAGAGACATCCACGCGCTGACGCCGCCGCGGGCCCCACGTTGGGAAACCGGCAGCCGTCCGTCATCGTCGTCTCTCTCGATCGGGTCAGCCACTACGGAGAATTTCACATCCATGAGTAGGGAGTTTAGTGCCCTAGTCATGGCGGGGTCCACTGTTGATAACAGTGGGCCCCAGCATGAGTCGGGTTCGAGTAATTTAGGTAGAATAGGGGAGGAGGAGAGTAACCCCTTGGCGATCGTGCCAGATAGTAATCCTTTAGAGTCACCTAGGGATGGTGGTGCTGCCGAATCAGCAGACGGTAGATTGGGGTTTAGTGCTGTAAGTAATAGTACTAGTGAGGTGTCCGTGCAGCGTGTGAAGAAAGAGGAGGTCGAGACGAAGATTAGCGCGTGGCAAAACGCGAAAATCGCGAAGGTTAATAATCGATTTAAGAGAGAAGATGCAGTGATTAATGGATGGGAAGGAGAGCAAGTGCAGAAGGCTACTTCTTGGATGAAGAAAGTTGAGGTATTTTAATGGATTTTGTGTGAATTAACGTTTCATTTTTAAATAATTATATCTTGTTTTTTTGCTGTTCTTGAAATTTGATGTTGTCTTTATTTTTCACTTTTTTTCATTAATTATAGTTTTAGAAGAGGTCAAACGTTGCTCGAGCGGTAGAGTGAGGTCTAGGACGAGTTGGAGCTTAGATAAGGTTAAGTAGGATATAAATGAGATTAAGCGGAGAAAAGAGTTGGAGGAAACATAGGCGGTCCGAGTACAATCTAGTGTTTAGACGAAGTTTAATCGAAGTTTGGGGAACTTTTTTAGAAGGGAATTATTAATTATGACAAGTATTTAAGCCTGTTTCGTTAAAAATTGGAGCAATCTTGGAAATTTAGTTGAAATTATGTGATCACTTATACCTTTACTAATTATTCCCTCCGTCCCAGCTAATTTTTCACAGTTGACCGGGCACGGAGGTTAAGAAAAAATAAAATTTGTTCTTTCTTCGATTTTTTTAAAGGTAGAGATTGTGTGTGGAGATTTTGAGGATGAAGATTGTGAGAGAAATTTTCTTTTTAAGGGTGTGAAAAGTTAAGTGGGAATTTCCTACATAATCTGGAGAATCACAATCAAGAATGTGTGTATTTTTATTTAATAGTAGGATAAGACTAGAAGCATCTGCTCGTTCTTTAATACAGAATAAGAAAAGCACTTAATTTTATTCTCTGGTTTTCTTTTTCCTTTTCTTTTTTGGAAGTATTGGCTATGATTGTATCACCGTAAAACATGCTAAAAATTTTTTTGGTCCCGTAACTTTTGACTTGTGCTATTTTGGTTCCAGAAAAAGTTATGAATTCAATTTAGTCCCACAACTTTTGAATTGGATCCCTTTTGGTCCTAATTTGGCCGGCGGTGACTAATTTCGCCGGAAAATAGCACGTGTGGGTCACGTGCCAAAAAATTCCGGTCGCTCTTTTCCGGCGAAATTAGTCACCGCCGGTCAAATTAGGACCAAAAGGGATCCAATTCAAGAGTTGTGGGACTAAATTGAATTCATAACTTTTTCTGGGACAAAAATAGCACAAGTCAAAAGTTACGGGACCAAAAAAGTTTTAAGCTCCCGTAAAACGAAAATGCTCTCCTATCCATCGTAAGAATATATTAATGTGTTAATAAGTTATGTTTAAAGATCTTCATCATTACATGTAAAGATCTTAACCGTAAATTTAAGATATAACAGTTTACTTTCTCTTATAAGATTTTGACACATTACTGATTAATGCATTATGATATGCGGGACTAAGGTTGTAAATAAATAGAGTCGAGACGAACTTACTGTTGTTCACTTCAAACTTGTTTGAAACATTATCAATCTTATAATATTATGTATGAGCTTGTTCAATTATAATTTGAGCCGAATAGAAGTCGAGTTCGAGTAGTTTGATATTTTTACACTTATTTTAACTTATCGAGCTTGAGCTTTAGATTTATTCAAGCGATCGAAAAATATAATCTAACTTGTTTAATATCTTTACTTAAACGTATTCAAACCATCTTTTAACGTACAATATTGAATTAGCTTGGTTTGATATTCAACGCAGTACTGAGCTTAAAAATGATCAAAAATCTTGAATTTTAGCCAATGGAAATAGTAACGTCGCCCATTCACAATTCATTGAAATGAGATTGTTTATTATTTATCTTTTAAAATACAGATTTACTAGAGTTATACTCCCTCCGTCCCGCTCTAATTTACTTATTTTTCTTTTCGATTTATTCCAATTTAATTTGTCAGTCATAAATGACAAATTTCTCTCACAATTTCCACCCTCAATCTTTACCTTTAAAAAAATTCAAAATTTTACAAAATTAGCTTTTTCTTAAGCTCCCCGTCCAATCAAGATAGACAAATTGGATCGGGACGGAGGAAGTATTTACTAAAGTTATATGTTAGTAGAAATGATGTTGAAATTGCACAAAACTGCAGAGAAAGCTAGAGGAGAAAAAAGCAAAAGCCCTAGAAAAGATGCAAAACGACATCGCAAAAGCACACAGAAAAGCAGAGGAAAGGAGGGCTTCTGCAGAGGCAAAGAGGGGTACAAAAGTGGCAAGAATTCTTGAAATAGCCAACCTCATGAGGGCCGTCGGTCGGCCCCCGATGAAGCGCTCTTTCTTCTAGACGTATTGAAATATTATCGAGCTTCTATAATATGTAAATATTATTCGCGATACAACATATGTACATAGCAACTAAGGTTGATATATAGTTAAGGTTTTTAGGGGTCCCTTACAGTTTTTGAACCTGAAAAAGGGTGTCCTTAATAGTCTTTTTGTATTGTGTGTGAGTTGTAGGGTTACTAGAAATCAAGAAATACGTGTGTAGTGTGTGTAGCGTGTGAATTTCGTAATTTGTGAGAAACACATCATTTCTATATGCCAAAAGTGGCTTGTTTTCCTATATGAGTTGTTTGTTAAAGATAATTGATGTTGTAGTATTGAGAATAAGACAATAAATGCGATAATTTTGGACGAAAGTTGTATTTTATTATCTCGGTAGGAAATTATGAATTGGATTGAGGGTTATTAATAGGTATAGTTAGGAGGTTTAACAAAAGTTTGTAGTCGATAAACTCTCTAATCGTGTTTATCTTATTCTAGGTAGGAAAATGAGCTCATGCACCCATACAAAGAAATAGTAAGCCTATTGGGCCTAATTGACTCATTAGAAGGATCGTTACGAACACTGAGACTAAAATTGGGCATACCCATCAGTAATTTTCATATGTTGATAAAAATAGAAGTGGACATAATAAATATAGGCCCATTATAACGACTAGGCCCAAATATGAACATACACATCAGTAATGTTCGTATATTGAAGATTATGTTTGAGATTGACTATTAACGTAATCGAGTTTTTACTAGCCGTATTAAGTCGTAATTTATTATCTCGCGTATGAAATTATGAATTAGATGGGGGTATTTATAGGTACAATTAGGGGTTTTACAGAAGTTCGTGGTCGATAAAACTCACTGATCATGTTTATCATATTCTAGGTACGAAAATAGGCTCATGGACCCTTGCAAGGAAATAACAACACTGTTGGGCCTAAATTGATAAAAATATGTCCATTACAAAGACTGCAAAAATTGATCCATAATAAAGACTAGGCCGATTACAAAGGCCGCACCCAAAAATTGAACATACACATCAGTAACGTTCGTATCTTGATAAAATTAAAATGGGCATAATAAAGTTAGACTCTTTACCAAAATTAACCATACGCATTAGTAATATTCGTATCTTAAAGATAATGTTTGAGATTGATTGATTATTAACAGAATCAAGTTTTTATCAGTGGTATTACGTTTTTAGCAGTTTGAACTTTCTTTGTTTTGTTATTCTTTTACTTTTCTTATGTGCGTTTAATTCTCATTTTCTACACTTAAAAATAGATTTAGGTTTGATTGTATATTTGAATTTGAATGAATATTTAGTAGGTGAAATAAATACAAATTATTTTTCATAAGATATACTACTTTCGTTTTTTTATACATGTTTCTTTTAGGTTTTATGCTTTGCTTATAAATAATGACGATTTTACGGGTGGAGATTTTGAGGGTGAACTTTTTAAGAGTGTGCAAGTTTACTTGGGACGGACGAAAACGGAAAGTGTGCATATTCATTCGGGACGGAGGAAATAATTATTATGAAACGGAGTATAATTTAATGAAAGGCCAAGATTTGGGTTGTGGAAACGAGCCCAATAAATTATAAGCTGGGCCATGAGTGGGCCCAATGGATGTTATCTTAGAATACTTGGGCTTGGGCTTGGGCTTGGGCTTGGGCTTGGGCTTGGGCTTGGACTTAGGGTTGGATTGGGTTTAGATTTGGGTTTGGGCAATGTAATCTCTTATCGATATATCTAGCAAGTAGCAAATGTTCTCTTGGCCATATTAACCCGAATACTCCCTCCGTCTCGATTATCTTGCACAGGAAGATCGACATGGGTATTAAGAAATTTTATTTTCTAGTTGCTTGTTGACTTTTCAAAGGTGGGAGGGATGGAGATTATGTTATAACTTTCATTTTTTAGACTGTGCAAGATAAGGTGGGACAATCATTTAATGGAAGTGTGCAAGATAATTTAGATATTCTCCTTGTTCTTCCTCCATCCTCCAATCATAGGAGGATGAGGGAATACTCCTGAAATTTTATTTTGTTTCATCTTTTTTTTCCCCCCCTCTTTTTAGATTTGCCTTTGTGAGATTTCTCCGCGCCTTTGTGCGTCTTTTCACACCTTGTACGACTTTCAATCTCCGGTCTCCTATGAATCTTTCGACTTTGAAGACTGTTGTGTTTGACAAACGTCTGAAACAAAATTTGATGGAGATTGATGATCTTGATTCAGAGTAGATGTTCGTGTTTTTTCCAATTCGTTGCTTGCTGTGCATGTGGTCACAAGACACGAATCAGGTCTTACTGTTGTTGGGCTTCTTGCGGATAATATTTAGCGTATGCTTTTGACGGATTATTTAATGTAGTTGCTCGTAGGCTTGCACGCTTTTTCTTTTTTCAGTCGATCCAATTGTGTAGATAGGTTCTGAATTTTCTTATTGTATTGAGAGTCTTGTAATTGAGATTGATTAATGAGATTTCGATTTCAAAAAAAAAAAAAGTCTCTTATAAAAAATATTTGTAAATATACTCAATTATTAATGTTTCTTGTTGACTTTTCTTTCATTTTCAATTTTAAAATACTTATGTAACTAGGAAATTAATATCTTTAACGTAAGTACAATTTAATGTAGTGGGAAGTTCATGGAAACCTACATGTACTTGTTTAATTAGAGAAATGAATGTACTGAATTAGTATAATTTTATTATGAATCGTACAATTAGAAAGAAATATAGAAGAAATGTTAAATTAGTTTCAATTCAAAAAGGGGATATTTAGCTCAATCCAAATTAATGGATTGACAAATGTAAAAGGAAAATGAGTGAAATAATGCGCAATACTATTACAATCTCTAGACATGAGAAATTCTGTAAAATTTATGCTCATACACGAGCCTTTTAATCTAATTCACAATAACCCCACAATAATTCAAAGAATCCACTTGATACATTATTCTGCACACAGCAAGTAAGAAATCCTTAAAGCCGCACACCTTCATAACCGAAAAATCAATAGGGAAATGAGATCGGAGGGCGCTTGGAAGCCAGGAAGGTCATCTAAAAATAGAGATCAGGTACTGCACAAGGCGTGGAAAGATGCACAAAGGCAGAGAAAAATCTCACAAAGGCAACCCTGATGAGAGGAAAATAAACAAAAAACAAGACCAAAACAACAAAACCAAAATAAAAATTTATAACCTGTTAGAAAGTATTTCCTCATTTTCCGATGATCGGAGGACGAAGGAAGAAGGAGGAAGAGAATTAATATTAAATTAGTTTAATTATAGTTCGTTTGCTTAGGATTAGACTCAGTAAATTAAAATGATCGAATCTTAATAAAGCACACTCATTAACACTCTCATTTAAATTTGGGCCGACTCTTCAATTTTAAGTAAACGGACCCTCGCTATGAAAAAAATATTTTCTTTTCCATGAAAGTGAAATATTTAATTTTATTCTAGAACTTGCCACTTTCTGCGAAAATTCCTAAATTCAGGAAAGTAACAAAATTACAAATAGCGTCAGCAAAAAAGTCTCTTTTACCCTTCACTATAAAAAAAGATCTCTTAAAAGTAGCTCTGTCTGACGTGTCTTGTTTTTAATTTATTTTTATGTATATATCAAAATAAATATAATTTGATATCAATATTACTAATATTTAAATGGAATAATACATCTAAATATTTTCTTATGAGTTTGATTTTAGAATCCAACCACCGTATCACTATGGTACCAATACCAATAAGAGAAGAATAAATATATATTTAAATATGAGAGATTCATTGAATCATATATCATGTCATTTTTATTTCACAATGATACTGATACCACTGTGGTATTTAAATATCTGTATTTTATCTCAGGATTTTTGTAGATTATATTATTCATAATGGGTTTGTGAGATAAATATAAACAAACATTACAGTGCAGGTGTTTTTTGCATCAATCATGTGAAATGAGATTATGAAATAAATGTGTTACTTTGAACTTTTAAATTTGTAGGGTTGTAAATAAGTCGAATCGAGTTGAACGTTCTGTTATTTAAGTTTGTTTGAAATATTATCGAGCTTTTAATATAATGTTTGAGTTTGTTTGCTTATTAATCTAACCGAGCTTCAATTGAGCCTAACAAGAGTCGAGCTCGAGTAGTTTGTCTTTATTACACTTGTTTGAACATCTTTAACTTATCAAACTTGAGCTCGAGTCGAGCTTTAAATTTTATCGAACATAAAAGTATGTTCAAGCTTGCTTGATATTTTTAACTGAACATAGTTCAAACAAGTTTTTAACAAAAAACAATCTCAAATCGAGTAACTTGATTTAATTTCCAGCTCTATAATTTGTATCGTACTTTTTACAAAATATAATTATTATAGTACTGGAGTGGTAGTTGTAGAAATAAATTCAGTGGGCATTAAAAGCGGGTGAATACATATATATATATATATATATATATATATATATATATATATATGCGCAAAAGATTATAAGACTTATCGATTAGGTTGGATCATCGAATTTTTATTTTTAACCAAATAAATTTACTAAAAGAATTTAGACCTTATCTGGTTGATTCAATAGAGGCTCAAATAAAGGTGATAAAATCGTTCCAGACCGATATTTCTATCAAATCTACCAACATTTTATACAGATTAGGCCATATAAACCTTGGCTCGAACTAGTATTAGGTCTTACAAGCCCAACCCGATAAACCACTAGTCCGATGAGCTAAATAGTACTGACTAATTTTAGACTCAATAATTTTCTGGACCTATTGGGCCTAACTCAATACTCCCTTCGTCCTGACTTATTTTGTATAGTTAATCGAACACGAATGTTAAAATTGCAGGAATTAATTTTCATTTAGAAGTGTGTAAAATAAGTTGAGACGTCAAAAACGAAAAGTATATAAAATAAGTCGAGACGAAAAAAGTATATGATATTAGTCCGATAAATCAAGTCTGACCTCCTAAATTATCACCTCTCGACCCAACCCGCACGATATATGATCCCTAATTTACTTCAGAATGGAGATTATATCATGTGCACCGCACGCATATCTAGTTGAAACAAAGCCAAAAGCCGACATTGTCCTCAAATTCAAGGTTCCATGAATTCAATACACCCCCCTACCCCCCACCCCAACCCCCCTCTCCTTCTCTCTCACACAGTGACACACACATGGAGTTATTTAATAACCTGAGGGCTTGAAATATTGTAAACTCTTCCTCCCAAGGTTTCTGGGCGGCTACTGCTTTCTCTTCTCTAAGATTCCTAACTTTTTCAATTCTAAGTTTACTCTTCTTCGATTTATTTTTTAATTTTTTGTCTCAATACACATCCTCATATAAAATCGCAATCCGGAAGGAGAAATCGAAGCTCTTCAATTTATGTTCTCGACCGTTTTTTGACAATTAATTGCTTGATCCAGTTTTCCAGCTGAAAGGTAGGGTTTATTATTATATTTTTGTTGCAATTTCTGAGAATTGTTGCCTAGATTCGACAAGGAAGGTTCATGTATTTATTTAAGGTTTTAATTAATTAATTAATTAATTATTGGTTGTGTAATAATTCGGCAAAATGTGTAGTGCCGTTTTTGTTGAATTATTGTATTTAATGAGCATTCTGATTTTCGTTTTTTTTGGCTATTTTAGGTTAGAGATAAAAACATCATATGCCATGATCTGTTTGGCTGAAACAACTGATTTTTGTAGGTTAATACCCCCACTGTTAGGGCATATTAGGGGGTTTGGAGTGAATTTCTGTGCTCTTAGATTCTGAAAATTGTGCAATGTGTGCGATTTTGATTTGTGTTGTAATGTTTTTTGAACAGAATTAGGCGTGGTTGGTGGATCTCTTGAATCTATGGTGAGCTCATATGTTTGTTTTTTGTCCATATGAGCCAAGTTTTGGTTTCTATTGATATATTTTTTATTATTAAAATGCAGTAGGTTTATATTTTATGAGTTCTCTAATCTCTTGTTATGTGATTCAGGGGGAAGCTCCAGTGTTCATCGTAGACGATAACATCTATAATGGGCTTCACTTGAAGTCGAGAGAATGCGAAACTGCTGTCGATATTGGTTGCGATAAAACAGTATGGCTACTTACCCAGTTTATTGACGAACATTTTACCTAATGAATTTTTTTGGTTATGACTTATGACTCCTTGTAAAATTGATGATCCAGTATGTAATTGGTGAATCTGACCATGAATCCACCATTGGTGTTCGTATTTTCGATAAATCCACGAACGAATGGTAAGATTTTGTAGCAGTGTTTGATGGTGCAGTTATCTTTGAGTTAGTGGAGAGCTAATTAACTGTCCTATTATATATAGGGTGATCCCAATTAAGTTGGGAACAAAGCCTAAGCCATCGGGGGGCCACTCGGCTATTGTGTTGGATCAAGAGCGGATTTTGGTCGTTAAGGGTAACACAACCTCTGATGATTGCTTTTGGTTTCTGGAGGTTGGTGTTTTGAGCCCCTTTTTAGCTGATGAAACACACACAAACACACACCATCATAGTTTTAATTATTTTTCTTCATTTATAGGTGGATACTGCATTTGTTAGAGAGCAGAAAACAAGATTAGGGAGGGAAGTAGTTGCTTGGAGTAAAGGAGTAATCGGCGAAGCTGAAAAACCGATTGTGATAAGTGGGCCTTCTGGTGTTGGTAAAGGCACTCTTATCACCAAATTGATGGAAGAGTTTCCATTTATGTTTGGATTTTCAGTAAGCCACACGACCCGTGGCCCGAGGAACAACGAGAAAAACGGGGTCCACTACCATTTCACCGACCGTAGTATGATGGAAAGAGACATAGCAGATGGGAAATTTCTTGAATTTGCAGCTGTCCATGGAAATCTCTATGGGACCAGCGTAGAAGCTGTGGATGTAGTTGCTGAGCAAGGAAAGGTAAATCCCTCTCACTATCCGTTACTAGAAACTTCATTTTTGTCGCAAAGCATGTAATTTTGTATTATTATAGACAATCATAATCATGGGATTGACCAAGTGTGTATGCATTGAAATGATTCTTTAAGTTGTAAGCTTAAGGACCGTTTTCGTGTGATTTTTCTCGTGTAGAGGTGCATCCTTGATATAGATGTTCAAGGGGCAAGATCTGTGAGGGCTAGCTCTCTGGAAGCCATTTTTATCTTTATCTGTCCTCCTTCGTTTGAGGAGCTTGAGAAACGCCTTCGTGCAAGGTGGGCCAGGCTTAAGACATTATGCCTCCTCTCACCGTATTCGCGCCTTTACTGATTAAATATTTCTTAATATGGTTATAGGGGGACTGAGGTCGAAGAACAGATCCAGAAACGACTCCGGAATGCTAAGGCAGAACTCGAACAGGCAGAGACACCCGGCCTCTTTGATCACATGTTAGTCAATGATGACCTGGAGACTTGCTATGAGAATCTTAAGGTGGGCTTTTGCACATTGACTTAAAAATTTACGTCTTGTATTTGACTATTTATTATTCCATTATAATTGTTTTATGTATCTTTTGCATTTTCAAGAAACTTTTGGGCCTTAATGATGTCATCAAGAGTGCTGAGAAATCAGGTTCGTTTGTTCTCCAATCTGTTGTTTTCATTATATTCTTACTTGCACGGAATTATGCCTTGTAAAAAAATCGATTCTTGACTCTCTGTCCTGATCTGATAATTTAGAATCAGTTCATGTTCCTCTGGACCACATCATTTCAAGAGTAGATCAGAAAATCGTGATTAACTGTGGTGCTGCTAATCAAGAAAAATCAGCTACTAACATGTAAGTGTTACTTTTTTCCTTAAAAACTATTACTATGCGTTTTTCCCTTTCTTGTGGTAAAAGCATCCGCTATAGAAACTACGGTCTTGGAGTCGGGTCACATCTGTGATGAGGGTTTCTTTGTTCTTCGATTAGGAACACTGGAGTCGGGTCAATTCTGTGATGAGGGTTTCTTTGTTCTTCGATTAGGAATAATTAGAAAAAAATATATAAACTGTTACGCAACTAAGATACAACACATTGCAATCTTGTGACATCTGACTCGTAAACAATTTCTTGTTAGGCTTGTGCTGGATTTAGCGTCGATGCGAGGTGGGGCCCCGGGGCGGACGAGGGGGCTGAGTATTTACGCCGTAGAAGCGTCCACGATTGGTGTGGTTGACTCACCAATGCCTTGCTAACACTTTGAACTTTTGATCTAACGATTTTTTATATTATCCTGTTTTTCTTTCTTTCTTTCTTTAACAAGAGGCAAATTGTTCTTTAGTGAACCTAATAGTGATTGGTCAAAGAAGCAAATTGTTGTTTACTGGAGTTAACAGTGATTGGATGCTTCAGATATTGAAGCAATGAAATCTAGTCTCTAATCTTTATTGATGATGTGGAAGAGTTGGTGACCAACTATTTTCTATTCCCACTTGTGTGTGTGTGAGAGAGAGAGAGAGAGAGAAGCTATGTAGGGGTCTAGGTTAGTTGAGTCATTGTGATTGGAAAAAGAGAACTAGATTTCTCTCTTTTGAAAAGGAAAGATTACCATTTTTTGTGTTCATATTTAGTTCATCAAGATCTAGTTAGGTCCCGTTTACTTTGTGTGTTTCATTTTTCCAACAATTTCAGTTTAAGGGATTAAAAATCTTAATTCAAATGACTAAATCAGTTTGGGGGAAGGTGTGTTTAATAATCAACCAATAGTCTCAAATTATACACATAATTCCGAATATGTGGGATTGACTCCTTTTGGAAAATAAAAAAAGTAAACATTTATTTATGTGAGATAAATAGTCCCAATTACATGCCAAAGTAAACATGCTCTTAGGGTTCTTATTAGCTTACTTTTGCAATGGTGATCAAATTTGGTACTCTCCCCGTTCACAGAAGAAAACCATCTTTGACTTTCGGATAGTAAGTAAGAAATTATGCGATGAACGAAAATACCTCTATAAATATAATCTTGTAATATCAAATTCTTTATTTCTGAAAACCATCTTTGACTTTCGGATAGTAAGTAAGAAATTATGCGATGAACGAAAATACCTCTATAAAATATAATCTTGTAATATCAAATTCTTTATTTCTCCAATAAGAGATGGAAGATGATAAACTATCGATAGAGAGAACATATAATTTTAGATGATAATATATTACAGATTTGTAGGGAATATTTTTTTAGATTTAGTTAAGGACAATATTGCAAGAAATTAGAAAACCCTGACTTGCTTTTATTATAAAATTGTTATCCTAAAATGACTTTCTTTTGTGAACAAATGGAATACTTAAGTAGTTCAATACTTGGATGTTGTGATGTGTGTAGCATTCAACTCTCATTTCTAGAGGTGACAATTTGAGCACCTTGACTCGATTCATCGGACCAACTCCATAGTTAGGGCGGCCAGGTTGGACCATCCTGAAGTTTCATGGCATTGAACTAGAACCAGCTCAACGCAACCTCCTATATAGGGGTGGCTTTCTCTCCTGGGGTTTTGATACCTGACCCACTTGGGTTTTACCCGATCGGCTCGAGGACTGTAAGGTATAGTGTTTAGGTCGGGTCGAATTTTTTGAAGTCTTGTTTTTCTGGGATTCGGGTTTTTTCAAACAAAATTAATCATAATTCTACACACATTTCAACAATTTTAAAGAAGAAAAAAAGTCCATTCATTAAGTAATTCTTAAAACCTAACTCATCGGGTACCAGAAAAATCGAGTTGAAGATCGTGTATTTTTATCAGGGACCCAATTCGAAAAACCTTACACTCGACAAGTCCATCTCGATTACACCCACATTCTATAATATACTAAAATTATTAGAACAGTCTGCATTTTACTAAGTCGGAACTGTTGTGTCTATGATAATCCATCGTTAAATTCTCATGGTTCAATCCGTATAAAATTTCAGATTTTGCCGCCTCAGCTAAATTTATATAATCTCTAGAGAATGAACATAGATTTAACATATTTTAACGTTCCTCACTTTATGGATTATTGACCAATTATTTAACCGTATTGAAAAATATTTGGTCTTTTGTAATCACGTCGGATAGTGACATTATCCCACTTACCACAAAAGACAACTGTTGCAATCCAAACACATCTGATTCCAAATTCATCTACTTGCGTATAGGACAAATGTTGGAATATTGAGAAAAATTGAAAACCCTAAAATAAATAAATAAAATGAAATTTTGATGAAAAAAGGTGTTACAATGTCATTTTGTAAAAATCCATAACTAGTTTTGTTTATCTGGATATTGGGATTGGAATGTAGTAGAATGTGCTCCGTCCGTTGGAGCACATCCACAGTTGGTTCATCCATAAAGATATTTTTGTTTAAGGGTTTAGTAGGGTAGGATGTGCACTGTAGATAATACATTAATAGGTTTTAGGTGATGTAAGTAATGATTGGTTGATTGGGTAATGATAAAAAAATGTAATGAAAATTGTAAAAGTGAATTGAGAATTGTAAAAGATGATGTAAAATGTTATGTAATGATAAAAAGGTGAATTGAGTGTAAAATGTGATGTAGTAATAGGAGGTGGATGGAGAGAGATGTGCAATCTGGATGGTCGATCCACAAAGTGAAATACAAGCGGATCGGGTCATCTTCAATCCGGATTGCCCAATCCCAATCCAAATATGCCCTATGTGTTAGATTCTCGTTGTATCTTCCTGACAAATACTTGCGTGTGGTTGTCACACGGATCTCATTCCGTGTTACTAGTATATTCTATGACTAAATAAATGACCCAGACCTCATATCCAAGTCTTGACCTTATCCAAAAAAATAAAATTTCGCTTGGTCACATGGAATAAGATCCATGTGACCGTCACACACAAAACTTACTTTAGTTTCCTAAGCTCCGATCAATCACTAAGCTTCAGTTACTATTTAACTAGCGTCTAACGACTTTTACGGCATAAGGGTCGGTTGTGTATACTTTTCAACAACCAGATTCAAATCAAGATCAGACGGTTAGAATTGGTTTTAAGCCTAACTAATTAACATGATTAGGTTTGGAATTGAAAGGCTACAAGTGGCAAAATCCAGCTGGGCCTCCCACTTGCAGGCGGCCCGTTTAATGGTGGGCCCAAAAGCGTCTGGCGGTGGAGGTGGGCCCAAATCAATAGTAATTTCTGGGCCTATTTGGGCCGAAAGCGACTTAGCAGGGTGGGGCCCACGTGGAGTTGTCCATTCTGACGTGTTATTTATTATTGAAATATGGGACTCCATATGACAAGTTTGTTCTCGAACATGTCTTGCTCCGTTTGTTTATAGTCGTGGGTGGCTGGAGTATTATAGGCGTGGAGAATAAAGTGAAATATAAAATTGGAGTAAATAAGTATTTTCTTCGTGCCGTTCTAATTTGTTTATTTCCTTTTTCGGTTTGTTCCAATCTAATTTGCCAGTCCATAAATGACAAATTTATCTCACAATCTCTACCCTCAAAATCTCCACCTCTGAAAAAGTTAAAGATTCCACAAAATCTGTTTTTTCTTAACCTCCGTGTCCGACCAAGGTAGGCAAAATGGATCGGGATGGAGGGAATAATTATTTATTTAAGTCGATTGGAGATTGGATTGTGAGGTGATTATAATATAGGGTAATTCTACTTGGCTAGAATCTATCTAGCTAGAAACATTAAAAATAATTCCAACTTCTCTTATGTTATTAGTTTATCTCTGCAACTTGAAGCTCATATTCTTATTATTATTTTAATGTTGAAATCACATAATAATGGAGGGTGTAAATCCATAAATCCTAGTAGAAATATTTCGGATAGCTTCGTTTTTCTTCCAAAACCATCGAAATAGGCTATTTCTGATTCCTTGAATATGTGTTATGTCTCATCTCCATAATCTTCAAAGTTTGCTTGTGTTATGTCTCATCTCCATAATCTTCAAAAGTTTTCTTCTTATTTCTTTTCCCAGGAAGGTTAATGAAACTTGACTTCATAATATTTTTTTTATGAAGAACCTTCATAGAAATGAATTTATTTTAAATTTACTCTTTTTTATCCGGATAGATTCTAGCCAAATAACAGCTTCCTATAATATAAAAAGGCGGTAAAAGTGATTTGATGTGTGCAAGAGGTAGTTAGTAAATGATTGGTTATTGATTAAAAATGTATTGGGAT
Source organism: Ajuga chamaepitys (assembly GCA_958295605.1). NCBI lineage: Eukaryota > Viridiplantae > Streptophyta > Magnoliopsida > Lamiales > Lamiaceae > Ajuga > Ajuga chamaepitys. The sequence continues at coordinate 1,910,676 of OY282504.1, read as the reverse complement.
TCGGGATTGATTGATAATGTGTGTATGGGTTAGTTAGTGGATTCAAAATTGATGTTTTGTTATCTGGTGATTAAAATAATTTATTAGGAGACTTTAGGATTGAGCACAATATATTGACCATAACCTAAAATCAAACACACATGAATTGCGCTGAATCCTGAACGGATCAGCCCAATCATAAACAAACAAGCCCTATGTCTATCATCCTAAGTTTCTTTCTCCATAAAGGGAAAGAAAACCTTGATTTATCGATAAGTTTGCTCCCTCAATCCTTTCATACCATATTTTACTTTTTGCTAGGATAATTTATTTTTTGGAACAAAGTGATCTACTCCCTCCGTTTTCGGTCCAATTTGTCTATTTGGTCGGGCACGAATGTTAAGAAAAAATAGATTTGTGGAATTTTTTACTTTTTCAAAGGTGGAGATTTTGAGGGTGGAGATTGTGAGAGAAATTTGCCATTTATGGGGTGACGAAATTAGATTGGGACAAACCGAAAAGGAAAGTAGGCAAATTAGAGCGAGACGGAGGTAGTATATTTTTCATGGAAATTTCAGTACTATAAAAATTTCTCCTAATCTAAGAACAAAGAAAAACTCTCCCATTTCTCCCAAGGTTCCCAAGGTAACTCGAATCAGGACCAAAGATCTAGGTAATGAATGTTCTACCACTTGAGTTATCCAACTTCGTTTGGAGAATTTCAGTACTATATTAATTATAAGGGTGATGGTTATTTACCACATTCCTCTAAACACTATCGTGCAAAATATGACATCTTGAACTGGATGAAATGAAACTTTTAGGGAGAGTCGATCCTATAGGATATATCCCGATGTTTCTTTGCTTGTCCCATAGCGAAAAAACCCTTTTTCTTTACGATTATGACACTAACTACTTTACGAGATATCTAGCAGCTAAGACAACGAAATAAACCTTGTCCAAAAATGTCGTATCATACACATAACAACATGAAATAACTTAACATAAACACAAAACTCGCCAAACAGATCTTGTGGGCTGTTAATAGTAAGAGAATGAAAAAGCTTCATGTGGCTGCATCCATCCATCCAGCATACAGAGGCTGTTCTTGTGGGCCATGAAACGGAAATATCGACATAGGGGAGGTAACGACGAATATGGAGATGTTTCAGCTGGAGGAGCTGCAAAGGAGTCGATTCGCCGTGTTGCAAGATTGTACAAGAAGAAAGTACACCCCTCCATAACACAAAAGACCAACACCTCTGGATAATTTAACCAACCAATCGGCCTAAGGTACTGATCACTTAAGGCCAAACGTGCACTTTTGAGCTTCCAATTCAATGTCAGGCAACTTTCTCCATTCTCCACTTTGTGGCTTCATCTCCCAAACTTCCCATAGCAACTCCTTACGCGCAATCAGTAAAGACAGATACCTTCCTTTTGATAGATAATAAAAGTTGTCCATGTTTTTTCCTTCATAACCTTGGGGAAGAGGGGGAGGGGTCTCTGTAATAACTTCGGTTTCTATATTCAGAGTCAAAACGTGAATCGCTCCCATAGTCCAATGCATAAAACCTTCGGTTACTAATGAATCTCTATGAAGTACAAGCCTAGCTGCAGGAGACAAGTGTTGGAGGTCGATCTTCCTCCAAGGGTTGTTGACTCCAAGAGTTATTATAGCACATTCTAGTATTACGGGTTCAATAAGGGGTGCTGCTACAACCACTTTATACTTCATTGAAACTGCAACACGTGCTACACCATACAACTCTGAGCATGTTATTTGACGAGGATATGGAGGGAGAAACAATTTAGGGAGAATCAACCTTTTCTTAGTTAGAGGATTTCTAACACAATAAGCCAAGTCTTCTGAAAGTTCAAAACCCAAATGCAGACCATTACAGCTGTTGGCGAAACAGAATCTACACTGATAGTTGAACTTAAATATTTCAATCCGACCTTGTTGCACAGTCATGAGAAATGATTTACAATGGGAATAGCGGAAGAAAAGCCCATAAGTCGCATTGTGAAGATGTGCATCTATGAAGTTACGGGTATGGATCATATGGTACCACTTCCGACAAACCAGCCTTGCCCGGTGTACACTACTCAGACCAGTAGATGCTTAATATTACTATCCTCACGAGTTTTCACTTCAAAGAACACCAGAAAGGCAATTCTCCCTAAAAATAACCCAATTTCATCCAAGAAAAAGTACTCCAGACTCAGTAAAGAACTTAAGAGTCCTTTTAAGTGCTTTTTTGCTCATAACAAGTGACACCAGAGACAGGTGGAGTAGTAGTAATTGTTCAGAGCAGAACCAAGTTCCCTTAGATTGTGTGTGGATTGAAGAACTTGAGGTTGGATGTGAAATCCATGGTAGTTGTTTGGAGTCTTTGGACTGATACGATTCGGAAGTAAAGAATTTCCTTCCTAACAAATTTTTGAGTGACAGATGGGTTCAAAATCCTTAATTTTCAAATCCCCCAATCCATAACACAGTCATAGGTAGCCTCTAAATTCTCTAATCAACACATAAATGTTCGCAAATATTTACTGGGTCAAGTAATAAGACAAAAGAAGTTAAAGAAGGCAGATATCGTTTATGGATGCTATAAACTAACCAAACTCACTATTCATGCAGCCACGAGAGAAGACAAAGAACTCGAACGAACATCTCTTTCACAAGCAGCTAAAAACATGAAAAATAATGGGGGTGTGTGGTACCTCTAATGATACTAGCCATTGCTCTTTTTCCTAAACCTTCCGTACGCCCATCTTTACCTTTCCCAGTGATGGTAGTATGAATTAAAACAGTAGCTGGCCACACAATCAGATCATCCAGGTTTGCTTATGCTTCTTCAGCCCATCAGAATGCACAAAGCCTTACAAAAAGCCAGGTGATCCACAAGTAAGTCAACACTTTCCCAATTGTATGCATGCATGATAAGACTCTGTGTCTAGACTGTATTTTCATGTCAAACCGTCTAGTAGTCAACGCAAGTTTTACAATAATAATAAAGATATTAAGATCATATGTTTGGTGTTATCTGCATTCTATGACGCACAATATACAGCTACAACAACCAAAGAGATATTTCACCCACATTCCAGTCATAAGATCATCCATATCAACAAAACTGCATTGTTAGGTGGCTCTACAGTATACCCAAATCCAGCAATAATACATGTGACTTAACCCACAAACAAGGGATTCGTAGTGAAAGAAAACAAGACCACCACTAGTTGGAGAAATATACTTCTAATCAATCTCAGTTTTCAAAACCAGTGATCTCACTTGGCAGATCAGCCAGACCAATATTAACAACACAATCACAAACTAAAAGAAGTTCTCCTCAAATTTATAAAATGAGAACTAACTCGTATTAAGTGACAGCCGTCATATGCTGGGCCACGGTTAGCTTCTAGACCGGCCCAATTTCCAGCAGACATGTTCTGTATAAGTTCCTTAACACCTAGACCCAGAGACCTTACAAAGTCCAAACTCTTCAGGAATGGGCGCTGTAGACCCTCCATTTGGAATTCTTCTTCTACAAACTTGATTACATACTCTTCTAACTGACGAACATCAATCGGCTCACCATGCCTCCTCACTATTGCATGGAACACATGCATCTTTTTACAGTCCCACGGCTGCTTCCTATTTCTTTAACGGGCGGATTGAGAGACGATTGTGAATGTGGAGAGAGCCTGGTGCATGCATCTTTTTACAGTCCCACGGCTGCTTCCTATTTCTTTAACGGGCGGATTGAGAGACGATTGTGAATGTGGAGAGAGCCTGGTGTTTGGTGTAGGGTTGTAAAGACAGCAGAGTGTTTTCTGCAGGGGGCCGAGAGGGAGACGAAGCCCTAATGCTAGTCGAAGGCGGCGAATTGCCATCACCCCGTTTCCTCCAGCTGACCAGGATAAACTACGATCTTCATTGTGCACACGTCTAGGACGCCCGCTAGAGCCTCGCCCACGGGAGCCCCGCCCGGTGGAGCCTCGTCCACGGGATCCACTGCTAGGAGCATTCTCCTCTTGAACTCCCCTCCCACCTCCATCTCGCCCACTGGAGCCTCGCCAGAAGAGTCTACGGACGTTGATTCTGTTCCTCGGGCCAAAGGTTATAATCAATGGGAAGTCGAGGTCGGAGAGTGCAGGTTGTATAATGATTTCCCTGTTTTCTTTTCCCCTTCATCTGGTTCCACATCATTTTCACTATCAGCCAGGTGATTATGCCCCGTTCCTGTCTCTCCATTGTTTCCATCAATTGTAAGGTCTGTAATCACATTATTACGTTATCACCGTCCATATCCCGTCCATACCCGGCACCTCATCTGTATTCTTTTCGAACAGTACAAACCTATAACGTTCCTCATAGCAAGTGTTTTATAAACACATAAAATAGGAAAAAAACTATAACTGCAAACACCAAGAAGAAGACATGAGCAAACAATAAAAAAAGCAAGAAACTTACAACTACTAGTAAATAGTATGTGTTTCACACGTGGCTAATATTTTTTATTAATCAATATATTTAATTTAAGTTGATTATTTTCTTTCAAAATATTTCATTCTACTAAATTGTATGTAAATCAAACAATTTTTTTGCATACTTATCTAATAGAAAAATATATCTAACCTCATTACATTAGTTTAACTTTTTAACACTCATTGTTAAATTAAATATTATATTATCTAGATTCGTATGGAATTTTATATCGTATGGAATAATTTTTTTTACTCGTATAATATTTAAATATGTTCTAATTCAAAAATAATATTCACTTAAAGTTGTATAGACAAACTAATACTTATCTCATTATTTTAATTTTGTATTGTTCATTGCTTAGTTACTTATTATATTACCTAGATTCGTATGATGGAATATTTTCTTTTACTTGTATAATATTTAAATATATTATAATTCAAAAATAATATTCACTTAAGTTGTATAGACAACTAATACTCATCTCATTATTTTAACTTTGTATTGTCCATGGTTAAGTTAACTATTATATTATCTAGATTCGTATGGAATGGTATAAAATATGAAATATTTTCTTTTAACCATATAAATTTAAAATATATTATAATTAAAAAAAAATAGTTATTTAAGTTGTATAAAAAATAATAGTTGTTTTGACAATGATGATTCTCCTAAGCACTTTTGCCGTAAGTTTTTTTATTATTTGGTTCGTTAGGTTAATAAAAGTTTATCTACTAATAAATAAATTGTTTCATAAGTTTGTATTACATACACAGTTTGTTAACAATAAAGTTTCTTATTATTATGCACTTTATCACCATATTAGGCCTATTCAATATTTTGCCATGATTTTCTATTATTGATTCTAGTAAAATGAAAACACCAACAATAGACAATATTCTAACATGTCTTTTTATCTACTTAAAAGTTAGTTTTGAAATATAATCTCGTTGATTCTGAATGCAAGTTATTTAATCATTATAATGTAGTTCAGGTTACTGTTTGCTTCAAGTCTGACCTTTCAATTTAATAATTTACGCTTATTTAGCCTAAATCGATATTCAATTTTTTTTTGATTTAGTTTAGTTTAGTATAGTTTAGTATTGCGTAAATTTTGTTTTTATTTCTTAAAGTAATCATTTAGAAAATTAGAAAGGTCACAATAAATAGCAAGTGTATAATATTCAAATTCAGACATATAAAACGTTAGTATTTTATAACCACTACTCTAATTTATATTTATAATAAGAGTTAAGTGTTACATATATAACAAAAAACTATGTAAAAAGTTATATCATGTATATATAATATCCTTGTGAATCATTTGCAAATTGACTTTACATATACTTTTTACATTATTTAAATAGAATATAAGAATCTAAAATAATCTCGTTCATTATTTCCTAAAAATTAATATTGTATGGCATATTTATCTTTAATAAAACTTTCGATCATTTTTATTTAATAAAAAAATGAAAATATTCGATCCTATAAAAAAAACACCACTTAGTGCTTAGTAACACACTTTTAAAAATTAGTTAATAATCATAAGTTAGCTAATGTGTGTGTTTATATATATATTTTATATATATATATATATATATAGTCATGAACTTTACTAAAAGTTGCACTAATACATGATATTGAGTTCATGTTTCATTCACCAAAAAGTTGAAGATTCAGCTAATAAACTTGCATCATTTTAAGGGCAGTGATAGATAACAAGGAATGTGGTCATTAGTCGACAAGCTGAACCTAAACCTAAACTAAATCCACTTCACGGGACATAAAAAGTTATTTTTCTGGATATCAAATTAAAGCTTCAACAAATTAATTTACATCGAAACACACACACAGATCTCTAGGCATCGTTGCAGAAGGCGGAAAGCAGAGGCCGAGCGATTTCTGACCGCCTAATTTTATTTTATTTTGCATTTTTTATTAATTATTAATTCAAGAACTATATAAAAAAATATATGTGAAAGATAATCATGATATAACACTACAATCAATTTTTTTAATATTGTACAAAAACTTCCAATTTTTTTGCTACGAAGGATTTGTATTAAAAAAATTCATATACATAAACTTTATTATCAGAAGCCAACATAAAATTAATATAAAAAGAAGCCAACATAAGTCCAAAACAATTAAGCAAGACAATAGTGTCGGCAAGACATATCAATAAGTCAATAACAGAGTAATAAACTAAATGGAAACGTCGTTTCAAGCTTTTTTTGAAAAAAAAAGAAAAATAAATTTAAAAAACGTCCAGGCCGTCTAGGCAGCGCCTAGGTCAAAAAACGTCCAAAGCAACTGTCCTGACTTTAATCGAGGCGGTCGCCTAGACCGCTTTTTACATCACTGTCGGTAAAGATTTGGTAAACTAAAACCAAATGCCGATTTCAATTTACGATTAAGACAAAGCATATACAGAAGAAGCTGACCTCTCTATTTCCTTGTTTATTGCCGGCCATATGTGACCGGAGGTGACGGTGGCGGCACGGCAGCAGGCGGAGTGGGAAAGATGAATCTTACCCTTTGCTTTGTGGTTAATTTTTTTAAATATGGAGATTGGGGATGGAGATTATAAAAGAATTTTTTTTATTAAGGGTGTGCAAATTGATGTGGGACGTACCAATAAGAAAAGTATGCGAATTTGGGTGAGACGAAGGTAGTATTTTTTATGAAAAAGAATATCATCATGAAGGGTATAGATAGTGATACATTTTCATAGATTTATTCTTTAATCCGAATTGTACAAATCTAAAATCTCTATCCTAGTATACATGAGAATTAAAATTATTAATTTATACTTACATAATTGATTTTATTTTGATTTATATAATTAATTCGTGAATCAATTTTTTTAATTTTAGACTTGAACTACCAAAACCAGAATTCGACTATTAAAATATGACTCTTATTTTGAAGAAAAAATCTTAAAATAGCACTCTCATTGTATCAAAATTATACTCTGTTACAATTATCATTTGATATAGTGAAATGAAAAAAAACTATAATTGTTATAATTTATTATTTAATATAGTAAAATTATTTTGTGATTGCTCCGTTATATTTCTCCTCTAAATTAGAGGATTTTCCACATACGATCTCTAATTTTAAGAACAAGCCTTATAGAGATCAATAATTTCGTCTCAAATTCGTCGTTGTTTTAATTTAGAAACATATATTATGTGATGAAACGAATTTTTTTGTCTTTAATTTTTTTTTCTCTTGTAGTGGATGCAAACGTGAAAATACATTTTGAAATTTGTGAAGCTAGTTGCAAAAATGTAATATGACTCACATTTAAGCACAAAATCCCTCCGATCCAATGGATCGACCCAACAATAACCCAATAGGTCAAAAGCCTACTAAATTACTAATCGGCCCAAATATCATACTATACATTATCAAATAGATCGAAATTTAATCACTAATTTTTAACCCAACGAAATCATTATTGAACCAACCTAGCCTAACCCAACAATTTACGTTGATCTTACAGACCGCACTACCTGAATTGCCACCTCTTCTAACTACGATTGAAGTCGTCAAAGTGCTATAATTTCTTAAAAAAAAAACAAAAAGCAAATAAAATTATTAGCTTACACCATTTAATCAGCCAGATAATCTTATACTTTATCCAGTAGATCGAAATTTAACCACTAATTTTTTACCCAACGAAATTATCATTGAACCGACCTAGCCTAACCCAACAATTTACGTTGATCCAACAGACCGCACCACTCGAATTGCCGCCTCTTCTAACTACGACTGAAGTCGCCAAAGTGCTGTAATTTCTTAAAAAAAAAAAAACAAAAAAGCAAATAAATTATTAGCATACATCATTTTGTTATACAATATCAATTTTTACCTATGTAATAATCTAAAGTGGCAAAAATTTCAGATAAAATCACTCAATAATGTACACATACACAAGTATAATAATCTGACATGGTACATAAAACTATCACTTGGACAAAAATTCTCTCCATTGGAAGAACTCCTGACACTTAGTTCCCTGCAATGACCGTCTCCTGAAATCGTCGAGCCCCGACGAGGGCCCGACGTTTCCAGAAGAGACGGTGGACGCGTATCCAGAATCTGGTTCCGAACACAAGTTTTTCAACCGAGGGGAGTCGTGACTGCTATTGCCTTCCTCATGATTAGCATTTCCAGATGAGGTATTGGGCTTTTTCGTGTTCACGAAACGGCCCCCACATCCTCGGGCCCTCCTCAAAGCGTGCAGATGGCGCGATTCGTGAAGATAGGGCTGATAAAATGATAGAAGGAGAAACTATTAACAACACCAACACTGGAGAACTTAAAATCTGCAGTTGATAAAATCGAACCTTTCTAACTCTTCGCAATTTATTTTCCATTTCAGCCTTCGCGCGCAATTGTCTTCGCCTCAAGATCGCATGGTACTGCTTTGCATTGACATAGACAGGCTCCTCTGACATCATGAACGGCGAAGCCGTTCTATAATGAGTCACGCCGTGTAACTCGGGGCACATCTGAAGAGTTGATAAATGGTTAAATAATGAACAGTATACAACCATAATGTCATTAAAAGTTCCATGAAAGCGATTCACTAGTTCTTCGATTGTTGTATATATACGACAGATGATTGTTTTAGACAAGCATAAAACGTGGACGAGTATAAGAACTAGCATAGACACATATAACAACTGTGGACGAGCATGAGCCGGTGTGCTCTCCCTGAAATTTCGTCCTAAATAAGAATACGAGGGGGGGCTTCTTGTGCAAATATAACATTCAAATAAACGTAATGTTCTCAAATGTGAGCTACCAACCTGATCTTGCTGAGTTTCTTGCACTGAATATTCACTCATCTTAGGGGGTAATATAGACGATGCAACGTTTCCATGCTCCTGCACGCACACTAAGTAAAGACTTCCGTTAGTTTCAGAATGTACCGCAGGAGTTTTATGGTAAAAGCCTATTTCAACACAATCATGACGCGAGGATTCATACTTACATTCCTACGAGAAGGACATCTTAGATTTGTTCGAATCGAGAGAGAAAGAAGATATATATTTATCTCAACTAACTTTAGATAATTCCCAATCTATAACACAAGTTGAAACAGGTGCTGAAATTTATCTTAGTCCATCGTAACAAGTCCATTGATCGGCTACAAACTTTTAGACAATATTTTCGTGTTGGTATCACTTTGACCGTCTGCACTTTTAAACAACCAACTAAAAGCATATGTAACGAGCATCTTTTTTTGGTTTAGGACATAAAGTCATCTTTGTCGTCTCAAACACGAAATACATCTTGGACAAAAGCATTCCCCACGAAGTAGCAAACGTTTGTTCCATTGTTAAAATCACCATCGTCCTTCTACGATCTGGTCTAGAGGTCATAAATTTTCTATGAAATCCAATACATGTGATTCAACAATCCTATGCATGATTTTTGTTTTTGGCACGAAAAAGGGGGAGAGAAAAGAAACAAACACTAGTTTAGAATCGTGGAAACGAAAAGAGGAAAAAAATTGTAGTTTTCAGAACAATTACAAATATGAAAACTATGTATAACAAAGAGATATCGTGTAACATGTAAAATTCTTCATAAATAATGTCAAGAAAAAAACAGAAAAGAAGAAAGAATGATATATAAGGTTATACTTCATGATACAATCGTGCCAACCTCCGTATGGTGTCAACTTTTTAGCCTAACGGAACCCGTCCCCATCCTTGGCCCGCCTTTATGAAGGTATTTTAGTCATTAAAGAAAAAAATGTAAGAAAATGATATTTGTACAAAGGTGGGCGTCAGCCTCGTTAACATAACGAAGAGGAAGTTCATCGCTTTTTGCCAATTATTATCTTTTAAATCAACTTGAAAATATAAAACTTACGGTTTTTTATTTCAAGTCTGACCTCAATATATATATCAACGCACTCAACATGCACATGCAAAACTTTGCAACAATTTGACCTCATCATGCCTGTCTGAGCAATACCGTAAACTGCAACATCAAATTACGAAAATTTCTCAAAGTATTTGCAAGCATGAAACCATTATCAGAATGATCGTTAATAGAAGAACAAGAACATGATCTAGCATTTACAAAATTTGATGGAAGATTTTATAATATTTTTGAAACCTTGTACCTGGCACTTCAGAAGTTTGTCCACCGAACTGACAAAAGTTTAGCTGATTTGAAGAAGTCATACTCGACATGTTTCTTGGTAGAACAGTAGGCGACAAAAAATTGTTGTCGATACCATAATGCCAACCTTGTGACCCAGCTTGGTGTAAGCTGTAGCCTTTTGTATCAAATTCATGTTGCTCACTTTTCTCGGGGTGACGATGTTGCATAATGCCTATAAATTCTTCAATATGAAATTGTCAAAAAAACCAACCACAACTAGCCATCGTAAACATAGAGTAGAGAGCATCATGATAAAAAATAGGCGGCCTAAATACGATATACATGATTCATAGGTGATGTAAGCGCATATTCATGCCCTCATCGTAGATATACATTAAATAATCAATAACATAGCTAGTAAGAAAGATGATCTAATAGGATGTGTGCTTCTTTTACATATGAACAAAATTTTCAGAGGAATCGTATCAATTGTATGATAAATATTGGTGCTTCGTATTGTTAAACGTCTAATATATGAGTCTGGTATATAAGACAATGATAGAGGTACACTATACCCTACCGTAGACAACAATATTTTTATCATACTAAGTAACAAACATATAAGAGAAACTTGTTGGTTTCACAACATTCCGAAATCCGAGCAAACATTTTAACTTTATCTCAACTCTAATATTAAAAAATCTGATGATTGATCCATTATCTCCACAATATTGTTTTTCCTACATCGTGCGTATATACTAATAAGGTGATCAAGAACTGTATAAAAAGAAGTTTTCGTTATCCCACCGTAATTGAAGAAATAAACAATGAAGATCGAAGAAAAGCCAAGACTGAGAGACTTTCTTAAGTTTCATTTCAATTCCTCAGATTTGAAGTTGCTCTTTGGTTTAGTATGATATTGAACATCAAACGAGCTTCAGTCAGGATCGATTGAGGTCAAGAAAACTAGAGTCGAAGTAACCCTCTAAAAGTTATCATCGCTAGATGAACCGACAAGTCTCAGTTCAAGCATCAAGTGAATTGATCTACTTTGTAACTTATGTATGCATACTAAATTGACAGTGATTAGAAATATATATCCCTCATATGAAATAGATTTGTCACCAATCTCCAACTAGCTCCGTTGCGTAAATCTCCAACTACCTCCGATTAGTCCATACCTAGGCCTCGACTAGCGCCTAGTGACTTTAATAACATTGATTTGATATCATTTACCCTCTCTCATTAATTCAACCTACAATACATAATAACAATTCACAATTAGACATTTCAGGATCTCAAACTCTAAGGCGAAACTGTAAGAAAGGTTGGAATCACACACAATTGCAAAAATCATCGACCAACTCCAACTAGTCTCCGCCTGGACTTTTCACTGGCCACCTATAGTTTTTTCACGATTCCTCTTCTCCTAACCACACCTAGATCCTGATGCACTATCCCCCAGTCTGCCGCCCAACTAGCGTCTAACGACTTTTACAACATTACACAGACAATACACAATCGAACAAACAAAAAAGCATGAACTCAATTCCAACATCAAAGGCCTTGGAATATAACAGATCCCAATGCAGTTTCGCTGAAAAACTCCTATTAGTCCCCGCATAGATGTTAGGCTCTCATTAGCCGTCTATAAAATTTTCATTTCACGATTCTTCCCTGCTCAGCCACGCCTAGATCTCGATAAAGTGTTAGCTCCCAATTTACCGCTAGACTAGCGCCTAGCGACTTTTACAATATTTTTCACACATATTCAAACAGATCAAAACAATACGAACTCAGTATCCAATAGCAAAAGCCTCAAAATATAACAGCACACACACACACCTCAATTACAAAAATCTCCGGCTAGACTCTACGCGCTCATTGAGCGCCGCCTATGTATATTTTCATTCCTCCCCATCTAATCACACCTATAGCTTCATCAATCCCGTCTAGATCCCAACTTTCGCTAAGCCATCTTCTGTCTAATTACCGTCTAGTGATTTCTCAACGTTGATACACAAACACACACATCCGTCGCAGAAATTCAGGAATTCACAACAATCAACAACAAAAACCCCTACAATCAAACACAAAATTCCACTTACAGCAGTAGAAGCAAAGCTGTTCATGCAAATTGGGGATGAATTGTTCTTCACTGGATTAAACTCTGAGTATATGGTACATGCATATAACAAAGGACTTGAATATAACAGATCCCAACAAAATCTAATGCAATTTTGCAAAAACTCTCGACTAACTCCGATTAGTCCCCATCTAAGCCTCGATTAGGCATTAGGCTCCCAAATTCTGGACTAATTCCGTTTTGTCCCCCTCTAAACCTCGATTATGCATGTCGGTCAACCAACTAACACCTAACAACTTTTACAACATTGATCTCCACATCTCTCATCTATTCAACCGACATTAAAAAATTAGAATCCACAATTAGACATTTTAGCAACCACTGTCTTTCAAATCTAAAACGGAAATTGTATGAAAAGTGAGAAACACACAACACACACACACGCATATATATCTCTATTGAAAAAATCTCCGACTAGCTCCCATTAATACTGCCTAAGCGTTATAGCTCCGATTAATCTTCATCTAAGCGCTAGACTCCATTAGCTACCTAAATTTATTTCTCATTCCTCTCGCCTAATCATGCATATACTCCGATTAGCTCGTATAGATCCCAATCAATCACTAAGCCCCGGTCTTAGTGACCATATAGATCCCAACTACCCTCTCCGTCCAGACTTAATTTGCTTACTTGTTCGATTTATCCCAAATATCTTTGTTAATCCTCTCACGATCTTCACCTTTAAAAAAATCAAAGATTCCACATAATCTATCTTTTCTTAATATCCCCCATCAGAGCAGACAAATTAAGTCGAGATAGAGAAAGTAGTCACTAAGCCTCCATCTACAGCCTAACTAGCTCCTAACGACTTCTATCCACACAAAAAGGCAGAATTCAAAGACAAATTCACTTACAGGAGTCGGAACAAAGCTGCTCATGCAAATTGGGGATAAATTGCTCTTCACTGGATTAAACTCTGAGAAAATGGTACTACATGCATACGCAGTTTATGGGGGTGTAAATGGGGGTTGCGTGTCCCTTTGATGATGATGATGATGATGATGAGAGGGATTCGAATTCTAAGTCATGAAAGAAACATAGGATGATAGTGATGCCCTCCATTTTTAATTATAGAGAGCTGCTGTTCGGTTTGACTCAAGCAGCCTCGCCTCTTTCCTTAAATGACGACCCGGTCCTTCTTTTCCATTCCTGGCTATATCTGGTAACTGTCCTTTTTTGTTGCGAAATGACGTAAATGCCCCTCGGATTTTTTGTAGCCGAAAATATCTTGGTTTAGGGTTTTAAATATCTGTCATGAAAGGTGGCAATTCGACCTGTTCAGCTTGTCGGTGTGTATGTCGGATAGACTAGCTTAAATTTTGTTCTATAGCAAATTAGTGAGACTAACATATATTGAAATTTCGAAATGTGAATGGAAAAGTGGGTAACTGGGACCAGCGAGGGAGTGGCAAGGTAGGACTAGAAGGCTCACGCTTTCGCTAATGCGACTGTACATCAGTTCTTTCGTTCGAAATAGAGGTTTCACTCTCAGTCCATCTTCCGTCTCCGAAAGAACTAAGGTTTCCTTTGCTTAGACAACAAGATATCCCTCAGAAAGAGGCCGATGAAGTTATATCTTTGAAAGTAGTGAAATCAATCAACAGGAATTCATTAAATATTAAATGAAATGGTACTTTGAAAAGTTACGTTTGTTTTATTAGAATAAGTACGAACGAAAAGTCGTGAACGTTCAAAAAATGATGCAATCTACCTTTGATTAAGAGGTACGATCTAACGGTTGTGATTGATCAAGGTGAAATGGTGCACCTGTTCACGAAGCGACTTCTATAAGTCTATAAACAGGCTTTAAAGTTTACATCTCCAATCAGTCAATCACAGAATAACTCGTATCACTCATCAATACAACGACAATCACTACAATCTGCATTTATCATATTTTTGCAAGTTGTGGTCTTTGAGTTGACAAGAAAGTCCTAAGTATCAAGTAGTTCGCTAAAAATTTTAGTTAATCTAAAGTTAAAAGTCGTTGTATTTTGGGACGTTTGACGAAAATCGCGAGCTAGGATGAGGGGCAATATTCCGGACAAAAATCCCATGATTGTCTTTGGAAGACGATTCTGACGTAATATTCCAGACCAAAGATATTCTCCCTTCGTCCCATCTTATATTACATACTTTCCGTTTTCGTACGTCCAAGACGAATTTGCACACTCTTTAAAAATAAAAACTATAACACAATTTCCATCCTCAAAATTTTCACCCTCAATCAACTTTTAAAAATCAACAAAGTCTCAAAATCAATTTTTCTTAATACAGATAAGATGGGACGCAAAGAGTACTAAACATTGATTAATATTAATAAAAATTATATAACAAATAAAAATAATGGAATAATAATAATAATAAAGTAGAGTAGGGGCAGATCCGTCATTAGGCAACAGTGTTGCACCAATAATTAAGCGCCAATGATTGAGGCCACAGCTAAGTTACTACGTGTCCCGGTATTTACCAACAATGTGGGCCCCAAAAATTATCAGACCTTCCTTTGAAAGCCACGTGTTTAGTGACTCAACCGTTAACCGCCGTTATCGTATCTGTCTAGGCGTTAGGTGGCATTTTCAGCACTCATCCCCTACCAGACTAACAATATGACATCGCACGCCCTTCTTGACGGCGACCCTCCACCGTCAGTTATTTATTTCTTTTAAAAAAAAATATATATATTCGTTATACACTCTCCGTTCTCAATGAATTTGCATTGGCAGGTGAACGCATATATTAAGAAAATTACTTTTGAGATTATGTTGTCAAACCTAATTTTTTGTTTTATTGGGTAAATAAAGAATATTGTGGGGTATAATTTATGATGTTTGTTTCTTTTTTAAGAAAGTGCATAAATTATTTGGGACGACCGAATTAGAAAGTTTGCAAGTTCATTCAGGACGGAGGAAGTACTTGTTTTGGCATGTTCCTTTCGGATTGGACATGACTCATCCTCAACGTATTTTATTTTATAGTGTGATGACTCATCTCCATTTCCACATCTTATTACATACATACATCTTCTTTTGCAATTTTCAATACACATCATACCCTATAAATCTCTTAAACTAAAATACATTTACACTATTTAAGTGAATATATCATTGGAGGATATGACACATCGGACGTTGGTACAGTCACTACATCCCAGCACAAGTAGTATCCCTGAGAGTATTTTTCTCCGTTAGAGTAGCTAGCTATATGTTTTGGGGTGTTTAACTTTACTTAACTTTTAAAGAAGTGATTATAAGTAGAAATTGGGATAAATTATTTAAAAAAAAAGTAGGTAGTATTTGAGAATAGAAATGATTTTGGTCAAATATAAAAGCTGGAATTTTTTATACTTAGACAACTTATAGCTTATGAGCGAGAAAAAAAATTATATTTATTTACCAAATACTAAAAAGTTGGAAACAATCAACTATTTTTTATTTTTAGTTTTTTGTCTAAAATCACTTTTATTAAAGTTAGAATTTTTTTCCCAAACACTCCAAAACAGTTTTTCCAAGCTATAAGCTAAAAAACACTTGGAAAAACAATCACAAACACTCCTTACTCTATAAATCCTCATCTTTCTCCAACTAGACCCCGTCTAGATGTTAAACTATTGTTGATCATTAGAGATAGTAAAATTGGCTCGGTTCAATAGATGGACCAACATTTGAGATAGGTTAGGCTGTAAAAATCTTGGCTCGAAACACTATTTGACCCGACATGTCCGATCCTATGAGTTAAAAGTTCAACGGACCATTGATCGACCCGAAAGATCTTTGTATATTATAGAGTGATGAGATTGGCTGAGCTGACTAATTATAACCCCGATGATTTTTTTATTCGACCCATCCCACCTAGATATATGGTGTTGGTCTAATAACTGGACCGTTCGAATTGTTACCTCTATAGAACACACTTAGTTTTCTACCTACTTCTCTGTATTTAATCCCTCCTCAATTCTATTTTATCCAATCTAAGTTTTCGCTAATTTATTACGGTCTAAATTTTAAATAAATGTTAATTTCAATGTACTAATCGACTAACGTCTAACGTCTTTTTAAATATTAGTTTAACATTCATTTTCTCATCATGACATCAGATTATACTAAGAAGTAATATAATATTTCCAAAACATCAAATTATGCTATTTTTTTAATAAAACCTATATTTTCAACCGAAATATTTTTCTAATTTTTCTATAATAAGAAAATAAATTTCAAAGTAGTTTATCACTTTAGGTACCCACACAAATTGACTTTAAGTGTTAGGAACGGTCTAGAAAAGTCATCAGTAAGTGATGTTAGCAACAGTCTAAGTTTCCTCAACTTTATCTTTATGGTATGAGGTA
Organism: Ajuga chamaepitys; assembly: GCA_958295605.1. Lineage (NCBI taxonomy): Eukaryota > Viridiplantae > Streptophyta > Magnoliopsida > Lamiales > Lamiaceae > Ajuga > Ajuga chamaepitys. Next base: position 1,893,582 of record OY282504.1, on the reverse strand, counting down.
GGTGGCAGTTCTCTCGTCCGGTCCGTCGAGACAACATTATATATTGAATTAAATTGAATTCGTTAGACTTTTATTAGGCAAAAATTTATTAAATTCAACTAAGTTTATTCCCTTAAATATATTTAAGTGTGGGGAAAGATAGTGAAATATCAAAATATTATACTTATCATATTGAAAAATTATTAAAAATATCGAAAATTTTGGTGTACCGAATTTTCGACTCGATAACAATATGAGAATTTAAATTTTTGGTCTCAAAATACCAAAAAGAGTTCGGTATTTTGATATATACATGTATAACGGTATTTTTTTTTTCTGTATTTTGATGGTTTGATATTTTATTATATAATATATATATATACCGTTTTTTTTTAATATTGTAGTAGTTCGTTAGGTATACAAAATTTCGAAGGGTATACATTATAATTTTGGTATATCAAAATCAACAATGACTAACGATGTATACGGCCGACAAAAAAATCGGTACGATAATGGTATGAACTTTTCATAAATCGAAAATTTCAGTACGATAGTGGTATGAATGATTCGCTACGATATGCAGTATCAAACCACTCCTAAATACACTACGATTTTTGAATTGTGCTTGTTGGGCCCGATAATATTTAAGTCCAAAATTTATATAGTCAAACTCATTTAAAATGTTGGATGGAATAGACCGATTACAATGGTACCTATTGTATAGTAGAAAAATATATTAAAAAAAAAAAAAACATCTCTATTTATTTTTTGTGGTTTCGTAACTAATATAATCGACACTTTGTATGGAGGAGTGTATTATTTGGTTACCTTTGTTTGAATACAAATCTTGATCGGATGAGATTGATGAGATTACGATCCTGACCACTAGTCTAATTATAAGATGATTTACTAACTGAACTTCAATCGAATCCCTTTGTACGAAGGAGTGTATGGCATGTATTTAGTGATATTTTTAGTGGACACAAACACAAGTTGAAGTCTTTAGGTAAACGTGGCACTATTGCAAGAATTAATAGTAAGTGGGAATTGACCAAAAAGTCTCCACCTAGCTACCTGCTAGCTCCGATTAATTCCGATCAAATACATATCGTCTATATTTGTTTTTTAACTTCTCTATTTAATTTTGCGTAAATCCTTTATAAATCCACCGAAATCTTGACTATACGCTTAACTTTTTTTAAAACATATTATATATATATATATATAGATGTTGCAAAAATTCCTGATTAACTCCGCTTAATCTCCGCCTAGACTGCTAGACGCTATGTTCTCATTGACCGCCTATATTTATTTCCCGATTTCTTCTCGTTTAATCACGCCTATACCCTAATTTACCCCGCTCAAACCCCGATTAGTCGCTAGACCATAGTGCATCGTCTAATTAGCGTCTAGCGACTTTTACAATCTTGATATATATACGCACATAAAAACTCATTCTTTTCACACTTTGTGGACCATATACTATACAAAACTTTTGACCAATTGGAATTTTGTAAATTTTTCTTGGGCCAGACTACGTTGGATTGGGCTTTAATGTGATAGTCCACCCTCTTTTTTCCGGCCCATTAATCTGGTTGTTTACATTTCAAAGCATTTTTTAGTAATGTGGGCTATATATATTATTCCAAACTCAGTGGCCCATATTTGATATTTGACATACAATGGCTGGTCCGAGATTCATTGGGAGTTACTCCCGATTTATTTTGCATGGTTGATCGAATACGAATGTTAAAAAAAAAATAGATTGTTTTCTTTGATTTTTTTAAAGGTGGAGACCGGGAGTTGAGATTTTGAGGTTGAAGATTGTGGGAGAAGTTTCTTTTTTATGAGTGTGCAAAATTATGTGGGACGGTCGGAAAGGGAAAGTGTCCAAAATAAGCCGGGATGGAGGTAGTATTATTATTTGTTATTTTTATTCTTTTTGTGAAATTGATGTTTCCCTGAGTCGCACTGCAAAAAATATTTGTTATTGACATTTTTTAGACGATAAATATTGTCTCTAATAATAATTATATGTGACGATTTATCGTCACAAAATATTGTACAAATAATTAAAGGCAAATTTGAAACCTTTTTTAGAGACAAGTAATTGTTAAAAAAAGAAATTTATATGCATTTGAGATGGCTTTTTGTCATCTCAAAATAACGTGTGATCGAGTTATTGAGACGGTTAATGTTAACCAAGGTAATTGAGAAAGATCACTTAAGCCTTTTATCAAAAACCTAATGTGCAAGTGTGCAACTAACTATGATCAATCAAGAAAGCAATAAACAACGCCGGAATTACGTGGTTCGGCCAAATCAGCCTACGTCCACGAAGGTCACAACCTTTACTAACGAAACACACCTCAAGAACTCACAAGATACAATCATACATGGATCAATCAAGACGTGATTGAATCCCACAACCCCTCTATACTTTGATCTCTCAAGAACAGACAACGGTTTTGATCCTCTTTCACAACGGTTTTAACCGTTTTACTAGATTCCGAACCGTTGTGTGTGGTCTTTCTTATATTAGACTTGTTCCACTCTTCTAGCTTCAATTTTCCTCCTTTTAGCTGATCTAATTGAGTTGTTAGCCACATACAACCGATCTCAACGGCTAATTAGTGATAACACGAGTCTCTTATAATAAAGTCATGACACATACTTATTATTTGATACTACTTTTTATTGTCTAAATAAATCATTTTTCTTGTAGTGTCGGGGTGCATGCCATCCCGGAGGACCTCTCGTCGTAGTTTTACAGTAAACAATAAGAAATTTTCTAACAACATACTTTTAGGCGGTAATTATTGTCTCAAAAAATTATTTTTCTTGTAGTACATATTAAAATCTAATTAATTCGGGACCGATTAACGGATCGAAAAAGAATAAAATAAAATATAGAATCATGAAACAGAAGATATATATATAAATATAAAAAACAATTTAGAACAGACCAAATTGCATATCATGATTTCACGTAATCTTCTCACTAATTGGAAAGCTATTGATTTGAATGGAATCACCTCTATTAAAAGCAGCATAATTTATCAGCCGATTACATACGAATCGAATTCGAATCACACTCTTTTCTATCTAATGTTTTCATATATACTCCATTATCGATGTGGAAATCACTTGAGGAAATCCACCACTATTTACAATCAAAGTGGATTCATTTCGTTAGGAAAAATTGCGTTGACATTTGTCTCTTTTCTTAATTTTTTTTACATGCATCATTATGTATTCTAAAGCGTAATTCTACATTCTACAATTCACATTCTACCCGAGTAAATCAAAAGAAGAGAGAAGGTAACAGGGATGATCAGGTGGTTATCTCATTCCCATATAACTTCTCCTATCATTATCCACTCACCATTACATAGGTCAGCCAACTTGAGCAACCCGATCCGACCGACCCGGGTTTAGTCTAACTAAACCAACACAAATTACATAAAATTAAACAATAGGGATCCAACAAAAGAAAGAAATAAGCAATGAAACCCTAGATCTTCCATACAAATCAAACCCACACCATTAAACATACATTGGACACAAAACTAACTTAAAACTCTATAAAAACATAAATTATCAAATGAAATAAACTTCTAAATTGAAATCTATAGCTCCAAATTATCTACTTTCCCAAAGAAAATTGACATTCTTCATAAAAAACATGCAATATTGTTCCTAAAAAAAGAAAAAAAAATGCAAATTTGGAAAAATAAAATAAAAAATACACTAGACCTTATTTCTAAATGCACACAAGAAAAAAAACTCCAATTCAGGAGGAGTAAAAAACTTAACACGTTGTCGTTTAAACGAGCTAGAATTCGTCGTCGTTGTCAATCTTCTTTTCTTCGGAGCAGGAGGACAAATTAGGGTTTCCGGAACTCTGAACCTCTTACCTTTAGGTGTTGAACATGCTTCATTTTCGCCGTTTCCCCCCATTTTTGAAAGTGAATTTTATGCCTGAAATTATCCAAATAAATAGTTGAAAAAGTTCAAAAATGAAAACCCTAATTTATACTTTTTTTTGGATTGCTATAGTAAGCAATGAGACAAGCATGCAAATGCAACAAATAGAAAAGGTTAAGATTATTGATTACTCCCTCCGTTCCCGCTAACTTTTCACAGTTGATCGGACACGAATGTTAAGAAAAAACAGATTTTGTTTTTTCTTTAACTTTTTTAAAGGTGGAGATTTTGAGGGTGGAGATTGTGAGAGAAATTAAAAGGGTGTGAAAAGTTAAGTGGGACGGATCGAAATGAAAAGTAGAAAAAATTAGCCGGGACGGAAGAAGTAGTTGGAATAGGTTATGTCACTTGTTAGCAAAAATACAAGTATTACACAACATTTTAACAACTGCTACCACTACTTTTTCTAAAGTTTTTGCAAATATTTTATACTTTTAAGGTTGAATAATGTTTTTTAGAACATTGTTAATGTAACTAAATTACGTAAGGGAGAATTTGTTGTAATAAAGGTTATCTTATCCAAATAAGTAGTTTGGAATGGCTAGATTCAGTGTGGAAATAGTTTGGCTAGCTGATTTTGAGGAATTTATGACATCTGCTATTTTACGATCTTCTATTATATTTAGTGCAACGTTTTTTGTTGTAATAATACGAATAGAGTAGCATGACATGTTTATAATATGATATCTATCATGTAGTACATGATCGATGATCATGTGTCCTGTACAAGGATGAGACTTTCGCACTCGGGTTCGGGTAGTTTACCCGATCCTATTGGTTTTTATCTAGTAGGTCGGGTCTTTTGGGATCCTCCAGTAGTCAGGTTTTATCCAGATTGAGTCGGGTTTATGTTGGATCGGATTTTTTAGGTACCTAAATGTAAGGGTTAATTCTTTCATCTATGACTTCCTTAAAGAACATGGAGATGTTTGCTACGCAAACTACACTATTATCATTCTGAGGCAGACTTTTTTTTTTTTCTTTCTAAAACATTAGAAAAACTTGTCAATTATGCTTGCTCAGTAAAACTCGACTCCATCGGGTGGCTCCGTGGGGAATTTTTGTTGGATATCCGACGAGCGGGTACTCAACCCGATAACTCGAATCGCTCGAAAACTTGATTCAAACTCATCCCTCATATAGTGATGTTAGTGTAGCAGGAGATTACCAAATACAGTAGAGATTAAAAAGAAAAGAATATTAGCATAGTAAGAAAATTACATTTCTTATTGTAACAACTTGTAGGCTTGACCACCCGGGATTCTCTATTCCACTTTTAGTCTGTTTCAATTGTGTGTCATACCAAATTCGAACCAATTATAATTATATTTTTCCGATTAGTGAATTTAAGTTCATGATTTAGGTTCAGAAGTCATGTTTAAATTTCATCTTTAAGTTTTAACGTTCGACTTTCTTGAACTAGGGTATATTTGCTATTGTAGACTTACGATTTCACAATTCACAGTTCATGGTTCATGATTTAATAGTTCAATATTTATAATTCAATAGTTCATAGTTTAGGGTTCATAATTCATGTGTTTGGGGTTCACGATTCATATTGTATGACTCGATTTTGGAATGGGACACGGTTAAGACATGATAAATGTGGGACAGAGGATCCTTACCCAGCTTATACTTATTGGATTTAATTACCCGTTATATATATTTATTATTATATAATAAATAATAATATTTGCTTATACTTTTTTCATTAGTCATAAATTAATAATAATTGGGCCGAAGTCCAATAAAACGTAGATTTAAGATCCGTTGAAGCCCTGACTACTCCCCCAATGGGCCCAATCAGATTGTCCAAAATTGTGCAGGCCCAAAATAACCTAAAGAGGCCCACAATTGATTTAAGACTTTGGACTTAAAAATAGCACTCTATTCATGTGGTAAATGGGCTAGCAAACTTAAATAGTGGGCCAAGTAATTTTTATATGGGCCTAAGTCCAGCTCTAATATTATCCTCAATTTTTTATTTCCAGATTACATGTTATATACTCCCTCCGTCCCGACTTAACCTATCTAGGTTGAACGGGCACGGAGGTTAAGAAAAAACAGATTTTGTGAAATCTTTAACTTTTTTAAATGTAGAGATTAAGGGTCGATATTTTGAGGGTGGAGATTGTGTGATAAATTTGTGATTTATGGGCTGACAGGTTAAGGTGGGACAGACCAAAATGACAAGTAGGCATATTAAACTGGGACGGAGGAAGTATATATTAAAGTATGTGATTATTAAAGAGTTAGATTATTTGAACTTAGAAAATTAGAACAATTTGCAAGTATATAGAACTCCAAGCAACTAGAAATATCGTTCTCAACCTAATCGTAAGAGAAGGAGATGGGAAAAAAAATCGTGTTGCATGCAACTTTAAACATTTAAAGATTAAGGGAGAATCATATAATTAAGTTGCTGCAAACTATCGATTTATGCTCAACAATCATATTTTTCTTATACATTAAAATTACCTGCACAGCTACTATAGAAAATATGAATACTCGAATAACAATAAAGGAAATTGAGAAGATCCATTAGAAAATGAAAATCGAATACCGCACAAAATATGTAACACGCATGAAGCATGAAGATCACATAAGACGTGCACAACACAATATCAGTAGAAAAGTATCACAAAGGTAAACCTACGTAGACGGTGGAAAACAAAATTAAAACATAAATCCAATAGATACTAAACGAAAGAATGTTAAAAATATGAATGTTTTCTTCAATGAAATTAAGTACTAGTATATTACTTCTTCCGTCCCGAATGAACTTGCACACTTTTCGAGTTCGACCGTCCAAACAAACTTGTACTTTTTCTAATAAGGAAAGTTATCACATAATCTATACCCTCAAAATCTCTACCATCAATCTCCACCCTTAATCCACCTTTGAAAAGTCAACAAAATTCCCAAAAAATAACTTTTCTTAATATTTGTGCCGACCCTCCTATGAAAGTTCATTTGGGACGGAGGAAGTATTAAATTATATTTAATACTTCGTTTATGTGTATATTGGATAGAGGTGATAAGTTGGGCAGTTTTACTGGGTCTAAAATTTTATCGGGCCTAAATTTAGTCAGTTTAGTTCATCCTATTCCCTGTAAAATACTAAGATCATTTAGTCAGTCTACGGTCCGTTGAGCTTTTGACCATTAAATTGAGTTTGTAGAGCCCGATGGTATGTCGGGCCAATATTTATATGGCTCGGTTCGTTTAAGATATCGGTCGGGATAGATTGATCGATCGAATCGGACCGATTTTACCATCTCTAAATAGGAACAAGACATCTAAATAGTTTCGAAACTAATTTTATAAAGACAAAAAGTGTATATAGGGAAAGTCTCCTGTACACCAGATGCACGTTGTAATTTTGATTGAGTATTACGATTTTTACTTAAAGGTATTACTTGTTCTGGTAAATGTATTATAACATCTATGCAGAACAAATAATAATATATTTGTCCAGAATAAGTAATGTCTTTAAGCGTAAACGTTAATACATTTACAACATAATATTTTACCTATAACATGTACTCCCTCTATCCCACCCTAATTTGCACACTTTCCTTCTCGGTTCGTCCCACACTAATTTGCACACCCTTAAAAAAGAAAATTCTCTTATAATCTCCACCCTTAAAATCTCAACCCTCAATCTCCATCTTTGAAAAAATCAACTAAAAAACAAAAATCAGTTTTTTCTTAATATACGCGCCGGAGCAGGTATGCAAATTAGGTCGGGACGGAGGGAGTAATACATTTAAACATAAATACTACTCCTCCGTCCCTCCTTATCTTGTACACTTTCCTTAAACGGCCGTCCCACCTTATCTTGCACAGCCTAAAAAACGAAAGTTATAACATAATCTCTACCCTCAAAATCTTCACCCTCAATCTACCTTTCAAAAGTCAACAAACAATGCCGACCCCTTTATACAAGATAAGTCAAGATAGAAGGAGTAATATTTTTTTATCTATGATTTAAATTATACGTATCTTAAATTCGTACAACTGATGTACAAGAGCCTCACCCCGTATACAAATGGTCATTTTCCATGAACAATATATTGTTTTATTCTCCTTCTTTATGTGGCCCATGCAATCCACAAATGTTGGTGATATAGATGAATTAAATGTAGACATGCATCTTTGTATCCCATAAATCCAATGGATGTCACAACAAGTCCACAATCATAAAGTTGTGAAATTAAAATAAAGTTGTCAAATCTATAATTCCTATTTCATGATAGTAGCTGCCAAAACAAGCAATTTATGCCATGTGTCCAATACTAGCCCCCACCCCCTACCCCATAGGGGCCCACTTAGATAGCCACCTTATAGTGTAGCTTTGTTCTCTTTCCCCCCCTTGTTATGGCTAGAGGTGGCAAGTCGGACGGGCGTCCAGATCAGGCCGAGTTCATAGGGTCAACAATGTATTTTGGATCGGCTTAAAATTTGGTCGAGTTTAAAATTAGTCGGCCCGATTCAGAATATTCTTCTATAATATACTTATATTTTCAGGTCGGTCCGGAGTCCGTCGGATTTTTTGTCCATCGGGCTTTTGGTCCATCGGACCAAATAGTACTTCAGAAATACATTTCTATGGCCCGAAGCATCTAAAATATTGGGCCTACTGGGTCGGGCATATTTTGCCACCTCTAGCTATGGCCTAGTTATTCTTTTCAGATTGTACGTGGTAGATGTGGTAAAATCTGTCTGGTTCGATTATTTGGTTCAATTTATTTGATATTTTGAGTAGACTGAATTATATAAATTTTAACTTAAAATATCGTTGGACCCAATAATTTTAGCGGGTTTCATTGAGACGGATCAGATTGGACTCACCAATTTTTTGCCTGATGAAATTTTAGGCTTGTCAATTCGGCATTGGAATGGCGAGCAGCTCAAATTGTCACTTCTACTTATGAACTTTGTGACTGGATTTACTCTTTTGGGGTTTTTCTTTTTAATTTGAGTTTTAGAACACTATTACAAATTATTAGCCACCCATGTCACTATCACAAATTATTTTGTTATTTTATAAAGGATTTGAGAATAGCTATTTATAAGTAAAATTAAGAGTATACTAATTAATAATCGATTAATTGATAATTAGATGTGAAAATACAAAAGCTTTTATGTTGTGATATTAATTAAGTTTCTCAAATATTATATTGGACAAAACGAAATATTAAGACTTTCATAAAATCATGACCTATCTGCATAATTCGATTGGCCAAAAAAAAAAAAGAGAAAAAACGCATAAATCTATGAGCAATTACATTAAATAATCATCAAAAGCATACACTAAATATCATCTATAAGAAGCCAATAGAAATAGACCTGATTCGTGTCACGTGATTGCATTCACAACAAGTGAATCGGAAAAAAGCACGAACGACTACCTTCCACTCCGAAACAAAATCATCAATCTCCATCAAACTTCGTCTCGTATGCTTGTCAATTACAACAGCGTTTAAAGTCGAAAGATAGGAATAAGAGATCGAAGGCCGTACAAGACCTGGAAAGACGTGATGAAATCTCATAAATACATACCTAAGGAAAATAAAAACAAATAAAAAATAAGACGAAACAAAAGAAAGACACACATATAAATAAATAAAGTTATACGTTTGTTTAGATAGATTGATATACTTTTCCTATTGTTCGGAGCTCTAATTACTAACGTAAAGCTCGAAATCGATTAATCCACAAGTGTAATAATACACTCATTTCGATTTCCTAAGAAAATAAACACAATAATATTTCATGATAAGTTAATGAAACAATGTTGTTTGTATATATATTAATATGAACGTAAAAAAATCGTATAATTATAAAACCATATTGAAAAATTAAACTCTCGATTTTAAGCTCCACATCAGCAATCGAAATTTAAACTGCACGGATACATCGAATCGAACAAAATCAAAGTAGTTATATGATTATTTAATTCACACTAATGTGCATATTCTTCCTCGTCCATGCGCAGATATATATATAGCTTATTTGTCAAATATGGCGGCAGCCGGCATGTGTTTCTAAATACTCCTCTCCGTTTTAGGTTGTAAATGAATTGAGTCGAGTTAAAAGTACTGTTGTTTAAGTTTATTTAAAATATTTTTGAACTTTAAATATAATGTTTGAGCTTATTTGAATATTAATCGAATCGAGTTTAAACGAATTTTAATCGAGCCGAACACAAGTCGAGCTCGAGTAGTTTAACATTTTTACATTTATTTTTAACATCTTTGACTTATCGAGCTCGAATCAAGCTTTAGATTTTATCAAACGTAAAAGTATGTTCAAGTTTGTTTGATATCTTTAATCAAACGTAGTTCAAAAGAGCTTCTAACAAACGATCTCGAATTGAGTATCAAGTAACTTAGTTTGACTTTCAGCCTTACTCCGTTCCACGGGAGTTTGCACATATAAGGTTGTACAAATATTAAGAAATAATTGTTTTTTTTTTTGGTTGATTTTTTAAAGGTGGAGATTTTAAGGGTGAAGATTGTGATAATTTCATTAATAAAAATGTGCAAATTAATGTGAGACGTATCAATATAGAAAGTGTATAAATTCGAATGGAGACGGAGGTGGTAGTAAATATCATGAATTCCGGGGTCAATTGTAATTTGTAATCAAAACAAATAATTACATATAAAAATTACGAGTATCGAATATTTCTTGTTGTTAATCAACTATTTTAGAATGACAATTAAAAAAGTGTACAGTTTTTTTTATAATTAGTTTAGTAAATGTACAATCCTATAAAAATAATAAATTCTGTCATACTCTCCAGATTTTGGTCGTCTCCAAATATAATTTATTGTAATTTCGTGAAATTTTTATCGAATTTTCTGTGAGGTTCGGTGGAATTTCGGATATTTTTCGTTTTCTTAAATAGTTGACATATATGGAATAAACTCTCTTTTGAATTAAAACATTATTGAACACACGAAAATAAGAAATCCCGACGAAAAACAACAATTTATTGACATTTTTATATGTATCATATAGTCAGACATCGTTTATATTGTTTAATATTTATAACCTAGCTGTAAACATTTTCATTTGTATCAAAATTTCCCCTAAACATGTTCATTTAATTTAATTATAACAATTTATAAAATACTACTTCCGCCCCACTCAAATTAGCACGTAGGGACGGGCACGTAGATTAAGAAAAAAACTATTTTTTGCTTTTTGGTTACTTTTTCAAATATGGAGATTGAAGATGGAGATTATTTAGGAAATTTTCTTTTTAAGAGTGTGCAAATCTGAGTGGACAGACCGAAAAGAAAAGTGTGCAAATTTGAGTGAAACGGGAGGAATATCTTCTTAAATTTTTGAATTTTTAATTATTTTTCAATTTTCTTTAAAACAGCACTGATATTATCATCGATATCAATATTTTCTAAAATTTCAGTAAAATTAAAATACCGATATTTCCGTAAAAACCGGAACTTTCATCCTTTACTATAAAATAATTTTGTCACCTCTAGTGGTTTACTTGTTTTAACCAGAATTGACTTATGACTCAAGTCCTGCTCTTTTATTAGCGGAACCCAAACGCACATTTCAATGTAGTTAAATTTCCCACTTTACTGGACTCCGGTCCAACCGGTCGGCTTTTTCTCATTTCTGATTTGCCCAAACTACCCTCGGCCGACCTCAAATATTATTCTCTTTAAATTTATTTAGAATTAAAATAAATAACGATAATTAATAATACTCCCTACGACCCAGCTAACTTGTCACACTTTCAATTTCGATCCATCCCACTTAACTTTTCACACCCTTAAAAAGTAAATTTCTCTTACAATCTCCATCTTTAAAAAAGTCAAAGAAAAAACAAAATTTATTTTTTCTCAACATCTGTACCCGATTAACTATGACAAGTTAGTTGGGACGGAGGGAGTATTCATAAACACAGTTGAACTATAATAATAAGTTAACATTCTATGAGATGTTGACACATTAATTGGTGAACATATAACTTATGTCCATTGTAGGTAGACAAGCGGAGTTGATGGACAAAATGTTTTCCTATGCACTATAGGCACAAGTTAATGCGTCTACTACTGATTTGTAGTTATGTGAACGAGCCGAACCAAGCCGAATAGTACAAGGCTCGAGTTTGGCTCGTTTGATTTTCAGTGTATTTGAGTTCGACTCGAACTTCTAAATTTATATTCGACGGTTCGTCTTATAATTATTAAACTCACGAATAGTTCGATCTCGGTTCTCAAAAGCTCGATAATATAATAAACGACATAGTTCGAAATCGAGTTCGTTAAAATTGTAACACTAAGTTTGCAAATAGTTTGAGCTCGATTTGGAAAAACTTGATTACATAATTCGAGCTTGTGTTCATGTTTTGAAACATGATAATCCTTATTAGTTTAGTGTTTGAATTACGCTAAAATAATTTATTTTCAAATTCCAATGGATAATGTTTGACTTAATAGTTTCGTATGTCATGACAATAAATTATAGTCATTCTCATGTCCGTCTTATTACAAAGAAAAACATGTCTCAAAATTTATAAATTGTTACGGACTGAAGATTAATATGGTAATGAAAACATTTCAAGATTAGGGGTTAAATATTTCACTTTATTTTTAAATATATTGACCATAATATTGCTAAAATTTATAAATTTATTGATATTTCTTTAATCCTTTTCATATTATACAAATCGGACATTGCATAGATACAATATTAATCACTACAAAAAAAAATCAAATTAGAGACGGAAATTAGTATTAGATAATACCGGTCATTATATAAAATGACGTAAAAATATAATAGTGACGGAAAGTGGCAAAAAGTCAATAGTATGTGATTAGTGGCGAAATAGCAATCGAAAGTTATATACGGGTATAACCTGTCGCTATTTTGTAGGTAATTTGGTCTCTAATATCATAATAGATAGCAAAATTCCATCTCTAAATTTAAAAAGGGCATAAATCGAAATTTAGAGAGAAGCATTATAGAAACTAAACATTTTGTCTTAAGTATGTTTTTACTTTAGTTTAGAGACATATTTTTTTTTCTTTATTTTCATTTGTCTATTTGTTAGTAGTTGATTTTCATTTTATTTATCTCTTCCATATCATTAATTAGATAGAATTTCCCTTATGATTCGCCTGAATGTTATAATTGAGAGAAAAAGCGAAAAGACAAAGTCTCATATCCATATATACTGTAATGGATATTAAACAATTGATTAAACCTGATATACAATATTATCTGAGCTTATAAGGGCTACCAAATGAGTCCTTAACGTCATAAATAGTACTTCCTCCATCCCGACTTAACTTGTCTAGTTGACCGGGCACGGAGGTTAAGAAAAAAACATATTTTGTGGAATCTTTGACTTTTTCAAAGGTGGAGATTGAGAGTGGAGATTGTGTGAGAAATTTGTCATTTATGGGTTGACAAGTTAAGTTGGGACAGACTGAAATGACAAGTAGGCAAGTTAAGTTGGGACAAGGAAGTACTCCTTCCGTTCCGACTTAATTTACCTACTTGTCTTTTGGTTTGTCTTAATTAACTTCATCAGCCAAATAAATGAAATTTCTCTCACAATCTCTACCCTAAAAATCTTGACATTTGGAAAAGTCAAAGATACCACAAAATCTGTTTTTTTAACCTTCGTTTCCGATTAGAGTAGACAAATTAAGTCGGAACGAAAAAAGTAATATTTTTTACCCATAATTTGGTTACACGAATCTAAGATCCGTACAACTGATGCACATGAGACATTCACGAGTGAAAAAAGGAAGAAAAAGAATGACATCAATCATTATAAAATCCAGTCATGTAATGTACTACATGTACTTACGTTTGCCACCAATAATCCAAATAATGGTACTATTTTAAGATTATTATTATTTATATAGCAATAATGATTTAATTTAATCAGAAACCAAATTAAATAATAAATTCGTCTAAATTCCACTTTCTAGTTAAAAGATTACAAAATAATCTGATTGATGCGTTTCATAAATTACCATAATTCTTTTTATAATTATATTTACTCCACTAACTATTAATAACATTAAATAAAAAGTTAGTGAGTACTTTTTAATCGGGCAAACTGCACTAGACTTCTTGTGACTTTATGTACCTTCACATAGTTTCAACAATTTAATACAATATCTAACTTTTCAAACAGAATACATCGTTATTTTTCATGTTATTTCCTCCACTATTAGATGACATTTACGAAAGTTGTTCAAGTGCTTAACTAGAGAACGAGAGAACAATTAATGATGTAACCTTTTTTATTTAGGAAAAGATCATTGTTCAGAATTATTAAAACTACGTTGGGATTTCAGTGACGATTTTTAACCCGTCCGTATCGGGAAGCGCTGATTCATTCCCCCAATTGTGGAATTTCGATATGTTTGTGGTGAACGAAGAGCGGTTTATAATAGCCTAAAGCAATTGTGGTTGTAGCTCAATCAGTGAATCTTTGTTCATCCCCCTTTCACTCGGCTGTCTGTCTCCGTTAAATTCAACATGGCTCCAATTCATCGAAATAAAACTTTTATACAATAAAATATATATTTTATATTGATTATTATGAGTTAAATTTATTTCACTTTACATATATACAGAAAATTTGAGAATCCCCTAAATGAAAAAGAAACAAATAGTTATAATTGAGAAACCAATTAAAAACCAAAAAGTAAAAAAGAAAAAATGAAAAAAAAAAAGAATGACGTCAATCATTATAAATTAATGTAATGTACTTACGTTAGATTGCCACCAATAGTCCAAATAATGGTACTATTTTAAGATTATTTCATAAAACAATAGTGTTTTAATACGAAGGTGTGCGCTTTACAGATTCTTTACTTGCTCTATAGTCGTGTAGGTAATTATGGAGTAAGTGGATTATTTGAAGTATTGTGGTTCAAATTAAGAGGTTCGTGTATGAGCATGACGTTTACACAATTTCTTATGTCTATAGATTGCAATGATGTTGGGCATTGTTTTGGCGCATTTTTGTTTTTTTTTTTTTTGTTTTTATTATTAACTTCTGTCAATCCGTCTATTTTGGTTTAGGTCAAATTTCTATTTTTGAGGTGAGAATTTTGTACGCCACGAATTTTGAGTAATAAAATTCTCTTATTCAAAAAATGTATTGACCCGAAATCAAGCACAAACTTAATCCGATAATCTAAATTGTCACCCTAGCGCAGATTGTGAAGCTAAAGGAGTGCTTTTCATTGCTTAAACACCCAAGCTTTTAGCTTTGTAAAAGCTATAAGAGGTGTTTGCTAATTGAAAATTCTGCTAAAAAAAGTCGTTTTACCTCAAAGCAGCAATCAAACTTGCTCTTTACCACACATCACTTTTATCTCAAAACATTATTAACTTCTACTTAAAAGTGATTTTCCTTACAATCTCTAAATTTAATCACTTTTCTAAAATTAAAAGCGATGAAAAACACTTCTTAGTAGGAGCATAGTGCAATTAACCCTTTTTAATAGAGTGACTCTTGTCTTTTGTGTGACTGTCTCGCGTGTGTTGGAATACATCTTTACAGGAAAAATGATACTTTTACAGGAAAAAATCATACTTTTATAGATAAAAGTGATACTTTTGCTACAGTGATATTTTTACAGATAAAAGTGATACTTTCGCTACAGAAATTGATATATTTTTTTCTATTCAATAAAAATGATATTTTTACAGATAAACGTAATACTTTTATTATAAAAAGTAATACTACCTCCGTCTCAGTTAATCTTGCACATTTTTTATTTTCGTCAATCCCAGCTAATCTTGCACACCCTTTAAAAATGAAAGTTATAACACAATCTCCACCCTCAATCCACCTTGAAAAGTCAATAAACACTTAAAAAATAACTTTTCTTAATACTTGTGTCAACCTCCCCTATGCAAGATTAGTCGGGACGGATGTAGTACTTTTTTCCCGTTACATTGTGAGACGACTGTGTCACGGTCTCATATAAGTTTGAGTGAGCTTTGTGTGCGACGGTCACACGTGTGACGGAATACATTTTTACAGGAAAAAATGATACTTTTACAAGAAATAGTGATATTTTTACTACATTGATACATTTACAGATAAATGTGATACTTTTGTTACAAAAAGTAATATTTTTATTGTTTCAAAAAAATGATACTTTTACAAATAAACGTGATACTTTTATAAAAAAAGTGATATTTTTTTCCGTCAGTGATTCATATAAGTTTTTGCCCTTTAATTATGAGTAATAGTGGAAGTCTAATTTCTGACATTATCCATATTAAGAAATTAAAAATATCTTAAAAAATGCGTAATAACTAGTGATTACTGTAATATAAATAAATAAATAAATAACACTTACGTAATATTTATTATTTAATTGCTTTTTTTTGCAACACAAATATTGGTGTGTGTGGATTTATTACAGAGAGAGAGAGAGAGGGAAAAAGAAAATAGGAGAGAGAAAAGTAAACAAAAACATACACATAGGAAATGGCGAAGAAAAAAAAAGAAGACAGGAGAAGAAGAAGAAGCTCTCTCCTTCTTGTTCTCACACCTTTCCATTTCCCTCACTCACTTTCTCTCTCTCTAGATCTGTAAATACATGTTAATCCCCTTTACCTATACCTAAACTTCATAATTTCATCTGTAGATACATAGGATGAAGCTTTTGCTGCTGCTGTTGCCGCCGTTGATTTTGGTGTTCGATGGTAAGCGAGATAATCATTTATCGGTTTTGTTACTTCGTTCGTGTTTGAAACGTTTGTAGTATGTGTGTTTATGGCAGTGTTTATGTATGTATGTGTATAGCATGTACTGTATTCTGCGCTTTCTGCAGTTAGATCTTAGTTTTTTATGTGTTTGAGAACATGATTGAAGTGAATATGTTTACGGCTTGAGATTATCGGCATGCTTCGTGCAAGTGGTATGAGTGTTGTTTTGCTTGAATTAATTTTTTTTAGGTTTGTTTGTTTATTTGTTTTTTGTGGTTTAGGGTTTGGCGGAATGATTTGGTATCCAATTTT
Source organism: Ajuga chamaepitys (assembly GCA_958295605.1). Classification (NCBI taxonomy): domain Eukaryota; kingdom Viridiplantae; phylum Streptophyta; class Magnoliopsida; order Lamiales; family Lamiaceae; genus Ajuga; species Ajuga chamaepitys. Next base: position 1,876,572 of record OY282504.1, on the reverse strand, counting down.
ATTCTCGTTTTTTTTTAAAAATAAAATAAAATAGTTGTTTGTGACTGATGGATGTTGATTCTGTAGCTATATCTTTGAGTTTCAGTTATGAGATGAAAATTTTCTGGATATGTGATCATTGAATAGTGATTTTTCTTGCAGTTTAATGAAGAATGATTACTTGTTTTGGAACTCTAAAGGTTTGATTGTGATGCTTGTAATGTTCTTGATACCAAAAGAAGATGGATTAACCTTTGGTCACATGACTGAATGGTGTTTTTTTACTAGATTGATGAGCAGATGCTATAAATATTTGGGTTTTGTAATTCGTTTCTTTTAGTAGATTGTAAAGGTTTTTCAAAATTGGTAGTAAGATCACTTCTTACTTTACCATTTACTTTCTCATTTGTGTTACTTGTTTTACTAGATTTTTCGGGTTATTTGTTATGCGAATTTGTCCTTATCTGATTAGCCATTCGTCGTTTATCGATGGATAAACTTTATTTTCTTTCCATTTCAGAAAAAGTGTAGTCCTTCCCTTGTATGTTATGAGTAATAACTTGGGGTTTTTACTTCATTTCGGCGCATGTCGATTTGTGCTTTTGCTTTTGATGCAATTTCAATTCTATTCTTTCTATTTACGCCATTTTTTCTGTTGTTGTCTCATCCAGTTGGATATCCAAAAATGGTAACACGTGGTGCAAGTCGGATTCGTTAGAGCCTGGAAGTAATCCGGCGTTATTCTCATTCCATTCGACAATACAAGAGGTGTTAATAATCATGAGTGTTAATAATTTGAGTGTTGAAACTGAAGATGCTTTTGCGAGCTTGCTTGAACTTGCTGCCAACAATGATCTAGAAGGATTCAAGAAGTACATAGACCGTGAACCGTCGAGTGTTGATGAGGTGGGCCCATGGTACGGAAGACAAAGGGGCTCGAGTCAAATGGTTCTACAGCATTTGACTCCGTTGATGGTTGCTGCCACTTATGGTAGCATCGATGTTCTGAAACTGATCGTCTCTTTGCCTGGAGTTGATGTTAACCGGAACTGTGGTGCGGACAAGAGCACCGCTCTTCACTGTGCTGCATCTGGTGGATCGGTAAATGCTGTCGACGCTGTGAAGCTGCTTTTAGCGGCAGGTGCAGATCCAAATCTAACAGATGCTAATGGCCATCGTCCCTTCGACGTCATCATCGTCTCCCCGAAGTTTTCATCAATGAAATGCTCCCTTCAGATGATGCTCACGATGGGCATGTCATTCGAGGAGGAGGAGGAGGAGGAGAATCACATGGGAGTATCAATAGACAATTTGAACCTGAATTCTCCACCGTTTTCGCCCTCTCATGCAAATGGGTCCCCTTCTTCTCCGAAGGATGTGAAGTTGAATGGCGTTTCCTCCTCGGAAAAGAAAGAGTACCCAGTCGACCCCTCTTTACCCGACATCAAGAACAGCATCTACTCTACGGATGAATTTAGAATGTTTTCTTTCAAGGTCCGGCCCTGCTCTCGTGCCTATTCGCATGACTGGACTGAGTGCCCGTTTGTCCACCCTGGCGAAAATGCTCGAAGGCGGGACCCAAGGAAGTACCACTACAGCTGTGTCCCATGTCCTGATTTCCGCAAGGGGGCTTGTCGGAGAGGAGACATGTGTGAATACGCTCATGGGGTTTTCGAGTGCTGGCTCCACCCTGCCCAATACCGGACCCGCCTATGCAAAGACGGGACCAGCTGCAATAGACGGGTTTGCTTCTTTGCCCACACACAGGAAGAGCTCCGGCCGTTGTATGTCTCGACTGGTTCTGCTGTTCCATCTCCTAGGTCTAGCTCCTCCATGGATTTTGCTGCAGCTATGAGCCTTTTACCTGGCTCACCGTCTTCGGTCCCTGTGATGTCACCTTCTGCTTTCACTCCTCCCATGTCACCATCTGGCAATGGCATTTCGAACACTGGTTGGCCGCCCCAACAAAATGTGCCAGCCTTGCATTTACCGGGAAGCAACCTACAGTCGAGTAGGTTACGTTCGTCACTGAATGCTAGAGATATTCCTTTCGAAGACTTGAGTATGTTTGCAGATCTTGATATCCAGCAGCAGCAGGCCTTTCTGGGCCCACCAAGTATTAATACTAATTTGATGAATCGTTCTGTTCGTCCTAAAACCCTAACACCTTCAAATTTGGAGGATATATTTTCTGCAGAGAGCTCGTCTCCTCGATATTCCGATCAATCGTTGGCCTCGGCTGTGTTCTCGCCTACACACAAGTCCGCGATACTAAACCAGTTCCAGCAGCAGCAACAGGGAATGCTCTCTCCGATCAAGACGACGTTTTCGCCAAGAAACGTCGATCATTCTTTAATGCAGGCCCCGTATTGGGCCCCATCTCCTGGAAGAATGTCGCCTCGAGCTGTGGACCCCATCTCGCCAATGAGCGCTCGAGTTCCCATGCTAGCTCGGCACGAGAATCAGCACCAACAGTTCCGGAGCCTCAGTTCCCGCGATATGGGCTCTAATGCTGCAGCCGCTGTTGCCTCACTGGACGAACCCTGGTCGAAGTGGGGTCCACCTAATGGCCCACCAGAGTGGGGCGTCACTTCTGACGAATTAGGTAAGCTCAAGAGATCATCATCTTTCGAGGCTCTCAACAACGGGGAGGAACCGGATTTATCGTGGGTCCAGTCACTTGTCAAAGAATCCCCGCAAGATATGAAGGAAAAATCGGGTCCTCGTTTTGCAGGTACTGCACCTTCATCCTCTGGTGAAGGTGCCAATTTGAACGATAACCAGAATGAACAAGTTGATCAATCTGTTTTAGGTGCATGGCTTGAGCAAATGCAGCTTGATCAGCTGATGGCTCAGTAAAATCACAATCTTTCCGCTAGTCATTAGGTCCGGCCGATGAGATTTTGGTGAACTTTCCAGCTTTATGTTTCGGGTTTTTCGTTGGTTGCAGGATTTAGTAAAGAAGGCAGCAATGGCGCCATAAAAGGTCTGAGGTACTGAATATATGGTAAAAAAAAACTAGTTTTTTGCTATTTTTATTCATTCTTTAAAGCTAGATATTGCAAAGAATGAGTAGCCACTGGGATGATTGAAGAAACGCCCGGTTTTTAGGAAAAATAACTATTATCTCAATTAGTGAAATATATATTTTTCTAGCTTCGTCTGCTTATGTCTATTCTTTCTTTTTTTGCTTTTTCAATAAGGTTATAACTTGTATCGTCATAAAAAACATGTTTTGACGCCTAAACAACCTTTGTCCCTTGGTTGTTTTCGCCCTGTATCCTTATCATACTATAGCTAGTTGATTGTGACTTGGAATAAGTTCATTACAGTGTAAGGGAAAGGAAGACAAGAGGGAACTCTTATCTGATCACACTGATGTAATGGTGATTCGATTTCGTGTTCGTTTTCGTTATCCTTGTGTTTTTTTGTGTCTTTATGCTAAATTCTTGATTTGCTAAGAATATTTGTTGCTTTCTTGAATGGCCTTTACAGTTTGTGTGTATTTAGTGCTGTTTTGTGAATGTCTTTTGGTGGTGGTGTTTTTTTTTGAAAAGTAGATTATCAAGAAGGCACAGCATCAATGGATTCCATGCCAAAAGTTGGTTTTTTGAGTCCACTGATGATGTGGACATGGATGTAGATTGGCACGAAAATAAACGGGAATGATTTTATTATAAAAAGTGTTACTTTTGACGTAGAAACTGTTACTTTTGAAACTTTTGTATTAAGGTTGACTCTTTTTATGATAAAAGTAATTCCCGTCTATTCGTAAGACGGTCGTATTTACGGGGTTGCCTTTTCTTAAAGGAATAATAAGACTTGATTGACAAGGGATGATGATGATCATTTGATGTATAATTGCATACATCTATTCATAGTATTGATTTGAAACTCTTTATGATTTTATATTTTGAATATAGTGGTGATTTTGATCCCCATTTTTGTCCATTGAAAACGTTGTAATGATCATATACCTATTATTGCAGTATGTAATAGGAAAAAGTTCAATTTTTTTTTTTTTCCTTCAAGGAAAAAAATAGAATTATTATCTTGTAAGGAAGGTTAAAAAGTAAAAATCGATCATTTATTTCAAGCGGTGTTCCATATTTTAACTTTACATAATTATTTGTTAATTAGGGAGTCTATTAACATATGTATTAAAAGAAAATGAAACATATATTACAATGATTAATAGATCCATTTTAGGAATTACTACCTCGGTTCTAACTATTCTTGCACAGAGGAGGTTGACACAAGTATTAAGAAAAATGGTTTTTTTTTATGTATGTGTTGACTTTTCAAAGATAGATTGAGGGTGGAGATTGAAGGTGGAAATTTTGAAGGTGGAGGTTTTGAGGGTGGAGATTGTGTTATAACTTTCTTTTTAAGAAATGTGTAAGATTAGCTGGAACGAGAAAAACGGAAGTGCAAGATTAGTTGAGACGGATGTAGTATTTCTTAAAGTATCATTATCTTTTTTCTTCTCGGGCTAATTCTATGCTATTTAGTTGGGTAATATCTAGTTGAATGATCCTATCGTCTACTATATCATATTTTTTTTCCTTTTCAGGTTTAATTTTATGCTACCTAGTTGAGTGGTTCTGTACTAAATTGAGCTATTTTTATATATAATCTTAACATCTAAATTGAATTGTTCGATCACCCAATTAAATACTACTCGACTCGGTAACTTAGAATTTGGGGTGGGGTGGGGGTATTTATTCCTCGGGTGTCACCTCACTAGGTTTAGCACAATAGAACAAGGTTCCATTCTTGAACTCTTTTTTTAAACTAATTTTTGAATAAATTAATAATATTTATATTGGTAGTGGTGTTTAATGTTTGTAAGTGGGATTATCAAGAAAGCATTGGAATCTCAACTAGGATTAATTTATTGGAATCCCAAGAAGTAAATTGGGATTCTAAGATGATGAGGATATGGGATTAGTTTGGAAGTATAAATAAATAAAATAATAATAAAGTTATTATCCCCTTAAAAAAGTTCTATGAAGATCAGATGCCCATGCTACAACTTTTTAAATGAAATGGGTGTCACATCTTTGGTGTATGGATGATAATTTATACTCCCTCCGTCCCGGTCAAATTTGCCTACCTTGATTGAGTACGAAAGTTAAGAAAAAATAGATTTTGTGGAATCTTTGATTTTTTTAAAGGTAAAGATTGATGGTGAGGATTGTGAGAGAAATTTGTCATTTATGGACTCATAAGTTAAGTTGGAGAAACTGAAAAGGAAAGTGGATAAGTTAGAGTGGGACGGAGGTAGTAATTTTTATATTCTAATTTATTTATTTTCTTTAAAAAAATATGTTTTTAAAGTGGTCATCTGTTATATTTTAGGGTTTTATCATATTCACCGGTCGATACGTGGTATGATGTCACGAATTAATATGCATCGTGTATGAATTAAGTGTAATTGAAAATGAAACATCTACTCTAATAGAGGATCTGAATTCTTTGAGTGTTGGACTTGAAAAAAGTAATAACATACTTGTAAATTAATGGTAACTTATGTTTTAAGGAGAACAAACTCTTGTAAAAAGCTAAAAAATTGTCATAATTGTATTCTAATTCTTAGTATTATGATAAATAAACATTTGATTTTTTATTTTTTTTTACTTTTATTTGGAAAATTAATGTCATATGCCCAAAGTTTGATCAAAATTACTTTTAGTTTTGAATATTGTCTATTTTAATTATAAGTAATTTAAACATAAAGTCAAATTTTAATCATTTAAAAGCAATAGAAACAAGGGAAAAGCCCCTTAAATGTGTTTATCTATACATTGAAAGAATAATTTTTTTAAAAAAATACATACACAGAGAGAATAATGCACTTCAAAACGGGCATTGGGATGTTTTAGAGGATCCAAATTCTAACACTAATGGAACTATTCACTTTCATCTCCTCATCTATTGATGTAGATCGTGCTTTTTAATACGTTAAACACATAAAGTGACTCTTGCGTAAGACTATATTTTATAAGACGAAAGTTACTTTTATCATATAAAGTATCACTTCTTACGTAAAAAAATATTAGTTTTGTCACAAGAAATATTACTTTATGAAAATTGCTACTTTTGTATAGTGGTTGACCCTCGAACTAACACTTATGACAAAAGTAACTTTGTACAAACGAAAGATATCCGTAAAACCATTTTATTTAAGTGCTTGCCTAAAACTCATATTTCATTTTAGATTATTGCCTAAACACTATTTCATATAAACATAACTAGTCTTACACAACGTCTTATGTGTATCAATTACACGGTGCAATCTAGGTTGGATATTATCATTTATGCTAAAAGATATTATATGTACTGGGTAAAAGTATTGTAATACCTTTACCCAGAATGTGTAATACCTTTAAGCAGAAATAGTGATAACTTTTAACCGTGATACTCTTACCCATCACATGTAATATCTTTAGGCACAAATAGTAATCATTTTTTACTCATAATCTAAATTGTACGGATCTAAAATCCGTGCAACTGATGCACAAGAGACCTCCTCCTTGTCTTGCTATTGTTTTTTTAAACAAAGGTCATAATTCCTAATGAAAATATATAATTTTGGAAAGTCTTGAAATAATTACTACTATATTATATACTTATTACTCCCTCCGTCCCATCTTATCTTGCACACTTTCCTTAAATGATCGTTCCACCTAATCTTGCACAGTCTAGAAAAAGAAAGTTATAATATAATCTTCACCCTCAATTTCTACTCTCAATACACATTTGAAAAGTCAATAAAAAACTAAAACATAACTTTTCTTAATATTCTCTATGCAAGATAAGTCGGGACGAAGGGAGTAGTTCACATTGTTACCACTAATAATTGTCTTGAAATCAAACATTAGTAAATGCAAAAAAAGACAAAAATAAGTCCCATTATTTGTTGGCTCTTTCGGTGCTTAGGGACCTTTATGTTGTCCAATCAGAGTTTTTGACATAACTATGCATCAGAAAATGACTTAAGACTAAAAATGGTGAATCCATAATCAATTCTAAATTATATTTCCCTTTCAAAACGGGTAGATTGTACTGGAAATAGCGATGTAAACGGGTCGGGTAATGTGTGAATATGTCTCTTTCATACTTTATTCGATTTGATTCGAGTAGGATTCGAGTAATATATCGGATAATCGAATTGCAGCAAGTCCTACGATTCGATTAGTATCTGAAAGAATTATTGAAAATATACAATATATGTATATAATATTTAATATGATATGATTTATCATATAAAATATATATATATAATAGGAATAGGTAATATGTTATACTACCAATTATATAATAAATAGCATATATACTAAGATTTATATGTATAAGTGAGTAGACGGGTAGGGTAATCAGGTTGAGTAAACAGATAATATGTTATACTATCTTATCAATCACTAAAATATCAGCTTCGGATAATACCCGATTCTACTACCTGATTATCCGTCGTGTAGAGTTACCTGCGAGTAAAATTGACATCCCTAACAGGAACCCCCTGTGATGTCATAATCATGTAGGGATCCTTCGCGTGATTTTCTAAATGTACGGAATTTCAAAATGATTTTAATAATTCAACATAATATCTTTTGTCATGCATAATAGTGTACGTCTTTAATTTCTCCACTGTCAACTGACTTTTATAAATATTATTCAAGTGTTTTAACTTTTAGGTAAAAACCATGAAAAGAATCAAGGATTTAACTATTTTGATGAAAATAGTTGATTCTTGATTTCATTCTCCTAATTTTGGTAAAAATATTGTAGGAATTACTCTCAAGATCAAAGGACACTCTCACTAAAAGTAAATTAAATTTACAAGAATAATATTTATTACTATTTTTGGTAATGATAATTAGTCATATGTCCACTTCACATACTACTTTCATGTTAATTAATATTTCCTCCGTTTCATCTTATCTTGCACACTTTTTTTAAATGACTGTCTCACCTTATCTTGCACAGCCTAAAAATGTTAAAATATAATCTTCATTTTCAAAATCTCCACTTTCAATCGACCTTTGAAAAGTCAACAAACAATAAAAAGAATAACTTTTCTTAATATTCGTGCCGATTCTCTTTGTGCAAGATAATCCGAGACCGAGGAGTAATAATTAAAAGAATATTGAAAATATAGGAAAAAAGACCATTAGTACTAAGTGAAAAGTGGGGACTAGCTAGCCTAGGGGAAGGTAAATATTGTTATCATCATTTAATAAAAATTGTTTTAAATAAAAGTACAAAAAGATATTGTAATCATCATTCATGACAAATTGTTATTTAATAATAAATATTGGGCATTGTCAATTGGAAAATAATTATATATGTGTTTAGAATATTCAAAATTGAAGTAGTATCTAATAGGTTAGGTGGCCAAAACACCTACATATATGCAATTAACAATTCATAATAAATCTTAAAAGAAAAAATTCACTAGAATTTATAATCAAGACGCATCTAATAAAGGTGATCGCGACATAATTAAATATTAGAAATCGTGCTCTGGGCCGTAAATAATTTTTTTAATTGCTGATTAGCATTGATAAATTTAAACGTCGAGATGATTTCTACTAAGATAGTGTTGCGATAAGATAGATGGTCAAGTAACAAAATATGGGTTACATATGATCAACACGGTCGACTTAGTTAAACATATTTAGCTCATTTAATTATTCATTATACCGTAAGAACGTCTTATTGAAATTTTAATCTTAAAAGATCGTGTTGCAATTAAAAATCAAATGAATATTCATGAATTTTTTTTACCTCTTTTATTTTTAAATTCAATCTCTGTCAAATTAGGATATTCGAGATAGGGAGAACCTAAATCATATACGTCTTCTCTAATAGAGCAAGTCAGGTACCAATTCTACCGATGAAGGTTTATAATATCCATTTTTACGGAAATATTGATATTCCAATTTTACAGAAATATCAATATCGACGAAAATATCTCTTTTTTTAAAAAAAAAATACAGGAAACTTTTTAAAAATGAAAAAAGTAACATGATATTTTATATATTATTATATCTAACTTAAATACACATATTTATTTGAAGTGTGATACAAATTGTTATGTTTGCAATTAATTTATAAATATCAAATAATATAAACGTTGTCAGACAATATGATAAAAGGTTGGTTAGACTCCACAATCCTTTATTACTAAAATATAGGATCTTTATCTTTAAAATATCCAACCGTAGTAAAATGACGTCAATCGGATACACTATCATCTCCGATTCTCCCATCATTTAAAAAAAGGAAAACAAATTAAAAAAAAAATCAAAATTAGCCAAAAAATCAAAATTATACGAAATATCGACGATATTACAACAAAATGTATAATATATCATCGAAATTGATACTTACCGAAATTTCACCGAAATTTACATTGCATCCCTCATTTCGCTCCGAGAGATAAAAAACACAGAAAGGATTTTTCAACCTGTGAGTCCATAAAATAATTGCTTAATTATTAAATATCTACCCAAGTCATTACACTAAACTTAGGTCAATTTAAAAACAAGTAAATAATTGATAAAGAAAAGTCACAATGACATCAATTAAATATTTTATTTACTAATTTATTTATTTATTTGAAAGGTTGGTACTTATTTAATAAACAACAAAATGTTGTGTGGTATTATCTGGACAGGATGTTCTCAGTTAGATACAATCTAAATCTGGATAAAATTTGTCTTAATTTATTACTTTGTCAAATGAAATTTTGGTAGACAATTTTTTTTTTTATTTCAAATAATATTAATTATCACCTATCATTTATTAATTACCAGCAGACATAGTATAGAAAGTGACCATTTCACACAAATTAAGTTTAAGTTGGACAAATCAAGACAGATGTGAGTCGAGCGATACATTATAAGTGGCAAAATCGTCTAGGTTGTGTGGGCGGCCCGACCGAGCCAACATTTGAAGCGGGTTTTATCGTATGAATCTTAGCTAGAAATATCATCGTGCATAACGGAATACGGATTGATCCAACAAATCTTAGTATATTTTAGGAAATGAGTTGAGTTGGGCTCAACATTTTCTGACCCGAGCCGAGCCAATATTTGAAGCGAGCTTTATCATATGGATCTTAGCTTGAAATATCATTGGACATAACGGAATACAAGATAGTCTAACAAATCTTAGTATATTTTAAAAGATGAGTTGGATTAGGCTCAATATATTTTGGTCTAAAAATATTTTAATCTGACCTAGATCAACATGCGATTGACCTGATGAACTTGACAAGGTCGAAATGAACGGCTTGAATTGCAACCTCTTATTCATGACAATGACTTTTAACTTTGGCCCCATTAATATTTTGTAATCATCAAATGATTAAATTACTTAAGAATTATACATCACAGAACAAGAAACAATAAAAGAAAAAGGGTACAAGTAGGAGGCACTTAAGTGCTTAATCTCTTCCTTAGGGGGAAATTGAAACTTGGGACTCACGAGAAGCACATCCTTAATTCACATGAAGTAGTTTCTAAGGAAACTTTGAATTCACGAGAGACACATTCCTTGATTTAAGGAGACAATTTCTAAGGAATCGGAGCTAACTCTCGAGAATTAGTCAGACGCAAGCCTGAAATCTTGGTAAAAGAAAAAACAAAAAAAGAAGTTAGTACATGTCGATAACACTTGTCCTAGTGACCAGTAAAAGACACTCAAGAGCTACATGTGCTTCCTTGAAGTCATGAGAATCTGAGACCCACGAGAAGTACACCTCGTAGTTTATATGGGAGAATTTTTAAGGGACCGAAATTGACTTTCGAAAATTAGTTGGGAGTAAACCTAGATTCTTGATTATCAAAAAAAGAAAGAAAAAAAGTTGTTGGAACACGGGTGTGTGTGCTTAAGGCTGAGGAGTGTTGAGCCAAATTTGATTGAGAAAGTTAATGAGTGTGCTTTATTGTGATTTGGTCCCCTCAATCCACCGAGGAAAACCATAAGCAAACACACATGCTTGGTTAATGATAACAATAGCGACACAAATTGGTTCGGAGAAATACTCGTTCAAGATCATTCGCTAATTTAAATGAGCCAAGCTCGAGCCTAATTTTGAGCTCAAAATAATTTTCAAGCAGAACTCAAGCTTATCAGTATTTGGCTCGTTAGCTCGAAAGCTTGTTCGTGAACTTCAACTTGCAAACAATTTTGAGCTTTTGAATTAAGTTGTTCTACTCATTTCGATGTTAATATAAGATATTTTATACTTTATTACTCATTTTTAAATTGATAAACATTACTATATTCATATGATTTTGTTAGCCATATTTATGTTGCCGTAGAATGAGCTTAACCAGTTCGTCATCACGAGCTTAATCATATGCATAACGAATCCAAGCCGAACTATGCTCGTTTAATTTATTCTCAATTTTTTGTTGAACCAAGCTCGAAATATTCGAGAGTTCAGTATTTGTAAGATAAATCGAACTCGATCATAACTATAAAAGTTCAAATCACGCTCGAACCTACGAAAAAATCAAACGAGCCAAACACGAGCATGCACTGTTCGACTGGATATGGTTGGTTCGCTAACTCCAACAGATCAAGTTCACGGGAACCATACCAAGCAAAAATGTATCATTGACATTTTGGTTTATTAACTAATAGTTTCACAAAATTGCAGCTATACTATAATGATGACATGATAGATTCATGTATCGCAAGTGCGGTTGATAGCATCAGCATACTTTACAAATGGGTTTATTGCACCGAATCCCCTGCGTTTTTGAAATATTATGAGCACAGCACGATCAAACATGAGCACGATCAAACAATTAGGAGATGTATACAGTAAATGACAGTGAGGTACTGTCTGGTGCTGAACTAAAATACTTCAAACAACAAAGAGATTTACATTGATGAGGTCGAATGCAGTACCTCTTAAATATGAAGTTTTACGCGAAAAGTTTTAGGACATTGCACAAGAACAATAGCAAACAATTCTAAAAAGTGGACTATCATTCACAAAAAAGAGAGTACTTTCTTGAAAAAATATCGACTACAAGTTTGTCAAACATTTGAATTTCATGAAGGCCTTTTCCGTTGTTGTTTGATCAAAGAATTCTATTCTCACCCTCGAAGGCAGAGATTGATCGCGACTATTTGAGAGTCTCGTGTTTGAGCCGACAAAGGACATTGATCAGCTTTTTTCCCCTCATTTTTTCTCCGGATACTGTTTCAATTTCTGTTATCATCTTCGAACAATTTCCATGTTTTCCAACTATCTCAAACAAAACGACGCCTGCGGTTGCCCTGATTCTTGGAGGTATACAAGAACCAGACGAGATGCATATTCAAGCTTCACTTTCATTAACCGAGCAATTTCGCTTGCTATCATGAGCACAGCACGATCAAGCATTTGCTTTGCCAACAAAAGAAGAACGAAAACCAATTCAATCACCAGTAATCACTACAAGAGCATACCCCATTCTCAAACCTATGAAACCGATTGTTATCTCTCACGATTATAATCCTTCCACTGCACTTGGATATATACTTTATAGCAACATGACAATCACCACACACTCTCAAGTTCTTCATAACTCTAATCGGCCTCTCCGCCCGAAACACAATAAGAGCAAAAGCAATGGCTAATCTCTCACTATGATACCTAATCGACTCGCCCTTATCACTTGTATCCGCAACATAACCGGCCCGGCTCATTTCCTCCTCCAACTCCTCCAACTTCTTATAAATTTCAATAGAGTGTTCGTGTCTCCTATCACCCGAAACAAACATGTGAACCCGATTACCTTCCTCCACCCAGCTCAAACCCGTTTCCTTCTTCTGCCCTCGATCCCTAAGCATTTTCCTTGCATTAGCAGCCTCCTGATACCTTCCTGCAGCTGCATAAGCATTGGATACAAGCATGTGTAAGCCCGAGCTTACAGGCCCCAACTCAACGACCCGATCAGCCACAGAACTTGCTAGCTCAGTGTTTCCATGAATTCGACATCCAGTCAAGAAAGCTGCCCACACGTCCTCCGTTGGCTGCATAGGCATTTGCTCGATTAGTTCCATTGCCTCCTGCAATTTCCCGGCCCGGCCCAGCAAGTCCACCATTGAAGCATAATGCAGCCTTCCTGGCTCTACTCCGTAGTCTTTCATCAACGCAAAATACCGTTTTCCTTCCTTCACTAACCCAGCATGACTACACGCATACAACATACACAAAAACGTGATAAAATTCGGCTTCACTCCCACTGTTTGCATTTTCTCAAACAATTCAAACACATTCCTCGTATGCGTGTGCTGCGCGCACGCATTTATCATCGCATTCCACATTCCTAAGTTCTTAACAGAAACCTCATCAAACACTTGATAGGCACCCTCAATCACACCATTCTTCGAGTACATAGAGATCAAAGCACTCCCAACAAAGCTCGTTTCGTTGTAGTTCATTTTCAAGCACAAACCATGCAATTGCTTCCCTAATTCAAACAGCGTCGAACTTCCACAAACTCGTACCACACTCGACAATGTAAAGTCATTCACAACATCCAAACGTTCCCACAAAGCGCCCTTGAAAAGCCTCAAAGCCTCTTCCTCCTCCCCCATTTGCGCGTAACCATTTATCATCACAGTCCACGACACCACATTTCTATCCGGCATTTCATCGAACAACTTCCTCGCATCACCCAAACTCCCACATTTCGCATACATATCCACCACTGAGCTCCCAACAAACACATTAACATCAAAACCAATCTTTGCCGCTACACAATGCACAGATTGCCCAATTGATTGACTATTCATCATCCCACACGCTCTCATCACACAAGGAAAAATATGATCATCCGGAAACATTCGATCATTCCGCAGCATTAACTTAAAATACTCAATCCCCTTCAACGGAAGTTCATTCTGAGTGAAACACGATATGATGTTACTCCAAGTGGTAGAAGATTTGATACTCGTTTCATGGAATATTTGCTCGGAGCAATAGGGGAGCTGAAGCTTGGAGTAGAAGTTGATTAAATGGTGGCAAACAATAGGGATTGTTTTGAGTCCAGATCTGATAACATGGCCATGGACAGAGTGGCCTCTGCGAAGATTCTTTCCTCGGGTAAATTCTAGTAAGTGTTCGCATACAACTCTGTACTTTAACTCGAAGCTTTGCTGATGAATGATTGTAGTTTGAGGTATTGAGTTAGTTGTAGATTGTTTGTGTAGCAGTTGGCATGGTTCTTCCTGTACAAGATGAAGCATTTATGGCGATTTGCTTGTTATTCTAAGAAAGCAGAGACTCACGGCCGCACTAAGGCGGCGGGATGGCGGCGTACAGAGAATGTTCGTTTTTTTCAATAGTACCATTGGTAGGGATGTAGACTACTCAAACTTGCTAACTATTCGGATCTCGACTCGAAAAAATATTGATTCGAAATCGTTCGTTAGCAAAAAGTTTTGAGCCGATCTTGAGATGGTAGGTACTTGGTTTGCAGACTCGTGAACCCGACTCACGAGCCAACTTGATTATATATTAAAAATATTAATTATTCATTTGTTCAGTGAGAATTAACAAAATTCTTTCAAAGTTAAAGAGTCAATACTAATATAGATTAGTTATAAATTTTAACGAAATATTCACGAGTTTAATAGTTACATATTTAATACACTCAAACTCGAAGTAACCTTGTTTAGTATGCTATCAAACTTTTTTTGAACTGAGCTCGAACTATTCGTAATCTTAGTATGTATTATTAAACAATCGAACTCGAATATAATTTTATAAGTTCGAACGAACTCGAATCAAAACTCATACACATTAAAAAGTCAAATAAAATAAACTCGAGCTTTATACTGTTCGACTTAATTCGACTCGTGTACATTCCTAACCATCGGAACTACACATGGGAAGGAAAACTCCCCCAATAGATAAAAATTACAATTGCAAAGTTAGCCCGACAACAATAGATCATTTGCACATTTTGTTTTTGTTTGAGTAAATAGATCATTTGCACTTTTAGTCCAACATAAACTAAAAATTACGATAAAGTACCTTCGCAATTTTAATATAAAGGATTTGGTCCTAACTCTTGAAAATTTTGGAATTTGCCATAAATATAATATATATATATATATATAAATATTAAATACTATTACTATTTTATATAAACGCATGATTGAGAGAAATTAGAGAAATGACATTTTTGGGAGCCTATATAAGAAAATGGATAAGCGTTGTGTCGTCAATTAAAAAAAAAAAAGACATGTGTTGTCACGTCAGTTAGAGTAAAGAGAGAAAGAGACGAACTAGTGTGTTGTGAGTGGAGTTACAAAGCACTACAACTTACTTGACCAAACACCAACCTACAACTAATTGGACACAACCTAAAACAAGCATACTCTTAATTTTACTTAATGAATTTTCAGATTTTAAATCCGTGCACTTTTTCCATGCCCTATAAAGCATTTTCACATAAAACAACATCATCAAATCTGTCACACTCGAGAAGCCCATTTAGTCCAATAGTACTCCCTCCGCCCCACTTAAATTTGCACATTTACCTTTTTTATCCGTCTCACTTAACTTTACATTCATAAATGGGTATTAAAGTTAACAAAATCAACAAATTTCCATTTACAAAAATGTCACTACTTAACTTAAAACTAAACACAAATTTAAACATCCCCCAATTAACCCCAATTAGTTTACCCCCTCCTCACTTACTGAACCGCAACCCCCGCCGGCCCAACTATCTAGAATGATCTCTCATTTCGGAGATCACTCCCCCCCCCCCCTTCACATGCTCAAACCCTAGTCTGTTCTCTCTCTTACTCTTCTCGAAACTCATTCAGATTTAAAATTTCTTTCAGATTTGAACCAGGTCTAAAATATCTGTTTGTAACAACTAGCTTTCTCAAGAAAAATAAAATAAAAATCTAAAGAGGTGACCTTAAATTATTTGTACAACATTTTAACACGATAACTTACCACATATAATCAGTATTAAAGACGACATTTATCGTCTCACAAAAATAATGATAAAAAATATCAGCGCCAGTACCATGCCATTTTAGAACGAATAGACTTTCAAATTTCAACTGCAAGTTGATATTAATTAATAGAGCATGTTGATCGTTAATTATTATTTACTAGTGAATGAATCTTTAAAATATGGATTTTGGCCAACTAATTTGTATTAATAAATATTGTCACCTACTTTGATCACGATCGTGCAAGCCATGTCCTTATTACACTATCTCCCTCCGTCCCGGTCTAATTTACACACTTGCTCTAACACGTATATTAAGAAAAATTATTTCTTGCCTTTTAGTTAAATTTTTTAAAGGTAGAGATTTTAAGGGTGGAGACTATAAGATTTCTTTTTATTGGGAGTGTACAAAGTAGGATGGGACGACCGAAAAAAGAAAAATGCGCAAATTAGGACAAGACGGAGAGAGTATTAAAAAAATCATTATCTAAACTGTAGTATATTTATATAAATATTTTTATTTGAATAAAATAATATAAAATTTAATAATTAATACTTATTTTAAATAAGATATCTACTTTATTTAATATTATTATCTTATAAAATTTACGAAGCAACGCATGGTTTAATTACTAGTATATACACACATAAGTCTTTTATAAGTTGCATTGTGTACTTTAAAACATTTCATTCTGTATCTTTGGTTTTTCACATTCCATCCCATCATATTACTAAATTATAGATCCGTCTCTGCTGTCATGCGAAATTTCTTTTCATCCTATAATTTTCTGCTCGTTCGATTTTTATCTTCGGAAAACATCAATGCTAGTACCATGGCAATTATACTTGACCCGATGCTGATGTCACGTGACAGCTATGTGTGCTTTGTTAATCGGCGGCAAAAAGTGGTTCAAATACAAGTAAATTTTTAAGGGTTAATTACAAAATTCAGCTTGTACTTTTTTTATACTTTGGAACCTAAATTTTATTTTTCACAGATTACAACCTAAAAGTCCATACTTTTTATACAATGCAATCTTCGGCGATATTTTCCGATGTAAAAGGCCACATGTGACCTACACATATCAAAAGTGGGGTCTTTTTGTTATTTGTCACTTTTTTAGAATGCCAAATTATTAAAAGGAACACTTTATTAATAAAAAATAAATCTAATAAATTATTTTCTTTTCTTTTGCTTATTTGGCATCTGGAAAAGTGAAAAATAACAAAAAGACCCTATTTTTAATATGTGCAGGTCATGTGTGACTTTTTTCGCCGGAAAATATAGTCAGATGTTACATTGTGTAAAACACGTGGACGCAATCTGTGAAAAAACAAAGTTTAGGTTCTAAAGTAAAAAAAGTAGCAAAGTACAGACAAATATTGATAATTAACCATTTTTTTATTATTATTATAAGATGAAATTAATAAAAACCAAATTTTAAAATGAATATCAAACGAACTACTCTTTCCGTCCCGTTTAGTTTTCCACGCGGACACATATATTAAGAAAAAATTATTTTTTGCTTTGTAGTCGACTTTTTCAAAGGTGTAGATTGGGGGTGAAAATTATAAGAGAAATTTCCTTTTTAAAAATATGTAAAATTGAGCGGGACGGAGGGAGTAAAAGATAATTTATCCCTCGTGTTTGTGCGTAGACGTGGAAGTTACAACTGCAAGTTTATTAGTAAATTATTAGTGAATCTTCAAAACTAAATTAATTATTTCCTAAGCAAATATTGTCAACTATCATTATTAGTCATGCAAGCCATTTCCTTATATATATATACTAGTAGTTACCCCGTGCGATGCACGGGAAAGAGTTTAAATTAATATTTTTTATACACAAAAATATCATTTAATTTAGTGCTGAAAGTGTAACATGTTGGAATTTGAATGTGTAACTTTTGTGTGTGTGTGTTCTTGTTAGGAATGTTTTAATTGTCATTTTTACTCTCATAAATATATCCTCAATAACAAACATAATAACATCAAAATTCATCATAAATAAACAACAGGAATTCAAAAAATTCGAAATTAGTAGGTTTTCTTAAAAAAAAAACATCATGCAAAAACACAAAAGGTTTAGTATCAACATACTATAACAAAAAATTACTGGAAAAAACCAATATAGATCATTCAAGTTTCTAAAAAGACATAAATGTTAACGAATTTTGAAATACTTATTTATACACGAACCTGTAGTAGCTTTCCCATAAAATATCAAAATCTTCAATTATTCTTGATTCGTAACTCTAAAAACAACTAAGAATATACCACGATAGACGATAGGCTTACTAAAGAGCAATCCTAACCTGATTACGAATATATCAAGTTGTACAATCAATTAGTATATATCGTCAATTCCAGTAGTATCACAAACTCCCACTTTTGAAAATATAGTCTTGAAAATATTGAAAATAACATCGGAAAAGAGAGAAAAAGTCGGTATACAATTTTTCCCATTAGGAACTACTATAGAAAATAATAAGAAATCTATCAAGAAAATGTTTGCCATTTGAAACTTTTGCAGAAAAGTAAGAGAATATAATCTACAAATTGTTCCTCGGTGGGGACTTTGCAATAATCTTAAGGATTATTCTTATATAAAATATTTTATTAGTTTACGTACAAAACATCTTCTATTAGAAACAAACATAATTTTCTTTTAAGGATTATTTTTATATAAAATATTTTATTAGTTTACCTACAAAATATCCTCTATTAGAAATAAATTTTAAGAAAGACATAGAAAATACAATTTTATTTAGGATGAACTGAATCTTCATAGTCCATATGATGAGCTCATTCATATAAATAGAATTGGATTTGGATTTAGAATTTTAAAAGACATAGACGACTTCAAATCTTTCAATTTTGTTATCCAATAATCTCCTATATCCATAAGATGAGCTCATTAATATAAATAAAGTTGAATTTTAATTTAGAAAATTAATGGACTAAACTAATAAAATACTTTATATAAGAATAATCATTAAGAAAATATATTCTTTTCTCAATCTTATTAAATTATATTGCAATTCTGGATTGTATATCTTGGTTGTTTGTTTATTATTATTAATCAGTATGATCTATTCCAAAATTTATTATAATTTAATATTAAGATTTTGGAAGAGAGATGAGAGAAGAAAAAAACAAATGAAATTATTTTCGAGAGAAGAAATAAAACGGATAAAATACTTTAAAGATAAACTAATTTTGGGTAAAAATAATATTGTACTGTTAAAAAAAAACGGATAAAATACTTTACAGATAAAATAATTTTGGGAAAAAATAATATTGTACTGTGGAAAAAAACTAAAAAAACTGATTTTGTGCAATAAGAGGCGAGGAAGGAATCAAAAATATATTTAGCGCTGTTTTTTTTGGTGGTGTGTGTTAGCTGACCCAACACATCATGGTGGTCCCTATAAGAAAACTCACTGGTGGTTCCATATCATTATTGATATACAATAATCTATATATAGTTTGATACATTGAGTTTAAAATTTAGAAATTCTTGAGATCAAGCAAGCGACCATCCTTTTGTCCTTTTTATAGGAGTATAGAAAATCAGAAATCATATCTGAAAGATTTGGAAAATCAGAAATCATATCTGAAAGATTTCCTTATATATATAGATTTCGAAACTAAATTAATTACTGCCTCCGTCCCGCTTAAAGCTATTTAATTGTCTTTTTGGTCCGTCCTAACTGGAGTTGTCATCCCAAAAAAAGAAACTAATCCCACAATCCTCACTTTCAAAATTTCAACCCTCAATCTCAGCCTTTAAAAAAGTCAAAGAACTATTTTTTCTTAACATTTGTGCTCGATCAAAGTGGCAACTTTAACCGGAACAGAGGAAGTATTTCCTAAGCAAAGTCTTGCAATTTTTCAAATTTTCCTAGTTATAAATACCCCAAACATATCATGAGCTTAATCAACACAGAAATCAAGCATTTTAGTTTTTTCATACATAAAGTTGTCATTCATCAGAAGTTATGGCGAATACTAGAATAATCATTGTGGTGGTTATGGTGATCATAGCTATCGGCCAAGGATGCGTTGCGGCGCGCCAACTATTGCAGTCGGAGCCCGATGTAGTAGGAACTATGACGGGTTTGGCCGTCAATCTCCCACTAATTGGGAATACACTAGATGGAATTGGGAATTAATGAGGGAGTTTTCGTGTCCCTGACTTATTTCTGTACTTTGAATTTGTGATTTTTCGATAAGTGTTGGTGTTTCTTGAATAATAATCAAACTCCATTGATTAATATAAACTAGTTTGCTAGTCTTGATGGAGTTATATTATCAGATCAAGATTGGATAAATTGGTCGTTTAACTAATAGGAGTATATATGTCGATGTGTGAACTTCCTTTTCCTTAGAAAGATTGCTATTTCTATTTGTATATTATGATGTTATTATTATTCTAAAGTGTGTTGATTTACTTTTCGTTTTTTTACACGTTTCATTTGCTTATGAGCACTTGTTCTAGTCGTCTGTATAAGACACACGAGAGCTTCACGTCCTCCCTTGAGGTCGTATGAATCTGAGGCTCTCGAGAAACACATCCCGTAATTTAGAAACTTACATTATGGAGTTTAATGCAGAATCTCTTAAATATGAAGTTTAAGGTGAACATTCTACAAGAAACAAAAGCAAATAATTATGTTAACTGGAGTATCATTCACTAAAAAGAGAGAATATGTCCTAATTTCTTAAAAGTATCGAAAGATAAGTTTACAATTCTCGGAATTTCAGTGTGTGAATGAAGAAGTGTCTGTTAAACGAAAATGTGTTTTGAAAAGTTGCAACTATTCAAGTAGAATAGGTGCGATCGAAAGATGTGAACGTTCGAAAAATGATGTAATCTAAACATAAGATCGTGACGTTTAGTCAAGAAGTACGATCTAATGATTGTGATTGATCAAGTTGAATGGGTGCAACGGCTCACGAAATGATGCCTAGAAGTCTATAAATATGTCTTAATATTTACATCTCCAATCACCGAATAACCAAGGTCGAATGCAACGACAATCTCACTGCATTTTGCATGCACAGTCTTTTGCAATTGTGGTTTTTGAGTCCTTTAAGTTAACAAGAAAGTCCTGAGTATCGAGTAGTTCTCCAAAAACTTTTAGTTTTGTTATGCTATGATTCTAAAGTTAAAAACCGTTGTATTTTGGGAACGATTACCGAAGACTGTGAAGACTTGGATCCGGACCAATACAACTTACGGAGCAAGTCAAACTCGTGCCTCGACTCTACCAGTCTCTTTGTTTTTTAGAGGCATTCTCAAAACCTTCATTAGTTAATTTTTTCCAACAACAATTGAAGTTCATGAAGGCCTTTTCTGTCCTTGTTTGTCCAAAAGAATTCTACTCTCACCCTTGATTCTGTTATTGGGTGGTGAAGGCAGTGTCGAATTTGGTGACAAAAATCAAAGAAGATCGACAATTAATCGAGCAATTTCACTTGCTATCGCGACCGAATCACGATCATCAAGCATTTGTTTCGCCAACGAAAACCAATCTAATCACTGCAAGAGCACACCCCATTCTCAAACCTATGAAAGCTTGATCTTTGCAAACAACACAAATTTCAAATCTAAGTAAACCTAGCCGGACTAAACCGGGCAAGATCAACAATACTAGCTCGACCATCGAGTACGAGCTCAGCCACAGCTGTGCCGGTGGCCGGCCCATTAAGGATTCCCCAGCAACTATGCCCCGTTGCCACGTAACATCCCTTTGCTCCCGGAACTTCTCCAATTATCGGCACACTGTCGTCGGTGCAAGGCAAGAAGCATGCTTGCTCTGCCTTCACGGTGGCTGCTAAGTGGCTTGACACACTCCTTGCTACGGTTTTGAGCACCTCTATCGATTCGGGTACGGGCATTATCTGCTCCGGGTCGTCGGGTACCTCGGCCTCGGCTGACATACCACATATGTACACTTCACCTGTTGACAGAGACGAACACATAAATTCGCCAAGGGAGTTTATTTATAGGTAAATCTAGGTGTTCGTTTTATGCGAGTAAATTTTTTCAAGATTACGAGACAAATTTTATACTAAATAGGAGCACACTGTAAGAAGGTTAGAGAGTCAAAGTCTTATATTAAGCTCTAAATTTAATATATTGAATGAATTACATTAAAAAAATTAAAATTTTAGTAGAAGGGGGACAATCTTTCGGCGTCACCTAAAACAAATACATTAGCTTCTACACCACTCTACATCTATATAAGCTAAAAAGTACTAATGATATTGATTTGTACGATTGCCAAAAATTCAAGATATAGTGGTTTCTAAACATTTGGTTCTATTTTTTAAATCTTTCTCTTTTACATACGCTTAAGAATACATATATCGATTATTAGTATTAAGTAATATTCAAGCTACACAGTAGAATTATTTATTTTATTTAAATAAGTTGACTAAAATACATCTATATAATATCAAATTTCCACGAGGCTAAAGGGGAACCAAGTAGGTCCGTCGATGCCTTTAATGATATAATCTATGTTGAAAAATCTCCGACTAACTCCAATTAACTCCCATTAACCACCTATATTTAATTCTTGATTCGTCCCCGTCAAACTACACATATGTCCCGATTAACTACGCCTAGACCTCGATTAATTGCTAGGTCCAGTCCACCGCCAAACTACACTTAGATCCCGATTAGCCATGCACTCCCATTAATGACTAGGTCCAGTTCACAACCTAAATAGCATCTAGCGACTTTTACACGGGAATAGAAAACGAACTAACCTGTGGGCCGTGGATACACCTCCGGGTCCATGGGCTTCCCACCTTGGGCCGGATAATAATTCAAAAACAATGCATGAGGTGTAATTGCAGAAGGATCATTGGGCTCCACAATAATGCTATGGGCCTTAAGCCCAGAAACTCTAAACAATGAGCCCAATAGTGAGAATTTTCCGGTCCAAGGCCCAAGCGCCAGAACCACCGCATCAGCCTCAATTACTCCGCCGTCCGCTAAAACAACCGCCTTCGCCGCCCCTTCCGCCGTCTCCACCGCCTCCAATTTTCCGATAACCACCTTTAATCCGTACTCCTCCACCGCCTTTGACAGCAACGTCTTGGTAAACAGCTGTGGGTGCACTTGGGCCGTCGTCTCCGTTGTTCCGATAGTTCTTGGGCCTTTCGCCGGCCCATCAACCCAAGATGGAAGATTTGGGCCTGGTTTCCGACCTGTAGGGACGTACTTCAAATCAAATAATTTTGAGTCGATTTGTTTATACATAATATATTTATAAATATTAAATAATATATGTAATCCCTATTACGGAAAAGTTCCAATTAATCTCCGGTCAGCCAACCAAGCTCAGGCGCTAAGTCTTCATCGACCGTCTATGTTTATTTTTCTATTCATCTTCCCTAACCACACCCAAAGATTAGAAAAGTGCGCTAATTCTTCATCGACCGTCTATGTTTATTTTTCTATTCATCCTCCCTAACCACACCCAAAGATTAGAAGAGTGCGCTAATTATTCATCGACCGTCTATGTTTATTTTTCTATTCATCCTCCCACCACACCCAAAGATTAGAAAAGTGGCCAGACGGTAAAATAAGACATAGTAACTAAGCTCTGTCATGGCATGGAACTGATCGGGATATAGGTGTAATTAGACGTAGATAAATCAGCAAATAAACATAGGTGGCGGTCAATGGAAATCTACCGCTAGACGGTTATTAATCGAATTTAGTCGAAAATTTGTAAGAGAGACCAGTCCAACGCCTATATCCGCCTCTCCCCCATTCCAAACTCCAACTAGTCGCTAGGCGTCGGTCCTACGCCTACCCGCATCCAAACTCCAACTAGTTGCTAGACGTCAACCCAACGTCTATACCCTGCCTAAACCCGATTTATGTATGTGACTATATTTAAAATAAATTTATATTGAAAATATATATTATTAAAATTTGCAATTTAATAAACAAAATAAATATGATATTTGTATATTTAAAAACCTCGTATAACAAAAAAGATAAAAATATACTTTTTAATCTCGAATTGCATATGTAAAAATATTCTTCACAAATTGAATTCGAATCAACTTTTCAAATTCAATCAAATTTATTTTTTAATATTCAGTTCGATTCAGCTCGTTTATATGTACCTGACGATGATGACGTGGTCTCCGTTACTGTAACGCTGAGGGTAGTAACGGGCCGATACCCATACAATTCTGCGCCGTTGAGTTCTTCAGCCAACGAACGGTGAAGATTGAAGCTGGCACGTGCAAGGGACGAGACTGGGCCGCCGTCGCACCAGTCTAGAGCGAGGAAACCGCCGGCCTTTCCGGAGGCGGCGCAAGCAATCGACGATTTCTCGACGAGCGTGACGGCGGCGCCTTTTTTGGATAAGAAATAGGCGGTGCAGACGCCAATTACACCGCCGCCGCAAACGACTACTCTCTTCGGCGGCTCCATTGTTGGTGGTGGTGTTGATGAGCAACGAATTGAGACCTCAATACGGTGTCGTATCCGGAAGTGTGGAAGTGGTGTCAATATTGTTTGCATATTTTGATATGCAAGTAGACACGTGTTAGTGGGTACCAATATCTGGATCTCTCTAGGTTAGGGGCGTAAAAGATCAAGTCGATCCGAGTATTATTAGGTTCGAGCTCGATCGAATTTATTTTTTTTAAATTTTAGCTCAACTCGATTAAAATTCATTAAAATCGAGCTCGACTCGACTTGACTAATACAAAATAAAATTTAAATAATATAAATATATAAAAATATTGAAAATGTTAATTATACTACAAATGATCGAGGACTCTATAGTTTTACTTGATTTAATATAAAATTACGATATATATATATATATATATATATAATTATGTCAATCATAAAAATAAACTAGTAATTTATCACAAGCACAATTAAGCTTGCGAATCTACTAAACTGAGTATTAATGAGCTTAAACTCGACATCTCCTCACATTGCTCGAGCTCGACTTATTTGTTTTGAGTTAATTTCACGATTAAGTTTGCGAATCTGCCAAATTGGATATTAATGAGCTTAAATCTATTTACGTTGCTCAAGCTCGACTTATTTGTTTCGAGTTTAAATTTATTGAGCTTAAATTCGACACTCCTCGCGTGGCTCGAGCTCGACCTATTTATTTCGATTTGCTTTCAATTTTTTTGCGAGACTTTATAAATACCACTAGAGGCATAGCATGCTGCATGTACGTACTTAGACATATATATGTATATTATTTTGGGAAATGAGAAAAGAAAGGTAAATAATAAAACCCTAACTCCAGCGCTTTCCACCACTCTGCCGTTGCAACAATCGCCGTCGCCTGCCATGGCGACTTGACACCGCCGGCGACTTGAGCACCGTCGTCCGCTATCCGTTCCGTCGCTATCTCAGCCGTTCAACCACACTCTGCCTCACTTGAGTGCAGTCCACAGGTTTGACGCTTTTTTCTTCACTCCACACAATCAAATGCAGACTTATTTCGAACTTAAATCTAGAGAAACTTTACCCAACTTTTGATTTAGTTGCAGAATTGAGCTTGATTGTGTGCTTAAATTTAGAGAAAGTGTGCCAATTTATGATTTAATTGCAGCATTGAGCTTGACTGTAGTTGATTTTTTATTGGTGTTTCATTCAAATGCGACTTATTTCGAACTTAAATTTAGAGAAACTGTGCCCAGCTTAACATTATATTGCAGAATTGAGCTTGGCCGTAGTTGATTTTCGAACTTAAATTTAGAGAAAATGTGCCCAACTTATGATTTAATTGCAGAATTGAGCTTCGCCGTAGTTGATTTTCGGACTTAATTTAGAGAAACTGTGCCGAAATTATGATTTAATTGCAGAATTGAGCTGGACATACTTGATTTTCGAACTTACATTTAGAGAAAACGTGCCCAACTTATGATTTAATTGCAGAATTGAGCTTGGCTGTAGTTGAGTTCGAACTTAAATTTAGAGAAACTGTGCACAACTTATGATTAATTGCAGATCTGTAGTTGATTTTCGAATTTAAATTTAGAGAAACTGTGCCCAACTTATGATTTAATTGCAAAATTGAGCTTCGAACTTAAATTAGGAGAAACTGTGCCCAACTTATGATTAGTTGCAGATTTGAGCTTGCAGTGGTTGATTTTCGAACTTAAATTTAGAGAAACGGTGCCGAACTTATGATTCAATTGCAGAATGGAGCTTGACTGTAGTTAATTTTCGAATTTAAATTTAGAGAAACTGTGCCCAATTTATGATTTATTTTTTGTATGATGGTTAGGTTAATTGTTGTTTTAATTTGTTAAAAAAACTTACAAGGCATTTGAGTGTGCCTAACTGATGTTATGTTAGTATGAAGTTTGTAATTTCCCCTTTTTCACTACATGAAAAATTCAAATTAGAGACGAAAAAATTCGTCTCTAAACTAAAGTAGTGGCGGACTTGAGACGAAATTTTTAGTCTCTATAATGCTTAAAGTTTAGAGACCGATTTATAACTTAGAGACGGAATTTCCGTTTCTATTATGAAATTGGAGACCAAATTATCCATAGAATAGATATATCCGTCTAATATTCGGTTGTTATTTCGTCACTAATCGGATATTAATGTTTTTTTCCACTTTTCGTCACTCTTCTATTACTACTTCGTTTTTATCTAGTTATCGATGTTATCTGTTACTAATTTTCGTCTCTATTTTGAATTTTTCGGGTAGTGTTTGAAAGCCGCCATTGAAGAAACTATGTTAGCTTCTAAAATCCTCCTCCCTCTTAGATCTCCTCACATAACAGAGAAACCCAATGGTTTTAATCTACCATTCCAAAATACAGTTCCCTTTGTCAAATTCAAAAACACTATTAAAACCACATGCATCAAATCATCTTTAGAGTCAATTACAGCCCCAGAAATCGAGAAAGATTCGACCTCGGCCCAAACCCGGGTCAAGATTCTATCCGAAGCACTACCTTTCATCCAAAAATTCCGCGGCAAGACTATTGTCGTCAAATACGGGGGAGCTGCGATGAAGTCAGAGGCACTCCAAGCGTCTGTAATTGACGACATCGTACTCCTTTCCTGCGTCGGCCTTCGAATTGTCTTTGTTCACGGAGGTGGCCCGGAGATCAACCAGTGGCTGGGAAAACTAAACATCCAGCCAAACTTCCTCAACGGACTCCGAGTCACTGATGCATCCACGATGGAGATCGTGTCGATGGTTCTAGTCGGGAAAGTGAACAAACAGCTCGTCGCGCTCATCAACAAAGCTGGTGGGACCGCAGTCGGGTTATCGGGAATCGACGGCCGGCTCCTGACGGCACGACCATCTCCGAATGCTGCGCAGTTAGGGTTTGTAGGGGACATTGCTAGTGTGGACCCCACTATAATCCGCCCACTCATCGATAATAACCATCTCCCCGTGATTGCCTCTGTGGCTGCCGATCCGAACGGACAGCCTTATAACATTAACGCGGACACCGCGGCTGGCGAGCTGGCGGCAGCTCTGGGGGCGGAGAAGTTGATTTTGTTGACGGATGTGGCGGGTATTCTGGAGGACAAGGATGATCCGGCGAGTTTGGTGAAGGAAATCGACATCAAGGGGGTAAAGAAGATGATTGAAGATGGAAAGATAGCTGGTGGGATGATACCTAAGGTTAATTGCTGTGTAAGGTCTCTAGCTCAAGGGGTTCGGACAACGAGTATTATAGACGGGCGGTTGAAGCATTCACTACTCCTCGAGATCCTCACCGATCAAGGAGCTGGAACGATGATTGCTGGATGAGCAATGCCGGTCGAAAGGCTCAGCATTTAAGCTGGAGCTAGTCGGAACTTTTGCAACAAGGAGTAGTAGCATTGCAGGAAAGGTGTATGATGAATTGTTGAATAAAATTTTTTTTTTTGTTTTTTTTGTTTTGGCTGTGCATGATTGCTGGTAGAACAAGTGCGCTGCTCTTTTTATTTAGGGGGGTGTTTTGCAATGCTTAAAATAAGCACTTTTGAGATTTTAGTTAAGAAAAATCTGAAAAGAGAGTTTGCTAATCACAACTCCCGATCAAATTTAAGCTAATTTTGGCGAAAAGCTAGAAGCTAAAAATAATTGCTTTTTAGAATAACTTATCAAAAAGTAGAAGTAATTAAATCTAACTAAATAGACTAATCTTGGACTAGATTATGGCATCAAAATCATTGGATTCATATATATATATATATTTGAGTTTACTTCATCTGAAATTCACATTCTGGCCAACCAAATGAAATGATGTAGGTGAAGTTTGCTTTTTTCTCTTATGGCCGATTTTCAATTCTTTGAACAGAGTTATATGTTGTGGAATCATTCATATTATATATATATATATATATATATATATATAAAAATAAATATATATATATATGTTTTAATGGGTCCATGGAAAGTTATTAAATTTTAGATAGGTTATTTTATGTAGATGTTTTGCATATATATATATATATATATATATATATATGCATCCGATAGGGGTAGGGTAGACGGGTCAGATAGGTGAGTATAACGCTTAACCAAGGACGAAAATATCGGTAATTACGGAGATATCGATATTTCAATTTAGAGAGATTTCGGTGAAATCTCGATTAATATTGAAATATCGGCGCAATTTTTTTAAAAATGCCGGAAAATGTATTAAAATAGATAATTTATCACGATATTTTATAGATTGTTATTTTATAGATTGTTATAAACCTACTTAAATTCAAATATTTAATCTAAATATTGAGTGAAATTCACATATTTACAACTAGTTGACAAATAATAAACACTAGAAACATTATCAGGCCACACAAGATACATTATGAACTCTTATTATCATTAAGGATGTTCAAGTATTTTACCATAATATTCTAATTTATTAAATCTTTGGGCTGCATTAACTTATCATTAAGGATGTTCAAGTATTTTACCATAATATTTTAATTTATTAAATCTTTGGGCTGCATTAACAAAATTTAGTGGATTGCGAATAATTTAGAAATTTTACAACTAAGGCTGCATAAAGAAAATTTTACCGAAATTTCACCGATATTAATCCAAATTTTACCGAAATTCACCGAAATTTCACCGATATTAATCGAAATCTCACCGAAATTAATCGAATTTTACCGAAATTCACCGAAATTTTGGTAAAATTTCCACGAATTACAACAAATTATACCTGGAGATAGCCCAAATCGAAATTTTCGGAGATTTCGGAGATATTTCGGAGATATATCGGAGATATTCTGACATAAATTTATTACATCCGAATATCGTTTCGGTATCACCAAAAAAGAGAGATATCGGAGAGATATCAGTGAATATATATTTTAATCCTTGCGCTTAACTCATACCCTACTCTTACCCTAATAGTATAATTTAGCGAGTACGACGATATCCTACCCATTACCCAAAAATTCGAGTACTATCCTAGCCGTTTAGCATTTTACTCGCAGGTAACTTTACCGGCGGGTAAAACTAGCCTTCCAGGCCTAATTGACAGCCTTTCCTTTCGGAGTAACTGAAAATTCGGACTGCACCGCATAGCCATCACAGGTTTATTTTACTGTTACTCCACTAAAGTAAGAACAATTCAATTAAACTAAGAATATAAAGGATTTCAATTTGCGGAAGACATATCTCATAATCTATCAACTGGTAATACTTCTGATTGTGAAAATTTGCTGATCTAAATGAACAAATACCAGATTCGGAAACATTACTATGCATGAAGGTTCTAACTAATATTTACCACAAGTATTTTATCTCTATGTCATTTCCAACCAAATACTAGATCCTCTCTGCAAAATGGACTGGACCCCTCGTTGCTCGTAAGCTACTTCGTATAATCAATGGAGACTCAGTTGAATTCATAAGGCGATATGCTCCAAAGTGACAGGCAAAATCACACCCAACGCAACTCCAATAAAAGAAATTAACGGGAGCTGGCAAACTCACCCACATCAATCATGGAACCAAAAATCTCCATGTAGTGTTATCTTCCAGCAGTCTGCCTGGACGACAAATACGCTAGGCTTTTTGGGCACCACTGCAAATAAACAACTCCATTTTAGACATGAGGGAGAGATGTTTGTGCTAGAAAACAGCAATGCTCACAAACTTAACGTTTAGCAGTGTTCGTCCAACAGCTACAAACAGAATACTAATTGCTGTTTTTAAAAGAAAAGTTATTGTTTTCGAAAGGAAGTTTCCAGGCCAAGAATGGGAAAGACTAACAAAAATAGCTCTTAACTGAAACTATGATGACCGAGACTCTCATAACAGAAAATTAAAACTAATACAGAAAAAGCATATAATAAATAAAATACAATGTTTAGTTCTATGAGCACATTCAACTGCAGGTGCTTAAGCAAACTAACATTTCTAACTTTGTCAAAAAACAATGGAAATCAATTACAAGCACATCCAACTTTGATAGCAAATAACGCCAAATATAAAGATATCTTGAAGATATAAGAATCACCTTTGAACTTGTTCTCTTGAGTAATGATTCCGAATGTTTCTTTAGTTTCACGCACCATGATGCCATGTATTCCAACATGGGAAGCTATCTTACACTGAACAACTACAGAAAAAATATGACGTTCAAAATGTATTCATACGAGACAATAGTATTAGGAAACAATAAACAATAAAAAGAGGACCAGCTACTGATTGATATTGAGCAAATAGATAATTAACAAAATCAAGAAATGGGAGGGAATCAATGAATGACCTTTC
This sequence comes from Ajuga chamaepitys, assembly GCA_958295605.1. Taxonomy (NCBI): domain Eukaryota; kingdom Viridiplantae; phylum Streptophyta; class Magnoliopsida; order Lamiales; family Lamiaceae; genus Ajuga; species Ajuga chamaepitys. Next base: position 1,845,851 of record OY282504.1, on the reverse strand, counting down.
ACCTCCACGGAAATGCCCAAATCACCACAATAGCTTAGTGAATAAGGTTGAAAAACCAGAAGACTACTCCAGTAGCCAGAAAAATACAACAAAGTCTCATAGTTTAATCATAGCGCGTCTACCCCAACAAAAATTTAAATTAGATTGCAATATGGAATGCATAGATCACATTGGAATGTACTCAACTGAAGCATGGGTAAGGTTTCCTAACCAAGAATGATTGCACCATGTAGGTCTGCATGGAGGAAACACTGAGCCAACTGGTCTTTTCTGCAAGATCACTCAACCAGTGACAATTCATACTTATTGTGAGATATATGCGTTACTAAGTGTGGAAAAAGCAGAATCACTAACCCAACAATTTTCAGAAGCTGCTGAATATAGAGATTCCACTTCTCATGCATAGGCTTAAATTTTTCATAGCTGAAAGAGTCAGCAATTAAGTTATTAGCATCATCCAAAAATGAAGAAATAGATAAAGCAGGTGAAATGCCATGACAGAAGATATCATTATATCAAACAAGATAACAAGCTATGCATTAAGTTAGGCAAACATAGCAATAAAACCCATAATTACGAGATTAGCATTCCAGAAAGAAACACAAAATCTACAGCCAGAAATATAGTAAATAGTGTCAAAGGCCAATATATAAAGATCTAAACAAGTTGCCAGAAATCCTAGATGAGATGATTATGCTCAAGTTCCATAGTTTTTCACACCAAATTACATTGCTCAATGAGAATGAGATGCAAATGATAGGTCTCTTCAAACTACATAAATTGCACCTCAAAAGATTACAGATCATCATAGCAACATCAAAATTAAAGCATAAACAGTTGAAAAAATACAATAAGTAGATATTTTCCATAATGGCAGGATATTCCCAAAACTTACAAACCCATCATTCTTCTTACACTGCCTACACAAAAATATATATGCCACATCATCAAAATGTTCACATCCTACCACTAAAGCGTGAAGAGTCAAGAGGATCGCAACACTACACTCTACAATAACTAAATCATTTCCAGAGTAACTAAACAAATCCCACATGTACCAAGAAACTATTCTAATTATAGTGCTTATATGGAGAAGAAAGATATGCCACGAGATCATGAAATTCTTAACCAACCCATGCAGTGTAAAGAGTAACAAAATTATCAGAATCTCAGGAGGGGAGGGTTCCAACATGAACAATGACAACAAACTCACTTTTGAAACTCTTTTGGAAAATCAAATGACCCAGTCTTCTTGTGTTGCTTCAAGGACATATGCTTTTTAGAACGTTTTGACCCACATTGTAGTGCTTGAATACGACCAGCACTGGCAATCCCACCTTTTTTGACATAATTATCAAGAAGTATCGTACCCTCAATTTTCATACTTTTGGACCCGTGCATGTATTTCTGAGCTGAATCACCATGTTGGAAAAGCTCGTGCAAAACCCGATCAATTGTGCTTTTTCTATCAGAAATCTGCATTGTTGCAGTAAATGGAGAAGCAATAGTTAACCTGATTTCTAATTAAGCACAGGTGAAATAATCTTAAAACACACATAGACTAATGAGGAGGGACCTCATCAACATTTGGTAGTAAATTTTCGTGAACAGAGTGAGAGAGCTTCAAGTACGCAGGCTCATTTTCTCCTACATCTGAAAAATAGGGTATAAAACATTAAGACTTCAAAATAAATATCAAGCTTGAGTGGCAAACAGGAACAACAATCATATAATATAACTATACCTTGTTTAGAAGTATGACCCGAGAAAGAAAAGTTGCCTGCATAATAATCCAGGAAGGGGGACCACGTCATTAAACAAGATCAAGGTATTACAGAATAATAGAACTTGAAAAATGCATTACTTACAGCTTATACATATATGCTTCTGTTACATAGTAACAGCCATAAAGTGTAACAAAACCCCACATTATCCGAACTCAAGCTATTCATTTAATAAATCAGCAAACGGAACTATCCGCCCCCTTCTCTTCTAGGGATGAGGAAGGAACTATAAACTACAAGTACACGAGCCTTTCATCACTTCTTCACCCTAAAAACCACTTACAAGGTTTCTTTGACCTAGATATAAGGCAGTAATAGGATGACCTAGATATAAGGCAGTAATTGCCCCTGCAGCTGACAATTTTAGAAATAATCATTCTATGAAAGATATTCAGCTGTGATTAGTTTTACTTTAAGTATACATTGTAGCTTTCTCAATTCTGTCATTAACATGCCAAGCTTCGATATGAGATATCAATAGGTCGCACATGTACATAAGCTCGAAAAGTAAACTGAATAAGCACAGGTTTGGTTGAATACAAGCAGTCTATAGAACGCATATACCCTGCAGAAGAAACCTCCCTAAGATATAGGTGCCATGGAAAATTTTGATAGGCATAATCAATCATCTCAATAGTTCGTGAAAAGCAAAAAAAAAAAAAAAAAAGGAAGATTAAGAAAATAAGAGAATGATCACAATCCTATTAAAAAGTAAACCTTTTCTAGATGAGGATGGAGAGAAGGGCTTTTTGATTGCTGAATCAGCAGATGAAAGTTTGACATTTGACAAAAGTTTGTCCTTATCTTGAGGTGGTCTTTTCTTGCTCTTGTTCAGTTGCTGTGTCTGAACCTCAGCTTTGGCTTGTGCAAATCTTCGTTCTAGAGCTTCCAGCGTGCGTTTCCTTTGCTCTTCCATAATTGCCTTAACTGCCAACCAAATAATTCAACAAAACAAAAAACAATTTCAACAACTGATGCAGTTTTTTGCTCTTCCATACTAGGTTTTGCTACCAACCAAATAATTCAACAACCCGCAAGCAATTTGACATTGATAAAGTACATTTCACAGCAAAACCGAACTGAACCAAAATAACATCAATGACTTATTTATTTCAGTATAACTAAAACTTAGAAAGAAAAAGAAAGAAAAAAATATGAAGAGTAAGGATAATGTACAACTATAAGAATCAATTTGACATGAATAAACATATCTAAAATTTCTTTTGTGTATCTAAACTTCGATTCTGTGTATAAATTGTATAGGTCTGCTGGGTTTTGGGATAGATTTCAGTTCGGTGGGTCGATTAGGATGTTGTCCCCAACGTCTATTTCGGCAGTGATTTATCTTCCCCGGGAGTGATCTTTCATCTCCCAAGAACATCACATAGGCATTTCTCATAAATACCACAGCTCAATTTTTTCTGAACTCGGAAATGCTTAACCGTGAGCTCAATTAAGCTCAATGGAACTCTAAATATACCCGTTCTGATTAACTTTAATTTAAGCATATAACCAGAAAACGCGACAAAATGCAAAACAGAACAAAATTAATCAAACAATGCCATCTTGCTTCAGTATAATTATAAACACCAACTTAGAACCCTACCACAGCTCAATTTTCCAAAGTCTGAAATGCTTAACCGTGAGCTCAATAACACTCAACTGAACTCTCAAATGTACCAAGATAACTCGAATTTAAGCATATAACCAGAAAACACTACATATTCAGAAAGTTAACAAAGCAGATTAAAGCACGACCTTGAAATAGGTAAATAAGAAGTAGAAGAAGGAGGAAAAGCGCAGGCGTCTGTTTTCGGAGGATCAACGTTGAGGTGAGCCAAAATAACCGGTCTCTGTGGAGGCGACGGCTTCATGAAGGTGTCTACGGTGAGAATTTCAGTTTTGCTCAGAAAAATTTGGAATAATGTTCGCTCAGATGAAGACCGAAGTTGCCGAGCTGACCTCCATATTGAATCACCTTGTGAGAAACCCTAGTTTTGGTAGAGGAGATTTGTACTAGATGATTTCAAAAATGAGCGGCAGAACGGATGTTTCACAGGCTGTCAAAACTTGGGGACGTACGTGAGCCGAATCAAGAAGAACAGTTTAAGGTTCGAGTTCAGCTCGTGTTCGTTCAAGCTTATAAAATTTTATTTGAGTTCGGTTCGTTTTGTAATTTTTAACTCGTGAATAGTTCGAGTTCGATTTGTTAAAAGCTCGATAACGTAATGAACGAATATATTTCGAGTTCGAATTCATTAAGCGTGTAATTCTAAGCTCGTAAATAGTTTGAGCTCTGTTTGATATGAGCTCGATAACATATTAAACGAGCTCGGTTCGAGCTCGAGTTCGTGAAACATGTAACAGTTGGAACTTGGAGTTGGAGATTATGTGTTTGATTCCCACTGAACACAATTTTACGCATAATTGAATATTTTTATATATATAAAATATTTGTGTATATTATCGAGTTCAACTCGCGAACTTGCGAACCAAATATCTATAGGCTCAAGTTCGCCTCGAAAAAATTATCGAGTTCGATTCGTTTACGCCAACGAACAATTTCGAAAAAATAATTTTTCGAACTGAGACCCGAATAGTTCGCGAACAGTTTGATTCGTGTACATCCCTATCAAAACTTGTGCAACTTACCTGAATTTGGAGTGATAGGGTAACCACCCTGAGGGGGTGGGTTGGGGAATATCAGGTTCATGGGGTTAGAAACCCGGGCCTTAGGACATATTTGGGTTGAGATTGGACAATTCGAATTGGGGATGTCCCTATTCGCTTCTATTTTACTTTATGGATCGGTCATCCGAATTATCCATCCACCTTCAATTATATACGTCATTATTTACATTACCTTTTACAAATCGTTTTATCGTTACCTATCATTCTATATCACTTTTTACAATTCTCAATGCACTTTTTACAATTTTCAATATTTTTTTTTTTCATTACCCAATTCACTAATCATTACTTAGTATGGATCCAATTTGGCTGTTAATTGGTCCAATAATTTAAAGTAACTAATATTATAAATTGGATCCAAGATTGTGGCTAGAATAATTTAGCATGGGTCAATTATAATTAAACCTCAAATTCTAAAATTATGGCGCAAACGACACTAATTTTATTAAATATAATTTGTGAAAATTTAATTATTGAATACAATAACTAAAAGAATTTATCAGGTGTTACATATAAATAAGAAATAATGGTAAAGGTATAAATTTATATTATTTACTTTTTATTTCAAATAGTGATCAGAGAAATAAATAGTGGTCGTGTTTAAAATTAAACCCCTCGTATAAACTTCTGGGCCAACAAGTCCGATGTATTAGGTTCTGGGCCTTCTGGGCTTTATTAGTCTATATACATTTTTCCAACTTTAGATCATTGAAGTCGTTTTATAATATTTGTGACAAATGGTCTAAATAGGGGTTTTCGTATAATTTTCACTTCTTACAAATTAGTATAATTTTAGCCTTTAATATATTTTCTTTTAAAACGTCTTTTAAATATTTTATTACTTCCAATTATCTTATGAAATCTCTTGTATTCACAAAAAAATTAAAAAATTAATTATATTATTACCACCCCACATCGCTCTTTTCCTAAGTGCAAATTTGTTACCCCTCGAAATATTAAAGAATCACCCATCGATGGATACCCATGAGATCATCTGTTACATCTGAGGTTACATCTTCTGTTTCACCACATTCACCAATCGACACGTGTATGGCATGTCATAAATTAATACGTGTCACTTAATGAATTAAATGTAACAGAGGATGAAACACCTACTATAACAGAAAATCCGAATTGTCGAAGGATAGACTTAAAGAAATATTAAAAAATCATTTTTTATAAAAGAGATTTGCTAATTAGTCAGATTCTGGCTGGCTACAAAAAATTATGTTAATATTACCTTTTTCGATCAACATCTACTTAAATTTATAAATATAACCTATAATTATTACAAGATAAATTTAAATGTTAATTATCATTTGAAGCACCCTAAAAAATGGGGTCTTTCTTTTGTTTTCTTTTCCTGACTCAAAATCGAGTATTAATGTTAAAAACAACTTGTACGTCTCCGATCATAGGGTGAAAACACTGTTCAGCAAGATAAAAGCCCTTTCTCAAAGAAATTCCATTTTCAGATTGATACAAAGCAAGAAATCCATGAATATGATTCCATTGACAACACATTCAAGTTTCACACAAATACATGATTTGGTTGCTTAAAGCAATTAATTAGTCCAATCTGCACTTTCAGAGCTTACTTTAGCAAGCCGGATTTCGACAGGAGACGCAAGGCTTGGTTTGAATTGTTCAAAACTGCAGAAGATCTTGAAACCTGCATTTTTCTTTTATTCAAGAACTCCAGAGAATTTTGTACACATTGTGCAGTAGGTATGTCCTTCAAAATAACAGGTTCCACCCTGTCAACAAAACAAGAAATGTTGAGATTTATCTTAAAAGATAGTCTCGTCTGCTACAAGTCCGTTGTGTATGTTTGTGTGTGTGAGAGAGATGACAAACCCAGATTTTTTCAGCCTTCTCTTTTTTGAGGAGGAGTTCTTCTCAATTTTCTCATCCTCGGAGTCTGATGTGAAAACTTTCCTGCAAATGATGTAAGCCACCATGTTAGCTGACAATAATACAACACGATACTGAATCTTAAAAGGATGGATGCCAATGCAAAGTAAGTGAACATACTTCTCACGCTCGGCAAGAAGTTTGACGATATCATCAGGTAGCATTCCTTTGTTGACCTGAGACTCTTCAGGTGCTTCATGTTCGGATTCATTTTTTATGGTTTCTTCTTTGGACACGGCCCGTGGGGTTAATTTCTGGGCCCACTGTCTGCGACGCTCTTTCACCTCACGAACTACCCTAAAAGCATTTCATCTTTATCAAACATGATTTTCACTATATGGCTCTGAAGAACAGTTAGTAGAAATTTCTTATTTTTTTTTCTTCTAATCTAAGAACAAAGAAAAATCCCTCTCTTTCCCCCAGCCCCCGAACCCAGGACCAAGGTCTAGGTAGTTGATGTTCTGCCACTTAAGATATCCAACTTCAAACAATTAGTATTCCATAGCAACATGCATTAGTTACAAAAAATAAATTGTTATTCAAGAACATCTAGAAATGCAAAAAGAAATGAATGATATCCTAATCTCGAAAAAAAAAACATCTGAAGAAATAAATTGGATTGAGCCTTGGTATCTGGCAATAAATTTCAAAATATCTTTGAAAAGTTTAGGCTACCAACAATGACAACCTAGGGTATGAAGAAATCATACAGTTCAGCCATGAACACGTCTGAGCTAACACCAGGCACTGAATGAATGTCTTCAGTCACTCAGCAAGCAATGGATGAAGTTTGCAGAGGTTATACCTCAACTACCAAAATTTTATCTAAATTCGATGGGACTTGGAACCGTAAATAGTCAATGGAAAAAACATCATTTGAGTCTCTTAGACTTGGATTGAAGGATTTGAAATTCATCCGCCTCATTTTGAACCGTTATTCAGGACGGTGTTGAATCAACTCTACAATCATTTTCAAACCTCTCTATCCAAAACCAACCTGTATTCTTAAAAGGGCCAACAATATCAACAAAAAAACAGCAACTGACATACATACAGTGCTAGGAACATAATTTTAGCTATAAACACAAATTAGATCCTCCATTGAATTAGTAATTGAATCGTTCTACAGATCCCCTTTAATATAACTCGACATAAACAATAATTTGACCAAAAACGCACTAAATATTATTTTTTCAGAAAAATTACCTGGCCTTATTTTCTCTTTGAACTTTTCGTATCTCCTCGTCTTGTTGCATCCCCTGCAAATGGAAAATTAGAAATAAAGTAGTAGAGAATAAAGGCTTGGAAGATGTGAGAAAGTGAACCTGCTGGGCGGTGAACTCCTCCGGCGCATCGGAATCGTTGTCCGACATATTAATCAGAAATTGGAGAGGAATCTGCTGCTTTGCTTGAATTTCCAACGAGAGTGAATTTCAGGGTTTTAGGGTTAGGGCTTTTGGTGAATTTCCAACGAGAGTGAATTCCAGGGTTTTAGGGTTGGGGCTTTCGGTACACTAGTATTGTACCCGTGGGATGCACGGCTCAAGAATATTTAACAAATTAAATAATTTTTAGTCATTCAAACTTATAGAATTTAATTAAATAAATTTATGTGTAATATATTAAATTTTTTTTTTTTCAAGATCTTCGATTTAATACCTAAGATGATTTATTTTTAAATGTAAAATACGTTTTTATCATTATGTAGTGTTTTATGATTTATAAATTTATTTTTTTATGTAAATCAAAAGGCAAAAACTTGGGTCGTACACCTGCCCATATATAAAATCGGTGTGCCCGTTTGTATTGCCCCGATTCGCACTAGATTTATGAATGTCGTGTTTGGGTTTATAAATTAATAAGTGGCGTAGCAGTTCTGCTCGTACTTCTAAAGTGCCGAAGGACAGCAGATCGAATACTGAAGACTGCTGCCTCCAAACGATGGTTTACCTTTTCTTTAGTACTTTATTTAATTTATATAACTAATTATTAATTTATTAAATAATATATTATGTTGTCTAATAATATATAATATATAAGTTTATTAATTACATATATGACTTTTTTTTAAATAATATATTATGTTGACTAATAATATATATTATATAAGTTTATTAGTTACACGTATGACTTTTTTTTTTAATAATATATTATGTTGCCTAATAATATAAGTTTATTAGTTACAGGTATAATTTTTTTGAGTAGTATGTTATGTTTCCTAATTATACCTATTATGTTGCCTACTAATATATATTTGTAATTGTATAAGTTTACTAGTTACTGGTATAAATTGTTTTTGTTGTATACTAATGTATATTTATTTTTTCAACTTACAATATAATTATTGTTTCAGGTTGTAGTATAATAATGGTTGCTTATAGTATATATTATGTTGTCTAATAGTATATCTTTACTAATTACAACATAATTTTTTTGTATATCATTGTATATTTATTTTTTCAGCTTACAGTATAATTATTATCCCCTTATAGTATATTTTATCTTGCTTAAAAGTATAAGCTTACAATATAATTATTGTTCCAAGTTATAGTATATTTATTATTTGCTTATAGTATATATTGTGTTCTCTATTAATATATATTTATTAGTTACAGTATAATTTTTTTTTGTATACTATTTTTTTTGTATACTACTATATATTTATTTATTTTTTCAGCTTACAGTATATATTATCTAACTGAAAAGTATAATTAATTTTAGTATTAGAGTGCTAGACGTGACGTTTAGAACAGAGTCACCAAGACGACGCCGTGGGAAGGAATCGTCCCGCACGTTTTGTGAAACACACTCGACACACACTGAGACACGCAGATGGAGCTAGAAGAGGAAAACCAGTTAATCGGGCTGTCTTCGGGCTCGGAATCGGGCCAAATAGTTTCGGCGACAGTTGGCCGGGTCATGACCACTCTACTCAACACGAAGCCGAAGAAACTTCTCGAATCCATTTCTAAGCTTCACTCCCCTCCTGAAATTGGCCCTATATCTGGTAAAAATCAACAATCAGTATATATGGCATATGTGCCGAATTTGTTGTTGTTATTTTGAACCAATTGCAATCACTTCTCTTATTTTTTTTTGTTTTTGTATCTAAGCTTCTATGGAGCAGTCACTGTGGTTTCTGCACAAGTACGTAGGAGAAGCTGCGGAAAAGGGCGAGCATTTGGATCATGTTCTTGTTCCGATTCTTCAACATGTACATGGTTCTTCTACGTAGTTTTCTTTGCGTTCATTCAGTTGTTCACTTTTGTATGCTGCAACTTTTCGTAGCTTGGCTAAGCTTATTTCAAACATGTTATAATTTATTCAAGAGCTTGTAAGATGTAATTCTCAAGAGCTTATAAGTTAATAAAAATGTTTGGAGAATGGAGCTTATAAGTTAATAAAAATGTTTGGAGAATGGAGCTTATAAGCTGGAAATTTGAAGAGGTGTGTTATGTGTGAAGAGTGTATAGTGTATGTGGTATGTATAAGTTGAGTATACTTGTAAGAGCTTAAGAAAAGAAGATGAACAGAAGTACTTACTTTTTTTAAGCTCCAAAAGCTTAATTTTTCATCATATAAGTTGTTGTACATTTTACTTTTAAGAGCTTATAAGCTCCCAAACATCTTACTAGATGTTTTGAGGAACTTATAAGTTTAGCCAAACACCTTCTTAGAGATTGAGTGGTTGAACATGTGCAGTTGCTTCTACAAGTCTTTTCCTTCTGGGTCCCAGAAAGTCTTTTCTTATAATCAGGAAGTACAACTTTTGTTTAAAAATGAGTTCCGAGTCCGGGGTTTGTAAGATATGAGTGATCAACATAGAGGTTACCAAGATTTTATTTCAAGTTATCAATAATCTGCATAATATACAGCCTTTTCCTTTTCAGTTTTTGCTGAAAATAAGTTGTTCATCAAGAGGGGACAAAACTTAGGCAACTCTTTTGCATGATTGCACAAAATATTGCATGCTTATTGGAAAATTAGTTAGTTCAAGTTATTTGCTGTGACTTTGAATGCAATTGGCTTTCTTGTCAGTCTTTGACAGTGAGATCGTTAAAACAAGGAAGCCAGGCAATGATACTTCTGAACTGGCTGTTTCAAGATGAGGTTTTATCGGAAGCTATTTTGAGAAATGTTGCAGACATAATTTCAAGAAGGGATGATCCTTATGTGGCTCTTGGGTGGTGTATTCTTGGACGCAGCCTTATTGAATATGAGAATGTCGTGAATAATATTACAACTAATGGTAATTTTATGTTGTACATTGTTTCTATTTGTTTGATTGTTTGTATATTTATCTCTATGTAATGTCGAACCACTATGAAAGCTAGATGTATCATATATTCCTATGTTGTCTGTACCGTACTACCGTAATTTGTATTCCTAAAATATTTGTCTGTGAAATTATTAATCTATAAGCTTGAGCTGTCTTTTGCCGTTTGTTTTTGCATATGCATCTGTACAATGCTATGAGACTTTTTTCACTCATGGGATGGTAAGTTGGGCGGTGCTAGAGAGATACATTCTGCAGTATAATTGAGGCTCAAAACGGAAGACCATGAACTTAACCTGACCTTGTAATCATAGATCTTAGAAAGGAAACATAAACGAACAGGCCCAGATGGAAATAATGATGAACTGAATTGACTGGTTCGTAGCCAAAAGTACTTATCATTGCTTTAATTGGACTTGGCAGTCAGAAATCTTGGAAGGAGACTGTGAATCTCTCCTTCACCAAAGGTGATTAGTTCCCGACTGTGTAAGAAACACTATGGAATTATCTGTAATATAAGGTCACATTTTACTGTCTCCCAGCACTATTCACGTGTATATCTCTTGACCAATTCTTAAAGCTTTCATTAACACAATAAGGGGATTGCCGTATAATTTCCTGATCACAACTTCAACCAGATCTTTGAATCATTGAATCATCAGTTCATCTCTATGGTGTTAGCTGTCGCATATCCTCATCCAAATTTAGCATGACATACTATTGTGACATCATTGCACAGTTAAAGTTGGCAGAAATCTTAGATCCAGCTGCCAGATATAGAAGTAGCCCGGATTTTAACCATTCTAGACTTCTTTGTGAGAAGATGCAGAATACGTATCTAATGAATTGTTTGTTTGAGCTATCTTTTATCTGATGTGGTGAATTGGATTAGTTTTCACTGGATGAGATACTGTGTTCAACTGTATTATTTGGCTTGTCTTCTGTTACCTTTTCTGATGGAAGATTCTGATTTCTGAAGTGCTGACTGGCTCCTCTTTGCTTTTCTGATAACTTCCATGATAGTTATGTGTTTGTTGAGAACTGATTTTTTTTTTTTTTTGGTAATTGTGCAGCAATTAAGGAGAAGCATAGCTTGATATTGAAGACATATTGTTCTTGTGTCACCCATCTCTTAGCTATGATATGCCATGGAAGGTATAGTTGCATTATTCTTATCATTATTCAGTAAAAGTATTCTAAACTCTTCATCAGTTATCAGACTATGATGTTGTATTAGACAGCTTGCATTTCATTACATGTGTTGGAAGGAATTGTCCTCGCACCTTGTCCATTGAATTTGTTAATAAAATATGCTTTCAAATTCGAAACTGTGCTGAAAAAAATGTTTGATTGTCTCTTTTTTTCTTCTCTAATCGTGAACATAAGTAAATAACAGAATTCTGTCAACTCTGATGGAATTTCCTGTAGTTGGATACTTTATCTGTAGTTGGATACTTCGCATTTGTTTTTATTTGTTCTTGGTTAAGTTTTTAACTTTCCTGGTTTAATATGGTTATTAAGTTGAGTTTTGATGCCTCCTTCCGATGTTACACTAGCAAGATATTACTGGGTCAATTTGCTAAAGTACTGCTGATTGTGGATTGTGCTAGTCAATAAGTTCACGGTCTCATTATGGACAATATAGTGTGGTTAATTATCCTCAAGTCATGTTATCTTATGTTTATCTTTCTGACTGGATGTTTATCATCCGAATTGTAGCATCATGCAGGACGGATTTGAGTTGCCAACTCGCCTTGCAGTTGCTGCTGCTGATTTTGTGTTATCTCTTACACAAGCGTTGACAAAAGAAGATCGGCCACCTAATAATATAACTACAAAGCAGAAATCATCTTCTGTTGGTGCTAAAAATCAGCCTCTCAAGTCATTAATCACTGCTACTAAAGATAGAGTCGATAGTAGATTGAGGAAAACATCTGAAATGCCCTCGAGCTTGGATATGAAGTTGCTTCTTTGGGAGAATCTCAATGAACTAATAACTCTTGTGGAAAAACTTACAGCTGTATGATACCAATTCTTTTTATCAAACTTTTGGTGCACATGTTTATATTTGCTGCTATATTCAAACAAAAAAGGTTTAGATATTTTATGCGGTTCTTTATTTATAGATTTCCAAACATCTGTGGAAATATTAAAACAAATAAATAGTGTCTGGGGAGAGAAAGTTAGCTTCGCCTTTCTGTGGTTGCATAAGTTTTTAAAGGTCATACTGCTTATTTCTGGTTTATTATGGTAGTTTAAATGAATTTCTTAGTTCTAATATCCTTTTTCTTCTGCAATCTCTTGAATTAGAAGAAAATGGCAAAGCCTCATAAGGAAGCCCTTCAATTTACCTTGTCAACCATCTTTATTGTTAGAACTCTGATGGAATCACTCCATGTGCCATCTCCTTGCTGAACTTGCAAACCGGAGATCGTGTAATAGTTTTGTATGGGTAATTGGGTATAGCAATGTAGGATTTTAGACCAGGAAACCTGTATAGGCTTTCTTTTACTTCTCTGACGTGGCTATCATTCTTTTCTTGAATTCATTGACAATTTGTTATTTGGCTTTTCTTCTAAAACAAAAAAATTACTCAGTGGAGCAGGAAAAGCCGTTATTTGCATGCACAAGGATTGAAGAGGGTGTTTAAGTGGCTGCAGGAACTGAAGCTGCAGTATGATTGTTCTCATGATGAGGCAGGTCTTATTGATACTGAATATTTAGTATATTTTCTCCATTTATTATCCTTAAATTTTTATTCTTATTTCATATATTTATTGTTGAAAGGCAGATATGAAAATGCTGAAAACCGGTTCATTGCTTCTCTCTTCTTGTTGGAAACATTACTGCATGCTCATGCGCTTAGAAGACCGCAAATTCTCTCAGCAACATAAAGAACTATTGGACCAATATTTGTCTGGTATTCAGGTACCCGTCCTTCATTTGAAATTGTGTTATCATTGTTACTTTTGAGAGGAACAAGGCATGAAATTTGTGGATCTCTGTCTGCAGATGGCATTCAGAGGAAGTGGCTTTAACTTCTTATTTATGTTTGCAGTTTGCATCACAATGATGGATAACCTTGTATTTTTTCTTCAAAAGTTTGCTTGTAATTATGTTATATTCAGTAGATATCATGGACACAGTAGAAAGTGCCTTTTTGGTGCATAAATGTTTTAAGTTAATAGCATATTAAAACTCGGGTTAGGCAATTAGTCTTGGTGACTAATGTGGTCATTCTGCAGAAAATCTGCTGCCTCAGTTTTCAAGGTGAAAGTCTCAAAATTCATCTTTCATATAGACTAGCTTGTTGTCAGACTTGGAAATTTTGTATATGCTTTTATTCTTTGAACAAAAAAGAAAAGCAGTTGTAGAATAAAATTAAAACGTCTGTGGATTGCGAACCAACCGAGTTAGTGTTTAGGCCTCTTGGCCACCCAATTTTTTCACTGCAGTTAAGTTTATGATTTGCATGAACTTGTTCGCATGTGAAAGGATGCAATCCTGATTTTGCCTTTTGTTCAGCCTTCATTCTTCCGATTCTTACGAACGTTTGCAGTTTTATGCAGACAACGAGGGCGAAGAACCTAATATAGGCAAAAGCGGCAAATCAGAAACCATTAACTTTTTTCTGAATTGTCTTTTGCTTTTATTGGGTCGATTGAATAATCAGCATTTTGAAGATGCAATAACAGAGTCTGGTTCACAAATTTTTCAAGTTCTCTTGTCCCAGGTAGTATAATGAACTTATAGATTGAATTGCAGCAAATTACCTCGTTTGAACTGTGGAAGATTTTATGTTTCTGGATTCCAGTCCTTTTTGTTATTAACTAATTTATATAATGGTGATTCACGGTTTCTTTTTCCTTCTTTTTGGCTTTTCGTGGTGAGGGCTTATCTCCATTTCTGTGTCTAGTATTCAGTAATGATTACTCTTCTTGAATGACATGTTTGCTGATAATCGACTTATGTGAAAATACTTGCAATGGACTAGTGTAGCTGGTCTAAATTTATAAAAAAAATCCACTAAAAGCGCTTCGCTCTTATGTCGCATCTGGAGAGGACAACTGGGTAGAAGCTCCTTAGAATTTGAATTCTTTTTCTGCATTTTGGCAGCCATCTCTGATTTGAGATATATATTGCTTATTTGGATTTATGTTGCATTTAAATCTTTTACCTCATTAAGTGCCAACAATGTTCTACAGCTACGGAGTGTTGATGAGGATGTGATTGATGGAGCTATAACTATATTTAAAGCTGTCATCTTGAAAACGAACCATACTCTATCCAAGAGAAATATTGGTGACATGGGACAAATGGATGCTTTACTCCCAACACTGCTAAGTCTTTTGGATGAGCGAGATGCAGCAGCAAAAGCTATTGTTAAGCTTCTTGCTGAATATTGCTCGATGTATGATCCGCGACATGCTAGTTTTCTTTTTAGTTTTTGTAGATTAACCTAATCTAGGTCAATAGTAACTATTAACCGTTTATGTGACAGATGCTCAGATGGTATGTGCCTTAATGAGGTTCTAAAGCGTATTAACTCTGAGAATATCGCACAGCGGAGAAATGCTGTTGATGTTGTGGCCGATCTTATCCATATAACTTCTGGGTCAGTTGACACACTTTCACAAGCCGAATGGTAGGTACCGGACTTGATGCTTTCTATATCTTATGCCCATTGCTCACTTTTGTTGTTCACTTCGGATTCTTTTCATGTCATAACTTCCTGATTCTCAATCTCAGGCAAGATGTTGCAAGCCACTTGGTAGAATGCCTTGGAGATGAAGATGAGTTTATACTAAATCAGGCAACTAAGTTGATTCCCATGATTGGTTAGTTAGCAATTTAGCCCAGTGATTCATTAAACTTTCAGGCAAACAGTGCAGAAAATAGGGCAGAAAAGTTTGACCATTTAAAACAGATATATTGTTTTTAGTTTTGCAATACAATTCGTTGTGGAAAAAAAATCAGAAAGATCTTTCTTAGAGGGGCAATTTTTTCCTGAAATAATAAATGCACAGATGCATATTCACACACACGCACACAACCACAGCCATACCCATGCACATCTCCATTTAAGCACAAGTTTGGTAATTCTTCTTCATTCAAAGTAGGACACTTGTATTAAAATTGACCTCTTGGCACCGTGATCACCTCGTTTTACTGTTGCAGACCCACATTTGGTTTTGCCTATGGTTGTTAACCTGAGTTATTCATCACATGGGAGCATACGGACATCGGCAGATGCTATGCTCATAACCTTGCTTGTCAATCACAAAGATAAACCCCAAATCTTGTGCTTGCTGCTCGACTGTCTCAGGTACTTCCATGAATTATTAATTGTTTTCTATTTAGTTTTTTTTTGGCACCTTATGGACGAGATTAAGATTATTGTGGTAATTGACAAGATTTCAACTAGTTTCTCGTCCAATCGAAATGATGACTTCATTTTGTAAACGTCTTGTTTATCTCCACAATACTGTGCCTTTTTGTAATTTTACTTTTGTTACACTGTATTTTGTAGCAAACTCTCTCAAACTCCAGATTCGGGAGCTCCCGCTAGTAGAAAAGGAGGTATGCAGAAAACATCTGAAACTTACATTTCAACGATTAGACCCTCCTGTGGGTATGGGTGTTGCCACAAATGAATAGAGAAATGGAAGGGAAATGAGAACTGATTTTCGAGATATCAAATAATGTCGTAATACCATGTTAAAGACAGTTAACTTTTAACCTTTGCATTTTAGGATCAACATTGAATGCTGATAGGCTCCTCAAAATGCTTCCAGAGTGGGCGAAACACGTAAGTTGAACTGTGATGCATTATAGTTAATTGTCCGAGTGCAAATCAATATCTATGGTATGAGGCACATATCTCTAATACGATATTTCTGATAACTCCATGGTTGTATTGCACTTATTTCCTTGGAGCATCTTTACCACAAATTGTGACTAGCCAACATTACTTTTTATACTTGGCTATATGACATTAAGTGATAATGAATCCTAATTGCTTGATGTGATCCAATTAAATCATATAAACATTGGCGCTGTTTCATTTGCTTCGTTTTTTAATCTGAATTTACCATGAAAATCCAGGTCAAGGATTGGCATGTAATTGTTGGCCCTTTAATCAACAAGATGTTAGCTGAGCCATCAAATGCTGTCATTGTCAGGTTTCTTAGTCATATAAGTGACTACTTGGTTGAGGCTGTGGATTCGATCCTCAATAGACTTATAGTGTTTATGGGGAAACAGAAAGAGTGAGTAACCTTGTGCTGATCTTCCCTCCATTTTAGACATTCTCTATTCTTCAAATTTATGAGGCTTATACTTCATCTTCCTGCTCGTCACGATTACATATGCTTCATAGTACTCAATAAATGGAGTAATATTGAGTCTCTATATGTGCTGAAAGTAAAAAAGTTTGTTTCCGTACTAACTATTCTATGACAAACATTAGTGGGTGTTGAGGAATGGAAAAAGAAGCATTTACTCAAGTCTGAGGGAGTGTAAGGGTTTCGAGTTTAGTGTTATGTTACTGAAAATAGTAGTCGCATATGGTAGTACCTGGAAGTTAAAGTCTCTTAGAATGGCTGGATGTCATATATATTTCACAAACTCATACCCTTTCTATCTTTTTATTTTGTTTTGGTCTTGAGCAGCATTGATGGGAGCTTTCCAGAATCGGAAGGAAGGACAGATTCGGCGATTGAGGCTATGAACCATGAGCATTGTCTCTTTAGTCGCCTTTGCCCATTGCTCGTAATCAGACTGCTTCCTTTAAGAGTTTTTGATGACCTCAATTCTCCTCTTGTATATGGTGAAACTCCACATAATTCAGCTGCGCGTGGTATGTTTCTCGCAGTTGTTTCGGCCCTATTGTTTTGGTTATTGGTTTGACCACAGTGATCCTGCCAAGCGGATTGTTTAAGAAAATGCTTAAAAAGAAAAAATGAAATAATTCTAAAAGAATGTGTAGAGCAATCTGCAGATGCAGCTCCCATAATGAAGCTCGTAAAACTGATTTTGTGAATTTGGTCTCTGCGGTTTACCCTGGTTCAGTATGAGTGTAAAATATATGTTTCAGGAGATGCAAAATTACTGTGTATGGTGTTTTCTTTAATTGACATTTAGAAACCTGTATGGCCGTATCCAGCTCATCACATCTGCAAATAAAATCTTGGCTAATCTTTTGATTCCCTCTTTTAGATATGTGCTTTTTGATTCATATGACTATTAATCTTCATTATGTTCTGTTGCTTCAGAAGCCGGAGATTTTCGCACTGAGGACCCTGAGTGCATAGCTGCTTTGATGATTACCAGGTCTGCCAGAAAAAACAGAACGCTCAAATTTTGGTTTTTGTTGAGAAGTATTTGATCTTTGTGTTTAATATCTTATGTAGGGCTTTGAGTAAGTCTGAATTTGAAGATGTTCGGAAGGTTGCTGCTGAGCTTTGTGGGAGAATTCACCCTGAGGTAGCCTCAATCATTCAACTATCAACCCATTATCTGATTAGAAGAAAATGATAACTTGAAAAAATTGATCAACTTACAATATGGCATATTATTGTATTAATGTATTTCATATAATGCCTCTAATGAATCATACCTGTTCAGTTACGGTAATTACGGCACTAGTCATTTTTATGATCTTCAAGAACGTACTTCTGGGACATAAGACAACCCAAAACGCTTGCAAGCATTATATCTAGTATATAATATATAATATCCCTTTTGAAGGGGGAGAATCCTATACTGGTTTCTTTTCCAAGGATCTTTATTGTGAAACGAGATCCTGCCTATAGTACACACATCTTTGAAGCATGTTGGCACTTGCCACATAAGATGAGATTTCTTTTGCCGTTCTTTCTCTTCTTCGTTCTTTTAGGTGGGTAAGACAGAACTCTGTTAAAAATCCCACAAAGCAATAGAATTTGTTTTATTAAGAAATAGATCCATTTGCTGGAAACGATTGGAACTTGTTCATTCAAAATTATTTTCATGTTAATCTAAGTGGTCTTCTGGTTATTGCAGGTTCTTATTCCAATTTTGTCCTCTCAGCTGGAATCTGCTGCTAATGCTAAGGACGTGTTGAAAATCAAAGTCTGCCTGTTTTCCCTTTGTACGTCTCTTATGGTAAGGTCTTCCCCGCTCCAGCTTGATACGATATTCCAAGTATTCAACTTTGCCGAATGCTCACAATATCGGCTAATTTCTTATAACTGCTTGTCTCTGTGATTAGGTTAGAGGCGATAATGCTTATAGGCATCCTGATTTGTTCAAAATAAGGACAACAATAGAGAAAGTCTTGTTATGGGTGTCCGTGGATGGAGACGAACGTAAGTAAATCACCTAGTTATGTTGCTTTTACGGTTCTACTTTGTCTCCGCATTCTAACAGATGCTCTCCCGCTCTCTCAGTTTCAAAAGCACAACATGGGTGCATAGACTGTTTGGCTTTGATGTTGTGCACAGAACTACAAACTCCGAGATCCTCAAAAGGTACAAACATAGAGAATATCTAGAGCCGGCACTTTTGTCCACCCGGCCCCACCTTGCCTGAACCCAATGGGCCAATACTGGTTAGGCCTGGCCAAAGTTCCTCTGGGCTGAAAAATGATGAGCCCAGCCTGACCCATCCTGCCGGCCCGCGACCCATTGGGTCAGGGCCTGGTAAGTGGTAGGCCGGATGAGACTTCGGGCTATGATTCTACAGCCCAGCCGGCCTAAAAATGTTGGCTGCTCCAGTTGGAGCCTCATGTCAGGCCCATTTGCCGCCTCTAAGAGTATCTGAAACTTTGATATAAATGTCTTAAAGGTTGTGTTTCAATTGCAGGCAAGGCTGTTTCTGGAGATTCTGTACTTGAATATGTGATCAACCAATTGAGCAATGACAAAGAGGATATTCCTTTACAATCCGACGTGGTTGATACCAGAACCAAGGCAACTGCCAGACTCTCGTTTCGACTCTGCATGGCTAATGTCCTTATAAGCGCCTCTCAGAAGATATCAGACACTGAAAAGAAATCATTTGCTAAGAAAGTCCTTCCATGTGTTGTCCGTTCCGTTAAGGTACCCCTCCACCCCCACCCTAAAATTTGTATTTGCTTGTGAGTTGCCTTTTTCTGCTTTCAACCGACTTCTGTTTCCAGGGAACGGTGGAGCCGGAGATCAGGGCAGCTTGCATCCAGGTTCTCTTTACAGTGGCATACCGTTTGAAGTCGTTGATATTCCCATATGCTAACGATCTTCTTAGCGTCGCGCTCACATCACTTAGAGAAGGATCCCAGAAGGTAATATAATTTAGAACTAACGTATCGGATCAAGAGTCGAATCTTGTTTGCAATTAATTAGGCATTATTTGTAGAGTAGGTTTCTTGTGAGTAGAACTGGCAAAATTAGAGCACGGGCCGGCCAAAAAATCTGGGCTGGGCTGAGCTGGACTCTAATAATTGGCAGAATAGAATTTTGGACTGGGCTGGCCAGACCCGACTCCATGTATAGTGTTGGTGCGATAGGCTGGGTCTGGCCAGACGGCCCAGACCAAGCTGCCCGAATCGCCACCTCTACTTGTGAGACCGCCTTACAAATGTCTTATGTGAGATCAAATTTTCTTATAAAAACTGAACTAAAATGAAAAATCTAAAATTGTATACGAACATATACCTTTCTAAAACTGCAATAAATGACCTTAAAAAAAGGCTGGAATAAATAAATAAATATGCATCGAGTATTTCAGTAATACTTGTGTAAGATTGTCTTTCAAGACGTAGATAAAAAGTGTTACTTTGAAATTACAAAAACTGTTGCTTTTGCACCTTTTTTTGCGACAATAGTTACTCCAGTCTTACAAGAACTGATATATAAGACAGTTTTATTCAAGTGTTCGCCATTTAAAACCATCTAAAAGTTTCGACTTGGTGCACAGGAGAGACTGTGTGGTGCAAAGTTGCTGATGAGTCTAATGGCGAGTGAAGAAGAGGTGGTCGAAAGCATATCGGGCGGACTATTGGAAGCAAGAGCGTTACTCCTTCAACTCTCCACAGCAGATCCTTCCCCAGAAGTTAGGCAAATTTGCCAACAACTACTTGTATGTTTAACATCTAATTAGATTTATATATTTATGTATATTATTACCTATTTTCATCATGTTCTTGCTAAAAAAAATAACCTTGTTTACGGTGTGCAACGGTTTTGTTATTCTGTTTTTGTGTTGCTTAATGATACACAAGAATAAATTAAATTAAAACACAGTAAAAGAGCATATGCTCTCGTTACAGAAAAGTGAGGATGACGATTTGGATCATAAGTAGCTTGTACGTAGAAGTCGCTAGTTGGGAGGTAGACTGAGACCTAGGTAAAGCTGAGCGGGGCATAGGCGTGATTAGTCGGAAAGGAATCAGGAGAAAGTTATAGGCGGCTAAGTTAGGCGTGAAGTAGCTTGTACGTAGAAGTCGCTAGTTGTGAGGTAGACATAGACCTAGGCGAATCTAAGTGGGGCATAAACATGATTAGTGGGGGAGGAATCAAGAGAAAGTTATAGGCGGCTAAATTAGAGGTGAAGTAGCTTGTACGTAGAATTCGCTAGTTGGGAGGTAGACAGAGACCTAGGCGAAGTTGAGAGGGGCATAGGCACGATTAGTCGGGGAGGAATCAGGATAAAGTTTTAGGCGGCTAATTAGAATCTAGCATCTTGGCAGAGGCTGGTTGGGAATTTTCGAAAGAAAGATTTCAAGTGATATATATATATCTATTATTAATATAAAAGTATGAATTGTTTCGTCCTGTTTTTTGTTTCGTCTTTTCTTGTGATGCCTATAATATCCTTACTAACTATTAAATTTAAGGGTAGTTAAGTAATTTAAAATAAATTATGTTTTCTTTACTTAATTATAAAGAAGTAATTTGATGCCTATAATATCCTTACTAACTATTAAATTTAAGGGTAATTAAGTAATTTAAAATAAAGTGATTTCTCCCTAATCAAATACCGGAATAACGATTGGATGATTTATGTTGTAATCACTTATTTGCATTAAACAATTTTCCCAGAAATAAGGAATGCCGAAACAATTTCTTTTTAAGTTTATAATAGAGGGTGGTTTAAAACAAGTTCAAAAAGTATGGATCAATATTGATTTGGTGTGAATGTAATAAAATTAATGAAATTGATCTATTAATCTTGAAGATATTAGATAAGAATTCTATAATCTTAATTCTATAACAATAAGATTTTATCTAGCAAGATATCCTAAATTTCATAGGAGAAGCATTAATTCCTATAAATACACGCCCTAAGTACTTGTCTAATACTCACAAAAGCTACACAAGAGAATACTACACCCAAGAGAAAAAGAAAAATAACTTTGAAGGAGTTCTTTAATTTTCTTCTAGACGAACCGGGTCTTCAATTATATATTTTTTGGAACACTCATCTCGGATCCTTCCTTCAACTAACCACACTACTCTCACCTCAGAAAAGACGTCCCTTTGTCTAAGGTACCCTCTTCTTCTCTATATTTTAATTTTGTTCCCCTCTCTCTATTTATATATATGTTTTTTATTTAAAATTATTTGTTATATTGTTTATGATAATAATATTGTGAACAAGATTATATTATTAATTTTTATTTTATATTTATATTTCGTTCATCATCGTATGATTAAATTAACATATATGGCTAGGAAAAGGCTTACTCTTATAATAGCATATGAGTATAGATAGATATTAAAGGGCTCTCTCTCTCGAATCCAGAAACTCTTTTTGCAACATTTTGGGTTTGCTTTACTATAATTTCTTGGAAAACAGAAGATAAAATTTCCTCTCTCTCTTAGTTCCAGAAGCGTTTTTTCCAGCTTCAAAAAGTCAGAGTTGGAGGGGGGGGGGGGGGAAGGAAGAACAGTAGACCAAATTTATATAAATATAATAAAGAATAAATAAAAGAAATGGTGCAGAGGTCCAATGGTGGAAAAACTCCTTGAAAGGGAACTATGACAAGCTTCTTTTTGTCTTTATAGTGTTAGAAATGAAAAATTATATCTGACATAACCTAAAATTTCTTTTGAGACAATGTTTATTGACGACCCCGAGGTTGGGTCGTCCATTAAAGTTAAAAGAGTTAGTAAAAAAGAAAATGATTAATTAAAATAACCTCCAATATCGATTACTAATGTATGGTTGGTATAGTCCCCACAATATCTCAATTAGGGTGGTACAAAAGATAAGGGTAGGCATGCTCATATTTTAATGTATTTTTATGGTCTCTAACTTGTGTTTTAGTACCATTAACCCAAATCGGATCATTAGTCACATTTCGATTGTTAATTTTTTTTTTTTTTTAAATCATTAGACCCAATTCGAGTAATTGTTTACAACCCACTTGCAACCATATTTTCCATGATTTTATTACATATGACCTTTTTATATGTAAAAGCAAAAATCTTTTAATAGTTTATGTTTGTTTTCTTGTCTCTCTCTGCGAATTATTTATAACATTATGTGATTATAACATTTATAATTCATTATATCCTCCTGGTAATGTGTTTCACAACTTTTTTACTTATTAAGTTTGTTCAATTATTTTAGATGGTTTATCAATCAAAAATTTTGAAAGAGACTTCAGGTAATCTTAATTTTAAGCAAATTTTATAATGTCAAATTTAGATATTACAATTATTACATAATTGAACTTTCACAGATGAGGAATCAAAACGACGAAGTAAGCTTGATGCCCAGAAAAAGAAATATGAAAACTTAAGTACTGAGCAGAAGAAAGTATATAAAAATAAAGTTTCTCAAAATAGAAGTACGAGACGAGATAAAACAAAATCCGACAATAATAATTTTCCAGGTAAGTACTTGTTGCTTCATTTATTATTCTTTGGGTTTAACATTTGAAATCATATGCTATTGGTGTATTTTATAAGATTCAGTTGTCCAATTAAATATAATTATATTATTCCAAATGTAATTAATGTTAAATCTTTACAGATGCTAATGCAAATCGACAAAAGAAATTGGTTGGTCAAAAAAGAAAATATGCAAATTTGAATCCCATAGAGAAAAAACAATACAAAGATAATGTTTTGGAGAATAGAAGAAGGAGACAACTTAAATGTAATGCAAGAGCATTGTTGAATCCGTCTGAGTCGAACGGTAATTATATAATTTAAACTTATGAATTAAAGTAGCTTTGTTAGGTGGAAATACCTATTGTGACTTTCTATCAGGTTTTATATAGGATCAATAATCAATGAATTGGTAATCTCCAAACTACATGAGTTAAATAAAGTACCCGATTGCATTCATTGCGGTGCTAGAAGATTTGAGTACCAACCTCCGACTTTTTGTTGTGATAATGGAAAAGTAAAACTTGCTCCTGTTGAAGTTCCAGAAGAACTATACGATTTGTTTACCTCTAACACAGAAGAAGCTATGGAGTTTCGATTAAATATCCGTTCATATAATTCTATATTTTCTTTTACTTCATTTGGTGTCAAATTGGATAAGGAGCTAGCCTCTGCGAGAAAAGGCATTTTTACTTTTCGTGTACAAGGCATGGTGTATCATAATCTTCCAGCATTAAAAGCCAATGACAATAATCCTTCTCCTTTCCAATTGTATTTTGTGGAAACTCAGCATGAAGTTGAGAATAGAATGAAACAGAACTCGCATGTCTCAGAAGGTATTGTCCGGAAACTAATCAAAATTTTAGAGGAAAATCCGTATGCTAGAGTTTTTCGAAGATTAAAGGAATATTCTACGTTAGAAGATGTTCAACTTCATATTTCAAAAGATGTGAGCTTGGATCAACGAGTTTATAATTCTCCGACATCAGATCAAGTTGCAGCTATATGGATAGAGGGTAACAATGATAACATACCATTTGCTCGAGATATTAGAGTTAATGCTCATTCAGGAAAACAATACAGAATAATGCATTATTATGGATGTTATGACCCGTTGCAATATCCATTGCTTTTTCCAAGAGGCGATACTGGTTGGCATCAAAATATTCGAAAAAGCAACGAGAAAGAAATTTTCGTTGAGAAACATCAAGGTACATATTTCAATATACTATTATATCCAATAAATTATTCAGCATTCACTTTATAAAATTATTCAACACAAAATTAATATTCTATTATAAATATAATGTACAACAGATAACCCAACCTATGTGGATGATGCTTCTCGGATCATGTCATTCTCTACTCCAGATGAAATTATATCTCAAGAGCAAGAAGGTAAATATATTCACATCAAAAAGTTATTAGTCAGCAACAAGTATTTCTATCTAAATATCAATCACAAAATAAACTATATAATGTTATTCATGTTACATAAACTATTTTCTATATTAATCTTTGTTTTTAATTTTTATCTTTATTATTTTAAAAGCAGTTGTTCATAAAGGAAGTGATAAGAGAGTCTCATGTAGAGAATATATATGTTATAAGCTTCAAATTCGAAATCAAAGACAATCTACACTTTTATTAGCTGGAAGATTGTTGCAACAATATTCAGTTGATAACTATATAAAGTTGGAGACTACAAGGTTAAATTTTTTCCGTAATAATCAAACAAATTTGAGAGCAGAATTATACCAAGGAATTATGGACAGTGTCTTCAGAGGAGAAGCTAGAGGCAGTGAAATTGGAAAGAGAATTATTCTTCCACAATCATTTATAGGTGGTCCAAGAGATATGCGACTCAGATATCTAGATGCATTGACATTAGTTCACAAATTTGGAAAACCAGATTTATTTATCACAATGACTTGCAATCCTGATTGGAAGGAAATTCAAGAAAATTTATATGATGGTCAGCGATCACAAGATCGTCCAGATTTGATTGCAAGGATTTTTCGAGCAAAATTGCATGATTTGAAAGATCAATTATTCAAAAAAGAAATATTTGGAAAAGTAGCAGCACATGTTCATGTCATCGAATTTCAGAAAAGGGGATTGCCACATGCTCACATGCTTATTATTTTAAAGCCGGAGTATAAGATAAATAATGCCGATCAGTATGATAAGTATGTTTGTGCAGAAATTCCTGATCAAGAAAAATATCCTGAACTATATGAGTTGGTAAAGAAACATATGATGCACGGACCATGTGGAGAAAAAAATCCGAAAAATTCATGCATGGTTAAAGATGAGTGTAAATGTCACTACCCAAGACCATATTGTGAAATAACAATACAAGGAAAAGATGGTTACCCGACTTATCGAAGAAGGGAAAATGGAGCATCAGTTCAAGTCCGCAATGCACAATTAGATAACCAGTGGGTAGTTCCTTACAACCCATATTTATTGTCTAGATATAATAGCCATATCAATGTTGAAATATGTTCTGGAGTAAAAGCTGTGAAGTATTTGTACAAGTACATCTACAAAGGTCATGATAAAGTAGCAGTTAATGTGACACAAAATGATGATAATACCACCATTGACGAAATCAAACAATTTCAAGATGCACGATGGGTTTCTGCTCAAGAAGCCATGTGGAGAATTTTCGAATTTAATTTAAATGAAATATACCCAGCAGTTGTGACATTGCAGCTCCATCTACCTAACCAACAATGTGTTACCTATTGGAATAATCAAAATTTGGAGAAAATAGTGGATAACGATTATTATTCAAAAACAATGCTCACGGAGTTCTTTGCGATGTGTGCTAAAGATAAAAATGCAAGAAAATATCTTTACAAGGAATTCCCAGAGCACTATGTGTGGGATAAAAAAAATAAGTGTTGGAGAGAGAGACACAAAAGAGAAGTTATTGGACGCATATGTGCTGTAAATCCATCTGAAAGTGAAAGATACTATTTAAAGTTACTCTTGAACCATGTGCCAGGACCAACATCTTTTAAGTATTTGTTGACAGTTGGAAAAATAGAATGCTCCACTTTCAAAGAGGCAGCTCAAAAAAGGGGATTACTTGAAGCAGATCAAAGTATTTATGAATGTCTAAATGAAGCTATTACTTTTCAAATGCCATATGAGTTACGAAGGTTATTTGCTATTATCTTAGTATATTGTGCTCCCACAAATGTTAGAAATCTATGGGACACATACTTCAATGCATTGTCGGAAGATTTCAAGAGAGAAGCGAAAGGCACACCTGCTATAAAAATAAAAAAAACTTTGGAGAGTATGAAATATTTTTTGGAGTGCATGGGAAAAGATATAAGTTCATATGATCTTCCGAATGTACTTGTGGATAATGACAATATGGAAGCAGACTTGTGTAGAGAGATTCAAGAAGAAGTTTCAATTAAAACCCCTGAAGAAGATTATGAAGCGGAATTAAATTTGAATGATGAACAACTTAAGGCATTTTTTATCATATTAGAGTGCATAGATAAAGAAAAGGGTGGAGTTTTCTTTATTGATGGCCCAGGTGGAACAGGAAAAACATTCTTATATCGGGCTCTCTTAGCCCATCTTAGAAAGAGAAATCTAATTGCACTTGCAACTGCAACATCTGGAGTAGCCGCATCAATTATGCCAAGAGGAAGAACGGCACATTCACGATTCAAAATACCGATAAATGCAGATGAAAGTAGTGAATGTAATATTTCTAAACAAAGCGGAGCTGCTGCATTATTTCGAGAAGCCAAACTAATTTTATGGGATGAAGCACCAATGGCTAAAAGATGGGCTATTGAAAATGTCAATCAGTTACTCAAAGATATAATGGGAAATGATAAAGATTTTGGTGGAAAAGTGGTCGTTTTTGGTGGAGATTTTAGACAAGTATTGCCGGTTGTTCCAAAGGCAACAATTCTTCAAACAATATCTGCTAGCATGGTCAAATCACAACTATGGCCTAAAATGCAAAAAATAACACTTACAAGAAATATGAGATCAAGAAGTGATCCAGCTTTCAGTGAGTTTTTGCTAAGAGTAGGAAATGGTGAAGAACCAACTGATGAAGAAGGGTATATAAAAATTCCGGATGAAATGATCATCAAATATGATAATGAGAAAGATTCTATAAAACGACTCATCGAGGCTATTTTCCCAGACTTACAACAGAATGCACATTCAGCACAGTACATGTCGAGTAGAGCAATATTAACAGCAAAAAATGAGCAAGTTGATAAATTGAATGAGGAGCTAATATCTTTATTTCCTGGAGAAGAAAAAAATTTCTATAGCTTTGATGAAGGAACTGACGAGACTGACAAACATTACGGAGAGGAAATTTTGAACTCTTTTACACCTAATGGATTGCCTCCACATAAGTTGTTGTTGAAAAAAAATTGTCCGATAATCCTTTTAAGAAATTTGGACCCATCTAATGGTTTATGTAATGGAACAAGAATGGTTTGTAGGGACTTCAAAAATAATGTGATTCATGCAGAAATTGTGTTTGGTCAAAATATTGGAAAACATGTCTTTATACCTAGAATACCACTTTCACCAGCTGAAAATGAAGGATATCCATTCCATTCGCAGACAGTTTCCAGTTAGACTTTGTTTCGCCATGACAATCAACAAAGCACAAGGACAAACAATCCCAAATGTTGGAGTATTCTTGCCACATCCAGTTTTTTCTCATGGACAATTGTATGTTGCTCTTTCTCGTGGAACTTCAATGTCTAACACCAAAGTATTAATTCAATCAAACACTTTAAGTGATGAGCAAAGGACAAGAACTAAAAATGTTGTCTATAAGCAAATTTTTAGTGAAGGTACGTTATCATTGCATTTGAAATATATCTATATGCATACATTTATAAATTAAATATTAACAAGTTTTTACATTTTTTGAGATATTAGGTCGAGACGATGATAACAATTCACCACTACCAAGGATGCAACAAAGGTAATCACATTTTTTCATAATAAATTTCAGTTACAATTCATTTTTTAAATATATAAATACTAATGCTTGTATATCCTTATAATCTTGAGCAGTGAAAATGAACTTTCATTACCGCGAGTAAAGAGAAGAAAAACAAGCGACTGAGGGAAATATCATAATCAGCAGCACCTGAAACAATTGCTAGCTTATACTTCAATTATTATTTCATAATTTTTTCTTCTTTACCAATTTTCAATGCACGAATATTTTATTATTGTATATGAATTTAATTTCTTTATTTGTTACATGTAGGAAAATTATGTAGAAGAGGATCGAAATCACTCCCCTTTTCTCTTGTCTCGCCTCCAATATTTACACATTTATAACATGTAGACTTCTTTAGGGGATGTTTCTTTTCCACTTTGCACGAACGAATTTCGGATGTTAAAATACCCAAATTTTATTTGTTTTGAGGTATAAATTCAAACTTTTCAATCCAATACAATCTTATCCTATAAAACATACCTACAATATTACATCACTACCTACAACATTATATTACATCCACTAACTTTTTCCAGTATTGATTTGACATCTATACTATAATCCTACTCTATACAATTTCAAAACAAATATATATTTTTACTATTCACTTTTATTTTTAAAATGTGGTGGAAGAAAAAAATCAATCATGTAAGGATCATTACATATATAAAACTTCATTATCAACAATAATGAAAAACTATAACATGATAGTTATCAGTTAGTTTATGGTAAAAATATCGTAAAAAATAGAAAAAAAATTACCCAATAAATATAAAAAATATCATATTAGATCTACTCCAATTGTGAATTGATTATAGTTGTGAAAGCCCTTTTTTTTTTTTTTTTTGTGTGTATTATTTTTTGCATTAATTTTCTCTCTGATAGCGATTTAAATAATAATTTAATGATACTTGCATATCATCTTCGTAGTACACACATCTCCGATGTGAAATTGATAATTACGCATATCAATTTTTTACGGTTTACCAAAGCTTGCATAATCAATATTTTACGGGCCTAGCATGTCGGACCAATATTATATCTCGAGACTGGTCGGGCCAAAATATAATCAGGCCTAAAATTAGTCAACCTGGCCCAACCTATCTCCATATAATATAATAAGATTATCCGGCCGGACCTCGGCCCTTCTGGCTTATATCCCATCAGAACGAGCTTATATACTTTATTCATTTAATTTCTAATTAAAGAAATTCAAGCCTAATATTTAATTTCTAATTAAAAAATTTTTGGTTTCGATTCGGTTCGGCCGGTTAACCGATCCGTGAACACCCCTAAATAAAATTCCTAACTATTATAATTAATTTCTTGTATTGAATATGACGATCCATTAAAATAAATCTATTTCCTATTATAAAAGAATTAATATTTTGTTTTGTCCAATTTTGTATTACTTATTATATCCTTCTTTTTAATATTTTTAATGTTATCTATGTAACTTATTGTTTTGATATGAATTTACTAATTTATTCCAATATTGATCTATTAATTTATTAAATGTTGATCTATTAATTTATTTATTAGGCACTTTGTTTCCGATATAGATTTGTCTCAAATATGAACTTGATTTTCCAATTTCAAACTAAAAGTCACTATTGTTTTTGTTCTAACATGAATATACCTACTCATCCATGCACAACTTATAACACCCATTCTGTTTAAATATGTAAATACTTTTCTTGTATTGTGTATGTCGGTAATGACTAACTTTTGAGGCCCACTGAAGATCTTATGATATTTACCATAGAATAGGAAGGTCTCTAAATAAATTCCAAATATTAAGTGATATATAGGATTTCTTATTCAATAATGATTTGGTGTGAATGTAATAAAATTAATGAAACTGACCTATTAATCTTGAAGATATTAGATAAGAATTCTATACTCTTAATTCTATAATAATTACATTTTATCTAGCAAGATATCCTAAACTTCATAGGAGAAGTATTAATCCCTATAAATACACGTCCTAGGTACTTGTCTAATACTCACAAAAGCAACACAAGAGAATAATACACCCAAGAGAAAAAGAAAAATAACTTTGGAGATCCTTCCTTCAACCTTGACCTAACCATACTATTCTCACCTCAGATTCTCAGCTCAGAAAAGACGTTCCTTTGTCTAAGGTACCCTCTCAGAAAAGACGTTCCTTTGTCACGTTCCTTTGTCTAAGGTACCCTCTCAGAAAAGACGTTCCTTTGTCTAAGGTACCCTCTTCTTCTCTATATTTTCTGCTTGTTCTTCTCTCTTTATTTATATATATATTTTTTAAATTAAATTATTTGTTATATTATTTATGATAATAATTTTGTGAACAAGATTATATTATTAATTTTCATCCTATATTAATATTTCGTTCATCGTCTTATGATTAAATTAAGATATACGGCTAGGAAAAAGGGTAATTTTATAATAGGCTCGTAGTAAAAAGAAAATGAATATACTGAACTGCAATTCGGAACAAAGACATCGTTTCTTACCGAGAAAACGAATAAACCCTCAAAACATATATCTTTCTGTTTTTTTCTTTTTGTAGTTATCAAGGCATATATCTTTTTTAATTTTCCTACTTAACAAGAATATATCCTCAAAGACATATATCCTTTTCTTTTGCGTACTTAACAAGTTTTAATTGCTTATGATTACTACGTCTGATTTTTTTCCTATTTATAAAAATCAGTTTTAAGCTTTTATGATTTTTCCATTTTTTTTTAACTTTATTCTACTTCTTTCATGATTACCTTTACACGATCCTGCAAAATTTTGATAACTTATGTTTACGGCCCAGCAGACAAACCTATGTTACGACTACCACGTTTACTTCAACTGATTTGAATTTAAATAGCTCCACATAATTTGATTTTAAATGACTCCGTATAATCTAAATAATTTATTATTTATAATTTTCTTAAATAGAACTATCTCCGTCCTAGCCTAATTTGTCTATTTTGACCGAGCATGAAGATTAAAAAAAAAAGCAGACTTTGTGGAATCTTAAACTTCTCAAATATCGAGATTGAGGGTGGAGATTGTGAGATAAATTTATCATTCATGAGCTAGCAAATTAGGTTAGAACAAACCGAAAAGGAAAGTAGACAAATTAGAGGGGGACGGAGGTAGTATCAGTACTAATTATTATCTCTTATAAAATATTTGAATACACCTAGTTTTACAATAAAATTGTATTTAATTGTATAAAGAAAATAATCAATTAATATTTCTAACCTTGACAATTAATTTAAAATATTTAGTTTTCCTCCTAACTACAATCACGTATAAATTACTTTTTGCAAAACTGGATTCAGGGGTTGCATCCATTTTAATTCTAATGGATTTGTAATATTCTACCTGGATTCGTTTATAATTATTAAATTATATTACAATTATTGCAATAATTGTTATAATATTACAGATGCTAATTTGTTGAATGGTTCATGAAAATTATTTGTAGGAAAAAGGTAAATTGATCATGTCTACAAAACTTTCAGTACGATTATTGAAGTTTGGTTACAATAACGCTTCAATAAGATTGAAGGTTGTACGAGTTGGACAAGAAACAACATACTCAAAGACAAAAACAACAGTTATCAAGAAATTTATAATGATGGATGAAGAGGTAAGAACTTCAAATTACAAAATTTCCAAATATTATATATCAAGTACAACTGAACCAAAATAAAAAAATAATTTGGTGTAGGGTGTCCTCGTAGCAGCACTTATCTTTAATGAAGATATTGAGGTTTTAAAGGGCAAGTTACAAAGAGACAACACATACCTAATATCAAATGTGATGGTCAAAACCGTCAACACAGATTTCTTAAATATACATTCGGAAAAGGAATTAGTTCTCAATAACAGAACCAATATCGAAGAAGCAACACAAGGTATCGAAAAAAAAATCATATACGACTTCGTACAATTCCAAGACCTCGAGACCAAGCTTGGAGACAAAAAAGGATTTGGTAAAATACTGAAACTCTAATTCTATATATAACTACAACCTAATTTGACAAAAAATAATAAAAATATATTTTGAATATAACAGATGTTTGCGGAATGCTTGCAAAGGTGGAAAATGTCAAAACAGTGAAAAATAATAAGGGACAAGAATTAACCTTGAGGGAAATAACAATCATGGACACACAGTAAGTAAAATCTTCCTCGAAACTCTTTTCAAGTAATCTTCATCATTCTTATCTAGCAAGATTATAGAACAAATATATTATAGTAGTATATATATGCATAAATAATTTAATTTGTATGTCAACAAATAGGAAAATAAGCGTAAAACTTACCTTGTGGGAAGACATAGTGAGAATAGAAGGAGAAGTGTTAAAGGAAAGCGCAGAACGAAATCCAATAATTGCAGTCAAGAACGTTACAGCATCTGAGTACTTGAGTAAGATCTAAAAACAAAAAATAAAAAGTTTTAACTTATATATTAAAAAAAACTAACTCTATTTTCTTAACAGCTGAACTAAAGTTACAAACTACAGCAGCAACCGTCCTGCAAATAGAGCCAAACTCTGAACAGTTAGAGCACATTCGCCAATGGTAAGCAATAAACTAGAATACCCAACTAAGATGATGAAAAATTATTTTTATGATGCTTTAAAAATAATGTATGCAGGTCAAACACAATACAAGACCCAACTGAGATATATGAGATGACTACGAATCAAAGAATGCACAATGCTCATAAAGTGACTCTTAAAGATATTATTGAAAATAGAGACGCATTGACGAAGGTAACTTCAATTTACAAATAATCTAGAGCATATATTATATTATATTATATTTCCATAAAAAAAAAATTAATTTTCTTCATTGAAACAGGAAATCTATTGTTGTTTCACCGGAATAGTAGACGGTGTGGAGAATATTGCAAACATATGGTACGAAGCATGTGACAGATGTAATAGAGGAACCTACAAGGAAGATGGAAAGGTTGTTTGCAAAAACTGTATCGGAAAATCCATTGAAGCTAAACCAAGGTAATACATTCTAAATTTTAATGAAAATACAAAAATAAGGGCATATTTATAGAGAAATCCATTTGTTAAACATTAGCAATATGCACACTCTTTTAATTTAAGTGTAGTTCCTACAAATATGAAAGATACCACAACTGATAAAATGATCACATTTCTTACCTATTATAAAATTGGACAGGTACCGAGTTAATCTAAAAGTCATTCAAGGAGATTACAGTGCGTCAATTACAATGTTTGGCGACACAGCAGCTGCGTACATCGGATGTTCGGTCCAAGAATTTATCGCATCATTAACAATGGTAAGGAAAATAAATATTATAAGTAAATTTCAAATTTCGAATGCACGATCACATACCCAAGAACCCAAATTGAAAAATTAAATTGTCAATAATCCTTAGGGACATGATAATTCCAACTATTACAAACGACTGACATCACAAGCACATGAAGAGATTCGATTCCTCATACCATTGAACGAGAAAACGAAGGAAGAACAAGGAAGATTGTGTGCAATTGCCGAGGAAATAGAAATAATTGAACCGGATAATAAGAAGATATACAATCAAGAGCAGACAACTACCACAACCACACAAAAGGAACCAAGGAAGAAAAAGAATATAAAAAAAACAGCAGAAGAGATATCATATAAGCAAGAAGAGGAACACAGCAACAAGATTGAAACCCATGGAAACACTTCAACCAACAAAACACCACGAAAAAATCAGGCTAAACAAACCAAAAGAAGAAGGAAAGCTAATGATAATTCACCAGCAGAAAAAGAAACAATGGGATAAGAAGGGGAACAAAACAATATGAATGACGAACAATCACAAATTTCAAACAATAAATCACTCCAAAACAAACCACAAAAACAAAATGATAGAAAAAGAAAAGCCAGAAACAGTCCCACAGCAGAAAAAAATGCGACAAGAGAACAAGGACGAGGCAAACGACAAATTAAAAAGAAGATCTTTGAAGACTGCATTTCAGATGAAAGTGATGATGAAGTGACAATCACCCAATACATTACCAAAACAAAAACAAAAACGAATACAAAGACACTTCCCAAAAAGATCAAGAAAGAGAAAGACTAAATCCTCCAACAAAGTCCATCATTTTCTTTACATTTATATCTTCACTTGTGAGTTTATTAAATAATTTATTTTAATTTAGTTTTCCATCTACACTCTTCAATCATGTCTTTTAAGTTTTAAATATATATTTATTTAAGTTTGTTGTTTCTTATGTCTAGCGTAACACAAAACTATGAAAGCATTGCTTAATTATATTAATTTCTTTAGAATTTATTATTTTTAAATTACATGAAAATCTACAATTTAAATCTTATCCATAACTGTCATATTTTTACTATTCATACTTTTTTTTAAATAATAAATTTTATGAAATAATCTTAAAACTTTTATAATACATACTTCTAATTTTTAGTATTCATATTTAATATATACTACGGTTTTTAGTACAAATATGGTTTATTACAACAAATAACTTTAAAGCATATCACTAGAATATTTATCTATAAGGGACTAAAAGAGAAAGAGAAAAACATAGAGATGTTCAGAGCGAGATTATGTGTTTAGAATAATGCAGCATCCCCGCTTTGTTTAAAAATATTACATTCACTATATTTTGTAATTATTTTAGTGATAGACAGTAATAATAATTGTACAAAAAAATGTACTCACGTGCAACGCACGTGCTCTTTGCTAGTATAAAGAATAAACTTGATTGGACTCAATAAATTTATTACCCATAAAATTTTGAATCGATCCAACATATAACATTAACCCAATAAATTAAGTCCGAAGCCCCAAGCGAATTGGACCGATCAAATTGTCACGTTCAGACCGGGCAGCTCGAATTACCAACTGGCCAAAAGTAATAAATTATTCCAAAGCTTGAAAGATGACTATGGACCCCAAAATTATCCTACTTTCTCCACATTTTCATTGGAATGATTTGACACTATTAAAAAATAATCACTACAAGAAAGAAATATATTCAATATTCTTGTCTTGCCTAAATCAATGAGGAATAATATTTTATTTAACTATATATACATGCTTCATTTTTCTCAATTGAAACCACCCTAAATTATTTGCAATAATTCACAAGTGATCTTGCCTATTTCTTACAGGTTATTTACTTCTTTTTTCTTCTTATAATTATAATATTAATAATTATATTATTAATAATTCTTACAACTTTCCATGCATCTCTCTTTGTTTGATCGCATTTGTGTGCATTATTATATATAGAGGGATAATTCACGTAGCCTGGTCTAACCGAGTTCATCGTACCAATGCAATATATTGAGATAGATTGATTCGAAATTCTGTTAAGCTGGAAATGATAAGTTTAGCCCCATTGATTTTCCAGAAACACACTATATTTTGTTGGACCGATCAACGATCTATCGATAATTTAGGTTACCATTTCTATAACCAACCCGCCTAATATTTCAAACAGGATGGGCCGGCCCGATTTTGTGAATTCTATTAACAAATTCTACTTATTAAATTCTACAAATATTTGGTATCAGTATAATTTTCTAGATATTACGAGTTAATTGGTTCAGTTTGGTTTTCAATAAAATCGTTAATAGAATTAGAAAGAATAGAAATTGTGAATTTCTTATTATATGTTTATATATAACTCACTCCACTCGAGTTTTAGTCTATTATTTTGCATATATATTATCATATTTGTCTGTCAAATTTAGTATATTACATTGGGAAAATTGTTGTTTTCGTCCTGTATTTTATCATATTTTACAAAACGTTTGTCTATGTTATATTATTATTCTTGAAGTCAATTGGTCTTGTAATTTGCCTGCAACTTACAAGAACTTTTCAGAATTGTCCTTTTACTGTTAGCAACAGGTAAAGCTATCGGTTATTGCTGACGTGGCACCGTCATCAGCAGGTAAAATCGATGTCTCGTCAGCACCAATCGATAACTTTATCGGTTGTTGACGGAAAAATGACGATTCTAAAAAGGTTTTTACGAGTTACATGACTAATTGACTTCGAGGATAACATAAAGGACGTTTCGTAGAAAGTGGTAAAATTACGGGATGAAAACGATAAATTTCCCTATTACTTTGATCAAAGA
The DNA here is from genome assembly GCA_958295605.1 of Ajuga chamaepitys. NCBI lineage: Eukaryota > Viridiplantae > Streptophyta > Magnoliopsida > Lamiales > Lamiaceae > Ajuga > Ajuga chamaepitys. The sequence continues at coordinate 1,809,171 of OY282504.1, read as the reverse complement.
CAAAATTTCATAGCCACCAGGTGCACGGTGCAATCCAAGTTATGTATCATAATTTATACTTAAGTTATCGCTTGTTTAAAAAAAGAAAAATCTTTAAACATAAATATTAATACATCTTTTCACATAACCTGAATTGCGGGAATCTAAGATCCTTGCAACCGATTTACAAGAGATCTACTCATGATCAAATGATTACTTGCTATATCATTGAATTTATATTTCTTAGTTGTACATCTATCTGTACTTATAAGTAGGCATGTCAACGGGGCGGGTCAGATCGGGTTTCTGGATTTTCTGACCCGCCCCGCCCCGCCCCGCCCCGCCCCGTGACCCGCCACGGGGCAAGAAAATTTGCCCCGTGATCTGCCCCGCACGGGGCGGATCTGCCCTGCCCCGCCCCGCCCCTATTTTCTTTTTTTTTTTTTTTAATAAAAAAAATTAGTTTTTTTAGTTAAAAAACTTGATTTTTTTTGTTGAAGTCAATAGGATTTTAATTTTTAGGTTTACATTAGCTTTGTATCAATATTTTTAATTTCTTTTTAAAATTTAATTATTAAAAAATAGAATTTAATTATTTAAATTTACTAGATCTAGTCATAATCTAATATATTAGCTAGACATATATAACATATTATATATAAAATTTTATATTATAAATATATATATATATTTTATATTTCTTTGTATATATATATCCATATCTATATAATAATACATAATATATATTTAAAAAAATTATACATACATAGGGACGGGGCGGGGCGGGGCGAGGCAGGGCGGGATCCCTGAACCGTATCTGATCCGCCCCGTGGACGGGGCGGGGCAGGGCGTGCCCCATTCTCCATCGGGCCGGATTTTGCTCTGCCCCAAAGGCCTCGGATCAGAGCGGATCGGGGCGGGCGGATCAATTTTGACATGCCTACTTATAAGATCGAATATAAATTTAGGGTTAATTACCAAAAGCAACCTGTATTATGAGCCTTTTTCAGTTTTGCAACCTAAACTTTTTAGTTTTTCCGATGACAACCTGTATTAATTATTTTTTTTCAATTTGCAACCTCCGGCTATATTTCCGGCTATATAGGCCATGTGACTTGCACATGTTCTTTTTTGGACCAATAAGATGGCGACACGTGGCGGCTAATAAAATATTAAAAAAATTAATTATAATCGAAAAACAGAAAATAAAAAATAATAATTAATTTTTTAAATATTTTATTAGCCGCCACGTGTCGCCATCTTATTGGTCCAAAAAAGAACATGTGCAAGTCACATGGCCTATATAGCCAGAAATATAGCCGGAGGTTGCAAATTGACAAAAAATAATTAATACAGGTTGTCATCGGAAAAACTAAAAAGTTTAGGTTGCAAAACTGAAAAAGACTCATAATACAGGTTGCTTTTGGTAATTGACCCATAAATTTATTAGGGCAACCAAATTTCAAATGAACCGAATCACTTAAGTGATAATTCGGTTCGGTTGAAATTCGGTTTCCTCGAACCACTTCAGTGATAATTCGGTTCGATTGAAATTCGTTTATGTGATAATTTGGTTTAGTTCGATCCCAATTTTTTTCTTAATTTTCGATTTTTATTATTTGGTCAGGTAAAATATGAGTACCACTGCTGAGAAAGAGACGACTTCTTCACACACCTCAGCTGAAACTACTGAAAATGCATTTCTTGAGGCCATGAAGAAAAAAAATGGTGATTCTGAGGAAGGTCTGCGGACGGCTTTTCAGGTTCTTGCCACTGGCCCGAACCCCGAAAACATTCTTATCTCTGCAGACCTTCTTCGTCGTGCAATCAAGAATCGTGACCTGAATCTAACAGTTGATGATGTTGAGGCCACGATTCTCTACATTATGGATAAGGAGGCTGAAGGAAAATATCGTGGCCTGAATCTGACCGTTGATGAAGTTAAGGCCACGATTCCCTACATTATGGACATAAGGGAATATCAGATTGAAGGGAAATATAAGATAAATTGCAACCAATTCATCAAAATTGTCAAGTAAGAACTTTCACAAATAACAACTCAAACTTGTTGATTTTGATGCAATATGTGGGTAAATTGTAAAAGTCGTCCAGTAATTTACGAGCCATTTTAAAGTCACTCATTCAGGGGGTGTTTGCAATTATTTCTCTTAGTGGTTTCAACTTATAACTTGGGAAAAATTGTTTGAGAGTGATTTGGAAAACAACTTCAGCTTTAATAAAGTCGAATTTAGGAGAAAAGATAAACGTAGATAGTATCATGATAGCTGTTTTTTTCCAACTTTTTGGTATTTTGGTAAATAAATAGACGTTTTTTTTATCTCATTCATAAGTTAAAAACTGTTTAAGTATCAAACACTCCAGTTTTATATATGACCAAAATCAATTTTATTCTCAAACACTGTCAACTTTTGATTTAAGCAATTTTACCATAATCTCTATTTTTAATCACTTTTTTCAAAAGTTAGAGCAAAGGAAAACACCCCCTTAATGTTTTTGCTAAATAGTATTTTCGGTGCATTAATTTTTTTATTTTTTTAAGGACGTTATCTTTTGTCGTCTCAATTTTGGTGCTTTAACTTTCAAAATTCAACGAATTGGTTATTTAGCTTTCAAAATTCAACAAATTGTTCCTGTAATTTTTTAAATTCAACAAATTGATCATGTCATCGCCTACGGCAGGTAGGTCCAATTTGTCGAATTTCAAAAGTTAAAGGACCAATTTGTCAAATTTCGAAATTTAAAGAACCAAAATCGAAATGACCAAAGATAATGTCCATAAATAAAAAAAGTTTAAATCTAATGGACGAGTAACACTGTTTACTCTTAATCTTTCCGTTCGTCCAATTTTCGTGCCAAAATTTATTATCTTTTCATTTTCATTCCATAATTATAGAAACTATTCGTATTTGGACTAATTTCTACCGTCAATGAACAAATCAGACGGAAAAACGCATGTGACTGTCACGTCAAATCACTTTTCATCCAATAAATTTTCATATGTTTGATTTCCGTCCAAAAAAATGGTCAGTGTGTGCTTTTCCCAGCGATTTGCTCAATGCCGGTATAAATTGGTTAAAATATGAGAATTCTTTAATTATGGTATGAAACTGAAAAGTTAATAATTTTTCTAACGAAAATTATATTAGCGAAAAGTTATGGGACGAAAAATCGAGTGATTATTGTTAACTACAACTTCTTTTGTCATTTTCGTTTTACATTGGATCAATTTTCTTATACAGTAGTGCATCTAAATGTTTTGTCCTTTTAACTTTTTATAATTTGACAAATTTTAACAAAATTCGCATTACCTACCATAGGTGGTTACTTGAATAATTTGTCGAATTTCGAAAGTTAAAAGATCAAAATCGAAATTACCAAAGATAACGTACTTAAATAAAAAAACAATGAAAGTTAACAGTCTGAATAATCTATTTACCCAAACCTTTTGGACATTGGGATGGATTGTCCTTTTTTTTTATACAATGATCATGATGTAATCGAGTCAAATTATTCGATATTCGATTCGAGATCAAACAACTCTGGACACACTTTTACATTTGATAAACAGAAAATTTTGTAAAAATGTCAAACTACTCGAATTCAGCTCATGTTCGACTCTGAATAATAATGAAACACGCTCAAACATAATATTGTAAGCTCGACAATATTTCAAATAAGCGTGAACAGAAACTCGAGTGTTATCGTCACCTTACACATTTTCGGAAAACTGCAGATCACTGGAGGAGCCGACTGTTGCTGATCAAGTGACGAAGGCGTGTCGAATGCTAGGCGAAGAGAACCGGAAACCGATCGTCCTGTATGGCGATTCGGGTGTCGGGAAAACATGGATGGCACGACAAATAGCGCGCCGGGCCTTACGACAGGAGAAATCGTGCGTTGGGAAAACATGGATAGCACGAGAAATGGTGAGTCGGAAACAGGAGAAACTGAGGATCGGGAGAAGAGAAATGGCACGGCGAGCCTTACGACAGGGCAAATTCGACGTGGCAATTTGGGTGTATACGAACAGGACTTATGAAGGTTTACAGCTTCAGGAGAGCATTGCTTATCAAGTGTCTGTGCTAGCTAAATTCGAGGAATGGGAGGCGAAAGAAGAGAAACGAAAGGAGGCTATGGCCGAAGGAGAAGAGACTAAGAAATTAACCGAAGAGAAGAATCAAGAGATTGATGAGATGAAGAAACGGAACAAAATTGAGACGATGATTCGTGAGGCCCTGGAGGGAAAGAAGGTTCTTTTAGTGATCGATGATGACGGAAATCGAAGGAAGCTTGCGTTGAGAAAAGTTGACGATGAAGACGGCAAACCGAGGCTTTCGTTGAAGTTGGGTGACATAGACTTGGGTGGAATATTAGGAGTGAAATCTTGTGAAGTTTTAGTCACTAGTAAGAATAAACCAAGTGATGGTGTTGGGATATCGGTGAGGCCGCTGACGTGGCAAGAGTCGAAAGCGTTAGTATCGCGAGAAGTTGACGAGGAGTCGAAGGAGGTGCATGAGTTAGCTGAGTTTTTCATTGGCAAGAGTAAAAGGCTTCCCTCCGAGATTCTCATCATAGCAAGAGTGATGAGTTGTTTCGTGAAGAGTGAGTCGGGGTTGGCGAAGCTGCGAAAAGACAAAGAAGCCCTTGAGAACGACGTAGATTTGAAGGTGGGAGATGTGCTTATTCGAGGGTATAAGAGGCTTCCGAAAGATGTCCTACTCGACGGGTATAATTCAGCCACTCCTCAGAAACATTTTCTCCGCAAAGGTGGGATGGTTAATTTCAACGAGCTGATAAGCTACTGGATTATAGAAGGGCATCTCGGCCATTTTGGCCGTATTGAGGACGCGTACGAAGAGGGGCATTGTGTCGTGATGGAACTTATACAATGTGGCCTTCTTCAAAAGCAAGAGGGCAACAATGTTGCTCCGACTGGACCAAGATTCGACTTTGATATCCTTGATCGCGACAAGTTCTTTCGGAAAGTTCACTCGGGATTGGGCATGACTTACGATATGAAGCTAGGGAGCATTACGTTGGATGATGGCATGATACGAACAGTTAGCAACAACGCGAAAATGTCAACCATTCCGCCAGATGGTAGCGAAAAGGATGCAGACCATAGTAGCGAAAAGGAGAAAATGTCAACCTTTCTGCTAGACGGAAACCATATTAGCGAAAACAGGTTGGGAAGAATCTTGTTTCGATCTACCAGTGAGCTTGAAAACGAAAACCTTGCCATTTTCAACCCCACTTACCAACATTTCCAACTACCAATACTCAAAATGCATAATCTTCGTCTGTTGGTGCTTAGAGGATGCCGGTTTCTAACCAGCCTCGATCAAGCAATTCCGGAAGTTCTTCCGCGATCTCTATCAGAACATAATTTACAGAGGACGAACAATCAAGAAAACCCGAAAGTTCATAAGAGATCTATGTCACTCCCTCCTCATCATATATCCAATCAAAATCCTGATTTTACCCCGTCTACAGAGCCGGAGAAAAAGCTCGACAAACTAACCGTTCTTGAGATATCCGGTCCTAGTTCGTTGAGCAAGATCCCCAACAATCTTTTCAGAAATGCGCCTAACCTCAAAACACTCAACATGTCTTATCTCAACATTGAGTACTTGCCCACGTCTTTTTATGAGCTAACCAAGATAGAATACCTCGTCCTCAGGGGTTGTTCGAGGCTACGCCAACTCGAAAGTCTGAAAAAACTCGAAGGTCTTCAAGTGCTCGACGTTTCTGATTCAACCTCTTTCGAGAAGTTCCATGACAAGAGTCTCTACAAGAATGCCAAACTTCAAATTCTCAATCTTTCTCGAACCAAGATCAAAACCTTACCCTTGATCAACTCCAATAAGGATCTCAAGTTCGTCTCGCTAAGCAACTGCAAAGAACTGCAAAGAATACGCAAGATTGACAAACTCGAGAAGCTCGAAATCTTCGATATTTCAGGTTCCATTCAAGTCGAAGAGTTCTGTGATCCGTCTTTAGAAGACCTTGAAAGCATTAAGATTCTTGATGCTTCTGGCACGTCAATGAGATGGTTACCTTCCAATGTCAGCAATCCACGATTCCTCTTCGCGAAAAACTGCCTCCGACTCAAAAGGCTGCCCCCCATAGAGGGCTTCACGAAAGTCGAAACCATTGATCTCTCTCGTTCTTTTCTTCTAGAAGAAATCAGAACAGAATTCTTCAGAAACATGAAATGTCTCCGAGAGTTGAACCTCTCGAAAACCAGAATCAAGGTTCTTCCATCTCTTCCGACCCTTCGCCGGTTATCTCTAACCGAATGTGAGCACTTCGAAAAAATGGAAAACTTGAGCAACTTATCAGAACTCGAATTTCTTGATCTTTCGGGTTGTAATCATTTGAAGGAAATGGAGGATGATTCTTTCGAGAAAATGGTTCGTCTCGAGTGTCTTAACCTCTCCGGCACCAACCTGGCCCGATTACCGTCTGTGTCAAAACTCATCAGCCTTAAAAAGCTCTATGTTAGAGACTGTCCAAATCTAACTACATTGCCAGGGATTGAAGAGCTTCCGATGCTCGAGATTCTAGATCATTCCGGAACCATCCTCAAGCCATCGCCTTCGTTCACCAACTCTAGTTGTTCTCCACGAGTACTTGGTGCAAACATGGACAACATTGATTGCCAACAATTGTTGAAAACTCTCGGTGCAAGTGGAGTTTCTTCCGGTGAATCTGAACCCCTTGATCAAGATTTGAGGCGGTGCAAGTGGCGAATTTCTAACTGGAAACACGAAACGAATAGTGATGCTATGTATGGTATTCATTTCCTTCATCTGTTGAACAATTATCCATCACTAATGACGGACGGATTCCGGTTCTTGGTGTACCCGATAGAGGCGGAAGGTGAATTACCTGATAAAGATTCATACAGAAGTGAGCTGAGGTTAAGACAGATCTATTTTGAACAAGTTTGTTTGGAGAAGCTAGAGAAATGTTTGGAAGTTCGTGGATTCGATAGTTACCCGCCATTTGTGGAGCGTGTTCGTAGACAAGCGCAGTTTGTGTTCCTCGTTGATGATCTGTTTTTGAGGTCGTTGGTTGATTTAGGTGTCGATAGCAACGTCATGGGTATGAAGGCGTGTTGGATTGAGAGGTGTGATGCGTTGGAGTACGTTGTTGAAGATGCTAAGAAACAAGACGAAAAGGAGAAAGATGATGGTAAGAAACACGAAGAGAAGAAGCAAGACAAAGATGTGAAGAAACAAGAGCGGAAAGAAGATGTCGCCAACAAGCAAGGCGAGAAGAAGAAAGATGAAAATGACGGTAACAAGCCGGAGGAGAAGAAGAAAGAAGAAGAAGATGCTAACAAGCAAGAAGAGAAGAAGAAAGTGGAAGATGCTAATGAGCAAAAAGCGACGATGAAAGAAGAAGGAGACGATGCTAACAAGCCAAAGGAGAAGAATAAGGAAGAAGAAGTGGCTAACAAGCACGAAGAGAAGAAGAAAGCGGACGATGCTAACAAGCAAGAAGAGAAGAAAAAGGAAGAAGAACACGACACTACCAAGCAAGAAGTGAAGAAGAAAGAAGACGATGACGCTCACAAAGAAGAGGAGATGAAGAAAAAGAAAGACGAAGCTAACAAGCAAGAGGAGAAGAAGAAAGAAGATGAGGCTCACAAACAAGAAGACGACACTAACAAGCAAGAAGAAAAGAAGAAAGAAGAAGTCGAAGGTAACAATCAAGAGGAGACGAAGAAAGAAGATGATGCTAACAAGCCAGAGGAGAAGAAGAAAGAAGAAGGTGATGCTAATAAGCAAGAGGAGAAGAAGAAAGAACAAGACGAGGCTCACAAACAAGAAGTGATGAAGAAAGAAGACGACACTAACAAGCAAGAAGAAAAGAAGAAAGAAGAAGTCGAAGCTAACAATCAAGAGGAGACGAAGAAAGAAGATGATGCTAACAAGCCAGAGGAGAAGAAGAAAGAAGAAGGTGATGCTAATAAGCAAGAGGAGAAGAAGAAAGAAGAAGACGAGGCTCACAAACAAGAAGTGACGAAGAAAGAAGACGACACTAACAAGCAAGAAGAAAAGAAGAAAGAAGAAGTCGAAGCTAACAAGCAAGAGGAGAAGAAGAAGAAAGAAGACGACCCTAACAAGCATGAAGAAAAGAAGAAAGAAGAAGTCGAAGCTAACAAGCAAGAGGAGAAGAAGAAAGAAGACGATGCTAACAAACAAGAGGAGAAGAAGAAAGAAGATGATGATGCTAACAAGCAAGAGCGGAAGAAGAAAGAAGAAGACGACGCTCGCAAACAAGAAGAGATGAAGAAAGAAGAAGATGCTAACAAGCAAGAGGAGAACAAGAAAGAAGAAGACGAAGCTAACAAGCAAGAGGAGAAGAAAGAAGAAGAAGCTAACAAGCATGAGGAGAAGAAGAAAGTAGAAGACGATGCTCACAAACATGAAGAGACGAAGAAAGAAGATGCTAAAAACCAAGAAGAGAAGAAGAAAGAAGAAGATGATGCTAACAAACATGACGAGACGAAGAAAGAAGAAGGTGAAGCTAACAAGAAAGAGGAGAAGAACAAAGAAGAAGCCGACGACGCTCCCAAACACGAAGAAACAAAGAATCCTGCAGACATTTTTAAGAACATGGAAATCTTGTGGATTTCTGATAACAAGGAACTGAGAAGTATACTCAACGGCGATATCCAGAGCATTACCTTCAAAAGCCTCAAGTCGTTGTACCTCGAGTACTGCCCAAAGCTCACTACGATTTCCTCGTCCTCATTGCAGCTCGAAAACCTCGAAATTCTCTACATCAAACACTGTCGAAAACTCAACACTCTCTTCACTGATTCACCCCAACTGAACAAACTAACCAAGCTACATTTATGGGGCTTACAAGAGCTAAAATCGATCACGTGCAAGGCACCATTCCTCCGCAGTTTAAAAGTCGGCGAATGCCCCTTGTTGGAGCACGTGATCGGCCCTGCCAAAGAGCAAGAAGAAGTCGCGGGCCACGACAATCTTGAGGTCCTCCATATCAAATATTGTGACAACGTAAAGAGTATATCCGAAGAAGACACGCCCAATTTCCCAAAACTACGCGAGCTAGAGATGTCGGCCCTGCCACACGTGGCAGAGGTCGCTTTCAGCGCGCCGGCGTTGCATTGTTTGAGAGTTAGTGAATGTCGTTCGTTACGACAGATTAAGGGAAACACTTCTGACAAGCTCAAAGTTTTGGAAGTGAAGCATTGTGAAGAGCTTAAGACCGTGTTTGCAAGACGTGGATTGAGTTTGGGGAATGTGGAGAAGATGGTGTTGCTGAGCTTACCGAAGGTGGACAATGTCGCCGGCGCAAACTTTGTGCCTTCGAGGCGCGAAAATCACGTCGTCTGGGGCTGTCCTAAACTGTGTGGAACATCTTAGATTCATCAGTAATCAATCCTCAAAGTTCCAAAAATTATCAGGTTAGTTATCTGCAAGCAAGTCGGCCTCCCCTGCACCGCATCCTGGGCACCAAAATGACGTTGTTTTGGTTCCAAATCAAAACGACGTTTTTCAGTTAAAACGTCGTTTTAGTGCCCAACAGGTGAAGGGGAGGACGCAGGCTCGCTTGAAAATAGTTATCTACACGTGCACACACACTTTATAATGATGGAAATGGATCCTCGCGTCCGCCCCTACCTGCATCCTGGGCACCAAATGACGTCGTTTTAGCTAAAACGATGTTGTTTTGGTGCCCAGTATGCAGTGTAAGGACGGACTGAGGATCTAGATCGCTTAACAATTTGCTTTATTTGCAACTCATTAGTACTATTGAGCACTTTTATAATTCTGTTGAAAAACTTCCCCATTAGGCTCTACACTTTCCTTGGCCACGTCTAAATTCCGACTAGTTATTAGGCTCTAGTCTACCATTCGACTAACGCCTCACGACTTTTATTTTTAACTAACTAGTGCCTCTGAATATCTGCAGATTTGGTTTTCAAATATATACAGCAGAAGCAAAGATCAATTAATGGCATCATGTAAAACTCTCACTTTAATGTTCTTTTTCTCTTTTTCAAATAATGCATTCTGAATTATTTCACGTAATATTGACACTTTTCCGACCCGTAAAAAGAGTTATGTTTAAAAAAAAAAAAAAAGATGATCTTGTTTTAAAAATTGATGTCTCATTTTACTAGTTAGAGTAAATAATTAAAGAAAATAATTTCACAACTAAGTTAAATATAATTGAACAAGTCAAATAAAAAATAAATTAAGTCCTGTAAGTGTGTAAAGATAATGTTTGAAAAATTATATTCTTGTTAAATTGACCAAAAATAAAAACTGTACATTTTCGTATGAGTTTTTTTTTTTTTATGAGAAAGATGAAGTATATATTACTCGCTTACAAGTAATGTTGCATTTTGAAGAGAGCGTGACACATTTTATATAAGTTCCATGTTATTATATTTTATTTAGACATAAAATATGCCGGTCTCCTCCAAAATCCATCGTGTAGTATTCTAAAAGATCCATACCCTAGTATGTATAACCCTAACTATTTATTCATTTTTTAGGGAATGTATAATTCTAAATATTGATAATACGTAGAGGTGGCAATTTTACCGAGCTCATTGATAAAATGTTATATGTTTGGTTAGCACCAAAATTCATATAATGATGAGTTAGAACCTATCCATCTCAAACACACTAAAATTTGTCGAGCAATCCCGTGGCCCATTGGACAGTCGAGCCACTAGTCTATTTAGTAGAATCTGTTAAGTTTCATTAGAGCTGACAAAATTAGTCCGATCCAATAAAGTAGGCCAATTCACCCGACATTTTATATAGACTGAACCATAAAAATTTAAGCATACCAGACTATCGGCACCAGCGGGCCCAACTAGATCTACCAAAAGCCCAACGGACAATGACCTTTTTATATGTAATAGGGTTGTGTTTGGTCGAGCTCAATAATTATTGACCCATAGAACTATAGAGTCCAACATGCTCGACCCAAATTATAATCTTAACCCAATAGATTTATTTGGGCCGGTTCAGACGAACTAATTTGCCACTTCTAGGTTACATGATACTTCAGGCTTTTCTATTACTCAACCCACCTAATCGAACAGGCTGGGCCAGCCCATCATGTTGGAGCAATACCCAAAGCCGAAGATGATCAATTGCAATTCTCTAAACTTAAAGGACTAGAAATAAATTAAAAACTCCTGAAACGACGTCGCATTCTCTCCCCCAATCTCGGATCGACAACAATGACCCACCTGACCATAAATTACCCTCATCACTCTCTCTCCCACTCTCCGCCACAATGCCGCCGTTGAAGCAATTCGCCGCCGCCGCGAATACTCTACGCGGCCGCCTCAGCCCCTCCCTCCGCACCCGCGGAGGGCACAATCCGAGCCGCTGGACCAGCCCGGGCCACGAGGATCGGCCTAAAGGCTTCGCCTTCAGCCGCACGCCACCGCCGCCGGGACGGCGGCGGACATGGGAAGACTGGGAACTTCCGTTCTATCTCACTAGCTTCCTTACCATCGTCATCCTCGGAGTAGGCCTCAGTGCGAAGCCCGATTACACGATCGAGACTTGGGCGCACCAGAAAGCCCTAGAACGCCTCGAAGCTGAGTCGACTCAGCCCGCTGAGTCTGATTGAAGAAGGTATTTTCAAATTAGTTTTTTTTTTTTTTTTTTGTTTAATTTGTGAGATCTTCATATTAGGATTTTCCGGCTGATGATTTTTCTTCCTGAATTATTATAGAATTTGTGCAGTGAATTTTGTTTGGAGAAATAAATGTGATTGAATTAGGGTTTTCAATTTCATCTCTGGTTGTTTTCATTGCTTTTTATGGTGTTTGCAAATGCTTAAAAATAAATGCTGTTTAGCTTTTAGCTAAAAAGAGTGTTTGCAATTTCCAAATGACAACTTCGGCCTAAATTTAAGCTAATTTGAGCTAAAAGCTGCAAGCTAAAACGGTTACTTGTTAGAATCACTTATTTTAATTACTTCTTCAAAAGTTTTCGTGAGCTTTTAGCTAAAACGAGTGTTTGCAAATAATAGCTTCTGCCTAAATTTAAACTAATTTGAGCTAAAATCTACGAACTAAAAAAGTTTCCTTGTTAGAATCACTTATTTTAATCACCTTTTTTAAAAGTAGAAGCAATTACGAACACCCTTAACGATGCCAAAAATTTTCTTGATATGTGCCAAAATACGGAAATTTTCAAGTTTTCATATCATTATCGTATCAATTTTCAAATCCTTTTAGTGCGATATTATACCGTACCAAAAATTTTGATAGTTTATCGAAAGATATATTGGTGTCGGTATTTTTCCCTACCCCTAGAATATAAGGGTCTATTGTTGCATCCTTATGCAATAATAGAATGTTTTTGTTATGACTTCCCAAACAAGCATATTGCATGGTTCTAAAAGGTGTTAAAATTTAATTAATTGGGGTCTAGCGCCTAATCAAAATTTAGTTGGAGTTAAGCAGGGTATAGACGGACGTGGACGTCTAGCGCCTATCGTGTCGGTTGTCGACTTGTTGTGTATTTATACTGAACCTCAGTGATAAATACAAGCACTATTGGTCGAACCTCAGAACGCCTTATCAAAATTTAGATGGAGTTAAGCAAGGTATAGACGGACGTGGACAATCTAGCGCCTATCGTCTTTGTTGTCGACTTGTCGTGTATTTATACCGAACCTCAGTAATAAATACAAGCATTATGGGTTCGAACCTTAGAACTTAAACTGGTATTTATTACTGATATTGTGGTTGTTTGGAATGATGTAAACTCATTATTATTAAAATCTCGTCATAGTAGAGGTGGTAATTCGGATCTCGGTCCGGTTGAATCTAGTTGGTCGGACCAATATTATATTTTAGGTTGGGCCTAAAATTAAACATTATAATTCAGTTTATCTTTTTATAATAAACTAAGATTATCAGATCAGTACGTTGAAATTTTGGACCATCGAGTCGGACCAAATTGTACTCTAGGCCGAGATTTATATTGCCCAATGCATCTAAAATATGAGACCGGGTCGATTTTTGTCACCTTTACATCATAGACTACAACTAGGTTCTACTATGTAAACTCTTGGTAAGTGGGTTTTGAAGATGTGCCTATTAATCGGCCTGGCCTGGCCTGGCCCGAATTGATGGGATGATCTACCGAACATTTTTATGCGGACTGGGGATAAGAATATTGACTCGAAGTATTATTGGATTCAATAGAGTCAATCTGACGGACCAATAGCCCGCATGCCCCGGGCCTTCTCGAAACTCTTAATGTATTTTAAGAGTGGTGTGTTGCAAATACATTTCAATCTAAACAATAATGAACAAAATTATTTTCGACTATAAATTTCAAAATCATTCTCCGGTCCTTCAATTCAAGCACAATCTTAGATTATGTTCGGATTTAGAATAAATGGGTTTCATATTCATCCAAATGGGCCTTGGCTGTAGCTTGGGCCATGAAGTTTTGATGGCCCAATTAATGAACTTATTTAATTAACAGAATCATAATATTGACAAAATTTTACATATTTAACTATTTCATTAAATATTAATGTATAATATTGTGAATTCAGAAAAGAACACCTTTCGTTCGAAATTTAAATAAATTAAAAAATTGTTAGAGATCATAACAGATTTTGTTTAAATTAAAAGAAAAAGATCAAAATTACAACTATTTTACTAGGATGGTAATTTGGGTTACGGGGTTGGGTTTGTGCCCGAATCGGGTCGATTCGGATTATATTAAAAATCTATTTAAAATCTTATAGTTATTACATTTACTAAATGTTAAAGCCGAGGGATATCTGCTACGGTTTCACGCCACGAATCACGCCAATATATGAAGATCCCTTAGTTTTCAAGTGAGTTTCCATTCAAAAATTCATTGATGATAGGAGGAGTGACTCACTAGTTTATAAGGGATCTTTCTTGTATTATTTATTAATGTTCGACAATCCACATGTGAAAAATTTATCATTCAAATTGAATATTCCGACAATATTTATATTGAATCGACTTTGGACAGAATTGGGTAATCGTGTTCATGTCATGTTGACTTTGAGCTTCTCTCAAGAAATTCGAACCGAATCAGATTTGTATTATTGTTTTAGGTTAGGAATCATCACTCCAAATTTTGGGTTAAATGCATTGAGGCCTCCATATTTGAAATTGCAGGTAAATCTGAGATGGATTTGGATCCGGTGCAGTGATTGCACAGGGTACAGTAGGTGAACAAGATTCAAACTTAATATGACTTGCTCTCTCTCACAGACTATATCTAATGCAGTTGTTGCACCGAATCAAAATCTAAAATCTTAAAGAGCCGTCAGATTTTCATTGTAATAATTTTTAGAGGATTTTTTTTTTGGCATGTTCTCAAGGATCAAATGGCACCAAAGTTGTTGGTATAAACACCAGCATCTAGAAGCTTCCTTTAATAATAAATTATAATTTTGGATTATAATTAAAGATATATTAGACAAGAAAATCTTTATTTTATTTCTGCAAAAAGATTCTTTAACAATTGCTTTATTTAAAGAAAAAGTAATCTTAAAATTTGGATCCTCTGATGTGGATAATTAATGAGGTGAATTTTTAATGCAATTATTTGGTCTAATTTATATGATAATTATAAATTAATTTATATGTGTGATTACGTTACCTGTTAGCAATAGTTAAGTTTAGTTTTTTATTAAATGGAGCACTTTTATATTTTAATACAAATTGGCCTTGCCTTTGTATTGATTCCTAGAAATTCCCGACTAACCTCAACTATACTTTGTCCAGTTCTATTTAGATCCCGACTAATAGCTAGGTCCTAGTTTTATCTTGCAATAGGTCTGTAAATGACTTAAGTCAAAATAAACATATAGTTGTCCAAACTTATTAGAAATATTATCGAGTTTTTAAAATTATGTTTAAGTTTGTTTAGTTATTAATCAGACCGAGCTCGAATGGACTACGCTTTATACGATTCTGCTCGCCTAAAATGTCAGTGGGCAACACCAAGTTCGCCGCTAGTGATGACAATGAGGCGGATTTTGCATTTCACATAACCTATCCCACATGAAAAAATAATTAGATTGTAACCCGTTTCGTTCCGCCTTCTCAGACCCACTCCCCTTCACTTCGCTAACCCGGCAAATTTACTTCCCAACCCCACCTGTTTTTTCCTTTTTAAATATATATTTGATAATGTCGCTACTATTTATTTAATATAACAATTTTAGAATTAAAATACAAAATACAGTATACGCTATTGAATAAAAAGTTCATCCATCAAAATAACTAAGTTCACAAACTATATCAAATACTATACAATAAGCCAAAACAATCAAATATATTAATATAAATAAAAAATTAATAATATATGAAATTAATGAAAATAATATATACGAGGTTATAGACGAAGTTTTACAATATTCATTGTCCGACTTAAATCCGACAATATTCATTTAACCAAATTTGAACCTATTATGTAACCCGCATCATCGATATGTTATGAAATAGATTTAGCACAAATTCGAATTTAACCAGACTCATTGTCATCCGTACTGTAACCCTTGTTTGTAGTTTACACCGACGGACAAGCTCCGCACGCCACTGGTGAACTGTACCGCATAGTATGAAGCCCACTCACCAAATTTAAAATTAATTCTGCCACGTCATCAAATGGCTAAAACAAATAAATTTCATTATTTTATTTTACAGAAAAATCCAAATTCAATAGCCTTTTCAGCTGAGGAACAAATTATTGTACACAAATTATATGAAAGGTATACGAATCTTAAATCCGCATAATTCAGGTTGTTAGCCTATCCATGAAAAGTACTACTTCTATTTTATTCAAATTTACAAATAAGATCGGATATGTATATTGAGAAAATTTTAATTTTTTTATTTTTTGATTGACTTTTTCAAATGTGGAGTTGTAAGAGAAATTGTTTTTTTGAGAATACGCGAATTGGTGTAGAACGTGTCGAAAAAAAAAGTGTGCAAATTTGAGTTGGACGGAGGAAGTATTACGGTTTATAATGAATATATTACTCATTATGAAAAAACATAATATGTTTCTTTAAAACAAGTATTACCGTATAGTGTAAATAATGATGCATCTTTAGATAATTTTTTCATAACAAGTAATACATTTCAACGTAAAACTGATATATTTTCATGAGAAGTTGTTCGCAGCCCGAATTGGGTAGATCTAACTATGAACAAGAGAATTACTCATTACCGTGAACGTAATAAAAATAAATTGAAAACTTCCACTAGATGCCCTGAATTTCAGAAAATGTCTCAATTTCGGATTTAAATTTTAGGAGTTCTCAAATTGAGACCTGAATTTTGAGTTTTTCTTAATTAGGGCTAGATTTTGCAATTTATTCTAAATTGAGGTCTTGCGTAAATAAAAAAACATTATTCGACGTATGGATGTTCAGTACGACATATCAAACTCTCAATATATTCTTGACTGAAAACTTCATTCTATTTCGTACTGAATCTTCCTTATATTTAATAATATTTTCTATTTTTAAGACGTAAACTCTGAATTGAAAACTTCATTCTACTCAATGCATTGGGTCAGCCGAGCCGTGTGTTCTTTGGAGTTGATGACAATATATTTACACACATCGCATTACCTTTTTTATCACATTTTACACTAAAAACAAACCCCAATTCAATCATCAACCAGCAAAATCAAACACTCATTTATTTAATTTAATCTTCTCTTTCCACTTTATTTATCTCAATTACAGTACTCCAACCTTCTCCGACCACAAGTAAATACTACCTCCGTCCTGCTCTAACTTTCCTACTTTCCTTTTCGGTTTGTCTAACTTAACTTTCCAGCTAATAAATGACAAATTTATCTCACAATCTTCATCCTCAAAATCTCCACTCTCAATTTCTACCTTTAAAATAGTCAAAAATTTCATAAAATATATTTTTTCTTAACCTTTGTGTCCGATTAAAGTAGGAAAGTTAAGGCGAGACGGAGGAAGTACATTCAGGGTGTTGGATTTACATGAGATATTAGAGCATCCCCAGTGGTAATACCCGAAAAGCAGGAATATGTTTGTCACATCAGCGCCACCTCAAAAGTTAAAATACCTATACCTCAAAACAAAACTCCTCCCCAACAATATACCCAAAAAGCAGGAATATGTGGGGGCCCCACTTAAATATCCTATTTATCTTTTTATTTATTAATTTATCAACTAAATTAATTATTTAATTTTTGGATAAATAATAATTTATTAATATTCCGATTATTGATTTTTTTTATTTAATTATATTTCGGAAAAAAAAAAATTCCCAAAAAATGATTAATAAATTTGCATTTCATATAAAACGTAAAAATACTAATAGAAGGCAAACACGGTACATTAAAAAATTCGAATACAACAAAGTAAATTTCGAGGGCTAACTTAATATTTTGCTAATTATTACCGACTATATTGTCTCCTAAAGTATATCACAAAATTCAAAGGAATAAATGAAATTAAATATTAGGGTCTACATCAGCAAATATGTAGAATGAGGGTGGCGGTGGTTAATACTATGCAGTGGTGGGTCGCTGTCGGTGATGGTTCATGTGGATACCGATGGGTCACAGGTGACGCCTACATGGTTTGACCACACACTTAAATGTCCTTTTCACCCCTCCTTTATACCATAAATTCACTCCATCAGTACTGTCAAAACGACGTCGTTTATACGTTACAGATGGTAAAACTGATTTAGAGTTTAGTGTATGTGAGCTATAGATAGTGAGGATATAGTGTGTTGTGTGTGTATGTAAGAGGAATAGACACAAAAAATACTGAACTCGGTGTAGTAGATTCAGATCCCTGTTTGATAGGGCCCGTTTTACTCTGGGTGTTTCATTTTTTCAACAAATTCAAGTCTAAGGGATCAAGAATCCTAATCCAAATGACTAGATCATTCCTAGGGGAGGAGGTGGGTTCAAGTTGTATACATAGTCCCGTGTATGTGGGATTGATCAGTTTTGGGAAACCAAGAAAGTAAACATTGTTTATGTGGGATAAATAGTTTCAGTAACACCCAATTTGTCAAAGTAAACATGTCCTAAATTAAGTCAGTTCATTTGATATTTTAGACATATTGGATCATATAAATGTTGACCTATCATCATGTCTAAAAGAGTAGAGTCGATGGGCTAATACTCCAGCAGACTACTGGCTTACCTGAAAATCACAGTGTATTTTAGGAGGATGGATTTGGCTGAACTCAATAAATTTGGCAACCCGAATGGCTTTGTTCAATGGGAATCAGGGCCGTACCTAGTCATTTATGGGCCTAAGTCGAGTTTTTACAATGAGCCATCTTTTATTCTTCAATTTATAAATAGGAAAGAAAAACATAAAATATCATGTATTTATATTAATTAAATTCATTGTCGGTCAGCACTCATCAGCCGAATTCATTGTGGATTGAATTCTTTAAAAAATGGAGGCCCAATAGCCAGCAGTCCCAGGCGCCTCAAGTCCCTGGTAGATTACAAATTTAAACAATAAAAATAAAAGAGGAATTCTCCCACAGAACTTCACGAGCAATACTCAGCCGCTAGGACACTTAATAATTGTATACTATATATGGCAACAATCTATACATATAATGTGTGTACATATATATAAAAAAATAAAAATCGAGCCCCTAAAAAATTGTACTTATTTTGGGCCCGAGTCGACGAACACTTCCAACTAATAAAAGGTCCGGCCCTGATGGGAATGGTAGGGCACGGGAGATTGCCACCTTTGCACAAGATAGTAGCTAGAGGTGGAAATGTCCGTCCCGGATCAATGTCATATATTGAGTTGTGTTAGTTTGAGATTTTGTAGAGACAGAAATTGGTGAGCTCAATCTAATCCCTTAAACCATACTAAGACTTGTTGGATCATTAACCTATTGAATAAGTTCTGTTGGCATGAGGATATTTCTTACCAGATTTTTATTGTAGGTCTGTCTAAAATGTCGAGCAGATTTAGTCAGTTTAGCGGGCAGACCAATTTTTACATCTCTAATATGCACGAGATCTAAAACTCAGCTTAAGCTCGAGCTCGGTAAATAAAAAATGTTAAAGAAATTATAATAATATCAAATTCGAACTCGATTAGAGCTCCGCTAAATTAGATCTGTTAAAGTTTGAAGCAACTGAAAAATAAACAAGCTCAAATACAATAATAAAGATCCAATAATACTTTAAATAAATTTTAGAAATAATATATTTAACTCGACTAGACTCGCCTCGATTCGACTTGAGTCATTTATAGGCCTCTTACCAAGGAACATAAGCTATCAACCATCAATAATGTTTGACTAAATTACCCACGCAATAAATTATTCTCTTTTCCTTTTCAAGAAAAGCAAGACGTAGCGTAACCGGGATCTCCCGGTCAGTTTCCCCCACCGACACCCTTCACCGGTCATTTCTGCCAACAGAATCTAATTAAAACTTAAAATTAGGTAAATAATATTTTTAATCTATTAAGTATACTAATTTTTATCATTTTAATTTTAGTTTCCAACTTTGAAAAATTAACAAATTAGTCATTTAATATTCGAAATCCGATAAATGGGTCTTGCTATTGCCCCCTACGGCAGAGTAATGTTCGAAAATTAAAACGCTAATTTATCTAATTAAAAAAGTTAAAGGACTAAAATTGAAATAATCAAAGATAGTATTCTTAAATAAAAAATATGAAATTAATAGAATTTAAACGAATATAATAATAAACTATTTGCTTAAGTATATATATAAATGGACAAATGCAAAACTGGTCTTATTAAAAATGTTTCTTTAAATTTTAGTCCTACTAAACATTAAAAAGAACACGCATATATCACGAAAGCAAATAAAAGAACATATGAAATTGTTGGTCCAATTTGTTAAGATGTGTAACTACGGATAGGACGATGTTAAGTCAGAGATTTTCACTATATTTTTTTTAATACAATATACGACGAAAGAACGACTATTTATAATAGCATAATTAAGTCATAATTCTAACCATGCTAAGATTACGCTACTGGGCTTAAACTGAACTTTATGACTATTTATAATAGCATAATTAAATCCCAATCCTAATCGTCGGTGTTATACTAAAGTGTTCGGTATCTTCAGATTCCATACTCCAACACTATTAGGAAACTACAAAATTATGATGTTGTAAACGATATACTTACATACTAAGGGAGATCCTAGTAAATAATCTCTAAAATCATTTGAAAACATAACCAAGTAGCTGCTAAGAAAAAAACAAAATTCAAATTTTAATGATGGATAGAGTTGAAAAACAAATAAAAAACTCGATTCGAGATCTTTCGTTAACAACTCGTTTGATCTTCATTTGATTAAAGAAATCAAACAATCTTGAACATAATTTTCAATTTGATATAATTTAAACTTCGACTCACGCTCGATAAGTAAACTTCGTTAAAATAAATACGAAAATATCAAATTACTCGTGTTTTACTTGATTAAAGCTCGAACCTTATATAAACAAACAAGTTTAAACATAATATTAGAAGACTCATTGCATTCAAACAAGCTTGAACATGATACGTTCGGTCAATTCTACTCATTAACAACGTTACTATAGGTGATCGAAACGGCGAAAATATAAATTTAACAGAACTAAATTATAACTTTTTGTGTTTAATAGGACTAAAATGCAAATAGACATTTTTAACAGGATCAATGGTGGATCAATATAAATATATTCTATATTTTATATTCTCATAATCCTTTTAAAATGGATTCCTCTCCCGCACTCCTCTACCACCACTTTCCATAATTGCTCCAGCAGTAAAAAAGTACAGTTCAATCACACCATATATATATATATGTATGTATATATGTATCCACATGGTGAAACACACATGAAGCTACTCGTTTCCAGCTTTTAGAGAGAGAGAGAAGATTTGGTTGATTTTATCGGAAGCTTCTGCAATTCAACGTCGATGCTGCTCATCGGAAACCGCTTCGGTAAAATTCTGAAATGCAACTTTTTACTGATTCATTTTGGACATTTTTAAGTCGCTTTCGCAATGTTCGATGCACTTTTTGTTTGCTTTCTCTTTGTGCTTTGTTATCCGTTCGTAGATCTTGTCGTTTTGGAGTTTGATAATGCTCGTATTTCTCTATTTTTAACTTTGGCAGTGGCATTTAGTTCTAGATCGTGAGAAATTAAATTTTGTTTTCCGATAATTTTGGCGGTTGAATTGATGTGCGAAAATCGTGCATCTGTGTGTGACGGTTAACTGACTATAAGAGTGTAACCGCCGGCATTCATCCCTCATTTCCGCGCCTGAATTTCGGTGTGTATTTTTACTCCGTTTGCTGATTTCCGATGCATTTTTGGCGAAGAAATTGAAGTTGAAAATAAATATTTAAGTTTTTTTGTTGATTTTCTGTGGGGAGGAATACAGTAAAAAAAATTGTTCTGATTCTTCATTTCTTTGATTTTTCAGGAAATGTTCGCCTTCTATATTCTGATATCTGGATATACTATCATGCTGCTCATTGGTTAAAATCTAACATGTTGATCCGAATGAATTGAGTGATTTGCTGGATTTCTTCTGTTTATGTTGTCATGCTTTTTGCCTTAAATTTTAAGAGTTTAAATGAGAAGTATTCTGTTGTTTTTTTTGAAAAAATAAATAAATAATGAGTGGTCTTGGCTAAAAAATCAGGAGTGGTACATTCTGAGTGCAAAATTGTGAAAGAGGAATTATTGTTTCTGTGTTAAAATGCTTCTACTTTGGAGATCATCAGTTGTGCTTCTCTCTTTGGTTGAATTTTCATTTTCATTGTCATTTTCATTCTTATTCAGTGATATAGAGGCAAAATATTCAGCATGAAGGATACTGACAAGAGAAAGGGTCCGAACACCAAAGAGAAAAGTCGTTCTGCAGGACCCAACACTCGTAAGCCGCAAGAGAAGAAAGCTGGTAGAAACTTGAAGGACAAAGAGACAGATGCCAAACCTTCATCCGATAAACTGAATAGCACCACATTAGTAAAAAATGGTGCAGATCCCCCAGAAGAAGCTTGTGAAAATGTTGTTTTGGAGTATGTGGATGAGAAACAACGCAGTGATAAATTGAGTGATAATTCTAGTGATATGGAAATTGTGGATGAATCTGATGCTGAGACTACTAATGATTCAGTTTCTTCTCACGGGGGTTCACAAATCGCTGATGAGGATAGAGCAGAAAAAGGTAAACCAAGAGCAAAACCTGATGGGAAAGCATATAATCAAGCGAATAAAGCACCAAAACAGACACCTAAGAAAGGATCCGAAAGGGGTTTTCCTAAGTCTGCAGCCAAGAGTTCACCTGATAAGACGAAAGCCGTGAAAGTCCATCCGAAGCCTCCATCAGATTCCTCAGAAGAGGCTGACGGTCAATCACTTGAACAGGATAATGGGGTAGAAGATCATAGTGACAACGAAGACGTCAGTACTGAAGAAAATGACAAGGGAGAAGACAAGGCAATGTTAGATCAAAAGATTGCGGAAATGGAAAGCAGGATCAAGAATCTTGAAAGTGAACTTAGAGAAGTTGCAGCTCTTGAAATATCACTATACTCTGTAGTACCTGAGCATGGTAGCTCTGCACACAAGGTGCATACACCAGCAAGGCGCCTTTCTAGACTCTATATTCATGCTTGCAAATACTGGTCGCAAGATAAACGAGCTACTGTGGCTAGAAACACCGTATCTGGGCTTGTCATAGTTTCTAAGTCTTGCGGCAATGATGTTTCCAGGTCAGTATAATATTAGCTTCTTCAGTAAGTTTAGTTTCTGTAAATCTCATATCTTATATTTTTGTTTGTTTAGGTTGACTTTTTGGTTGTCGAACACGGTTGTTCTTCGGGAGATTATAACGCAAGCATTTGGGAGCACCTGTCACTCCACTTCTCTAGCAAAGCCTTCTCCATCTATTTTGAAGAATAGTGGGAGCAAACAATTGAATAAGCAGGGCTTCTTACAGTTTGTTGATGATTGGCAAGAAACAAGAACCTTCACTGCCTCCC
The DNA here is from genome assembly GCA_958295605.1 of Ajuga chamaepitys. Lineage (NCBI taxonomy): Eukaryota > Viridiplantae > Streptophyta > Magnoliopsida > Lamiales > Lamiaceae > Ajuga > Ajuga chamaepitys. The sequence goes on along the minus strand of OY282504.1, from coordinate 1,786,090 downwards.
TGGAGAAAGTCGAGTCCTGGATATTCTCACGGATAGTTGAATCGATATGGTGGCAGGTTATTCCTTTATGTCCTACATATAGACATTTCAAGCTTTTGCGATTATCAATCAATTTAACATATTGCATGTCAATCATCTCAAATAAAGTTGCTATATTGTTATCATAATTTGATAATAATTGTGCAATTACTTTTCTTATATATATAGTTATGTTGTCCATTTGAACTCTTTATTCTGAATTTCGGTTTGTTTTGTTTCAGACTCTAACACCTAATATGCAATCACCTGCTGCTAATCCTACTACGGACAAAGGTTCTGAAAGGGTACTGGGTCCTGCACTTGGCGACCGGAAACAAGGAAGCTTTTCCATTAACCTATGGAGAAATGCCTTTCATGATGCTCTTAAAAGACTTTGTCCTGTTCGAGCTGGGGGCCATGAGTGCGGTTGCTTGCCTGTTTTGGCTAGGAAGGTGAGTAGACGTGAAATTCGAAAATATGATTCATTCATTACCATGGTGCTTAAGCAATGCAATTTCTAATGAGATTACGGATTTTATTAGGTGATGGATCAATGTATTGGCAGGCTAGATGTGGCCATGTTCAATGCTATTCTCCGAGAGTCAGCACATGAGATCCCGACTGATCCTGTATCTGATCCAATTGTTGACTCCAAGGTTTTACCCATTCCGGCTGGAGATTTGAGTTTCGGGTCTGGTGCACAACTAAAAAATTCCGTAAGTACCTTTCTCCTACAATCGGCCTCTTGAATCTCAAATATGTTTGTGTGTTACAGTTAAGATGCTAACTGCACTCCCTTAGGTTGGAAATTGGGCAAGATGGCTATCTGATTTTCTCGGCATGGACGATGATAACTCTTCGAAAAATGAAAACAAAATCTCGGATGATGATGGTGATAGGACTTGCACTGAACCAAAGAGCTTCCCTCTTCTTAATGATTTGAGTGATCTTCTAATGCTTCCCAAAGATATGCTCATGGACCGGACGATAAGAATGGAGGTCAGCCAAATGCTATTTTCTTCCCCTTCTCGCGGCTTTGTTTAAAAGCATTCTTTACCTGAGTCACGATATTGATCCAATGTCTTTCATTGTAGGTATGCCCATCAATCAGTCTTGCATTGGTTAAACGTGTACTTTGCAACTTCTCCCCCGACGAATTCTGTCCTGATCCTGTTCCCAGTGCTGTGCTAGAGGCTGTAAATGCTGAGGTACGTTGTTGTTTACTTCAATGAGCGCTTCGTCTAGTTTCCTGTCTACCGAAATATGGGTTCGCTAGTCCAATCAATTTCTCACCTATTTAAGCTTTCTAATGCATCATTTTCTTATTTAATTCATGCCATTCTTCACTTCAAAGAGAAAAAAAATAAAAATCATGGGATACATATTACATAACATCAGAATGTTGATTCTACAAGAATGAGATTTATTTTGTAATACTGTTTTTTTATACTATAGCACATTGTTTATAGTTTTTGTACAAAGATAAACATAACACGAACTGAAATTATGGTTGTCATGATACCAAGGGGTGAAATTCAACCGTGCTACTCAATACTCGATTCAAGATTGTTCATTTAAACTTCGTTTGATGAAGATTTCAAACAATCTCGAACATCCTTTTTCTGTTTGATAAACTCCTCGACTCAAGCTCGAGTCCATAAATTATTTTGTTAAAACAAGGGTCAAATATCAAAATACTTTAGCTCGGTCTTGTTTGACTCGGTTAGATCTTATTCAAGCTCAATTCATTAATCAAACAAACTGAAACTAATATAAAAAGTTCAATTATATTTCAAACAAGCTTGAAAATTTGTACGTTCTGCTCGACTCTACTCATTTACTACTCCAATTGATACCTTCCCTATTTTTGCATTCACAGTGCATCATAGAGCGTAGAATATCCGGAGACTCTACAAACAGCTTCCCTTACAATGCATCTCCAACAGTGTACACCCCTCCATCCTCTTCCGACGTGGCTGAAAAAGTAGCCGAGGCTGGTGGAATCTCTCAGCTATCAAGAAGTGCATCGGCTGTGCAGAGGAAAGGGTACACCAGCGACGAAGAGCTCGACGAACTTGAGTCGTGTCTCACTTCTGTTATCGACGGATCGCCATTGTCCCCTACGGATCGACAGGAAGGAGGTTGTGATGTAGCCAATGCTAGGTATGATCTTCTTCGTGAGGTGTGGCAATCCACATAAGGAAAAGGAAGGTGTTATGTTGCTTCTGTTGTTTTTTTGTTTAAGTATATATATATGGGTAAATATGGGAAGAAAATTGAGTGAAGAAAATATAGAATACACATGTAGAATGTATTTTGTACCTTAGGTTTGAATGTGCTTTGATGACATTGGAAATGGTACATTTCATGGGACAATTTTTGTTTTTGTATCTAGTTTTGGTTTGTTCATTTCAAAGTTATTAACACTGTTTCAGCGGCCATCCAAATATAGAACTGGAACAAGATATTTGGTATCGAAATATTTCGACATTTTATTTCGAATTATACATGTATATGTATCGTATAAATCTTTCTAAATTAATTATGTGTAGTCTATTATGATATGTTGAACCTTTCATATATACTCTCTCTGTCTCGACTTAACTTTCCTACTTTGACCAGTACGGAAATTAAGAAAAAATAGAATTTGTGGAATCTTTTGACTTTTTTAAAGATGAAGATTGAGAGTGTAGATTTTGAGGGTGGAGATTGTGAGAGAAATTTATCATTTATGGGGTGGAAAATAAGTTTGGACAAACCGAACTGGAAAATTAAGTTTGGACAAACCGAAAAGGAAAGTAGAAAAATTAGAGCGGGACGAAGGTAGTATGTGTGAAATTTAAAAAAATACTAAAAGAAATTCAAGCTATTCTAGTCATCTCGGTCATTTCAGCTCCCGTTTTGGTTGTTCTGGGCCGAAACGGTTGAGAAATTGACGGAAATGTAATGAATATCAAAATTTTCTATTTTTGTGACTTGAGTGAAACGTTTGGGCAATTCAGCCGGAACAAAACAAAATCAATAAATATGATGTTTTCTCTTGTCAAGTCCTAGAGCATTTTTTTTTTTGATAATCAAGTCCTAGAGCATTGAAACATAGTTTTGCATATATATATTTTTTCTTGAGAATTGCATTATACTCTTTCCATCCCATAACGAGAATCTTGTTTAAAAGTGTACAGGCTTAATCTTTTACCAATTTAATCATGATACATCACTCATCTTTTACCAATTTAATCATGATACATCACTCTAATTTCTTTTTTTCTTCTAAACAACCATTCATAGATGGGAGGATTAAGGTACGATCGTAATCTTTATATATTCCATAACAAATCAATACAAAAGTGTTTTTAGAAATGTTCATATTGGAGGATTAATATTAAATTGAGGTTGATAAATGCAGTTCAGATTTTTTACCGCATTTTGTACAACATCTTCTACAACATATTATACTAATCATGCTACATAATCACTTATGATGTATTCGTGATGTTATTATATAGATATGCCGGGTGTGGATTGAAATGTGATAGAAGATGTATTGTACCAAATAGAAGTTATATACAACATTAAACCGGAATATATTTCATAATCATGGATATAAATATAAATATATTACAACAATAAAAGAACCTAAATCAAGTTCAGACAGTAACTGAACTACCAACACTACCACACAACTCCAAACCTTGAAACCCACTTTCCAAACCCTGAAGTGCTTTAACAACCTCACACATCGCCGGCCGCTTTTCCGGCACGACGCACGTGCAACGCAGCCCGATCTCTAGCGCCTCCACCATTTGCTGTTTGCTGGAGGCGCTCGAGATCTTTGGATCAACAACTTGCAATGCTCCATTGGTGATGTTGATGTTCCTTCTTACCCATTTTACGACATCAACAGACGGCTCGATTTTCTCCTCTGCTTGTCGCCCCGTGATTAGTTCTAAGAGGATGACCCCGAAGCTGTATACGTCGTTCTGTTCTGTCGCCTTCTTCGTGTGGCCGTATTCTGTGATGCAGAAGAATAAGCATATGTGTATGATGAAGGGTTTATTACGTAAAAGTTTACGAACTTTGGTTAATTATCATTTGCAGCATGATCTTTTAATTGTAATGCAGAAATTCTGGGCTACAGTTGCTAACGTGGAGGCTGAAATTTAAATTTTGACTAGTCGAATTGCATACGTGTAATTGTACGAACTTTCAACACCTAACTAAATGAAAATAATATTGTTTTATCATGAGAGCTAATCAATAAACACTATTATTTACATTCAACTATGGGTTTATAAATATCGTACTATTAACGTTTATAGTTGGAATAACCAAAATCTTGATTTCAAGCTCCACGTCAGAAATTGGAGCCAAAAACTTGTTCGGGTACATCAAATTTGAAAAAATCATAGAGGTCATGTATTTATGTTTTTATTTGAAAAGTAATGTTGCAAATGATAACTAATCAAGAAGTCGTGAATTTTCATATAATTAACCCTATAAAGAAAGAAAAGTACGTAACACGTTTGTAAGTCAAATAGAATAACTTTTTATTACAAGAAGTGTTACTTTCGACGTAAAAAATGCTACTTTTCACCAGAACTGTTACGTTTGCACTCAAAGTAACATCTTTTACATTGAAAGTAACATTTTTTACGATAAAAATAATGCACGTTCACTCAAAACGATCTGTAATACCTGGTGCCAAGTAGCAAGATGCTGCAGATTCTGAAGCAACAACACTCTCAAATGTGTTCTGTCCAACGATTCGATCCAAAGCAAAGTCGGTGAGCTTTGGCTGGAAATCAACGTCAAGAACAACATTATTCGACTTCAAGTTCCTATGAAGCAAATGCGGGACATAATCCTCGTGAAGATACGCGAGAGCTTGCGCGACTCCAATGGCGATCTTCAGCCGAACATTCCATGGCAGATCGAATTCGGGTTTACCTAAAAGATCCCCAAGGCTTCCCATGGGCAAATACTCATATATCAAGAATATGGTATCATCAGAATGGCAAAATCCAAGAATCTTCACAATGTTCTTGTGCCTAATCTTCGCCAACGTCTTCACCTCGTTTTTCAGAGCTTTCGACTGCAAGCTCGTAAAGTTCAAGATTCTCTTGACAACGACAAGCTCACCGCTCGGTAAGTTCACCGCATACACCCTCCCAAACACCCCACCTCCTCCTCTCGCCGTCTTTTCATCCATCGACATGATCAAGTCATTTTCGGTGACTCTAAGAGGGTAAAAGAACACCGATCTCCATACGCAGACCCCACACTTCTCCTTATACGCTTTCACCACATAAAACCCGAAAGCAAATAGCAAGAGTGCAAAAGCTAGAGTTATGAGAACTAAAGCACATGTAAGTTTAGCAAAACCCGGCATTTTATCTACCGGTTTTTCATCATCAAAACAAGCATGGGGCAATCCGGGCCCACATAAGCCCGGATTCCCCTGCAAGAACGACGCTGGCAGGCCGGAAACTAGAGAATATGGGACTCTACCGGATAGTTGATTGAACGAAACATTAAACAGAGCAAGCTTCAACTTTTCAAGTTCTTGTGGGATTAAACCAGTGAGATTGTTCTGAGAAAG